>OY728156.1:1861988369-1864388369 GCA_963277665.1 Viscum album | reverse complement strand
GGTTTGAGGGTAATGCATACGCGGGGAAGGAATACACGGTGTGTATTTTAGACACACAACATATACTCATTTATTGCACATGGAAAGGAGACGGCTCCAACACGGTACACGGCCGTTGACTGGTAACGCGTACGCAGGGACGGACTACACGGCATGTAGAACTGGGAACACGGAGTGCACCCATTATTTCACAAAGCGAGGACACGACCTGCAACACGAGGTATACCCGGAAAGGGAGTACACAGCATGTACCCAAACTACACGGCGTGTTGTTAAAAAATTCGGGAAAGTGTGGGAAAAGTCCATTTAACCCTCCAGAACAATTCTTGAACTTCTTTTTTGACAAAGGAATGGGCTGGAGAGGTCTGGGCCATTACAGTGTGAGATGTAGGGCCCAAAATGAGGATATTGTGCTCCAGGGGGGTGATTGTGACACCACAAAATGATAAAGGGTTAAATGGATAAATGATATGACTCATGTCAAAAAGGTGTACCTTCCTTTTCATTAGACTACCTGATTAGAACTCCGTAGTTAAACGTGCTTGGTCTAGAGTAGTGATCATGATGGGTGGCCCTCTGGTATGTTTCCCAGGGTGTGTGTGAGTGAGGACAAATCACACTTGAGAGGTCTTCTGTTGGCCTGTGGGGATTATCATTTGTAAAAAGGCCCATTCAGGCACGTGAGTAGTCCCACATGGATTCAGTAGTTATGAGGGTCTTCTATACTAGGATCATGTGTGGGTCTGATGATGTACTAGGATCATGTGTGGGTATTTTGATGTAATAGGATAATGTGTGGGTCTGATGATGTACTAGGGTTAAATAGCTAATTGATATTACTCATGTCAACAAGGTGATCCTTCCTTTTTGGGAGCCTACCTGATTAGAACACCATAATTAAGAATGCATGGTCTATAGTAGTGATCAGGATGGGTGACCTTTTGGAATGTTTCATGTGGTGTGTGTGAGTGTGGAAAAATCACACTAGAGAGGATTTGTGTTGGCATGTAGAGACTATCATTAGTCTGATGACCTGTTCGGGCAGGTGAGTAGTCATGTATGGATTCAGTAGTTACATGGGTCTGCTTTAATAGGATCATGTGTGGGTCTGATGATGAAATAATATAATGTGTGGGTCTTCTGATGTACTAGGATACTGTGTGGGTCTGATGATATACTAGGATCATGTGTGGGTCTGATGATGTACTAGGATCCTGGGTGGGTCTCATGATGTATGGGGATCCTATGTGGGTCTGATGATTTAGGATCCTATGTCGGTATAAGATACTATGTGGGTCTGATGATGTACTAGGGTTAAATGGCTAATTGATATTACTCATGTCAACAAGGTGCACCTTCCTTTTTGGGAGCCTACCTGATTAGAAATCCATAGTTACGCGGGATTCCTATAGAGTTGTGATCAAGATTGTTAAGCTTTCGGAATGTTTCCCATGGTGTGTGTGAGTGAGGAAAAAGAACACTAGAGGGGATTTGTGTTGGCCTGTGGAGACTATCATTAGTCAGATGACCAGTTTGGGCAGGTGAGTAGTCTTGTATGGATTTAGTAGTTACATGGGTCTGCTATACTAGGATCATGAATGGGTCTGATGATGTACTAGGATCCTGTGTAAGTCTTCTAATGTACTAGGATAATGTGTGGGTCTGATGATGTTCTAGGATCCTGTGTGGGTGTGATGATGTACTAGGTTCTAGGGTGGGTCTCATGTTGTACTATGATCCTATGTGGGTCTGATGATTTAGGATCCTACGTGGGTCTGATGATTAATTATCCTATATGGGTCTGCCTCTTAAAAGAGTATGATGATTCAATAGTTACATCTAATCATCTTTACTATCATACCTACGTTAAACCTAGTGTGAGTTGAGTCCTTTCATACATAGTGATACCTTGTGGTATCCTTCTGTGTGGCGTACCATTGGGGAACTTCCCTTCATGGTGAAAGATTTGTGGTATTCTTCTATGTGGTGTACCTATGCGGTACATTCCTTCGTGTGATACCTCTGTGGTATTTTTATGTGTTTATTACATGTGTGGTACTTACATTCATGGGGAGACCATTGTGGTATTCTTCTATGTGGCGTACCTATGTGGTAATTTCCTTCTTGGTGACACCTTTGTGGCATTCTTCTATGTGGCATACCTGTGTGGTACATTCCTTTGTGGTGATACCTTTTTGATATTCTTCTGTGTGGAATTACCTTTGTGGTACTTACTGTTTGGTGTAACCTTTGTGGTATTCTTTCCTTCGTGGAGCAGTTGATCTTTGAGCTAATAAGTTGGGCTTTGTATTTCTTCATGAATGAGATGGGTATACACAATAACCAAGGTATATGTATGGGCATATACCTAAGTAGTTTGACTATTGTTTCAATGCATGTTGTTTATCCTTTGTGGATTTTGAGAGACCTTCGGGGGTCTTTGGGTCCCTAATGAGTGTCTTTATATTCACCCCTACACAGACTACGTCTGCACCTTGTTGTGTTTCATGTAGACGATGGACAATACTGGCTGAGGATGAGAGTACCAGAACATGAGGTAGCTCAGATGTGGACATTAAATGAGGAATCCAGTAGAGGAAAACATTCGAGAGTTATACCTACCCTTTAGGTAGGATCCTTGGTGAGAGACTACCTGATTAGAACACCATAGTTAAGCGTGCATTGTCTAAAGTTGTGATCAGGATAGGGGACCTTCTGGGAAGTTTCCTAGGGTGTGTGTGAGATGTAGGGCCCACAACGAGGACACTATGATCTACAGGGGGGATGATTGTAACACCACAAAATTGTAAATGGATAAATGGATAAATGATATGACTCATGTCAACAAGGTACACCTTCCATTTCGGTAGCCTACCTGATTAGAACTCTGTAGTTAAACGTTCATGGCCAAGAGTACTGATCATGATGGGTGACCTTTTGGGAAGTTTTCCTGGGTGTGTGTGAGTGAGGAAAAAGCACACTGAAGTGGTCATGTGTTGGCCTGTGGGGACTATCGATATTAAGATGACCCATTCAGGCATGTGAGTAGTCCTGCATGGATTTAGTAGTTACATGGGTATGATGTACTAGGATGATGTGTGGGTCTTATTATGTACTAGGATGATGTGTGTACATGTCCCTAGTCTTAAAACGTACATAATATTGAATTAACTGAATATTTCACATTGAGGATCTTTTCATGTTTAGAGTTTTAGAGAATAAGGTCAAAACTATTACATATCAAAATATTACATAGTAGACACTTCTACTATGTTTCCATAACATAAAAAAAATAAAAAGAAACATGTCCAGTTCCATGTTTTAGATAAAATGTATTTCCTTGATCCCATCCTTGACCCTATTAATATTTATGTCATGTGGAAAACATTTCAAAAACATGGGATGAGCATAAAAAGCCCAGTAAAGGACACACAAAGAAGGAAAACTGTTAGTTTTTCTAAACAACAAGTAAACCATGAATACTTTACCAAAGAAATACTTTTCACCATTATGAAGTAGTAAAAACTCTTCACTGGCTAAAAGACCATTACTTACCCTTTTTTAACCAAACTAAATCCATAAAACCCATGTAATGAAGACATAACATATAAAGGCAACTTGGGACATAAACATACTTAAATGGAATAAACATACGGTCAACTTCCACACATACATAATGGAATAGACTTACGGCTGAATTCCATACCAAATGCATTGGAGGTTATAACGTAGCCACCCATCCGGGTATTCACGGCACCACCTGTCATATGGTTTATCACGTAACCACCCGAAAAATGTCCAAGTACCATTACAAAATCATAATACATAAAACAATTATAAATGAAAGAAAACATTTCCATATTTCAATCACAATATATCACTTAAATATATTGACTTAACAAATCCATTATCACAACCATTTTTAATTCCAAAATACATAAATTAGTAAATGGTATTTATTTACTTTAAATAAATATTACGGCTTGTTGAGGAAGCCAAATATCAAATAATACTTGCGGCGGTGAAAAGGTCGTTGTCACCACGTACGTTAAAAGAAACAGACTTTTTGTCGATTAGTAAATTGATTCGTATAAAAAAGATTCCTTTTGAATAAAATTAAAAGTCAAAGGGGTTTATACACTATATAATGAATGTTGTGTATAAACAAAATATGTCTCAATGAAAAGAGATTGAGACGAAGTCCCTTAAAAAGATGGTATCCTTAGATTAAAGATAAATCAATTACATAATTTTGTGTGAAAAATGAATACACCAAATATAAGAGGATATTAATTGTAAAACAATCAGATTTTATTCACACATATTCATAGAACAAAATATTCATGGAATACAAGTTTACCCCAAAGAATCAAAATTGGGTTAAGAAGTTCCCTTGCAAAAATTCAATAGCCTAACGGCGTCACTTCAAAATTTAGAAAATGAGTTGATGAGAGATAAAAATGGTATTTCATCACTTGGAAATAAACTTTACATAAATATGGATATATAAGAACATATCCCAACATAACAGTATGTGAATTAAAATACATAACAGAAGATGTCTTTTAGAAAGAGGAGAGTGAAAGGTTCCCTTACCGACTTGGATAACTTTCGAAACGTACTCCCCATGGAAGAAGGGTCATACAATGAATATGTAAATACCCATAAATGAAATTATTCTAAAAAAAGTGTATAATAATGTGAATTAAATACACTACTCAAAGGAAATAGTGGAAATCATAGCATAAATGTCATGGGAATAAAACTGAGATAAAAAATCCCTTATGAAAACTCGGCAGCCTAACGACGCCACTTAAAACATCCAAAAATGGTTTGATGAGATAAAATAGGGTCTCTAATCATATGAACATAAAAATTACAGTAAGATGACAATAAAATAACATCCCCTTACATAATAAATATTAGCTTAATGTAAAAGACATAAAAGAGAGTGCTTAAAAAGAAAGAAAGAGGTTGGTTCCCTTACGAAAATTCGGTAGCCTAACGACGCCACTCAAAACATCCAAAATGGATTGATGAGAGAAAATAGGGTCTCTAATCATATGAACATAAAACTTACAGTATGTGGAATATAAAATAACATCCCCTAACATACGAATGATGAGATTAAAGGAAAAGACATAAAAGATAGTTCTTAAAAAGAAAGAGAGAGGTTGGATCCCTTAAGAAAATTCTGGAGCCTAACGGCGCCACTCAAAACATCAAAAATAGATTGATGAGAGAAAATAGGGCCTCTCATAATATGAACATAAAAATTAAAGTTTGAGTAATATAAAATAACAACCCAATCATAATAAAGACGAGCTTAAAATAAATGACATAAAAGAGTGTACTTAAAAAGAAAGAGAGGGGTAGGATCCCTTACCTCAAGTCCGACTTGTCTTGTTTGTTTCTTTATATTCCTGAATAATAAACTTTGGTCAATTTATAATTTCTTAAGGACCTCTTTTAATGATTATTATTCAGTTCATGTCACATATTATAATGTTATAATAATTGGTTAATAATATGAGTTCATATCAGACGTTTTTGTCGATGTTTGGTACATGGGTCAAAAATGAACTTGTTTGAAAATGATTGTCCTTGTAGTTATAAGAAAATAATCTCGAAAATAGTATTGATGATTTAAATATCTTATATATCAAGTATATATTCGTTTTATACTACTCCATAACATATGGAGATAAAAGGAAATGAAATTCACTGTTCATGGAGACGGTAGGTCGTACGTATGCATGAACGCTACATTCATTTCTTTTTCATATTAATGGAATTAAAAATAATTGAGAGATATATATATTATAATTACTGTATAATATATATGTTATATAGGTCACATATGTTCGTTAATTTCATTATTTATACACTCCATCTATTGCATGAACGAGTCACATCAGTTGAGGGGGCGGTAGTCCACACTTCCTCGTATGAAATTATCGCATTTTCACAACATGAAAAGAATAAAAGAATGTTTTAAATATAAAATTTATAAGAATATAGAAAACATAAATACCATATATATCATATATAAAATATTTTTACATCATAATGGCCACCATGAAAGGTCTTAAAAGAATATTGAACAATCATCGTTTCGTGAGGTAGAAATTCTCCATCCACAGAAACACTATGTTCCTTAACCATTAGGCGAAGGTGTGTGTAAGTGTAGCTCGAATACATCACATAACAACATCCTTGTATATTGAAGATACTTGTGTTGTTACAGAAGAGAGGAATAAAAAGATTTTAGAGGGTTGGATAAGCAAAATAAAACATAAGAACACAATAGAGGACACTACCTTTAAATCGGGTAACTCTCTTTGATTTGAGAACAACGGCCTCCTTGGAAATTATTCTTCCCAAATTGAGGCATCAGTTATGAATAGAGGGATTTGGAGAGATTAAATGGTCAGGGTTTGGCCGAGTCAATGGCTTTAGAGGTGTGGGTAAGGTGGTAGAGGTGGGGGCCTTTTATAAGAGGAAGGAGGGGCACTCTTGGAATGTTATAAAATATTACTTTATTATATAATGTTTTTTGGATTTTAATGGTCCCAAAAGGATATATTTCGAGGTTAAGGTGATAAGGTTTCGTAATCCACCCATCCAATAGGTTTGTGACAAGTTTAGGTCTTAGATTGTACATTATCTTTTCATTTTATTTAAATCGTTAAATAATGAGGTAATCACTACATCATCATGGTGTCATAAATAATTTAATTTATTTAAGGTCTAAAAATTATAAAACAAATATCATGATGAAGTAAATAGTTTTATCTTTCTAATGAATATTTATAGTAAAAAATATGACTTGAATAACCCCATGAAAAAATTGTTTTAGTAAAACAACACATGTTTGTGACATTTTAATTTTAACATTAAATAAAAAGTTATTAATGTCATTTTCCAACCAATGTGGCTCCATGGGGTACCCAAGTTGACCCATGGATTGTATTGGTCGGACATGACTCATCCAATAAGGGTAGGACATGTGTAATGTTCATTTCATATTATGAAAACAATATTTTTTCCTTAATTTACACTAATTACCTCTAATCGCAATTAAAAACTTAAAAGTTACTATTCACCAAAAAATTATTTTAATACTATTGAACAAAATTTTACATCCTAATGAAAACCATGTCTGTCGGATTTTTGAAAATCAAATCACAGAAGTGGTAATGTTTCATTTAAACGAAAAATCAGTTTTTAAACTACCACTTAGTGGTTTCACTATTCATCTAAAATTGAAGGTTTTCAGAAAAATACCAAAAATTCACCCCAAGATATATTTGATATTCTGAATTCAAAAAATATGTCTATTTTAAAAAATTCAAAACATATAAGTTGCATTAATTAATTTAATAAATAATTTCTACTGTCAAAACAAATAGCGTGTTTTTAAGAAACAATATCTATTAAAAGATTGACACTAGTTTTAGTCCAATTTCAAAGTGAAATTAATTCCAATGACCACTATTGGATTGAATGGTAAAAATATACTCCAATTTCACTTTAAAACTAATTCAAAAGATAATCTAATCATATAAATAAATTAGATTAAAAAGTGGTTTTGAATTAAAATACAACATTTTCACTATTCATTAAAAAATGAACACTATCGGAAAAATACCAAAAAATTACACAAAGTAAATTTTGATGTCCCGATTCTAAAAAATAATTTTATTTTGTCAAATATAACACATAAAATTTTCAAAAAGTGGATTTAAAAGAGGTTCACCATCAAAAGTTGGTTAATCGTCATTTTAAAGAATATTAGAATGTTTACGCTTAAAATTGGATTCATTCGCATTTTTAATCCTCTAACATTTATTGTAAAAACTAAAAATATTTGACAAACATACATAATCATTTTTTAGGTAGTTCTGTTCTTTCAAACCATTACAATGGCTAGGCATTAACAACCATTTAAAATAATTTTATTTTATTATTACAGTGCAACGTAAGATTTCAAAGGAACTCATTGTCACGTATTGTGTATGCAATTGAGCATAGAGTTCCATTTAAAGTAATATTAATATGTTTTTCACAAACAGGGATAAATATAAAAATGTCATATTCTTTATTTACCTAGGGTGTTACATCCATCCCCCCTTTTGGAAATTGTGTCCTTGCAATTTGAAAATTATGCTCGGAAACATCATTGAAAGTCCCACATTGGAACTAGAGTCTGTAAAAAATCTCTTTAAAAGAATGAAAGAGAAGTATAGAGGTCACCCGAGCTAACCCATACTATGATTCCATGTAGGAAAACAAGGATATGGAAGAGAAAGAAAAGGGTCATGTTCTGAGGGAGAGTGATAGAAAACATGTTTAGGAGAAAGTTTACCAGAAGAAAATCAAAAACATGTGGTGGGTTAAACAGTATTCGATTCCCAAATAGGAAAAGTTAATGGAAAACATTTTTTTATGTTACTTTTCATTGAGGAATTTATTTTTGATCTTAAGGAAACATGCTTACTTGTTATGTTGACTTTCAACTTTTACTAGATTTATTACACAAACTCATACTTTCCCCGAATGATGAGTATTTAGGAAGACATGTTCACATTAAGAGTACTATAATCAACATCACAAGAATCACCTAATCCACAAAAGTGAACTATATACTTCCCATGTTTTTAGACTTTAACCAAAACCAAAACCAAAAAGGTTAGTAGAAGATCAGATAATCCAGAAAAGGATAACCCTTTATTAAAAATATAATCTATTCTTAATCTCCGAAATTTATCCAAAAAAACCCAATGTTAAACCAAGACCAAAAGTAAACCAAACTAAGATTGAAACCCATATATTTGAAGGATTTAATCACATATCTTCCAAGTTAAATCATATCATTTATCTCCAAACAACATCAGTTGCTCTTAAAGCCTCGTATTGAAAAGTAAATAACCTAATCACATGTCTTGCATGATAGTTTAATAATTTCCATAGATAACCCAAAATCAACTTACTATTAATTCATAAAATCATCTAACTAAACAGATTTAGTCAAACTAACCAGGGAATTTACATAGTCCAGTGTTAGGCGATAAATACCAGTCGCACTTTGGATGTGGGTTCGATTCCCGCAGCTTTGTCCGACGTGACGGGTTGTCACATGGCCTGTGTGTTGTCCTTTTTTCCAAACTATATATTTCTCAAATCATTCCCCAAAAAAAGATAAAATAATCAAAAATAACCACAACATAATTTAACCTCAATTTTATCTCATGCCCTTCACTTTCCATCATAACATATAGTAACCCATAATTACCTCAAAAATAAGGATCATATAAACCCAAATTGTTCTTTAGAACTATTTACACCAAAGAACAGATAACTATTCCTTGAATAAAATTTTCATATATCAAACATCAGGGTTACACATACTATAAAAAGTCTTCTAATGTAACCTCATCATCAAAAGAGACTTAATACTCTTAAGAATTTCACAATAACTCTTGATGCCCCTACATGTTGACTTCTCACTCATTCAACATTCTTCATCATCCATTAACCATTCGATTCCAACTTATTCTGAAATACTTCTTTCTTATAAACAAAATCATGAATCATATCCTATGATTCCAAAATAAGAAAACAAAAGTTATGAAATAAATCCATAACATTGATTGGTCATTGTCAGTTTCTTCATCCTCAATCGGAATGGCATTAGGTATTGGTAAACGAATATTTGTACGATCATGGTGATCCCATTCCCTAAAATTCTTCATAGGACATGTGTTTGCATAATGACAATGCAGACCACATTTAAAACATTCAATTGATCCCTCAGAAAGAACATCTTTCCCTTTCCTTGAGTCAACTTGATGCATCCTTTTTCCATGGCATTTTCTTGCTTTATGACCTTCATTTCCACATCTAAATCATATTTCTGTCCCTTTGAAACATTTTCATAGGTTTTTCTTTCCACATCATTGACACATATGTTTTTGAACACACTTACCTTTATGATTATTACCTATAGTTCCATAGGTATTTGTTTCTTGCATATATGATTACCTTTAGAAATAACCAAGGTTTATGTGGTCATTCAAGACTCCAGATAGTTGGTTCAGGATAAACACAAGAGTTCTCATTGCCGCTCTTATATCATTCAGTTGCTCGCTCAGAAAACTGTTACAGTTTCCTTCAAATCCACTATTACTTTGGTTCCTGCTAGATCCAGCCATTTACTAAAACCAAAATGGTCAGTGTGAGTATATCAACAAAACCATCATGTACTAATGAGGAAGATAAACTCTAAGATATAATTACTCATTCACTTTATCTAAAACTAGGACTCTTTCTGAAAACCTAACCATTATGTTAATGTCACTTATGCTTAGAGAATACCCTAACCTCTAAAGTTATCTAAACCGTCCTCTGATACCAACTATTGGGCCCCAGCCTTAAACCTTACTTAATATTGAATTAAATGAATAATTCACATTGATGATTTTCCAGGTTTAGAGTTTTATATAATTAGGTCAAAACTATTACATCTCCAAAGATTACATAGTAGACACTTCTACTAAGTTTCCATATCAAAAAAAAACTTAAAAAGAAACATGTCTATTTCCATGTTTTAGATAGAATGTCTTTCCATGATCTCATCCTTGACACTATTCATCTTTAAGTCCTATGGAAAACATTTCAAAAACTTGGGATGAGCATAAAAATCACAGTAAAGGATAAAAAAATAAGGAAAACTGTTAGTTTTTCAGAACAACATGTAAACCATGAATACTTTACCAAAGTAATACTTTTCACATTTATGAAGTAATAAAAACTCATCAATGACTAAAATACCATTACTTACCCTTTTGTAAGCAAACAATTACCATAAAACCCATGTAAAGAACTCATAACATATAAAGGTAACTTGGGACATAAACATACTTAAATGGAATAACCATACGGTCGACTTCGACACATACTTAATGGAATACCCATACGGCCGACATCCATACCCAATGAATTGGAGGTTATAATGTAACCACCCATCCTGGTATTCATGGCACCACCCGTCATATGGTTTATCACGTAACCACCCGAAAAATGTCCAAGTACCATTACAAAATCATAATACATAAATCAATTATAAATGAAAGAAAACATTTCCATATTTTAATCACAATATATCACATAAATATACTGACTTAAAAAATCCATTATCAAAACCATTTTTAATACCAAAATACATAAAAGAGTAAATGGTATTTATTTACTTTTAAAAAGTATTACGGCTTGTTAAGGAAGCCAAAGATCAAATAATACTCGCGGTGGCAGAAAGGTCGTTGTCACCGCGTACGTTAAAAGAAACATATTTTTTGTTGTTTAGTAAAATGATTCGTATAAAAAAGATTCCTTTTGAATAAAATTAAAAGTCAAAGTGTTTTATACACTGTATAAAAAATGTTGTGTATAAAAAAAATATTCCTCAATTAAATGAGATTGAGACGAAGTCCCTTACAAAGACGGTATCCTTAGATTAAAGATAAATCAATTACATAATTATGTGTGACAAATGAATACACCAAATATAAGTGGATATTAAGTGTAAAACAATCAAATTTAATTAACACATATTCATATAACGACATATTCAAGGAGTACAAGTTTACCCCAATGAATCAAAATTGGGTTAAGAAGTTTCCTAACAAAAATTCGACAGCCTAACGACGTCACTTCAAAATTTAGAAAATGAGACGATGAGAGATAAAAATGGCATCTAATCACTTGGAAATAAAATTTACATAAATAAGGATATAGAATAACATATACCAACATAATATTATGTTAATTAAAAGACATAACAAAAGAAGTCTTTTAGAAAGAGGAGGGTGAAAGGTTCCCTTACCGACTTGGGTAAATTTCGAAACTTACTCCCCATGGAAGAAGGCTCATACAATGAATATTTAAATACCCCTAAATGAAATTATACTACAAAAGTGTATAATAATGGTATGTACATACTCCAATCAATGGAAATAGTATAAAACGTAGCATAAATGTCATGGGAATAAAAGTGAGATGAAAAATCCCTTACGAAAACTCAGCAGCCTAACGACGCCACTTAAAACATCCAAAAATGGTTTGATGAGATCAAATATGGTCTCTCATCATATGAATATAAATACTATAGTAAAAGGAATAGAAAAGAACATCCCCTAACATAATAAATATGAGCTGAAATGAAATGACATAAATGAGAGTTCTTAAAAATAAAGAGAGTGGTTGGATCCCTTACGAAAATTCGGCAGCCTAACGGCGCCACTCAAAACATCCAAAATGGATTGATGATAGAAAATAGATTCTCTCATCATATTAAAATAAATATTAAATTATGAGGAATATAAAAGAAAATCCCCTAACATAATAAATATGAGCTTAAAGGAAAAGACATAAAAGAGAGTGCTAAAAAGAAAGAAAGAGGTTGGATCCCTTACGAAAATTCGGCAGCCTAACGACGCCACTCAAAACATAAAAAATGGATTGATGAGGGAAAATAGGGTCTCTAAACATATGAACATAAAAGTTACAGTAGGAGTATTATAAAATAACATCTCAATCATAAGAAATATGAGCATAAAATGAATTACATAAAAGAGTGTACTTAAAAAGAACGAGAGGGGTAGGATCCCTTACCTCAAGTCCGACGTGTCTTGTTTGTTTCTTTATATTCCTGAATAATAAACATTGGTAAATTTATAATTTCTCAAGGAACTCTTTTAAGGATTATTATTCAGTTCATATCACATATTATAATGTTATAATAATTGGTTAATAATGTGAGTTCATATAAGACGTTTGTGTCGATGTTTGGTACATGAGTCAAAAATGAACTTGTTTGAAATTGATTGTCCATCTAGTGATACGAAAATCATCTCCATAATAAAATTTATGATTATAATATCATATATATCCATTAAATATTCATTTTACACTACTCCATAACATTTGGAGATAAAAAGAAATGAAATGCACCATTCATAGAGACGGTAGGTCGTACGTGCGCATGAACGCTAGTGTCATTTCTTTGTCATATTAATGGAATTAAAAATAATTGAGATATATATATATATATTGTAATTACAATATAATATATATGTTATAGAGGTCACATATGTTCATTAATTTCATTATTTATACATTCCATGTATTGCATGAGTGAGTCACATCACATGAGGGGGCGGTAGTCCACACTTCCTCATATGAACTTATCACTTTTACACAACATGAAAAGCATAAAGGCATGTTTTAAATATAAAATTCAGAGGCATATAGAAAACATAAATACCATATATATCATATATAAAATATAGTGACATCATAATGGACACCATGAAAGGTGTTAAGGGAAGATTGAACAATCATCATTTCGTGAGGCATAAATTCATCATCCATAGAAACAGTGTGTTCTTTAACCATTAGACGAAGGTGTGTGTAAGTGTATCTCGAATAATTCACATAAAAACACACTAGTTTATTGGAGATACTTTTGTTGTTATAAAATAAAGTAATAAAAAGAGTTTAGAGGGTTGGAGAAGCAAAATAGAACATAAGAACAAAAGAGAGGACACTACCTTTAAATCGGGTATCTCTCTTTGATTTGAGCTCAAAGGCTTCCCTGGAAAGGATTATGCCCAATGTGAGGCATAAATGATTAATAGAGGCATGTGGAGAGATGAAATGAGCAGGGGTTGGCCAATACAAAGCCTTGAGAAATGTGGGTAAGGTGTTAGAGGTGGAGGCCTTTTATAAGAGGAGAGGAGGGGCACTCTTGGAAAGTTATAAACTATTACTTTATTATATAATGCTTTTCTGTTTTTAAAGGTCCCAAAAGGTTATATTTCTAGGATAAGGTGATAAGGTTTCTAAATCCACCCATCCAATAGGTTTTTGACATGTTTAGGTCTTAGATTTTACATTATCTTTTCATTTTATTTAAATCTTTAAATAATGAGGTAATCGCTGCATCATCATGGTGTCATAAATAATTTAATTTATTTAATGTCTAAAAATTATAAAAAAAATATAATGATGTAGGATATCGTTTTATATTTCTAATGAATATTTATAGTCCAAAATATGACTTTAATAACCCCATGTGAATATTGTTTTAGTAAAACAACACTTGTTTCTGACATTTTAATTTTAACTTTAAATAAAAAGTTATTAAATTCATTTTCCAACCAAAGTGGCTCCATGGGGTCCCAAAGTTGACCCATCGATTTTCTTGGTTGTAAATGACTCATCCATTAGGGGTAGGACATGTGTCAAGGTCATTTCATTTTATTAAAACATTATTTTTTCCTTAATTTACACTAATTACCTCTAATCGCGATTAAAAACATAAAAGTTACTATTCACCAAAAAATTACTTTAATCCCATTGAACCAAATTTTACATCCTAATGAAAACCATGTATATCGGATTTTTTAAAATAAAATCACAGAAGTGTTAAAGTTTCATTTAAACGAAAAATTAGTTTTTAAACTACCACTTAGTGGTTTCACTATTCATCTAAAATTGATGTTTTTCAGAAAAATACCAAAAATTCACCCTAAGATATATATGATATTCCGAATTCAAAAATGATGCCTATTTTACCAAATTCCAAACATATAAGTTTCATTAATTATTTTAATAATTAATTCCTGTTGTCAAAACAAATAGCGTGTTTTTTAGAAACAATATCTATTAAAATATTTACACTAGTTTAAGTCCAGTTTCAAAGTGAAATTAATTCCAATGACCACTATTGGATTAAATGTTAAAAATATATTCTAATTTCACTTTAAACCCAATTCAAAAGATAATCTAATCATATAAATAAATTATACTAAGAAGAGGTTTTGAATTAAAATACAACATTTTTCACTATTCATTAAAAATGAACTTTATCGGAAAAATACCAATAATTTACACAAAGTAAATTTTGATGTCCCGATTCTAAAGAATAATTATATTTTGTCATATATAACACATAAAATTGTCAAAAAGTGGATTTAAAAGAGGTTCACCATCAAAAGGCAGTTAATTGACCTTTTAAAGAATATTAGAATGTTTACGCTTAAAATTGGATTAATTCGCATTTTTAATCCTCTAACATTTATTGTAAAAATTAAAAATATTTGACAAACATAAATAATGATTTTTTAGTTAGTTCTGTTCTTTCCCACCATTACAATGGCTAGGTGTTAACTACCATTTAAAATAATATTATTTTATTATTAGAGTGCAACGTAAGATTTCAAAGGAACTCGTTGTCGCGTATTGGGTATGCCATCGAGCATAGAATTACCTTTAAAGTAATATTAATATTTTTTTTCACAAATAGGGATAAATATAAAAATTTCATATTCTTTATTTACCTTGGGTGTTACAATTTGGGTCTGATGATGTACTAGGGTTAAATGGATAAATGAAATCACTCATGTCAATAAGGTGAACCTTCTTTTTGGGAGACTACCCGATTATAACTCCATATTTAAGCATGCTTGGTCTAGAGTAGTGATCAGGATGGGTGACCTTTTAGTATGTTTCCCATGGTGTTTGTGGGTGATGGAAAAGCACACTACAGAGAATTTGAGTTGGCCTGTGGAGACTATCATTGGTCAGATGACCTGTTTGGGCAGTTGAGTAGTCTCATATGGATTCAGTAGTTACATGGGTCTGTTGTACTAGGATCATGTGTGGGATTGATGATGTACTAGGATCATGTGTGGGTCTTCTAATGTACTAGGATAGTGTGTGGTTCTGATGATGTACTTGGATTATGTGTGGGTCTGATGATGTACTAGGATCCTCGGTGGGTCTCATGTTGTACTACGATCCTATGTGGGTTTGATGATTTAGGATCCTCTGTGGGTCTGATGATTAATGATCCTACGTGGGGATGCCTCTTAAAAGAGTATGATGATTTATTAGTAACATTAATCATCTTTACTATCGTACCTATGTTAAACCTATTGTGAGATGAGTCCTTACATTCATGGTGATACCTTTTGGTATTCTTCTATGTGGTGTACCATTGTAGTACTTCCCTTCATGGTGAAACCTTTGTGGTATTATTCTGTGTGGTCTACCTATGTGGTACTTTCCTTTGTGGTGATACCTCTGTGGTATTATTCTTTGTGGCGTACCTGTGTGGTAATTATGTTCGTGGTGAGACCATTGTGGTATTCTTTTGTGTGGCGTACCTGTGTGGTACTTTCATTTGTGGTGACGACTTTGTGGTATTCTTCTGTTTGGAATACCTGTGTGGTACATTCCTTCACGGTGATACCTTTTTGGTATTCTTTTGTGTGGAATTACCTTTGTGGTACATAACTTTGTGGTGTTTCCTTGGTGGTATTCTTTCCTTCGTGGAGTAGTTGAGCATTGAGCTAATAAGTTGGTCTTTGTGTTTCTTTATGATCGAGAATGGTATACATGATAACCTAGGTAAATGTATGGGCATAGACCTAAGTATGTTGAATGGTGTTTCCATACTTGTAGTTTAACCTTTATGATTTTGAGAGACTTTTGGGGGTCTTGGGGTCCCTACTGAGTATCATTATACTAACCACTGCACAGACTACATCCATACCTTGTGGTGTTCCATGAAGAAGATGGACAACACTGACTGAGGACGAGAGTACCAGGGCTGAGGGTAGCTCGGATGTGAACATTAAATGAGGAATACCATAGAGGAAAATGTTCGAGAGCAGTACCTACCCTTCTTGTAGGATCCTTGGCGGGAGTTCACATTAGCTATTCATTTTACTTGAATGTTTCAGTTTTCTTCTACTTTCTAGTTGGTCTTGTATAATAGCCCCTTTTTCTCTTTGTACACACTCTTTTTACTATACAGTTTACTTGTTTTCATCTATCGCTATGTTCTTGGTTGTGTGTGATTACAGGAAATAAAGTCAATGCCATCCCGGATTTAGGTAATATGCCTTTCGGTGCCAGTCGCCTGCCCCAAGCCTATTGAAGGTGGGCTTGGGGTAGTCACGACACAGACACTAAGGGACAGGTCATGACAAATTGGTATTAGAGGATTCAGTTCTACCATTGAACATTGGACTCTGGTATTTGTAACAACAATAGTGTTCAGTGTAGTGAGTGTGGTAATCAGTTTCAGGAATCCATTGTTAGTGCCACAACCAACGTATCCATACACCAGGACCCTTAATTCTGATTTCCGACAAAGCACACGAAAAACCTAATTGCGTTTGTTTTCGAAAATCTATCTTTTCGATTTCTTTGAGTCAACTCAGCAGTTATAACATAATGATTGTGGCGCACCTGTTCTTTATCTGGATGCCACTATGTAGAAAGCCAGCTAAAATTCCCAACAGAGTACATGATGATGATCACCGAGCGATGAAGCTCCGTTTTAGGGCCCTCTAACTATGTTGGCATGTTCGGGTGGTGTACCAGCAGCACCATCACCTGTTGGGAAGCAGTTACCACCAGCCCCACCGGCAGAGGATGCATGCTGTCTGAGCATATTTTCATGAGTTCCAGCAGTAGAGGACTCCAAGGTTTCCAGGCATGATAGATTCCAATGCAGCTGTGGGCTGGTTGGAGGTGGTTTCTAGAGTTTTCCTCCTTTTTGAGACAACAGTAGAGTAGATGGTGATCTTAGCTGGTAGTCTTTTTCAGTGAGTGACCATGAGAATGGTCCGCATAGTGATGATGCTTTGGTATGTTTACCATTACCTGAGATAGTACCTTTGGGTAGTGTGTCATCTATATCACTGCCCATTGGTTAGCTGTTACAACCGGTGTTACCGGTAGAGGATACATATAGGCTTAGTGACTTGCGTGTGATTCCACATTAGATACCCCTCATGGTCCGAGGTGAGCCCCACTCACACGCGGCTGATGACTAGCTTTAGGAGGTGGATGAGAGTTATATAGATCTTCTACAGCTTCGGTAGGATCACATGTTAGTGGTTGAGTATTCATCGAGGTGTACCGATCATTCCTGGTACTCGATGAATACGATACGATCAGTGTGTCGGGGATCAGACTTTTTAGTGCCGTGTGTTTAAAGATTTCAGAGCCATCACTATTCCGTTAAATATTCCTACTTTTGTTGGGGTTATAGATAATACCTTTGTGGTTGAATTTTCTTTGGCTAAGAGGATACATCCAGTGAATGTTAGTAGTGGGAAAGCAGCAAACGGGCGCCAGTCTCAGAGACTTGGGTGTGTGAAATGTTTCGGGAAGAAGAATTGTTTGGTCATATGAATATGAGGGGCATCAGATGTGGAATCAGAGCTATGAGTGCCTCATGAGGTGGTGTACTTTTCGACATGTTACATCCACCACCTATTTTGTGGACCCCTCTAGGCCTAGGGAGCTGGAGGATAGGGGATGCGAGTAGCTTCATGCAGTCAAGGAGTGCGACCCAAGAGCTCTAGGAATGATTCAATGTACGACTAGTGTCTAATACTAACTGTTGTGTAAATAGTCATTGGTACCAATCATTCATGCTTTCCAAGAATCAAGTTCAAGACCCAGAGTTTCTGGTTAAGCCATGGACTGGACCCTCACGTCTAGAGATACCTTTGGGGGCATACTCAATAATCACACTTACGCCGATGGTATGATCTGATCCTTGAGTTGAGAGTTTCGGTTGGAACCTCTGGGTGGCAGTGTCGAGGCCTTACGACTTCAGTTTGGGTATGGACTGGACATCCACTGTTTATACTCAGATTGACTGTATTAGGCAAAACGGTTTTTGTTTATCTCCAACTTTGGGATGAGGTTTTCCCTATTCAGGGAAAAAGGAATCCCATGCATTATAATATTAACTCATGCATAGGACGGTGTAGTCGATCAACCTTGATTAGGCCATCATTAACATCAAGGAAATAATAGTTTTGAGTTTTAAATTCCCAATGGAGGGGATAGTTTTCCACCAGGACATTGAATTTGTGATAATCTAAACTCATGGGAAGAAGAAAGTGGTAGCAGATGCACTCAGCAGGAGGTCTGGCATGCAGCTATGGAGTGAGGTGACAGAGCAGCTAGCGACTTTTCGGATATCCTACATTGATCAATATGGAGAATCTTATCCATAGTATATGATAGTAACTCCCCAACTCCTTCAGCGAGTTAGGGAGGCACAACATGGGGGAATTGACTCTGAGGCTCCACATGCACACATATCCTCACGGTTGGCACTTGATGGATTTTCTAATGGTGGGGAGCACATCTTCCTCTTAAAATGACGTAACATGGTACCAATGGTGATTCGGGAGGAGGTGTTGAGGGAGTTTCATATGTCCCCTCGGGCGGTACATCGTGGTGTTGTGAAGATGTATCAGGACCTCCAGTGTCAGTACTTGTGGCTAGAGATGAAGAATGATGTGGTAGAGTTTGCATCACAATGTCTCACTTGTTAGCAAGTGATGACTACACAGAGTTTCTCGAAGTCTTATGCCGACAAGATATGGAAACCCTTGGAGTTTTAGTAGAGTAACCACATATTCTTGTGTGTCTCTCCTCGATAGGATCTGTGGTGATTTTTCTGGGGTGGAAAGTTATCTCTAAGGTACATCAGACCATTTCAGGTCCTTAGTAGAGTTCGAGAGGTGGCTTACCGCTTAGCTCTTCCACCTCAGTTGCACCGGGTGCACGACATTTTCAACGTATCTTAGTTGAAAAGATATTATCATTACTCATCTCACATCATCGACCACAACAACCTGGACATCTATGATGGGGAGACATTTTCGGATGTTCCAGTGGAGATTGAGGATCGACAAGAGCAGGAAATTTGTGGGCGTTCTATACCTTTGGTGCATATACGCTGGAAGAACAAGAACTCTAGGAGAGAACATGGGGGCAGGATGCTAAAATTCATGCTTAGTATCCTCTTTTAGATGTTTGGCCTTTGTTTTGGCTTTCCAAAATGTAAAGCCCTTAGGTGGGGAGAATGGAATCTCCAAAAAATTATGTATATATATTTTTTATAAAGAATTATTTCGAGACTGTGAAATTGGACGACACATGATTCTGAGGCCCGATGTTCTTGAAATGATCTGTCGAAGTTTGGTAGGGTTTTAATTAGTGCGCGGAAGTAGTTTTCCTGAAAAAGTAGAATAACTCTTAAACTGTAACTCGAATAAAAAATCTAAGGGCACCGTTGTGTTCAAGAAGGTGGGTTTACCCTATGGGAGACTTAATTTTATTCGGCACGAGCCTCCTATGAGAAAACCCAAAATGGCATAATCATGAATAAAATATTAAATAAATTATTTTATTTTTCAAATGCTTATAACTCACAAACGATAACATGAATTGAAAATCTGGGACCACTGATGAAATCATGAGAGTATACTATTTTATGGTAGATTTTAACATAGGTCTGTGCGGGCCACTAGTGAAAGTTAGTTTTTGGCCATAAATAAAACAATTATGTGAAAATTATTTTATTGTAAAATCCATAACTTTTAAAATGTAACTCGGATTGGATATCTGAGAGTACTGTTGGGTACTTTGGGGAACGTTTCACTTAGGCATAGCCTATCCTTGACCGGTACGGGTCAAGGGTGACTGTTATTAATTTTTCAAATATTTTTTGGGTGCGTTCAGTAAACGCCCAAGAGGCATTTTGTAACATTTGAGCTGGTTCTCGGAATTGAAATATGAGGACACTGTTAAACACACAACACCAATATTCTCTTCAGGGGACCATCATTTAGACCACAGTAGGTCCGAGGAAAAAGTTAGTTTTTGGATATTTAAATACAATAAATAAAATAACTTTATTATTTTATTTTTATTCTATTCCTCCAACGGACGAGCGGTAAGGTGGGACTGGCGACCTGTGAAGCCCATAAATATCTTGACCTTTCAATTATATGTAAACTTACCATTAGAGAATTAGGAAGTTTCCTAATTAATGGGACTTCATTAATCCCACAAATGTTGAAAGCCCCTCCCATATCCTATATATATGGAGCTTGGGGAGTGGTGTCGGCACAGCTTTTCCAAGCTACAAAGTGCTGACATAGTGCAGTGTTGCCAAACCCCTGGAGGACGTAGCCAATACAAGTGGGAGGTGACGAGAGACACCGAAACCCCGAACAGGAGATTGATGAACGAGTGACATAATTTGAGTCTAGTTTCGACGGATGAAGAATGCCAATAATTCCTCAAATGCATATGCTCTCCAAAAAACATGAGGTAGGGTGTTATTTCGTTTGTGCATTTTTTATTTCCTCTTCCAGTTCATGAATTTATATAAAGAACGATGGTCAACCGACTAACAGGTTGACCCGTGATTCATTCATCTTTGCGGGAGGATGTTGTAGGTTATCTTGTATGGTTTGTTGTTTGGAATACCCCATATCTGTTCTTGAGGTCCTTTATGATTCCAGAATTATTGAGCCACTTGCTACAGCACTAACGTGTAGGGTGCAGTCCAAACGAACATGGCCCGACCACTCCACAAATAATTATGGTTCATGATGTGTTCTTCGAGAGAAATGAGGATTACAACCGTCACCAGTGGGGCTCGGGAACGGCGGTCAGCACCATGGTCGACGCAACAAAGGAGGTGGCCCGACCGCGCCGCCGGAGAAGGGCCACAACCCGTCGGCCGCGGTGGAGCTATGGAGGTGGCAGGTACTCCGGTCGGCTGTGCAAAAGGGTAGCGGCACGCATCCGTGCCCCCCTGATTGACAAGGTTCATGACCATGGGCCATAGCGGAATGGTGAGGCACAGATGGCACCACGTCGGGCAGTAGAGATGGTTTGGCGCGCGAACGCACCTCGTGAAGGTGAGGCTTCCCGTTCGGCTAGTCGCGGGGGAATTCTGCATTGCGGGCCACCGCACAACGAGCCTAGAGGGCCGCCGCACAATACCGAAGTTCTGGACCATGTAGGCTTGCCGTTCTGGACCCAATGGGCCTAGTCGGACTGGGTGGGGTCGGTCTGACCGGGTCGGACAAGACCCGAACCAACTTCGACCCATTTTTACTCTATCGACCATATCATGATCTTCGAGCGTCCGTTTGACGAACCGTCTACGGTGCCAAAAAACATGGATCAAGATGGTTCTTTTGGTAGACCCCACGTGAGATTTAGATAATTTTGGGGTACAGTTGGGTTGGATCAAACCCGAATCCAACTGGTCCCTTGAGATTAAAAGGCCGATAACTTGCAGATCAAGTGTCAGATTGATGTAGTGTCAGTTGCGTTGAGACCCCTTTTTCATGTAGGACCATTGTGATAAATCTTCATGGGACTTCATGGTAGTTGTATTATTGAATTTTTTATTGAGGAGCGGACCTCCCGGAATCAAGCGAGCATAGTGTAGGAACCATGTTGCTTGTAGTAACATGAGAAAGGGATCCTCTATGGGTCTATGATTTGGGATCCTTCGTGGTATGTGATTGAGGGTACCACTTGTATCCTCTCTAGGAATCCGTGTGGCACTACACTATGATCATTTGTGGGTCTTTTGTAATAGGATTATGTGTGGGTCTGAAGATGAACTAGGTTCTTGTGTGGGTCTGATGATGTACTAGGATCCTTTGTGGGTCTGATGTTGTACTAGGATCCGTTGTGGGTCTGATGATTTTGGATCCAATGTGGGTCTGATGTTGTACTAGGATCCTTTGTGGCATTACCTTTGTGGTACTGACCTATGTGGTGTTACCTTGGTCGTATTATTTCATTCATGAAATATTTTAGCCTTAAGCTAATAAGTATGGCCTTGTGTTTCCTCGTGAAGGATATGAGTATACAAGATAACCTAGGTATGTGTATGGGAATTTACCTAAGTAGGTTTTCTATTGTTTCCATGCAAGTTATTTTTCATTTTTGGATTTTAAGAGACCTTTGGGGGTCTTGGGGTCCCTACTGAGTATCGTTATACTCACCCATGTATGGGCTATGCCCGCGCCTTATTGTGTTTGGTGCGGACGACAGATAATGCTTATTGAGGATGAGAGTATCGGGACTGGAGGTATCTCAAATGTGGAAATTAAATGAGGTGTACCGTAGAGAAGTTCGTTCAAGAGATGTACCTACCCATTAGGTAGGATCCATGGTGGGAGTTCATAGGAGCAGTTCATTTTTCTTGTAATTTTCAATTTTGAGGTACTTTCTCGTTGGGCTTGTATTCTGGCCCCTTTTTTATTTTGTATACACCCTTTTTACTATACAGTTTACTTGTGTTCGTATCTTTGTTGTGTTCTTGGTTGTGTGTGTTTACAGGAAATAAAGGAAATGCCTTCCCGATTTTAGGGAATAGCCATTTCGGTGCTAGTCGCCAGCCCCTAGCCTAAAGAAGGCGGGCTTGGGGTAGTCATAGCACGAGCCCCGGGGGATGGGTCGTGACATGGTAATCCACAAGTACGAACAACTAATTCTGTCATTTATGAAAGGATGTAATAGTAAGAGTATATATAAGACCATAAACATAATGTAGTATAATTATGACCTTAATAAAATATATAAACATTAAATCAATCACAATAACTTACCATTAATTGTGTTGGTGGTCAATAAATCATATCGATACATGGAGGTGGTAGCCCACACATATACAAGATCCATAACACCAGTTAATATTTTATAGAAAAGAAGTGATAATGGTTGATCCATTATGATAATATATTTACTGAATTCATTATTTTAGAATCTATACAATATATTTGGGGATGGTAGAATAAGAAATAAAACTGAATGTACCCGGTTATGTGTTATGCCTCGTTGTTGAGAAAACATCATTGTCCTACACCTTGATCCCTTAAAATATGATATAATGATTAAAATAGTTAACATATAACATGAGTATAGGTGACATTATGAGATTTCATGAGTTATTTGATGAGATATAAGACTCCTGATGTGTGAGTAAGAGATGATTGGTGGTATCATTTTTATTGGAGTGAGAGGACACACATGTAGTTTTTAGAAATACCAGAATATTTTATTGTTTTACTCATGTCAAGTTCCTCCAAAATTAAAAATATTAAATGAAAAGAATTATAAGGTTTTAAATAAAATTAACCAATCACATCACATCATTTTAGGATATTTTTAAACTTATCTATTATGTTACACCTGTTTAATCTTATTTAACCTTATCAATTGTAAAACATTGTTAATGTTGTTTCTATTCATTATGACCAAAAATTAACATGGATTTATTAAATAATATTATTTATACTAATTAAAAAAAATAATTACATTTAAATTTATTATATTAATTTATTTTAGATATCATTATTTATTATAAATAAGTATGTAAAACTTAATAAAATAGTTTTCAGAGAAATGTTTTTTGTAGCATAAAAAAGAGAATCCCACCATTTATTTACATGAAAAGACAATTATATTAATATTCAAATAATTTATTTAATATATTCTCAAAATATTTATTTATAATAAATAAAAAAATAATTACTTTAATATATTTATGTACAATAACATTATGTAAATAAAAATAGTTTTTTAAACAAATATTTACTTTCAAATACTTCTATTTTAATTAATAATGAAAAAAATAAAAGAGTATTTTATACATATATGAAAAATAATTTTTCATAATTTTTTTTGCAATGTTCATACCTACCAATATAAAGGATTAGTGATACTTTCATATTAAATTATAATAATTAAAAAAATCATGGTTTTTTAAACTCATTTTTGTGTACAAAAAGAAGAGAAGTATTTCAAAAAAAATTAAGTGAATTATTCCATACAATATTGTGGTACTAAAATACCATGTCGATGGTCCTATAGTAGTGTTTACGTATTTATTTGAGCAATTATTCATGGTTATAACACATTCGGTAAACAAAGATGCTAAACCACATAGTGTGATCGGCTTGTCTACTGTGAGTTTCATTATTGCTTCATGGTTTACCAAACAATAGATCCTAACTGTAAATGATGTCCCATTTTAATAAAACATTAAATTATATATGTTCATATTTATGATATTATGTTCATTTACCTTATTTTTACTCCTTCTTCTTCACTTATTATAGGATTAATGATGGGTAGATCCCCCCATTAACTTATTCATTTTAATGGCCCCCTTATTCAATATAATGTTCTATTACCATGGAAAATACCTCACCATCTCACATTATTCCCTTCCATCCCTCCCCATGTCAATCTTGTCTTTATTTTATTTCCTTCTGATAACCCTAAGGGATACCAAGATTGGATTTATGGTTCTAGGAATCCTAAAATTAGGTTTTATTTGTTAGGGATTTGTAGGGAAGGAACATTTTTTTATCATTTTCAAAATCATAGGAGACACATTGTGTCTCATAATTATGTATTTTACATTGGAATTAGGAATGTATCTTTGTTCCTATAAATTAATTTTCATTTCAATATGTTCGTGTTTTTTTATAGGATATTCCTTTTTAAATTAAATAAAATCTGTGATAACCATAATTGATTTCCCAAATGCTCCAAAATTATCACGACTTGTTTTAATGGGTGATCAAATAGTATTTATAATTTATATAATTAATTTAGAGTGATAAGTATATATTAAAATATTATTTGTATTACTTAAAATGAAACTTTTGAAATATTAGAATTATACCCCATATGGTTCCTGAAAAAGTAAATATCATGAATTTAAATTTGATTAAAATGAATGAAATGGTTAGATTAACTGAATGGTTAGAAATTAACTGAAACATTGGTTCTAAATTAAATCACCTTGAGAGTTTATAAAATATATATATTTTAGTAAACTTACTTTCTATGGTAGATTTTATAACACCAAACAATTAGTTATAACAAACTATGAAAAACTATTAATATTATTATTTAAACAAGAACGTTATTATGTAGACCATAAAAATGGTTGAATTAATAGGAATAAGAAATTTTTTAATATTATGTATATGATAGCCCATAGGGAATCATTATATTCCGACATGTCTAAAAATATATTTTTATTTATAAAACTCAATTATCATAAATAAAAATATAGTACTATAATGTATGAGTGTCGAAGCCACATGGACTGTCCGTATGTTTAGAATTAATTATGAAAATTATAAGGGAAAAAGATTCATTTTTTTGAAGAAAATAAAAAATGAAAAAATAATGGGTTTTGATATTAGGATTGATATAAGTCAGGTTTATTGATTTTCATGTTTCTGAACTAGGGATTCAATTTAAAATAAATTTATTCAGTTTTGGTGTTGGAATTGGGTTAGCAGGGATTCTTAGTCTTGGTATCCTACAATAACCCTATGTTTTCACCAATGGAATTTTCATCTACTGGGTGAAAAATAAAAATTAGGTGACCTAAATCCTTATATAAACCTAACTGATCTAGATTTCTAATGGTCATATGAAAAATAATGAGATTAATTTATAAAATAAATTAAAAAAATTTAGAACACAACAATTATCGTGAAATATGATAAAAAGATGAATTAGAATTGAATAATAAGTTTGTATCAATCTAAAACAATATTAATAAAAATAAATAATCCCTAGATTCATGTCCCCAAAAAATCACATCACCCAACACAAATATAATTACTTGATCATGTTATGCATTATTTGAATGAGCAGCATGGGTACCCAAATAAGAATGGTGAATAATAATGATAATGAATAAGGGGCCTATATCATCACTCCATAAATCTGGAGGTAATCCATTTATGTCACTCCAATAACATTTGTTATATTCCTCCCCTTAAATAAGAATCTGGGGGGAGTATTTATTGGAAGTAACATCAAAATCCTTAGTTTATGTGTTGTTATTTTTAACTACTTCAATAATTACACAATGTGTAAATGAGCTTCACATCATATAATCCTCCGAACCTCATCCATCAAAAATCTTAGTGTAAATATTTAAAAAAATCATCCTAAAAAAAGTCATATCATGTAATGTTGTCACACAACATGTAACTACATTTCATAGTGTGAAATTGTGTCACGACTTTTCTTACCAAATAAATTATTTTTAAAAACTCATGATGTGTAACTACTATACATGGAATGAAAATTTCATGCAGTTGTTTTCTAGCACTACTTCTTTATCAAAAATCCAATGTCATGCCTCTTCACATCACTCAAATAAAAAAGTGTTTTTTTTCTCCAAAATCCATACCTTTTCATTCCTTTTCTAAAAATCTATTGTTCCCTCACATATAACATAAAACAAGTCAAAATTCCAAATATTTGAAAAAATATTCAATTAAATAAAATATATATTCATTAAAATGCAATAATATATTTGCATGAAATAGAGATATTAGTATAATGGTTTTATAGAAAGAAAATATATTGTTAAAAAGGTACTAAACTTTTTTAACCGCTATTGATGCATCAAAAAATAAGTTTATTCTCCATAAATGATTTGTATTAATTTATCATAAAAAATAAAACAATTTATTTTTAAAGGTTTTAGGAAATTTATTTGAAAAAATGAACTTCATATTTCTGATTAATATGTCAAAATTATATTAGCATAAGATTTGCAAAATATTATGAACCATTTTTTTATGAATAATGAAAAATAATAGTTTTTATTGATACTGAATTTTAATTTAAATAATATATATGTTTTATTTTTAAAAAAATGGATAAAAATAAAAAATCAACATAATAATATTATAATTAATATTATATTATTCATTGGAATTAATTTCATATTCAATATTTATAGTAAATGTTATTATAATTTTCATATATTCTCATTGGAAACTACATTTTCGTCGTTGCTACAGGTTCAATTTAAAATTTAATAGTAATTATTATTTGAATGGGTTTTGAATAAATGTTTTAAATACTTTGGATTAGAATAATTAATAATATCAAATATGGTCAAATTTATTATTGGTCAAAATGAATAATGGAATCATTATCTATTAATTACCACAATGAAAATTAAAAAAGGTTTAACGGGGGTTGGACTATGATTATTGGGGCAAAATTCTGTAGATACTCGTCCAAAACCCATTTTATGGATATATTTAAACCTTATCACCTATAAGGTTCAACAATGAACCATTTTGGATCCTTTTTCATGAAAAAAATGTTGCAACACATTATTCTATTAAAAAATTCAATGTGTGTCATCTCCCCCACATACAAAAGGCCACCCCTCTCCTATCCTCTTCACACATCCTAATCAATTTGGTTTGGATAATACATACCCATGAATCATCATTATTTCTATACTGATATCCTTTTTTTCTTTATTTTATCAGTGAACCCTCATATAAATTCATTATGTAAAAATATAAATAGGTTTTCTAAAGAATAAGTAAAACTATTTAACAGGTTTTTTGTTTTATTTATTCTTCTAGTTTCTTTAAATTATCATAAAATATGATTCGATTTTAAATATATTATATCACATATACAATGATTATTATTTTTTAACCTAAAATATTCTCATTTTCCATCAAAAGGGAGATGAAACCCTCGATCGTGTGTAAGGAGGGCCACCGCTTCGTGAACTGATGCGATTCATTTTCTATAACCACCAATCAAAGATGAATATAAATATTGATTAAGTTATATATATATATATATGATAATTATGACATTAATAACCATATAGAAAATTAATAAAAAATGTAAAATAATACCTACCATCCCATTAGAAAAAAAAAATAACATCACTCCTGTGTATGGCTGACTATGACATCACGAACCATTGTCATGTGTTTTTAATTTATATTTTACATTATTAGTAATAATTTTATAATAAAGTATGATATGTGGTATTTGAAAAACTGTTATTAATATGGAATTATTATATCACATACAACTTCTTATTTTTCCTTCCATATGGGATATAATAAAGTTGTTCCTGGGTACGGTGGACTAGCACTGCATGAAGTGTTGGGATTTGTTTTTCAGTAATGATTTGCATGAAATGAAAAAATTAAAAACATTACTAACTATATTTAATATTAATGAAATAAAAATTATTATGTTATGATAATATATTATTTAACAATCGTTAATTCAATCTATTCATAAAATGGATTTAGTGTTCATGTACACATACGGCCTAAAATCCATGTGAACAGTGAAATTCATTTTCTCTGTGTAAATAAATTTGATTACTCTAAATAATTATCTAATGAATACATATAGCGTATTTATATCAAGGTTATAATTATTGTGATTATTTAACCATGATCAAAATTAAAGGAATATGGAATCAAAAAAACATAAATGAAAAATAAGTAGTTATTACATGAATCAAGATTTTAACACGAATTGAAAACAAATGAGTAATAAAATTTCATATGTAGTGAATATATTGTATTAAAAATACAATGCTTTTTATATAATATTTTTATAATTAACATATATTTATTATAAAGGATGTTCAAATTTTTGGAAGGTGGTCGAGCTTTATGGTTTGAGGTTTTTGTCTCAATTTTCCTTATTTGATACATTTGTTATGTTATGCACATATCTTTTAATATATGTTGTATATACTAACAAATTGAAGTATAATATCATGAATACACACCTATTAATTATAATTGATATTTCATTTGATATTATTAATTAACGGATCTTAATATTTAAAGGTTAACAAAGTGTTAAAGGTTTGATGTTACAATATTTTTTTATCTAGATCGTTTATTATTAATAATTAGATATTGAAATATAATAATAATTTTATAATTTGAAACCTAATTATCTTATCCTATTATTATTTATTAATAACACATTTTTCCATTAATTTTTCTCTCTTTATACACTCTGGATTTTAAAAGTATTTGTTTTAAAGGGAACTAACATTATTTTTCTCTTAGAACAAAATCCCCGTTTTCTTCTATATACATTACTTCAAGATTTATTTTTAAAAAATATTATATGTTTCTTATATGATTAATTAATGTAATTTTTACCATTTATTTCCTTTTTCAAAATGGTATGAATGGAATCTTCATGTCATTTTCAAAACAAGGCCCATTTTATATTTACTATAAATGTGAATGGAATAATTTATTTAATGTGTATTACATGACGGAGATTTACAGTTTCCGTGAACAATCACAATTTAAAAGCATAAATTATTTTATTAAAAGGTAATTTTAAAATAAGTTTTTTTGATAAATTGGTTTTTAAATTTTACAAAAATTTATACCCAACATGAAATGGTTATTTTTTTACAAAATGATCCACATGATCTCCCAAAAACACTTCTATATAGGATGACATCCATTGATGTTACATAAGATTTACTAAGGGAATAATATCCATTAATAAATCCTTATTCATTCTCTAGGTGTTTTTTGATTCTTCTTATAAAATTTCCCTTAAATACATTACGTTTTAAGGGTTTTTTCAATGACGAAATGATGAAATGTTCATAAAACCCATCTATTTTCATGGGTTTTTGAAATGATAAATGATTAATGATCTTAGTGAAATCATAATCTCCATTTTTATAATATAATTGTGGTTAATTTTTAACAATGTATGGTGGTTACATTACAACAATGGAGGGTGGATACATTTCAAACACAGACGGTTATCGTGTCATAACAAGTGATGGGCGGGACATATAACTCCATTAAATGAATTGGAAAATGGTATGTTCTGTTTGAAACAAATTTAATCTTCACAATATTGTTCACGTATTGACTTTTATGTTATAATACTAGGTGAGGTCCTGATTTCATGTTTTTTAGGAAATGAGTGAACCAATTTCTATTTATACAGTTTTAAAATGTAATACGATTAGGTGTATGCCAAAAATTTGTTTCTAATTCCATGGTTATCATCTCATGACTTATGTAATTTGATTCCATTATTATTGATGTCTTATGAAATTTTTTGATTTATTATATAACTCTTGTTTATTATATATGATAAGCATGGTACGGTTTTCAAATTTTAGGATGTTGTTCTTATACACTTATGATAATTTTACTCATACTTGATCACTAATATATATCAATTTTCCCTTACTGGTCATATAAAATCAACATTTTTTATATTTTCTTACCCCGATTATAAAAAATGATTTTATGTATTAGTATTCTAATAAGGGGTCTAGATATTAAGAAATTAGAATGAAATGATATAGTTCACCAATAAACTAGTTTTTTTATTTGATGGACATCAATGGAACTAATCAAAGATGATTTTAGAGTGGATCATTATTTTAGGTAATGAATATTCATTTATTATGATGTATTATATATTTATTAGATGTTTGGGTCTTTAGTATTAGAATCATAGAATGATTTATTAGACCATTAAAAACTAGGATGAGAATACATCAATGAATACCATTAATAAAAGAAACATTGTTGGATAATATCATTATTTTTTTGTAAGGAATTTATTATTTGGTTTTACTATAAATTAATCTAGGTATGGATACTATATGTGGACATTATTATAGAATATATGATCCTAGAGGTCCTAATTTTTTAAAAATAAAGTCTTTATTTAATCGTGAATTATCTAGTAAATGAAAATAGGAATTACTACATACCTTGTTTAATACTATAGATAGATATCCTTTAGTAAATTGACCTTAACTTAATAAGGACATCATCTATGATTTGATTAAATTAAAATCGTTAATTACCTATGTTAATAATATGTGTTAACAGATTGAAAGTAAATTGTCATTATTTATAATGAAAAATGATGTACCCAATGACTGATTGTAGATGTGATGTTTTTGCAATCATTTATATCCGGCTCACTATTTTTGAAAAGTATCTAGTGAATTTTTTGGGGGAGTTAAAAAAACAAATGGGTCCCATTTTGGAATTTTCTATCCGATGGTAGGTGGGTTTTAATGAAATTTTCCAAAAAACTCTTTGGGGTATCTCATTAATCTAGAATATGGGAGGTTAATAACCTCACACCCTTGGTGTGGGGGGGGGGGAATAATTATTACTCCAAGAATCTATAATAGATATAATATATGTTCATTAATCCTCTACTAATTCCCTTGTGTTACACGGTTCACCCCATGAATTGACAATCAATTATAACAATTCATGGGATTTACAATAAAGTGTATATATATGAGGTTACTATTCAATTGATATATTTTCCTTTATCTATGTTTCTCTTTTAATGGTAACTTCAAATGTTCTGATTAGGGATTAATTTGTCATTATTATTACAATACGATTTTTTTTCTACACAATAGGGCACTCTGAAGTGTATCTTAAAATAGTTGTGTGGTTGTTGTTTTAATATCTAAATTAGTCCCATGATATGGTATTACCCAATTTATCCTTGTGAAAGAAATCAGAACCCATGTAGTTTGGTGCCACATAATTTGACACCACAGACATTTTGAGGTCATGTGATAAGAACCAAATGTATAGTTTAGATTCATCTGGAACATACATCTTAGATAAAGCGTCCTAGTCAATGTTTTTTTAGTACTTATAATGAATTAGACCAAAGATACTAAAAGGGCTTTGACACCCATGTTTATTTTGAACCTTCTAGAAATGTAGTAGAGAGATAATTAGGGTTTATTTGGGGCATTGGGTTTGGAACTTAGAGAGTAATACTATGTATCCAATTTTTATGGGAATCAAATCCCATATAGTTTGATTGTGATGATTTATTACATTAGAGGAATTTTGGTTGTCTTTCTCACTAGGTAATATGGCCCTTTGAGAGCATTGAGTTGGAGTTGCACCAAATAGGAGGCCCATAAGGTTGGGTCAGTGTGGTTGGGGATTATAGAAAATAAGAGGCCCAATATTTGGTTGGTTCTTACAATTGGAATGATCACCATATGTTAAGGATATGATGGATGTCTTGGTCACCACCTTCCACTAATCCCATGAGAGTTGTTATCTATGTCTAAAATAAGAGGATGTATTAGATAATGGGAACTATGTTTTCTTCATTGTCCGCTGGTGGACAAATGATGGTGCCTAAAGAGAGATTGGAAGGGGATTAAAGGTGTTTGTATCCTATTCAATTTTGGTAACTCTAATAGTCACAACTAATAATACATTTATCTGTGATACTAGCAGGAGAAGGGGTTCATGAGTACCACTACATGTAATATTGAATAATGTCTTACTTTGGTAGGGTTTTCCAGAGTTTGGATACATTTACTCGAGTTATTAGGCCTATGATATACCCATAATGAAAAAGTGAGGTGAATATACATAAATATGTTCTCCACCAAATCATGCAATTGACTGTTAGTACTTCCTAATCATAGCTATCCTACATGGAAACATTAGTCATTATTGAATAAAAGAAAAATGTGGAAGTGGATGATTTATCAAACCACATGATCCTTCTTTTGTAGGTAGAAGAGGTTTTTAAAATCGGAGGAGAATAAAGGGTTATTTGATGTGTATGTTTCCCCCAATAGTGTACCCTATATTGTCACATCTAACTAACTATCTGGATACACCATTAGGTTATGGGGATGTAGGACGGAATGAATTATGATAGGTCATGAATGAAAGGATAGGGGTTTACCCTTATAGGTATTACCTAGTCCTTATTCTCAGGGAAGACATTATGATAAGCATGTACACCTAAAATGAAAAGGCAAACGTGATCCCATCCCTCCCTACTAGAACCATAGATCCATTTTTATAGAGACAATGAGTTAATAAAATGGAATTAATCATTGTGCCTCATATTAGGAGATCCTTTCCACAATCCCAAGGGTCAGGTTATCGATGGCAAAAGGAATTTATACCCAAATGTTCCCCATGGACCTTACCCTTTATGTTGGGAAATTTTGGGAAATATATATCTGATGGAATGAATACTCAAATGGGAGACATGTTAGTGTTCCCCTTACTATGAGATTTTATGACTGGAGGATTCAGATGAGGTATTAAATTTCCCCCCCTTAAACGTGGGATCCAAATGAAGGGGATCCCAACCATTGGTGGATTAGAAGAGGGATCAAATGGTGGATTTCATATGTCATATGTTTTTAAAATAAGGTACATTTAATAGGGCCTAGGAGGATCTAGAGGTTCTTCATGAAAGGGTGTTAGGCCTAAATGATAGGGAGATGCCTTGGGAAATGGATCACCTACGAACAACAATTTTTTTAGGCCTTATCCTAGCCCCATGGGTCTCCTCATGTTTACCTGCAAGGTTCTCTCTCAGGTCCTATATTAGAGGAGAGATATTAAAACAATTGGTTTTAAAATGCGTCGGGGAGGTGTATTTGGGTAGGTTTATTTTTTTTCACACCCAGGAGGGACGAACATTGATATTTTATTCCTCTCAAATCTCTTTTATCCTAGTATTTAGGGATCTACCTGATGGAATTTTGTGCACCTGGTCCATGGGTCTAGGAGACCTGGGTGTTTATGCTTCTTTTGAATTTCAAGTTGTGAAAATGAAGATGCATATGATCATATTTATAATAACACATGTGGCTATAATCATATGAGTTATCGCACATAGGTCCATGGAATAGGTACCGAGTCCATGTACCCTACGTAGGTGTGGCTTCCCTTTCAACAACATAACAACGTCTCTATGCCATGATTCCAACATGCTAGTGCCATAGGTGGGGATGAATACATCATTTAGGATATGCAGGTAGGGCATCCACCAACCTCTTGTTGTCTGGGTTTTTGTGAACAAGAATCCCTGGATGAACAACCTAGTAAAACGTACTACTCCAATTCATGTGGGATACTCCCTAACACCATGACTTCTGAATAGTGTGAGAATATGGTCCCGACCAATTTGTATGTTCACTATTACACTATCAGTAATACCCATATAAAATGGAGATTCATTGCATTAACTTTTCAGGACAGGTTGAGTATGTTTTTGTTTGTGACATGTAAAACCCCACAAGTCATAACCAATCAATGTTCAACTCTTAGTGGGAGGTTCTGACATTGGTTTTTTTATTTGGAAATGTTTCTGAGTAATATTCGTCCCTAGGAGTTGGATAATTATTATTGAAAAGTGCATGAAATGCATTTTGTGGTGTCAAAAGTTATGAATTATAAATCCTATAAATGTTTTTTTCATTATTATGTGTTTTCCCAACTATGATTAGTTTTTGCAACACTACATTTCTTGATTTAATTCTATTGATGGATGATGAAGGATCCATGTCAAGGCTAAAAAAGATATAAAATAAAATGATTATCATATGTTCTATCAAAATTTTATTGGAGATAGAATACAAAATCTCATTGTTATTTTCAAAATACATTATCATGATTTGAATAATGATGAACAACAAATTGAGTAGAACATGGAATAATATTATTTTTATTCCTTCAAGATAAAATGTCAAATATCTTTTGTGGTTTCAAATATCCACTAGTTTCTAAGAAATAGTTCAATACCATTGAAAGGATAATTTCAATTCTCTAGTGTTTGGATAATGATAAAATGATTTGGAATATTTATTTTATTGATTGGATGAAAATAAATGGTGGACTCATATTTACAATATGTGTCAAGAGGAACGAATTGGAAAAATTTGAATGGATGAGTTTACAAAAATATATCTCAATAAGTACTTACCCCCTCTTCAACACACAAGGATTGGGAAATAATTTCCTGAACTAAAGGAGATGGATGATAAATCAATTGGTACATATGAAACTAAATTTAGAAGGTCCATAATGTATGCTTGAAAATTAGTCATCATACCCAAATGAAAAATTGATTGACTATTATATGAATTAAAACCATGTATTTTAAATGCATTATCTAAACAATACACTAGAAGCTACAAAGAAATAATTCATTTTGATGTCATGTTATAAATGGAAATGGGAGATTACAACCATTCACATGGTTTTGATATGAAAAGGATGATTCAATCTAATTATAACTCAAATAAGTAACATTGCGGAATGAAATTACAGTCCCCTACATTTAATAAATATGAGAACAAACATCAAGGAAATTTCTTCATTGGAAGTAGTAAGTTTTTAAAATGTGGGAAGGCAGATCATAGAGCCCGTGATTATTGAAAAAATGTGAATGGACTGGTCAATATTGTGGAGTAGAATAATTGTATCACCCCAACATTTAATGTTATGTCTATTTCAAAATTTTATCTCTTTGATATCTTACGTTTCATAGAAAATTAAAATTAAATAAAAAACTAAATATTATTATTTAAATGTTACCATCATAACCTAGATATTAGAATTTCATGAATGAACATGATTAAATGAATATTAAATATATATTTTACAAATTTATATTCATATTAATGACGTCTAAATATAATATATTCAATTTTTTTAACATTCATGCAATGTGTATTCCAGAAATGATATAGAAATAAATCAACTTATGTATAAAAACTGTATTTTTAAGGAAGTTTTCCTTCTTTTGATGTCACACGTATTTTAAAACAAAATTTGGACACATATATAAATTTTATATTAGAAAATAATCTTCATTTTTTAATCATAATTTAATAATAATCTTATACCAATTTTTTTTATTTTTCTTGCATGTCTTATTTCATGACGGGAAGTGAAAAATATTTCATTTTAATTGAAAACGGATTCTTCATGTAAATAATTTATAATGGTAAATTGTAATATAAATTTTATTTAATGTAAAATTATATCAATTATACATTTATTAATCCAATTAATTGGCATTTTAATATTTTTTTATAATGAATTTGGATATAAAAAGTAATTTGTTGTGGACATCCAGACTTTAAAAACCCTCTTTCTCACCCCATCAATGAGATTAGATTTAAATTATTATTTTTAAATCATATGTTCTGAATTTTGATAATTTTATTCCATATAAGGATTAATTAGTTCAATGTTATTTAATTTTTTCCAATTTAATTTTGGATAAAATGAGTAGTGACTTCTGTAGTTTTTTTACAATGTTCATTTATAAATCATTTAATTATAGGTACAAATAATTATGATAATGATTATAAAATTACCCTAACAGTTTTCCTCATTTAATATAATGTGTCAATGTTGACCAAAATCATTATTGGTTGGAATATATGTCCTCTTGGATCCACTTGGTTGAAATTAATCTCCTTATCGAATTTTATTCAATCTTGTCACACTATTGTTTTTAATAGTTTTGAAATTTTTAATTTGACATTTTTTAGATGTTTTATTCAAATATAATTTTTTTTAAATATAAAATAATAATATTTATCATAGTAATTTATTTTTATTTTTTATATAGGAAATCATTTCCTTACATTCTTTCACAAAAAAGGATATAATAATTAATTTACTAATGAAAATAAAAAATAAAAAATATTAAAACTATAAAAAAAATATAATTTTTGATAATTAAAGTCATTAACAAATTATTTATATAACCTTGAAATATTAAGGATGTATTAAAATATTTTTTTGAAGAGATATTGTTTTATTTAATTTTAATAAAGATAAAGTTATGAATAATTTCAAAATTTTCATTAATTATATTTTAAAATAAATTATACATATTTATTTTTATTAATTTACTAAAAATACTAAATTATACTAAATGTTTTGTATAAGGATAGAAATTTAATTTATTATCAATTTATTGGTCTTTTGGAATTCAGTATCAACTATATTAACCCTCAAAGAGTAAAAATTCATCTCTTCATGGTAAGAGTTATAGAGGATAAAAAATAATTAAAACAAAAAAGGTAAGGGTATAACAATGACCCAAACATTTAAAAATATTATTTCATTAAGTAAAATAATCCATAAAAACAATTAAATCTAAATTTTTTTTAGTATAAATTTTTTAAATAACATATATATTTATTATGTCATGGATTGTTAAAAAATTCCACTTTCTTTGTATTTAATATCTTTTATGTGTCCATATACGGAAAAAATCTACAGATGAATAAAATAAAATTTTTATTTTTATTTTAACAAAATTATTTTCCCTATATAAAATTATTTTCATATTTTTGAACTTATATAATTACCATAAATTCTTTTTTAATGCTAATAGGGTATTTATTTAATTACCATAAAAAGTAAATAATTTATTATAAATGTATTAATTTTTATATATTATGGAAGAGTTAATATGTATAATGAATTTTAAGGATTTATCATATATGCTATAGATGATTGAAATTAATAAATTCTTACTTTTAAATTTTCTTGATGTATTTTATGTCAAATGAATCGATTAACACCAAATATGAAAATAATGATATTTTTTTGAATTAATATTTTACTAAATTAATTTAAAATAATAATTACATTAAATTATACCAAAGTAGATAATATATTGTCTGAAATTCGGTTTTATTAATATTTATTATCCATTTTGAAGTATTTGGGTCAAGAATGGCCTTATTTTATTTTAATATTTTGATGAATTCCTAAAGTACCCCTCACATCAATTATAAAAGGACACATACACCCTCACTACACCACAAATTGTTGAGCATTATAGCTCAACCAAAAACATTCAATTTACCTTAAAACCGCTTTATCCATGTCAATGATGTTATGGATTTCCAAAAATACCTACCCTAGATCCCTTATGAAGAGAACTAATGGTATTCTTCCAAAGATGAGGAAATGGATTTTACCAACACATCCATGTTCATTTCTTTCTCTATATAATATTCATGTGTTATATCTATAAAAATATTATGAATCTAGTATCATATATATACTTATATTTTATTATATTTATTAAACAACCACATTCTACCTATAATCCATCCTATTGAAAGTCAAATCACTGCACGTGTGTACATACGGCTTACCATCACCACATAACAGTGAAATTATTTTTTGATAACCACATTACATGGATGGTTATAATAATGTAAATAATGGATACATATCATAAATATGAAATTATACGTATTTTTTAAAACTAATATAATATCACCTTCATTACCCTTCATACCATTTAAAAATGATTTTATCGCTCATGCCTATGTACATCTTACCGTCTCCATGAAGCGATACGATTCATTTTCTATGTTAAAATATATTTTTTTTCTAAAAATGTATTTAATAGTAAATATTATATTTTTCACATTAATATTATTCATTATATGTTGTATCTATATCTATCTTAAGAGTACCAGAACTTTCAAGACACAACCAGCATGGGAAAATAAGGAAATTACCACCCAAAAGAGTAAATAAATAAAATAAAATCATAAAATTATGGTAAAGATTTCTAAGGGGACTATATAAGTAATAAAAATATTATTATTATTATTTTATATGTTTATAATCTATTTAATACCTCTATATAGGAGGATTGGACATGCACTGAGGATATCATAACTAAGACAAGTGTTTATTTCACATCATCATTTTTATTTACGATTGTGCATGGTTAAATTTCCAGAGGGGAATATTTATATTCTACACTAATGTTATCTTAGTATATTTAAATAAAAAAATTAACTATTATCCTATTAATATTTAAATCCATTATCCCCCATGTTTGAATTTTTTAAAAAATGGTTTTAAAGTAATCTTTTTGGTCATCATTCAAATGTGGTTCTTTTTGAACTATATTAAAAAAAAATTGAAGGGGTTTATAACTTATATATAATGAGTGTATTTTACCACCTCAACGAAATAATATTGTCTTAAAATATATTTTACTATAATACAATGTTATTTTCAAATAAATTTTTTCCTTTAATAAATACAGGATTTTGAAAAATAATAATTTTCAAAATGAAAATGGTTGTTTTCTAATATAAACTCAACGATAACATTTAAAAATTATCATATATATTAATAAAATTTATTAAATATATTACTTCAATGTGGAATATATCTTCTGATACAATCTTATATACTTTATTAAATGGTTTTTGGTATATTTGACTGGGTAAATATTGATATTATATAATACTAGTCATTGATTATTAATGGCATGTTCATTCAGTTGTATTATTTATTAATGTATGGAATGAATTGGACAAATTAAGTGATGTTATGGAACTTATATATCCCCTTTATGCATCTAAAAGTATCATTATTCAAACCAGGCTTTTTCCAAGTCCATACCCAATTATAATATTCATGTCATGAAGCAATGGTGATATTAGTTTCGTGGAGTGAAGCCATTAATGTAAGATTCAAATGTATGGCATTATGAATTCCTTCATTTTGAGAATAATTAATGCTTTAGATGTGATTAAAATATTATTTGAATATGAATAGTTATGTTTTCAAGATCATGTGATATATGTAATAATATTATTATCATTTATAACAGCCATATTATGCTCATGAAATGGATTAAATGGATTGTGCTTATCTTTCCATAATTTTTATCCCCTAGTTATGAAATATTTTGGGGTATACATACCCTTAAAGATAAATATATCTCACTCATTTATTATGATTTATATTCCTAATTAGTTCATGATGTTTACTATTATTGTTATTAAATAATATTTTTTTGAGAATAATGTCATTTGCAAACAAAATTATGTTAAAATTTGTTTATTAAAATTTATGATAAAATTATTTCTTTGTATAGATTAACATGAATACTAAATTATTATGTCCTTTGGCATCAGATCTAATGTTTCTAGATATAATGTAATAAATTACCAACTAAGTTTGGGATACTAGGGTTAGGGTCCTTATAATATTTCACACATTAAAACCTCACGCACAATATAGAATTTCAAATTTATGGAGTATTGGAATTATTTGAATGAATTCTACAGTCAAAGGGATAATGGGGATGATAAGACAGAAAAACCACTGATTTCACATGAAAAAGTGGAAAAATGTTAAATCAAAATTGGTGAGGTGAATCATAATTATTAGGGAATAAATATACTCTATACGTTTATTGGTAATTTCATGATAGATTTATTATGAAGGAACAATTTGAATATCATACTTTTCATAATTCAATGAATTCTGATGCTAATCTATGAATTTATTAACTCTCAATAAATCGAATTATGAATAATGAAATTCCATTAGATATTCCTTTGATACAAGGGTAAACCCAATATCCTAATGGATATGTTTTATGTAATAAATGGTGAATTATATTTTGGAAACTATATATATGTCCACCTAATATTATATTATGTGGTTATGACACATTCAAGGGTTTATTAGTTTAAGATTGATCATATGTTCAATGTCACAGGCACCCATTTTAAGGTTTTATGTAATGAGTTCTTATAAGTATTATGTTTTGTTGAGACACGTAATGTAATATAAACCTTAGGTTTTGTATATATTTCAGTGGAACAATTTACTTTATGATGAATGAATTTCCATTTTTTCATATGATTTATGTTTTTGGTAAATTTTAGTGTTTATTTTATATTTTATGTTATAATAATGATTGGTTAAAAAAATCATAAATCATAAGGGAATAAATTTTTATTTCTTTTGAAAAAATAATAAACCAAATTTTAGGCAATGAAGATTTTTCATATATAAAGGCCATGCAGATAGAAAAAATAACGGAATGGTGATAAGTTTAATGACACTACCATAAGCCCCCTTGAAATAATATTTATGGTGGGATAAAATAAATTGAGTTTATTAGGATTATATATGTTCGTGATTGTAATTTTATCATGTTATGGTGGTGAGAAAATTGTTATGGGGATTTTATAAAAATTATCCATACCATAATGAAAATGGAAAAATATCATTTTAAGTTGCATAGTCACACTCTTCAAAAAAAATGAAGGGAATAATGCATTGTAATGTCTCAGATATTCCATGTATTATTTTTTAAATATTATATGGAAATATTATGAGACCAGTCATGTCGGTGACATACAATTCTAAGGCCCAGTGATATGGGAATTTTATTTTAATCTTTTTTAATGATAGTGAGTTAGAGTGTGTGCGCAGTTGTGGTATTTTCCAAATTGATCCCGGATAAAAAATATGAGGGCGTCGTTGCATCTGCAATGATGAAATTACCTGAGAATGGTCCTAAGATTGACCAGAATTGGTAATGGAAGAAAGTTAATTTTTGGATGTTTAATGTAAAATAAAATAAAATAAAATAAATTGAAAAGTTTATTTTATTTTATTTGGAAACATTCACTATAGTTCAATGATGGGGAAACTATTTTGATAATTAATGACACATCATTATCACTCTGAAATAGCTACACCGAATCATTAATTCTGTAGTGTAAGGGTAATGACTTAGCGAAACGTAACACTGAAATGTGTTCCAACCTTATAATGGGTTAATCAAATGTTTTTCATTGGTATAAAATTGAGAGAAACTCTATAGAATTCTTGGACATTTAGAGAGAACTCTCCCCAACGAAAAAAACGATTAAAATGTGAAAATCATTGTGCCAACAGAGTTGATGGATCTTAGAGACGACAACAACACAATCTCTTCATCAGTGATTGATCCATTCTCGAGGTATGGGTTATGTTTTACAATTTTTTTATTCCACGTTCATTTAATATAACAATGAACGTGGATCAACCCATGCACTGGTTGACCCACACATCATCAATCTTGGTAGATGGCTTTATCGGCTTCATTCCTGATACTTTTTTTGTCATGTTGTGATTTTTTAATTTTCCACATTTAAAACTTCTAACAGGAGTGGATTAAGTCCATGATGAATGCTGATAGAGGTTCTCTCGTCCTTTGTTGACTTGTTTCTTCTACCCTCTCCCATGTGTTCTTCACGCTCTTCGTGCTCTTCACGCTCTTTGCAGAGATATGAATGAGGAATCATTGCACGACCGTTTCATGGAGAAACAATCCCAAATTTGATATCCCCATCCTGATCACCTAACAGAGGAGCGTCAAAGATAATGATCGATAAATCACCATGTTACAGATGCTCTTTCTCTTAGAGTGTTCTTCATGAAGGTGAATTGGAATATGTTTTCAAGGCTGATCAGAGGCCTAAAACCGACGGAATCAGCTCCATGATGTTAGGGAGACCTAATCCCTTGAGTTTCATGGAGATAAGAGACTTGAATAAATAAAGGGAGCATCACTAGAGGTGTTCTAGTAAAGAATAATGATTCTGTAAATTTTTAAAGAACACAACATGTCTCTCAAAGAACACACCGTGTTGGACTAGATATGTGGTGGCTGTGGTTTCGATAGTAATATAGCTATCACATGGTGTGTGACCCCCATCAGACAGTGTGTGGGACCTTCCCCAAAGCTCATTATGTATCTCAGGCGATACAAAAACACGTGGTAGAGTACACGATATGTACTCCATCACACAACCAAACTAGGATAGTAACACTGGTCACCCTATCTACCGGTTACATGGGATGCCACACACTAGTTGACGCCATGTATGGGAACATGGCCAGCATCCACATAGTGGGACCTGGTTACTCGTACAAGGAATTTTTTCCATCATACACACCTTGAACTTAACCCATCCAACATGATATGTTCTTCTGACTCATTCCATTTTACACAGGTAGTACGTAGAGTCGAGAGACATGACATGTGACCCATCTACATTCCATTTATATCATGGATCATGTCATGATCACCTTTTCCACCATTCACTGGACATGTTTTGTTTCGGAAATTTCCCCTTTATTCTCATTCCCATCATGGCCGGGTATCACATCCTTATACAAGAGTATGATCCCTACAATATGATTTTTGGAGATAGATATACGTATTCCTCCAAGAGGCCCTGAGCAAGCTTCTCAATACATTCTCAACCCTAGAAAGAGTCAGGTATCGATGGGACGCATCCTACAATATAACAATCATATAATTAGTATGTGAATTTGGGTGAGTCATGGTATCCTCCAAGGCCCTGTTAGTGATTATTATCTGTGTATCATGATCTTTCCCCACTCAATAGTATTTTTCCATGAATGAGTGTATCCATATCTCATGAGTTTTTACAAAGAATAGTACTTGTCAAAACAACATCATCAGAGTTATCCGACTCTTCGAGTGAGTTCTCCAGGATAATTTCATCGTGGAATCATTGAACTGAACCCCTAGCATGGGTATGTAGTCGTGTGACTTGTCACTAGACTACATGTCTTGGTTTCGAGTATATCAGGATTGTATTCCAATTTCTATATGTTTAGTAGAAATATAATTCATAGATATTTCTATACCTTTACCTTGTGTATTGATTTGTGGTTATTGGGGTCCTCTACTGAGTATTTCTATACTCACCCATACACAGGATATTCCATTATGTGCTGTGTCTTTTGTAGATGAGAATCCATTTGAAGGATTCTAAGGTGGACTAGGACTACACCAAGCATTTTTTGTTCCCTATAGGCTGAGTTGTTCCTATGGTTATGAGAAACAGTCCTAGTTCATCTTTTTTCTTACATGCGGGGCTTTGTAGTTTGGAGGCTCTTATTTCTGGTGGGAATGTATTCTGGCCTAGTTTACATTCTACCCATTACTTCCACTATACTATATTTGTTGGGTTTAGTTCGATTAATGCACTATTTTCCTTAGTGTGTTTTTACATTTAGGCATTTCTGTGGTTGGATATGTGTGTATGTGTACATGTATTTATAAAATTCTTCCTTTGATAATGATATTCCTACTCAGTGCTAGTGATTAGTCCATGGCCTATCAAATGTGGGCTTGGGAAGTCATGGAATGGGCCCCACTAGGAAAGGTTGTGATAGAGTGGTATCAGAGGTGTTTGGTTCATCCTTAGGGTCGAATTTCATAGATATTTGGTTTGGGGATACATTGTTAAGTGTTTTGAACTCAGATTATAGGTGAGAGACACCAATATTGGTGTGGGAGGCCAACATATCCACACACCAGGACTCTGATAACCTTATTGTTGACATGGTATAAGAAAAAACATGTTTCTGGAAAATATATGATTGGTACAATCATCAAAATAAGAATGGGTTTTGTTTTCCATACCCATTGTGTTAGCTAACAAGATATACTCCTTTACCATGGAACATCAGGTTTCCTTACAGGATTCCTCCGTGATGCAAACCCTCTAGGATTTAGTGGATCAATAATTAGGATGACCCCCATAGTGACGAGGCTTTGATAAAGGGACCATTTCTCCATGCATTACCTCCAGGTGGTTCACCTGCTATACCACCACCAGTGGAGAAGCAACCGGTACCTGAAGAAACGAAATTCGAGTATTGCATGTTGAGCATGCTCCATGAGTTTCAGAGATGGTGGGCCTCAGGTTTCGAGGCAAACCCAACCCTCAGGTGGTTGAAAAATGGCTTGAGGTGGTGATGAGAGTTTTCCATCTAGTAAGGATGCCAGTGGATTAGATGGTGATCCTAGGAGAAATCCATATTCATGGTTCGATAGGATATTGGTGATGTTTGACCACTCTGTCTCATGATGAGGAGACTCTTTTTTTATTAGAGTTATAGAAACTCATTAGAGATGAGTTCTCTCCTGTTATGCTGAGTTCAATGCAAATCCAGGTGCTTCTTCAGCTCTAGAAGTGCAGTTTGATGGTAATTGAGTATTCATCGAGGTTCAAAAAACATGCCATGTACATTATGGATATGGTTAGGGATCAGTACTTAAGAGATCTTACCATCGACAGAGGTCTACGATAGAAATTATGATCTAGTTTTAGGCCTCTATGAATATCGACTTATGCCATAGTACACGAGTGGGCCTTGGTGATCGAGATCTTCTTGGAAGACTAGAAATAGGTAGTGCCAGTCAGCTGCATGCAGACAATTGTGGAGAGCTCGAAAGAAGGGAGATGATGCCAGACATTGAGTTCAAGACCCATGAGACATCACAGGAGGACCTAGTATAGGGGATCGATAACCCATGGATCTCAGGCTCGATCCATTCATCCTAGGGAGAGGTGATGCTACTCATGTGATGATAGGGGAAAACTCCCTAGAGTATATCCAATCAATTGAGCTACTTATAAGGATTTATTGAATGGATCACCTAGGTAGAGGAAGAGAGAGGAGTAGACAGACCCTCTAGGCGTCAGACATGGAAGAGGAGAAGGGAGAGCTGTAGGTGGTGTAAGACACATTGATGTACTCCCACCACCACCCCATGAGGTCAGAACCAGTCTCACGGAGATGGGAGATAGGGGTGGGGACAGCTACATGCGGTCAATTCGTATGATCTAGGGACATTAGGGATGATCTGAGGTACGATATACATATTTTACACTGTATCTAACATACTTATAGACACATATTATATTCATTCATTCCTCGCCAAATGTCCTGTGAAAAATCATCAGAATTCTATGGAGCCGTTGAATCAACCCTTATGCTTAAAGACACCTAATGGACGAGATTTGATGATAACGCATCATTACAGATAGTGTGATATTTCTCTTGGATGAAATATTTTTTATTGTAATATTTTAGTGGCAACATCCAGGTCTTATGACGTCATTCTCGGTATGGATTGGTTATCCTTGGTCCATTACCAGATTGACTAATTTAGGTGTAGAGTTCAGTGTCCATAGCAATGGGACAAGGTTTTCCATTGTCAGTGAAAATGAGTCACAGGCGGCACAAGATGGGATCATGAAAAGGAGGGTGCAACCGATCACTCATGAGTTGGATAGCCTTACCCTCAGAGCAAAAGATGTTCTGAGCTTCTAGTTCCCAGTAGTTGTGGCGGAGTACAAGGACGTCTTTCCCAAATATTATCCTGGACAACCTCCCCAGTCAAAGATCAACATCAGTATCGATTTATACCCCGGGACGATACAGATATCCTCACCAATGTATGCAACTGATCCAACGAGCATCACGAGATGAGGGTGTAGTTGGTGTATTTTTAGGGTAAGTACTTCGTATGATCAGGTGTTTCACCCTGGGTAGCCCCATTTATGTTTTCCATGAAGGAGGATGGGAGTTTGAGGTTTTTTGTGGATTACCGGTGCCTAAACCAGTTGAAAATGAAAAAAAAAATAAACCACTACCAAGGATTGATGACCTATTCGATCAGTTAAGAGGGGGAGGATTGGTTTTTGATGGCTGAACTTTGATCGGGCTACCACCAGTTATGAGTACGGGATGAAGATATATTGAAAACATCTTTCATATGTCTCTACGGTCACTATGAGTACATGGTGACTCATTTAGGAATGACGAACTCTCCCGTAGTTTTGATGGAACTTGCGAGATGGATCGTCTAGCTGTACTTAGATCAGTTCGTAGTTGTATTCATCGACGAAATCCTAGTATACTCAGCTTCTGAGGAGGATCATGTGAGACACTTGTAAATGGTTCTGGACATACTCTGAGAGAACCAACATTATGGGAAGCACATGAAGTTACTATTCTGGATAATGGAGGTCCACATTCTAAGATATGTCATCTCATCTGATGGAGTAGCAGTGGAACCAGCCTTGATCGAGGCGGTGTTAACATGGGATTTACCTCGGAGTGTGATAGAGGTGTAGAGCTTTCATGGGATGGAATGATACTATCATAGAATTAACCATGAAAATACATGTGTATTAGCACCAATTAAAGACTTGACTTACAAGGGGAAGACTTTGGTATGGATGGAGAAGTGCCAATGGGATTTCTAGTAGCTAATGTAGAGTTGTATGCATGCAGCGATCTTGAAATTTCTAGAGGAGGGTGTCAAGTGCGTAGTTTTCTGTGATGCATCAGAGAACTAAAATGGTTGTGTCCTAATGCAGAGAAAGGCAGTGATTTATTATGGTTTTAACTAGATAAGGCCACATGAGAATAACTACGTGACCCATGTTCATGAATCGTTATCAGTAATATTCACGATGAAGATGTGGTGATAGTAACTTATGGGCAAAAAAGTTATTGTATACTCTGACCACAATAGCCACATGTACATATTCTCATAGAAGGATTTGAATGTAATGAAGAAGTAATGGATAAGGTTCCCTTAACATTGAGATTGTCTATACACATGGGAAGGGGAATGTTATGGAAGATTCTCTCAACAAGAATTCAATTTAGTAGCTTCAAAGAGAGGTTTAAGAGTAGTTAGATTCACTAAATTTATCCTTCATGGAGGGAGATGATTCCACATACCTTCATTCGATGGTTTTCAACACTCAATCTTGTAGCGAGATAGAGAGGCGCATCTTGGGGATGTCGACTATGAGGCTTTATGTGCTCAGTTATCCAAAATATATTCTCCTTTTAGATATTTGCAAGGTGGGAAGAACATTCTTCTTTTCATGGGTCCCACTAATATACCAGTGGAGTTGTAGGAGGAGGTCTCGTGGGAGTTTCATATACCCACATTGGTGGTACATCATGTAGTGAAGATAATGTACCAGGACCTCAAGTGTTTGTTTTGGTGGATAGGTATGAAGAAGGTAGTTGTAGAGTTCATTTCTCGATGCCTTACGTGCCAACATGTGAAAGCTGAGTACTAGGTTCAAGAAGGGTTAGCTCACCCCTATAAGTGATAGAGTTAAAGTGGGATGGAATATCGATGGACTTTGTGAAATGAGTACCACAAATTGCCCTAGAGAACGATTCCATCTGGGTGATCATTGACCAACTCACCCAGTTGGCCTACTTGCTAGATATCATGAAGATGAGTTCCATAGAGTCCATGGGACGGATCTATATGTTGGAGATATTTGAGCTTTATGGCGTCTATTCAACGATAGTTTCAGATTGAGACACATGCTTTGCATCTAAGTTGTGGAAGGGTTTTTAGGAGGCCTTTGGGACCTATCTATACTGGAGAACATCATTCCACCCATAGACTGATGGTTAGATATAGAGGAAAATACAGGTTATGGAAGATATGTTGCGAGCCTGTATCATGGAATTCAGTCATAGTTGGAGGAAACATGTACCATTTGTGGAGATTGCTCACAAAAACAACTAACACTCCACTATCGGTATGGCACAATTCGTGGAATTATACCGGTGACCCTGCTAGTCACAACTCTGCTGGACTGACCCCATAGAGTCATCACAAATTGTTCTTGAGTTTGTGTGAGCGACCACTGAGAAGGTGTAGATCATCCAAGAGCAGATGAAGACTATAAAGATCCAGAAGAAGTCTTATGCTGACAGAAGATGGAAACCATTGCTGTTTGAGGGAGGGAGACCACGTCTTACTTTGGGTCTCGACTCAACGAGGTTTGTAGATATTTGTTTGGGGCATCAAATTTTCTCCAAGGTTCATCAGACCTTTCCACATACAACATAGAGTTGTAGAGGTGGTGCACTGCCAAGCTCTGCTACCACAATTGCATCGGGTTCATGATGTCTTCCATGTTTCGCAATTGAGGAGGTACATGCAAGACCCATAACATGTCATAGACATGTAAATTCTGGACATTAAGGATGGAGTGACCATTATAGAGTACCCAGGGGAGATCGAGGATCAACAAGATAGTATCCTTCGTGGGATAGTGATTCCCCAAGTGCATATCCAATGGAAGCACAAGAATCTTCATGAAATCCCATGGGAGTGGGAGGCATAGATTCATGCCTAGTACCCACATATATTTTTGTAGCCCTTATTTTGGATTTTAAGGGATGAAAATCCCCAAGGTGTGGGGAATATAATGTCTCTTATTTTCCATGTATTATTTTTTAATTTTTTTATAGAATTATTATTAGACAATGTGCGGAGAAGACATTTCATTCCAAGGCCCCGTGAGCCCAGAATGGTCGTTTTAACTTTTTTATGTTATGTGAGTTGGCTTGTGGTCGTAGTTGTGGATATTTCCAAAAAAATTCCCCGATAAAAAAAATACATTGGAACAATTTCATTCATAATGATTACTTTAATTGAGAATTGGCCTAACATCGACTAGCGTGGGTTAAGGGAAAAATTTATTTTTCTAACATTTTATGAAAAATTAAATAAAAAAATTTAAAAAGATAATTTTATTTTATTTGGAAACGATCGCTACAAAACCATGATGGGGAAGTTGTCTTGATAATTAATGACATTCCATATTAACTCTAAAATAGCAACACTAACTCATTAATGCCACCGTATAATAGCAATGACTTAGTGTTATGAAAAATTGAAACACATTATCTCCTTTTAATGGGTTAATATAATGTTGGTTATTGGCATTGAATTGAGAGAAAATTTGGATAATTCATGGAGCATTGGAGAGAAATCACAACAACGAAAAAAGATTAATCAAAAGTGTGAATCGTTTCACCAATGGAGATGAAGGATCTCTGTGACGATGGTAGCATGATCCCTTCACCAGCAATCAATCCATACTCAAGGTTGGGGTTATGTTTTAAGGTTGAATTATCCCTATTTATTGAATTTAACAATTAATATAGATAAACCCATAACTGGTTGACCCACACATCATCATTCTTGAGGGTGGGTGTTGTCATGTTCATTCATAATAATTTTTTAGTCATGTTATGATGTTTTTAATTTTCCCCATTTTAAACAGCTATTGGGAGAAGATTAACATTGTGATGAATTATAGCAGAGGTTTATTTTCTATTGTTGACTTGTTTCTTCTTCCCTCTTCCCTATGTTATTCACATTCTTCACCTTTTTCAAGGGGATACGAACGAGGAATCTTTTTTACACCTGTTTTTCGGTGTAACGATTCCAAAACGGAGATCATGAATCATGACGACCCAGTGGAGGTGCGTCGATGATAGCGGAGATTTTTTCGACATGGTTCAGAAGTTCTTATTCATTGAGCATTCTTCGTATGGGTGAGTTGGAACATGTTTTTATGGTAGATCAGAGGCTTCGATCAACCATAATCAGCTATGTCATGTAAGGGAGACATAAAACCGTGAGTTTCATGGAGATTAGAAGCTCAGATCAATGAACAGATCATCATCATAGGCATGTTGGTCTGAAACAATGATTCAATAAATTTATGAAGAACAAGATGTGTATCTCGAAAAACACATCGTGTTGGACTAGCTTAGTGGATACTACGATTTCCAGAGTCAAACAGGTGTCACACGGCATGTGACCCCCGTCACATGGCATGTGGTCCCTACCCTGAATCTTAGCATGTATCTCAGGCGATACACAGACATGGGGCGGAGTACACAACATGTAATTCACCACACAACCAGACTAGGCCACTTACACAGGTCACCCATTGTTTTAGTTGCATGGGATGATAGACATGGGTTGAAGCTGTGTATGCGAACATGGGAAGCATACCCGGAGTGGACCACGGTTACTCATATATGGTGTATGGTACTTCCTAAACGTCGTGTACTTACCCCCTTCAGCACGAATTGTTCTTCTGAATTTAGTCATTTCACCTTGGCATTATCTAGTGTTGAGAGACATGACATGTGACCCTTATACACGCCGTGTATATCCTAGAACATAGCTCGGTCCTATTGTCCATCGATCCTCAGACAAGTTTTTGGGGGTTGTTTCCCTTTTCCCTTATTCCCATGAATGTGAGGTAACATTTCCCTCCATAGGAGTTTGATCCATTCAACAAGACTTTTTGAGATAGAGTCAGGTTTCTATCTGAGAGGCCTGAAGAGAGATCCTATATCCATTATCAACCCTAGGTTGAGTTAGGTATAGACGTGGCTAGTCCTACAGGTTTCTGATACTCTACATGGTAGGTGAATTTGGATGAGTCACAGTATTCGCCCAGGCCCTGGAAGAGATCCTCATATGTGTATCATTATCTTTCCCCACTCTGGAGTGTGTTCTCATAATATGAGTGTATCCATCTCTCAAAAGATTTTCCCAATGAACTATACTTCTAAGATGGATGTCATCATAGCTATCTGACATGTCTAGTCAGTTCTCCCGGATGAGTTATTCGTGGAATCTTTGAACTAAACCCCTAGCATGGGTATGCAGTCCTGTGAATTGTATCTAGACTCTGATTTTGGTTTTTGAGTATATCTGGATTGAGTTTCTCCTTTGATATGTTAAATAGACATATAATGTGTAGAAATAACTATTACATTAGAAGGTGTATTTACTATGTGTTTTTGGGGTCCTCTACTGAGTAATGTTATACTCACCCCAACATAGGGTCATGTCGCACGAGTCGTGTCTTTTGTAGATGAGAGGAGTTTTGACAAAGTCCAGGGCAGACTAGGACTGGACGATGATTTCTGAGTTCCCTATAGGCCGAGATGTTCCTATGACTATGAGAATAAGTCTCAGTACCTCTTTTTTTATAGGTTTCCTTTTGTAGTTTTCATACACTTGTTTTTTGTGGGCTTGTATTCTGGCCCAGTTTACATTCTACACATAGTTCTATTACACTCAGTTTGGTGGGTTTAGTTGTATGAATTCAATTTTTTCAATTGCGTTTTTTTACATTTCAACATTCCTGGGATTGGAGATGTATGTGTGTGTACATATACATACGAAATGCGTCGCCTAATAGTGATATGCGTACTCAGTGCTAGTCACTATCCCCGAGTCTATTGAAGGAGGGCTTGTGGAGTCGTGGTACGATCCCCACTGGGACAAGTAGTGACATACATCATGGGTTATAGTCAATAAACGTATTATGTATGAATAGTCAATCTATAATATATAATATTTTTTTCAGATAAGACTTATAATATATAAATTAAAAGTGTGGTAAGGTTTCATATAGTACAACATTCTATTCTATTTGATTATGTTCTGAGGATTACCTTGATTTTCTGGTGGTGTCTTCACTTAGATCGTGATATAGGATTGACTAATAAAATTGAATACCATCGCCAGACAGAAGGTCAATCTAATAGAGAAATGAAAACCCTATAGGTTATTTTGACATATTGTTCTATTTATTTCATAGGTGAATGGGATCTACACTATTATTTAGATGAATTTTCATACAACAATAGATTTTTGTCCACCAGTTAGATAGATCATTATAGATACATTTATGGAATGAACTATATAAATCCCAAATAGTAGGATAAATTTTATGAAATAATGATATAAGGTCTAGGGAAATAAGGATAATTGGATGATAAGGTTTGATCCATTCAACAATATGTATGGGAAACACAAAGTCAGTAGAAAAGTTATGCAAACTATCACTAACTTGATCTGAAATTGGATGTTGGTGACATAGTGTTTCTAAGATTGTATAAATCGAAAAAAGTAATTATATTTTGAATTAAGGTAAATATAATCCCTTTTTATATCATCCAAATTTAATTTTTTACATATGAGGACTGTATAATATTAATTGGAGCTTCTAAAGAACATCTTAGGACTTTACAGTGTCTTCCAAGTATCTATTGGGATGGAGTATGTAATTAATACTTACTGAACATATATGTCATAACATAAGATAATTTAATTTCATATGATGAACCATATGTAGATATTTTGGATCATATAGGCAATGTTCTCGAAAAATAGACCACTCAAATTATCCTTGTATTGTAGTGAAACAACCTATCTGAGAAATCTATGTTAAATTAAAGATTTAATGAGGCAGAAGTATCCTTAATATTTATTAAAATAGTGACAGATTATATATTTTTAAACTCATTCTATGTGGGGTATAATGTGACACTGTGATATTTTAAAAAATTATGATTTTAGTAAATTTAATTTCATTGATTTCTTTTATTACACATAACACCATGTTGTTATGATCTGTGACAAACTATTAATATTATTATATAAATATGATTTCTAATACCTAGTCGTTAAAATTAGAGGCCTGAAAATTTATATTTTATATTAAAAGTATATATAATGATTTTATATAATATAATTACATTGATAATAGAGTATTTATCTTTTTGTAAAAACATTATATGCTTCGAAATATACTTCCCATGAAATTTTTCTGTTTCATTTTTTAAAATATTTTAAAATAAATTTTTACAAATTTAGAATATATATATGAAAATATTACTATAATTTTGATAATAAAAATTTCAATATTATTTTATTTTGATTTTAAAATAATTTTTAAAAAATATTAATTTTTTGATGAATAATGAAAAATTCATCTTTTTTTTAAAAAATGTGTTTTTCCATTAAAAATTTTTCAATGAATAAAATTTTTAAATGTTTTTTAAAAAAAATTACCTTTATTATATTATTATTAATAAAATATATTCCATTAAAATCAATTTCATATTGATTTTTTATATTAAAATGTATGCTGATTTATTAATATACACTTTTGAAAACTACGTTCTAATTATCTCTTTCGGCTAAATGTTAAATAAAATATCGGGAAATTACTATTTATGATTTGGAGAAATTTATTCCATATTTAGAATAATAATAATTATTTTTTTATAATAATTTGAATTAAAGCTCAAAATTATTAGTAAAAACATAAAAATTTAATTACTACATTAAAGGTAAATATGGGTTTACATGGGTTAAACTAAAAAATAAGGGGTAAAATGACCGAGAATGTTATTGAAACCCCATTTAATATTATGAACAGAGAGAAACTGTGGTGAAATAATGATCTATTTTATTCCCTTATTCATTTAGAAAATGTGGATTTAATTTTTCATTTCAATAATTCCATGTGTGTCCACTCCCAACATACAAAAGGACACATCCTCTCATCTTTGGTTCACAGATCCAAAAGATTTGGATTAATAAATATATTAAAAAGTATCTTCCTAATATAGCTACGTGAATCCTATAACCATTAATTTATTTGTTAAACCATTTTATAAAGTATCTAGGTATAATTATTCATATTTTCCTCGAAGAACAGGTAAAATAATAAAACTTATATATTTGTTTTATTTATTCGTCCACATAGTTTAAATAATATTAAACAATGATAATATAAAAAATAGAATATATCATATGATTATTTTTTATTATCTTTATTTCTTTACCTATATTTATCTCTTCTTCCAACACATGGGAAAAGAATCTGTTGATCGTGTGCTTAGCAGACAACTATTACCCGAACACATGTTATTCATATTCCATCACCACCTCTAAAAATGGGATATAAAGATGTATTTAATTGTATTATATGACATATGATATTTTTATAATGTAGTAATTATAATACCACCTATAAAATCTTACCCCTCAAACCCATTATAATGAAATAATTCCACTCCTGTGTATGATGAACTATGACCTCATGGGATGTTGTAATGATTTTTAGATTATAGTTTTCTTATATTGTAAAAAAATATATTAATTGAATATATATAAAATTTTTAACATAATTTTACCTCAAAAAATATTATATCACATATAACTTCTTACTTTCAATTCTGTGGTGGATATGATAATTTCATTCTTGTGTACATCAGACTACTATCTCGAGAAACGGTGTGATTCAATTTTTCACAAGTTTCATTTATAGAAGATAATAATTGTAAATTTAATGAATTTAGAAGTCGTAAATTATATTAAAATGATATTATAATGGTAATGTATTATTTATAATTCTTACACAACATATGTTTAGAAAATGGAACGGCATCCACGTGTGTGTATGACATACCACCACTATGAATAATGTAATTATTTTTCTATATATAAATTTCATAGATTACCCTTAATAACTAAATAATAAATATAAATGATATTTATATCATGTTTAACAATATGTAGTAGAGGGATCCACGTTCAAAATGAAAGGACTAGAGATACCAAATAAATATATACATGAAAAATGATATGGTTATAACCTAAAACATGATTTTAACATGGAATTGTGAATTAAAGGGTAATAAATAGTCATAGGTATATCATATATGGCATGATATTAATGAATAAAATTGTGAAATAGTTTTAGAATAGTCCTATTATATATATATATATGTTTTGAATGTGTTAGAAGGAAGTCGAGAATTGTGGTAATGGATTTTTGTCTCCATTTTGCTTGTTTGATACATATGTTATGTAATGAACCTATCATCCTATAGGAGGTATACATAAAAATTATTTTACATTTTATACTAATAATATCCTTATATTCATGATATATAATGTTTCATTTTATTTTATGCTTTTATTGGACATATGATTCTAAATTTAAAAAATGGATAAGTGTTTGATGTTATAATCACATTGTATATCAGGATTATTTGTGATTATGATATCAATTATGAAATATTATGATATATCTCTCCAAAAAATCATGTTTTTTTTTCAAATCTGGTACTTTATTGAGAATACATGTTTAACCTTTATTTTAAGCTACTTTTGTACTAATGATTTTAAAAGAATGATATTAATGAAAATTTAATTACATTCACACTGTAGCCGAAATCGCATTCCATTTCATCTTCTTATAAAAACAATTTAATGTAGTGTTTTATTTATCCTAGATGATTATTAATTTTTTTACCCTGGATTGGATTTTTCTCAAATGAATTAAAGGGAATTTTCATGTGGTTTTTTAAATATTGCTTGTTTGGATTTTATGAAAACTGTTAAAGGGATGTTTGTTTTAATGATCACACAATGAATTAAATATCACATCTTCATGACCCTAAATGTTTTAAATATTATGTTAATTATTTAAGATACTATTTTATTATAATATAATTTCTATTTTTTTCAAATTTTATCTTTAATGTGTTATTTTCAATATGAACTGATTATTTAATTTAAAAAATAATAATCCAGGTGATATTTTGAACACATTTTCCATCTAAGATTACATAAAATAATATTATGTAATATTTACATCTGATATGTTCCATTAATACTATCCTTATTCATTATCTTATTGGTTTATGATTTTAATGATAAGATTTACATTAAACCCATTATGTTTTAATGGTTTTTTCGATGATTAAATTTGGAAATGGTTATGAAAACCATTTAATTTCAAGTTAATATGATTTTTTTTGATCTTGTGTAGAACATATGTATGGCTTCCACTATGTGAAATGTTTTACTTTATATCCACATATTTTGGTACAATTATAAACAAGGATGGTGGTCATGTTATGGCGAAATATAAGGGCCAATTTTAACCATGGATGGGAGGAATCTATATCTCCCTACAATGTATTGGGTAATTATATGTTATTTTTGAAACTAATTACATCTTCACATATTTATTTATGTACATACATTCCTATGAATAAGATTATATGAGGGCCTTATTTCATATTCTAAAGAAAATAGTGAACATGTTTCTATTTATAAATGTTCATAATGTTATAAGTTTATATTTATGCCACAAATATATGTCTTATACAAATGTTTTTATCTCATTTCCTACATACTTTGATTATTTAATGATTCGTAACTTTTTAAATGACATTATATATTCCTTGAAACTTGTTTATGAGATATGACGTGAATTATATGTTCTAGATATTACATATGGATATTCTTATTCCATAGATGATCCTAGGGGTAACAGCTAAAAAATGACTTGATGGGATTGAATCAATCATTTCACAGTACCCAAAAATGATCCTTAACATACACCATGTTTTACAGTAAAGGTGGATAATCCTTAGTTAATTCAATTTTTCATCATGAGCCATAATGAACGATTTTGATAGATGGTGATCCTGAATGACCAAGGTTAATATTATGGTTTCATATATTGAAAAAATGTGTCATGATTTATATATCGAATAATTTTATTTTAGGATTATGAGGTTTCCCTACTATAATAAATGTTTCTATGTATTTGATTTTTGGGTCTCATAATTGTCTAGAATAGGAAGGAACAATGTTAATGATGAATGCAATTGAAAATTAATTTATTATCCTATAACGAATCCAAATATCATGGTATTTGCAATGAGAAATATTGTTTCTATGATCACAAAACATTATGAATCTTTGAATCATGTTGAACATTCAAATGGAAAAAGTAGGAGACCACATTCTCTTGAGTCCTTATTTAGGAAACATCCTCTTTATTTTTTTTGGTTAGACATATCCAATAGTTACTTAGAAATGGATCAATAACATTTTATGGTTATTTTCCACTCCCTAGTGTTCAAATAATGAAAATTCTATGTTAGCTAATTATTGATTAGAATGTGATACGAGAAAATGGTTGAACCTTATTTGTTTTTTAAGTCAAGAAGAATGAATTAAATATATGTTATGAGATTATTTTAAGATCAGTATTTTTCAATTATCCGCGCTTATAACTGCCACTAAAAGCATCATAACTGCCGTGAACTCCATATGAAAGATGTGCCACTGTAGAGGTGGTTAAAACCGCGGAAACAATTAACACTGCAGTGGTAGTTATAACCATCACTATTATAAACATGATGACATTTAGTGGCGGTTATAAGCACCGCTAATTGAAAAATGATGACATATAGCTGCGGTTTAAACCGCCACTAAAACCACTTTTACAAAATGAAATATAGAAGCTTCTTGCTGCTTCTATACCAGTGTCCTACAAAATAAACAATTACAAGAACACCAATGAATCAGGGTTTCTAAAACTTCCAATTTCATACACCAAAATTCAATAAGAATAATCTAAATCAGACCACTACTTGTGATAAATAACAACCTTTCACCCCTATGAATCCATGTTATAGTCTTACAATTTTGAAACAACCAAAACAAACATACATTATCTATTTCACAGGTCTTATAACATAATATGAATTATAACACCCACAAACTCGGTCCAATATCCATCCATGTATTAAATTCCCATACAATAGTAGTTGAATAACTAGAACATCTATTTAATATATTTATAATACGATTATTTTTTCCTCTCCCATAGAGTAGAAATGTCCATGCATATACGATTCTTGTATCAATGTACCAATAGAGAACCACAACCATTGTCAGTCTACGTTCTTAAAATTTAATATAACATATAATCTATATATTTCAATCAATGGAGGTTTGGAATAGAAAATATAATAATGGTGGATTTACACTATATAATTTCAACACCATTGATCCATTTTAGTATTATCCATAAATCGAAAAGTCATCTCAATACTGATATGCATGAGCCCTTTCATGACGCATTGAAAATTACACACCCTGTGAGCCTCACTTTAAAGGCATTACTAATTACATAATCTATATAACTAGTATTAAAAAACATAATCATCATGGAAATCATCGTATTAGAGGAAACAACCCAAAATATAGTGATCACTTTCACTACCATGTGATTTTCGTATTCAATTCCACAACGAATTCTATCCGACATCACTAGTAGTTTCAAAAAATATATTTGATTCTAATATCAAATAATTTTTGTATTACCACTGATGACATAACTATTCAATTCAATCCACACATATACATTCATTCATGTTAAACTCATCAGTTACATAATTAGTCCCCATAACATACAATAAAAAATATATATTAACCATGTATTAGCTAAAGAATTATACTATTCCAAGTTCAACACTCACATATTAGACAAGGTTTCATGAACCTTCACACCATAATCTAGTACCCAAGAATATCCTATGAGTGATCATCTGTAATGTTCATCAACACTCCACATCATATCTCCATGAAATATGGAAGGCTAAGTTGTCATGGATCCATCACAACATGCAGGTACCTCATATGATCTTATACCACCTACAGTTCTCAAGGGGATAAATATGAATCACTTTTAGAAATCAAAACAAAATATGGATGAATTAAAAGATATAAATATTCATTAACATGGTAACAATAACATAACACTAGGAGTCACAGTACCTATATATAGTTCTCAGGGGACTAAATTGACCGTACCCTCCCCCTGAACTAAATACCTAAACCACTCAGAGTGTTTCTCATCCCACGAAAACTAAATTACCATGACATTCTTCAACCCTGTCATGGTTACTCGCATAACCACACTTTTTTGTTATGTATAATAACATAATTAAGATATATGAGAAAACACTATATAATGTGCATACCATGACATTCCCTAACCCTTTCATTCCTAATTTTTTCTCTATTCTTCACTATGGTAATGTTTTTGGAAAGAGAATGGTTGGTTTTGTTAATGCTTTGGTAGGGGACTGATGTAGGCTGTTGTGTCCTAAATATGCACAGCACACTCAAGTAATCAGGACATAAAATGAAATATTAGAAATCAATAAAATACATAAAAGGAAACATCGAAAATCAAGAATATGATAGGTAATGAAAATGTTTGGTGGAAACTATGTGCCACACATAATATATATACAAACAGACGATGAACACATATCGTCACCCTCTCCCCCTCTAACATATCAACAATACAACTAATCATTGTTCGATGATGAAGACATATTGTCACCCACTCCACCTCCATCTCCACGTCTGACTACCACCTGTAAGAACATTATATTGAAAATTAAATATTTTCACATATTTATATTTAAGATTAAAGCCAATAAATGATTGAAAACTAAATGATATTGAATTTTTGTGATTTACTTGCTCACCACCTATCGATAAAGTACCACAGGGGGCATATCTGCTCATCTACTGACTTATATCTGTCAACACTTTCTTCAAAGTAGATATCTGGTCCCCCTACATCTGAACTGTGTTTCGTAGAGAAGCAATATCTTTCTTAACATCTCCGAGTATGTGCGGACAACAACCTGGAGTAGATAAAGTTGTAATCCCTGGTCTCCTGCCAAAAACATCAGATGGTACGGGTCCCAAACCCAGCCTATGCACTCTACCAGGATGCACCATCCCATGGACTTTAGCAATCGGGTCATCCTCAGTGACTGAGTAGGACTACTCAGTATTTACATCCCATAGTTCTTTAATTATTATATATAAATCAAATATCAAAATATATTAACAATGTAAAAACAGATAATATGTTATTATAATGAAAAAATGTGTTCCTAACCAAACATTTTTTGGAGGCTCATTAACAAAACATCCATCATATTTTTTGTGAACATCCAACCACACTTCAGTTCGGGATGATTCAAGCCCTAAACTATGTGACTGCATTTAACAAGTATAAATCAATAATTTAATATATTAAATAGATAATATTGACTTATAAATATATACACTACGGAAAATGTTAACAGATTCGATCAGCTTCTAGAAAATAACTGTTGTAAACAAATATGTGAATCATGACTTTTCATTCCATGTAAATGGAAATTCTTCAAGTCAACACACCTTGAGATGCTACATGAATACCCATCAGATACCTAAATATTCTTTAAAATTCGATGGATTGTATCTTTTTCCTTATTTTTCTTTGTGTAAATTGTCGGAGGATACTTTTCATTATCTTCCGGCCAGAGATGATGTTTTAAGTTAATTTCTTGTATGTCTTTGCGAGCACTAAGATGATCCTTCGACATTCCATGCTCATTAAGTAATGTGAAAATAAAGTTGTAAAATACATTCATCCCAATATGCATCATAATATGATTATTCCACAACAAATTAAATACCCAATACATAAGTTTGAAGAATATAATTTTTTCCTTCCATTGTTGTATTATGATTTCGCTTGACGATGCACTTTGAACCCATTTCCCACTATCATTCAAATCACGATCCTTCCCAAATTCCATTTCAGCCTTTACATATTGCGTCACTATTTCAGATCTAGTTAACAGCTTTGGAGGTGGTTTATGATCAATGAAACCATTAAATTTTCATATATTCAGCCGAAAAATATGAGATGCATTGAGAAATCATCGACGGAACAAGAAGCACCATTTTTTACTATGAGGTATCCATTTGAGATCAAAATAATTGTTACAAAATGGAAGAGCCAAACCCATGTAATTATTCTAACCATATAAATTTCCAAGCCCAGGGAAGTAACTAATTTTCCACCTTAAAGCAGCATGAATTTTAAACATTGTCTTAGAAGAAGAATCAAATGTCTCAACACCGTTTCTCCACAAATCCTTTGATTCATCAATTAAAGGCTGCAAGTATACATCAATATCATTTCCAGGAATTTGTTTTTCAGGAGTAATCATCGAAATGATAACAGAAGTTTGTTTCATACACATCCGTGGATGCAGATTGTAAGGGATCAAAACAACTGGCCAAATTCTATAACTGGTACTCAAATTCTCAAAAGGGTTGAATCCATCGGTAGACAATCCCAATAGAACATTCCTAGGATCAGCTGAGAAATCTAGATGTAATGAATCAAATGCCTTCAACGATTGTGAATCTCGTGGATGTCTCATTAAACCACCAAATATTTATCTATAGAATGCCACATTATGTGTTCGCCAGTTTTTGATGACATGAATAACCTTTTCAATCAAGGATTTAAAGAAAAGTAATGAAAAACCTTTCTAGGTGTGTTCCTTTTCTTCTTCTTCATGAAGGAATTTTAATTTTGACTTCCAACATCACCCATTGACTACCATCTAGAAGAAGAAATTTTTTTACAATCCTTTCTATCTGAATCATCTCTCCAATAAAGAATACAATCATTGGGACACACATGTATTTCTTTATAATTTATAACAAGACTGTTAATAACATTTTTCACATCATAAAAATACATGGCGATGTTGGATTTAGGAGATGCAACATTCAAAAATTCCTATATCATGGACATTGACTTATTTGTAATTCCACATAGACATTTGATATGGTACAACTTTATCATAAAAGAGCGTTTTGAATATTTCAAACATCGTCTATACAACTCTTGATTTCCATCGTCAACTAAATCATGGAAGGAATTTTTCATCAGTGAACTTTTCTCTTACATTAATCTCCACAAAATCAAGAGAACTATCCAATGATATGTTTCAATCATGATATGGTTGTCCTATAGTCTCAAAACATCACTTGTCTCATTGCTATTTGTAGTACCCTCATCTGGTTGTTCTGATATGTATTGATGTTGATGGTGGTCTCCTGCAGTTCCGAATGCATCATTTATAAGGTTGTACATTTCATATTCCATTGTTGACGAAGTTTTGAGGTCATTTTGTGGATTGAAATCAGTGCTCAATCTTTCTGTAACATTCGATTCTCCGTGACAAATCCAATAAAAATATTGACTAGGGAATTGCGACAATATTAAATGTTCATAAACATAATTTCTCTTCAACCATCTTTTAAATTTACATTTAAGACATGGATATATTATTCTACCTTCAACGGATTTATTGGAAATTGAAAAATATAATATCTCATTCAAACCCAAAATATGCTGAGGTGCATTCCTCGGTAAAGTGATCCATCTTTTATCCATGTCTATCATAATGTACCTACACAATATGAAAAAAAATAAAACACTTAACTATTAATAAATAGGGAAAGAGATTCATATATACTAGTTGAAAATATATATATATGTGTCACATAAGGTTTTCCTATATCAATACATATGGTAAATCTACCACTAGTGGTGTCATATAAAGTAGTACCACCACAAACGGTTAGAATTAAATTGGGAAATAAGGGTGAGGGAACAATGTCCAACCACATTAATCAACATAAGAATGTTTTAGTTTCTGCTCTCCCATTAAATTAAATAATTGTAACCATTGTTTGAAGTGGACCTATATTTATGGGGAGATATGATCCATTGGGTGGATGTGCTAATAAAGTACATTCTATTCAGCTAATGTGATATAGGATTAAATCCAAAAAATTCATGAAATATGTGATGTAATAATTATTTAAAGTATCATTTTATATAAATTATGATCAAAACGTGTCATGGATGATCATGACCCAGAAAGTGGGGTTATGAAACTACTTTTTTTATTCAAAACATGATCTAGAAGTTTCATGCTGAAGCAAAGTCACTTATTTAATCTAGAATTAAAAAAATGGAATATTCTAGAATAAAAAGAGGTTTCCTAGCCTTAATTAAGAAAATCAATGATGTTATATTGAATCTGGATTATAACAAGGGATATCAAGTACTAAATTTAGTAAAATTAGACCACTAATAAGAAGAATGATTTAGAAGATTAAGTATTTATTCCCATACTATCATTAGTGTGGTTTCTATGTAATGGGTATGTTGTTATTGATATGATGAATCTAATTTTGAAATTATATTGATATTGTGCAAATTGATTAATGTGGATGATAATGATACCGCGTATTGTTCCATTCCCATGGTATCTCACCCATGCCTCAGGGATAAATGACTGTCAAGGGCCACATTCCAAACACATAAGGTTTGGAGAACGTATCATTATCAATATAGTCCATATTGATTGCTCGTCAAGCAAATGAAGCTAACTTGGATCCATACTGGGTCATTATTATGTTCTCATAGATTATCGTACCATAGATGACCATTACCATACCATCCCATATCCTCACCCATAGAAATTTCTATTAGATAGAATCAATAACCTAACACAAGACCTTTATAGATAACTTGACCCTTAAATACATGATGGACACCATATTGGGGTTTTAATTTCCCTATAGTTAAGCCTCTCAGATATATATCATAGCCATCGATCATTGTATAATCAATGCATCATACTAAAGTGAATTCAATTAACCCAACATGAATCTCTATCCCCATGTCTCATAAGTTAAATATACCATGCATCCCATTCATGTAACATACCCACCAACATGAAATTTATATCCACACAATATATGCATAACCATATCCTATAGTAATATTACTCATAATCTACCATGACCACAGAGTTATCCCGTTAAGCAATCTCATTCCATCCACATTGAAACCATCTCAAGGAACCAACACCATCTCAATCCCCTAACTCATAAAATTACAACATTTATTTTAAAGAAATAATAATTAATTAAGAGAATTAATCCATATTAATCAAACTAGTCATATTTTATGTAAAATTATGTATCCTCCCTGTTACTTCAAGGAATGGTGTATAGATCACTCTTGGAACACCTCTGAGCTCATTTCCAAACAAAACCCAAATATATGAAGTCAATCCATTAAATAAATTCAACCAATGTTTATGATAATCCAAAATTAATTATGACAATGACTCAACAATAATGAAATTACAAAAAACATTATCAATTTTTCCTCTATAAGATTTTTATAACCATTACACAAAAAAACATACCTAAATACGAGAAAACCAACATCGGAAGGGGAGGGGAGCCGACCTTGGGTAGGAAGTCGACGAGGTCGGGGGAGAAGTCAACATCATGGGTGTCGGGGGGAGAAGTGGGTCAGCAGCGACTGACGGTGAGGTCACCGGCGGAACGGGTGGGGAGCATAGCTGGGTTTAGGGCTCATCGGGGGGAGAAGCACCGCAAGGTCAGGGGGAGAAGAGTGTCGGCTCGGGTGGGGGGGGGGGGGGGGGGTGGGTAACGGTCGTCGCTGTAAAAAATTAAATGTGTTTGGGGAGGTTTTTAATAAACTGTCGCTCAAGGAAATTTATGATGTAGTGTGTTAACCATTTTGGTTCATATTATATTTAATGTTAAACTAATTGTTAATGATTTGAATTTATGAACAAATTATGAATTATATTAAAAAAATTTGGAAAAGGGAATCCTAAAATAAAGGAGAAAACTTGTTTTATTTAGCAGGGCCACTATCATTGATCTCCCAACCGATGTGAGAAAACTGTACATCTCCTACCACTGGGCTCTGTGAATGAATATTTATGGTTGGAAAATGTAAATATTTATACCAAAAAGTATTTTTATTGATTATATATATATCATTATGTTTATTTGGTGTGAAAATTGTTTTATGATATGATATATCAATTATCCATACTTGAATGGAAATGTAAAAAACTCACCATGTGGTTTATTAATTTATTCTAAAAAATCATAAATTGAATATTATAAGGTGGGTTGTATTAAATAACTATATGACGTAAACACACTTCATATCAATAAGTTCCTATATATTTGGATAATGATTAAAATATATACATCATATAAGTCGTATGGTTTAATAAATTATAATATTCAATTTTATTTTATTGGGTTCAAAGGCTCACCATGATGTTTTGGTGATTTATTCAGTAATATATTGATGTAGTGTTGAGTATCATCACTATGTGTCATCCTTATATAGATGCTTAGTCTACAATAAAAATTAAAACCCCAGAGGTTGAATTTATAACATGTTCTATGGACTATATAGGTGGTTCAGTTCAATAGTTTCCTCTAACATAGTTTTCTTACCACAGTAGTTTTCACTTGACCAGTTAGATTTCTCCTAATTCAACCTCCTATGAAAATATGTGTATAACTAAAACATAACTGGTTTAATTTTGAGAAATCTATATATTACTACCTATTATAGAAATATAAATATAAGATAAAGTTAGATCTAATTAGTAATTTGAAAGGGATATAAAAAATCAATAAAAAAGGTAGGCAGACAATCACTGATGTGATCTAGAATTTGAATTTTTTTATAATGTGTTTCTATGAAATTTAATAGGGAATATAATATGATATTTGGAAATAAGTTAAAAAGATTCATATGTATACCATCAGATTTTAAATTCTTGATCTTATCAAGACTATAGCTTATGGATTGGTTCTTCTACCGATCATATCTCATGTTTATGATGTGTTCCTTATATCTCTTCCAAGGAATTACAAACCCAATCCTTTATATGTTCTAAAATTATAGTTTTTAACACAAGATCATGATAATAATTAGAAGTAACTTTCAGTGTAGATCATATATCATTTAGAGAATGTTATATGAAATAAGACCACTCAAATAGTCAATGTTTTTTTTTACAAAACCACATGCTCGAGATAGATGTGTGGAAATATGAGGATGTAATGAGGTACAATTTTCTGTATATTATTAGAAAAGTTACTAAATTTAAAGGGACATATTCATTTTATGTGTGCAAAATATAATACCATTAAATATTTAGGTTATTTTTTAAATAAATGTAATTTAATTTATAGCATGCATTATAAACAAAATTGTGTTTTAGTGAACTGTGAAAAACTATTAATATTATTATTTAAAAATGAAATTTTTTGGATCTCAATTAAACATGGAACAATTATTAAGAATAATAAAATTCTAAAAATTTTGTATAATGGATTTATATAGTGAAATAAAATTGATAAAAGTGTACACAATCTTTTTAAAAGTCATTATATACATCAAAAAATAAATTTCTTCTCAAAAAATTGATCTACATTTAATTTTGTGAAAGAATACATTTTTTTATAAAAATTATTAATTTTTTTAAAAAATAATCTTAAATTTTTTAATTAACATATGAATATTATATTAGTGTTATGTTTTTGGATTTTTCGAAAATGATGACTTTTCGAAAAATAGTGAAAATTATTGTTTTTATTGAATACATCCATTTCATTTCAACAATTTATGATGTTATTATTTAAAGAAAGATAAAAAAATAATATAAAATGAATTTTATTATAATATAATAAATTAATTATCGGCCATTTTAATAAAATTCTTATTGATTTTTGAAATAAAATCTTTTTTTCCTTTTGAACTTTTATCTTTTAAAACCAATTTTACATCAAGTATGAGGATTTTATTTAAGATTTAATTTTTGAATGTATGTCAGGGGAGTTATTAATAATGGATTCCATTTTCCAAATATATATAATTAACAATATATAAAAATGTGAATTTTAGTTTTTTAGAAAATTAATAGTAAAAACTATATCATTCAATTTATGAGGTTAGAGATAAGACGTGTTTATCGTGGATAAAAATAAAAAGATAATGGGAAAAATGACCTAGAAAAATTTAATTAATATAGTTTATTAGAATATTTAGGAATTTACTCCTCTATTTATTTATTATGATCCATTTTAGTCTTTTTTTTAATCGGAAAAACTTTGTTATATTTTATTATTTCCAAAAAATCCATATGTTTCCTCTTCCCCACATATGAACGAACATCCAATATTCTCTTCTATTACCACATCAAATAACATTATGTTCATCAAGTATGTTCCCAAATATCATCCATACAAACATAAACATGTAAAATAACCCTTAATTTTATTTTTCCTTAGATGGATTTAGGTACAAAACTAAAGAGGATTCTCTGAAGAGGAGGAAAAATACAATAAAATGTGTATATGTTTTATTTATTCCTCGTAATAATTAAAATATCAATAAAATATGAAAATATATACAACATATATCTACCATTTACATGTATATAATTATTTAAATCTCATGACATACATCTATCTCATCATCCATCACATTAAAAATGAAATATTCGATAATGTCTCTGGTTAACTACTGCCTCATAAAACAATGTTACTCATTTTCAATCACCACCTATCACTACTAGAAATAATAATTGATTTAGTGTTTATATAAGATATTTGTGATATTAAAATATCTATTTTTTTATAATAACACATCTAACCTCTTTACTCCAATCTTTTTGCAAAATAATATCTTCGCTTATGTTTATGGCGGACTATCGTCTCGTGAACCGATATGATGTGTTTTTCATTTTTGTTTTAATTATTTAGTAATAATGATATTTTGAATTAATATATATGATATTTCAAGCGTAATTATATTTATGGTAATATTATTTCACATATACATTCTAACGTTCATTTCTTTGGGAGAAATGATATTGTCGTTCGTGTGCACAGTGGACTACCGCCTCAAGAAGTGATGTGATTCATCTTACACAATTTATTTTTATTGAAGGTTTTAAGGGAAAATATAATTAATATAAATGATATAAATGATATAAAAATTATAATGTAAATTTAATTTAAATTTAATACATTATTTACAATTCTCACATTCCTTCCATTGATAAAGGAAACACCTACATGCATACGTAAGACCTATCATCTAAATGAATGGTGAAATTCATTTTCAATATCTAGAATTATTGGATTAAAATATATTCTAATATAATTAATATATATAATTCTTTCATCATTTATTAATATATTGAGAATATGGAAGCATTATATAGTTGAAGGGAATGAATATACAAAACTAGAACATACAAGTAAATGAAGCTGTTATTAACAAAAAAAATATTTTAACAGGGAATTATTAAAAAAAATGTTATTAACTACCACAAGTAGATCATATTAGGTATTATACCTATTATTATTATTATATAATATATTTATAATAAAACAAAATATATTATACAATAGTTTCAAACATGTATGAAGGAAATTGAGGCATAAGGTAAGGGTTTTTTGTAATAAATTTCCTTATTTGATACATATATTACATTATACACCAATATACTTGTATGATGTTTATATACTACCCCTTTTGAATTTTATTTTAGGAATATCATTTTATCCCATATTTTTAATGTTTTATTTTATTGTATTATTTAATTGGACATAATATTTAAAAGATACCAAAGAGTTGATGGATCAATGTTAAAATCAATATTTTTATTGGGATAGTTTTGGATTATGATTTTAATTTGGAAATATAATGATCTATTTATAAATAAAACATGAAATTTATAATTTTCTACTTATGTATTTATAATACATATTTTCGATTCATTTTACACTCATTATATACTAAATATTGGAAATTTTTTTAAAGATAACTGATATTATTTCTCTCTTCAGTCATAAAACATTTCTCTTCCATATTCATGTTTTCTAAAAAATTACTCAAATTTTTACTGTCCAATTTTATTATGTAATAAAATTTTAAAAATAATTTGATCTTTTCAAATTATATTAAAGGAACATTAATTCTATTCCCTAAAAATGACCCGTTTGTATTTTTCCTAAACTGTGAAAAGAATCATTATTTTAATATGTATGACATTAAAATAATATCCCATCATTAGGACCAAAAATCAATATAATGATTACATTATAATTTTAAATGATTAGTTTCAATGAAAATAATGATCAATTTATTGAACATTTAGTTTTTAAAAAATTACTATCAATAATAAAATGTTATTATATTAAAGAGGTAATCAAAGTTCTCTTTCAAAATCATTTCCCATATAGGATGAAATATTTTGAGGTTATATATTTTTGTTATTTATATGAAACATTAATCCCATAATTATTATTTCTCTATGTATTTTATGCTTAGGATGATAAATTTTCTATAAAACCCAATCCATTACGATTGATTTTTAAAAGATGAAATTGTGAAATGTTTATGAAATCACGTTTTAAACTGGTTATGATAGGATGAATGTTATATGGTCTTGGGGAACACATATATATGGTTTACATTTTGTGAATGTTGTGAAATTATAATAATTTATGGTGTCTATGTTATAACCAAGGAAATATTTTACATTTTAGCCAACGATTATGTTCATGATATAACTAAGGATTGGTGGGACCTATATCTCTCTCAAATTCATTGGGTAATGATATATTACACATGAATCACATTTAATGTAAATAAGTTTATTTATAGTCCAAATTTCCATTCCATGGGATTATTTTAGTGAATTATTTCTTGTACATAATAGAATAAGTTAACATGTTTCAATGTATACAATTTTATAAAGTTATAAGTTTTAGTTTATGCCTTAAATTTACATCTTATGACAAGGAACTTATATCATAGTAAATTTACATTTAATCCTTTATTTCCCATTTCTGATGAAATTATAGGATTTATTCCATCACTCATGTTTATGATATATTAATAGAGGTTATGGTTTTAAAATTTAATGCTCATGTACTCAATTCCTTATGCCTATGTTATTGTCATGTCATCATTGGTATCTCCCTTTTTTGACATTATTAATCATCTTAGATCATACTTTATTATAAATTCCACACATGTTTATTAAGAGTTTAGTCATGTATGATAAGTCTAATAATGGTTATAGATATGAATAATATAATGGGAGAAGACATACCTCACCTATGAACATTTTGTTTATGGTTCCATGTTCCCAAATCTACAAGAATTAAATTTTTTCTCCATTTAATGTTATGTTATGTAATGAATATTAATCTATTATGATTTAATATTTATTTATCAGAAGTTTTTTCTTACATAAATTGATGTATATATAGTTCTCCATGTTGTAAATTCACGAAATGTTTATTTGTGTGTTCAAGGTATAACAAAAATTGAGATTTCATTTAGTGAGAAATAGATTGTCATCATGACAATTTTATCAACGATTTGATTTTTTTTAAGATTCATTTTTTTCATAAATTTATATAAATATTTTTGATTCTCTCTACTGTTCCTGTTTATAAATTTTTATATATAAAATATTGTATCATGTGTGGGATATTGATCCTCAATATATTTTTCGATTCAGATACATTTGAAAGGGGGAATATTTCATGTGATGCTATTGGATTTGAGATGTCATAAAAAGGGGTTATACTTTTTTGATACATATTCTTGTGAAAAGTGTGTTATTTCTTGGGATAATTCTTTAGATTTTTTGTTTTCATACATATATTCCCTTTTATAATGGTATCCTGGATAGATAATAGAAGGATTGTAATTATGATACACTATTTTGGTGTTCTCAATCTAGATAAATAACTAGGAGTGTTTCCCTTCAAATGGGTATGTATTATTCTCTGTGACCCTTATTAGTTCTGAATAGGATGGAATTTTTACACATAAGGGTGGCCTAGAGAGATTGATCGATGGAAACTAGGGCAAGTATAAATTATGTTAAAACATAGTGTGTTTTCCATGAATCCTTGATTCATATAAAGGATTGTTCATGGGATAATTTGAGACTTTTTTATCACTAATAATTTGATTGATTTATGGGAATATCTCCACTGTGTTTTCGTCTAGTATGTACTATCTATATGTTACTGCTATTCATGATTGTTTTAGTTATTTTATTGTATTCAAATTTATGTTCAAAATGTTTTGGAATGTTTGACATTATGAATCCAAGAGTTCATTATTTTAAAAAAATGTGTTTGAGAAAGGTTTTGTGAGGTGGAAGGGAATTTTTTTATTATCATTATTTTACTGACGAATTCACTTTGATGGTGTAACGGTGTTTCATAAATGTTACGATGGGATGTTATTTGGTTTTCTTTTATATGTATCAATAAATCATTATATCGATTAACAATTAAAATTATAATTTATGAGAGTAATTTTTTAAGTAAATGGAACAATATTTTTGGTGAATTCATACTGGGTGTTTTTTTCACACACCATGCATACAACATTGGGGGTATACCAACCTTTTTTTATTAAAATTCCTTAGATCAAGTCTTTATCAAGATTTCTTGGGTGTTCTGATGATGGGTGATTTTGGGATGTGGTTTGTGACCATGGTACACATAGAGATGGTCGTTGGTGCATCGATCTTGGTATTTATTTAATTTTTTCATAGTTATGTATCATCCAGTTCGACATGATGTTATCATAAATAATTTATTTTTTTAGTTTTTTATTCTTTAATAATGTTTATGTTATTATTATAATGATTAGTTTTTTTAATTATTAAATTTTTGATTTCATTTTAATTTAAATTAATTTCGATTTTTTTTATATGCTTGCCTAAACATCAAATTTAGGAAGAGTTTAATGTAAATTATTTAGTGGGATTTTTATTATTATTAATTATAAAATGTAAAAATAATTCCCTAATATTATTCTTAATACCAGGGAATAATTTTCGGACTTATTGTGACGAGAAACACCCTTTAGGACTAGTGGTGGACTAGGTCAGGTTACTTATTATATAATACTAGACCAGTTCATTATTAATGGTATAAAATTAATGAGTCTTAATGGCCATGTATCTTGTGCATCCCCATTTTTATATGTGATTTTTGATACTACTGATATTGGACCATCATAACTGAATAGGACAGTGTGTGCAAGGCCTCATGAACACATCCTAGTTAAAGGCCTTGAGTTTACATTGGTAGTCAAGATATGAATCCTAAGTGTGAGGTTATTATTATTTATTTTATATGTGTTTTGGGTGATACAGTGGTATTTTTATCCCCATAAAGAATTATGGTTATTTTTGGGTTGACCATGAGATTTGGGGAGAAAATTGAGGACGATTCTGTGCTCCCTGGCTAGCTTGCATGGTCGGAAAATATGTTTGGAGCCTTAATGGGAGGTTATTCCATCAATAATAGATTTTATTGTGAAATTTAAACATGTTTAGACAAATATTATTGATAAATCATGTATAGTTCTATTTTCTACCTTTAAATATTGTTTTCATACCATATTTTCTAAACTGATTCTAATAATTCCTACCACTTATATGAGTTTAATATAAATAGTTTTCATGGTTGATTTATGTTATTTTCATGATTTTTGATTGATTATTTTTTTTAATATGGTTTGACCTAGGGTCTGGAAATGTTGGTTCTATATTTTTGAATATCAGTTTTTCAATGAAAATAGTAATTTTTATATAATGAAATGTTTTGAAAGTGAATGGTATTTCCCATTCATATTGTGATCCAAAATTATTCTAAATTGAATGAATTCTATTATGAAGTATCTTAATATTTAAATAAATTTTAAACTATTCTTTTAAAGGTAAATTTTAAATATCATGAAATAATTAAATGTGGTTAATTATATTTAGAACTTTTTGAATGAAATAAGATTTTATAAAATTTATTTGAGAGGTTCTAGATTTATATTGAAACACATTAAATGTTTTATAAATAAAAAATTACATTAAGAATTTATACTCAAACTATATTTTAAGCAATAGTAATATTTTAATATAATTTTTATTGTTTTTTGAAGTAAATTCATTTATTATTTTTACAATAATGTAATTTTAAAGAATGTTTTTCTTAAAAAATTTCAATTAATGTAAAAACATTCTAAAATCGAAGTGTCCAGTTTTTATTATGTGTGTGCATTTGGGAAACAAATTTGAGATTCTTTAATAAATGATTATAATTTAAATAAATATTTTATTTAATGACATATTAATGTTAGTTTTTCCTTGATGCCTTGTGTGTTTGGATTTATCCATTGGGGTGCATTATAACTATTTTATATGGTTTAATTACATGAATGGGTTAGATACATTTTGTCATTTAGAGTTTTACCATCCAAAAATTATAACGATAATACTATTGTTGATTTTTCAAGGATGAGAGATTTAGAGAATGTCTATCATGTTTGGGTGTGTATCTTTTAGTTTTGATACTGCCCAAATACTAAATTGATTGGGGTAGATAGAACCCTCTTGGATTTGGGTCTTTTGGATTCACCACACCCTCCTCCATTGTAGTCGGGAGCCTATTATGGTGGTGGATTGGATAGGTTATCGATAGATTTCATGGATGTTGATATTATTTGTTTTATTCCTAGGTTATTTTGTTATTTATAATTTTCCTTGTTGATTATGAAATAAATTTCTGCATCGAGGTTATTTTTAGTGGATGCTTTCATTATTATCTTATGAATATGCAATTATATGGTCTTTTTTATTTTAGTTTTTCTAATGAAATGGTTTTTTATAAAATTTTTTATGATTATGTTGGGAACATTATATGGTTGAATTATTTTGTGTTGGACATGGGAAGGCCATAGGTTTGGAGTTCATGTTTCTAGGATAGACATGATGAATATTGAGATAAAGAACATGTTGGTGTTGGTTTGGATTTTTTTGGGTTCTCAATTATATGGAGTGTCATGTGTGAGTTTGTAAGATCACTTTTCTATAAAATTGTAATATTAAATGGAGAAATTTGTTTCTTCAAGTACTAGGCAAGCCAAATTTTGATTAGGATTTTCGAATTTAATACCAAGAGTTCTTATGTTGTAAGGTGAGGTTTTTAGACATGAAATGAGGAGAAACATGTATATTAGATTCTCAGGTGAGACATGGATGATTGGGTTTCAATTTCGAGAGTTTTGGGGATTTATGGGAATATAGAATGATTTGGGCCACATTATTTATAGTAAATCACGTTCCACCCATCAACATAGGTAGTTTTCAATACTGATTCTAGAGTGCATAGTTGTCTTTCATTGTTAGAACATAGTATGGATGAAACTATAAGGGTCCCAAAGGACACATAAATACTTGTATTAGACCTAGGTCTTAGAGAAAATTTTAATCGTAGTTGATGAAAAACCATACAGAATTTCACATTGGGTTTTAAAACCTGTCTACAAGATTGGTTAATTTTATAGTAAACCATGTGGCCAAACTAGTTGAATTGGATAATGATGTGAAAAATCATCTTCATAGATGGATTATGTTTGGGAAAACCATTTTTCCAAACAATGTAGCTCATTATAGAGGAAAAAATTATGATTTTCCCTCTCAAATTATTAATATGGGATCCCCAATTCCCCTACATTTTTAGACACATGCACAAGGGGATTATCCCACTCTTACTCCTTTTTGACCCCCTTTCAATTTGGGGATCAATTGTGTTTTTTTCTATATATTCATGGTATTTATGTCCCTCTATTTTACTCTATTTTTTATAATTTTTTCTATTTTTCTGTTTTTATGGCTGTGGTTTTTAATTTTGATTCCACTAGATCATTATAGAATTAGGAACAAATGATAGGGATTTTTCTCTTCCAAGGATGAAGACATCCAGAGATACCATCCGCACAATGATTCATGTCACCATGTCATGTCATGTCGCTATGGTAAATTTTAAAAAATATATGGAATAGATTTATGTATCTTAAATGTAGTTTGGCTATCGTGTGACATGTATTTTACCAAAAATGGTGTTAAGAGTTTATATTGGTACAATAAAATGTTGTAGAATTTGGATATGGATTGACATAAAAACCCTGTGATTTATTTATAATTATGATTATTTGGAAATTTGTTAAATTATTTAGTAATTAGGTATTTAAAAATTCATTAAATGAGTTATAAATTTCATATGTAAGGATATATTTGGTTAATAAATGATGAGCCCAAATGATATTGGATGAGTCTTATTAACCACTCTTTGACCGTAGACCAATGGTTGAAATCATAAAATATTTATAGGTGCTCCCATGATCTATCCCAATGGAATTTATTATTACTTATATTACATGTGGATTCATGAGATCACAATTGAGGGAGACTATGTGAGTAAATTTATTTTAAAAGGAACACACATATTAAATCAAAATGCATCATTCATATAAATGGGAATAGGGGGTTGTGAACAACAATTTATAGCTATATTATCTACTCAAATACCAATATTCATGGCCAAGAGATTTGATATACATGGAGGCCCAGAACCAATTGAGAGTTGAGGCTGGGCTATATAAGACAAATTTTCCCTATTGTAGGAGCCTTCCCCTTGAGGAATGGGTGTGTTTACTTGTGGGGACTAGACCATGACGGTCTTATGGGAACTTTGAGATACCCCATGGATTATTGACCTATTAAAATATTACATTGTTCTAATGGTTGTTCTATAATAATTTCCATGGAATATATGGATACATCCTAGGAAAACCATGTTTGGGCTTGGTTTGCTGACTGAACTAGAATGAAATTTAGGATTGGTATCATTTATTCGCCATCTATTAACTTAGAAAATTGTGTTGATGCCTCATATAACATGTAATAAAATGACAAACTCATGATGATGTCATGTGAGGGGTAATCCTGGGGTTATTATTTATTATTAGAGAATGTGAAATAGAATATGGACTTATAAGAGGGTGACTATGTTGTATTATGACAGAGGGGACCCTAGAATAATCTCTATAACAGATGATCAAAATCAATGTTTGGTTATGAGTATGTATTGAGAGTATCATTAGTGTAAAATAGTTTTATGATCAACTACTAAAGCATGATTAATATTTGATTACCTGGTTAATGTTATGGGGATTCTATAGACGTATTTCATGGATGAATGGGCATAAGGCCAACAATATTTATAATTTTTATATTGATTCAACAAATGTTTTTATTCCATATAGAAATTTTTCTATAGAGGTTGTCACTCCTATATGGTGGGCTTGTTATATGGACAGTATGTTTTTTTCCTTGGATGTCGAGAAAATAATATAGGATGTTGGTATAAGGCCTGTAGAGATTATTCTTATTTGAAAAGTCTTCCATATGAGACGTTGAAAGAGATTTTTATAGGAGTTATTCCAATGATTTTTGAATGGACCATCACATGAAAGCCTAGCGGGGGACTTGTAGTGGTGGATTATAGTTAATTATATTTTAAGGGACTGTTATTTGTAAAGATATGGATGGTCTAGTATAACAGGGTGATCATAACTAAGAGTTAATTAAAAATATTATATACCATTAGAGTGACGATTTTTTATACTATTAGTGAGGCTTCCATATATTTGGTCTCAGAACTGATATAGTATACTAGGATACATTATTTAGTATAACTTCACATATTTGTGATATTTTTTGTCTATTCATGATTATGAAAAATACCATATAAGAATTCTATGATGAATATGTAAAACTCCAACCTGGGGGGATTTTATAACATTATGAAAAACCATTTGGTTTGATTGAAAGATTATTTATGGTATAATCCCTAGAAAATTGTAAATACACTCTGGTATCATGATGACGTAGTCAATATGGTGGTTATTTTTTCTCATGGTTTATTTATTTATTATTATCTAAGACTATAATATGTACATATAATGATATATTTTTGTCTATATGGGACCTCATTTGTGGTTCCACACTATGTGTTTTACCCACATTCTTCAATGGTTAACAATACACATAGGTTCTTGAATAACATTCTATTGGTAGAAAGAATAATTTGGGTTGAGGCCCCTGTTTGATTAAGAATTATATCCCATAAGTGTATGTAGATCTTTGGAAAAGGCATGTATTATAGATTTTAGGGATCCATAATTTCTAGTTTAAATTCATTCATGAATGTGTCTGTAATAGAACTAGTGGGTGGTCTGTTGAATGTAGGTTGTGTCTATTTGGGATAATATATAATCACATTTACTATTTTTTATTATTTGTATTTACAAATTTTTCATTCAATTTTTTTTTATTTTTGAATATTTTTTATCATATTTCATAATTTTAATTTATTGAACACTTTGGTATTGGGGGTATAGTCTCCACTCTATACCACATCAGACCCCCACTATTAGTTGGTAACCTCTTATATTTGTTTAGTTTGACATAAAGTCATGTACTAAAATTGTTCCAACAACTATTCATAGTGATAATAGGAATGGAAATTTCAAAATAGTATCAACGAATTCCTTTTCATTTTTCTTATTGTTTTTTTAAATAGTTGGAAAGAGATTCAATACTATGTCGGGGCATGTAATGGATATTTGACTGGTGCTTCATGAACACTTTCATGGAATGAATTTCATGATATAAGGGATGAGAATATGGTTTTGGTTATGAATTCTATGGTTGTTTTTGAATTACACCTTGGGTGAAACATAATTGGTTTTGATTACAAGAAGTTAAATGGATACCTAGATCACCAAACATTGCCCATAGAGCTAATATTTTATTTTGAATCATGGACCATATTTTTAAAATTAATTACATTAATAATATTAGTCCCCTACGGATTATGTGATGTTGGAATACTATTGGGATTTTTCTCCCTGATTATTGAGGTTCAACTATTTTATGTATTAACAACTATTCATATAATTATTTCCTATATAATTATTTGGTGTAATTATACTAAGATGTGTTGAATATTATATGGATTTAAATCTAATTGAAGATGATTTGGGTATATGGTGAGATACTTGTTGAAAATGGGTATTATCATAGAGTTCTCATGCGTAGGAGGTGAAGTGCCTTTGGTCTTTCAGTATAGAACTGGGATTCTAACTATTAATATCTTGTTTGGTTTTCATTCTTAGGTTTTATTATTTAATGTTCCTATGACAACCCAAATTATGTTTTCCAACATATATTGGAATGAAAAATTACATAACTAAACCATGAGATCTATTCTGTTTAGCCATGGTCATCTAAATGATGTTAATAGTTATGAAAATGGTCAATTGACTAGATGTGGTCCTATTGGTAGAATTCATGAGTGTGTATTCTTATAATGAATTTAGTCATATTTGTGAGAATTTGTCAGTGTGTGAATTCATTTTATGTGAGATATCATGAGTGTTTATTGGGGAATGTTGATGTACTGGGTTTTGAGATGGGAGAGTTGATGATAGCTATTGATATTGTACCTACATGATACTAGACCAGTATAACCAGGTGTGATACATAGAGACCCTCATTTATTACTCATGACATAGTGGGTTAGTGGGTTTGGTTGTTGGAGGGATACTCATGAGAGGGGATTCCATAGGTTTGTGGTAACTATAATAGAGGTGATTCATGTTTTTCAATCTTCATGAGAATAGTGAATGTTAGGTGTTACCACATATGCGATGAGGCATGATGACACCTCTAATATCTAAAAAATAAAATCGGGTCCCTTGGTATTGAGAAACGACATGATGGGAATGAATATTTGGGCACCTGGCCATGTTGACTATTTGATGTAATTTTAGTGGAAATACATTCGTATGGGTTGAGTATCATGATTGAAACAACAATAAATGGTGTATAATCATGTGTATAATATGTAAATGCTTTGGATTACGGATGAGAAACCATGAAGATGTAATGAAATCATAATGAATATGATCATCCAATGGAATAGATTTTGGTGACTCAATGGAGTAAAATAAGTTCACTAGTATACTTGTTATTCTAGATGATTGATTAAGAATGAGTTTGGGGGATCAGAAGAATGTTTCAACAGTGTGACTACAGGAATACTCAAAATGTGTGGATTAGGATGATGGTCTCGATTGAGTATCCCTCATTTGGAAGGTTTATGGTTGTTGACTTGTCATTGGATGATAATTTTTGAATTTTGAGGAAAATTGAAAAATATAACTAATTAAAACATGATTCCTCGTTGAAGGCCATATACATATTCATATATGGTATCAGTTTGAGTTTGAGAGTTCATTACCATCTTAGTGTGTCTTGTGATGATCTATATGTGTTTTATTAGGAGATTGTTAGTACTCGAGTAGCAGTTTTGAATGAAATTTTTCATTTGTGGATTCAACAATGTTTTTACAATGTAATCCTATCAGTTGATTCATTTGGTTTATTAGGATTATTGTGTGATGCCTCCAATGATTTATTTATTATTATTGGGAAATACATACACATTAATGAATATAGATGAGAATTTTTTGAAAGGATTGGATGGAAGATATATGACTACTGTCTACATTTATAAATATACTCATTTGGTCTAGAACAATATCTAGCACATCATGTGGAATACAATATAAGAATATCTAGCATTGGTCGAGGTGTTTTCAGTAAAGAGAGTCATGATCATGTTGTGTAGGAAAGTCATTGGTGCATCCATTATAACATGGAATCTATATACGAGAAAATTTTCTAGGGTTAGATGGTATTCTCAATTTTTTATATGTATGGAAGATTCAAACTATGCTGGGTGAGTCCTTATTTATCTATAGGTGTGTCTTGAGAGGCAATTATGATGGTGGGTTATTTCGTGACTCTAAATTTTTCTTCTCACTCTAGGACATTAATGACTACACTAAAAGTGTGCCACACACTTTTTCATAGATGAACACATGAGATGGTTTTTTCACTAATTATAATTCATAAATTTATATTATAATGATATTTTGGGTTTGATCCTTTCTTAGCATTTCCTAGGGTTCATTTATATAATGATTTCCTTCTTCTATACATCGTGGGAGGAATCCACGCTCGAACTTCGATGAGGTGTATATTAAAGAAGAATAAAAAGGAACATTGAATTTTCCACATAGAAAAAGGTGGATAATATGATGTTCCACCACCTCTAGGATCACATTCTTCATCAACATCATAATCTAAAAGAATACGCATGGAATCCTGGATCCTCCAGGTAGAGGAAATATTCCCTAAATACTTCCCATGGATAGGATTATATTGTGATGCATGTAACCCACAACATTCACCATTGAATAAATGATCTTGTATAATCCTGCTACATGTAAAGAAGTAAAAAATGTCCCCATGTGGCTAGACCAAAAATTTATTTCCTAGGATGATTCTCTAGAAATGTAGAACCTATAGTTTAACTAATGAAGAAAACATGTTGTTGGGAACAAAAATAGATTGTGTAGTAATGGTTATATAAAAGGCCACCAATATGCATGGTAGATGAATCTGGGATTAAGATACTATGTTCCAAGGATAATCTTATTTGATGAATATTAGTTTCATATAAATCAAATTACTAACTATGAATATATTCTATAAGTTTATGTGATCACGCTAATTCAAAAGGGTGTATCATGAAGAATAATGAAATATTTTATGTTTCTACGGTATCTCTTGAATAAAAATAATTTACATATTTGGTTCAAGGTTAGTTAGTGTGATGAATGGGTGAACATATTTATCAAACATGCCGCTTTATCATATTCACATATTATCTTTCAAACATACAATATAAATACTCAAGGTATATCATGAGTTGGATGTGGATATAATTACAAAGGGATGGGAACTCATTTTTCTTGAAAACATAGCATCAGAATACCCTATAGTGATTACGCGAATAAGTATATGTGAGACTCCAATATTGCAGTCAGATGAATAGATAATCCACCACAAAATCCATCATTCGAAAGGTGGTAGAACCTCATAAATCATCCAATGAAATGATGTGGGAGAATGTAACCAATGATATGAGGGATAGTGATACATAAAGGGTTTCACACTCATGATAATATAGAACTATTATATAACATATAAACATCATAACATTAACACAGAGGCCTATTCATATCAAAATCCTTCCTTTTTTGTTGATTGAGATTGAATTATCTCATAACCTATTATGAATGGAACTATGGAAATTCAACTGTAGATGATGAAGTACATAATAATATATTTATTGACTAGGAATTCCAAGAATGAATAACACTGAAGGTAGACAACATTGCGTCGAACCAATGGATGTCCAAAATGCAAACATGAAATATTCATTCATACATGATAGCTCGATGTTGAACATTACATCATCACTTCATTAGGATAAATATTCTTTGTATGTGTATATCATGATAGTGGATTGAAATATTCATGATAATCCAATATATTTACTCCTTTACTCAATCACATGATAATTTGAATGGTTTGTGACACCCTCATGTGGACCTATGGTCATTAAAAAACATTACGTGTCTTAGGTTATGAATCAAATTCATGTTATATACTAAAAAACAATCCATTCAACCTTTTTAATTTTTCCATGACTTTTGAACACCATTGGCCGTGATATGGAATCATACACCCATGAACAAATGACATATCAATGGCATGTTGAGAGTATTTACCTAAAACTCTATGCACACCATCTTGAGATCTAGTATTGAATAATCAAGACACCATACACAAGAAGAGTGAAATTCAATGATAATTAATGAACTCCATTATGATAAGAAACATTGATAATCAAAGTCCAGGGTGGATCAATAATTTAAAAATCACCCAAATTTCTTATAAAATAAAAGAGGGAAAATGTGTAATATTCATTCAATGGTGTCCTACATTAATTTTCATGTTACATGACTATGTGACTCACATGAACCCAGGGATCCACCTAGGGACATGTCGACCTAGACACATAAGTGTACATTGATGTTCCAAATTCATCATGTGAAGGAACTCAGACAGACACATTCAATCTTGTGTTTCCCCTTCGACTCTATAGAAAAGAGGAGGGCCTATCCATAATAGTCTCCATTGAACATCGTGAGATCCAACATTGATCAGATGATGAATCATAGACAATAATATTGACTATATATGGCATCACAAACGAACTGTATTGAGTTCCCTTGTTGATCATGTGATGCCTTTGTGGAAAATCAATGGTAAAAGGTTGAGATCCTTATAAATCATGGAATAAAATTATTTGGGAAAATTTAGAAGCCTCTAATAGAGGGAAGATATATTTATTTTTATAATGAAGGTGTTATGTGCCTCGTTTGATTACTATTTTGGAACTGAAGGACTACTCATAAGACACTTTTTTCTAATGAATACCCATCGACATGCCAAATTGATATCAGAGGAGTCCCCAAAAAAGATGTCTTGATCTTTGAAGAGGCCTCTAACAAGGCATCATAATTTCATGAATGACCCTAGGAATTTCTTCTTCGATCATGTGAAAGACTTTATAAAGGATTCATGATCTCTCATAAACTATCAAACATATTAGATCAATGATGAAAAGACCAAATGAAATTTCAACATGGTTATAAAAAATACAGTATATCTAATGAGGTCTAATAAAAATGTCTATGACTATGGGTTTTAATGGTCAATATTTATCCTATGAAGAAAAAAATGAATTGTGGTAAGATCTTATTAGATTCTTAATGTGATACTCCCTCCACCACATCCATATAATATCCACTATATATGCACTGTTCAGGTGATGTATAACTGGGGCAGTGAGGACTATATATTCAACCACCATAAGATCAAACACAATGGTTGTTACACCCACGAGAGAGTAGCAGAATAGACTTCTCTTGGACATTTTTTTATGTTCAAAAGAGTCTTCCACTTGGTAAAATATAGGGAATTGACTAAGGGAATGCGTGGCATGAATATGTGCTATATACGATCTCCATATAAATCACATGAAGGAATTCAATATTCAATCTAGATTATATGATAGAGTCTTCATGTATAAACTAGGTCATTTTTTACATAAAAAAAGTTAATTATTTGAAAATATTGGGGCATATATATAATAAATATGGAGAAAGTTATAAGAAATATGTGTAGATGGATGTGATTATTTTCATGATAATGAATTATGATTTTTTTCCTGACCTATCTAGTTCATCCAGATGTTCTTTGTCATGTAACATGGGTCATTCTATGTAATCCATACATGTCAACCATGTATTTTATGTCCACTGGAAATGTATACTGAGTAAAAAAAATGTTCTAGAACTGTTACCCATGTCATGTTGATTCATATAAATAGATACTCCAATTAATTTGAATCCCATATGCAATGTAATCTTGATAATGTGATATCCTACAGACATGTCATCTAAATCATTCTAAGTCTAATGAAAATGTCAATAAGTTCACTAGATGTACTATCAACATTACATCTATACCCTGAGTTATCCTCTAAGATAGTCAACTTGATCATACAATATTTCGTGAAAATGTTGTCCATCCAAGTAGGACATGTGCATACATCCTCAAACATGTCATACAAACATCATAGGCATGAAATGATGAAAATATAAACATTTATGATAGACACCCCATGACATGATAACATTCTCTAGTAAAAATATTTGGCATTCCCCAAACAGAACAATAAGAACTCTGATTCCCACGAACATAGGACAATTTTGACACCTTCCTAAGGCCTAAGAATCAATATGTATCGACCTTGGTTAATTTCCATCCATATCACTGACACTCTGAACCATGATACTAAAAAAGTCCTATGGGTTCATCATTCCTCCTCATCCTTTAGCGGATTGAGAATTTAACTGAACTATGAGTTATCTTATTCATTCTACAACAAGGATACATTGAATACTTTTTTGATGCTCGATCACCATATCAAACACCACATAATTTATTCCATATAGAATAATTCATCCAACCATATGCAATGAGTATGACCTATTTATATGGACTGATTCTCACATAGAACATTGATCATGTGGGAATAGTGATATGAAATGATCAAATCATTCATTTAATAAATTTTCCCACCCAAGGAAACCTTAGTGTGTATTCCCCATTCAGTGTCATGATAATACTACCCCCATATAGGAACATCATCCTTAGTGTAAGTCTTGAATGACCAACTGAACTGCTAAGAATCTGATTACTAAAATAAAAATGATAAATAGGATCCTTTCCAAAGGCTCAACCTCCAAACCTAGTGCCAAATTACTTTCACATATTTCCACTTCTCATTCCAATAAACAAAAAATTTGAAAATAACTACATGTATTTTTATTCATCTTATCAACATGATAGGTCATATGTTTCGTTAAGGTTTAATCTCATTAATAAACTTTAATTCACCACCCTAGATTGAAGTATAAATTAGAGTTCCTTATTTTATGAAATCAATATTTAAACAACTACCCATTACTATGAAATTAAATTAAATGAGTAAATAATCATTTATAAATATAGATGATGTGATTAATAGAACCCCCCTTTATAAATATATATAGTCAGCACAAAATCATTTTGTTAGGTTAAACAGTTCCTAATTGAGATTAAAATTCATAGTCACAAACTTATCTAAAATCTATAATAGAATATTAAAATATGAAATAACCCCCACCATGAATATGATGAGGCCAACCTCCAATTATCTGGAAAAATCTGATTTTCTAAGAACCACTGGGTCAAAAACCTTAATAACCACATACCATTAGAAATTTGGTATGTACCTTGTTATTGATTTGGGAGACATTGGTGACTTATAAAAAATTAACACGATGATCTAGGAAATGGTGATGTGAAACCATACGTGATTCAAAAAAATCAACCCTTGTAAAGGAACAAAAAAATGGTATACCTAGTAAAACTGAATCATTATAGTCATCTTTCATCTTGTCTCTTACACCCTAGAAACCAAAAAAAATTTAATTTGAAAAATCGTGAAGATTACATGAATAACTCAACTAAAAACATATTGGCTTACCATGAATTCAGAAATTTTATTCTGTGTATCCCACACAAATTAATACTAAACACCCAATGTAAAACACCATGTATCCAATGGTACCATTAAAAAATAAACTCTATTATGAAAACTCCACACTATAAAAATGACTAAATAGGGAATAAGAAAGGAAAATTGTGTTACATGTGAATAGTTTATTGAACACGTAACATACACCAGACAATATGTGGATTAGTGAGCATTTCCCTTATTATCATCATTAATGAAGATATTTATATTATAAACAACACCCTATACCATGATCATGTCTTTATCTATATGCTATTATAGAACATCAACTATGGATGCAACTCTCATGGGCCATATAACAACCTCACCCAACTGACATATCTAGATTTAGATGAATAATACAACGTTCTTGGAATACAATCTCAGTAGAATGATCTCGACCCTTAATGTTACACATAAGGTTCTATATATACAATGATTAATTAGTCAATCTCATTCATGGGAGGCTGTAGTGGAACTCATGGCTCTCTCTTTCACCTCTACTCACTTCGAAAGCATATCATTATAGTGTGAAAATTAGAAAATTCAATATCAATGAAAGGTGGATCAAGAAGTAAACTACAACATCATTTTGGTCTAAGATCCACTATGTAGAATCCCTTCAACCATCGTCACTAGTGTCATCCTACCAGTGACCATCAGTCACCTACTAAGACACCACCCAACACATTTTAACCTTGGACACTCGTGCATGGGTTCTAATGAATATCATCAAATACAGAATATTGTTGAAAAAAATAGTTTGATAATATCCCTACATTCACAGACAGAGGACACTATTATATTCCAGAAGTATCCAATTGTAAGGATCATATCCCATCACCCACAGAACAATTATTCATTTTTATTCATGTAGTATGCATGGGGAACACACATATTCCAACCCTAATTCAATAATCGCATCGAAAAGTTTGTGTGGAAGAACATGGATATTAGTGGGTTTCTATCCCCACATAAATATGAGATATATTCAAATCAATATTGAAGACCAAAAATGTGATGCCCCACATTCATATACCCACATTTCTTATGTTTCACTACATTTTACCAACAACTAAAAAATATGTCTACATATTTCAGAACTAGTAGAGATATAGGGACATGTACATATTCATATCCTAATATCCAGTGAGGTACATCACCATGACAAGTATTAATATGTGGCTACTATGGAACAAGCACACATTCATTCTCCCATACAGTAGGATTATTAAAATATTCCATAAATGGAAGAGGCACATGACCATGCACATATACCCATTCCAAATGGGACTCACTAAGTGAGAGAATCACATGCCTCATTATTGTATCACATAACTTTTTAAAAAGTCACGTTTCATACTCCAATAATGTAGTTCTGGACTCATATCTTCATTCCCATAGGGGATTAAAAGGTGAGAGAGCCACATGACTTTGGAAAATCTTATATTCCTATTAAAAATTTCCAAATACATACACAAAAGGAATTGGATCCAAATCATATCCATATTTAAACTAGGCCTCACTATGTGACAGAAGAACATATCTTGGTCTAGGATCATGTGCATTTCTATGAAGCCAGTCAACATAATCCAATAGCACATCAAGGTCATGACTATATTACTACATCAATTGATGAAAATATAACTATAATAATATAAAAGAAATAAATGAGGAGAATAATTTCCATTTACCAATTCCAGTGGTTCATCGACATATTTTGACATGGAATGATTACATGAATCTTGGTCAAATCCGTTCTACATTAAGGTTTGATGAAATATTTATACAACCACCTGCCGGAAGGCTCATATTCTTGTTGATGATACAAAATATCACCAGAATACTCAATATGTATCTCAACTACCAGCTTATATTCCCATAGTAATAGATGGTTATACCAATATTCTAGAATCAATCATGTAGTAGGACCATATGATAAATTTTGTCTTTATTACCCATTAATTGATGTTTTTTCATATAAGATTAAACATAATACAACACATGAGATTGAAAAGTCTATTGTATTTGTGAATTAGGCACATTAAATAAAAAATTAAAATATTGAATACATCACCATTACAAAAAAATTGTTTAACATGTTTATATTAATCCATGATTCTTAAAACTACATGCGGTAACATGGGGAAATACAAAAAAAAAAGTGGTTAGATATAAATCCCAGTAATGGAATAAGAAATCATTTCAGGATGTATGGATATAAAGGTATTGATTAGTCAAATCAACGATACCTAAGTAGAATGAGAATAAAAAAACATGAAAAATTAATCATGAAAATGAATGATAACATAAAGGTCACAGAAAAAATGTTGCAACAAAATTAACCATTGAACTATAAACATAGGTCAACAGCCCCACCATGAAATCATGGTGGAAAAAGTAAGATGATGGGTTGGGTTCAGATTATAATTCATTTAATGATGTATCATGGGATTGAAATATTTTCAAATGCATTGGAGCACTATATAATTTCAGGCACACCCATCACTTTATTTTCATTCACACGCACATTTTGTAACATAGATCATATGAAATGGAATAATTTATCGACATAATTTATTCCAAAAAATAGTGTATTTAATTAATAAATATAATTACCTAATAATATAATTATTTATGCATAAATGTAACCACTAATGATAGGAAATATGTACAGGTATTCAATAAAAAAATATTTAGCATGGGAAATTTCATTGATGTTTCAATAATACAATATGGGCACATAAACGATCATGAGAGGGATTGATGAGAAAATAATGTGAATCTTGTCATTTATAAATTATATGGGTAGTCATGTGGGATATGGGTGAACTTATCCTAATGACAGGAAATTGAGAAAAAGGTCATAAGACAATCAAAATTCATTAATGAAGAAGAGATGTAGATGATCCATTACTTGGAGAGTGTGATTCCAAAAGACTCATATAAGCTTCTTGTGAACATGGAGGCACCTTACAATGAATCTAGGGAGGGTTCCGAAGAGTAAAGGATGTTATAGTTCTTTTAAATAAGATTAATGGGAACTTGGGTGGGTTTATATTGGATAAGAGAGGGGACTTGTTTATTATTCATAAAACATAGATTTTTCTCTCTATATAGTAATGAAATCAAAACCAAAAATCATCCCATGTATTTCCCATGGTTTTGGTCATGATCTCAATGAGATTTATGTTATCCCATAAATGTTTTCAATCATGATAATGTTACTAGATCGTAACATTTTATTCATAAAGAGAAAACCATTAAGATGCAATCTCTAATGGTTTTTCCAAGAAATGGGAATCATAAGGTATGATCATACTAGTTGAGGCCATAACATTATTTTTATCTGTCAATTGAATTTACTAAAACCATATATTTATACTAATCATATGATCAGTATTAAATTTTTATATTATCAAATGATAATATTTTTAATGGTCTTTCAAATTATATCAGATATAATAAAAATACCGAGGTTCATGGGTTTGCTATTAAAATAATAAATAATAGGGAAACAGTAAGAAAAACAAGAGATGGTTTTTTTATAAGAGTAATAATGGTATTTCACAATTTAATTTTTAATTTTAATCACTAAATCATATTAGGGTAACTTCTTTTCATCATTAAAACCAGATCCTACATCACTAATTCAAATTTATGAATTCACAAGAGTACTTCAACTAGGTGAGTTTCCCAATTTCATTTAATTCTAATTCTATGATGTTTGTCTACACCATTTTATCCTAAAATGAATGGTAATTATATAATGATTCCTCCATTTAGATATATAACATGTGAGGGGTTTGGCCCTTACTTCCTCAAGAGTTATACATGGAACGGGTCAGGTACCTGGGATAGGTTAGATGGGGGTTCTAGAAAATTGGCCACTACTTTGACATGATCGAGGATCGGAAATAAACCAATATATCTTCGATTTGTATATTTTTCATTACCAAATTTGAACATATAATTCCATGAATATATGAAATGGAATACCATTTCTCAAACCTCAAACTATTGACCCCATTGATGATTTTCAGCATAGTTGTTTTTTCTAATCTGATCATCCTTGTTGTGTTTCATAATAATTTTAACATTTTCAACCATTTCCTAAACTATTTAATGATCAATAAGTTTGAATTCCCTATCATAATCATAGTATGAAGGTGTTCATTTCCTCTTCCAATAATGGTCTTCATAAGGAGTCATTTGGATACATGAGTAGAAACTATCAGTGTCTGAGAAAAAAACTAGAGGATGATATTGATCCCATCCACCTATGAATTCAATTAATCCAACTCTAAAAATATCATGGAGTGTCCAAATAGTCCGATCATATTGGAAATCATTTAGAGGGTGATAAGTTAGTATGATGTTTAAATAATTATGTAGAGCATTTTTTTCACTATTCTGAAACATTGATGTAAATTATGATTCATTATTGGATAAAATTGATAACAGTGTTCCATGAAGCTTTAACGCTTCTCTAATGTATAAATTTTTTTTATCAAGCGAGAATTTATCTGGAAATGAAATTAAGTGATATGTCTTTGTACGAAGATCCACCAAAACCCATATACCATTATTTCCACATGATCACATAAGAAGACAAGGAAAATGTTTTTGGTTATGATTTATAATTTCCTTGTAGGTATGGGTAATGGTTAAATAACCCACTTGTATTTTTTTCCATTCACCCATAACCTTTTTACATACATGAAAAATTGATGTATATTCTGTGATATCCTTCTTTATATTTTCCGACCAATAGTGCTCTTGGAGAACTTGATACGTCTTTGTATTTTTTCGATGGATGAAAATGGACAAGTTATATAAAACATTGAATATAAACATATTTAAATCTGCATATGATGTTACACATAGTCTTGATCCACATTTTTCAAATCATTATTTATTAACACTTATCTATAACGATTTCCCTTTTCATCTAGCATGAATTTTCATTGAATTGCAACATAATCTCATTTTGAATTTTTTATCCTCTAAAAAAGTGATGGTTAAGGAATAATTTCTAATGTAAATGATGATATTTCCTCCATTATACTTCCCATTTCCATCCTATCAAGTCTATGAAGATATCATATTTCTAAATTCTCATCAATTATTAAATTGTGTGATCCTTTATACAGTGAGCATCTGGCACATTATTCTATTTCTCGTGATGGTTGTGGACTGAGTAGTGATATTCCGTAACTAGTAATATCAATATTTTCTAGAACATATTTATATCATTCTGTATTAATATACATTTGAGGCACTTATGATCGACATATATTTCCCACTTCATTAAAAAAAAGATAATTCCATCATATTTTTAATGAAAATATCATCGAATCCAACTAAGATAATGTGTTTTTAGTTCTATTCATGAACATTTCACTAAACTTGGGAATAGGATATCACTTTTTTAATTTGTTTTTACACAAATTCCAAACCCTACATCAAATCATTAGTGTATATAATGAATTGTCCCTCTCAGGAGGGTAGTGTACATACTTGTGCAGTGAGAAGCCTTTTTTAAACTACATGAATATCTACTCACATTCATAATTACTAACAAACATGACTCCCTAATGAGTTATCTTGGATTGAGGTTTTAACAATCATGTGAAATTTCACACTAAATAACGATATTACCTTGATAATCAAATTAAACTATGTATTTCTATCACTGATATTGACCACAACCATCCTTAAACTTATTCTGTCTTTAAAGTGTCTATATATACCACATTTCTCGTGATATTATGACCCAATAAGGGAAAATCCAATAAATAGAACTCAAATTTATTATATTTTTTAAATATTATATTTTTATATGGTCTTTATTGCAGTTCTTAGATAATTCTCATACTACTGATTTATTTTAAATTATATTATAATATCATCTATAAATACTACCACAAAATTTTCATGGTAATCATTAAATACTCTATTCATAATGTCAATGAATATTTATGGAGAAATAGTGGGTCCAAATTACATTACATTGAACTCATAGTGGCCATACTATGTAATCAATGTGGTCTTGGGAGTATGCTCTTTCTCAATTATTACTTGATGATAACCTGACATAAGACCCACCTGGGAGAAGTATTATGATCCATGTAGTTGATCAGAGAATTAATCAATATGTGGTAGATGAATTGTTTTGATTTTCATGATGTTGTGGAACTCATGATAATAAATGAAAAGGTTGATTGACACATCATTATTCTTGAAGAGGAGGTCTGATTCACCCCACGGTGAAACACTTTGTTATATGATATCGTTATTCCAATTCACCAATAGTTGTTTCTTAATTTTCTAAATTTCATAAATATAAATTCAATATGGATTATTCGATGATGTAAAAACACTTATATTAATTTTGATTTATAATTCAACCTCTTGAATAGCATAAATAGAAGGTAATGATCAAATAGAAGCTTCATCTTATTCGCTCATAAGGATCACATCTTCAGGGATGATCTTTTATTGAGTCTAAATAATTTTTACTAGATACAGTTTCTCGTAGGGAAATAATATTCAAAAATGGGATGTTGGAGATAAATTAGATTAATCATCATCCTAGAATTTTTACAGAATCAGAGGATGATTTTTGATATAGAAAGTTATCTTGTTCTCATGGGAATTTTTATTGTCTCTATATAAGGAAAACAATTCCATGCCTAGAATAAAAAAAATATTATTCCAAAGGGAGTATCACAATATTCTTGAGGATGCTTATCCCATAAATCATTATTGGGATGATTTATATAATTTGGATGCAATAATATTTTCATCTTCTACATTCACTTACTACTCTTCATCAATTATTTTGGGAGTTTTTTGAATTGTTTTAAAAATTGTCCATGATACGAAGGAATTTTTTGAACAATAATAAAAATCAATGATCAATATTACTGAATAAAAAACTAGATAATACCTTAATACATCATTATTAGGATATATATAAGTTATTTCATGGAATAAGATCACCATTGATGACTTTGAGTGGGTTGGTTTTCTCCAAAAACCCTTTCCTTAGTTAATTGGTTTGAGATGTTCAATTTTCCCTTGAAGTTGAAAAATGATAAAACAAATGTGGTTTAATAATAGAATTCCATTCCTCCATATCGTTAGAGTGTTATACATAACAATAATCACTATCTTGGTGTCATTCCTTCCCCCAGCTAAATCATTTCACCACACCCTTAGTTAATTTTTGGGGTCCTTCATTCCAAAATTTTGATAGGTGGGAAGTTGAAATTTTTTATCACCCTCAGATTAATCCATCACACCCATATAATTAAAATCCTCCTTTTGTTTCTCTCCCCCACGATCCTCTTCATATCTTTTTCACATCCATTTCAACATTGTGTGTACGTTAGAAATATTTATCATCGATATCAAAGTCTTATATCACCATGGAATTTCATAAACTATGTTATATCGAACCAAAGAATTGGTAAGTATTTAATTTTGGGGAAAGGAAGATATAGAGGCATATCGTTAATGTCTTGTGATATTTTCCCCATAAATCCTGATGGATTCATCATATTTTTTATTGCGGGAAAAGAAATCTTATTCAATTTTAAGTCAATTATTATAAGAATTTTTTTAAAAAAACTTTTTTGAGAATCCCTTCCACCCCATCACATTGATCACTTTCTCAAGCTTAGTATTCTTGATCAACACACACCACAGATAAGTTTCTCCATATATGAGATAAAAATCATGTATAACATTATCATCCTTGGAATGTTGAAGGATTAATGATATATTCTAAATATATTTGATCCTTTGTTTTATGTTTAAGGGATCATAGGATCCATTAAGAGTAGGAGGCCTTCTGTCACATAAACATCTCAATTACATCTTCCTATTTTTGAGGGGGATTATGGATCCCATTCTTATATCATTTTCAATTTAGTACTTGAGTTAGGTAAAATATTATCATCACATAGTTCACAGTCCTTCTATGATCGGGTTTGGAATCTCCCATTTGTAGTCAACACAGAACCCTTCAAAGTGGTTATTTAGTTGATTCCTCCTATTTGTTGTCTATTTGGAATAATAAATTGAAAAATTAAGGATGTGTACTTTTTGACTAAAAAAATGCATAAATCTGAATATAATGAAATTAAATTGAAAAATTATAAATGATAATTATTCTCTTTCATATAAATTTATAGGATATAATATATGTTATACATGATATATTTTTTAACATAGAAAATTATTAGAATTTCTATTCCATTAATAATGGTTAATAAAGAGATTCTGAATTTAAAAATTCATATTGTAACTCCCTGAGATTTTATGACAAATATTCTTTTTAATTTCATTAATGTCTTGTGTTGTACGCTACACCAAAATCAACTTCCACAACATGCATCCCTGACTTTCCTTGCATTACAAGCAATCCCGACCTTCCTCGATAGCGTGTGTAGAACGCAATACCGTGTTTCACTAAACGAAGTATTATTATAATATTATTATGAACTAACCGTTATGAATAGTAATACCCACTTTTTGAAATTTTATAAATTTTATCTTTCAATATGGACTTTATTTTTGGATTCGGAATATCGAAATTGTCTTAGGGTGAAATTTTGGTACTTTTCGGATAACTTTCATATTCTGATGAATAGTGAAAATTACTAAATTTTAATTAAAAACAACTTTTTTAATCGAAATAATTAATAGTGATAAATTATTCATTTGAGTGTTTTTAAAGTATATTTAGAATATATTTTTACAATTTAATACAATTTTTGTCATTGTATGTAATTTCACATTTAAACCAGACATAAACAAGTGTCAATCTTTTGATAGTTATTGTCTCTTAAAAACACACTATTTGTTTTGACGACGGAAATTAATTTTTAAATTATTTAATATAACTGATATGTTTTTAATTTGGTAAAATAGAAAACATTTTTTAATTCATAATATCAAATATAGCTTAGGACTAATTTTTGGTATTTTTCTGGAAACTTTCATTTTTTGATGAATAGTGAAACCACTAAGTGGTAGTTAAAAACTGAATTTTTCATAAAACTTAATTTTACCGCTTCTGTGAGTGTAATTTCAAAAATCCGAGAGGCATAGTTAATATAAAGGACTAAAATGTGGTTCAATGAGATTAAAATAATGTTTGGTGAACAGTAACTTTTTACTTTTTTTACCACGGTTAAAAGTAAATTGGGAAATTAAGGGTAAAAATGATAATATTATTACCATAAAAAATGTCCTAATTCTATTGGATAAGAGTGATTCGACCCAAAACAACCTTAGGAATAAAATATGACCATTTAGGACCACATGGATTAGATTAGGAGATTTAATATTAATTTATCTAAAGAAGGGTTGAAATAGTTAAAATCAATGTTTAATAAGTAAATCATTTTTAATATAGGGTTATATATAAGAGAAATTCGACTATAAATATTCATTAGAAATTTAAAAATCTTTCCTACATAATGGTATTTTATTTATATTTTTTAGACATTAAATAATTTAATTTATTTTTGACACAATGCTGATGTAGTAATTATCTTAATAATGAAATTTTGAAATAAGTGATGTTATAAATACCCCAATAAATGTAATTTGAGACTTTTTATGAATTAAACTAATTTTCTAGGGTAATATGACATGTTAGTATTGATTTAGTTGACTTCTTTTGAACTAATCATTCTGTGTTGATTTTCACAAAACACAATTACCAAATAGTGTCAAAATTGACATAAAATAGTTTTTTAAAAAAATATTATATTATTAATTGTTATTTTATTCCTAAAAATATAAGGTTCGGCCAAATGACTTATATACTGTTATATATATTAATAATAAACAAATTGGGGTTTGTTTTTCTTGTTATAGTATGTTTATTAACCTTATAGTGTAAGTAAACAAGAAGACACGGTAAAAGTAAAATTATTTAACTTAAGGTTAAATCTAATTGATAAGGTTAAAATAGAAACCTAAACTTTTCTAAATTATATTGGATGAGAGTATTTCGACCCATACCCACCTTATATTCTAAATAAATCAATTTGGTGCAATTAAAAACCTAATATTACATTATAATAAAATAATATTTTTAGTTTTTCCAAAGGTGCCTCTCTCCGCCCTTATAAAAGGGAACCTCCTCCCTCTCTTCCTCACACCATATTGAGCCTTAAAACTCGGCCAAACCATTCCAAATTCTCTTCTACACTTCTCTAGACACATCCTAGAGGTCCTGGTATTCTTCAATGACTATTTTTAGTGCCCTAAGAGGAGGTCTCAAAGAGGCGTTTCAAAGAAGAGGTAATGTCTGTTACCGATTCTTTCAACTTTATTTCTTCTTCCACTTCTTCTTATTAGGTTGTTTCATTATGAATTAATAACATAAGTATCACTAAAATACTGATATGTTATTATATGTATGAAACAAACCTATTTCACCATCTATCCATCCTATGGAAAACGAAATCACCACGTGTGCGTATGTACAGAATACCGTCTCCACTCCGTGGTGTAATATATTTTCCACCAACACCTTACTTGGATGGGTATAATGGTGTAAATAATAACTATATATGATTATTGTAAAGTGATATTGATTCTGTAATAGTATATATACACTCCAATAACATTTCCAACCATGGGAACGATATCATCGCTCATGCATACGTACGGAATACCGTCTCCACGACGTGATGGGATTCATTCTCAATGATTAACTATTCCTGAATGATTATAAAGTATATATAATAATTAATCAAAATATATATGAAATAATAATTATACTGGATTTATGTATATATATGTTTTTCATCCAATTAATTTGATTCAATTCAATGAGGAAACGAAAACAACGTTCATGCGTACGTACAGCCTACCGGCTCCATGAACGGTGTATTTCTTTCCATTTATCGATCTCTTATATATATGTATATTCTGAATATATATTATATATAAATAATGTTTTATATTATGTAATTATGTAATCAGGATCTAAGTAATCATATGAATAATTACAAGTCAAAACACGGAGGACAAATGAAACTATTTTACCCAAAACACTCTTTAACATGGAATTTACAAAAGAACGGGTAATATAAAGTCATTTGTGAACCATATATGATATCATAACAATTAATATGATTCTGTAATAAGTCAATGACATTATTTAAATCATTATACAGGAGGTTCGGATATGTACGAAGCATATCGGACCTAAGGTAAGGGATAACTTTTCCAATCTGGTTCTTATCCGAGATTTTTTATTCGTAAGTATTTACTGGGGTTATTGTTCTCATCCATGTCCATGTTTCCTAAAAATGGTTTCATGTATGTTTAATGTCCTTTTTACCCATTTTGAATTTTTTTACATGTTATTTATGGAATCGTTCTTTTACGAGGTACTCTTTGACTTTTCCGGCAAATGTACGAGAAGAATGTTTTTTTTAACTTATACGGTACGAACATATTTTTACGGTTTTATAAAGACTTATTTTCATTAAGCTTCCGCCAAAAGATTTCATGACTATTTTCAAAAAAATCCTTTTCATTTAAAATTGCATGACGTTTTGTGAAATGAAATTTATTTTGATGAAGAAAGGATATTTTCCTCAAGAATTCATTTCAAAAGTTTCATCGAAACCATTTTCCACATAAGATGAAATTATTTCATATGTTTATGATTTAAGTTTAATGTCTCTATGATTTACATTTTTTCACTTTTCTTATGTTGAAATGTCCATTTATTTATATATGGATTATGAGATTATGGGATGATGATTATGAAACCCATTTTATTCTTTGGGTTATGATGAGTGTTTTTAGTTTATTTTGTGGCACAAGTAAGAATGATTTCATTATGAGATGGGTGGGACCTATACATCCCTCCAATCCATTGGGTAATGATTTATATCTCATGAGATAGACATGGCTGGAATGGTAAGTTAATCCGGTTCAGTATTACAGGACTGGAACGAGGAGTGAACTCGATTCAGAAAGGGACTTTGTCCACTAAGATGGTCTTGGCAGCAATACCTTGGCTACTATGGAAATCATTACACGTGCATAATGGATGCCACAAATACATGTTTTATTCCCATACTATGTTATCATTATTTATGTTCCATTATGATCTATGCCTTATGTACATCCATGTTTTATGTCTTTGCTCAATATTCTGATGTTTAAACATTATGTTCATGTTTTTAAGTTCAAATGTATATGGTATGTTTTATTTTATCCATGCTTACCCTTACTGAGCATTTGAGCTCACTATTTTTATGTTTTATTTTCCCCCAGGATTAAAAGAAATGTTTTAGGTAAGGAAAAAAAATTAGAAGATCTTTATGGGAGATGTTGAAGATCTTTCACCACAATTAGAAGATTATGTTCCATGATTCCAAAGACACTAAACTATTACGGTCCTTATGTGTCTGTTTTTGTTATGTATTATGTATTCCGCAAAAGTAATTTAATATCTATGTATTTCAATCTTCGGGTTTCTACAATTGGTATCAGAGGAAAGGATTAGTTAACCTTTGGAAACTAGGATGCGAAAACTTTAGTGAGATCCCTAGAGATATTTCTATGGTATGTCTAGGGATGTCCATAAGGATAAGTATATGTATAGGTTATAGTCCTAGAATTGCGCTACGATTGTAGAATTTAATCTAAGATGTTAGATATTGAGGGTTCTCCCCCTTTACTATGTTGTTTTCCCTATCATGATTTTTACCTCTCACACTATTCTTTTGTGGTTTTAGATGATGGCTGGAACCCGAAGGAACCATGTTGATCAATGCAATGGACAATGCAATGATTGTCCTACTGAACAAACAAATGTTATGGGAGATGGAGTGAAAAATCATATTGCTATAATTGCACAAGCTATGAATCATTCTGGACTTCCAAATGATCAGAGAAGGAAACAATATTCTATTGAGTCCTTCATGAGGCAACATCCACCTTCTTTCAGTGGGTATTTTGATCCACTTGTTGCTGAAAAATGGATCAGTACCACTGAAAAGATATTTTCAGTTCCTCAATGTTCTGAACATGATAAAGTCATCTTAGCAGTATATCGTTTGGAAGGTGAAGCTGATCAATGGTGGAATCTTATCAAGAATAAGAGGCCAAGAGATGAAATTGAGTCCATAGAATGGGATGAGTTCAAGAACTTATTTTTCAATAATTACTTCCCTCGTATTCTTCAAACAAAGATGGAGAATGAGTTTCTTGAACTAAAGCAAAAGGATGATGAATCTATTGGTGTATAAGAATCGAATTTTACAAGGCTTGCAAGGTATGTATCTGGCTTTATCATACAACCTGACAGTAAAGTTTATCGATTCTTCAGTGGCTTAAAACCAAATCTTCGTAGGGCATTATCTATAAGAGACTTCAGTAGCTATGAAGAAATTGTGTGTTGTGCTATCAAGGTAGAAATGGAAGTTGGTGTTACTTGTCCATCTCATAGTTTTGATAGGAAATGAATGATGGAGTTCAAGGAGAAATCTTAGAATAATGGTGAAAGGAAGATGAATGTTTCCTTATTCTCAAAGTGTGGAAAGAACCATGGTGGAGATTGTATTAAAGGGACTAGAAAATGTATTAAGTGTGGAAAAGAAGGTCATCGAGAATCTGAGTGTCGATGTAATGGAAAAAGGGTTTCTAATGATGTGAATAAAGAAAATACTGCAGAGAATGCACCACCAACACTTTTATGCTTCAAGTGCAAGGAAATGGGGCATTAGGCTAATAAATTCCCTAATCCAAGGGTTAGTGATGATGGACATGAGAAACCACCTAAGGAAAAGGACAAAGGGAAGTCACATGAGATCCCTATTGGTGATTCTGAATATGAAAAATATGTGGTAGAATGATTAAGTTTTTATGTAATGGGATTCCAAAATAATGTTGTATACAGTATCGTGGAATATTAGAATATTTATGTATTGGTATATTGTGGTTTTCAATAATTTTATAGTACCTGTAACCATGGAATGTGATTGATATATTTTTGGAAAAAAGATTGTATGCGCATAATGAAGGGATAAAGAGAAAATAAAATGTTTGACAGTATTCATGAGCTCATCAATGATATAAGGAAATTGTTATATCATGGTTTGAGTATATAGAATTTTGGGGTTTTGGTATGTGGAAAGAGTTAACTTTTGACAGCACTCATGTTTTCACTAAGATTTAATGGGTATTCATTTTTCAAGAGAATACATGATTAAGGCCTTTGAATGTTTGGAATGTGGCCAACAATACATATCTCATGATATATGGGGATCAATGATGGTATTAATATGCTTTTTATATGAACTCTTTGGTAATCGTTTTCACTGTAATATGTGATTGGACAGTAGTATTTTGGATAAGCCTAAAGATTGGAATGGATTATGTTGGACATAAGTTAGTATTGATTAAGGATAAAAGTTTTTTTCGATATTATTGATGGGATGTTATAGTAATGTAGTTTTAGAAAAAGGACAACCTGTAGGATGGGTGACGACCCATCACGTCAGACAAGGCTGTGGGAATCGAACCCACAACCGAAGTGCGACTGGCCTTTATCACCTACCACTGGCCTACAAGAAGTCCCTTTTTCGTAGAAACTAGTTTTATAATATTAAGCAGTATGATATATGAATAATACGCCCATTTTAGGAACCATATATGATTAATATCACTATAGATGGACTTATGTATTTTTTTAATAACATTTCTAACCATTTGTTTGAGACAGATAGAATGACCCATCATTCTATCACATGATCTGCTAACACTTCACGAATGACAAATTCAACTTCATTTCTATAAGAGATGAAGTGGAAATTGTCCAAAGAATGACCAACGATGAGACTGTACCAAAATCACAAAAGTATTTCTTCTAATTCCAATTTCATCAACTTTTTGGAAATGATCTTGAAGAAAAAAACGTTTTCCTAGTGCTCTTATATCTTATGAATCAGATGGTACCATAGATCGTCAAAAATTTATGGCTTTGTGATTGTTGGATTTTTCATAGCCATGTTCTCTACCACTCTCCATCAGAACATGATGGTTAGATTTTTCTTCCATATCCCTATTTTCACCTATGTTCTCCTACGTGGAAACCCAGTGATGAGTTAATTTGGGTAACCATTACGTTTCATACTTTAGTTTTTAAAGCCATGTTTTGGTATTCATTTTTCCGATGTGGGTTTTTATTAAAGAAACTTTTGAGTAGTAAACTATTTATAACCCCGACGAATTTCGAGGGCGAATTTCATTTTAAGGGGGTAGAATGTAACACCCTGAGATTTTATGAAAAATATTCTTTTTAATTTCATTAATGTCTTGTATTGTACGATACACCAAAAGGAGCTTGCACAACACGCATCCCTGACTTTCCGTGCATTACATGCAATCACGACCTTCCTCGTTAGCATGTGTAGTACGCAATACCGAGTTTCACTAAACGAGATATTATTATAATATTATTATGAACTAGCCCTTATGAATAGTAATACCCACTTTTTGAAATTTTATAAATTTTATATTTCAAAATGGACTTCATTTTTGAATTTGGAATATCGAAATTAGCTTAGGGTGAAATTTTGGAACTTTTCGGATAACTTTCATATTCTGAGGAATAGTGAAAATTACTAAATTTTAATTTAAAACAACTTTTTTAATTGAAATAATTAATAGTGATAAATTATTAATTTTAGTGGTTTTATAGTATATTTTAAATATATTTTTACAATTTAATACAATTTTGGTCATTGGATGTAATTTCACATTTAAACAAGACATAAACAAGTGTCAATCTTTTGATAGTTATTATCTTTTAAAAACACGCTATTTGTATTGACGACGGGAATTAATTTTTAAATTAGTTAATGTAACTGATATGTTTTGAATTTGGTAAAATAGAAATCATTTTTGAATTCATAATGTGAAATATAGCTAAGGCCTAATTTCTGGAATTTTTCTGGAAACTTTCATTTTTTGATGAATAGTGAAACCACTAAGTGGTAGTTAAAAAACTGAATTTTTCATAAAACTTAATTTTACCACTTCTGTGAGTGGAATTTTGAAAATCTGAGAGACGCGGTTAACATCAATGACTAAAATGTGGTTCAATGAGATGAAAATAATTTTTGGTGAATAGTAACTGTTTACTTTTTTTAACACGGTTAAAACTAAATAGGGTAATTAAGGGTAGAAATGATATTATTATTACCCTAACACATGTCCTAATTCTATTGAATAAGTTTAATTTGACCAAAAAAACCCTTAGGAATAAAAAATGACCATTTAGGCCCAATTGGATTAGATTTGGACATTTAATATTAATTTATTTAAAGAAGGGTTACAATAGTTAAAATCAATGTTCAATAAGTAAATCATTTTTAATATAGGGCTATACATAAGATAAATTCTACTATAAATATTAATTAGAAAGATAAAAATATTTACTACATAATGGTATTTTATTTATAATTTTTAGACATTAAATAATTTAATATATTTTTTACACCATGATGAGGTAGTAATTATCTTAATAATGACATATTGACATAATTGATGTTATAAATACCCAAATAAATATAATTTGAGACTTTTTATGAATTACACTAATTTTATAGGTTATTATGACATGTTAGTATTGATTTAGTTAACTTTTTTAGAACTAATTATTCTGTTATGATTTTCACAAAAATCAATTATCATATAGTGTCAAAATTGACATAAAATAGTTTTTAAAACAAATAGTATATTATTAATTTCTATTTTACTCCTAAAATTATAAGGTTAGGCCCAATTACTTATATAAGGTTATATATATTATTAATAAACAACTTGTGGTTCTTCTGACTTGTTATAGTATTTTTATTAACCTTATAGTGTAAAAAAACAAGAAGGCACGGTAAAAGTAAAATTATTTAACTGATGGTTTAATCAAAATGATAAGGTTAAAATAGAAACCTAAACTTTTCTAAATTCTATTGAATGAGAGGATTTAGACCCATCCCCACCTTAGATTCTAAATAAATCAATTTTGAGCTATTAAAAACCGAATATGTCTTTATAATAAAATAATATTTTTAGTTTTTCCAAAGGTGCCCCTCTCCTCCCATATAAAAGGGCACCACCTCCCTCTCTCCTCACACCACTTTGAGCCTTCATGATCGGCCAAACACTTCATAATTCTCTTCTACACTTCCCTAGAAACATCCTAGAGGTCCTGGTCTTCTTCAAAGTCCAATTTTAGTGACCTAAGAAGAGGTCTCAAAGAGGCGCTTCAAAGAAGAGGTAGTGTCTATTACCGATTCTTTCAACGTTATTTCTTCATCCACTTCTTCTTCTTAGGTTGTTTCATTATGAAGTAATAACATAAGTATCACTCATTTACTGATAAGTTATTATATGTATGAAACTACCCTATTTCACCATCTATCCATCAAATGGAAAACGAAATCACTATGCGTGCGTACGTACGTAATACCGTCTCTATGCCGTGGTGTAATCTATTTTCCACCACCACCTTACTTGGATGGGTATAATGGTGTAAATAATAACTATATATGATTATTTTAAAGTGATATTGATTATGTAATAGTATAAATACACTCCAATAAAATTCCACGATCATGGGAATGATATCATCGCTCGTGCGTACGTACGGAATACCGTCTCCATGACGCGATGAGATTCATTCTCAATGATTAACCATTCATGAATGATTATAAAGTATATATAATAAGTAATAATGAAATATATGACATAATAATGATACTGGATTTATGTCTATATATATGTATGTCATCCAATTAATTCCATTCAATTCAATGAGGAAACGAAAACAACGTTCATGCATACATACGGCCTACCATCTCCATGAACGGTGTATTTCTTTACATTTATCGATCTATTATATATATATATATATATATGTATATTCTTAATATATATTATATATATATAATGTTTTATATTCTGGAATTAAGTAATCATGATAAAATTAATCATATGAATAATTACAAGTAAAAACACGGATGACAAATGAAACGATTTTACCCAAAACACTTTTTAACATGGAATTTACAAAAGAACGGGTAATATAATGTCATAAGTGAACCATATATGATATCATAAAAATTAATATGTTTCTTTAATAATTCAATGACATTATTTAAATCATTATACATGAGGTTTTGATATGTACGAAGCATATCGGACCTAAGGTAAGGGATAACTTTTCCAATCTCGTTCTTATCCGAGATTATTTATTCATAAGTATTTATTGGGGTTATTATTCTCATCCATTTACATGTTTCCTAAAAATGGTTTCATGTATTTTTAATGACCTTTTTACACATTTTTGAATTTTACTACATGGTATGTATGAAATCTTTCTTTTACGAGGCACTTTTTGACTTTTCCGGCAAAAGTACGAGTATAATGTTTTTTACCTTATAAGGCACGAATGGATTTTTACGGTTTTATAAAGCCTTATTTTCTTGAAGCTTCCTCCACAAGATTTCATGACTATTATCAACAAAATCCCTTTCTTTTAAAATTGCATGATGTTTTGTGAAAAAAAAATTGATTTTGAAGAATAAAGGATATTTTCCTCAAGATTTCATTTCAAAAGTTTAATCAAAACCATTTTCCATATAAGATTACATTATTTCATATGTGTATGTTTCAAGTATAATGTCTCTATTATTTACATGGTTTCACTTTTCTTATGTTGAAATGTCCATTTGTTTTATATGGATTATGAGATGATGGGATGATGTTTATTAAATCCATTTTATTCTTTGGGTTATGATGAATGTTTTAAGTTTATTTTGTGGCACAAGTAAGAATGATTTCATTATGAGATGGGTGGGACCTATATATCCCTACAATGTATTGGGTAAATATTTATATCTCATGAGATAGACATGGATGGAACGATATGTTAATCTGGTTCAGTATTACAAGACTGGAATGAGGAGTGAACTCGATTTAGAAAGGGACTTTGTCCACTAAGATGGTGTTGGCATCAATGGCTTGGCTACTATGGAAATCATTACATGGTCTTAATGGATACCGCAATTACATGTTTTATTCCCATACTATGTTATCATGATTTATGTTCCATTATGATATATGCCTTATGTACTTCAATGTTTTAAGTCATTGCTCATGATTTTGATGATTAAACATTATGTTCATGTCTTTAAGTTCAAATGTATATGTTATGTTTTATGTTATCCATGCTTACCCTTACTGAGCATTTGAGATCACCCTTTTTATGTTTTATTTTCCCCCATGATTAAAAGAAAGGTTTTAGGTAAGGAAACAAAAAGTGGATGATCTTTATGGGAGATGTTTAAGATCTTTCACCATGATTAGAAGATTAAGTTACATGTTTCCAAAGACACTAAACTATTACAGTCCTTGTGTGTCTATTTTTGTTATGTATTATGTATTCCACAAAAGTAATGTAATATCTATGTACGTCAAGCTTTGGGTCTCTACACATATCCCCAAGGAGTTTCAAACCAAGACTGTAGACATTCATACTATCATGTACAATCTCTCGATCGAGTGTAGCACAATGTGGTTTTTTCTGGTTTTACCCATTGGTACATCTATTATAGTGCGACATCTACACGTAGGATCCATAGAGAGATGTATTTATGTGGAAATGAACTACTAAATATTTTATAAAAATTTAGGTATTTCAAATTATTTTTATACTTGACACTAAGGGATTCTATAGATTTTTTTATCATTATCCAAAAAATAACTAGACACCTCTTTGATACAAAATATGACAACCAATGTCCTTGTTACACATTAATTCATGGTTTATTTTGAAAGATTACACATAATATAACCTATATGATCGATAATTCTACCTTTTAATGGAATTATATACATTATATATCAACATAAAATAAGGAATAAATTTCAATTATTGAAAACATCCTTAACATGATCATATTAATCCATCGTACATGAAAACAAATGAATTACTTGTGATCGTACATAAGAAGTGGGTGAGAGAGAAAGACTAGTAATGGAATAAAAAAAATATAACATGGTCATGGTATAAATTTTTTTCGAAAATAGAAAAGTAAATGACACATAAAATGGGTTAGAATAGAAATCAGGAATAATGAGGCATGATATATAATGATAACATAAAGGAATCCTCGGAAATGTTGAGAAAACTATAAACGTGGATTTAAAAAAGTAGTTCAAGAATAAATGAAAAGAAATAATTGAAGAAAATTTATTCTGATGGATTAGGTTCAATACCAAAAACCTTCCATGATATATCCTGTGACTAAAACATTTCCAAATTAATTATACCACTATAAACTTTCAAGCACACTCATCACATTCATTTGACTCACATATATAAGTACGACACATAGATCAGAAAGAATGGAAAAATTTATCATCTTATTTTATTAATAGATCTTGTATATTTGAATGAATAATATAAGTCTTTAACAAATGAATTACATGTACATAATTATGAACTCCCTTGATCTGAAAAGGGAATAGGTATTAACTACACAATGGTTCAACACGGAAAATCACTGCGAAAATTCAATGGCATAATCAGGGAACCTAAATGATAATATGAGGGATTGATGAAAGTGAAAGGGGAATATCATAATTTATTATTTATATGGGAGGTGGATATTAGAGAACATCACTCAATACTTTTAAATGTTGATAAAAGGCATAATATATTCAAGATGTGTGAATAAAGAGAATAATGGGAGGAACCATTACCTTTAGTGTGTGATTCCAAAATCTTGGGAGGAGCTTCATGAGATATTGGGGGAACCTTGGGAGGCCTCTATAGTTGAGGGGAATGTGTATCGACGTTTTAATAGTTTTTTTAGAATAGATAAATGGGAGAATGAGTGGATTTATATTATAAAAGATAGGGGAGTTCTATATTATTTATCAAATTATGGTTTTTGAATCTATACTATTAAATAAAAAAACAGAATAACCCATGGGTTTTTCCTATCATTTTATCCAAAGGGGAGAGGTTTTAATTATTTTATTAGGAAAGGTGGTGAATATTTTAAAATATTACCCTTGGTGATTTGGAAGTGAGTCATGTCCTTAAAATATTATTTCAATCCATTAAATATATTATATGTATTCAAGGGTTTATAATGGATTTATAGAATTATTAAAATAAATATAAAATTAAATTTTGTTAACCATATAACATATATTTTTTCATGGATACCCTTTATAGTATTTATTATAGCATTTTGGTTCATTATGATGTTATCATACAAATAGTATATTTTTACCCAATTTAAATTGTACTCCAGAATTTGATTGTATTATAAATTTGTTAAAAATAAACTACTTGATAATTTTGACATTACGATTCCCAAATAATATTTATTTTATAATACTAAACCTAAAAATAATTTAATTTTCATATTTAAAAATTTGGATTGATATTTTTTCTGATAAATTCTTGGGTTTGGAAAACAACTACTTTAAAAAACATATAAAATATAAATTTAACTTCATAATAATTATATGATCATTTATATTAAATTTAAATTATTTAATAATGATATTATATTTAAGTATTATTTATTTCGAAAATATATTCATTCATAAAAATAAATGGATTAATTAAATTTTAAGGTTACCCAAGAATATATATTTTTATTTTTTCCCAATAACAATAATTTATAAAGTAATAATAATATGGTGAAAATGTATTATGTATTATATGAAATATACTTGTTTATTTTATTAGGGTCAAGATACATATCCCTTTATTACATTTGGAAACACCATATGGGTAAGGTGTGTGATGGTGAAACATTCATTGGTGGGTTTTCATAGATGGTTTGGGATGTGATCTCGATGGGATTAAACATCTCATGTAAACTATTTCACTCATGCTAAAGATATTGTATCTTCTCTTGGTAATGATCAAGGGAAAATTCCAGTGATGTTTTCACCATTGGAATCTATGATAAATGGGCTACATAGAGTATAACCCGGTATATTTGGGCCACCAGTTTCTTTTTATGTTTTAGTTTGATATGATTAACCCATAAATTTTTATTAATAATTTGTTCACTATTCAGAATCAATATGATTAAAAATTAAGAGATAAAACAATATTTAAATTTGAATGAAAATAATAAAACTGTGTAAGTGAATATTTTTTCTAACCATAATACAGAATAAGAAATCTATATTGAAAAAAAGTAATTTTTTCATAAATTATAACATCATTACCCTCATAACCCTTCTTTCCTAGATAATATGGGTCAACATATTATGGACATGATTTAGAATGAGGATCATATGCCTAGTCTGCTCTATGCTTGTTTCTTTATGGTTGTTTGTGTTAAGTCAAAAGTTCTCTTTTGACTTCTATATCATGTTTTGGAAATCACAAATGTTTATTTAATCGTACTGACCTTGTCAATCGTATCATACGGACCTTGTCAATCGTATCATACTGACTCTATCAATCATATTGTTCTGACTCTGTCAAACATATCATACTAATTCTGTCAATCGTATCGTACTAAATTTGCCAATCGTATCATACTGGCCTTGTCAATCATATCGTACTGACCATGTTAATCGTATCGTACTGACTCTGTCAAATGTATCATACTGACTCTGCTATTCGTACATTCATTACTTATTTTGGTACTTCGTCAAAAACACTTGTTTCATATTAATCATACTATTGTTTATCATTTTTGTATATCTTGTTCTAACCAATACGATGAAGTTGAGTTAGTTACAATCTAATCAAAACAATGTCGTGCTTTCTGTTTCAATATGACCGTTATAATGCCAGGTGTCCAAGTCCCTCTGAGTTTTTCGAATAAATATGACCGTTGGAGGAGATGTGATCGTTGGAACCCGAGGCCTATAAATAGGCGGTCATTTGAAGCTAAGAGAAAAACAGACACCTGAGAATAAGCGTGAATGTGTGTGTACAATTGAGATACTTTGTTTCTGTCGAGTTCTAGAGAGAGACTCTGTGACTTCTCTCTATCAAATGTATCACACTGACTCTGCTATTCATACTTTGTGATTTTGTAAAACAAATGTGGTTTCCTAAAATTTTGTTAACTAACCATTTTGGATCCAAACAAGTTTGGATTCCGAAATTATAATTATTCCCTTTTCCGAAAAATGAGAAATGTACCAACAAAAATATTTGGTACATGGATAGTGGTTGTTCTCGTCACAAGACCGGAAACAATGATCTCTTTGAAAAGGTTATCAAAACAAAAGGTGGAAAATTTTCCTTCGAAGATAATGATCAAGGAATGATTGTTGGTATAGGTAATATTGTTTTTCATGGAAAAGTTCTTATCTCAAATGTTTTGTTTGTTAAAGGTATTAGGTGCAATATCATCAGAATAAGTAAATTATGTGATGAAGTTTACCTTGTGAATTTTAGGAATGATAAGTGTCTAGTCCACAATTCCAAGGATGAGTTCATTTTATCGACCTATAGGAAAGAGAATGTTTACGCTATTAACATAGAAGACCTTATGAGTCAAAATTTACCCTACTTATGTACAATATAAGAATATTCATGGCTATGGAATAGAATATTAGGAAACTGTAATCTATGAAACCTTTGTAAACTCTCAAAGAAAAGACTTGTAAAAGGATTACCGGACCTTAGATATGATTCTTCAAAAGTCTGTGATCCTTCTCAATTTGGCCAGAAACATAAAACTAGTTTTAAATCAGTTAATGATGTTTCAACTTCTAATGCATTACAGCTAGTGCACATTTATATTTTTGGTCCCTCACAATCTTAAAGCATTGGAGGAAAATACTCTGTATTTGTTTTAGTTGATGACTTTACATGATTCACATGAGTCTATTTTCTCACAAAGAAATCTGAAGCCTTTTCCTATTTCAAAACTTTTAGAGCCCAAGTTAAAAATGAGAAAAACCTACCATTGATAACTACTCATAGTGATCATGGTGGTGAATTTCAAAATTCAGAATTTGAAACTTTTTGTATTAAGAAAGGTATTACTCAAAATTTCTCTGCTCCAAGAACTACTCAGAAAAATGGTGTTTTTTGAAAGAAGAAATTGTATTCTTCAGGAAATGACTAGAACCGTATTGAGTGAATACTCAATTCATAAGCATTTCTGGGCTGAAGCTATTAGTACTGCCTGTTATACTATAAATCGTGTTTTAACTAGACTATTTCTTAATAAAACCCCTTATGAGTTATGGACCGACCAAAAACCTAAAGTTTCATACTTCAATGTTTTTTGGGGAAAAGTATTCATTCGGAATACAAAAGATAATCTATGCAAATTTTCACCAAAATCTGATGAAGGAATATTTCTAGGTTACTCCACAACTTCTAAGGCTTATAGAGTTTTAAATAAAAATACTTGTATTGTTGAGGAAACAGTACATGCGAAAATTTATGTATCTGATCCTTTTGTTTTTAAATCATCCAAACCTATATCCTCAGATGTGTTTTCAAAAACTGATTATCAACCTTTGATACATGATCATTCTGATAAAGAAAATATTCAGGAAGATACTTCTGAAACATTTACCATAGAATATTTTCTACCATTTGTTGATGAACAGGTTTTAAAAAACCCAAATAAATTGTTTCTTAGGAATCATCCCAGTGATAACATCATTGGTGACGTAAATCAACTTGTAAAGACCATAAATTCCTTAAGAAATGAAATAGAACATCTTACTTTTATTTCCCAATTTGAACCTAAAAGTCCAAGTTAGGACTTAGGTGATGATGATTGGATCAAAGAAATGCAAGATGAACTAACTGAATTTGAGAGGAATCAAGTCTGGACATTAGTTGAAAGACCTAAAGAAACAACTGTAATTGGTGTAAAATGGGTTTTCAGAAACAAATGTGATGAAAATGGAATCATTTTTTGAAATAAAGAAAGACTTGTTGCTAAGGGCTATAATCAATAAGAGGTAATATACTATGATGAAACATATGCTCCTCTAGCTATAATTGAATCTATTGGTATTCTAGTAGCATTTACAACATGCTTTAATTTCATACATTTTCAAATGGATGTAAAATGTTATTTTCTAAATGGTTTTGTTCAAAAAGAAGTTTTTGTCGAACAACCTCCTGGTTTTCAAATCTTAAAACATCCTGATCATGTTTTCAAACTTACCAAGGATCTATATGGTCTTAAACTAGCCCCTAGAGCATGGTATGATTGACATACATGATTTCTCTTACAAAACAATTATACAAAAGGTACATCAAATCCAACCCTTATTATAAATATAGAAAACAAAAATATTTTGATTCTTCAAATCTATGTTGATGACATCATTTTTGGATCAACTCAAAAATCTTTAACTGATTCTTTTGCAAATTTAATGAAGTTTGAGTTTGAAATGAGTATGATGGGTGAGTTAACGTTCTTTTTAGGTTTTCAAATTTCTCAAAAACCAGAAGGTACATATATATCTCAACAAAAGCTTATTAAGGACTTACTCAAAATGTATGGATATGAAAATACTAAAAGTATTAGAACTCCAATTGGTACCTTAAATACACTTGATCTTGATGAAACTGGGAAACCAGTAGATCAAACAATCTTTAGAGGTATGAGAGGAAGTCTTCTATACTTGACAGCTAGTCGACCAGACAATTTTTTTTCTATATGCTTATGTGCAAGATACTAATCTAATCCAAAGGAGTCTCATTTAGAAGTTGTAATGAGAATATTTCGGTATTTAAAAGGCAATATGGATCTAGGTCTCTTTTATTCTTCGGGAGAGGATTTTTTTTAAAAAGTTTTTCAGATGCTGACTTCGGTGGTTATAGAATGGATATAAAAAGTACATCTGGAACATGTCATTTCTTAATAGTTTCTATGGTTTCTTAGTCTTGTAAGAAACAAAACTCAGTTGCACTATCCACTACTGAAGCTGAATATGTAGCAGTTGGAAGTTGTTGTTCTCAAGTGTTGTGGATGCAACACACACTCACTTACTATGGATTGAGTTTTTCCAAAACTCAAATTCTATGTGATAATACTAGTGCCATATCTCTTAGTAATAACCCATCACATCACTCTCGTGCAAAACACATAGATGTTAGGCATCACTTTCTTAGGGATCACACACAAAAGGAGATATAATTCTACAATTTATCAGAACGCAAGAACAAAATCCTGACATATTTACAAAATCATTACCCTCCGATAGGTTTGAGTTTATAAAACAAAATCTAGGAATGATTACATTAAAATATTCATTCATATCCACTTCATATTTTACTTTTCTCCTTATAGGAAACAACTCCATTTGAAAGGGGTAGGACATTTCTTACTATGTTTCTTTTTATCTTACGATCTTTAATTATTTACTTTCCTGGTATGTGTTTTTGTTTTTATGTTTATCATATTGAAAGTTTTATCATATCATTTACTTTTCAATTTATCATCTTGTCAGTTCATGGTAACAAGATTGTTTTCCATTGGCTTGTCAGTTCATGGTAACAAGATTGTTTTCCATCAGCTTATCAGTTCATGGTAACAAGACTGTTTTCCATCGTCTTGTCAGTTCATGGTAACAATATTGTTTTCCATCAGCTTGTCAGTTAATGGTAACGGCTTTTTTTCCATCATTATGACGATCTATAGTATTCTTTTACTTCGTATGATTGTGTTTTCTTTTTAACTCTACCAAAACCAACAATTACCTTACGTTCTCCGGAAGGTACTTTCGATTTTTTTTATTTTTTTCCATTCGTCTTAATCATAACCATTGACCTTTTTTCCTCTAATATTGACCGTAGACGATCAGCGGTCACCCCTATATCACCTATAAATAGCCCCCCCTACCCAAACCCACATTTCTTTTTCAGGTTTTGAGGCGAAGCTCTTCTCCACTGGTTTTATATCATCGTACAATATTTCATCGGTAGGACCTATATGTCTCAGTCCTATGCTAATACTCCCACTGAAATGTCTTCAAAGACTTTTGCAGAGGAAAACTTTTTTAGAGAAAGGTTAGTTTCTCGGGACTTTTTTCATTCATATGATTCCACAATCAGAAGAATCATTTCGTTTCAAGGTTGGGAGAATTTATGTGTCAAGAGACCTGTTTCTCAAGATCCGGTTCTCTTTGATGAAATCAGTCAGTTCTATAAAACTGTATCTCTTGACAAAGACATGACTATAAATTTTTATGTGTACGATAGAATTTTCTCTATGTCTATGAAACAAGCGGCTCATTTTCTGAATTTCCCAATAGAAGGGGATTCTTTCGGTCCGTCACATAAACTACCATAGGATGTTTCTACATTAAATAGAGAAAGTGATGAGAAGTCTTTGTTTGTTATAAATGAAGAGAAGTGAAAAGTGGCTCATCTTTCTCTGGACAATCGGTTTGTGACTCTATGGATGCAAGGTTTTCTTATCCCAATGAAAGGGGATCGAGAAACTCTAAAAGTTTCTGATATTTTTATTCATTATTATCTTGTAAACATGAGAAAAGTAAATCTCATGGGATATGTTTTTGAAACTATTATGAATGTCAAGACAGGAGGGATTAAGTCCCAAATGATTATGTATCCAACCATCCATAAAATGTTTTTTCATGAGATCAAGAAGTTTTGCATCATTCTATTAAAAGGAAACCTGATAGATCTGAAGCCATCTTGGATTAGTAAGAGTACGATGAAAAAGGTGAATGATTGTTTCGATCAAAATTCAAAACATTTTATAAGAGATGTAGAAGCTGAAGCTGCTCAAAATCAATCAGCACCTATGCCAGCCAAAGACATTCCTTCTTTTGTTGTTCCTTAAAAACCTCATCCACAAACTAGCTCAGAGACAAAGAAGAAACCTATGTATAGTAAGGAGGTTGTAGCCAAATGGTGAACGGATAAGGAACCGAGAAAGGAAGGTGATCCAAATTTTGGACATGATCCAACCGAATCCTTTTCTGAGAGATTAAGGGTTGAGGATACCCTTCAGGATGAAAAGAAGAAGAATGTTCTTTTGAAAAGAAAATCACAAGAATTTGATTCTTAAAATCTCTTGAATGCAGTTGAGGAATCTAGTTCTCAACTTACCACAGATGTGTATCAAGAGCCAATCGTGCAGAGCCTTCCTGAGAAAGAAAAAGGAAAACAAATGATGGAGGAGATAGAAGAAGTGGAAGATGAGGAATGAGGTTTTCTTTTAGAATTACTTCAGAGTTCGAAGAAGAGTAGGGAAGAATCAGTTCAAAAGCAGAGTGAAGGCGTTCAACAAACCCCTCATATTGATCAAGCGCCTTTTGAAACTTATGAAACTCCTGATAAAACACCACCTCATGCAAAGAAAGGTGCTCAATCTTTTAATACTGAAAAATTTATTGTCATCAGTGACAATGTAGAAGAAGAAATAAAAGAAAAAGAAAAAGCAAAAGGAAAACAGCCAGTTGTTGACTCAAGCCATTCAAATGAATTGCATTCGTACAATGAGGATACTGATTCAGAACATACAATCTCTTTCAAAAAGAGTGAATATTTTTTTCATGTTTTACAGAAGGGTTGAAAAGAACATTCTTTAATTTCCCAGGATGGAAGGGAAAATTGATTTCGTTACTGACAGTCAGAAAAATAAGTTTGGTTCTTTAAGAGAGTTGAGAAAGAAAGTTTTGTCAGTTGAAGCCGATTTGAATGTTCTTTCTAAAACTTTGGCTGCTCATAAGAAATCTTGCAACAGGATGACCAAGTGGTCATATAAAACAGAAATCTCGATGAATAACCATGAGATAGAAATTGAAGATATAAGAAGTTTTTCAAATGATCTTGCTATTTCCTTTAATAAGCTTGAGAAAGAAACTATTGAAAGGCTAAATCAGATAACTCATAGAGCCAATATTCCTTCAGTGAAAAAATTGCAAGAGATAATGAATGCTTTTCAGTAAGAATTCTCGATGGTTTCATCTTTCAAGGGTGAAATTGTTTTGTTTAAGAAACAAAATTCTGTGTTATCCATAGATAAAAATAATCTTCAAGACAGAATTGATACCCTTGAGGAATTAATCAGAGTCCAGGAGGAGACTATCAAGAATCAAGATCAGATTTTTGCAGACCAGCAAGAGCTTCTCAGAACTCGGGGTGATTCATTTTCTGAATACTACAAAAAATCAAGAAGATGAAAGCTATTCTTCATGAGCTCATAATGAAGGAAAAAGAAAGAGAAAACAAATGACTTGTTTTTTTTCTTTTCTTTTGGAAGCTGTCTTTGTTCTATAATAACTTTTATGATTCTTTTCATTTGTCCTGCAAATTCTTTTCTCTAACCCTTTCCGGAAAATCAAAGTGACCCCATTTTTTTGTAAACCACAAAGGGGTAGAATGTTTTTTACGGATTAGAATGTTTTATAGAGGGGGAGAATGTTTTACAAAGGGAGATTGGTTTAATCAAATACATCGAAACCAAGGAAAATCTATGAATAAAATCCTTAGGAAAGTATAAACCTAAGGGGGAGTTAGTTGTATTCAAATTCATGTTCAGAAGAGTTTCCAATAACTCAGTGGGAGATAATTATTTCTTGTGATATTTACTTTGTGTATTGTGCTTTCCAAAAAGGGTGTGATTATTAAGCCAAATGTTCTCTTTTGACTTCTATATCTTGTTTTGTAAATCACAAATGTTTTTTTAATCGTACTAGACTTGTCAATCGCATCGTACTGACCTTGTCAATCGTATCGTACTGACTCTGTCAATCGTATTGTACTGACTCTGTCAAACATATCATACTGATTCTGTTAATCATATCATACTGAATTTGTCAATCGTATCGTACTGACCTTGTCACTCGTATCGTACTGACCTTGTCAATCATATCATACTGACTCTGTCAAATGTATCATACTGACTCTGCTATTCATACATTCATTACTTGTTTTGGTACATAGTCAAAAACACTTGTTTCATATTAATCGTACTATTGTTTATCATTTTCATATATCCTTTTCTAACCAACATGATGTCGTTGAGTTGGTTACAAACTAATCAAAACGGTGTCATACTTTCTATTTTAATATGACCGTTATAATGTCAGGTTTCCAAGTCCCTCCTAGTTTTTCGGAGAAATATGACCATTGGAGGAGATGTGACCATTGGAACCTGAGGCTTATAAATAGGAGGTCATTTGAAGATAAGAGAAAAAACAGACACCTGAGAACAAGCGTGAATGTGTGTGTACAATTGAGATACTTTTTTTGGTCATGTTCTAGAGAGAGACGCTGTGACTTCTCTCATGATTTGTGCTTTGTGCATCCGATCATCGTATCAAGGGCCTTCATGTAATTGAAAGACACAGGTGTCGATTACCTACAAAAGTCGAGGGCTGCAGGGGATAAACAGACGGACGAATCGATCATCGTATCGAGGACTGCCCGGGATAGGCAGGCAGATGTTTCGATCATCGTATCGAGGGCTGCCGGGGATAGGCAGACAGACGAACTGATCATCTTATCGAGGGCTTACCAAGGTGGTGGTAAGACAGAACTCTTATCCTAGGTGATAGGATAACCCTTCTCTTTGGGTCAAAAGAATTGTAATACATTTACATTTCCGCTGCCATTTGTATTATCAAGGAATTTGTATTGTTTCCTTTCTTCATTATACTTTCAACTGTAATTGTTTCAATTAAAATTATTCTATTACAATTTGTATTAATAGATTCTATACGATTTATGGTCAAATATCTCACACTTGTTTTACTCTGATTATTTTATTCATCTTGAATACAATTACTTCACTTTTCTAATAGTATTACTTTACTTCATGCCATTATATTCAATACAATTGTGGTTGTTTGAATTGTATTAGTTTAAGATCTTTTAAACTAATCTCTTTAAGTGTTTAAACTCAATGTTTTTAAACATACAATTCACCCCCCTCATGTATTGTTCCATCTAATATACATATACATCTACATATTCTATCCAAAAGTTTGACACTTATCTACAACACCTCAAAGGTCCATCAAATCTTCAACAGAAGTAGATTGTGACCATTAATTCGGTCTTCCTCCTCGCGGTAGTGTGTAGATGGATCACATCGACTCTATAACTATCATCTGATGTGACAATAATCACCATAGTTATATCTTACTTAGATAAATAAATCATCCCATTTCATATATAGCCGCATATTTAGAGGTGGTCAAAACATAGATACCCTCAGATAGACAGTTTCGTGGAATTCTAGGTTCAACCGTATATTGTTCACCATCACCAATGGTAAGAACTTCATCACAATCAGTAAGTAACTTAGAGATGAAAAAACATTGTTCTTATGAAGTGGAGGCATGTATGTATGATTAAGAAGAGGGTGATATTGATATATGAATATAGTAATTCATATACTACACCTAAACCACGTTTTGGCCCCTCAACAATTATGAATATGAGATACGAGATGATCGAGAAAATGTGTTCATGCCTTACCTATTCTAAAAAATATTGGTAAATCGTCATCAATTAAAGGTTGGACCCCTTCTTTATCCATGATATGATGGTCACATTGATTACATAAACATACTATATGTTCAACTTGACCCATATGCTAGCTCTGTGGCCTGGTACCCAGAACTAGAGAATCAAAGAATAATTCTACAACTATATTTCATAATTGGTAATATAGTTCTTCATCAACTAATCATCAAACGCTAATCGAGTATCCATATCTGTGGATGGGGAACATGTAGATCATTTCACTTCGCTATGCCCCTAAAATAGTAGAACACCCAAGATATGAACTCATGTAATGTCATTGCTTCTGAAGAAATAATTGGAAAATGTAATTCATTCTCCATTGGGAAAATACATTAAAATACCCCCTATTTAAAAATGATATTTTTTCAAAATGGAGTGAGGTTACTACCAAAAGACCATTTTTTGGACACCTTGAAACAATTGGAATTCATTTGAAAAAAGAATGTCGGTGTATCAATAAACCAAACAACATCAAATGGAAAATGATTCATATCATGGTCTGCCATTACACCCTACTCATACTCGATAGAACATGAGACAAATCACTGGGGTCACAATTACATATTCTATAGTATCCATCTACGATAAAACCCATCCTAGAGTTCTACAAGAATATTTACCACTAGCTTCACCCCTCATGTCATAAATCCCTAAGTGGACTTAGGAAATATCTGTTGGAACTATGAACCAATCCTATCTCATATGGATAAGTACTTTTTATCTCAATATCCATCAATAGGTTTATAAAACCCCAATATTTTCCTTTAGAAATCAATAAATCTTCCACATCACCTCTATCCCTATGGTATGGGGTCATATATATCTAACTTTCCATCAAAGGATTCAGTAAATCTTCAAACTGAATAATCAAATCTTCCACAAGAAGATAAAAAAGATCTAATAGAGTACCTAAATAATCTTCACCCTACATCTATAGGGTAATTTACATCATTATAGTCATCCCAGAAGAAATTAGTTGTTTCAATGTTATGAGGAAAATATCAAATGTCAGTATCCCTTCCATTCATATGAGCAATTGGAAAACAATTACTATTTGAAAAATGTTTGACAAATAGGAATAAAAACTCTCTCAAGGTCACTGTTTACATACTAATAAGGTAGAAACATATAGTGAAATACATCATACCCCATAGGGTTTATAAATTGAAAATATACAATATAGACAATAGTCAAATAAAAGTCTATAATGAAACACTCTAAGGAGGAGAAGTGGTGTATAATCACTCTATTACGTTGAAATTAATGAGATAACTACCATTTCTAAATACTCCTCAATGAATTTCATATCTATCAATAAAATAAATGATTTAGATTAAGATTTAAATACATAGGGATGTGATACAGAAAACACACCATGAGAGGATGGTGATCTGCATAATCTAATTAAAGTTGTACGTGTGAAGAATTAGAGGGGGATCTAAACCTTGGATCCTCCGAATAATGAGTTTCCAAATATATTGTTGAACACCCCCACAGATAAAAGGAATAGTTTGGTTAAATCCCACAATCCTCTCAGATGATATAAAATTCCTTCTACGGAGTAATGATTTGAACAATATGGGAATGAGATCCAAAATCTAAGACAACTCAATTAGGATATAATTAGAGGAATCATTCCCACTGTGTATTGTCATCAAACCTAGATGAATATCCTTCCATCCAATAATAGGAATGATATGATCAGACTACAAGAGTGGAATATGATCATTAGGATGTGATTGGATATTGAAATTCAGTGTATATAAATGAAAAAGTCCAAGATGATCCCGAATTACCTCTATTGTGGAGAAATACTCTCCCTTCCAGGGTGTTCATTCTGCCACTAAATGGATCAAGAATCCGTAAGAGTTGAAAATGAGGTCACCTAATAAGGCCCATACCACTAACATTATATTTTATAAGGCCCAGAAAGTGGTACCATTGGAACTTGTGAAAGACATTAAATCTCTAGATGCTCTAATAGAAGACATGAAAGAGAATCATCCAACCATGAAGTCCAAGAAAAATATATATCATGATTTTATGGATCAAAATTTTCCAAATCCAAATTTTTGTAAACCAATCTTCTTGATATTTGACAGCATGATTGATCCGAAATAGAATATCCACACTTTATGTCTTGATGCCACCTGATGATGGTTACTTGGGATCAAAAGGAGTTGACTAAGATATTTTTTTGTACAGTCCTTGATTGGGTCAGCCATCATTATGTGTAGAAACCTTATACAAGGATACACTGTGGGATTAGAGGAAATATATTATCAATTAACATACTAGTTAATCTCTACAATATGGAATACAAAAAATGATCAACCTAAAAAACATCACAGAATGTAAAAATGAGAGGGTTTTTGAATTCATATCTAGAACTAAAGGGTTAAAAATTACCTGATCATCCATTTCTCATAAGGTAAATTTCATGAACTCTATGAAAAAAATTAATGGACTGATTTGTAGACACCTATGATACTGATGATGTATCTTGGATGATTCTATGAGTTTTCAGAATGAATACAATTTTGGGAAGACTCCACTAAGTGAACTCGGGCTAACTCTTGACTAATTCCCTCAACATTGAGGAAATGTATTGGTAATTAAGAGACCACTACTGGTTCCCACAAAATGTAGTTCTTCAAATAATAGTATAGTTTAAGGCCTTGAAATTCTCAATGTCTCATGTAGATAGGAAACAACAAAAAAATCTACCTCATCCAAAATAAAATGGATATCAGGGTTTCCCATGATTTGAAGAATTGTCAAATAAGGAGTAATTCATATTAAATGGGAAATTCCTCAGTTATTTACTTATGAAAATGTGAAATATATAACTTAATCTACCACACCCCATGAAAACCAATTATGTTAACCTCAATGATCATTATTACTACTACCCTTTATACATGAGGATGCATTACAAAATCCAGGACTTCACCATATTCAAAGACATCCTCCAAACAGTGGTTGACTATAGAAAGGTTATGTTAGAATGTTCCTTAAAACATTTAAATTGTATCTCCATTTTCTAACAAGAATAAATGGGTGATTGAAAATTGTATTCATCTAGGTAGGGGTATATTCCATTGAACATTCCACTTAGATGATTACATAATTGTAATAATATTGAATAGATAGAAGGGGAAGTGCCATATTCCTCTCTAACCCAATCTCTAACTCTTTGAGATTTCTTTTATTCCACACCCAAAGCATTGGAACCACCCCGTGAATAGAACCATTATAAGATGAAGAGCTATTATTTTGTTTTTTTAACATAGTATACTTGATATAAACCTTATCCGAGGATGAATATTCCACTGAGTATGAGTTCACCATACCAGACTGGAGTGTTTGCGGCTGAAGGCATGTGATCCATGGATGTAGGGGACACTACAGGCATGTTGAAACCCAATATCTTAATCAAGTCATTGAATAGGTTATATATGAATCCAATACCCATTTGGGATAACTCCAAAAAGACCAACAAGAACATACAAGTATCGTATATCCCTCCCGAATTACAAAAATACTAATCACCTTCCATGACTACTTGGAAATGATAAGATTGTTTGGTCAGCCAAAACAAGGGGAGGTTTGGATTGATCTGCACCACTAGTAGTAGATTCTCCCTCAACCTATAATAATGCACCAAGACCATAAGACTCATGCTACTCAGCTCTTGAACCACATTTGTGAGAGAAAACCAACCATGTAACGTGCATAACTCTTGCCCATATGTATGAAATTATTAATCAGTTGGAAGATAATATTTCCAAACTCTCAATCTTTGATGTGCTCCATCATTCAAAATGAACCGAAAGAGAATTTAATTGAATTACCCTAGTTCCCATAGAAATTTTATATATAACTTACTAGAATAGTGTCTTATAAAATGGAATCTATTCCATCAAAATTCCATTTACCCGTATCACTAGTATAACTTGATCATGAAGAAGATTTATAGGGACATATCCGAAACATATATGTTTCAAGAAAGAATGAAAACTTATAATCTCAGAGGTATTTTATTGTATATATAATTTGGATCAAATTTATATAGATTATTACCGTCATATTGTTGGGATATAGAGAGGTAAACTTGTATCTCATAAGGATATCAATTCATTGGTAATATAAGAGAATGAAATGGCCAATTAGGGGGATTAATTTCAAGGTTTTTTTGGAGACCTCACATTTAATACTGAGTTCATGGATACCAAGACGGACACGTCATACACTTCTATTCTTGTAGAACCTTTTCTTCATATCCAAATAGAGTTACTTTCAAAATTCTATTAGTTTTTGAAAATCCTAAATGGAATGGTCTGCATACTACATTGTAATTGCACACCCATCAAATCTAGTGAATCCATATATACTGAGGAGAGCTTCAATAAAATGAGAGGAAAAGGTTAGTTGATGACGAAATTAAGGATGCATCCACCAATGAATTAGTAGTCATCCATATAGATCCTTGAATTAAGCTTGATGAAGATTCTTTTATACTCATATAACTGATTGAGGCTATATATTTAATCCATATTTCCAGAATTGTCCTATATCCAATTATAACATGAATGAAAATAATCAATTCCAAAATCTAACTACAATGACAATGTCTACTAAAGAGGTATATGTTTTGTCCCATGGCCTCTCTCACCTCAATATGTATATAGGTTCACCTATGTTACCATGCATTTTTGAAAATGTATCCGTAGACATAGAGATGGAAAAATAATATGATTACAATAGTCATTCCCCTTCCACATTCATGGATGTTTTCTCTAGTGACATCAGTGATCATAGGTTGTTAAATATAATAATAGAAGATGAAATGTCAAAAATAATGCATTATTTACCTCTATCAATGACTATGTTAGTGGAATAATGGTAGAGTTACATTTTGAACCTATTTTATATTATGTACCTAAATCAAAAAAATACTTGTGTATATTCACTAGCTAATGTATCAAAATTCTTCGTTGATCCCAATTAGGATTAGGTAGTCTTACACATCATGCACCCAATGATTGTATCATAAATCATCAACTATGACATGGGCAAGTGAATCAATTCATCACCTCCCCATATCATAATGAACCGATATCCATTACAAGATGAATGGTTTCCATAATTGATTATATTCATAATTGGACCCTTTTGTTAGGTCGAACCCAAAGGGAATAGACCCGACATGTAGAATCAATCCTTACCCATCCAGATAGCCAAAATAATAAGAAATACCTCTAAAATGAGGACTTGATGGAATGATCCTCATATAAATAATTGATAGAAAAATTACCACCATCATTGATGATTTCCATGTAACCACTTTAAGCACTTAAAAATGAGGAAACAACTCACCAATCTAATAATGAGTCATGCTCACTACTAGAATACCATGATACAAGACTTTGTAGAATTGACCTAGAAATTTCATTCTTCCATATTCAGGAATAAATAATTCATAAACCATTAGAATTGATAAATCGTGATTATTATTCCTAGCCATATGTTGTCTATGGAATAGATGTTATGGGAAATATCCACGGACAACAACTATGTTGTTTTTCAATATCATTACTTATATGAAATTCTATTAAAAATTGGATAGGTTAATAACACTCATGGAAGTCGGAATGAGGAATATTGTTAAATTCATAAAATCCAAAATCATCACCCGATTCGAAGCTTGTCCCATGATATGATGGACAACAGAACCAACTTCTATTATACTATGTTGATGAAATTATACTAGAAGTATAATGTAAATTTCTATCATTTATCCTTCTATCATGTGGTAGAAAATGGAATCACAAAGTATTTCAATAATAATATGTTTAATATAATCTAGAGGATGGTTAAGAAAAATAATAATTAATGTGTTGACATTCTACTTCATGAATCATGGGCCTACCGCAACACCATGCACACTATTACACAAGAAAATCTATATTCATTGGAATTTGGAACCAAGATAGTAATTTATATAGAAGTATAGTTGTGATCACAATGAGTATATATCTATGGAAAAAATTTATATGATGATAAATAGAAAAAGATGGTGGATTATTTCAAACATATTGATGATAAAAGGTTTCCAACACATCACGACCTTGAAGTCCATCAGATTCAGATAAAATTAGTCTTCAGTAAAATGGATCACCCATATTCATTAATTCACGAAGAATAATTATTATCTTTCAAAAACCCAAATTATACTAGGATAGAAATATCCAAATATGAAACTCAAATAGGAAGGTCCCTAAATTATACATAATTCTTATTCCAATGGAGTTTACTCATTGGCCATAATGGACGTGGAATATGTCATGACCATCACCAATTCAAGGTTTCACTATAAATAAATTTCATATAAACCAATGAATCCTACTACATCCTGACTAGATTATATTAATCTACATATAATTAATCCAAATAGAATGATGTTAAACTGCAAGGAAATCATCTTGACCTCAAAAAGAGAAATGTCCTTTTAATATGTTGATAAATTGCATGATAGATACATCCTTACCTAATGATGTTAAACTACATAAAAGATGTCCTAGATGAAACACATTAAATATAAAGAAATCATATATCCTCACAACATTCTTCTAAACATCATTGAGAACATCACGACATGGATGATTCACTACACTTGAGAAATATCTACAAAAAATAAAAATTTTGTTGCCCCATAATTGTGTGTGAGTAAGATTCCCAGAAGGAATTTCAAAATTGAAGAACTATGTGTTTACTGATTCCTATTATCATATGCTATGATGTGACGCATCGAACGAAAATCATGGGGCTAACCTCAATATTTTCATCTCGGTTATAGGATATGAGATTTTTCAACAAATTCTTCAACACATGATGGTAAAATTCGTTTTTACACTATGATCCAAGAACTGGATTCAATAGGAAATGAGAATAGGAATACTTGTATCGAAAACATTGGAATTTTCATAAAAGATGCTTTCCCAAATTCTTAATCATCATTTGTAGGGCTTCGTTCATTCTTTTTTCAATATGGAAGAACATTGTCCATATTTCATTACATTAAACTACATGATCTTCCATGAAATATGTATATCTTTATTATCATTCCAATAAGATATGTATTGATTACAAGATGCTACATCTTGACCCAAATATCATGTAATACAAATTTGCCCAATTATTTATTTTAATCATCTCCTTTTATCTGAATGAAAAATTCTAAATTCCTTTTTTCTCACATGTATAAGTGATCATGTGGTTTTGGGAATTCTAGTATGTGATTACCTATATAATCAAGATATATCAGCCCTTATTAGTGTTAATATGGTCAAAAATTAATGGAAATAAAACTCACGCCATATTTCCTTATTTAAGGACATTAAACTGCATGTATGATGTCCATATAATGACAAAAAACTACGCATTACTATTGTACATTCCAGAGAAGTTCATTATCAAAGGTTGGATATACTACCCCACATCCATCCTAGAACTACATGTGACATGATTCATGTTCTAAATTAATATATAGCGACACACAGATCACAAATCCAAGGTCAATACATAAAAATCAACATGAAAAATTCTTCCACACTACGTATGATTTTGACAAACATAGAGGGGTACTTATTCATGAACTACTTTTGGATTGATTTTTCCTATAACGTGTTATTTATTGATTCATATATCTCTAATATTGGGAACAATCACATCTATCAGTGGGAAACACTCATGCCCTAATGAGGTGGTCAGTTCTGCATAAAGAGTTTCACCTTCAAGAACAACAGTAAAATTGAATCAGGTTATAACTAGATACATAGTGAATCTTGGATCTCAAAACCTAGGCCCAAATAAAAAAATAAATGGAAAAAATTCCACCCACTACATATTTGTAAGATTACTATGTAGATTATTCTATTATGAACTATTCCATTCTTGATTCATGTTATCATAGGACACATAATGAATCCACTATCTCCAATCATGTGTCTAACTAAAAAAATCAATAAGAATAATACCCCACTATGTTTATGGTTTATACATGTGTCAAGAGTCTCTCATTCAAGATCTACATGTGTCGCGATTCCTATTATCACTAGACATGTAGTGATGCCTCGATCGCCAATCCTTGGTCCAGCCAAAAAAAAAATAAATGGGAACAATGTCCCCCTGTATATATGGGTTAATCATCCATGGAGTGTTTTTCATTATATAACATTGTGTGGCTTGTTTCCTCTTATCATTGGATATATTATAAATACATCTCTCAAATGTTAGGTATCATCTCAATATCAATGATAAAAATTCACACCTAACATTTTGGGGGATATACCTATGTAGAGATACATCTGAAACCCACTATAACATGGATTAATTAGGTCCAATGTTATCCATTTTTTATCATAATAATCATAGTTTATGTGATATTAGGGAATTGTGACAACAAATCTAGGTGACATGAGTGAGATGTATCTCAAATAAAAAAACATTTCCTAGTAACATTTCAATAAACTACACATATTTTTTCTTGTAAAATGATATTAAACTGTATGATTGTTTCCGAATCATACTAAATTAATGGTAATGAAAAAATGTCTTATCATTTTAAAAATCATCTATTCTGATGGTAGTGTGTCCAATAATAGAATGATTAATTCCATAACATCTAAATGTGTTCAATCCACGATATTGTATTCTTTTGGGTTCTTAAACCCTTCTTGAAACATATTTTCTCGAATAATAAACATCATATATCTAATATATGAGTCTACGTCCCCAGTTATATAAGTTAATATTCTTCTCATGGAACCCCATGGATCCTAGAATTTATTTTTATTGGTCTATCACTTTAAAAAACTAGAGACAAATATTATTTCATCCAAATAGACCCTTTTATGATAGGACGAGACCCATAAATCCTAGAATTTATTATCCCCACAACATGGAACATTATAAGATTTCTATATTATCAATGGTTCACCTATAACCACTAGTTCCCACCTGTAGTTATGTTAGATACTATTTGTTTATGATTTTCACCTTTTGTGACAAAATTATTCAATCGTATTTAGATTATCTAATTATTACACATATATTAATCCTACCCATTTTCTATTAAATATTATGATTTCATATCCATATAAACATCTATGTTAGGCAATATATCTTTTATGAATACCATTTTCTTTGAGTTACTCATCATTATCCCCTGAATATGTGTTACATCTATGTTGTGGGATCTCCTCAAAGGGGATGATTATGGAATGATTTTTACCTTGAAATATTCAATGAAAAACCAAGGACAACCCATCAACAAATGTTTCATATTCCAATTTTCTGAGAGGATCGAGTAATACAATCTCACACTCCCAACACGCAAGATAGATCTACATATTTATTTCTTAGACATAGGAAAATTTATTTCAAGATTTGATCCACCACATGGATACCCACCAATAATCCTGTGTATTGATAAAATATGTGTCATATACAAAAATTCCACTAACAAGTTCAGTGAACCCTCATGAAATATTTCAATATTTCATGTTTCTCCACACATCCTTACCAGATGATGTTAAGAAATGTAAACATGAACTTTGGATATGTCCTCACTCCATGTTGTTATCATATGTATGTAATTACCCCTCATCACTATTTATAAAATAACCATAAGAATCTAACCATGATTAACAAGTGTATGGGGTTCTTATATCCTCTTTGAAGCTCTTCAACCAATAAATCAAACATAATTTCTTGAGTGTATCATGTTAAAAAACCCATTCAATTCCCTTGTAAAATATCAAATAACTATATGTTTTACCATGATAGATATGCCTAATGAATTTTACCAACCATCAAAATACATAAATTCCCCTTTTGAAGGGATTTTTTCTCATTTTGTGGCTAATGTCACTATAGAGGAACTCATCACAATATTTTTTTCGGTCATCCCCAGTATGATACCCCCATACCATTACTTGTGACCCAATAACCTTATTACGTGATTTACAACATTTTCCACTCTGGATCAAAAGGAGGATGGAGTACCCTCGAACCAGGGTATCCCAATTAGGTTCTTATATATCATTTCCCCATACCTATACCATGTTCATGATGTACTAAATCTACATTTAATTTGGTCAATGTTGTACAAACATAAACATAAGGCTTTGATAGTACAAATATCAAGACCAAAAAAATACCAGTGAAGGAGATATAAAACATATTAGGTTAAAAACCTAGAAAGGGATTGCTAATAAAATATCATGTATCTAATCACTATAATCATAATATCTAGAGTTTAGTAAAATGTAAATCATAAAAAATAATGTATAAATGTTATATGTCCAATATTGTTGTCCATGTAAAAGTTGATCAAAGAATAATGATCCCTTGGGATTAGGAAGAAGATAGAATAATTATTTTTTTCATTACCTCACCATGATAAAATGTTCATTAGGTGGTTCCACAACATTTAGGGATCTCAAACTCTTCTTGAATCATACACTATTCATAAACAACCTTTATGGAATTGATGGTTGGGATGTTAAAACTAGTTTCGCAAGTTGATACCCTTCTCTTGATTCCCAATGGACCATTCACCACTTATCTCAAGTAATTTCACTATGGAAAACTAGTAATATAGAGAACATAATCCAAATGGATCCTTAGATCCAAGGAATACACCCATTATAACTAGGTTATGTTTTCCTGACCTGGTGGAATGTTATGGGACATCACATTTATCGATGGTAGACTTATACCCATTTTTTCACAAATCTAGTTGACTCTAATATTTCTAGACAATGATTAATAATCCCCATAATCTGGACTCATCATGTTTGTCTGATGTCCTCTTCATTACTAGTGGAAGAATATCATTTTTCGATGTCCCAATTCTCTACAAGTTGAAAACCTGAAAAGGGAACCCATGAAAAAAGTTGAGTATTTTATTAGTAGACATATAATTTATTCGATCTACTAAATTTTAAATGATTATAAAAGGAAAACAAGGGATAAAAATCTCCATGATGAATACCCATAGAAGGGAGATCTGTGTAAAAACCAAATCCATACATACTAGTCTTTCCCCAAAATGATTCTTATTTAAAATTTAGGAAATATAAATAAAATGAAATAATGTATGTCGGGATCAATTATTTCCCTAGAAAACATTAGTATATGCTCACTAGATTCCCTTTCCGAGGAAAAAAAATTAGAGCACCTTCTATCTTTTTAGCACACCAAGGAAAAATTCACCACCATTCTAATTTTTTGAAAATTGTTAAATATTTACCAAAGAATCAAATTCTTTTCATTCTAAATGAATCTGATTCTAATGGGTGGAATTTTTCGGACAATAATTATCATGTCCCATGAAATTATCTATAGATTTATGAATGTGATAACTCTTTGAATGATCATAATTCAGAATGAAAACTGATAATGATGTTTGGGTTGTGTTAATTAAATCTAAAATTAAATTAGTGGTGTTATTATTGATATTATTATAATTATTATCACTATGAATTTATAAATAATAATTATGATAAAAAAAGAAAATAACAATGTGTGTTTACATTATATATGTATGGGAATGTCATGGGATGGATAAGTGAGGTTGTTGGTAACCTTTACCCTAGAACATTACTACCAATATTTTCTACATGGTTGATGAACCAACACCTTTGTAAGATAGCCTAATTTCAATTAGAGGTGGTTTCGATTCAACGAATAGTAGTAAGGGTCTTGAGATACAATTATTTCATGCTCGCATGCATTCGTACCATGGGAGAGGATTCCACTCATGGATTACTATGAATAATTTATTGATAAATAATACATCATGCTCATTTACGTATCTACATTGAAGAATTAAAACATTCTTTGGTTTTACCATTGCTAGGAACTTCTTTTATTTCACCATCATCTGCTAGAAGAATAAATTTGGAATCGTGATCCTTCTAGGTAGATATGTGATGAAACAAATATCATATGTGGATAGGATCATATAATGACACATGTATCCTAAAAAGATCAACAAGGAATGAATTCTCATATATGATTGTTGCATGAAATATAGGGAAAAACCATACTCTCTCAGCTAGCTACATGAATAAAATCCTAAGAATGTTTCCAATCAATATAAAACATAGTTTTGAGTGGAAAAAAATCATGTAGTTGATATAAAAAAAATATCATGTGGTAATGGAAATAAAAAAGGTCACCACATATAACATTTACAGAATATATGATTAAAACAATGATTTTCAAGGATAACTTTGTATGAGGATCTCTAGAGTAGATACATTAAACAAAAGACTATGTGAAAACTCTATACAATTATGTAATTACGAATATTCAAATGTACATCACTTGAAGAATATACAAAGGATTAGTGTTTCAAAGGTATCTCCTAGTGGAAGAATACTTGCAGATATAAGGATTGGTATATTGTTGTGATAAAAAGTAAAATGTGTTTTATGAATGCACTAGCATTATCGTATTTACATAGGATGTTCGATAAATTCTTTATATGTACTCAAGGGAGACATTAGATGGAGTTAGATGAGATTCTGAAGGAAGGGAACTCATTTTTTATTTCAAATAATAAAACTCCATGACCCCAAAGGGATTACTCGAATATCATTACATTATACTTCATTATTTAATTCATCTTAATAGATGATCCACTAGGTAATCCATCTCGCAAAAGGTTGTGGCACCATGTTACCCATAATTAGTATAATTGTGGAACCCTGTAACCTATCACGTGAAGGGATGTGGCAGCTCAAGGGATTCATTATAATACATTGAAAAGACTAATATCTATCATATAAATACTATCATGTGAACACTAACTCCTATTCATATAATATTCTTGTGTTTGTGTAAAAAGATAGTGGATTACCAAATAAACATTAATGTATTGAATTTTGGATATAATAAATGAGATAAACTAGCCCTAAATAATTATTTGTTTAACTGTGATTGCCGACATAAATAACTCTCATGGCTCATTCCATTGTTTCATTCCAATGTAATTCCATAGAACACCTAATAAATATTTATTTATGAATGAGAACCTCCATTTCTTATATGAAATCATCATGTGAAGTGGATAAATATCCTTTGTAAGTGATTCATTGGATGAGAGGTAAAGTATTCAAGAGTCTTCATATCATTACCTACTTTACTCAAGCTCATGGGGGTCAGAATTTAGTGTTATTCCCCCATGAAAACCTATATTTATGCAATAATTTCAAGTGGTATTGGGTTATGTGATGCATTCATGTGATGGATTGAAACAGTAGACACCCCCCTTTGGAATGGGACTATGAAAATTAAACACCCTAAATCATGATTTTTCATCATACACCTATTATAACATGATACATAAAATAAATTAATAGTCAAATTCCTCAATAATTTTTGAATAAAATTGTGGGATGCTTAATTGATAAAGAAACACAACATAGATAGGATGAGTTATGATGCATGACAATATTTTCATACACTCGTGAGATCCAACATTTATCATGTTACTGCTTTACTGGTGAACAATTGAAAATATTCCAATAACCCTATATTATAAACGGAAACAAAATCAATATAAATCATGTGATGAAGAGTTATGTTTTTTTTATTTGAGGTGCTTATATAGTTTACCTGACCAAAGTAATCACCCAACAATATGTCATCCTTGTTACGAGGGAGAATGTTGGTGTTCCACATGCATCATGAGAAGGACCTCAGACACATCCATTCAATCCTATGATTACCTTTAGACTCGAAAGGCAAGGGGAGAGATTATGCATGATATTTCTTAAACATCATCACAATATCAAAAAATTATAACAAAACACATCATATAGAAGAAGACTGACTATCTACGACAGTTCTTGGAAACCATAGAGGGATCTCTATTTATCATGCGATGCCTAGATAGATAAACAATAGAAAAATAATGAGATCCACATAAAATAAGGAATAAATAAAACTAATAGTGGTTGAAGCCTCTCCCAGAGGGAGGATAATATTTTCTTATATGAAAGGTATTTTACACCTCATGTATTAAACTATGTTCTCAATAAGGTCTTTTTCCAAGACATCTTCTCCTAATGATGACCCATTAAAACCCCATATTTATCTCATGGGAGGACCTTGACAAGCCATCCGGATCTATGAAAGGCCTATGGAAAACATTTATAATCTCATGTAGGGCCACAGACAAGGCTTCTTAGATCCTGAAAAATTCTATCAACATTAATATTGATCTCACAAAGACAATCATACATGTTAGCCTAATGGTGAAAATACAACCTGAAATGTGATCAACTTAATGTGAAATAAATTTGGTGAATTAAATATTTAAATGAAGGAGTGTTCTCATGGTTGATGTTTCCTATGAAACAACATATATTACCTACATAAAGATCATGAGGTGTTCAGGTAATGATTCTACCTCCTCCGAATCCATCTCACTTGTATGAATGATGTGTTGTGCAAGGTTATATATAACTAGGGTGGGGGATCCTATAAATCCCTCCCACTATATACAAAAAAACACAGATGATGATAAATACACCTTCAAGTTCACGTAAGAGAGGAATTCATGGAGTGGAATGTAATTTGATCACTAGATTCTTCCACCTTATAAAATTCTAGGAATAGACTAAGTGATCACATGAAATGAGAATGTGATTTATTTTATCACCATATATATCACATGAATAAATTCTAAACTACTTGTTGGATTATGTGAAGGAGTCACTTCTTTCAAACATGGTCATGTGAGATCCAAACTAAGTTAATTCTTGATGAACGATGTGTAACATATGAAACAAATACACATGAATACTGAAGACTAATACAATGAATGATACACTATTTTTAATGTGAAGGAATCATCAATTTTATATAACCAATCATAATTATTAGACAGTGGTAGTACATTTCACTCAAGTTTTGCGAAGTACTCTGGCCATGTCAACCAGGTCTTGTGAAGTCCTTTATCCATGATATCAAAGTCAGGTGTTGTCCAATGGACATGTCTTTCAATTCTTATGGAGTTCTCCAAACATATAATCCACATCAAGAGACTCCCTGCAGACATTCCGTCGAGATCATGATATATCTTTTGGTCATTTCCTCTATGTCTTGTGACGTCCCCCAAACATGTCATCCAGATCACGGGACATCCTCCATAGATATCATCTAGATCTTAGATCATCCTATTGAAAATTAAAATATATCATACTATTTATTTTGTGATTTCCACTAATCTACCTGGGTATGTCTATACATCCTCATACATGTGAGAGAGACACCCTAGGAATGTCACGAAGGAAATTAGACATGTCAGAAAAACACCCTGTGACATGATAATCATGTCCAGTAGACATATTCAAGCATACCCTAAATTGAACTATGAGAAATAGGACACCTTTTCAAACTAGATATGTATTACACATTTCCAAGGCCTAATACACCATATAATTCTAGCCTATTTATAGACAATCAATGTCTCAAGCCCTCTAGATCATTGGACCCAAACTCTATTATGCGTCCATCTTTCTGCCCCATCTATCTGTAGTTTTAGATGTTAGTGAATATATAACTACTATGGTTCCTACCTTATGATGGTTATTTAGGAAAACATATGATGGTATTATCTCCACATCAGACTCCCCATAAGGGCTTCCTCAGTCCATAATTTCTACACACATATATAGTGAGTTTAATCTCTTCTTATCCCTAGTCTTTGACATCGATCATGACACACATAGGCTTATGGGATTTTAAAGATCCTATCATTTGAATCATAAATTTACCCAACCAAGGAATCCAAAATTTGTATTCCATATTTAGTGTCATGACATGACTATCCCCTGGTAGGGGAATCCACCTAAGGTAATGTCTTGTAGTAATAACTATACTAAGATGTCTCTTATTCCTGTTATAAATATGATACGTAAGTCATCGTCCTAAGGTTTAAGGTCGATACAAGGCGCCTATGTTTCCTCATATATATCATATAAACATGAAGTTAAACTTCATAATATAAATGAACTACATATTTTTTTATTACTATTATTAATGGGATACTTATGACACCTCAAAACGGTTCATTCCTATCATTGAAATTTCAATCACATAGGTGAATGGAAGTAAACTACATAGTTCCTGATTGTAAGTAATCATGTTATAATCTGATAAATATTGTTAATAAATAAATATATATGGATCTATAAACTCACACATATATATATAGATATTCTCATTAATACATCACAATTTACAGATACAAGGATTCAACTCTCTGTCATTGTGTTAGGGTAAGAAGCTCTATATCTAGATTAGGGAGATATTCAAGAACATGTCATAAATCTATAGGATAGTACAAAAATATAAAATAATTTCTCCCCAATAAAATTTGGATGTTCATAGCCTCCTATCCACTCACCGAATATGAGTTTCTAATACCCATACACTCTGAATATACAATTGACAGCCTACATTGTGAAGGTAGTTCTGTACCTTTTAGGGATGTTGATTTCATTGGGTGTTTTTAATAAATTAATATATTGAATTTGACTAATGTGGTTATGAACCCATACATAATAACCCACAATCAACCCTAAAAAAGGATACAAAAAATGGTAGCCATAGTATAACTGGATCATTATAGACAACAGCCATGCTGTATCCTAAAATGTGGATATCACACATTTTCCATGTCAAACAGACCAATATAGTAGGGAGATAAGATTCATTATGGGTGAGATAAAAAATGATCATGGGTGGGTGTATAATGTTTCACATAAGTGTTATATTTTTGTTCTGGTAGCCTTTAAGAGTGGTTTTTTAGATTTTGGTAGTTTAATTATAGTATGATCAAGTGGTTCATCGGATGTATGTTGAGTATTTAGAAGTATAACGCTGACCATTTGAAGGGAATTCATTACTGATATAGGATTGGGTGTTTGTTTTAATGAAAACTATTTATTATCTGTGATATTTGGATTATGATGGGGAATTTTTAAGATATAATATACATTTTAGTTAAATATTACTTTGATAACATTAATTATATATTCCTACTCTGACTAAATTTGGATCATTAATTCAGAAAGGAATTATAATAGTTATAATTATGCATAGTTATGTTTTTAGATATATAATGGGGATCATGATGTATCTTGATTTCTCAGGAGAACCTTCAGATATTTAGAAATGATTTGGATTTTTTGGATATTTTGATTCTAGGGGTGAAATTTGGGGCACATGGCTTACAAAAAACCTTGTGGAACCAAATGGACCAAGAATTTATTCATTATTTTTATATATGACATGGTTTTTTTGGCATTTTTATCACATGGATATGATAGCCATATTGGTCCAAGAGTAAACCTTCTTTTTTTATATGGTCCCTAGTGTATAATTTTATCACAATTATTGAAAACCAAAGAGTGGTATTCTAGAGGGGTTATACATACACTTACACAATTTGATTAACATTTTGTAATTAATGTGTAAAACCATGTGAGGTGGATTGTAAACAAAGAAACCATTCACATGGTTGGTTAATTTTTTAAAAAATTATACTGAAAAACCATGTATCTTATTAAAAAGGAATACATTATTATTTATTGCTCCCATATTATTAAGAGATGAAAACCTCTTCCCCTACCATTCAATCCACAAAGGCTAGGGGGCCTCACCACCATTTTTTATATTATCCCCAATTTTGATTTAGAGTTTCATTTTTGGGGTTTATTGTTATTATAGTTATTTATCTCTCCCATTGGTCTTCATTATTTTTCACCCTCACACATTTTGGCATTTCAGTTTCAGTAATTTGAGTTTTGATTATAATTCCACCAGAATATGATGAAATAATAAACTATTGCTGATTCTTTCACTCTACCAAGGATAAGCGTATTGTGACATTCTTTTCGTACTTATTCACATGTTGTTTCATGATAGTATATCCATTTTTCAATCATTTAAGCACAAATAAAATGAAAATTAATGTATTTAATCATTATAATATAGGATCTTGCTTGAAATGGTGTCAAGAGTCCCCATTGTATCTCCTTAGGGAGGTATGATATGATTATGATATGACCCGATGAACCAACATGTTATCTGAATTCATATAGATTTAGAAATTAATTAATTATGTAATTGATTAATTATATTTTTTTATTTAATTAATCACTAATTAGGGGCTTTCTACTTGAGATACGGATGTGGGGATAGGCTTATTGTTTATAGGAAAATGATGGAAGTGCTTGGATGATCCTTCAAATATTCTTTCAGTTATGATATCAAAAGATTAAATAAATAAATAATGGTATGAGTTCTCATGTACTTAATTTTAGTAACATATGATTGTTTATAATACATTGCATGCTTCGACTCAACATTTAGGGAAAACCTCTTATTTAATTTATAGTAAAATAAATTATTCAATTATATTACTGTGTCGGTTTTAAACTAATAAGGCCATGAGTCACATGAATCCCCAAGGACCTAGCTTTTATCCGTGGAAACCAATACTCAGGGTTGATATTATTGAGATACCAGAAGGAATACAGACCCCTTGAGAGGTGTGATCGGACCAACCAAGACATTATGAACATAGTTTTGGTGGTTTGATCACCCCATGAGGTAGTATCTTAGTTAGTTATATTGACTAAACTCTCATGGTCTGATGGGAAATTTTCAATACCATGTGGTTTCTAATCCTATTAATTAGTGATGTCCAACCAATGCCGGTTTCAATGCAATTAACATTCCCAGGATGATAGGCCTTAGGATTATTGGGGCACCTATTAGTGATTATACCCACCAAGAATGAAATTTAGGACATCAATAGGTTACTGTCTATATCATGACTATTTTATTTTTATATTGACCCCATGTATCTTGATATTTGGTGATACACATTGGTGATGTTATGTGAAGCAATGGACTATGGTGTTGGGTGAAGACTCGAGTCCATGATTGATATTGAAGGCCCATGCATGGGTTTTAGGTTGTATTGAGACCAAGGGGATCCTTGTAAGTAACCTACAACGTGTGAAACTAGGGATTTAGGGGGTATGTGTAAGGGTTGAGATGATAATGGGTGTATCTGGGATAACATATCAATGTTTCATGATTTTGTAGGCTATGATGAGTAGGGTAATGCTCTAGGGACACTGACCATGGGTTTTCTAGTATGTTTGGAATAAAACAAAAAAAATTTATAATTTTTATATTGATGTATGATATGGTTTTCACTATAGGTAATCTTGATTTTGAATAAGGAAACTACCAGTAAGGAAGTTGGTTTTGATTCATGTAGGGATTTTCCATTGACATGGACCCTCAAGTATGGGAAATTGGTTATAATTCTTATAACACATATGGTTGGTTGATAATACTACCATAAGATATTATTTATATGAATCTTATAGATCTTGTGATGCGGATTTTCATATGTATAACCAATGATTAACTGATTGGGCTATACGATGGGGGTTTAGATATATGTTTCTACATAGGGATGGATATCTAAAGAGGTGTTCGTAGATAGGTATTACAGGGTGTGATTTGAATGGGGTTAATGATGATTATTGTATACTCCCATTGTGAAGATCTGTGCTACTATTAGTCAGAATACTATGGGTTTTGAGCTATGATTAATATTGTATTCTGGGATGCAGATTCTAGAATCATTCCATAGAACATTGATTCTTTTCTTCTACGATTGGCTGTGAAAAACCACATAGTGGTAGTCTATTATTACAATGGAATACTCCCATATATGAGTTTTCTGATACTACTTTTCAATTCACCGTATAGTAGGTTTGATATGTTCTTGTTGAAATGATTTCTTCAGATGATAAAAGAAACATCAATGTTAAGCTAAAACAAGTAGGATTGTGGGTAATTTTTTATTATCATATTAGCATATATCATTCCCATATCATTGAATATGTAGGTTTTAACTAGACAAAATTGGTGTATCCCTATATATATTTAGACACTCACACTCACAAACAATATTTCGGTTTCCACTGTAATTGGATACCCAAGAAAAAGTTTTCTAGGTTATAGGAGTAAATTAGTCCAAGTAACAAGGCTAATCAAGAGGGATGAATCTGATGTTTATATAGATCATTGGATTATGTATGTCTCGGGATTTCATTGAGCCAAAATTTATGTTATTAATTTATTCAGGTATACATATGTTGTTGACATAGTGGTGGGTACGTATTATGGATGACATGGATATGTGATCATTTATGGAATCACATGAATTATTTTGTCTTGTTTATATTTATTTTCTTCCACTATATGTTTTTTTGTGATGTTTGAATCCCTGTAATTATGTCTATGATTTTAATTTTATTTATCACCTTGATATAGGGGTTATAGTATCCCTAATTTACTACCATAGACTCTCACTATTTTTCTATAACCATTTTGAAATTCGGAGGTTCTGTTGAGGTCACATGGATATCCCAACCATGTTATTATTCAAATTGAACTATGTAAGGGATGTTAGAGTCCCTACATGTCACCATTCATGCAATATTGTATCCCAATGTTAGAGAACGTATGGTTTCTTATTGAGGGATGTCCTTTATAGGGGTATATAATCACATTTTGGTCATATTTTATATAATGAATTTGAATAACCTTTCAAATTGACTATTTAGATATCTTTTTTATTGTTATATCTTTGAGGTTATGAGACCGATTCCCCGATGGTTTTCAGTTTCCATTGATATATTACTGGTCCTACACATTCCCTTATAAATAGATACCCATCAATCAATATTTATTTACGAATTCAAAATGTTGTCTATAAAAATAATAGGTTACATTATTTACAGACCATTTTACTCATTTAGTTTTTTATTGAAAGTTATACGAGATATCTAGGATGTATGAGGATAAAAGTTTTCTTTTTTCGTGATTTGGGAGTTTATTTGGTGTTCTATTCTTATTAGAGCTATTATAACCTTCTTTTTCTTCCCACCTCTTATATTTTTTCTGATATTTTTTACTCCCATTGATTTTAATTTTTATTGATATTCAAGTGGATGAAATTGGATTAGTTTGAAGAATTTTGACACCCACGTGTCATAGATGATTTATATTCTATAATATGTTTTGGTATTTTTAATTTTATGATGTTTCAGGATAAAATATTAAAATTATAGATGTTTACTTTTATTTCATGATTTTTTGTGCGAGGTATAAATTTGTTTTTTGTGTCCCGATATCATTTATTAGTTGTTTTATTTTATTTCATGCACATTATATCCTTCATTAGTACATCATGGCTGGTTATAAATCATGTTAAACTTAGTAACAATAATGGAGTCCATTTTTTCTTTAGAGTAATGGGGAATAATATGAATATGGTTGAAGGAATCCATGTGGGTTATCATATATTATCATTAAGGTATGTCAAAGAATAATTTTTCATCATTAATGAATGATTCAAAAATAGTTAGAACAATATATCTATGTATTCCTAGACTATTCATCCAGACCTGAATGGTTGTAACATAGTTTAACAAACTATACATCATAACTGTGAGAGCTTCAAAGTTTTAATAAAACTAGAAAATATAAAATTTTATCTCCCCATTTTTAAATCTATTGGCTATAATTTATCTTCTACCTTAGTTGATTTTATATAATTTACATGAGGGGGGTCTCATTCCATTTCTTCTTTATCATTTTGGTGGCATCCATATTCAATTTCATGTCCATCCTGAAAGGCAAATCCATAATCTTACATAATTCTTCCCTTCCCAAACCCTCCATCATTACACAGTTGTTTTCATTTCTCCCATAAACCCTAGAGGGTACCCTAGAATATTTTCGATTCATTGTGTCCTATACATTTGTATTTATTCATAAGGGATTGGTTTGGAAGCTATATGGGTTCCTAGGGTTTTATCCATCAAAGTCGATGTGTTGTGTCTTGTTGAAAAATAGTCACACCTATAATGAGGTATGTGTTTTTTGGAGATTCAATTAATTAGAATTTAATTGATTTATAAGTATTCCAATTGTGTTATAGTATTAAATAAAAATTCTATATGCATGTTTGAGTGTTTTTTACAAGGGTTACAATGGTTTTCTCACCAACAATTAAGTGTGTTTAAATATTAATTCTATCTAGAAAATATATGTATGAGTTCCAGGTATTTTAAAAAACATTTAGGTTTCATTATTAAAAAATTAATTTAGAATGATGATATATAACCCTTTTCAGGTCATTACAAAGGTGAATCTCTGCATTATATATTGTTTTTTAATGGGAGTAAATTGATAGATTTACTAGATGTTTCTGAATGAAATGAATCTATTGTTCAAAATGGTTTTATAAAATTTTCCCCACATTTCAATGTAAAAGAATGTTAAATTTTGATTTAAATTGAATTTAGATACTTTGATTTCTGGAGTTATGAAATGGCTTGGATTCCTTTGTAGGTTTTGAATTAAGGAATAATTTTGAACATTCCTCTCTATATATCATAGAGAAAGAAATATAAGTTAGACATCTGATTGAGACTCCATTTAATTATTTGATAAAAATTTATGGACCCTAGGGTATGTTGTTCATATATATATATATATATATATATATATTATTCATATGAAAAAGTGTTTTCACATATGAATTTTTTTATGATAAGTTGGATTTACTTATTCTACTCTATCATTGATCATATGATACATATTTGTATTTATTATTTTCTCACCTATGTTGTATTATATCATTGGATGATTCATAGCTAAACGATATTTCAAATGTGTGTTATACCAAAGTGGTATGTGCACAACAGAAACTGTCCATGGAGGGTTCAACACATATATGTGAATTTGTATCCTTACAGAAAAGGGAGGTGGACTGGTAAGTTCTGGTTTTTATTTATGGGCCTAAAGAGAGTGAACAAAGGAATCCATGCCCATTATAATTCAAATTAGAACCTATCATGTTGAACATGATTCGCATATTTATATCTTGGAATATTTATGGGATATATTCTAGCTTATTTATATATCATATAAATTATTTGTTTCACAGAACCATCTCTCAAGTTTATTTCATTGTTAAACTATATTGATGTGGGTTCCTATTTTTTATTCTATAATTTTAGTTTTTGTTTTGGATTACATTGAAATCAACATATAAAATGGGTTGTTATGTGAAATTTTAAAAAGATATAGTATATATTTTTTTTAAAAGGTTTTGAGAAATTTTTTTGTTTGAGGAAATAAATACCATTTTTTCAAACATTTACAACATAATTCTCGTTAGTGTATTATAAAGAGGCCCATTTTTTGTTATTTGAATATTTTTTAAAAGAATGTGAAATAATATATATTTATACCTTAAAATAGCTTGTGTAAAAATGATATTGAAATAAAATGAGATAAATTCAAATTAAATATTTATTACTATGGTTATATCATATAATCGATAAACCATTGGGTAAAATCATACTTGATAATTTCTTTCATGGGACCAACGTTGGCTTCCAAGTGTTCTCAATTTAGGTTTTATAATAATTGTTGGCTTTTTGATGTGTAGAGTAATTTGGGGTCATATATAGATGGCATATTGTGATTCATTATATGTTATCCTTTTCTTTTATGAGGTCTGTACTTTTTGTCTAGCTCATTTATATGTAATCCATATTTTACTCATATTTTTTTAATTCTTATAAACACTACATATTGTTATTGTGATGTTTAATTGACTTTTTATTAATTTTTTTATTATTTGATTTGATTTTTCATTTTGTTTTTAATCTATTTATTTAATGGATGGGATATCCAATTTATCAAAAAGTCATAAAAAAGTTTTGGGTGGGATATTTTTATTGATTATTGTTTATATGGGGGTGAAGTAATACCCAATGTTAATTCATGATACCCATGCACTAATTTTAATCCCATGGGGATTTGGAGTGCCCTTCATACCTACTATAGGACTAGGTTAGGTGATGTTACAGGGCATCATTAGCGAGTTCCCTATATGTTTTAGCTCTGTAATGAAATTAAAAATAAATTCAATGATTAAAGACCATATGTATGTGTAAAAACCCGCTAATAAAATTTTAATTCCCCCTTTAGTGCCTCAATACTATGGATAATGTGTACAAATTCTTCTCCTCTTAAAAACATAATAGTTTCTCCCATAAACACACTTTATGATTGTTGGGGTGTCTATCTGAAATATTTTTATAGTACCAAAATTATGAAATAAACACACACATATATATATATACCTCCAAATAATAGAATACTGATATGTACTATATTGTGGTCCCATTCATTTATTTGTTGATCTTAAAAACATTGTGTGTGTAATGACCCAATATTTTATCAATGGAATTATTTCTGTTCTTATAATTATGTTAAATGGTATAAAAAACATACATAGCATAATGATCTCAATCAACACATTACTCCCATAAAGGAATAATGATGTAAGTGACATTTAATTAAATTATGGAATCCCATACTGAATGAATTCTAACTTGATCCTTGGAATAGTAACATGATCATTAGGAATATAAATTTGGATAAATAAATAGTAAACTCCCATATAAATGTATAAATAATATTTATCCATCTTATAAATAAAAATATGATACAATTATATCTTATTACAAGTACATAAATGTTTTCAAAATTATTAATTAAGTGATGGTAATTTTTGAAATAAAAATCAGTATTTAAAATATAATAATTAATATAATTATTTAAAAAAGAATTTAGTTTCATAAAATATACTCATTAATTTATATTTTGATGTATTTTGATTATATGATAATTCTATGAACCATTATTTAAATGTTCAATGGGTCATAAATTTTTTTATAATTTTAAAATTAGTATTTTTCCAAGAATTTATTTTTTCATTAAAAATAATTTTATTAAATTTATTAAATTTATTAAATTATTTTAATATATTTTAGTTCATTTTTTAATTTACATTTAAAAAAATGGTTAGAATGAATTTTTTGATTTTTTCTAAAATACATTAATTTATTATGAATCGTGAAATATGAAAGTGTGTGATATATACATATATTATAATATATATAAACTATTCATTATGTGATGGTTCATTTATGAACCATAATATCAAAATAATCATAAATATTTAACATATTTAGTTATATTTCCCAAAAAATTGACAGTCTCAAAGAAAAATAGAAAACTAATGAATATAAAAATGAGAAAACCCCTCTCTCCCCTATAAATACCACCTCTCACCACCTATTCACCTCACACCTTCCAGGCCATAATGACTATCCATGATCTCAGAAATACTCTTAACAAGACCCTTCTCTATATCCAGGATTATTTTTTTCTAACCAAAATACTAATCCCTTTTTCATAAGAAGGTTCTCAAGGATGATAAATACAATAGGTAAAATCCTTTTTCTTTTTTATTTAATTTATTTTCAATTTTTCTTATTTATCTTATCCTATAATCAATTAAACTTATACAATAGGCATGATAACACCATTATGATTTATATAATATTATTTTATTATATTTCTGGAATAATTATTCTTCAAATCTCTTCCTCTTTCCATTTATTCTAAAAATGCTGATATCATATATATTGTGTCGATTTACCTCCATCGTGTATAATGGATTTTAATTTTTCACTAAATCCATAAAGGCTGAAAGGATAACCAATTTTATTGCTAAATATTATTTAATGACACATATTATATGTTATATAAGGTTTTGGTACCAATAAATAATCACGATGTTACATAAAATGATATAATCTCATAATTGTCGTAAAAACCACCCAAAAAAGATTAATCATTTTCATTTATGTTCTATCTAAAAATAATTATCCTACTATATAACAAAATGATATATATGAAAAATTTAACATTTATGCATTCATTTATAAGATATAATTTAATTCTTGTTGAATCATTCTAATTGTGTATGAACTTTTAGACTTATAAACAAGCGAACCAATCACGGAAACTAGGAAATTCAACACTATTGAAGTAAGAATCTGAACTCTATAACCCATCAAAATGGCCATCAATGAAAATCAAAAAACTAAAATATATCAAATAAATGTAAAAAATCTTCTTTATTCTAATTAATATAAGAATTAAATTTTATTATATATGATATTAATGTGAGGAATATACTCATACATAAGGAAATGGGATTCTCAACCCCAATTTCATGTCTTTGGATTTCTCATCTTCCATATATATATCATTTTGGTTGTTCTCATAATACTCTTCATGTATAATTTAAATTTTAATAAATTTTATTTTATAGGATATACATTCATCAAATCTTATTTTTTGATACAGAAACTATTTTCATAAAGAACTGTTCTTTATAAAAACTCATATTTTACGTATATTTATATTTTTTTCTTCTTTACTCAATATTTATGATTCCTCTAAAATTTATGTTATTATTTCATCATTTTGTTAACCCCAAATTTTATTCTTGAATAAATTTTTTATGAAACAGAACACATTATTTTCCATCAGTTATTTTAAACCCAATATTTATATGGTATACATGTGGAATGGATAATAATGTAAATGATTTGATGTGATGGATGTGTGATGAATTATATAGTGAATATAAATGTATTGATGTGATGGGTGCACTCAATCGTATATATTTAATTTATTCATTAATTAATTTGATCTATCTCATGTGATAACGTGATGTATTTGTGGTTGTTTTCCACTAAGACATAATGTTTTCTTTTATGCATTTCCACATTCATGGAATTTATCTAATGGTTCCTCTCATGATTATGATAATGAACCCATACTTATGTTATGATTTTTTTGATTATTTTCAATAATTTTATATTTATTAATGTTCTTATATGTCCTCTTATAGGAATTTTATGCTCTCCCAATTCATTGACGTATAACCTTAGGTGATTACTTGTACTATAGAGACCACACATGCCATTAAGAAGCTATAAAAAAAGAATAAAATAAATTTTTATGTTTAATTATCTAATTTTTATACATGGACTTAATTTTACCAATACACTAGACCATTGGATCTTGGTTTTGTAACAATTTTATTTTTTTCATCTCTAAAATGATATAATAGTAATGTAAGAAAGGTAGGGTTTCTATAGTTTGAACCTAAAATAATCATGATATTAGTTAAATCTGAACATTTCCAATAATTTGATAGATAGTTGGGGGTGTTATAAGGTTCCATGGTTATTTAAAATTAATATAATAAAATTTTTATGATTAAATTATTCTTAAAATGAAACATAAATGGTAATTTGGATTTCAATATATACATTAAAAATTTTAAATTGTAATATTATTCCTTGTTATGATTTAGAAATATATAATATATTCTATTTTTTAATTTTGAATGTGGGATCATTATATTCAAGTATTTTTTAAAATTTTATTACATTTTGAGATTAATATGAAGACAATATAGTGTTAACGTATTATTAGAAATACTATTTTTTTAAAAGAAAATTATTAAAAAATTATATATTTCCTAAATAACATCGGATATCATTGAAGTAACCTAAACTCCTTGTTCCCTATTGTGAATAATGAAAAATGGGGGATTTTTTTTGAATTTTGAGAGATTTCCATGGAAAAGGATATAGTTTTTTGAATATGGGAAATTAATTTAATGTTTTAAAATCAGAATATATATGTAATATTTTATTATTTATATGAAATATATATATTTTTCAATAATAAAAAAGGTTGAAAATTCAATTAGATTAATAAATAATTGAAGATTACAATTTCATTAATTCTAGAGTGAATTATCATACACAAAATTTACCTAATTGTTTTCTAGTATTTGAAATAAAACATCGTAAGCATTATTTGTATATGATAAATATTATCACATTATGATTTGAATTATATAAATTTTGTATGAATCTAAATTGAATTTTTTATAAAAATATATGGAGAATAATAGAATTTTTTAATAACATTGATAACAAAATCATTAAATATTGAGATATCACTAAAAATATCATATTATACATATAAGGATGAATATTTTTTAACATTATTTCATTATCCCAAGATTATAGAGCCTTAATAATTTGACTTATAAATTATAATATTCATTTTAATGTTCACAGAAATTATAATAATCTAATTAATGAATTTATGGAAATATATTGTATTTTATATATCTATAAATTATTGTGGATGGTGGCTAATGTTGGATAAGTGTGGTAAGTTTGACATGTATGATGGATCAAAGAGGACCATAAAATCAATAATTAAATTTGAATAAATTATTTAATTCTATCTTATCCATGTGAGAAATTTTGTTTCCATGAGGTATAGCATTAAAGATGTTGGTCCTCAACTGATAATAATTAGATTACCGATTACATGGACGCATTTACTTTGTAGGTAACAACTGATCATGGATCTGGTTAATTATATCAAAATGATATATTTGTGTTTTTTCCATATAGGTTGGCAGCCTGGATGATGTTGAGGAGAGTCCATAGATGTAGTCTGATGAGTGATTGGATGGAACAAAACAATAGGTGTATGTGAATCATTTCTTCATGACAGATTCCAATTCTCATATATAGGAGGAGCTATATAGAACCATATAATTGTCTACAACATCATTATGTTCATATGGGTTCCTGGAAAGATTATTTTAGGAAGGAAAAATATTTTTAGAATCATGTCAATAACACATGACAATTATTATACTATTTATGTAGTTTTTAGTGACCTTGGACGTTCAATTTAAAGATATTAATATAATAGGAGGATATGAGCTTCTTATAAATATATATTATTTTCATAATTCCATTGAAAATTTCCTTTATGACATAGACATTCATGGTAAATAGTTTATTTAGCTCAATCGATATTGTTTCATAATATTCATTATACAATCTTTTATTTTAATAGTAGTATAATTTTTAGTTATTCGTAATTATATAAAAGTATAGTGATGATTGAATAATTTATACAAAGGAAGTGGAAAAATCAAACAGATGATTGAGACTTAATAGTCTATTATGTATCTCCAATATAAAAAAACATGAATTTTCATTTTATTGATTATTATAACACATGTAAGTTAGGTAATTTATTATTATTAATGTTGATTTTTTTGGTAATAATGTGAAAAATAAGCTATAATTGGTATTCAAAAAGAAATTTCCAGGTTTGATAATTCTCATTGTGAATAATTTTGATATTAATCAACATTTATCGATGAAGATATTTCTTAATGAATACCCATTGTATTCAACCTATATTTTATGTATGAATAGAAATGATTATGTTTTAGAATCCATTAACTTTTATCCAATAATATTGGTTAAGTATTATTTATTATATGTTTTTACAATGACTATAATTTATAACATTACATTATATTTGAGAATTATTTTCATCGTAGTGTTTATAGTAATTATCAAAAATATCTATGGGATTTAGGTGGATATATAGGTACAATATTAATGACATTTTTCCATATAAAATACTTTTTGAGTACAATAGATATCCATTCATGGTTTCAAAAACACATCTATTGGTTGTGGTTGTCCAAATATTCTACAATGCACCTATAATGTGATTGGTGTAGATGTTTTACTATAGCATCCATGAATAGTATATCTTGAGAAAATAATCAATCTACATTTAAAATAAATGTATATAAGATATTATTATTATTTGATATATTATTTAATTTTTATACCATCTACATCTTGAGTGGATGAGTTTCAACATCTATTTTTACTAAATAAGGATATGTAGTAGTGAAAAAATTTACTCTTTGATGTTCATGGTTAGAAAATAGTATTAGGTGTTTTATGGATCACATGTATGATGTAGTTCATGGAAAACATTGTTATTCTTCAATATGAATCACGGTGATATATATATATAACAACTCTTACATTCTTTGAGAAGGAGTGGGGAATATTTATTATTTTCTATTAAATGAGAAAACCTTTTTGATGATTATATGTACATGATTATAGTTATAATATATGTTGGTTTACTAGAATTATTGACTGTTATTCATTTTTTATTTCATTAATTATGATAATAATGTTGGGTATTATTACTCCCCTATTCTTTTCTACATGCAGACCTTTAAATTGTGTAAATGTATACTATTTGGATTAGATTAATTTTAAATGGTTGAATATATTTTCTAATGGTGGTATGACTTCTACTGATTCATTTTGGAAAAGTATGGATATTATTTATATATTTGATTCATGAATTACACGGTGAAAGTTACTTTAATTGAATGGGTTTTTCATGATTCATAGGACATGAATTTATTTATTTAGAATTCGTTTGCAGATTCCTGATATATATATTATTAATGGATGATTTATTTATTATATAATTAAATATTTATTATTTTAATTGAACTAATTTATATCTTGATACAAAAATATTAGTATCTCTCCTTGAACTAAGAATATATGGATTTCAAGAGTTTACAGACATGTAAATTAGGATATAATATAAAATTATCATATGCTATGACTGAAATTAAAGTGTTGTCAGAGTGATTTTTCTTGGGATAATTATAAAATTATAAATAATGAGAAACCAATTTATATAGTCACAATTGGATATGTATAAATGGATATGGAGAGTAATGTACTCCTATGTTGTATTCTTATTTATATCTAGCGATAAAAAATATTTAGTGATGAATATCATTGTGTTGTTGGAAGAACATAAATATTATATATAATTTTACTACTATTTTATATATGTGAATAAATTAAAGAATATATTCTGTGTTGATATAGTAATGTGGTTCTTTGTATATATTGATTATTAGATATATTGTTCCTCACAATAATATAATGGAAAACCTTTTCACTGAAAATGTAATGCTACTCCACATAAGAGCCATAGATTTACATATAAGGAGTCCTGGTTGGTAAATTTGGATTCAATTATACTGATGTATGTTTTCATTGAGAAGATAGGGATTAGTGAGATATATAACAGAAGGGTGAACATGATATGCCTCACAAAGTATAGTCATTGATACATATGTTTATATATGCATGGAAATATATACATAAGATGTAAACCGAGGTGATTATAGATGAGGAGACTCTATATTATGTACCACTAAGTCAATTTCTAATACAAACGCTAATATGATTCTTTGGTGGTGAAAATGAGAGTGGAATTGAGATAAGGATTGAGGATTATGAGATATTATTATAGCACGCTCATAAGCATCATCAAATCTTTGTAAAATTAATTAATGTCTCAAAATATATAAATCGATCTGATTATCACAAGATAAAATAATATGGTGGAATATAAATGGAATGTTCAATTATAATTCTTAGGGGTTATAGAAATAATATTAATCTATTATGTCTTTCTCAATTTTTGTTCTATGAATTCAATATTAGAATATATTTTCAATTACATTGATGTTCAATGTAAAAAAACAAATAACATTGAAAATTAATAATTTTTATAAACATATTGAAAAGGCATCCATTTTTTTGGGAAGAATTTATAAAAATATTTATTTCATTCACTTAATGAATGTATTTATTTATTTAATAGTGGTACTCCATTAATGTAGCATACTTTCATATGTTTGATATCAATTAAGACGACATTAATTCATTAAATGTCTTATAAGTATATAATTATAATTAACTAATAATGAATTATAATTAAATGTAAAAAGAAAATTGAAAAATTAAGACTAATTTAAAATAATACTTTCTCACCATAATATTGTAATTCATACATTAACTATCACTTAACTGAAATAACGAATAATATAATATTAAATTTAATGATTATTTCAAAATAAACAATAAGTCAATAATAAGAGATTGACATCCTCCAACTCATGGTTAACCATATTTTTAGAGGGTACTCTAATATTATATAACAATTTACGATATAAATGGATATTTTATATTATGGGATTTTGTAGGCACGAAAATATATGCACGAATAAAAAGATAAGAAAACAAGGTATGAAAATTAGACCATAATTTAATGAAGCAATTACACAATCTGTAGAAACAAACTACACATCAAATATCTCATTAGAATATTATAAATTATAATGTGGATTTCCTCCCAAAAACATGGATAAACAATGTATATAAAGGCCTAAAATTTGTCATGATGAAATAGGTTGTGTTATGGTGTGATGGTTAAAAATTCATATTTTTCCTCCTCTGTTTCACACCACAATGGTCAAAACCAATATTTTGAGATGACATGATAAAATAAATCCTAAAATCCTTAAAATTAAAAAATATATAACAAAACATCCATGAGATTTTTTTTTATTTTGAATGAATTTCTATCTAACATCAATCAATACAGATGTCATGTGGAGGGTAGACATATTTACCAAGTAGAAGAAGGTTGAATTCCCATGAATATGTAATATTAAATTTCATTATAACATACGAAAATGCAACCTGTTGTGAAGTAAAATTAAATTAATTAATTAATTTAGAAAATTTTTAAACCAAATCAAAATTATCAAAATTATGTTGTAGAGTATCATTGTTTATGCATCCAATAAGTCACTTTTACCATATCATAATTCCTCAATGTTTTTCACACTTTTCATTATAATAAAAATTTACACCACTAAGTATAAAAATTCCTTGATGTGGAAGTTAAGTATAAATTAATTATAAATAAACTAATAAAAATTGATTTCAATTAAAGGATATCTCATTGAGTAATATTTGGAATAATCTCTAATATTAAGGCTAGTGCCTCATGGAGTTGGGTGATCATAGTTGGATATATGAAGTCAATATGCTCCATTATTTACAAAAATTATACAACATAATGATTTTGTAATTCTTTATGAAGATTGAAATATGAAGATTGTATTTGTTTTTATCAATGATGGGAAGACCAATTAACTTTTCTTCTTCTATTAAATTAACCAAATATTCTTCAAAAGCATCCTGATATACCATATGTTATTTAGTTGGAATATCATCTCAATAATCCTCTTTTATGAATAATAATACATTTTTATGATATTTTAATCATAAATAATAGTTTAAATTTATGGAAAACTAATCACTTCTTCTTTCTTTTATTATTCCTCTTTAGGACCTTCAAATTCATTCAAGGAATAGGATAAAATTTCCCATTGATTTTGAAAATTATTAATCATATTTTCATTCTATTGATATTGAATAATTTAGGATTCTTCCCAATTAGACTCATCAGAATAGTTAATAGTCCAATTATATGAAAAATAACCAAAAAAGCCATCTTGAATTATAAAAATAATGATTTCCATTATGTTCTGTTTGATAGTATTTCAAAATTTATGATTTTTTGATTTATTTTTATTAAAATTAGTGAGTATAAGCTGGAAAACTACCTAAAAATAGTTCCATGTTCATAAGAATATTTTTTCTAACTCTTAATGAATTCATTCTTGTTTTCCTTGGAATTTAATAATGTGAACAACCAGCTTCAATCTCTCATGGAGCCCACTCAAACACACCATTCTCTGATTAAAACTATTTAAAATGAGAATATACTATTGTGATATAATAATATTATATGATGGGGATTAAACATTTCAAGATATATATATATATATATTTAAACTCAAACAAAAATAGATATAAAAATAAAACAACACAGTTTTAGTGAAAAATAAATTGAACATTTGTGGTGTTCACATTTAATAAATCATTATTTATAAATATATTAATTCCTAATACGTTATCTACGGTCTATATTAATCCTATCTCTTAACACCCTCCAATTGAATTATTATTACCCCAGAATGAAACTATTTATGTGGGATAATACTATGTCAAATAATCATTATAGTGCTACTCCACCCCTTATATACTATCATTTTTACATGGAGTAAAAATGAAATATATAGGAAGAGAAACACAATTGTAGAAAAAGTAGGGTGACTTAAAAAAATATTAAATAATATTAATAATATAATAATAAAATAAATAAAACCATTTAGGTGAAACAAAATAAAAAATCACACCCCCTCCCATAAAATGATAATCAATGTTAGTTATGAAATATTATATAGATCTGATATGGGGTGGGAGAACAATAAAGTGAAAGAAACAAATGTGAGAGAATGAAAATTGAACTAATATAGACTGAAAATATATAATACTAATATTACATCACTCAACCCAAATATTCCTTTAATGTGGATAAATAAATTCCATACTATTTAAAATGTAGAGGAGATATATTTTTTTAGGGGAACATATGTCCATATTTTGGTCATATTTCAACAGTCGAATATTTTGGTATAGTTAGTATAGTATACATTAGAATTGGGGAATTTTATATTAAATTTTTTTTTCCATCTATATGGTTTGAAAAATATATGAAAATTTTATCTTATAGTTTCAAGTGAATCCATCGTTATTACTATATCCCTAATGAAAACATTTCATTCATGACTATTTATTTATATACATTAGATTTGGTTTCCCATGCTATTATGTCCATAGTGATTGCTGGGTCTTGAGATTCCAAAATTAAAAAAATTATTAATATGCAAGTCATAAATATTCATATAAATTTTCAAATCCATCTGTTTAGTTCTTTGATGATATGGTCTCGTCTATAAAATGTCATCAAATTTTTACCTGAATTCAAATATCAAATTTGATTGATTTATCTCATTATCTAACACATGAATTTAGAACCTGATTTTATTGGATAAAAAATATCCCATAAATAGTATAATATAGAAAAATTAATATCATAATTTAGTATTTTTTATTACAAAATTTAATAGTCCAAATAAGAATCAAATATAAAAATAATGATAAATAAAATATAATCCATTTTTTTAATTTAGACGAAGAAATTTATAAAACATAAAATATGATAAATTCCAGTAAAATTACAAGATAATGGGATTATAAAAATAATATAATGATTAAAATGTTATAAATTTATGGTATTTATCATAGATATAGGTTCATTTGTTCTATATTGAGTGAATGATCAATAAATATCAACCCAAAATTATTCGGGGTTATTTGTAACGTCTTGGTTCCAGAAGCGACCCAGAGGTGCCCGTACCCGGTTGGTCACATGGCCTCAAGTGAATTTCACCAAATTCCATAGGTTCCCGACTAGCGGAGAGGGCCTTGGGTGTGATAGTGGGGAATTTATGCCCCCATTAACAGAGTAACACAATGGAATAGAAACAAATATACAATAGTAGAAGCTGTAAATATTCCGCAACAGTAAATAGCGGAAGACTGAAATGTAAACTACTTGAGTATGTAATTATAAATTTATGAATGATACACATATGTCTAGGAAAATATCCAAACAATTCACAATGCTGGAACACAACAGTTCTAAAGAAAAGTACAAAATAAAGAAGATAAACTCCTCAGCATCGCAAGCTATAGCTTGGTCCCAAGCTCTCCTGCTCCATAACAGTCAAGAACCTGAAGCAGTCGGGCGCATTCCTTTATCTATACCTACAACAATATGATCTATTTGGGCCCAAAATCATGACCCAAATATGGTGTGAGTCTAAATCCCAGTAGGCAACCACACAAAGATCTATGCCTAACAGTTAGTAAATACATGACAGGTAAATGTATAGAAAGCAGTAAACAGGAAAGTACACAACAGTAAACAATCCAAAGTTCAATTATCATGCAACAACTAAAAAAAGAAGATAACACAAATAGGTAACCCTCTGGGAATTACTCACAGACTATCCCCTATGGTCCTACCTAGCAGACACAAGCAACCCTCTGGGAAGCACACACAGTCTCACCCCTCTCGTTTAGCTAAAGTATAGACTCTATGAGGAATCACTCACTGTCAATTCCCCCCTATGGTCTCTAATCTGTACTAAAGGCACTCTAGGTAAGAACATACATCACATTCCCTCTATGGCCCACATCGAGGAACTAGATACTCTCTATAAAAGAATTCAACACTAATTCCCCTTGTGGTCATGCATCGTAAATTACAAAGACACTCTAAAGAAGCCTTTACATCAATTATCTTTATGGTCTACTACACTAGGTTCTCACAGCCTTGTTTAAAGTCACCAGGTATCACATCATGTAATGTCCAATGTAAACCTCAAGAACTACTTGGCTAGAATTCCAAAGTAAAACAACGTGTCAGAAAAAACACTCCATCCTACAACACAACGCAAGGAACTGGCAATAGCATACCAAAGAAAAACTAGACCAAATGGTCATAAATAGGAAGAACATGCATGATAAACACATACAAAGCATAGAAAATTACCATATTCACGATCTATAATCTCTAAAAATGCATAAAATCGAAGAATGCAAACAAAAAAGGGGAAAACATTAAACATGCAATACCCCGTTCAAGAGTATTGGTGGAATTTGAACATAATACTCAAATAATTTCTATAGAAAGGAACAAACCACCTACCTCGGGGTTAGGAGATCAATATACATGAACCTTGAAGCTTGAATCTCTTTATAATGTCGTAGAACTATGATGACACATAAAACTTTAAAACCACAATAATATGGAAAAGAGGAGGAATTGGAAAATGATTTTCTAGAAGAAGAGAGAACTCACAGATGTGATTCAAACACAACTGACGGAGTTCGATTCGGAGGATGCAAGAAGGCTCAGGGGTTTGTTGAAGATCTGCAGTTGTTCAGGTTCTCTCGGACGAAGAAATCATAAAAGAAGACGGTTTTGTTCGTCAGACACGACCTCGATGCATTTAATGAAAAACATACATGGGGTGCACTTTTGAGTATATAGAGTGTACTCGACTTTTCTGTACTCCAGTTTAAGCGGCCTCCAGACACTCTTATAGGGCCATGTGTGTGGCCCCTACAAAGCCAGCACACAACCTTTAGATGTAAGGAAGTACACAATGCTTACTCATAAAGTACACAGCATGTAATTAAAATTTTTCCAGAAACTCCGCTTTTCTCAAACACACCAAGAAAAAGGAAAAAATTCCTGAAAAGAAGATCCAGGTTCTTACAAACTTCCCTTAGTAAATAAATTCATCCTCTAATTTCTTTAGCACAGCGTAGAAGAATACACCCCAAATAACTCTAGCCACTACGATTGTACATTGACCTCCCTCTCCCAAGTCTCGTCCTGTACTCGCCCGTGCTGCCATAGAACCCGTACTAGAGGAACAAACTGGCCATGGAGAAACTTCGTAATACGATCAACAATCCGGATAAGATGATCCTCGAAAGATGAATCCACCTCCAACTCGACTTCCTTGGTTTGGAAATCATGATACAGGTCAAAAAAGTAATTTCGGAGCTAAGAAATGTGCATGATGTCATGCATATCCCAGTACCTCTGAGGTAACTGCAACTGATAGGAAGCCATCCCAACTCTCTCCAACACCATAAATCGCCCGACATACCTCAACAAAATCTTTCCCTATATCTTGATCTTCTTGTCTCCTAACCTCGGTGTGACATGTAGAAAAACCTGATCCCCTACCTCGAACTCTAGGGGTCGTCTCTGCTGATCATCATAAGACTTCTGTCGAGACTATGATGTAGCCGTCCTCTTCCGAATGAACTCTATATATTCTGTGGTTTCCTGAACATGAAAATGTCCCAACAATGCTGACTCTCCTACTTCCAGCCAACATAAGGGTGATCGGAATGGCCAACCGTACAAAGCCACATAAGGTGACATCTGAATAGTCGTTTGAAAAAAATTGTTGTAGGAAAACTACACAAGAATTATATGTTTCTTCCAAGAAACTCCAAAATCTAGAAATAATGCTTGAAGAATGTCCTTAAGCACTTGAATCGTATGCTCTAACCAGCTATCTATTTGGGGATGGTATTCCATACTCTAATTTACCTATGTACACAATGTCTTCTGTAGCCCCTGCCAGACCCAATAAGTAAAACATGCATCCTTGTCTGAAACTATGGAGTGTGGAACTCCATGCAGACGTACAATCTCTTAGATGTGAAACAGTAAAAAATCATCCAAACTGAACGTCTCCTTGAATGGCACGAAGTGAGAAAACATCATGAGTCTATCAATGACAACCCAAACCGCGTCATTCCCTCGAGGCGACCTCAGTAAACCAGTCACGTAGTCCATCGCGACATCGTTCCACTTCCACTCGGGAATGGGTACTTGTTGTAAAAGCCCAGCTGGTCGCTGATTCTCCTCTATCACCTACTAAAAAGTGGAACACCTCATAATGAAACCTAAAAAATCCCTCTTCATACCTGGGCACCAATACTAATAGTGTAGGTCTCGATACATCTTGTTGACACCAGGATGAACTGCCCAAACTGAGGAATGAAAGTCCCGCATCAGCTCCTCGCGTATATCTTCTATCACCCATACACTTCCCTAGAAACGTATGTTCTCATCCTCACCTATGGTCCACCATGGAATAGGTTTATCTCTTGACACACTCTCCCATAGGACTACGGTTTCAGAATCTGATAGTTGCCTCATTTGAACTCGTTCAACAAACGTAGAAGTAAAAGCTACAGAAGATAGAAAATATTTCCCCTATCTGTCGAGCACCTCTATATGCATGTCAGAGAACAGATCCATATGATGACACTCACTACTGGCCACCTGAACTACCTGCATCTGAGTCCTCCTGCTCAATGCATCAGCCACTATGTTTCCCTTCCCCAGTGTATATGCAAACTCATATTCAAAGGATTGAAAGTACTCAACCCAACATCGCTGTGTCAAATTCATATTACGCTGATTGAAGATGCACTTAAAACTTTTTTGGTCGGTGAAAACCACAAAATGATCCCCCAAAATAAAATGTCTCCAACAGCATAAGGCATGAAAAATAGGTGCCAACTCCTGATCGTGTTTCGGGTAATTCATCTCGTGTGGCCTCAACTATCGAGACTCGTATGTGACGACTCCATCTCCATGTATAATCGCATCTCCTTTCCCGATACCTAATGCATCCCAACAGATAGTGTATCTCTTTTATAGCTCTGGGAAGACTAGTATCGGTGATGAGTTTAACCTCCCTTTCAACTCCTATTTGTATAACTCACAAGAATCTGACCACAGGAACATCTCACCCTTCTTAGTCAGACTCGTCTGCGGTGATGTTAAACGTGAAAAGTTCTGAATGAAGCATGTGTAGTAACCAGCCAGACCTAGAAAACTCTACATCTCAAAGAAATTCTCCAGCTACTCCCATGAAACTACAGCTCTCACATTCTCTTGTTCTACTGATACTCCTGTCTCTAAGATAACATGACCCTAGAAGTGAATATGAACGATCAAAAAGTTGAATTTTTTGAGCATAGAATATAATGGATGGTCCCTCAGTGTACTCAAAGTTATCTAAATATGGGTAGCATGGTCGTGTAGAGTTTGAGAGTACAAAAAGATATCGTCCACGAATTCCACCATGAAAGAGTCCAAGTATGAATGGAACACTCGGTTTTTCAATTCCAGGAAAACTACAGGTGCGTTCGTGAGATCGAACGACATAACCATATACTCGTATAGAAAATACCTTCTCTGGAAGGTTGTGAGAGGTATTTCAAATGGTCTAATGCACAATTAATGACAACCGGACCTCAAGTAAATCTTTGAGACACTCGGGCTCCTCGAAACTGATCAAAGAGATAATCAATCCTGGCCAAGGGATATCGGTTCTTGACCGTCAACTAGTTCATCTTATGATAATCCACACAAAACCAGAGAGTACTGTCTACCTTCTTCGCAAATAGAATAGTTGAACCCCAACATGATGTACTAGGTCAGAGAATCCCTTTTCCTGCAACTCCTCTAACTATTTCTTGAGCTCCTGCATCTTAGGTTTAGCCATACTATAAGGAGGAATGGACATCGATGCCACTCCTGGAACATGATCAATCGAAAATTCAACCTCTCGCATTGAAGGAAAACATGAAAAGTCCACTAGAAAGAAATCTCATAATTGATCCACCACTGGAAGAAAGTCTAACCGTGATGTCCCCTGATCATCCATATATAGACATGAAATATGTTATGTAACTCCTCTGGAACCATCATGCTATGGACCCTCTCTACATGATTGGACATCCCACTCATCCTTCTGAAGAAAAGATCCACCCTCTAGTGATTTGAAACTCACCCTGCGACAATAACAGTTGACGACTTCCTAGAAGGGAACTAGCCATTCGTTTCCAAGAATGACATCATAGCATGTCATCTCTAGGATATAGAGATCCTATAAAAAGTGACACCCACCAACCACTAGAGGGAACTCCTTGCACTGACGTACACTAGCCATTCTAGTCCCCAACGGGGTGTATAGCGTCAGGAGATAGGTAGAAGAAAAGATACAGAGCCCAAGGATCTCCACAACAGAAATAGAGATAATGCTCTGGAAGCCCCTGTATCGAAAAGAGGTTAAGATAAAACTGTGGCAACTAGGATTGTACCTCGAATTGTAGATGGTTTGAGATCCTGCTCCAGCTGGGTCTACTCTACTGCAAAGGTCTGGCCTGCTGGATGGCCAGGTGACCCTGCAAGACAACTCTGAGCTGATCCACATTGATGTCGCTGAAGGACTAGTGACTGACCACCACGATCTTGACCTCCACCTCGACCTAACTGGCCAGAAGAAGTCCAGTTCCCATATTGGTGAGAAACTGATGGCAATGGTCTTGAACACGGAGTCATAGAAGAGCCTCTATCAATAGCTGACGGTGATAAGATCTGACAGATTTGCAGATGGTGACGCATCTTACCGCATGATCGTCACTCCACTGGGTCCCTCTAGCACTGCAGACATATATTCCCACTCTTCTTACACTGATATAATACAACTTTGCTACCAGAGGATGTGTCTCTCCTCCTTGAATCACCTTGCAAAGACTCCATGAGGCACTTCCTACTGTTAGTAGGAGGGTTGCTAACTACAGATGTCGAGCTGCCCTGGCTCAAAACTCTAGAATCCCTTAGATTGAGATTCATGATTAGCGCCTGGTTGATGATTGATTTTCTAGAAGTGAACTTGAAGATGTTCACCTGGGAACAGATTTCGTGCCTGAGACCATCCACAAACTTCCTTGCAAGAAATAACCCATATCATCCCAAGAAGGATGTAAAGTGCTGAAGCACGGTGAATCATGATGAATACTCCATAAAATAAATATTACCCTACTCCAGACTCCTGAACTATCAGGCTCAGTCTTCCCACAGGCTCCCTAGATAGATGAAGTGATAGAATATGCACTGGAAATCCTCCCAAGCCATAACCAGCTGATGACCCGCCTGTGAGATCACATCCCACCATCTCTTGGAAGAATCCCATATCATATAGGTAGCGAGCTTGACCCTCCTCTCTAGAGGCGTCACCAGATGATCAATGATTGTCATCATGGCTTCTAGCTATGACTATATAGCCTGAGCTCCGCCTTCCCCTCAGAATGTGGGAGGATGATGCTGCTAGAAAACCCAAGTTAAGTATGCCATAGATATGGAAGAAGGAAATGCCACCTGGAAGGTGTGCATCATACTCACTAAGCCCTATCTTAATTGAGAATAATCTCTTCTGTTAGGTATAATGGCTGGTTCCAAGACTGTCATGACAGGAGGATCTACTGAAAGTCCCTGATCAGACATATCTGGCGTCTGATCACCACCTAGCAACTAGCGTACAACCGGAGGACGTCTCGTTTCCATGACTATGCAAGGTCAAATGCCCAGATAAGGTCAACATTACAAAGGACTGGAAAACTAGGAGCGTTAGAAGGGATCTCGAGAATGATAGAATTCATGTTTTACAAAACATGACTACACGGCATGTATAAAGACTACATGATGTTTTCCCTTAAGTCATTTACATGGGCATGTACTTCTGCCTAAACTGGTCATGTAACACCCCAAACTCATAGCGTGTTATCCTAACACATGGTGTGAAACTGAATCCTCATCCCACACATGTGTCCTTCTACACAGCTAAGACACATAGCTCTCCCAAGAAAAGACTACACAGTGTGTACTCACCAGACACGACATGTACTAAATAAACTTCACCTAGACTATGTTGTTAGTGACACTGGTTGTGACTCATGTTACCCTACACGATGTGTTCTAGCTTGACGCGGCGTGTATTAAGAAGTCCCAACTGACCATATGGTTAGTTACACGGCCAGTTACATAGTTGCCACTTACATGGCCTGTTCTAGACGGACACAACGTGTATGAGAAAGGATTTCACCGACCCATGCTATTAGTGGCACAGTCAGGTACCTGGGTCAGACTACAGGGCATGTTCAATCCTGAGACGACATTTATAAGAAGAGACTCTACTAACATGTGTTGTTAGATACATGACCGAGTTCCTAGGATTACACTACGTGGCGTACACAACCGGTACACATTGTGTTCCCACTAAATTTTCTCTATCCCATGTCTCTGCCCACAAGTCCTATGAAACGGACAGATACTACACAGTGTGTTCATATGGTACATGGAATGTACTAAATAAAAATAGTTTCTTCCTAAACAGAAGAAAACACGGCATGTAGTCAAAACTACACGGTGTGTATTCGGGGTTTTTCTAGAAATTAAGCCTCAGAAACTACTCCAGAGCCCAGAAAATACTAAAACGAACACTGAAAGTGCTAAATTCCGATCTGTGAGGGCTCATGCTCCCCGTGAATCATGGATTGGAATCTTAAACAAGTTATAAACAAGGTAAAACAATCCATGATCCGCCAAAGTCTTGTGCATGAGGGCCCATAACACCTCAAGAACCAATTTCTGACATTGCTTCAAACAAAACCTCACAGAATTAATTCTCTAACAAGAAGAAGATATTTTTATCCAGGCATCTATCACAACAATATGCATATTATACACAACATATATTACAACAACATGATATTTCTAATGCATCCTAGATGACATGGAATGAATGCATGACAAGCGATTTTTAGCAAGTGCTTATATGATGCATGAGATAGCATACCCTCATCTCATTGTGTTGTGACAGAAATAGAACCTCAAAAACATTAATGATAATAGAACAAATCATGTGAATCACCCAATGGTGAAATCCAATTTTCTATAAAATTGAAAACCAGAAAAATTGCAATAAACAAGGTAGATTGGATTTTCCCTGTACAAAGGTTAGCTACTCTCGAGCACAGCTTATTACCAAGAACCTATTCCGTCCTATTCCTGGCAAAAGGGTCAAAATATTATGTTAAGTGAAAATAATCCTCTTATACCACTTTATAATGTCCCAGTTCCGGAAGCCACACAGATGTGCCCGTACCCAGTTGGTCACAGGGCCTCAAGCGCATTTCCCAGAAGCCCAGAGGCATCTGATTAGCAGTGAGGGCCTTGGGTATGAAAGTGGTGAATCTATTCCCTCATTGGCAGAGTAACACAGTGGAAGAGAAACAAATATACAATAGCATAAGCAGTAAATATCCAACAACAGTAAACATCGGAAGACTGAAATGATAAAAAACAGGAGCAAATATATATAAAGTGATGCATGATACATATATGTCTAGGAAAACAGCCAAAAAAGTCACAATGATGGAACCCAATAGTTCTAAACCGAAGTACAAAAGAACGTAGATAAACTACTCAACATCGCAAGTCATATCTTGGTCTCATGCTCTCCAGCTCCATAACAATCCAGAACCTAAAGTATAAGGGATCTTTCCCTTATCTATACCTGCAACAATATGATCTATTTGGGCCCAAATGCATGACCCAAATAGGGTGTGAGACTAAATCCCAGAATGAAAACACCCAAAGATCTAGTCCTAACAGTTAGTGAATATATGGCAGATAAAAGTACAAAAAGCAGTAAACAGGAAAATACTCAGCAGTAAACAATCCAGAGTTCAATTATCAAGCAACAAATAATCAATGCATATAACACAACTGGTAACCCTCGGGGAAGTACTCACAGCCTATCGCATCTACTCCTACCTAGCAGACACAAGAAACCCTCTGGGATGTACACACAGTCTCACCACTCTGATTCAGCTAATGTATAGACTCTCTGAGAATTCACTCATCGTCAATTCCCTCTATAGTCTAGTATCGGTACTAAAAGTGCTCTAGGGAAGCACTTACATCATATTCCATCTGTAGCCCATGTAGAGGAACTAAAGAATCTCTGAGGAAGCACTCAACATAAATTTCCCATGTGGTCTCACAATGTAAATTATAAACACACTCTTGAGAAGCCCTTAAGTCCATTGTCCTTATGGTCTACTACACTTGGTTCACACGACCCTTTGTAAATTCAGCAAGTATCACATCGTGTAACGGCCAAAGTAAAACTCAATAACTACTTGGCTAGAATTCTACATCATAAAACCATGTTAGAAAAATAACACTATATCCTATAACACTATGCATTGAACATGAAACAACCTAAAAGGAAATACTAGACCAAACGTTCATAAACATGTAAAACATGAGTGGGAAATTCATCCAATGAGTAGAAAATTACCCTATTAACAAACTATAACCTCTACTCAGGCATACAAGCATAGAAAACAAACAACAGGGGAAAAAAATTAAACACACAATACCCCATTCAAGGGTATTGGTAGAATTTGCACATAATACTCAAAGACATTCTATATAATGGTACAAACCTCCTACCTCGGGGTTAAGAGATCATTATACTTGAAGCTCGATGCTTGAATCTCATTAGAATGTTGTAGATCTATGAAAACTCATAAAACGTTCAACACACGATAACATGGAGAAGAAGGGGAATTGGAAAATGACTCGCTAGAAGAAGACAGAAAAAACCAATGCGATTCCAACACAACCAACAGAGTTCGATTTGGAGGACCGATGGAGGCTTAGGGGTTCACCGATGATCCAGGACTGTGTGGGTTCTCTCAAACGAATAAATCCTAGAAGAAGAAATTTATGTCCGTCAGACGCAACCCCAATGTGTTTAATGATAAAAAAATAAAATACACGGCTTGTAATTTTGGAGTACATGGTGTGTACTTTCCTTTTACATACTCTTCTTTAAGCGGCCTCTAAACACTGTTACACGGCTGTGTGTGTGGCCCCTACATGGAGAGCACACGACCTTCAAAGCAAGAAAGTACACGGCATGTACTCATAATGTACACGACGTGTACTTCAAAAATTTCAAGAAACACATCTTTTCTAAAAAACCCCAGGAAATGGAAAACCATACCTAAAAAGAAGATTTGGGTTATTACATTACTAAACATAGGTGCCTCATAGCCAAATCATGTATCTAGATAATAAATTGATAAAGATTTCATTTCATGTAGGCTAAACAATCAATACATTCTCATTATTTTTCAACTGTATGAATTTTTTGGAATTATATGTTTGTATAAATGTAGTATTCTGAGGCGGAATAATGATGAATCATTAAAAATATTATAATTAATAGGTAACAATATAACTTAATAACATTTCATATTGGAATGAAATTTAATTATAAATGATCAAAAAATAATGGATAAGAATGGATTATGGATCCTAAATTCTCAGTATTAACAGTTATAGAGAAGGCTTGAATTAGAGAGAATAAATAATATCTCAGTAACAATACATAAAATAGAGGAAAATAGCATTATATTTAAACCATGGTTGAATATGAAAAAAATGATATTATAACAAAATATATTAATTGGAATTGAAATAGTGTGATTAAGAGTCCTTCCCATAAAGGTAGTTTCTTAAATCTTGACAAGGACAATGCTTGGCTATAGAAATCCAATCGAGAGACTATTGTTAGACAAAGCTGAAAAGAATCATTCTAAGTGATTTCAGGGTGAATATGAGGGGAGAATTAGTGGGTATTTATCAAAAGTGATTATTATCTATTCATTAATTTAAAAATAAATATCTTGAACACAATGTTAAAAAAATAAACAAACCATATGCCCTCTATTGGATTGAGTGAATAATATTTGACATGTTAGAACTGGTTTTTTGTTTAAAAAATGTTAATTAAAAAATTATTAAATTATCAGTTTCTACATGTATATTGGATTCATATTCATAATGAATTTTCATTAAAAAATATTTAAATAAAATTTTAGACAAGGATGATTCATTATATGATTATAAAATTTATTTTGTTACATTGAAATAAATTATATTAAGGAAAAATCCTATTAATCATTATGAATTATTTTATGTTACTTATTACATAATTATTAATACATTATTTCATCTTAATACTTATATTATATTCATACCATATATTAACATTTTTACCTCAATATTTAGTTACCTCATTAAAATATGAATTTTTTTATATTTTATAAATTTTACATCCTTATTTGGAATATGATATCCATTTTATCAAAGTCATGGTATAAGAATATATATTTTATATTTTATAAATTGGTGAGATATTTGATAAAACTTTTATACTAGAGTCAACAAAAATTATTTGTGAAGAAATTTAAATATCAATACAACTTCTCCCAATGATATGAAAGCCCTTATGGAACCAGTATTATCCCTAAGGGTAAGATATGAAATGCCGGTACTTATATGGGATGATTTACCAATCATAAAATTGGGAATGGTTTCTATATCCTTGAATTTCTCTTGGGGATGATTCTGCTCTAACATTATTTATTGAATTCCTTCATGCGAATGGTGAAGTTAAGGCCCTAGTAATGATACCACCTTAACAAGAATTCATAAGTGAAATTCATAAGTAATGTTCATATTTTTTATTTTAAACAATTCTCCCTTTTTATAAAATTAAATATAATAATATCCTTTATAATAAACTAATTATACTAGTCTCCTTATTTCAACTATATCACAATAGATCATAATGAATGACAGACATAATTTTTCAAAGTAATGATGACAAATGGAATTTTTATAGTCATATTTACTTCTTATAAATTCATTAAAAATAATCCCAAAGATAAAATTTCAATTTAATTTAATTCCATAAATTGAAATTTTGAGTTATATTATTTCTCTTTTATACTGTTATATTTATTTCATTAATGTCTAATGGAAAATAGGTTCCATGAGAAATATATAATGTACTTGTATTATTTATAATTGTATATTTTCTGTTATAATCCATTTAATTATTATAAAAATAGTTCCATTGATAAATAGTAGATATTTTGTAATATAAATGTTTATTTTTTACTAAATTTGTTTTTATGACATTCTCACCCTTTATGATTATTTTCCCAATTAAATTTGGGGAGTAAATAAATCATTGTAAAAAATATGATAATTTTTCTACACTGATTCCACAAGATCCTGTGTTTCTGCTTCCAACATTTTATTTTTACAAGTAATTTCACGTGTCAGGTTCCCTAATTCTATAACACATAATCTCTTATATCATGAATCTTAGTAATCTCTCATTATATGAGATGTCACGTTTCATAACTATTTCATATGGGGTCGTTAATTTTTTTGGGTTAGAATGTACATATTTATCATTTCTAAATTAAAGGAATAATAATAATTTGATTGGCTTGGTGGAAATTCTAAATTATAATCTACATCTCCACATATCAGTAAAATATTAATGGTCAAATGTACATTATGCATAGAATCCCTTTCATACCAAACAATACAACACCCATACATGGTGATCAATTCAACAAAACATGATTTCTTACATAGAATTTTATGTCCATACTTGAATAACCAGAATAAAATATCTATTTAAACTGACCTATATTGATATGATTTTGGATAGCTCTCACATTCAAGGTTGATTCCATAATGTGTTCTAGAACATCAAACCTCATTACCCCAAATTTGGCCCAACATGATGGAATATTAAAACATTTTTATAAAATCTATTGTATAGTTCCAATTAAATTACATAAAATAATATATTAATGTACATGAATTATATTATAGGTAGGTACCATTATCATGTACCTTAATAGTAAATTTTAAAATACTTTCTTATATTATTTATGGGTCATATGATCATTTCAAAATGGAACTGAGTTTCGAAAGATAAGAGATAATCAAATGTGTCGTAGAGCTGAAATGGTATTTAAACCTATTCTAAAATGTTGATATGAGTCATGGGTCATGATTATATACAACTTATAATGGTGAAAAATTGAATCTCACGACATCATTAATGTAGAGTTATGTAAGATATTAAATGATTTCATCCTCCATTGTTCTATGAAATCTGTAGACTTGGTATATCGATCCCGAATAAATCATATATAATAATTATACATTGATAAATTATGTTGTTAAATAAGAAAGATGAAGTTGATATTATCTGATTTCAGAATTGGTATAGTGAGGGGTTTCATAAATCAAATTTGGAGTAGTTTTGAAAAAAATAAATATTGGCATACTAACAATCATGACACATATTATGAAATCTCCATGTTTCTTTTCTTTCTGGTAAAGTATTCTTTTATATATCTATACATACTAGTAATACTATGGTGTATAATGATTTTTAATTCCTAACATTAATTATATAATACTTTCTTTAGCTATAGTACTGATGATATATATAATTTATTTCAAAACATCAACCCAACATCTTTATAGTGGATGTTTTTTAATTCCCATATCTATGATTTTAATCATATTTTTTAAACTGTTTTAATCTTGTAGAGACAAATTTACCTCTTCTATTAAACAGGTATGGAAATTAATTAGAAATTAAATGCTTCATGAATTCTTTTATAACTTCCATAAATAAAATTTCTAATTCATTAATATTGGTTCTTTTTTATTCACATCGTGTATATAACCTCATATTATTTTATAATCAATACATCATAAACATTTTTTACAATCCATGTATGGTTTTATATTTTATATCCCTAGTCTAGTAGACATTATAACAATTTTCCTACATTGAGAACTACATTAGTGAATATATAATTCAAAATATAATGATCTCTATATAAGGAATATTATTCTCCATAAATATAATGAATCTATATTTTCAATGTAAGGATTAGTCATGTCATCTAAATATCATGTGATTGATAATTATTTCCACGAGTCTATAATTTCCAAAATTCATATGTAATAAAAATCTCATTTTTAATAATAATACACAATATATTTCTTTTTTATGAATCACTCTATTTATATATATTCCTTATTTATTGATGGTGAGGGAAATACTTTCACATTGGTCAATCTTTTAATTAATGCCTTATATATTTCATAACATTATTTTTTCCTTGTACCTTTGACCCATTTAAGTTCCAATTTTGTTAACAGATTATAATTCAAAGAAAATTCAACAAATATAATATAAAAACTTGGTAACCCAAGTAAACAATTCTTATTATTTATATTGGTTTATTTGGTTTATTCATTAGTAACCTTTTCCATTATAGGGTGAATAAATATTCTATCCATAGAGGATACATTTATAAAAAAGATCTTTTTTACTTCCAGATTTTAAAAATACTTATTTTAGATTATATATCATTATACATTATAGTGTTTAGTAAAACCAAAAAATGTTCTTCATTATATTCATAAAACAAAAAATATATCATGACATAACTAATATAACAACAATGAATTTATCAAAATAATCATAAAATATTGTATTCATTAGATCAAAAAACACATATTTTTAACTAAAAGGAATTATAATGATGTCATAATTCCCATTATTTGTGAAAAAAGACATATTGGTATATCAAACATCACGAACATTAAGTCATAAAAACTGTAAAGTTGATCAATGTTTATTTCTTGATTAATTACATTGTCCATATAATTTCTCTCATACCCTGTAATGTTATCATCATACTCAATTGATCCCCATGGGGTGTTCAATGGATTCCCCCTACTGTACCTATAGTAGTGTATATGATGAACATTGTTTTGATACTTCCTAGATTCATGTGGGTATAATTTTCAATTATTAGTACCACAATCCCTAAACTATTGTAATATTATCCTCATACTCGGCAAAAATTTCCCCTTTATTTTGAATTAAATTTTTTGAGATTTCATATCCATGTAAACTCATTGTTCACAATGAAAGTACTTTTTATAGTATATGAACTTAAATTATATACCTTCAGTATTCTCTATCTTATCATAATTCTTAGTGTTTTCAATCAATGACCGCTATTGGTCAACATATCTCTTTATATGATATACATCCCTCATAACATTATCATTTTCAATACATCTGAAGGAATATAATACTTTATGTAGGCACTTGATCTATTGTACAGATTCCAATGTTTTCATGATTCCATTGGAAAATATATGTTGTTTCCTTATAGAGAAGCTCTACATTGCTACATTATGCTGTAGAGAAATGAGTAATTCTTTTTAGGAATGCTTATTTATCGTATTTCGGCTCAACTAAACAAATATAATTGTAATCAGTTTTGCTGTAACACCATCCTCAACGACTCTCTCTACATGATAATCCCTACATTGATTTTCAGTGTTCATAGAATCATCATTCCTTCCATTTATCACAATTTATAGGTGATGGAATATAATTAAGTAGTCCATGAATAAAATTATAAATTCTAAATCATAGAATATAGTTCTTATAAATATATATAAATTAAAACATGTTATATAATCTATTAATATTTATAGAATATCTTATGGGTTTATCATATTTTTCTGTTATCTAAATATGTTCTTATAAATTTTGTTCTTTTGGTTTCGTAAAAAATTTGATTGGTATCAAATGTAACTCTTTGAATCTAGAAACTCCTATCCAATTATTATTTTTTTTTAAAATTTGTACGAATTATATATCTAAAAAGATATAACTATTAACTAGTCATAGAAATCTATATACATAATTAAATATTATATTATTTTTATATGTGAACCAGCATCTTATGAAAACATTAAAATTTTATTATTTATTATTTCAATCTTCATTATCACACATAGTAATCTTAATGGGTTTTTAGGGTAATGAAAAATAATGTAAATCGGTGAGCTTAAACACATTATAAGGTGTAATTTAGAATAGAATCTAAAACATAATAATCATTAAAAATTATAATTATATTACTAATTAATAAAATGAATCACATTTCAATGTAACCATATGAATAATATATCTACTAATATCATAATAGTGGGATATAAGTCACAAATATTTCAATTACTAATCCAATAGTGATAGAATTCACAATTCAAGACATCATAAATATACATTTAAGGAATAATTCCATGAAATCATATTTAACTGAGTATGTTTTACATCAAATACCAAACAATTTTGTCTAATGAGGCCTACCAATACATTAATGATCTATATAATTCTAGGCTTCACCCATCATATAATAAGTCCAATGCATCCATCATGTGAAGGGAATAAATAAAATATTCATATCAAAATGTTTCCTAAGGAAGATAATAAATTTTCCTGGCTATGTAATAAATATAATTTCATGTAGAAATAATGTACACATATAATGTTAATAATTCTCCATTTAATGATTTTATATAGATACCTAGGTTAATATCCCATAATCAACAAAAAAAATATTGGTAATTTATAATGTAATGAAATATATCATTAATGGATTGAAAAGAAAGTATTAGTTAATTACAAATTCATAATAGAGGGTTATCAACAAGAAATGTCCATTGAGATTAGTGTTTTTTGTAGGGAATATGACCAACATAAGAATTTCCCATAGGAATATCAATCCCAGTGTGAAGTTCTAACTTTATTGGTACACCATGTGAAGATTGATCTAATACTAAACAAACCATATTCTATACATTTATACCTGGATGAATCAGATCCATAGCCTAAATCTACATTTTAGTATCTAGATACACATTTCTTTTCCCTGAAACCACACAATCATTACATTACCATTATTTTATGAATATTATAATGTTTGAGAATTAAAAAGATTATAAATTTGGTATAATGAGTTTTAATGGTGACCAATAATAGATAATATGATAAGGAATTTATAACAATAGAACGTTATAAAATTTTTCCATGAATTTAAAATGAGTTTTAAATGATTACACCATAACATATAGGAACAAATCAATAATCCAATCTTCAATGTAATAAATTCTTTGGAAAAGTATAAAAAAACTGAAAAGTACAGTTTCAATAAAAGTTTATCAAATGGTTAATAATACCAAGAAATTAATTTCCTTTAAATATAATAAAAATAATTTTAAATAATATTATAACAAAATATTTTAATTTGAAAATACATAAGATGATTGGTTACCCTTACCATGAAAGGTTCTTTCATAAAGATTGAGATGAAAACCATAAAACCAAAGAAACACCATTAAGAGACTCTTATGAAATAAAAGGGGTGTCTATCCATTATATGTGACTTTTTAATAAAGGGGATTGAGAGGATCTAAGTGTATTTAAATAATAAAAGGTGGATTTTGTTTGTAAATTTCAAAACATTGACCTTGGTGTCTAGTTTAGAAAAATAATGTTATTGGGATTCTAATGGCTTTAACCCATGGTATTTGACATGTATGTCATAGATTTTATATTGAAAATTTTAAATTAAATGATATACATAAAAAAATTATGTTTTATATGGATAATATATTTTTATAAAATATTTTTATAAATCAGATAATATAAATTCGGATTCTGAATATACTTATATTTATAGAATATTAATTTCATAAAATTAAAATGAATATTTTAAATGAATAAAAAAAACATTCTAAATGATGAGGACTTTATATTTCTTTTTAAATCATTTTTATGTAATCATGATTACATAATATTTATCATATATTCATACCTTTTTTTAAACTCAACAAAAATTAATACAATATCTCAGATTATTATGAAAAAATAATTCTTGGTAAATTCCAATATCTTAACAATTAATATACATACAATTTTTTTATTTATTTCATAATAATTTAAATTATAATTTATAAATATGTTTGAGAAATTTTTTAAAATTATATTATGAAAGTAAATGATATTTCATTTCAAAAATAATTTACATTTTAACACATCTTTACAACGATATAAATATTCTAATACCACATAAAGAGATGTTATAAGGGTAAATTTTTTAATGGATGATTCTTCATGGTGTATTTCAACTACCATAGACATGGTATTGATATATACTAACATGAGATTTTCCCAAAGATAGATTTTCTCTATCCTTACATTTTTAAGTTCTAATTGGGCTTGGTTACAGGAAAAGCCAAATTATCCAACTTCCTTCCCAATCATCAATAAATATGCCTTATATGGAATTTTATTACTAGTAGAGGTTATGGAATAAATCCTCAACATTAATTAACTATTAAAAATCAATTATTTTTCACTAATTCTAATGGTAACATTATAACGAATATATAACCAATGGTCATAATATTCCTTGGTAGTAATAGCCAATGGTAATTATGACCATTGGTTATGTTATTTACATATATACATCATATGAAAATAAATAAAAATTTCCCTAAATAATACAACTAATTATTAGTTATTTTAATTTTTTATCCATTCCTTGTATTATTTCCCTTTGGAGTTTTATTTTTATATCTGTGATGTTCGTTTGAAAATATGATCCCAAATATTTATAAATTAGGATTTTAATATTTATTTTTTCTATTTTTTATCATTTCATATTTTGTTCATATAAAATTTATAACATTCAGTAGTAGTACATATTTGGGAAAAATATATGTTTTTATAACTATAATTTCTTGGTAATTACATTTTCTTATTGCATCATATTTTCTTCTTGATTATTCAAACATATTCACTTGACAATGATTATTCTTGGAATTATGTTTTTTGGAAATGAAATCACTATAATAAAATAATATTTCTACAAAATGCCTATAATTTCCTTATATTTCATTAATCTTCTACACTACATTGAGAAAATAAATTACTGGTTATTATTTGAAATGTTATAAAATAAATAACACGGTATAATGTTTCGTATGTTTTAGGTTTATCAAAGGTACCCATACTCAAGAATTTTATTTTCCCCTTAAATACTACTAAGCATAAAATAAGAATAATCCAACGTTTTATATGGGGAACCCCTTCAGTTAATCACACATATAAAAATAAAGAGATTATTGATATCTCTAAAAAATTAATCAAATTCAAAGATTCATTAATAAATCCTAATTTAAAATTGCATGAATAAAAAATCATCACATTGCACTGATTTTTTAACATTTCATCATTATACATGTATGTATGACCTACCTTATTAGAAATTCATTACTATCATTAGTAAATATCAGATAATATGTGTTATGTGAAATTTGAAGAATATGAACTCTACTAATTGTCTTATTTGATATTTAAAACTCAATATATTATACAAACAAAAAAAGGAATTCCATAAAGTCCAATTTTTGGAAAATTATTGGAATATATTTTTGAAAAAATTAAATTTAAGGCTAATAGAGGCGGTACAAATCACTTAAAAAATTTATGATATTAACATAAACTTATTCAAAAAGGAATATATATATTATACTTTAAATAAATATCATACACCACTTAATTCCTCCCATTTTTGATTGGTTAACAATATGGAAATCCATAAATATAGTAGGATATGATATATTTCACAATTTTTTCCTTTATATTTCAGAATAGGAGTACAAAATAGTTTTTCTACCTTGAAAATGAAACCAAACTAGCACTGCAATTTGCATCCTTAATCTAATCATGAGAATTTATTTAATAGTTTGAAAAGGAGTAGAAATGGTAACTATAAAAAGGGTAATCCATGGTTTTCCATTACTCACTATAGTCTATAAAATCGAGATGACTCATATAATTACAATAACAAATAAAATTTTGAAATTCTTTCAAAATAATAAATAGATAACATCCCACATTATTCGTTTCAAAACAATATCACAGTCATTCCAAGAATATTTTAAACTGACATTTTATGCCTAGTTAAATTCATATAATCGAAAAATAATAATAAATGTAATATGGATAAATATGTTTATAATATGGCTTCATATAAGGCTATTCATCATCCTTATATGTATTTTATAATTTAAAATACAGTGTAGTTCTCAATAACATAAGGTTTGTATATTATTTTATCAATGGATTAAATCATTTTAATGTTATTTAAAATCATTCAAAATTAACTAAATTTATAAGCGAGATCTAGTAGTAATTCATGTCCTAAGAATCTTTCATGAAATAGGGTATGTGAATGATTTTTTCAAAGATATTTAATGTAAATAATGGGAATGAAAAATCGTATTAAAAGTATATAAACGAATTTAAAGGAAAATAATTATTTTATAGAAACATATTTTTTTATAAATATAATAAATGGTGTATAAATATTAAAAATTAAATTGAAAAATCATGAAAATTTTAATGATTATTAAAATGAAATCATGTTTGAATTATTTTATTATCATTTAGGAGTAAAACCCAACATAATTTTCATAATGATATATTGTTTCGTCTAATTTATGTAGTCTACTATATTATAAATGTATAAAATTAAAAGCAGGGCATAAAAATCCCTTCCCCACACAAGTATAAAATATTATCCTTAATTTTAAAATAAGTAATAGAATATATTGATTCTATTACATTATTTTATAGAAAAATATGGGTGTAAAAATTCAAAAATTATAGAAAATATTCCATCATGTAGCCTCTTTTCTTACCAAGATCATTGGATGAAATTATTGTAGTAAATTATAAGATTTTCGTTGTTTTCTATCATTGAAATATATATATATATATATAATATAAGTTTTTCACTATAAAAAATTTGACCTCGAAGCTGATATTTTAATAAATGGAAGTGGAATAGTTCTTATAAACACTGTGTTCCACGTATATCATCAATTTTTATATTATAAATACATAAAATATTCATATAGTTATAAAATATACATGGATATAAATAAAATTATTTAAGAGTATAAAAATGGTGATCACATCAAAAACAGTGGAGGGGAAATCCTAAGCATCCTCAGTGGGATCCTATAACTAATAATTAATCATCGTATCCTTACAAATATAGGTTGTGGTTCTAGAATCCTAGTACATATATGTACAATTATTTAAAACTATTGCCCCCTAAAAATTAGTACCCAATATTAACGAATTTTCATGGACTCATGATTGGTGTATGTGTCTCAATATTAGAGGCTACTATAGTGTCATGGGAATCTATGGTTCTAGTTTTTAGAGGTGTATGATCAATTTGATATCTTGTATGAATATCCTTAATCAATATAGATTTTATATAAACGGTATTTGGATAAATAATAAGAATCACTTTGGGATAATTATCATATACCACATTCCTTACATCTATGAACCCATTTAATGATTTGGGAATGTGGATACAATATTTAAGATATTCATAGTCTCATGGGGAATTGTTTTAATATGGGATATCCTCCTATTAATAGTGTGAATATATGGGGATGGATATTAAATAAGTTTGGTAGAGGAAGACGATGGATTAGTAAGATAGAAATATGGTCTGGTCACAAATTTTAGTGATGATCCTCATTATAACCAAATTATAAGTGGTTATAGTGGCACAATTTAATATGTATGAAAAGTAATGGGTGGTCGATCAATTTCCATGTGTATAAACAAGAATATTCGATAGTAAGAATTATTGAAAGATGGAGATTCAATGAAAATGTACTTTTTCTATGTATGTTAAGGAATATTGTGTAGTTATGTTAGAGAATGTGGAACTTTAAATTGAAATTATGTTATATATTATATTTCGGGATGGTAGGTCACCATAAAATATTTTTAATATCGTGACAACAAAATCCTGGTGCTGATCCATTTTTTTATTACATTAGAATTATTACACAGAAAAAATCATGAATGAATATTCATTTTAGTGGTACTTGAATGGAAAATTACATATATAATACCCATAATACATTTGGACTATTGAATAAATCATTCTACACAAATAAACTAAAAAAACAGAAATATAATTCATTCATAAAAGCATATTCAATTCTCTATTCTTAATAACCTAGGAAAATGAACACAATAATGGTGATATCAAATGCATAATCAGGGTAAAAACAAAAGAATTAATGAATAATTATATACTGAATTGAAAATAATTTAACACAAATTCAATTTAGACAACTATATATGGCATACATAATATAAAATTACGAAACTGAAACACGTGTCACAAATCAATAAACTGAGAATTAATTGCCTCCATTGATATTTCAATGTAAAATATCATGGATAAATAATAACCAAAACTAATAGGATCGGAATTCTTTCAGAAATGATGTCTTGTATAAGGAACATGAAAACCTATTATTGTCAATACCTTTTACAAGATGGTTTAAAACTTCTGCTAAAAAAAATTTAATTTGGCCAACATATTTATCTCATGAGAACCTATCGATGCATCAGGGATATATATAAAGTCCAGGATACTCCCTTAACTTATTATCTAATGAATTCTTTATATTTAGTACTCAAAATAAATAATATCCCTTATTAAATATTTTTATAGAATGAAGAATACAAAATTATCAATATTTCAACAAATAATCAAATAACTGTCAAAGTAGACACCATATGTATAAATGTATACAATTTTGGCCATAATAATATCCATTTTATGAGAATATTAATATTAAATTAAATATATAAGGAAAATTATTACAATTAAGTGGTTTTTTTAATATAATTGTGACAATCATAAATTGAAATGAGAATGCATTGATAATCATTAAGAACATTCTTAAGGAGAATAATCTATAAACATTCCCAAATGTCCAATACCACATCGAAAAATTTTATTCCAAATCCATTAAAAGTTATTATGGTAAATTAAAAATAAAATATAATTAGATTATTGTTATTCATGATATATTTTATTATATACAGAAAATAAATTTGAATTGTTTCATAATAATTGATAAGTCTCAGTGGAATGTAATTTGAGATGAAATTCTCTTACATTAATTTGATTTTTATTTTGTTTTATTTATCATCATTTATAGTTTATTAAAAAGTTACAATAACTTATAAAAGAACCATAATAACATTTATAGTACCATATATCAATATCTTATAAATTATTATTACCTGTTTGTTAACAAACATTCATTAATGTAACTATATCAGGTGTTAATTTCTTAGTTCGTTGAGTATGTTTTAACTTGTTATTTGTTTTTCTTATCAGGATTTAATAATATGAAAAATTTAAAACACGATGTTTATATCATACATATATCTACTATATAAATATCTTGAATAATATATTGTGTTTTGGATATAAGAAACGAAATACACCATTCATGGAGGTGGTAGTCTGTATGTACAAATGAATGTTACATACATTTTTTGTCATGTTAAAATAATGAAGATTAAATGTAAATATGTATATTATAATTCAACTATTAAATCTATCTAATTTTTTTACATAGTTGTATTAAAATTATCCTTAATATGGTTCATGTATGGCATGAATGAATAACTTCACATTGAGGGGGTGGTAGTCTGCACTTCCACAAACGATGTTATCATATTTACACACAAAGGAATGTATAAAGGAATGTGTTATAATGGTATTAAATAATAATAAAGATATTATAAATATCATATATATCATATAAAATAATTTTTTCTATCATAATGGATACCATGAGAGGCGATAAGGGAAAATTGAAAAATAATCATTTAACAATGTGGTAGCCTATCAACACATAAACCATATGTTTGTTACCCATTAGATGAATGTGTGTGTCACTGTTGGAAGAAATATTATCATAAAATAAATCCTACAACATTGATTATAATTTATTATTTATATAAATATAGAATAAAAATATTTGAAGTAGTGGAGAATGGAAAAATGTGATAGAGTTTTGGGGAGGGTTTTACCTCTTAATCGGGTAAATCCATTTGAATTGCACCAAAATTATTCCTTGGATTGACTTATTCCCAAATTAGGATTTGGTGATGAAGGGATGAATTTTGAGGTGTGATTTTTATACTTTTTTTCCGACCCTGAGGGGCTTGATATGTGTCTGGAAGTGGATGTGGATGAGTACTTTTATAATGGAGGAGTGGACTCTGTTGTAAAATTTTATAAGAATGAACATCACAAATATTTTTTATATTTTAAGTAGATAAATAATTATTCAAATACGATAAGAGGTAGAATAGTGTTTATATATGTCCCTATGATAGCTTTTGGACAACTGTATAGGTCGATTTGGGCATTAAGGTTATTATTCAGTCTGTTATTAAGTTTTATTTAACCTTAATACTTATAATTAATATTAATCACTTTCACTAATATTTCTTTTCAAAAACTATTTTGGCCATATTAAAAATTAAAAAATATTATTATATCAAAAATGGAATCAATTTTTTAAAATACTAATCACACAAGTGGCAGAAATTAATTTATATTTAATCTTATAGATAGCACGACATTTCCAGTTTTAAAAGTATAAATTTTCAAAAGATTTCCAGGTTTGTATGGAAAATTTCAATGTAAAATTGATTTTTATCAACTAAATGGGATAAATTGATAAAAAAAAGCATCTAATTAAACATTAAAAACAATATAGAAAACTATTTTAGCTTATAATTAAATTAGTTAAAAAGAAGTTTTGAACTGAAATTCAGTACTTTTTAAGTGTTCATTAAAAATTGAATCATTAAAAAAATCATATAAACTACTTTTTATGTTTATATTTCAAATAATATGTTTATATTGAAATATTAAATAAATTAAAATTTCAAAATTCATATTTAAAATAGTTTCTCCATTAAAATGTGGTAAAATACCATAATATGAATATAGGTTCTTCTGTGTGTTATTGAGTTTATTCTTATCTTATGTCTATTGAATCTATTGGATTATTTGAAAAATTATTTTACTAAATATATAACATATATATTTCCTAAATACCATTCACTAATTGTAATTTGTTTAATTTATTAATATAATGTATGTTTGTGAGCATAAAAATAATAATATTTCTTTTAAATTCAATTGGTTTCAATTTTCATTTCTAATTAATTGGTAACCTATTAATTCATTTAATATTTTTTAAGACCATATATTTTTATATGTTCATTAGTCCTTTTTATAACAACTAATTTAAATTCTATAATTTATCTTATTATAATAATATTTTAATTATATATTATTGTTTGGTATTACTCTGTCTTGTGTGTAAAGCAACCCACTGAAGAAACGCATTGTTGCATGTGTTGCACCATAACATAGTATCACATGTATCAAAACAATATAATATTGGGAATATATTGAATATAGTAAATATATTATAAATTAATAAAGTTTCATATTATCTTACTCGCTTGGTACTGTGTTCCGTACACGCTATCAAATATACAAATCTCAGTTTAGAATTTTTGGGTGCTACATTCAACCCTAATTAAAAAAATTGCATCCTCACAATTTAAACATGATATCCGAAATATATGATTCGAAAATAAACTATTTCCAAAATATCTACATCATAAAAAGGACTAATATTTTATCATACTAACAAGATATAAAGGAAAGTACAATTATCACAGAACTAGGTTCCCTTATTGGAGATCAATGGTGGAAAATGTAATCATGGATATAGAAGAAAATTATAACCATATTGTTCTGATAGATATTTCTAGAGAATATTTTAAGTAAAAATCTAACAATCACAATGACATAAATCTTTTATGATCTAATTGGACATTTAATCCATTTGAAGTGAAAATAATGGGAAATCATTTTTGGCTTCAAGATCACATTTCGTAGAGTTGAGTAATTTATTCATTCTCTTATAATATAAGTAAATATACATCTTTGGTGAATTTCTCTAAAAAAATTCATAACTTTTTGAAATGTGTTGAACTATTTTTACTTCACCTCTTATCTCATGATGCATCATATGGTGAAATTATACAACACCCTCTAAAATCACATCCAATGATCATTTTAGTCCATTTTATATGTTGTTAACTTTTATAAAGATTATTATCCAACACTTTAGATAGATGGACATTCAATTTCCAAGATGAAAATTTAATTTTACTTTAATAAAAATGAAGTAGCTCTAAATTTTCACATTCCAAACATGTGAATAACATCACCTTGTATCCTCTTGAAATATGGTAATATCTCTAATTACTATAAAAACATATAGGAACATGGATTCTTCCTTATGACTTTTGTATGGAACATTTTATTGCATCTATTCATCAAATAAAAAATGGTTATAAAATTACTCAATGATATAATATAATACTTCTCGAAAATTCATTAATAAGTTCCAATTTAGTTACTACTTATCCAAATAAATAATTTCATATTTATTATCTCAACATCAGTAATATAGTAAAGGTTTTCATTCCCATAATAATGTGTTTATGAAAAGATTAACCATCTAATAAAAACGTTTTATTGGTAACATTCATCATATGATCTCAAATCCTTAATGAAAAAGTTATACAATACAATAATTCCATATTTTTTAAATCATATGATGCGAACATATTAAAAAAATTACAACATCTTTATTAGAGATCTATACAAATGTACACTAATCATTCTCCTTGAGTTGTGTGAATAAAATATTTTTGAACCTGATCACTTTTATTTATTGGAGGTATATTCCATTGAATATTGGGGAATTCATTTCCCTAGTTCACCATATCCTTATAGTTTTATCATTAAAATTCATTGAACGGCTTCTTCCCCTTGTATTATTTTTCGAGGTTTCCCTTTTCCATGCAATTATTACAAAATCCAAATCTTTTCAAGCATTTACCAAGGTGATTCTTTCCACAGTTATCACATGTTTGAAAATATTTTATTCCCTTAATCTTATTTGAATCATTAAATTTTTCATGGTGTTCAGAAGAACTATTATTTTCTTTTTCCCCTTAAATACAAATGATCTAGAAAATTCCTTCTCCATCTTGATGTCACATAAAACAATCTCTTCATTTGATTAAAAATTCCATCAAACCATCACCCTTCAAATATTTGTCTTAAGACCATAAAATAATTGGTCAATCATATATTCTATATTTAATATATTATCCATATAATAAATATCTAACCTTGTAAAGGGAATGTTGTAATCCGAATCACTATCATATTCATTTTGATTAATGTTTTGAAACATTCAATTCCCCTAAATATTTTGATCACATGGGATTTATTTATTGAAGAATGTTTCCTTAAATGATCTCTATTTTGTGATATCTATTTCTAATTCCTCCATATTATTTTGGATCAATGACCACCATTGTACAACCTCACCTTAGAGACAATAGAATATAAGTGTACCCTTTCTCTTTTCAATGCATAACCAGGTTCTAAGTATCTTCCTTAACACATAAGCTATTTATCATCCAAAATTGGATTAGTAGTCCACCTAAATGATGGGGGATTTTTCTGAATAAATTTATACAGTATAAGAAATTGAATCCTCATAATATGATTCTCCATTCGAGAATGGTTATTCATCATAACATGACTAAGCTTTCGTAATATATTCATAACATGTTCACTTCTGATATCATTCAAATTGACTTCCTCAGTAGCTCAATCTCTACGTTTTCTATGAGTGTTCATACAATTCATCCTTCCATGAGTAATTTCTAAACAATAAAATTTACTATATTATATCATATGAATATGATCATTTTACAACTCTAAACATGGTATAATACATAACATAAATTTATGGATCGTAAATCCCAGAACAATAATCATTGGTTACTTTTAGGGAATAAATATTTCCTAGTGGAAGGTAAATAAAATATTAAGTATCCCAATCATATCCCTAAGTAATGTAAAACTATGTACGATTTACGGACCATTATTGGGTTCTAGGTTACACCAAATTAATCCTAGAAACCCTTGTAAAAGTGGTTACTCCTAGTTACATCTGTGCCAAAACCATGTCCACTTGTAGTATCTAGATATGGATGTATTTATAGGATTAAAAACATAATTTCATACATTCCAAGGTTCTAGGATTTTTTTTATACTTATCCTCAATTTATATCTTTTGGTTTTTTCTATATAATCTATGTTTTATAAATCATGTTTCCAAGGTGTTTGTTTAGCTTCATTAGATACCAACTATAACGCCCTGAAAATAGAATCCTACTGCCGATAAATTATTTTCTTACATTGGAATTATTATAAATAATAAAATCCTAGTGGAATTTTTAGTTTATAAATCATGGAATGATATATTACATACATGAAACCCATAATACATTACAAAAAATAGAAGTAAACATTCTACAAAAAACTAAAATTACAGAAATAAACTACATCCGTAAAAGATTATTCAATGTTTTCATCTTCATAATTTAATGAAATAAACATAACAAGGTTGAGATCAAATTCCTAGTAAGGTTAAATAAAAGGAATGTAACAATGAATCAATCAATACATAAGGGAAAAAACTGAGCACCTTTCTATTTTTGTTAATACATACGCCACAAATAATATGTCCTGTAAGAAACATTAACAGATGCCATAAATAAATAAACTCAGAATGAATTAAATACTTATATTTTTCAATGGAAAATCTCATATGAAATAATAAAAAAATGATGTTAAGTAAATTATTTCTTAATTTAATTCATGTCTAAGTCACATGAAAACCTATTACAACAACACATTTTTCATGATGGTTTAATACTACGTGTAGAGACTTGTTTAATTTTTCCAAATTATTTTTCTAATGAGAACATGTCGAGGCATCAAAGAGATATATAAAGGAAAAGATCTTACATTAATTTCATTTCTAAATAATTCCTCATATTTAATATTGTAAATAAGTAATATGACATATCAAATATTTTTATTGAATGAATAATATGAAATTATAAATATTTCCACAAATAATCAAATAACTTTCATTCTAGACAACAGAAGTTAAAAGGTATATGGGTTAGGAAATACTAATATCCATTGAATGTGAATATAGATATTCAATTAAATTTATAATTAAAATATATTACAATAATGTTATTGTTTCATGAAAAAGTTATCAATCACAAAAGAAAATGAGATTATAGTGATAATGATTAAGAACACTCTTTAGGAGAATAATCCTTAAACATTCCGAAGAATCCCACACCACATTGAAACATTTAAATAATAATACCTAGAAATGTTAGTTATTAAATTAAACTTAAAATATCATGATATTAATGGTTTTAATGATATAAGGTAGTACATACATCTAATAAAATTGAATTACTCCATAATAATAAATAATTTTCAATGGAATATAAATTGATGTGAAATTGCATTACCTTAATCTTATTTTTGATTTTGTTTCTTTATCCTCTGATATATTGGTTTAAAATGTATTACCACATTATACCAGAACTATAATAATATTTCTAGTACCATATATTGACATTTTATAATGACTTATTTCTGGTTTGTTAACAAACATTCATTAATTTAAATATATCTGGTGTTAATTGCATAGTACGTCGAGTATGTATTAATAGGTTATTTGTTTTTATTATCATAGTTTAACAATATAAAGAATTTAATCCCTGATGATAATATATTATATATCCAGTATATATGTATCTATAATAATATAATGTTTTTTAGAGATTTGAAATGAAATACACCGTTCATGGAGACAATAGTCCGTACGTGCACATTAACTATACATTAATTTATTTGTCATGTTAAAAAAAGGAAGTGTAAATGATAAAAATGTATATAATAATTCCATTATAATATCTATTTAATAAACATTATATGGGTTTATTAAAATTATCCTTAATACGTTTAATGTCTAGAATGAACGAATCACATCGCTTTGATGGGGAAATTGTCCACACTTCAACAAACAATGTTATCATATTTATGCATAATGGAATGTATATAGGTTAGTGTTATAATAGAACTAAAGAAGTATAATGATATTATAAATATCATATATATAATATATATTCATTGTGTCTAAGATAAAGGCCACCATGAGAGCTGGTAAAAGAAAATTGAATGTCATAATTTAGCAATGTGGTAGTTCATCTACACATAAACAGTATGTTTGTTACACATTAGATGGATGTGTGCATCAGGTAAGGTAGAAATATTAACATAAAAATATACTAGTATATTTATGATAATTTATTTTTTATATAAATATGTAATAAAATTAATTTAAGGACTAGAAATAGGAAATAATAGAGGGAGTCTGAGGGAGGGTGTTACCTCCTAAATGGGTATATCCATTTGGCTTCCACCAATTGGAATCCATGGATTTCATTATTCTGAAATGGGTCTTAAAGGATGAATATATATATTTTGGTGATTTATTTTGATATATTATAGGTGATCCTAAGGTGTTTGATATGTTTTAGGAAATGGAAGTGAATAAGGCCTTTTATATTGGAGGATGAGTTGAATCTATTGTATTATTTTAATAGAAATGAATCTCACCACACTTTTCCATTGAATGTGGATATATAATGGTCCCAATATGAGAAAAGGATATATAGGGTTGAAATAAGGCAATAAAATAACCTTTGTACAAGTGTACTGGTTGATTTGGGCCTTAAGTTTATGGTACAGTCCCTTATTAAGATTTATATAACCTTAATCCTTGTGAATAATTTTAGTCACATCCACTAATATTTATTGTCAAAAACTAAGTTGACAATATTATAAATTATTAAATTTTATGATTCCCAAAATTTAATCCTTTTTTTCAAATTCCAGTAATAGAAGTGGATGAAATTAATTTAAATTTAATCCCATAGACAAGACAACAATGCGTATTTTAAAGTAAAAAGGCCAAAATATTTCTATGTTTTTATAGCCCTTTTAAAATTGAAATTTTTTTGATTGATTTTAATTAATATAGTGGATAAAAATTATATCTAATTAATCTTTAAAACTAATATTAATCATAATTTATCATTATAATTACAATAGATGAAATGACAGTTTTTAACTGAAATTAAGTATTTTTAAATATTCATTAAAAAATGTAACATTACAATAAAATACCAAAAATTCACCCTAACCTAATTAATATATTCCAATTTAAGATATAATGTTTAATTTTAAATATTAAATCAATTATATTTTCATAATTCATATCTAAAATGGGTTCTCTATGAATTTAGTTGAAAGTGGGGTTACCGGCATGGGGAATGAGTCACAGAGACCAGGAGTGGAGCCTCCTAGACCGAAGGGCAGGGAGACCTTCATCAGTCCGAAGTAGGACTTGGGGCCAGTTGGGTCCATGAGGGGTAATGGTGACCAGCCTGCTGCTATCAATGATGCAAGCGGTACTTATGGAACTTCAAAGTCCTATTTGATGGCAACTCCCCAAAGGGGTGTGGGTAACATTGCTGAGAAGGATGCATATTCAAAAGATGTTGTGGAGAAGGATGCAGATGGACAAAATGGTGGTATGGCCCCGCTTGGCCTGGGCCCTGTGACTGCTCCTACAGGGAATGACGTAGTCCAGGTTGAACCTCAACGCATGGTGAATGGGTTTGTGAAGGTGGATGAGACACACCTTTCACTTGTTAAGGAAATTTCAGATGGGAGTGATGCTTCGATGAGAAGGTCGAATGGGATGCAAGAAATTTCTAGGAGGCAGGTAGACAGTGTTGAGCTTGGTAATCGTTTTTCAAGCCTGGTGACTGCTGACATGGTTCTGGACTATGACCGGGGTACTGCCAGGGATCAGGTGGATCAGATCTCTACATCTGTAGGTTCTGGTGTTGCGTCAAGCGATGCTTCTACGGGTAACTGCGAATAGGAGATGGAGTCTGGGAAGCCCTCTAATGCCGAGGAGGGACCTGTACTAAATGCAGGTAATAGTTCAATATTGGATAATATTGGTGCAGATTGTATTGGGATGAAGGGCCTGCAGAATAGATGTGTTTTGGTAGAACCTTCCCCCTGTCTAGTGATGGATGCTAATGATCAGTCTCAATAGGAACAGGGAGTTAGAGAAGAGTATCAGGTGGTGCACATCTCTGGTAAATGGGGGGATTGCGTTGATAGTGAGACATAAAATGATGGTGGTATGGTTCAGCCATCCTATAGTGATATGGTTCAGGGATGCACAAGAAAAGTATCGGTGAATGAGAAAGTGAAGTCTGACCCACCACGAAGGAGGCCGCAGAAAGATTATTCTCACTTACCAATGCCTATGGCTACCAGATCTTCTAGGAGGAAGGCGGGATGTATTTCACAATCATACAAGGAGCTCCTTTATTTGTAGAAACTCAATCTTAGAAGGAAGTATGCCAAGATTTTGAAACACTATGAATGTTTGGAATGGGAATTGGCTACCGCGGAGGAGGCAGTTTGTCAGGGATGTGGTGATGGGTCTGATTTTTATGATATGTAACTATTTTCTCACATTGTTGTGTCTGTCTATTGTACTTTTCTTTTATTTTCAACAAATGGTCAGAGGCTTACCACTGACTCAGCTTTCTTGGTTATAATATTATTCAGTAATATTCGGTCTTGCCTGTAATGAAACCCATTGAAGAAACCGATTCTTGTGTGTGTCATATGTTAACTCAGTAACGCATGTATCAAAACAATTATAGTTTTAATTTATTTAAAATTTTAAATATATTTTAATTGCTCGGGGTATTATATTCTTTTACCCACCTGGTATTGCGTGTTATAAATGACATTGAATATTAGGTACTCACTTTAGAATTTTTGGGTGTTAAAATAGTCCTCAAATACCTCATGTTATCCTCTAGTGAACGAATAATTCTCATTCTACCAATATAACTTTTATTCTTACCAAATTTATCCCATTATGGGAATACAAAAAAACACCAATGGAGAAGATTTTTTAAATGGTGGAAAATGGCATGGAAAATTCCAGTGCTCCGAATTATTTTTCCACATGAGTGAAAAATAATAATACCAGTACTTATCTATTCTCATAATTTCCATGCCCCCAATGTATAGTGGAATATTTACTTCCATGTTGATGTCCAGTGTTTTGAAAATGCTATATAATTAATGAAAATATAGAAAACTATCATGACCCCCTCCCCACATGGTGTACTCCTCCTTGGCTGGCAATGTGGGTTGGGAGATAATAACCCTGGAGTCCTGCCTCCTGTAAGCCCCAGGTTGGAAACTAGCACCAAGTCTATAGTAAACACTCAAATGGGAGGCATTAACCTCTAAGAAAACACTTCAGAAAGAGAGAGATAAGATAGACACTGACCAACTCCAACTCAGAATCTAATATAAAATAAATCCAAAGTGAAAATATGTAATTTCATGAAAACTACAACAACTGAATGCGTAAATCAACAGTTACCCAAAAGAAAGTGAAAACAATAGTGACCGTGAATCCCAAATTGCTCCTACAACACTAACATGATGAAAACAGACTGATCACTAACTTACTCCATTTGACCTAAAAACACTTTAAATATATATAGGATGAGTATAAAATTATACTCAATAGGATCCTCCCTAAATTCACTCGTGCACAAGTAAAGAAAGCATACTAAAGCCAAGTGATGAACAATTGAAAATAGCTCATCACCAAAACAGGTATAATATATTCCCAGCCTCACAATGGATACTCTCACAAAGTAATTCATACAAGAGTATATAATGTAAAAATGAATATCAATGGTACCCAACAACTACTTACCCACTCATTTTCCACATTTCCCCAACATCGCACATCATAAGCATCTCTCTCCAAAAAGGATTTACTACAGACACATGGGCGATGCACTACAACATGAACCTCATGCAATAAAACAACCACTTCCATGAAATAAAAGTAACCAGGTATTTTCCTAGTTCCACCACAGATCCAATAATGTGTATCATACATCATGTATTATATTTCAAGCCTTTAAAACCCACACACAGAGTAAGAATCATCAAGTTATCACATCATATACATTTTATATCTATAGTAGTCTATAAAAACAATATCTAGAATATATGTGTCTGGATAACCAAAATCTATTTCAACCCACTACACACATATATTGAAAAATCTAACAACTATTCCTACCATGACATAAAACTTCCTAGAGAAGAGAGAAGGGCCAATGTGGGTAGTTCGCACTCAATCCTCCCACCAGAATGTTGTTTAAAACACCACCCAGGGCTCAGAATCCCTGGTGTGTTAGTATCCCTAACTGATGGATGGAGTAGCGTATAGAAAAAAATTACATAATATATTATAGCTCACAAACACACTATGGTCGTAAACAAGTCTTTGACACAACTACAACTAACATCTCTGGGACACCCGACAACCATTTCCTATAATAGGTATCCTATAAGTACGCACCCATTTAATGAGAATTATTACATTACATCATTCCATTGTTATCATTTCTACTTTACGTTAATTAATTCTTTAAACATTAATTAACCATATATAATTTCCACATTATATTTCATTAGAATCACACCCAAAGATCATTTTTCCTTCATATTAAAACCTAAACATTACACCCCAACAAGATCCAATCCACAATGGTTAACATCATTTATTCAATTACTAATTTACAACATCCCTTTCCCATATTCCTAAGAATTATATAAAATTATACTATTCTACCAAACACAAGTGGGATTAATATGGCATGTATATGAACTACCTGTCGAGTTATTGTCATCTATTGAAATAGCACAGACCCATCCTCCCTTGAGAAGCTAATCATATATAGAACATGGAATACCTCGCTCATCTTTTCCCCTTTGAGAAGAAGGGAATGTAAGACAAGCTTCCTTGTTTAGTTTGGAATGTAATGTAGATAAACATACAATAAGAATTAAAAAGCATCCAAACATTCACATCCAACCCATTTCATCATGCCTTATGACCTTTCTAACACCCACATTCATAAACCAATGCATCTCACCACTCTAGGAGTCAGCTACTGCAACAATAAATAGGCCTCCTTACCCCCACATATCACAATAGCCTTCTAGGCTCACATCAAAACAGAAGCCTCAGGAAATGAAACATCATACCAATTGGGATCTTGGCCCTTAAACAACCAAGATGGTAACTCAGAACCCCAAAACGAAATATATTTTATCAAATAACCTTTTCTTTAATCCATCTTGAATGAATTGATTTATTATTCATAGGTTCCAACTTTTGGAAACCTAACTAGTAAGCTATCACAAATTGATTAAACATTATTACTTAATCAAATTGATTAACATAAAATAACAAAAAAACAATCAGATTCATTCACATGCATCTTTATCTTTAGCCACACCATTATCAATTAATTCAATATTCTCATTGATTAACAATTTTTATCATGGAAAAAAAGCTAAACAAATAAATAATAGATATCACACTATCCAAAAAATCAAGAATCAATAACATAAAATCAATATCAATTTATTTATCTGCTTCAATTATTTATTATGTCAATTACATTGTGATCTAGGGGGATAATCCATGATAACTATACACTTTCACAAAAAAGAGAAGAGATGCAAAGTATCCCCTTACTCAAACAGTTCATGCTGTTTTTTATACGACAACAATACACACAACAGGATTCGATATCCTCCCATGTGAGAACTATATCCACCCAAGGATGAAGAGACACCACCACACTAGTCAACACCCAAGAAAATATCATTAGAAAGATGGAGATAGAATTCCATAAATGGGTATGGATACATCGAAGTAGATGGAACCAAAAGGATGATGACAGGTCAGACCTTATATCAAATATTGATCGATACTTCTTGGTTTCAAAAAATAAAGTAGAGAACCGATCCAAGGTGGAAAGGTGATTAGACAACACTTACAGTATATAATGAAAGGTTTCAGTGCCTCACATCTGAGAACAAGGACTTAGAGCTAGGGATGATGTTATCTCATCCATTAAAAATATTTAACAGAGAAACATTTTAAGATACACTTGATTTCCCATTAAATGTGGATCGAATTAAACCACATGTTTTGACCATGTAAAAGCATCATATGACTTAGGAAAAAATTAATATATGAGTTATGGACTTTCAATAATACATAGAGTCTTCAAAATGTGGCCTTAAATGCATTTTACTTCAAATGAAATGTCAAAGGGGGGAAACTGTAGGTAGCTAGAAACACTATTCATGATCTCAAAATTTGGCAATGTAAAGAGGATATCGTTGGAACCTTAACGTTCTAGAAACACTGTCATTGAACTCAACATTTGGAAAAGGAAAGAGGCTACCATTGGAACTCACAATTCTAGAAACACTATTCATGAACTCAAAATTTGGAAAAGGAAATAGGCTACTGTTGGAACTTCACCATTCTGGAAACACTATTCATGAACTCAAAATTTGGAAATGGAAAGAGGCTATCCTTGGAATATCACCATTCAAGAAACATTGTACATGAACACAAAATTTTGGAAAAGCAAATAGGCAACCATTGGAACCTCATCATTCTGGAAAAAAAAATTTTGAACTAAAAATTTGGCTAAAGAAATAGGGTACTGTTGGAACCTCATTATTCTAGAAACATTGTTCATGAACTCAAAATATAGAAACAGAAAGTGGCTACCATTAGAACCTTACCGTTTTGGAAACACTATTCCTGAACTCAAAATTCATCGAAGGAAAGGGAAACCATTTGACCATCCCCATTCTAGAAACACTGTTCATGAATACAAAATTTGGAAAAGGAAAGAGTCTACCATTGGACCTCACAGTTGCAAAATTCACATAAGTCTACCGATGAAATTGTTTACATAAGGTTACCATGGAACTGTTCATATAAGGATACTGATGATACTGGGCTACCGATGAAAATCTTCACATAAGGTTATCGTTTAACTGTTCACATATGGATACTGATGACCCTATTCATATAAGGTTACTGTTGAACTATTCACATAAGGATATCGGTGAAACTGTTCACATAAGGTTACCGTTGCACTGTTCTCAAAAGGATACTGATATCATTGTTCATATAAGGCTACTGTTTCACTGTTCATAGATGGTTACAATTGCATTGTTCACATTAGCCTACAGATGACACTATTCAGATAAGGATATAATTGCACTGTTCACCTAAGGCTATCAATGAAACTATTCACATAAGTCTACAATTGAACTATTCAGAGAACTAGATACACTATTAACAGAATTGGAAATTTGGAATTGGGTTGCGGATAAGTATCCTTGATCTCCCAGAACACCTCAGACACAAAATTTTCACAAAGGAATGGTCCAAAGAGGTCTACGCAATTACATCGAATACCTCTCAAAAAATTCTTATCCTCAAGAATTCAATACCAAACATAAAGGAAATAGAAAATAATTCCGGACAACCATCCGTAGAGACACCTCTCAAAAGAGATCACGCCACATGATGCAACCGGAGAAAGCCATCTCATAAACACGAATGGTATAAAATCACAAAGCGAACATCGTTACATGAAAGGAGTTAAAAATAAAACAAATCTGGGTACGGAGAACATATTTGTGACTCACATTCTCTAGTACTCTCTTCCATGCCACTGTGTGACCAGAATACACGATCCAAGGGGATTTAATGCAAATACAACATCTTATCTTTGCCGTCCTAGATATCTATAGGCTTCTCCTCGAAGGTCGTATCATCTTCGACAATGATCTATCCCCAATCGATGACATGTTATTCATTATGAATATAACGTTATAGCTGTGATACCTATAAATCATCATGTATATGTCTCATATGCATGGGAATTGTTACTACATATTCAAGAGCTCCAACACAAGCTAAGAGCTCAAAATTCCCAAAAAAAACCCAGGGAGAAAGCTTATTTCCATGACCAAACCTTCACTACCCATGATGGAGAGTAACCTTCAGACTCATGTGATCACCATACTAAAAATATAATGGTCTCCACATTTGATCAATATTTGATTTTTGATGATCACGTTCTATCTTCACCCTATCAAGAATCACCAAAATCATCTCTTTTGTATTCTGCACTCGTTTCGGTCTGAGAATTTTTTACTCTCCGACCCCAGTCCAGCACAATGGAGAATGAAAAGGTTGTCTATAAAAGGCTTCAAATGGCACCATACCAATGGTGGAGAGAACAAAAATGTTCTAAGAAAACACCACCAAGAGTAAGTTCCTCATCCACGAACATAAAAAATCTTGGACACAAGAGCATAACATGTCTTCAAGAGTTTGTATGGTCCGCTCTATCTGACCATCAGTATGAGGATGAAAAGTAGTGCTAAGGCATGGTTGATAACCAAAAGCATGTTGGGGACCTCTCCACACCCAAGAGGTAAAATGAGGATATCTATTAAAAAATGGTAATCCTTGGGATTCCATAAAGTCTCACCACCTCCTCCAGATTCATCCTTGACAAAACATCCACTGATTTAGACTCATTGATTGATTTGAACTGGGATGATTTTGTTAAATGATCTAATACCAAAAAATTAGCATCATATCCTCCATGAACTCGAGGTAAACTAGTAAAAAATTCCATTGATATGTCCTCCCACTTCCACAAAGTAATATATAATGGCTAGAGCAGACCACCCGGAACACGGTGTTCGAACTTCACATTCTGGCAGACCAAACATCGAGACACAAACTCTGTAACTACACACTTTAGCCCAGGCCACCAAAACTGAATCCTAATGGCTCAGTACATATTTTTCAAGATAGGATGAATTACTAATGGAGAACTATGGAAATCTCTAAGAACCATCTCTCACATGGAAAGAGGAACAAATATCCTTTTGTGATACATCACTCGGTGTTGTTCATCCTCAGACCAACCATTAGGGGCCTCACCACAAACAACTCGCTTTCTCCAGACCTCCACCTCAAGATCCCCCAACTGGGAGTCCTCTACCTATTGCAGTAGAGATTACTGAAAAATAATCTAAAAAATACATCATCTACCCCCAACATATCCCATATCGAGATGTGATGCCGAATTTTCTTCCATAACTCTCCAGGAATCACCAGATTCACGCACTCTATCACTACGTGACTTCGGACTCAGTGCATCAACTACAAAATACCCCTTTCCATTTGTATATGATATTTCTAATTCGTATTCCTATAAGAACTCCATCCACCAACGTAGTCATAAGTTCTAGTCACCCAGGGAGAAAACATACCTCAGTCTCATATGATTAGTGAAAACCACAAAACACTCTCCAATGAGGTAATGTATCAAAAAATTCGGAGAAAACACCATGGATGCCATCTCAAGTTAATGGGTGGAATTGTTACATTCATAGGGATGCAACTAATGATACCAATAAGAAGAAACTGATCTCCGCTACATCAAAACACTACTTAACCACATATGTGAAGCATCGTAGACAGCATCAAGCTGAATTCCTTTGTGGGAAGAAAAAGAACTGAGCACCTACTAAATTATTCAATATATACTCCAATGCTACCTAAAACTACTCAATCCATAAGAACCCCTGATGCTTCATAGTACAAGCAGTCAGAAGAGTCACAACATGAGAGAAATCAGTTACAAACATCCTGTAGTAGCCTCCAAGATCAAGGAAACTTCTCACCTAGGTCACTATCACATGGGCTTCCCGAGACACATATACTTCTATATTTAATGTATCCAAAGATACTACATGTTGGGACACAAAATTCCCCAATAAACGTATTTCTCAAGCCCAAAACTCACCCTTATTCAACTTCCCAAAAAACTGATGTCGACAGAGAACTCCCAAAATGCTGTATAGATTCTCTGTACTATCCTCCTCAAATGTATAGTACACAAGTATTTAATTGATTAAAACCAATGAGAAAATGTCCAGGAACTCATGAAAGACACCGTTCATCAATCCCACGATCATAGATAGAGCATTCGTCACACCTAACGACATTAAAATGAACACACAATGCCCTTGACGACAACAAAAAGAAGTCTTCAGGATATCCTCATCCTTCACACACATCTGATGGTATACAGACCATAAGTCTATCATTGAGAACCATCATTCATGCTACATTTGATCAAATAATTCATCAATCCATGGAAGAGTATAGCGATTCTTCACATTCAGGTTGTTTGAGTGACGATAATCGATACATAACCACAAACTGTCATCACCTTTCTTTTTGAAAAAAAATGGTGCACCCCCAGGGACAGACTCAACCGAAAAAAACCGCAATGTAACATACCATCATGATGTAGATGTAGCTCTCATAACTCTGAAGGGAAAATCCTATATGGATACATAAAGATATGATATTCTCTTGGTTGAAGCCCGATCCCACACTCGATCACTCGTCATAGGGGTTAGGCTACACCATATTCTAGAAATACATCAGTGTACTATTCTACTACCCTGGGAAACACCAAATACAAAACCTTTGAAGAACTGATCATCATCTTAGACATCATGGATGATAATGAAATAACACTCCTCTTGCCCATATGAGGGTCTTGCAGGCCAACGAACACCACTGGCTCTCCATTCGGATCGAATTACACAACCTTCCTCTCTAAGAAATCCACTATATCCTGCACCGAATTGAACCAATCCATGTTGAGGATGACATCATATGGTTTTATTCGTAAATATAGGAATTCTCCCCAAGAGCAGGGCTACCCCAACACTAGATCACAGTCTCTACATACTAAAAATAAGGAAGCTCAAATTACAACTAGTGAAGTCAATGCCAAGGAAATTAGAAGCCTCTCTACCTCAAGTACCAATGAAATGAATAGGGTATGTGACATGATGTAGTGTTTCACTATTTAATTAAACAAGCCATACATCAAGGTTGAAAACAAGCAACGGGTACCTCGAACGACATATGGCTCGCATGGAGCTGGATATACTAAAGCATGATGATGGCCATGACCTCCTCCACGAACTCTCTAACCCTGATGATAACCACCATCATGGTCGTGCTCAGCTCTCAAAGGATAGGTAGTGTCACAGGGTTGTACTCTCCCCACCCTATCTACGATCTGGTGATCTAAATATGGTGAAACCAGCTGTTGTTGCCTCAGCTGGAATTGCCTCAAAGGAGGAACATAGAGTGGAAAACTTGGTGCATGATGACTAATCTGAATGGTCGGGTACTCTAACTATTGATAACCACAAAAACCATAATAAAAACAAGTTCATGATCCCTTGGTATAGGATTGAGAGCTGTTGTCCCCAGAGAGATGACATGATGAGGGCATGGACAAACCCCAGGCCAAACAGAAACTCTTCTGCCATAAAAATTAGGAACCCCAAACCACTATTCTGCTTCGCGAGGAATCATGATAACTCACCACTCAAGGTGATTCGGTTCTATACAATTTCTTCTTGACGACCTATTCCCTTTCCACGACCTCAAGATATGTCTTTATCATAAATGGGTTGACATGGGGCTAGATCTCTAGATTCCAAACCTCCTAAAAATGCCTCACCATGGCATCCTCATCCAGTAATAGATTTGAAGAATACTGTAAAAGGTTCATAAAATGGATTCCAAACTATCGCACACTGGAGCTCCCATGTCAAATGGTAAGAAGCTCTTGGAATCTATACTCCTTCATAGTCGAAGAAAGAAACCTGACAATAAAGTTGTCTCGAAACTCCTCCAATGAGTTTATCAAATCCTCGCGATCCTCGAGGAATAAGAACCACCATTGCATCACTGATCCATGTAGCATCATCACAACTAATGACACCCATTGCTCTTTATTAGAATTGATCGAACTGAATCATATCTCGGCCTCCTCCAACTAGTCTTTTATGACTGAATCTGATGTGTAGCACTCGTACTTCTACAGACTCAGGCACTGAATCCCTCGGAGTGCCCTCCACCATGTGTCGTAATTGTCAACCTCTACCCTCCGAAAATCTAATTGCATAACATGCTGGACATATTCTGTTGATGAAAATTATTTTTTATGAAGAAAAACACTTTTACGGGAAAGAGAGAATCCATAGGGTCCAACAATACACCCAAACAACCCCAAGCAAATACCATGCTGGACATCTTCTATGTGATCCTGAAGAGGACATAGACCTAGTGCCATACTTGTAAAAAAAAATAGTTAGATCTCCTAAACCTAGATTAAGGAAGAATCGACATTAATTAATTAATTGTTTTCTATTATTCATTTTTGGTTAACCTATCCCATGGTCTACCGATTCAAACACCAAAAGAAGGAATAATGATGCATGATCCTTTCTAGTTCTCTACCCTACCACTATATCACCTAGTTTAGTAGCCATTGTAATCATAAATGTTTGTAGATCAGATAATTGGGTTCTCTAAATTTCATTTTCTTAGGACTTCTCCACTGTTTATGTCACTTTCTAAACATGACAAACATGGTTTCCGTACCAACCCATGCAACATCACCTGTGCCTGACACCAAACTCCATCCTATCCCTCAACTAGACCATTGATACCACTATTCCACGACCCCCTCCCAACAAGGTGTACCCTCCTTGGACGGCAATCTGAGAAGGGAGATCATGACCTCTGAGTCCTGCCTCCAGTAAGCCCCGGGTTGGAAACTATTACCAAGGGTATAGTAAACACACAAATGGGAGTCATTAGACTCTATGAGAATACCTCCAAAAGAGAGAGATAATATAGAAACCAACCAACTCCAAATCAAACTTTAATATAAAATAAATCCCAAGTTCACATATGTAATGTAATACAAAACTACATTAACTGAAATGGTAAATCAACAAGTACCCAAAAGAAAGTGAAAACTACATTGACAATGAAGCCCAACCATCTCCTGCAACCCCAATCTAGTAACAAATATCCTGATCTCCAATCTACACCATGTGACTAGAAAAATAATTTATAGATAAATAGGGTGAGTATAATATTATACATTGCAGGATCCTCCCAAGAATCCTCTCGTGAAAAAGTAAATTAAGCATGCTAAAGCATAGTGATCAAAAAGTGAAACTATCTCGTCACCTAAATAGGTATACTATGTTCCCAGCCTCCCCATGGATACTCTCACTAAGTAACTCATTCAAGATTTTATAATATAATAAATAATATGAAGCGTACCACAATAATACTTCCCACTCATTTACCTCTTTTCCCCAAAGTCGCATATCCTAAGTATCTCTATCCAAAAAGGCTTTCTCTCATACACCTCGGGGAAGAACTACAACATGCACCTTGTGTAACAAAACCACCAAGTCCACATATGAAAAGTAACCTGGTAGTTTCCAGGAGCCAACACAGCTCGCATAACTTGTATCATTGAACATGATTTATACCTCAAGCCATTAGATCCCACACACCGAGTAAGAATCCTCAAGGCGTCACAACCTATACTTGTTACGCCTATAGTAGTCCATAAAAAACTATATCCAGAATATATGTGTGTGAATAACCACAACCCATTACAGAACTATACACACTTATATATGGATAACAAACCATTGTTCCTACCATCACATGTAATTGCCAAGAGAAGAGAGAAGGACTAATGGGGGTAGTCAGTCATCCATCCTCCCAGCAGAATGTTTAGGAAAACAACCCCTAGGGATCAGAATCCCTGGGGTGTTAGTTTCCTTAAATGAAGGGGTGGAGTAGCATATAGAAATAAAAAAAGTACAGAATAGAATATAGAACACAACAACACTATGGGAATATCCTAGTGTTAGACTCAACAATAGATAACGTCTCTCGAAACCCCGACTGCCACATCAAAGACTTTGTATCCTAGAAACACACAACCATTTAAAGAGAATTATTACAAATCATCATTCCCCTTTTATTTGACTTACTTTACATTAATTATGTCTTTAAAAATTTATTAACCATCAACAATTTCCACATTATATTTCATTGGAAACACACCAAAAGTTTACTATTCCTTCTAATTACATCCTCAGAAATGTGCCCAAGCAAGCTCCAAACCCCTTGGGTTAACATCATTTATTCAATTATTTATTTACAGCATTACGTTCCAATATTCCCTAGTATTCTAGAAAAGGATTATATTCTACATAACAGAAGTGGGATAAACATGGTGAGTAGATGAACTACCCGTCGACTCTTTGACAACTATAGTAAGAATGTAGACCCATCATTCCTTGAGAATCTGAACATGGAAAGCACGTGGAAAACCCTGCATGTCTTCTCCCCTTTCGGTAGAAGGGTAAGCAACACCAGCTACCCTGATTAGTGGGGAATGTAAAGATGATAAACATAAAATAAGAATCTTCAAGCATCCAAACATTCACATCCAACACATTATATCTTCCCCAGTGTCATTCCTGACACCCACATGCATAAACCGATTCATCTTTCCACTCTAGGCACATATGCTACCACAAACAATATGCCACCATGCCCCCACATATCACAACTGCCTTCCAAGCTCACATTAGAACACAACCAGTATGAAAACAATCATTATACCAATTGTGCACTTGGCCCTTAAATAAGAAATTGTGTAAATCGTAACCCTACATGGAATAATATTTTATCAAACATATGTTTCTATAATCAATCTTCAATTGACCAATTTATTATTCATAGGTTCTAACGTCGGGAAACCTAAACAGTAAGCTATCAAAAATTTATTAAACAATATTACTACATCAATTTGATTTACATAAAATTACAACAACAACAATCTGATTCATCCACATGCCTCATTATATTTATCAAAACAATAATCAATTAATTTCATCATTACATTTGTTACCAATTTCAATCAAGAACAAAAATCTAAACCAAGAAAGAATATATATGAAATTATCATAAAAATCAAGAGGCAATAACATATGATCAATTAAAATTTATTTATTTGGTCCAATTATTTATTATGTCAATTCCATTGTGATCCAGTGGGAGAAAACATGCTAAATCAATAGGTTCACAAAAACGAAAAGAGAAGCAATGAATCCCCTACCTCAAATGGTTCATGAAGTTCTTTATACGACAACCAGATACATAATAGTTTATGATCTCCTCCCTCAATTACTACTATATCCACCCGAGGATGTAGAGACACCACCACACAAGTCACCACCCCGAAAAATACCACTTTGAACATTAAGATATCATTCCATAAAAGGGAAAGGAGAAACTGAAAGAGATAGACCCAAAAGAATGATGATAGGTTATACCTTATATCGAAGATTGATCGATACTACTTGGTTGCAACAAAAACCGAGGAGATCCAATCCAAGGAGGAATGTTGATGGCACAACTCCTACGAGATGGAATGAAAGGATCGAGTGTCTCATAGCTGAGAACAAAGAGGAAGAACTATGAAAGATGATATCACATCCCATTATAAGATTTAATAGAGGAACAATGTAATATACACCAGATTTTTATTAAAAAAGGATCACATTAAACCATGCGGTGTAACCAAGTAAAAGCATCCTGAGCCTTAGGAAAAAATATGTATAGGATTTATAGCCTTTGAAAGGGCCTTAGAGTCTATAAAATGTGTCTTTAATTGATTTTTTCTTCAAAGTAATCATTAATGCGATGAAACTGTACAAAGCTAGACGCACTGTTAATGATCACGAAATTTGGAAAAGGGAATAGAGGTTACCGTTGGAACCTCACCTTTATAAAAACAACATTGATTAACTAAAAATTTGGAAAAGGAAAGAGGATACTATTGGATCCTTTCCACTCTGGATACAATGTTCATGAAATAAATATTTGGAAAAGGAAAGAGGCTACCGTTGGATCCTCACCATTCTAGAAACAATGTTCATGAAATAAAATTTTGGAAAAAGAAAGAGGCTACCATTGGAACCTCATTGTTCTGGAAACACTGGTCCTTATATCAAAATTTGGAAAAGGAATGGGGCTACTAATGAAACCTCGCCATTCTGGAAACAGTGGTCATGAACTCAAAATTTGGCAAAGTAAAGAGGCTACCGTTGGAACCTTACCGTTATGGAAACATTATTCGTAAACTCAAAATACGGTAAAGAAATGAGTCTACCATTGGAACCTCACCGTTCTGGAAACATGGTTCGTGAACTAAAAACATGGAAAAGGAAAGAGGCTACTGTTGAATCCTCGCCGTTATGGAAACACTATTCATGAAATCAAAATTTGGAAAAGGAAATAGGCTACTGTTGGAACCACGCCATTTTGTAAACACTATTCATAAACTCAAAATTTGGAAAAGGAAAAAAAAGCTACAGTTGGAACCTCACAATTCTGTAAACACTGTTCATGAACTCATAATTTTCCAAAGGAAAGATGCTACTGTTGGAACCTCACAGTTTTGGAACACTGTTCACAAACTCAAAATTTGGCAAGGGAAAGAGGCTACCATTGGAACTCATCATTGAACTATTCACATATGCCTACGTATGACACTGTTCACATAAGGTTACCATTGCACTGTTCACATAAGGCTAAAGATGACACTATTCACATAAGGTTACCGTTTCACTATTCCCATAAGGATACCGATGACACTGTTCAAATAAGGTTAATGTTGCATTGTTACAATAAGGCTACATATGACACTTTTCACATAAGGTTACCATTCCCCTTTTAACATAAGGCTACCGATGACAGTGTTCACATAAGATTACTATTGTATTGTTCACATAAGGCTTCCGATGACACTGTTCACATAAGGCTACCATTACACTATTCACAGAAGGTTACCGTTGCACTATTGACATAAGCCTAACTAGTAACACTATTCACATAAGGCTACTATTGCATTGTTCACATAAGGCTATCGATGAAACTATTCATATAGAGCTACCATTTCACTATTCATTGAACTGAAAACACTGTTCACCGAACTGGAAATTTGGAAATGTGTTGGTAATAAGTCACATTGACCACCTGGAACACCATAGACACCCGATGTTCACAAATTAATGGACAAGAGAGGCCTAGTCCATTACAATGATTCACTAAACCATGAGAATCTATTTTTTTTCAACTATTGAGTTAATAGCTTCAGAATAAATTATCCTAATGAAATCACTCTTTTATTGAGTGATTTTGGTTTTTTACTGGGACATATTATCTCATTTTTTCAGTGTCTATGACTATACATAATTTATGTGATCTATCCATTTTTTACTCTTGTGAATGATTTATATATTCATTTGTAAACACAAAATCATAGCTATAAATTCTAAAATGTCATGTGTTATTAGACAATATAAGGGTCCAATTCTACTCAGCCAATAATGACAAAACATTATATAATATATGATAAAAATAAAAAACTAATGTTTAAACATCTATTAATATATCTTCAACATATATTACATAAGTACGTTATTTAATGTTTTTTTGTTTTAATTGTCTTCATCTAAATGTTTTTTCAACCTCTATTAGTATTTTTGTGTGGTAATTCATCAACATCATTGATGATTTAGTTGAAATAATCCCTTATTTGACAATGAGTGATTGGTTGAATATTGGGTATGGATAGTGTTACGTAATGGTACAAGGCAATGATAGAGTAAAATGTTTTTTAAGGGATAAGTGATGCATCCTGTGGTGAGGTTTGTTTTTTGTTTTGTAAAATTGATTTAAATAAATAGGTTTTATTATGTCTTATAGTGTTGTTAGTTTGGGTTTACTTAAGGGATTTATATTCTTATTATGAAACATTTTTGGGACAAATAATAATAAAAGAGGAATTATTAAGGGGTAATGAATAGTTTTTGGTTGTTTTAGGAATATTGGGGGTGGTTCTATGGCTGTGGGGGGTTCTAGAAAAGCAGTTATGAAATTAAGTAATGGATATTTATGAAAATGTGAGAGAAGGGATATGAATAAAAAAATATTAGTGGGGAGAAGTTATTGTGTCTACCTGAAGTTTTTTGAAGTAATTTAGATGCTTATGATCTTACAGATAGGGAAAATTGTGAAAGGGGGTGAAGGGAACTGATGAAATATGTTTAGCGGTTTGATGAATATTTATTGAACTTCCAAAACTTAATGAATGTCACACGTATTTATATAGTGGTGTGTCATGATTTATATAACCATGATTGGCTCACATTTAGTTTTCCAAAAGAAATAAATTATGGTCTAGGAAACAATGATGAAGCAATGTTTTAGATGTTCGATTTAATAGGATTACAATATGGATTTGTGGTATAGATATTGTTAGGCCCACAAATTAGTCATACCATGATTCACCCCCCCCCCTCTCAGGGTATTCATCTTTGTGGACCTAACAATTGGTATCAGAGGGAAAGTTTGAAAGTTGTTCTTCTCTCAATGGAGGTCACCAATCATAAAGGGATTCCGTTCTTCGATGGATATAATTTTTAGATATGGAAGAATTGGATGCAACACTATTTCTGATCCTTGGGAATGGATGTGTTTTCAGCAGCTATGCATGGTATTACAGCTGATATTAATAGTGGTGCTTTATCAGAAGCTGAGCATAGAGAGTTGGATGCTGATTCCAAAGCAACCAATGCCTTAGGGGGAGCCCTTTCCAATCCCATCTACACGAAGGTGATGTCATGAAAAACATCACATGCTATGTGGGAAAAGATTTTGAATATATATGAAGGGGACACAAAAGTCAGAGAGGCAAAGCTGCAAGTGTTCTGGAACAAATATGATGATCTGAAAATGAACCCGAATGAGTCTGTTGACGCATTCTTTGACAGGGTAAACATTGTTGTGGAAGATATGCGAGGTCTTGGAGAAGTCATTGAATACATAAAGATTGTAAAGCGCATCTTGAGGAAACTTACACCTCGGTTCAATCCGAAAGTTTCAGAACTAGAAGATAACGATCCAAAAGAGCTGACATTGGACAATTTGCACAGTACCTTGGTTGCATATGAAATGAGGAACGATGATAATGAGGCTGTGGAAAAGGGGAAGTCTAAAGAGGTGGCATTTAATGCCATGAAGAAGCTCACCATTGAAGATTCTAATGAAGAAGAAGAGACAGATGAGGTGATGTCATTTCTTTCTTCAAATCTACAAAGAGGAAGAGGAAAATTTAAAGGTAAACTTCCACTAGCATGTTTTCGATGTGGAAAGTTTAGTCATCTTGCGACAAGATGGCCAAATAAGTTTCAAGATAATGATGATGATGATGAAGTTGAAATTCCCAAGAAGAAAACATCAGCTTTTGTGAAAGGGAATAAGCAATTCAAGAGAAATTTATTTAAGAAAAAGAATCTTCTCTCACAAGAACTTGAAAGTTCAGATGAGTCTGAGGATGAAGAGGTTGAGGAAATTGAAAATTGCAGAGATTGTGGGGTAAATTCTTTGGTGGCGATTGTTGGTAGTTCTCAAAAGGGAGAAGAAGTTGATGCTAAAGAAGAAGAAGAAATTGATGGGAGAGTTGATATGAAAGCTGAATTGGAATCAGCTCTTGAGGAGATAGACGTTTGGAGATCCAAAATAAAGAAAGCCAATAAAGTGGTTCGTGATGCCAAACTCTATATGCAACAACAGGATGAAGAAAACTCTGTGTTGTTAGAAGAAATTGAAAGACTAAAATCCTCAACACCGGAGAACTCAGAAAATATTGTTGAGTATAAGCTTAAATTGAGGAACAAAAGAAGGAAATTGATCGTTTGACCAACACAGGAAAAGATCAGGTTAGATGTATCAAAGAGCATGAAGAAGAAGTGGTCAGTCTACGACAAAAACTTAAGGATCAAGATAAACACTTGACCCCCAATGTGATATCCAAAAAGCAGGCCATTCAGAAGATAGAGAAGATGAATGTGGAGCCTGGTAGTTCAGTAGGGAAGAAGCAGCAAATGAGCTCAGATGTTAAGGTCATTTCTGGGCTTAGTGAAGAACAAAAATTTGCGACAATTGCAGTCAGACCGCAAGCACTCATCCCGAAAGTGAAGGTTGATTTGGGCAAAAAACAGAATCAGAATATTCAGAGATCTCAAAGGGAAAATCGTAGTGCTGAAATATCATGAGGGAATGCATCCTATATCAGGTGTTATTGCTATGGGAAAACGGGACATTCACAGTATGAGTGTTCCATAGCCAAGAGATATAGAAGGGAACATGAACAAAGATGGCAGCCAAACAAATAATGGTTTTCCAGAACACATTTTGAAGGACACTGTTTTTGGTGCGGAGGATTTGGACACATGGCTAGGTATTGCCATTCAACCATTCAGAGAAATGTGTCAAAGCAGAATCAAAATGTTCGCAAGCAGTAGATCAATAAACCAAAAAGTGAGTTAAAATTTCAGAACAGATTTCTAGCTCTGAAAGAGGAGGGTGGTCCATCATACTATGAGAAAGAACAGAAGTCTCAATCCATGCCGAGTGTGAAAGAAAAAGTATGGACCAAGAAGAAGAAAAATGAGAAGGCTGTGGTGGCGGAGATTTCCCTTAAAGCATCAGATCGATCTGGTGTTTGGATCCTTGATAGTGGTTGCACATCCCACATGACGGGTAATAAGGATCTTGTTACAGGAATCAAATATGACAAAGAAGGATTTGTCAAATTTGGAAATGATGAAGTCCTAATGATTGATGGCTCAGGGAAAGCCAAGTTTGGGGGCAAAGAGATGAGACGTGTTGATGTCTTGGTAGTAGAGGGTCTCAGTCATAACATGCTTAGTGTCAGTCAACTATGTGACTTTGGGAACTCTATCCAATTTACCAAGAAGATGTGTGTTGTGAAACGAAAAGATGGAGCAGATGTTCTATAGGGAAAAAGGTCAAAGGGAAATCATTACCTTGAAGGTGGGGAAGAAGGTACTTGTCTTTTATCCAGAGAGGAAGAAAACCAGCTGTGGCATAAGCTACTTGGTCATCTATGCCAACCATTTATAGAGGATCTCGTAAAATGTGATGCTGCTAGAGACCTTCCCAAACTATCACGTGATCACACTCATACGTGTGATGCTTGCCAACAAGGGAAGATCATCAGAAAGACATACATGCCAAAGGAACAGAAATCAAATAGAGTGCTCGAATTGGTTCATGCTGATGTATGTGGACCTATTTCACCACGAGCTATAAATGGGAAAATGTACTATGTTCTTTTCATTGATGATTATATCAAAATGGCCTGGGTATTCATCATTACCCATAAGACAGAGGTGTTCAGTTGTATAAAGCAGTATAGGAGGGAATCAGAAAAGATGCTTGGGCAGAAAATCCTGAAATTTCATACTGATAATGGAACAGAATTTACAAATAGTCAGGTTGAAAACTATCTCGAGAAACATGGGATAAGGCATCAAGTATCATCTGTAAGAACTCCCCAACAGAATGGAGTGGTTGAAAGAAGAAATCGGATCATAAACAACATGGCCATAACAATGCTTATTGATAAGGACCTACCAGAAATTTTTTGGAAGGAAGCCATTTTAACATCGGTCTATGTTTCAAACAGGTCTCTATTGTGTCCGAAGCAAGGGAAGACTCCGTATGAACTATGGTACGGAAAGAAGCCAACGCTGAAATACTTTCGAATTTTTGGAATTAAGTGTTTCATTCTCAAAAGAGAAAATCATAGGAAGTTTGAGGCACGAGGAGACGAAGGTATATTCCTTGGCTACTCAGGGAAAAGTAAAGCATATAAATGATTCAACAAGAGGATGGGAAAAATCGTTGAGAGCAATGATGTCACTATAGTTAAAAATGAATAGAATACTCAACGATCCCGTGAATAGTTCTTGGATGAAAGTGATGATGAGGAAAGCAACACATGGGGGCAGAAGTTCTAGAGGCTGACTCAGAAGAAGATACTGATGATGAACAAGAAAGTGTCAAGTCTATATCTGCAAGGAAGCCAAAGAGTCGAGCCGAAATTGATAGGAAGAATATCATTGGTGACCAGACAGCCCCAGTTCAGACTCGAAGAATGAAGTCATTACAGAAAACATCGTTTTTATCTCAGGTGGAGCTGAAATGTTTTTCCGATGCAGCTGAAGATGAAAATTGGGTTCAAGATATGAATGAAGAGCTTGATCAGATTGAGAAGAACCAGACGTGGGAGATTGTTTCGAGACCAGCAGACAAGAATTTCATTGGGACTAAATGGGTCTATCGCAACAAGATAAATGAATATGGAACTGTGATTCGAAACAAATCACGACTAGTGTGCAAGGGGTACTCCCAAATCGAAGGAATAGATGTTGATGAGACATTTACACCAGTTGCAAGGCTGGAGACAATCAGATTATTCTTGGCCATAGCAGTGCAAAGAATGTTTAAAGTGTTCTAGATGGATATCAAATACGCGTTCTTGAATGGGGTTCTGGAAGAATAGGTGTACATTGAGCAGCCAGATGGTTTTCTTATTCATGAGGATGAGAAAAAAGTTTGCAGGCTGAAGAAGGCATTCTATGGGCTGAAACAAGCACTACGAGCATGGTACTCAAGGCTTGATCAGTATTTGAAGAAGCTTGGTTTTCAGCATGAAAGAGCTGATTACAATCTCTATTTTAGTAGTGAAAGTAATCAACGGATGATGGTGCAGGTTTATGTTGATGACATAATATTCGGTGGATCAGATGAAGCTCAATGCAGACAGTTGTCCAAATTCATGAAAAATGAGTTTGAAATGTCAATGATTGGAGAGCTAACATTTTTCTTTGGTTTACAGCTGACACAAGGAACTAATGTCACTTTTATTTCTCAATCCAAATATGCCAAGGAGGTTCTAAGAAGGTTTGGAATGGATAATTTCAAGGATATGAAGACTCCGGTTGCTACCCGGATGAGATTATCAAAAGATGAGGATGGCAAGGCAGTTAATATCACAGAATATGGGAAAATTATCAGAAGTCTGTTGTACTTGACCGCAACAAGGCCTGATATTGTTTTCACCACATGCCAAGCAGCGAGATAGCAATGTAATCCCAAGGAAAGTCACATGCTTGCAGTGAAAAGAATACTTCGGTATATCAAGGGCACAGTGGACTTCGGGCTGACATATAACGACAAGTCTCAGACAAAATTATTGGGATATATTGATGCAGACTGGGCTAGTTCAACAGATGACAGGAAATCAACATCTGGAGGTGCATTTTATCTTGGCGGACTATGTATTGTTTGGTTGAGCAAGAAGCAGGATTGCATTTCATTAAGCACCATAGAAGCTGAGTATATTGCAGCCACTCAAGAATGCACACAGTTATTGTGGATGAAGCAAAAGCTTGAAGATATGGGAGTTGAAGTGAAGTCTCCAATCAGAATCCAGTGTGACAACTCAAGTGCTATAAATCTTAGCAAAAATCATGTCCATCATTCCAGGACAAAGAACATTGATATCAAGTATCATTTCATCAAGGGGAAGGTTGAGCAGGGCATCGTGAAGTTGGAGTATGTGCCTACAAAGCTACAGGTTGTAGACATTCTGACAAAGGCCTTACCCAAGGAAGCTTTTGAGAGGCATCGACTGGCTCTGGGAGTTCAGTCGATTCCCCTAACTTGAAATAGTGTGGATGTGGGACCCCCCCCTCTCCCCGAGGTATGATGTGTTTTTCCCTAATATGCTGATATATGTTCTCTACTATGTTACAGACTACAAAAGAGTGTCCTTTGGGTTCGTTGACAAAGGGGGAGAAAGAGTTTGTTAAAGGAGGAGAAAATAGTGATTGTTCAAGGGGGAGACAGTGCAGAGATTTGATAAATCATAATTGATATGGGGAGAAGCTGACAGGTGGAGCAGCCAGAAAGGGGGAGCAATGGGAAAGGGGGGGTGTATTAAATCTGACGATGATAGAAGTGATCAATCAAAGAATAGATATCACGACATCTGAGGATCTTGATAAAATCAGAAGAGTGGTCTTGGAAAGTGGTAAGACTATTTCCAAACCAAAAATTGGTCTTCCAACAAATCCATCAATAATCGGTATTAGTTTAGTACAAATTGGTATCAGTTTGGTGTCAACAGTGGATTTCAGAGATAATGTGATTCATTGATGAACTTTTCATTTACTCTTGTTTCTCAAGATGAGCATTGCTCATGCGGGCTTAGAGTATGTGTTTAGTAAATCCTTGATCACTATCAGAATCGCAATGAGGTGAATAGAGGCTGAAGAATCAACGACGTATCTTTGTTTTGGAAGAGTTGTCAACAAACTCAAAGGGGGAGATTGTTGGGAAAAAATCCCTCAAGGTATCATTGAAGCATTTTGAGGTGATTGTGTTTGTTGACAAAGTGGACATCTGAGTAGTGATTGTTGACAAAGCAAAACAATGACATACAAATTTTTTGACAAAGAGGAATTCATGGTGGAATGTCGAGTTCAAGAGCTGAGGTCAAAGATCCATGTTTGATTCATGAATATCGATAAACGGAATGGATGATCTGGAGGCGGTACAAAAAACAGATACAAGGTGGTGCCTTTTTCCAGTGTTTGCCAATATTTAGGGCCTGAAAATTGGCAAATGAAGAAAAGTGTTTTTGGCAAAAGGACTTGCGCGCCGAGGACTTGGAGTATAGGAAACTTGCGCGCCATATGTTTTTCAAGATCAGAAGATAAAAATATGGCAAAGTAATGAGGTTCGCGCAAGTTTGGGAGTTGGTTGCGCAAGTGTCTAAAATGCCAGGGGACTTGCACACCGAAACTGGGTCGCGCAGGTGACCTGCGCGCCATCGCGTAGGGTGGTCAGATTGCCTATAAATACAAGACCACCCCTCCACATTTTCAACGAATTTGAACACTTTGAGAAACCAGAGCTCCCGTCGCGCAGGTGTGGTGGTCTCGCAAATGATGAGTGTGGGTCGCGCAAGTGAATTTTCCCGCCAGTAGTTGAAGTTGTGCACCGGTGTTAGAAGTTGCGTGCTAGTTGGCAGTTGCACGCCAATATTGGTTTAGGCTTAAAAGGAAGAGAGTCACGCAAGATTGGAGTTGAGGAAGCTTGAGTCACGCAAGTCCTCCTCAGACACTTGCGCGAATCAGGGTTCCTCAACTCCAAACTTGCGCGACTCTCTTCCTTTTACGCCTAAACCAATATTGGCGTGCAACTGCCAACTGACGCGCAACTTCTAACACCGACGCACAACTTCAACTACTGGCGCGCAAATTCACCTGTGCGACCCACACTCACCACTTGCGCGACCACCCCACCTGCGCGACGGGAGTTCTGATTTCTCAAAGTGTTGAACTCCGTTGAAAATGAGGAGGGGTGGTCCAGTATTTATAGGCAATCTGACCACCCTGCGCGACGGCGCGCAAGTCACCTACGCGACCCAGTTTTGGCGCGCAAGTCCCCTGTCATTTTAGACACTTGCGCGACCAACTCCCAAACTTGCGCGAACCTCTTTACTTTTCCATATTTTGATCTTCTGTTCTTGAAAAACATATGGCGCGCAAGTTTCCTATACTCCAAGTCCTCGGCGCGCAAGTCCTTTTTCCAAAAACACTTTTCTTCATTTGCCGATTTTCAGGCCCTAAAAATTGGCAAACACTGGAAAACGGCGCCACCTTGTATCTGTTCTTTTGTACCACCTCCAGATCATCGATTCCTTTTATTGACATTCTTGAATAAAACATGGATCATTGACCTCAGCTCTTGAACTCGACATTCCACCATGAATTACTATTTGCCAACAAATTTTTATGTCATTGTTTTTCTTTGTCAACAATCACTACTCAGATGTCCACTTTGTCAACAAACACAATCACCTCAAAAATGCTTCAATGATACCTTGAGGGATTTTTTCCCAACAGATATACCATATAGTATTTTTGTCTCATTAAATATCTCTTTTATTTTGCACTAGTGACATGGACTCAGTGGGAAATATTGTTTTCATTAGTGGATATCAAAATGGATTCATTATTATGTAAGGTTGTAATGTGATTTTTCACCCATGAAATATAATTTATCCCATGTCCTCTAAAAGTATGGGACTTATGGTATGGTATATTCCCTAAATTAGGATGTGACACAACAACTCTCAATCTTGATTCTATGGATTTCCATTTATTCATAAATAATAAAACATTAAAATTTCGTGTGTCATTGTTTTTCTATCCCACCAACATTGTGGTATGATGCATTGATATACACAGTTATTAATAGTGTTTCAAATATCTAATTGAAATTATTTTAATTCGTCTATATGAGTTACACCAAACATTTTTTACATTTGAAAGTTCAATTCAACCCATTATCAAATTAATTCAATCATTGGTTTATCAATTCCATTATATTATCTTATAATTATAAAAGGATTGATTGTTTTAGTGAGCGATATTAAGGAGATCACCTTAGAGCCACTAAAATATCATTTTTAAACAATTACTAACATAAGACTTACGATGACTGAAAATTAAAAATCAAAAGGAAAATATGAATTATTTTCCTATAAGAAAGTTCATCCTTTATTTTAAAAATCTAATCATATCTAATTCACTTCATTCAAATCATGAGATAGCTCTCCCAATATTTTAATGATCAATGTAGTGGTTTATTTGAAATATTTTTTCGTTGAAGGGTGTCTCCACATTCTTCAAGATCACTGTAGATCTATATAATAAAGTTCTCATAAAAATTAAAGGAACAAATCACATTAAATTTAGTTTAACATGGACGTAACATGAACATGACATAAATTATAGTATCTTGTAACTTTGTTATCGCACATTTATCACAATGGTTTAATAGCCAACATGATTGTTTTGACCTTATAAATAATATAATTGGAAAAGAAATCCTACAACATTTTTTTCATCTATCCCTTCACTAAAAATCGTCTCATTTTTTTCATCTTCCTTCCAATTTACATATTTCTCTAACCCTTATAATTTTTCACTGAACCCCATCATAATTTATCATAGTTTCCCATATACATACTAAGAAAGTTACATTCCTAATGGAGTCATATAGGGTTTTCTCTAATACCATAATGTATCATCGTATTTTCTTTACCAATCCATATTTATTTCTTTAATGGTCTTCTCTAATATTTTCTTCAACTCCCTATATAAAGGCTTGACTTTTCTATATCATTGATAATGATACAGAGTACTCATGTTTTGTAGAAAACAATACTTCTCAAGAAGTCATCAAAATAAATAAAAGATGATATATATTCTGGGTTCTCAAATTAGAGACCTAGGCATGGAAAACCTATTATGTATATCCCATATACACTGAAAAATTTAACCACCATGATATTTTCAAGAAACATATCATATATCATCATGATGATTTTAGAACGTTGAATGTGATTTCAAATAACCATAAGGATCCTTTAAATAGTGTGATATTATGGAAGAGAAAATATAATTTGAAATATCTTCTCCATAATTATTTATTATCCATGGTTTCATCTAATTAGATAGGAGTATGAAGAACTAAAAAACATTCATCATAATTATTGGTTTCACATTGATGAACTGACTTGTGTATCAACATTTTTAAATGTATTAAATCATAAAATATATAATGTTTAAAATTATCTATATAATTTTTTTTATTTTTTTTTTGATAAATTTGAATTGAACATCCCAGTCACTAAATTGTTTATTATGTTTGTGAAATATTTTTTTACTATGATATCAAATATAAACAAAATTTTATATTGAAATTAATATCTTATTTTATCATCCTTATATCCTATTTAATCGGAAAACCCAACCATAAAATGTTGTCAGAAATAATATTCTACCCTCCCTTCGTAACTAGTATTTCTATTTCTAACTCAATATGTATTAGGATACACAATATCAAAAAATGTTTATAAAATTTCTTTTTAATATGTACATGAATGATACATGATTCGTTGGAACAACCACTTTATATGGTACTGCATAGGGTTTAAAAACGTTGAATGAAAAAAAACTACGATTCAATCCATTTTTGTAATTTTAATTCAAACAATAATATATAATATTATATAATTCCTATTAGGTAGGACCTAAAATTACACCCACAACCTTTTTATGAAATTACAATACATAATAATTACTCATGGTTTATATAAACATGATTGGATTTTCCCACTTGCTGTGTATCTTTATTAAGAAAGTGATAAGCCTTAGCTTTATATATTTTACACTCTCTTTGAAACATTTACTGAACATAAACTCCACATTTAATTTGGTTACTAATATTTTGAGAAATTTTCCATGAACATTGAACAAAAACTATAGAAACAAAATAAAATTTCTATATAACTCACTATAATGGGCAATATCGATTATTTGATCACTATAAATTTTATGGGATCATCCTTATCCCCATAATTGGAGATATGATTAACAAAAATATTTTATATTTCTAAATTAATTTAATGATCACCCAATAAATTTTGAGGCCTAACATTTCATATATATCTAATATGAAATCATTTTTTTAGAAACAAATCATATGATTATTTTTATACAATAAAATTATCTAATATGACCTCAAGAAAATAATTCTTCAGCTAATGAATACAATGTCTCATGAAATAGTGGAAAATGATGGGTGTATTACTCATCTCCTCAAAGGTGAATAATTATGAAATGTTTTCTTAGTTATGTGTGGGTTTTAAAAATTTATAATCCATTGGTTCCATGAGAATGTTATTATATTAAGAATATTTATTTAAAAAACATCAATATATTTTTCTGAATAATCATTCCAATATAATACAAATTAATATGTGGGGAATGTAATTATTCCTAATTATATCAAAGTTTTTCAGTTATTCACCAAAAAATATTCACATAGAGATGAAAATTTAACAATGCACCCCATTCATGTAAAATAGAATTAAAAACTAAAATTTTAGAAATTAAAATAATATGTAACAAATAAGAATGAAATACTTGATTCTTAATCTAGTCTCATAGAAATTATTCCCCAGTAATGGAATCAAAAAATACAATTCTCTTGTGCCTCATAATTTATTTATAGTGTTAATATTTATTTAGAAATGTATATACACAGTCTCTAACTTCCAATACACTCAATGGTATATTATATAAGAAAGGGGTTATAGGATAAACAACTAGGAATAGTGAATTAATCCAATTCTATTACATGTTTCTAAATATATTGTTACTAGTACATTTTAAAAATATTCATGTAGTTAGAATGATAAATAATTTAATATGAACCTTGAAAAATAAAAATGTATATTATGAATATACAGAAGCTGAACTATTTTTAAATGCTTTCTTCATAAAAATATTGATGTAAGTATCTTTTAGAAAGAATGAATTGTTTAGTATAGTGATTCCCGAAAGTTAACTGATTTTCACTAATTTAATATCCTCTTATACTATCACAATTAATATAATTAATCTTATTTAATAAAGAATATTTAATCTATGGTTGGTAATAAATTATTTTCATAAAAAAATACAAATAATGATAACTCTCATAGTCCTATCATTTAAGGTATCATTGGGGATAATCTTATAATTTTCAACTATCTCCAACAGTGAATAGAGAATAAAATAATTTCTAATATAAATGTGATACTGAATAAAATAATTCATTTCACATGAAATATCAAAAAATTACATGGAATACCCATCCACTTACTATATATTCCCCATTCTACAAGATACTTGTCACCCATAATAAAATTAACAAAAAATATGAATGGATATGATTCTTAAGTGATTTTTGATATATAAATATAGAAGGGAAAATTAAAACAATGATACAGGAAATGTATCAAAAATAAACTAGCATTAAGATATTGAATTATATGATCCACATTAAGAATTCATGTATTGTAGATCACTATATAATAGTTAAAAATTTTAAACCTAGGACTCCTTTGAATCACATAGAAACAAAATGTATTTAAATACACAATAAATTTTATAATGTAGTAGGTTTCATTGTGTTATTTTTGTTAATATTTCTATTTTTCATCCTTAATATTAAATAATCAATGATTAATAATAATTTATATAACATTATGAGAAAATATGTATTCTAAAAATTCCAACACATCCCAATTATTATGGAATCGTTTCAAAATCACTGAACCTTATACTAGAATTTAATTTAGCTTCAATTGATGAAGTTATGGTGTGGTTGGTAGAATTGAGGAATAATAATTATAATGCTGATTTTAAATAGTTTTCCCTTATCACATATCATTTTTTAAGAGTTCAAAATTATTGAGCATGGATACATCTCATATCCACAAAATTATTTTTATTTAGGGATGTTATTGTGTGATTATAGATGTTATTGTGATGGGTAATATTATTCTTTCATTAAACATCTCATTTTTACAAATTAATCTTCAACATCATTGACCACTCTCTTTATATTCTAAGGAATCTATATTGTGGTTCATTTTTATGGTGAAACCCATCACAAAATTTACATTAATTTTAATCCTTTTAATCATATAAAAACCTTCATTATATATTTTTACTATCGATTTTCACTAGAGAAGCTTTTTCTTGGTTATATATGGTAATTATTATTGATAGGTGGTACCAGTTTTTTAAAAATTATAATTTTCTATGAAATATATTATAGCCATATTTATGTGTTAAATAATATCAGTGCACAGAGGAATATTCTACTATGATTTTAGGTATATAATTTTTTTTAGGAAAATATGTTTATGGACATGACATAATGAATTACTAATCATCTAAATGTAAGCACACATTTATTATTTTTGTATAGCATTTTTACATGTTTCTTTTTTTCTTCAATGTTGTTTATACAATGAAAAACATTGAGTTGAACCTAATCTTATGGAAGAGTTTTCATCATGGTTTCACTACAATTCCCAAGAAAATCATGAATATATAGAATTCATTATCATTATTTATTCTAAAAAAAGAAATAAAATTGAAAATCTTTCTGAATTATTAGATCAATTAATTCACAACACATATAGAAAATGGTTATGAAATGTTTTGAGTTATAAAATTAAACATTTCATGTTCTATATTAAACTATTGTGTGGGTTTGGGGACTATTATAATTTGTGATAATAAATATAAATAATGGGTTATTGCATGTGCTAATTAAGATGATACTAAAGATGAATTTAAAATATTTTATTCATTCATCCATCTAGAAAAAGTATCAAGTAAATAATAAAAATAATTATAAAATTAGATTCTGATGAATTTCTACGAATATTTTATAATAAAATACTATACTACAGAATTTATTTTATTCGTTAATTATTATTATAATTTGATAGATAATTAATTACAAAGAATAGTTCTTATTGATATATCCCTATATCCAAAGATATATTATTAAAGAGGATCATTATATTTTTGAACATTCACTCAGGTCATGGGAAGCTCTACAGTAGTTTAGTGAATAATATAAAAGACAAGAGAACATTAGATGAGTAATACTAGTTCTTATATTGTTAAAAATATCCTGGTATATTATTGGACATGAATCTTTTGAAATAATTTAACAATAATAGTAATTCATATAGAGTGATGCGGTTAATAGTATCATTGTTGGATCGAAATAAGGATGTTAATGCTCAATATACAAGATGGGGGTGATTTGTAAAATTTATAAAATTCCTTTAGGTCTTTTAAAGTTGGTAATTTTTATCAATGTTAAACAAGGAAAATTTAGAAGACCTCTTAGTTCTACAAACATGATTGATTCTAGAAATATAGTTCCAGAAATGAAACATATGAAAAGTTTACAAGGACAAAGATTCTACGTCATAGTGTCTATAATTATACTAACCATAGTATACATGTGAAAGAATGTATAAGTAAAGTTTACATTCCTAATTAATCAAAATGTAGTGGAAAATCATTTTGAAACAATACAAGTAACACGTATGAAATATTTTAACCCAATGTGTAGGGCTTTCAAAAAATTGGATAAAGGACACTTGATTTTTATATTCATGAATCTCTGTCTTACAGACACAAGGGTAAGCCCTTGATAAGAAAATTGGAGTCTATATTTCTATCCCCATAAGCTTTCAAACTTCAAGGTAGTTGGAACCTTTGTCTTCTTTATCATTAAAATCCTCTAACTTTAAGGTAGTCGGAACCTCTGTATTCCTATCCTCGGAAGCCTTTGAATGTAATCATCAACATTCAGAGTTCCATGAATAAATTCCGAACCATATGTTCAGTACAGAAAAATAATTAAAGTCTCTCTCTCTCTAGAAATCATTTTAGCAGAATTTAATATATAGATTGATCAATGTTTTAAGTGTTGTGATGAGGTCATTCATATGAGACCCCTATTAATTGGCACAACATCAACGGTTAGCACCCTCCTCCAATGGGCATATTTTTCCTTGAATTTCGGAGGGACCTGTACACATGTAACTCAAACAATGGTTAGTTAACAACAACATGCATGACATTGTTTTATAAGACAAACATGTGTAAGTAAAAAATTGTTATTCTACCAAATTCAATTTTTTAATGTTTTAAAAAATAGGATTCGGAGTCTAATAGAGTAATCCATTTGAGTCTATGTTACAAGGTTATATAGATTCTGTTTGTAAAGGAATATGGAAACATAATTTTATAGAATTCGGAGTCGAAATTCTGAGGAATTCAAAATCTGAATTCTGAGGAATTCGGAGTATGAATTCGATGGAATTATGAGTCCTAATTTTATAGAATTAAAATTCTAGATTTCTTAGAATTTCGATTGAGAATTTAAGATAATTCAGATTATGAATTTCAAAAAATTTAGATTCTGAATATCATAGAATTCAGAACATGAATTCAGATCTTGAAAACAGAGTACTCTATATCTAAGTATTTATTGAATTCCATGGTTTTATATGTGAAACTGAATTTTTACTTACAAGGAAATGATTTAGACTAAAATATGAACAATGAAAAACAGGTAAGGATAAATTTTCCATGGGGAATGAAAATTTTCCTCATTTAGAAAAAATCATATGGAAAATGAAATTTTCCATATCAGAGAGTGTTTGTAATTTTCAAAACACGAAGGATTGGAAAATTCATAAGGAAACATTATTGACTCGACAATCTCTCCCTTTTTTGAAAGCACAAACATCCTTACGAAAAAGAATATAACGAATTAGAAATTTTTATGGAATTGTAAATAAAAACATATCTTCGTTTACAAATGGATCAAGGTGAATACGACTAACGCCCTCTTAGGCTTTGGAAAAACTAAAGATCGTGTTCTGAATTTCCTGAATGATATTTTTCATTTTATGGCATATGAAAATCTCCATGATAAATACTCCCCCTTGGATGAACTTCCCCTTACATTGGGAATTTTCTTCTTTACATAGTATTCTTTTTGACATTCTTTTCTCCCCCTTTGTGATTTTCAAAATGGAATAAAGGTAATGGAAAAGAAAATATGGTTCCTGAAATTTTAGTACTAAACTACCAAAAATATGAAGTGAAACAAGAATTTCATTAGGATTGAATGAATTTGTACAATAGGAAAATACAATAATGATCGGATTTCGAAAATATAATCCTTCTTTCTCCTTCGGCATCAGCTTATTCACTGTTGTTTTTAACTTCTTGAGCTCATTGCGATCCTCTACTATATGCTTGAGCAAATGATCCCGATCTTTTGTTTTCTTCATTAAGGGTTAAATTTTCTCATCCTAAGACTTAATATAATCATGTTGGGCCATTAAAACTTCTTCTTTATTTGAAAGCTTCTCTTCAATCACAATTCTGAGATCCCTTTCCCTTTTCTAACTCTGAGCAACTGAGATTAGCTTCCCAATCAAATCATTAACATCAAGCTTCCGAGAAGTCTATTCCAAAGTTAGATTTTCCTCAAAACTGTTAGTGAGATCCTCTATCTTCACATCTTCATGGTAAAAAGAATCCATGACACTTTCTATAAATTCATCAAAGATTCTCATATATTCTATTGTCTTCCTTGACCATCTTGTCAACTTTTTTCATGATCTTTTATGAGCCTCATAGGTAATTAGAATAGTATTTTAGTCTGCCTTGAGTTTGACACACTTTTCCATTACCATATATACTGAATCCGAGTTTTGATTTAATTAATGTTGAAGAATCAGGAATCTCGAGTCTATACTGGGAAATATTGGAATAGTCCCAACCAGCTTCTTCAGACTGAATTACAATGTCATGTCAAAGAGAGGAAGATTCTGAATCTGAGACTTTGGTTGGTGAGGAATACTTTTTTAATTCAATGGCCTTCCTCTTATATGAACTACCAACTTCTTTCTTATTTACCTCAACTTGGCTAGGTGTATCCACAACCAACTATTTTCCCTTACCATCCCCCAGAATAACTTCTTCTTGATCATGAGATTCATGTTCACTATCTAGTAGCTGAACAATTTTGTCCTCATCAACTTCTTCCTTTTCGGCTCCTGCCTCAACATCATCTGGGTGAATTGAATCATGATTGTCATTATCATTTTCAAACAACATACTCAGTTCTTCCACACCCTTATCCTCTTTTATATGGGTATAATGTTTTGAAGAGTAATATTCAAAAGTTTGGATAGATAATTTCTCAGGGGGCTCTCCTTATCATGATAATCGACTACTTGCACTATGATATCTTCAGTATCACCACTCCCTTCTACCTCTTCTTCGTGTAATTCTTCTTCTTCAACTAATTATTCTTGATGTTTTTCCGAAATTACAAACTTATTTCCCAGAGTCTCAGGTAATGGTTTTAACAAAAATGATTCTGGTACCGGAATATTCTCATTGGCTTTTTGAACAGCCTTTAGAAAGGATTTCACTATATTAGCCTCAGACAACATCTTTCTTTGCTTTTTTTCTTTTTTTATTTTTCTAGATTCTCAACAATCTTTTCCTTCAATTATTTTTCCTTAGAAGGGTCCAAGCCAAACATAGGCTCTCCTTCCTTCATGTTTTTCTTATCTTCCCTCCACTTATCTAATACTTCATCAGGATATTCTTTTTTGATTCTTTGGCATTGGAGGTGTCGATTGAGTTTCTATAGCCACTGGGTTTTTGGAATTATCATTAGGTTCCCTCACCTTTTTCTTTCTTCTACCCTTCTTATATGTTTCATCCACATCCAGATTCATTGATTGATCTTCAATTTCTGCATCCAACAAATCATGAAAATCTTCAGATTGACTATTAAAGCCAATATTCTTCCTCCTTAGAGTATTAACATTCAAAAGCATCTCCTTACAATTTTCCAGCATAGAACAACAATAAATCATGAAATACTGAAAATAAAGAACAATGATCTTTGAAATAATGATTGTATACGTGATAATCCAAGACTTCAAATTCAAATTCTTGGTATTTTCAATTGTAACCAAGTTATACTTGACCAGGTAAATCTTTCTGAGGTTCCCCAAGAAATCCAATATATACATATCATACTTTATTAGAATATATTTATCTTCTTTTCTTGGTATGAAAAACCCTTGAACCAAAAATTCAGGAATCAAAAGGTTTGTAGAAAGATTACTATCATCAGAGTCTTCAAATCTAAAATACCAAGGCTTGATAGAGCCTTTTCAATATCAATGGAACCTGATACATTATGTAGTTTGGGAGTATAGAACTCTGCATACCCTTTATAAGGAATACCAATCAGACAATCTGCCTTGCTATAAGAAATGGAATATGTCTTCCCGTAACTCTTGAACAAGAATTTATCTCTTCCTCCTTCAATGAAAAAAATTACTATCTCGTAGAATTCTACCAGAAACATCAGATATACAGGATCTTGTGCTTTCAGGTTTGATATGAAAAAACAATCCCACCCATTCATATTAATATTCTTAGAGATAATGGAATCATATTTAGCGATGAAATTCAGATAAACCAACCATTCTCTGTAAATCTACCATTCCGTGACTTCCTTTACAGACGAAATTTATTTCTGAGACGAAGCTTCAGCAGACATTTAGAACTGAGGAAACCTGGATGATTCCAAATAGCCTTAAGTAGGAAGGGAAGAGCTTCAGCACGCAATAGATTGTAGTTCAATGGGTGAAAAGATATCTGGGGTCCTTTATATAGGCATTTATATGACAATTCACCTTCCATGATTGATCCAATGGCTGAAAATATATTGATTAGATCTGACAGTTGAAAAGACATTTGCAGAATGAAATTTGGTCCAATCCGATCATTTGAGGTTTTCAGAAAGAACAATTGGATTTAAGAAAAATTAAAATGAATATGTTATTTTTTTTCTTAAAATAGAATAAAATACCAGCAATTAAAAAGGTTGATTACGAAAACATATGGAAAAAAATCATAACTTTTAGATTTCTTAGAGAAATTATTCATAATGAGGAAAATTATTCTTAAAGAATATTAGATATGAAAATTTGATACATAATAAATTTTGACAATGAAAAATTTTAACTATGAAAAATTTTAACTATCAAAAATTTTGAATACAAAAAAATTTAACTTCAAATAATTTTGACTATGAAAAATCATAGACTACGAATAATTTGGACTACGAAAAATTTAACTACAAAAAATATTGACTACAATTTTTTTTAATACAACAATGTAATACTATGAATGATTTTTTAATGAGAAATTTTCATTACATGAAATTTTTTTTATGAAAACATTTCATTAGGAAAAATTTTTATTTATAAAAATTTTTATTCTAACAAACAAGAAGATGTACTCCCCCTATGAAAATGAGATTATTACTGTTAGGAGATAGGTTTAAACAAGAGGTTAATATGGAATATCATCTTATGATAATCATTCCTAAAATCTGTTTATTTTATTTAAATCTATCAGATGGAAATATTTTGTGAAAATATCAGAATGTTGATCTTGCATTCCAATAAATTGAAGATTGATATCTCATTTTTATGTGTGATCCCTAAAAATCGATGCCTAATGTCTATGTTTTTTGCATGAGAGTGATGTGCATGGTTTTTATTTTTGGAAATGGAACTAGTATTATAAAAAAATATTTTTTTTGGTAAAACTCATACCATAGTCTATGAGTGTGGGTTGCATCCACAACACTTAAGAACTACAACTCCCAGCTGCTACATATTCTGCTACAATAGTTGAAAGTTCTACTGAGTGTTTCTTTTTGCATAAATAGGAAACTAATGAATCTTCTAAGATATGACATGTTCCAGATGTACTTTTCCTATCTATTATGAATCCAGAAAATTCTCCATCTGATGACCTTTTTAAAACAAAATCATTTCCAAAGGTATAAAACATTCCTAGATCCATGGATGCCTTTTAGTAGAAAAAAATCAGTTTCACTACATTTAAATGAGATTCATTAGGATTGGATTGATATCATGCACATAAGCATACCGAAAACATTAAGTCTAGATGACTAGCTGTCATGTAAAGTAGTCTTCCTATCATACCTCTAAAAGATGTTGATCTACTCGATTCCCTGTTTCATCAAGATTAAGTGAATTAGATATACCAATTAGAGTACATATACTCTTAGTGTTTTCATATCCATACTTTTTAAAAATATCTTTAATATACTTCTTTTGGGATATATAAATTCCGTCTAGTTTTTGAGAAATTTGAAAACCAAGGAAAATGTTAACTCACTCATCATACTCATTTAGAACACAAATTTCAATAGATCTACAATATAATTAGTTAATGATTTCTTAGTTGAACCAAATATAATGTCATCGATAGAAATTTGAACAATAAAAAGACTTTTCTTATTTTTCTTTATAAAATGAGTTTTATCAGAATTTCCCTTAACATAAGTGTTTTGAATACAAATTCATGTATGTTTATCATGCCTAGATCTTAGGTCTTTTTTAAGTCCATATAAACCATGAGATGTTAAGAAGCATGTTAAGGATGGTTTGTATCTTCAAAACTAGTAGGCTTTCAAAAAAACATCCTCTTGAACATAACCATCAAGGAAATCATATTTAAAATCCATTTGAAAACTTTTGAAATTGAAGAATGCTGCAAAGGCCAGTAAAATATGAATTGATTCATGTCTAGCTACTGGAGAATAGGTTTCTTCATAGTCTATTCCATATTGTTGATTATAACCATTATTAACCAATCTATATTTATTTCTTACTATGATTCCATTTTCATCAAACTTATTTCTGAAGACCCATTTTACTCTAATAACAGAAGTTTCCTTATGTATTTCAACCATGGTCCAGAATTTACTCCATTAAAATTTATTTACTCATCTTGAATAGCTTTAATCCAATCATCATTTATTAATGCTTCATCATTACTTTTTGGTTCTAATTAGGATTGAAATGATAGATGTTCTAGTCCATTTCTTATGTATCATCTATTCCTTACATGGTGATTTACATCACCAATGATACTATCACTGGGATGATTCTTAAAAAACAATTGATTTGGGATTTGTAAAACCTATTCATCGATATATAGTAGGATGTCCCCTGGGGTAAATGCTTCAAAAACATTTTCTTGAACATTTTTTTATCATAAGGATCATCTATTAAGGGCTGATAATCAGTTTTTGAAAACACATATGAAGATGTAGGTTGAGATTGTTTAAAAAAATAGGATTAGTTTCGTTGAATTTAATATTTATTGTTTCTTCAACTATACAAGTGTTTTTATTTAAAACACTATAATCCGTAGAAGTGTAGAGTAGCCTACGAAAATTCCATCATATGATTTTGTTTCAAATTTGTGTAGATTTTATTTGGTATTCAGAATGAATACCTTGATACCAAAAATATTGATGTAGGAATGTCTAGGATTTCTACCATTACATAAATCATAAGGAGATTTTTTATAAAAAGGAATAATCCAAATATGATTTATAGTATATCATGCAGTACTTACAGCTTCCATTAAAAAATGTTTGTCTACAGAATATTCACTCAACATGGTTCTTGTTATCTCTTGAAAATTCTATTTCTTCATTCAATAGAACCGTTTTGTTGATGTGTTCTGGGTGCTGAGAAGTTATGAGTAATGGCTTTTCTACAAAAAAAAGGTTTCAAAATCTGAATTTTGAAATTCTACTCCATGGTCACTATGGATAGTTATCAAAGGAAGTTTTTTTCATTTATAACTTGGGCTCTAAAACTTTAGAAATTGGAAAAAGGATCAGATTTCTTTTCTAGAAAATAGACCCATGTAAGTCTAGTCTAATCATCAACTGGAAAAAATATATAATATTTGTCTCCAATGATACAATTTTCTGTTTGAACAATAAGATCCATATGCATCAACTGTAATGCATTAGTGGGTGAGAATTCACCAATTTATTTAAAACTTGATTTACCTTTCATTCTATTTTGACAAGGATCATAAACATTTGAAGAATCAAATCAATGCTCCGTTAGATCCTTATCTAGTATTTTCTTAAAGAGTTTTCATAGGATTATATGGTTACAGTGTCCTAACCTCATATTCCATAACAATGAATGGTCTTCCATTGCACTAAGACAAGGTAGATCTTGGCTCCTATGGTCTTCGATGTTTACTATGTATACATTCTCTTTCCTATGGGTAGAAAGTATAAATTCTTCCTTGGAATAGTGTACTAAACATTTTTTAGTCCTATATTTTACAACTTAACCTTAATAACATAATTGACTTATGCAAATAAGGTTGTGCTTATGACCCTTAACAAAAAAAACATTTGAAATCAACGTTATTCCAAGAAGAACAATGTTACTTATACCAATAATTTCTCCCTGAGCATGATCTCTGAAAGTTACTTTACATCCCTTCATCTTGATTATATTTTCAATGAAGTTTTTGTTTCTAGTCATGATCTAGGAACATCCACTATCCATGTACCATGAGTTGTTTTTGGTACTATCTTTAGTTTCTCAAAAACAGGAGTGTTAAACTTTCGGAACCCAAACATTCTTGGATTCGGAAACAACAGAATGAATATATTTTGGAATCCACCTTTTATTTGAAAAACAAGATTTTTAAAAACCTAGAAAATTAGTTTCTTAATGAACAATTTTTTTCCCAATGCCCACCACACTGACACTTAGTACATAATGGAGCAATTTGTTGAAAAAAATAATTGTTACTAAAAATCATATTTGAATGAGTATATCCAAAACCAAAATTATTCCTTAGAGGTCGAATTTGGTAATACATATTATCAAATTTTTCATTAACTAATGTAATATTTGACAAACAATTCCTCATGTAAAATATTTCTGACATCAGTCAAATAATGATGTCTTTATCCTCAAAAACATTTGTTTTTTCACTAGAGTTAGTCTTTAAAACATTTTTCAGAGAAATTACTTTTTTTAGATCCTTAAAAATTTTATCCATCTCAGAATTAAAATCATCATGATTTCATGATATACATTAGAAATAAAGGGTTTACTTATCAAGATCTTTAGAAAGATTTGATACTTCCTTAGTAAGAATAGAATTCCTAGAAATTTCATTTTCAAAAGTTTTCTTAACATTATAATTTTCATTCTCATGGAGCATAGAAAATCTAGAAACTACTTCATAAGTATGTAATGTATTATCTTCATAATAAGAAGATTACTCAACTAAATATTCATAATATTTACGATCACTATAATTAGCAGTCAAGGATACATTTGTGAGGCATTTATCACTGTGTAACTTGGTCATCAAACAAATATTTTCAATTGGTAAGTTGGGAAGTAAACCATGATTCTTCTTTCTAAAAGATTCATAATCTGAGGATTCATCAGAATAGTCATCACCACTGGCACTCCAGGTGTTATTGTATTGCAAAAATATATTATCCTCAGCCTTATAGTATTTCGTTGTATTACTATCAGAAATCTTTTCGTTTCTATATTTTATCATAAGAATAGGACAATCATGACATATATTCCCAGATCTATTGCATTCATAACAAGTTACTTCAGTGTATTTGTTATCCTTTCTTTATTTCTTCTTGTAAATATACTGAATGTATTTCTTCTCAACTATCTTGTCTATCCTTTGAGCAAGATTAGCTAGTTCATTCTCATAATGTTCACCTTCACGTGATACTGATAAAATAATGACCTTCGTCGATTTAGATCATGTAACTCTCTCATGTGTCTTGTATTTCACATGATTAGCGGTAGTTTTAAAATCAACACATCCATTCCCATTCTTTTTCTTGACATTATCATCATCTCCTTTCATTCTAGTCTCATGTTGAAGAAGAGTTCCAAAAAACTCATCAAGTGTAATCTATGAGACATTCTTATTCTCATCAATAGCTATTCTCATTCATTTCCACTCATTAGGCATGATATCTATAATCTTGTACATAAGTGCCACATCATCTAAAAAATTTCACCCATAGATTGTAACCTGTTGATAATGGTCATAAAACTCTGTTGTACCTTACACACTAGTTCTCTATATGGAAAGCAAAAAAAACCATGATATTCAGCTCTAAGCATACCTCTTCTCGTTTCATTAACATTAGATGTACCAAAATTAGTAACCTAAAATTTCTTCCAAATAAAATTTGCACCTTCAAAGGAAGAAATCTGGCTATATATATTACTGGTTATGGAACACAACAAAGTATTGTGTACCTTTTAGTGAAGTTGATATTCTGAATTTTCATGAATAATAAATGTTCTGACTTCCTTATCAAGAATCATGTAATCTCTAGTCATAATAACAATGTTTTCCACTATATTATTAATGAAAAAAGTATTCATATGATCTCTCCAATATTCATAATCATTCCCATTAAAAATAGGTGGCCTAATAGGATTATGATTTTCAATCTAACCAAGATTCATTACTGCCTTCTTAAAGGAAATTTTTTCCATAGAAACATCTTAATAATAAAAGTTTGTAAACAAGGATAAAAATATCCTATGCATGGAGAATATAGAACAATGAAAACATGAGAAGGAGAACATATATTTGAATATAAGTATTTTAAAGACCCCCTATGATACCAATTTTAGGATCGAAATAATGATGTAGATACTTAGTATAAAAGAGGGGAGGGTGGATTTTATAATATAAAAAATTCCTTTTAAAATTTTCAAGATGGTCATGTTTAACAAATATAAACAAGGTAAAATCAAAATAATTCTTAGTTCTACAATCTTTCTTGATTCTATAAATATTTTTCCCGAAATGAAACTTAAGAAATGTTTACAATGACAATGATTCTATCTCAAGGCGTATAGAATATTACTAATAAGAGTATTCAAGTAAAAGAATGTTTAAGATTATTATACATTATTTAATAATAAAAATGCAGTGGAAAACGAAATTGAAACAATTCATATAACATGTATGAAATCATTTATCCCAAAGAGTAGGGTATCCAACAACAATGGTTAAAGGTCCCTTGATTTATACTTTCAAGAATGTCTATCTTACCCACACCAGGGTAAGGCATCGATAGGAATATTAGAGTCTGTCTTGATATCCCCGAAAGCCCTCGAACATCAAGGTAGTCGGCACCTATGCCTTCCTTATCAAGGAAGTCCTCGAACATTAAGGTAGTCAGCACCCATTTCTTCCTATCCCCGGAAGCCCTCGAATGTACATAGAAATATTCGGAGCCCCAAGAAGCAATTCTAGACAAGATGTTCAATATGAAAAGAGAATTAAAGTGTAACTCGGTAGAAAACATATCAGAAACATGTAATCTTTGGATTGATCAATTTGTCAAAAGTTGTAATGAGATCATTCAAAAGAGATCCTATTTATTGTCGTCTCCCTCCTCCAACTGTCATATTTTTACTTGAATTTTGGAGTGATTTGTACACGTGCTAATTAAAAAATGGTTATTTAGTAACTAAATGCATGAACTAATTTTATGACTCAATCTAGAGTATGTAATAAATGGTTGCTCAATCAAAGTCAATTTTTTAGAGTCATATAATAAAATAGAATTCGGAGTCTAAGCGTGTAAAACATTGGAGTCTATGTTAAAAGGTTATGTAGATTCTATTTTTCAAGGAATTTTTAATTAGAATTAAATAGATTTCAATGTTTGAAATATTTGGATTTCGAAGACTGAATTCTATGGAATTCGGATTCAGAATTCTGTGTAATTCAGAGTCTGAATTCTGAAGAATTCTGAGTCTGAATTCTGAGGAACTCAGAGTCTTAATTCCTTGGAGCTGGAAGTCTTATTTATGAGGAATTCGGAGTATGAATTCAAACGAATTTGGAGTCTTAATTCCAGATAATTTCAAACCGAAATTCTTAGGAATTCGGACTCTGAATTTTGGACAATTTAGATTCTGAATTTTAGAGAATTCATATTCTAAATTTCATAGAATTCAGATCTTAACTATCATATAATTAGAAACCTGAAATCAGATCATGATAACAGAGTACTTTATATCAAAGTATTTATATAATTCTGATGTTTTAGATGGGAAACTGAATTTTTACTTAGGAAAAAAAGAGTTAGAATAAAATATGAATAATGAAAAACACGTATGGACAACTTTTCCATGGGGAAGGAAAAATTTCATCATTAAAAAGAAATCTCAGGGAAAATAAAAATTTCCTTATGATAGAGTATTTGTGAATTGTAGAACTTGAAGGAATCGAAAATTCAAAAGGTAACCTTATTGACTAATCAATCATTCCCATCCCAATACAGTTCTATGTAATGAAATGATACAAGGTAGTTATGACCCCTCAATATTTTCAGTAAAGTTTATTAGATTATGTTTTATATTTGGAGGCTGGTCTTAGAAGAAGTTTTATTTCATTGAATTATATTCTGCATTAGTAGAAGTTTGTAATAGTAAATTTTCCACCAAGGTTGGATGAATAATTCATGCCTTAGTATAAAAAATAGAAATAGGAGGGTTATAGTGTCTTGAAACCCATAATTGGGGAAAATTTTGAGGAATCATATTATTTTACTCATAAACTATATACAATAAGTAAAGAAAAGTATTTAGTTTTTATACACATAACATGACGAACTAATTGATGTGTCAAGAAGGATATAGGTTGTGTAGACTGAGGAAAATTATATGGAGAGGAGGTAATGGAGGTGAAGAAGCTAGTTTTAGAAGATATGGATAAAGTTACTCTTACTATTTTATATATTCATTCAAAAATTATTATTTATGTAGGTGATTCATGTTCTGTTAAATTCTTGAGTTTCAAAAAATAACATTAGCTAACAATGTTAGAGAGGATTTCAACACTATTAAATCTTGTCAGTAAGGGATGGTTTTTGACAGTGGTATTCCAAGACATATAATGAATACTTGTAATAATGTAATAAAATTTTAGTTATTATATGAAATAATTCAAATGATATATTTAATAAGTATAGAAACATTTCCCTTAAGTATCCTCATAATTTCTCATAATTAACTCTAGTTGGAAAGAGTTTCATTTTAAATCTTCAATTGTTAATAAATTATGAGGGTATTTTGAAAGCATATTTTTATAATAGTTATTATAATTACATGTTTATTATTATAATATATGGGGATGTACCTCAATGGGTCTCATATAAATCTTGAGCTAGGGGTTTTGAAATTACTTGCACATAATTTTATAATTATTTGATGATATTTCGGCTTAATAATAATTTAATAGGACCATATAGATTAATTTAATATAGTTATGAAGACATTGTGTGAATCATAGTTACATGGGATATTATTGTATGATATTTTTTTTTCTATATGTTCATTTAAAAGGATAATTTATATCAGAATATGGAGGTTCATATAACCAATAAAAACTCTGTGTAGTATTGTCTTGGGAATCACCAAAATTTATATTAAAGATTAAGAGATTTATGGGTTGGATAATTATTCTTATCACATTGTTTTTTAATTTTCTATGATAAATATTTCCTTATAAACCATGAAAAATAATACATATGAATTTTCATGAATGGGGGACTATCAAACCACCGTTAACTTTTTATTATTTAAAATGAATAGTTTAGAAATATATATAATTCAAGTTAAGTGGGAATAATATTTGATGTAATTCCCTACATATCATTAAGGTCATTCACGTTTGTTGATTAAGGTTAATATGAATATAAAATAGGTCTCTAAAAAATTTACATCTTGTGAATTTTATTAATATATACATGATTTAGAGTTTTATAAACTATTCCGTAAAATTCCCCGTTGAAGTACTTAATAATAGGGAAATTTAAGGGGTTAAGTGTCAAAAAGATCATATAATATTTATCCTCCCCAAAATCATATATTTTAAATAATATAACATTGTAAAATTACTATAGTATTATGATTTTGAGATATCTTATACTATAGAAAAATTTAGTGTCCAAAAAATTCTATATGTATGAAATCATAATGGGTGATGGTTTAGGTGGTCAAGGTAGTGTTGAAATCTATGTCCATATTTTTTCATAATAAATATATATTATAAAAGATTATGGGTGATGTTGTTTATTTCAACTGATAGTTTCATAGTCTATTATTTATTCTGTATTTGATGTAAAATTTGGTAAACTCATGTGTGAGTTGTGACATCATCTTATAATTCAATGACAGGCATTATAGGGTCATGTAATTTTTTTCCAGAACTAAAAACAGTTTTTGGAAATATTATTTATTAATAATGATTGGAGGATGGAGGTGTTATGAGGTTATTATCATTCTTATTTAACTATTCATACTTTTTTATTCAATATATATTAATATCTAAAAAGTAGCCTATCATGAACAATGACATGGCCGTGTATATTGGTCAATGCTTCAGTTTTTAGAAAGTATACTTTGAGAACCATGTTCATTGTAGGATTATATTTCCAGTTAAAAGACATAGTTGATGCGACATCAAATATAAATTTGAATTTTGATTAGTCATCCATATATAAAAAAGGGATTTGATTATATTAATAATGTTATAGATAAAAATAATTATTCATCCCATTAAATTTATATTTAGTAGTAGTTTATATTGGATAATTATGTGAAGCACTCTATGGGTGAGATTATGATGCTATATGGTGTACCATTAAGGAAATTATTTCACCTTGATGGAAGGTTTACTAATATGTTATTGTAAAATTATTATAGGATATTATATAATCACACCACTTTATTTACTCGGTCTAATTGATATATGGATAAGACCATTTATATTTTAGGGTCAATGTTATGTGTATGCTTCTTATATGTTGTAGGTTCAACATGTAACACCCAATGAATTTTCATTATTTTAAATTTAGAATAAATTTAATTTTTTTTCAATGATTGGTTTATAAAAAATATAAGTTAATATTATCATACACTAACTACAATGGTAATATTTCCATATATGGAACACCGAGGTTGTCTTGCATTACACGAAAGAATGAATTTATTCAATAGTATGCATAAAATGTATGACCATGTTTTCAAGAACAATAACAAAATATTAAAGATATTATTATTAAATATAATAAGATATAAAATGACATTAAATTCGTTGTCATAAAAATTATTAACTACCTTATGGATATATATATTTCAATTCATTATTTAACAATTAATTACGAATGAATATAGGAACTAGAGAAATATAAAGGGAATATTTTTATAAAAAAATATTTCAATTTGAAAACGAACATTTATAAGAGTATGTGAAACAAAATACTATTTGTATATGATTTTAATGAAATTTATAAATTATTTATTAAATCATATATTTTTACAATAATCTAATAGATTTGATAAGAATAAGATAAGAAAATACCCAATTTTTCACATAAAACATACATTTTTATTAATGTTGATTCAATAATTATTAATGGAACACATATTCTAAATTTGAATTTTGAAGATATTAAAAATATTATAAAAAAATATACAATTATATTTTTTAAATAAAAACATTCAAATTAGGTTAGGGTAGAATTTTGGTAGTTTTCTATGAAAAATAATGTTTTAATGAATAGCAAAAAATACCAAATTTGTATTCAAAATTCAATTTTCATCTAATTTATTTTTTGGGATTAATTATACTTATATAATGTATTAACGTAAAATTATATCAATTATACACCAATAAATCTATTTTTGGTCAATTGAATTAATTTTTCATTGATATTTTATATAAAAATATACCACACATTAGAACATTTTTAAACTAAAAACTTGTTATGTCTTCCCTTCTATAGGATTAAGTTTAAATTTCCTTTTTTAACATTTGAGATTGTAATTTTTAATAATTTATTAAATAATAGGAATAATAATATTTTATAATTTTTAATAATTACAATTTTTTGTCAATAATTATTAGTGAATGTAATTAAAATTAATTACAACGATTAAGACAAAATCAAGCATAATATGGGACTAAAAATTTAAATTAGGGGCCAAAATGATTTAAAAAAATATGAAAATATTTAGAGACTAGACTAAATTTTATATTATTTTTAAAATTATGGGAGACAAAATACATAAGGCAAACATTAGTGGAATTCCCTTTACAAAGATTTACAATAATGCAACTCTGTCGCCACTATAAAAATGACCACACCCCAAACACTTCATAACTCATATAAATAATCAATTTACTGATATTAATAATATCAAATATCTCCCCAAATCAATAATATAATAATTGAATCATAAAATTTGGAATAAATCCATACAAGGAATCGATGTGGGTGAAAACCAAAAGGAATTACTGAAAGAAGAGGTATAACCTTTCCCTAAGCTCTTTAGTTAATTTTCATTACCAAGACCAACAATTATTCTCATTATATTATTATATAATAAATAATATATGAAATATAATAACATGTTTTTTATTATGTGTTGGACCTAAACCTATACACACTTCCATCGAAAGGATTCGAACTTATTGTTCGTGTACAGTGAACTATCACCTCGCGAAATTAAGTTATTCATTTTTCCCATACCGCAAATAATGGTTGGGAATTGTGATGTAAAAATTATATATATGTTATATATGCTATTTATTATATATTTTCCCTTTTTTATTTCTTATATAACTCAATCCTCTCTGATTTTCATTTTTTCTAAATATGATAAAATTGTTTTTTGATGTGTGGATTACCACCTCCTCAAAGTTAAGTGATTCATTTACAATATACATGGACTGATTAAAGGATGGTTTAAAATTAAAAAATATTAAATAAAAATAAAATATATTTAAATTTTGACATATATTACTTTATTTAAATATAATATATCAATTTATTTATTAACCTTTACAGACACTAGTAATAGTGGGAACATAGTTCATTGATCTGTAGACTACTGGCTCCTTGACATGATATGATTCCTTTCTTACATCACAGGAACTTTATATAGATTTATAAATGATAAAAAATGGTATTTATGATATAATGATAATTATTTAAATTTATAACTGAACTTGTAATCTTTTCTTATCCATAATTGGAAAATATGAACATTATTCATGCGTACTTACAACCAATTGTCTCCATGATTATAACGTTGGTTCATTTTATACAATCATCCATCACATTTGGTATTAAAATAATAATTAAGGTTTAAATATGATAATTAATAAATTATTATTATTCTGGGTTTGTTTATACAATTATCATTCATCCATTGTTGGCCTATAAAAGTCTTTTTTGACACACGATCCTATTTCGGTCAAAAAACCGGAATTAAAAATAAATGTTAAATTAATTGTATAAAAAATATTAAATAGTGAAATAAAAGTAATGATAAAATTAAAAAATTTCCCATGAAAGTAAATAATTTAAAAAAGGATATTATTTAGGAAGATAAAGAAACATGTGACCAGTCAGACTCAAGGTCACAAATTATTTTCTAACATACCTTTCGATGATACAAACTCCATTTCTAGTACTTACATATTTTATGAGGTACATATACTACACATTTTAATAAATTATGTCAAGAATAATTATATATTCCTGATATTTAATTTTTTTATTTAAAACATGTCAACCAATGGGTTTTAACATCAAAAATTCCATGTAGTGAATATTGTCCTTGAACATTCAATTCTTTTATGATTGTAAAATATTTATTGAAATTATAACTTCTTAATAATCATTTTTATTATAAATTAAATTTATCTTGAATATACATAATATCATTCCATGGAATTTTGTTTCAAAAAATGTATATAATTTTTACATAAATTTTTCACTTGGATAGTTTTTGATCAACTTGGTAATTATTGATAAATATATATCTTATGGTCAATATAGATATTTAATATGGAACATTGTTTAATTAAATAGATTCTTTGATATATGGGGAATACTTTTTACAAGTGCTATATAGATTTTTTCCGAATAATGCAATCTCTATGGGTTAGAGACCGGTTAATGGATGATCAATGGGATGTGGACTAGTTAATGAAAGATTATTGAAGCATCATTATTATCATGAGTTGAATAAGTTTTCCAAATGAGAATAGTTGAAATTTCCATTCCATGATAGTATAGGGACCTCGTTCCTTGGGAACAATTACATCAATAATTAATGATTTTACATATTGAAAATTTATTTATTATTATCCATGAGATTATTTCATTGATATATCTTTATATATATTTTATTCTTAGTTTATTGAATCAATAACATGTGTTTCAGTTTCTAACCTTTCTATATTAATTATTCCTTATATTTTTATTTGAATGGATGGTTTTTTTAGTTAGATACCATGAACTATTTAGTTATTCTCAATTGTTCATTATTGTTTTATCTTCATGTACCCTTATTGATCAGTTGATATCAACCTTATTTTGTTACTTTTCCCCATGTTATGAATAATATATCATTTAATAAACTTTCAATGATGTTTATTATTTAATATTATTATATACCATGTTTTTATATTCAATTTCCCAATGCATTATGGGTACCATATGTGTAATATGGTTTTCCAAAACTAATAAACCATTCGATCCTTTGTGGGATGATACATGAATCTATGTGAATGTAATAAACTAATGTGCCATATCTGTGCATTCTGTAGTTGGTTCATTATAGTTATAACATATAAATTTTATCAGCAACTTTGGGAACATTATTTAGAAAAAATATATTAGAAAATATATAATTATATATACATTGAGGATAATATTTGAAAAACATCCTATAATTTTGGTAATGTAGACATTCTATGGTTCATCCTAGAAATATATACCAAGATGGATAATAAAAATTGATGTGGTTTGAGACATATATACCTAGGGGTGACAACTCTATCAATGTGAGGATGTCCTGACTCATGGTAACACTACCCCTGAAAATTGGCCATACTATGCACATGGTTTGACACTCTCGAGGGATCTTCTTAGGGTAAATCACATTTTCATTACAAAAAATTATGATAGATTTAAAATTAATGATATCCCAAAAGAAACCATGCTTATTACATTTGAAATAACTAAAAATTTCAATTTATTTTATGCATTACACCGTATTTAGAATTATATAATGTTTATAATAATTATGAGAAAATAATTTATATTCCATTATTTATAAATGGAACCTAGTAAAAAGAATTGTATCAATACTCATGGAAAATATAGAGATTTTACAACAGAGGAAACTAATATAGCTGGTATTATAAATAAGTTAGTAATGAATATATTAATGAAGCTTAATCATGTTATGACACACAACCATTACCAGATGAAGAAACCAGTTCCATAATGAGAATCTCTGATGTATGATCGCTTAATGCAATAGATCCCATAATCATTCAGTGGGACTAATTATCAATGGAAAGATGAAAAATGTATTTTGTATTTGGATAAGTTATTTATTTCATTAATATATAGTGGAAATGAAAAGTTTACACTAGCAGTATATTGACACAATGTTCATACTAATGAATGGTGGTCCTTGATTTAGAATACAAGGGAGAATGAAGAAATAAAAAACATAGAATGGATAAATTTTTAGGGTACCTTATTCAATAAATAATTCCCTCGTGATTAACTGACTGATATGAAGGGGATGCTCTTTAGATTAAAACAAATGGAAGATGAATGTTAAGACGATTATGAAACTACCTAAATGAGGTTATCTAGTTATGGTATTTCTTAAATATGAAACATAGAGTGCAAGATTGAACTCTTCATTGAAGGATATAAGCCACGTTCTTGAAGGAAACTAATTATCAATAAATTTTATTCATATAATGAAATAGTTTTATGTGCTATAAAGCTAGAGAAAGGATTCTCAATGTCATATGGCTTAAAACGGATGAATTTTAAGAAGAGAAAGGAAGATAAAATAAATGATAATTTTTAGAAATGAAATAAGGATTCTCTATCATGTGATAAATTCAAAAATAATCACCGTTGTAAATTATTGAAAAAATTAGGTGTTTTGTATAAGTGTGGAGATAATAGTAATAATGGAAAATAATATAATGGAATAAAGTAAAACATTGATATTAAATTATAAAACTAAACATATAGGGGGAACTATGAAAATATATTCCTCATAAATCAATGTAATCTAGCCTAGAAAAATCTAAGGGATGATGTTAATGCTAATGCTAATGCTACTACTGAAGTATTATGAATAATATTATTACGTATTAAGAACTTTGCTTAATTTTTTAAATATATTTTTTCATTGTTTTATTGGATATAAAATTATGAAATATATATGGATTTTAATACAATATTATTTATTTGAGGACTTGAGATCATATATTGAAGGTTACCATGGAATTTGACTCAAAAGAATGTTGAGGTTTTTGGAAAACATATTATCAAGGGAATGATAAAAGATAATATATACATGATTCTGAGAAAATTAATTTGGATAAATAAATGATTAATATGGGTAATGTAGATTTGATATTACAAACTAAAATGTAATTTGTTAATGATATTTTGATTATGGGGGTTATACGATAATTTATGCTGTTTAAAACAATTTTAATGATCAATAATATATCTAATGACATGGTTTTTAATTTTGTAATAAGGAATCATGTCTGTTTTTAATAAGGATTCATGGTAAATAATTTTATTTCCACATTTCAAGAGAATAAAATATGGTGGTTTTCAAATATTTAGAATGTGACTATTTGGAGTTTATTCATATTGATTAAAGCCTACTAATAAGTTAATTTTGAAATTTCAGTGACCATTTTTCAATATTTTTTGTATCATAATTGTTTGGAAAAGTGGACTATTTATGAAATTTTTACCTTGAGCATTAGATGTTGTTTTAGAGGGTAATATATTAATTCCCCATATAAGAAGTAATGTAGAAATAAGTTGCTTCATAATAAAGGGATAATATTGTGTTTATGAAATAAAAAAATTATATTTACTTATGTTCTTATAGGGTGAGTGAATTCCTAAACCCTTTGAAAAATGATCATGAAAAAAAATACTTGATATTATCATAATTTGGACAATATCAATGGCCTTTTTCATAACATTGTTTTAAGGATTTTTTGTCATCCACTTTCATCTTAACATGATCTCTATAATTTTCAATCATAAAACCATTGTTAGATTTTAATTTAATGACCATGGTTTTACTATTGTAATCCTATTTGAATTCCATGTTTTGGGGCGACCTTCACATTTTTATTTCTATATTATTATGAATATGTAATATCACTACTACAAAAACAGGCTTTATTAGCGCTGAAACCAGGCTTTGTCAGCGCTAAAAAAGTGCAGTAAAGCATGGCGCTGATAAATGGGGGTACCCTTTATCAACGCTTTTTTAGCGATGATAAATGGATCTTTTATCGGTGCTAAAAACGGCTGATAAATGAAACCTTTATCATTTCTCCTTTATAGCTGATAATATGATCCTTTATCAGCACTTCTTTAGCGCTGATAATGGTGTATTTTATCAGTGCTTTATTAGCACTGATAAAGGCCCCATTTATCAGTGCTAATAAAGCGCTGAAAATGTCATGTCTGCTTCTACGAAAAAATATGCAGCAGCACACCTGAACAGCTGCAAGAAAATTCAACATCTCAATATGCTTATTAGAGTAAGTATACCAATGAAAAATTAACACATAAATCATAAACTAATTAGACCGAGTATAACCATAAAATATGTATACACGTACACTTTTGACACATAATTCATAAGTTAATTAAGTACATAAAGAATTCAATTTAGAATTTAGGGGGTTGGGGGTAGTTAAAGGGTTTGGGGTGGCTGTCCAAGGGGGGTTAGGGGTGTTAGGGGATGTGGGTGTCTGGGGGGGGGGGCTTTAGAGGTTGTGGGATGGTGTCCAGGGTGTCAGGGGTGCTTTATAGGTGGTGGGCGTCTCCAGATGGGTGGGGGTGTCCAAGGGTTGGGTTGGTGTCCAGGGGGTGGGGGAGGTCCAGGGGGTTGGTGGGATTGACTCGTACACATCACAAAGGGCACATGCATCGTTCTTATAAATGATCAACACAATCTGAATGCATTTGGTCAGATTTTCGTAGGTCAGTTGTTGTTTTCACTTAAAATTGTGTCCATTTTAAACCAAAGAGAGACTCTTTGAGTGCTACTAGCCACACCATGCCTCAAATTTAGGCGAGGATGACTCTTACACATCATAATGTACCCGTGGATCATTCTCCTAAAAGATCAACATAATCATAATGTGTTTGGTTGGATTTCCGTAGGTCAGTTGTTGTTTTCACTAAAAATTGTTTCCATTTTAAACAAAAGTGAGACCCATTGAGTCGTACATGCCTCACTGGGCCTCAGATTAAGGCGGGAATGACTTTTATATGTCACAAAGGACCCATGGATTGTTCTTATAAAAGCTCAAGTCATTCCAAATGCGTTTGGTTGGATTTCCATAGGTCAGTTGTTGTTTTCACTTTAAATTGTAGCCATTTTAATCCAAAGAGATACTCTTTGAGTCCTACTGGAGACACCATGCCTCATATTGAAGCGTGGATGACTCTTACACATCAAAAAATACCCATGTATCATTATCCTAAAGGATCAATACAATATTAATGTATGTGTTTAGATTTCCATAGGTCAGTTGTTGTTTTCACTTAAAATTGTGTACATTTTAAACAAAATAGAGACCCTTTGAGTGGTACCGTCTACACTGTGCCTCGGATTGAGTCGAGGTTGACTTTTACACGTCACCGAGGATCCTTGGATCGTTCTTATAAATGATCAAGTCAATATGAATGTGTTTGGTCAGATTTTCACAGGAAAGTTGTTGTTTTCACATAAAAATGTGTCCATTTAATACCAAAGAGAGACCCTTTTAGTGCTACCGGAAACACTGTGCCTTTTATTGAGGATGGGATTACTCATACACATCACAAAGGACCCTTGGATCTTTATTCTAAAGGATCAACACAATCCGAATGTGTTTGGTTTGTTTTCCATAGGTCAGTTGTTGTTTTCACATAAAATTGTGTCCATTGGAAACCCAAGAGAGACCCTTTGAGTGGTACCGGCCACACCGTGCCTTGGATTGAGGCAACGTTGACTCTTACACATCACAATGAAATTTTGGATCATTCTTATTAAAGATCAATTCAATATGAATGTGTTGGATGTATTTCCGTAGGACAGTTGTTGATTTCATTTAAAATTGTGTCCATTTTAAACCAAAGAGAGACCCTTTGAGTGCTACCGGACATACCGTGCACTAGATTGAATCAGGGATGACTTGTATATGTCACAAAAGACCCTTGTATCTTTCTCCTAATGGATAAATACAATCCGAATGTGTTTGGTTGTATTTCCATTGGTCAGTTGTTGTTTTCACTTAAAAATGTGTACATTTTAAACAAAATTGAGAGCCTTTGAGTGGTACCAGCCACACTGTGTCTCGAATTGAGGAGGGGTTATCTCTTACACATCACCAAGGACCCTTAGATCGTTCTTATAAAATATCAACGAGTTAAAAATGCATCTGGTTGGATTTTCCTAGGTCAGTTGTTGTTTTCAATTAAAATTTTGTCCATTTTAAACAAAAGAGAGACCCTTTGAGTGATAGCGGTCATGCCATGCCTCATATTGAGGCGAGGATGACTCATACACGTCACAAAGTACCTGTGGATCATTATCCTAACTGATCAACACAATCCGAATGGGATTGTTTGCATTTCTATAAGTCAGTTGTTGTTTTCACTTAAAATTGTGTCCATTTTAAACAAACAAGTGACCCTTTTAGTGGTACCAGCCACATCGTTCCTCTGATTGAGGTGGGGATGACTCTTACAAATCAAAAAGGACTCCTTCATCAATATTATAAAATATCAAGACAATACTAATGTGTTTGGATGGATTTCTGTAGGTCAGTTGTTGTTTTCACTTAAAATTGTGTCCATTTTAAACCAAAGTTAGACTCTTTGAGTGCTACCGGTCACACCATGAATCAGATTGATGTGGTGATGACTCATACCTGTCACAAAGAACATGTGTATCATTATCCTAAAATTTCAATACAATCTGAATGTTTTGGGTTGGATTTTCGTAGGTCAGTTTTGTTTTCACTTAAAATTGTGTACATTTTAAACAAAATTGAGACCCTTTGAGTGGAACCGGCCACACTGTGCCTCATATTGAGGTGGAGTTGACTCTTACACATAACCAAGGACCCTTGGATAGTTCTTATAAATGATCAAGGCAATCCAAATTCGTTTGGTTATGTTTTCATAGGTCAGTTGTTGTTTTCAATTAAAATTTTGTCTATTTTAAACAAAGGAGAGACCCTTTGAGTGATAGCGGTCACACCGTACCTCGGATTGAGGCGAGGTAGACTTTTACACATCCAAAGGGAACTGTGGATTGTTCTCCTAATGTATCAACACAATCCTAATGGGATTGTTCAGATTTTTATAGGTTAGTGTTGTTTTCACTTAAAATTGTCTCCATTTTAAACAAAATAGTGACCCTTTGAGTGGTACCGGCCACACCGTGCCACAGATTGAGGCAGGGGTGACTCTTACACGTCACAAATGACTTTTGGATCATTATTATAAATTATCAAGAAAATCCAAATGTGTTTGGTTGGATTTCCATAGGTTAGTTGTTGTTTCACTTAAAATTGTGTCTATTTTAAACCAAAGTGAGGCTCTTTGAGTACTACTGGCCACATTGTGCCACAGATTGAAGCGAGGATGACTTGTACATGTCAAAAAGGACCCATGTATCGTTCTCCTAAATAACCAATACAATATGAATGTGTTTGCTAAGATTTCCGTAGGTAAGTTCTTGTTTTCGCTTCAAATTGTGTACATTTGAAACAGAATAGAGACCCTTTGAGTTGTACCGGCCCCACCATGTCTCGGAGTGAGGCGGGATTGACTTGTAGATGTCACGAAGGACCCGTGGAGCGTTCTTATAAAATATATCGGAAATCAAAATGTGTTTCTTTTGATTTTCAAAGGTTAGTTGTTGTTTTCAATTAAAATTGTGTCCATTTTAAACAAAAGAGAGACCCTTTGAGTGATACTGGTCACACCATGCCTTAGATTGAAGCGGGGATGACTCGTACACATCAAAAAGAACTCGTGCATCGTTTTCCTAAAGGATCAACACAAACCTAATAGTTTTTTTTACATTTCTATAGGTTAGTTGTTGTTTTCACTTAAAATTGTGTCCATTTTATTCTAAAGAGAGACCCTTTGAGTGGTACCAGACAAACTGTGTCTCTGATTGAGGTTGGGTTGACTCGTACATGTCAAAAAGGAGTTATGGATCATTATTATAAAATATCAAGACAATCTGAATGTGTTTGGTCGGATTTCCGTAGGTTAGTTGTTGTTTTGTCTTAAAATTGTGTCCATTTTAAACCAAAGTGAGACTCTTTGACTACTACCAGGCACACCGTGCTTCATATTTAAGCGAGGATGACTCGTACGGGTCACAAAGGACCCGTGGATCGTTCTCCTAATGGATCAATACAATATGAATGTGTTTGTTTAGATTTTTGTTGGGCAGTTTTTGTTTTCACTTAAAATTGTGTATATTTAAAAAAAAATATAGAGCCTTTGAGATTTACCGGCCACACTGTGCCTTGGATTGAGGTGGGGTTTACTCTTACACGTCACCAAGAACCCTTGGATCATTCTTATAAAAAATCAAGGCAATCCGAATGCATTTTTTCATATTTTTATAGGTCAGTTGTTTTTTTCACTTAAAATTGTGTCCATTTTAAGCAAAAGAGAGACACATTGAGTGATAGTAGTCACATCGTGCCTTAGATTGAGTCTAAGAAGACTCTTACACTTCAAAAAGTACTCGTGGATCGTTATCCTAAAGGTTCAACACAATCTGAATGGGTTTGTTCAGATTTCCGTAGGTCAGTTGTTTTTTTTCACTTAAAATTGTGTCCATTTTAATCAAAACAGAGACCCATTGAGTGGTCACAGCCACATCGTTCTTTTTACTAAAGTAGGATTGACTCATACACATCACAAAGTATGCGTGGATCGTTTTTATAAAATATCAAGACAATCTGAATGCGTTTCGCTGGATTTCCGTAGTCCAGTTGTTGTTTTCACTTAAAATCGTGTCCATTTTAAACCAAAGTGAAACTCTTTGAGTGCTATCGGCCACATTGTGCCTCATATTGAACCAAGGATGACTTGTAAACGTCACAAAGGACCCATGGATCGTTCTCCTAAATTATCCACACAATCTGAATATTTTTGGTTGGATTTATGTAGGTCAGTTGTTGTTTTCACTTAAAAATTTGTACATTTTAAACAAAATAGATACCCTTTGAGTGGTACCAGCCACACCGTGACTCTAATTGAGGAAGATTTGACTCATACTCGTCTCCAAAGACCCTTGGATCGTTATTATAAAATATCAAGGAAATATGAATGTGTTTGTTTGGATTTTTATAGGTTAGATTTTGTTTTCAATTAAAATTGTGTCCATTTTTTTAAAAAAAAAGAGACCCTTTGAGTGATATCAGTCACAATGTTCTTCAGATTGAGATGGGGCTGACTTGTACTCATCAATAATGGACTTTTGGATCGTTCACCTAAAGGATCAACACAATCCAAATGGGTTTGGTTGGATTTCCGAAGGTCATTTGGTGTTTTGATTTAAAATTATGTCCATTTAAAACAAAAGAGAGACCATTTGAGTGGTACCGGCCACACCATGCTTCGGATTGAGGCAGGGTTGACTCGTAAACGTCAAAAAGGACTATTAGATCATTCTTATAAAATATCAAGACAATCCGAATGCATTTGGTAGGACTTTCGTAGGACAATTGTTGTTTTCACTAAAAATTGTGTCTATTTTAAAGCAAAGTGAGACTCTTTGAGTGCTACCGGCCACACTATGCCACCAATTGAAGCGGGGATGTAAATTAAATATAAAAAAAGACCCTTGGATCGTTCTCCTAAAGGATCAATACAGTCTATGTTTTTTTGGATGGATTTCCGTAGTTCAGTTGTTGTTTTCACTTAAAATTGTGTACATTTTAAACAAAATAGAAACCCTTTGAAAGGTATCGGCCACACCGTGCCCCAAATTGAGGCGGGGTTGACTCGTACATGTCACAAAGGACCTTTGTATCGTTCTTATAAAAGATAAAGGAAATAAGAATGCTTTTGGTCAGATTTTCAAAGCTCAGTAGTTGTTTTCAATTAAAATTGTGTCCATTTTAAACAAAAGAGAGTTCGTTGGAGTGATATCGGTCACACTGTGCCTCAGATTGAGGCGGAGTTGACTCATACATATCAAAAAGGACCCTTGGATAATTTTTCTAAAGGACCAACATAATCCGAATGGGTGTGGTTTGATTTCCGTAGGTCAGTTGTCGTTTTCAGGTAAAATTGTGTCCATTTTAAACAAAATAGAGACCCTTTGAGTGGTACTGGCCACACCGTGCCTCAAGTTGAGGTGGGGTTGACACGTACAAGTCAAAAAAGACTTGTGGATCTCTCTTATAAATGATCTAGGCAATCTGAATGAATTTTTCCAGATTTACGTAGGTCGGTTGTTGTTTTCACTTAAAATTTTGTCGATTTTAAACCAAAGTGAGGCCCGTTGAGTGCTACCGGCCACACCATGCCTCAGATTGAAGCGGGGATGACATGTACATGTCAAAAATGACCTGTGTATCATTATTTTAAAGGATCCATACAATCTGAATGTGTTTGGTCTGATTTCCATAGGCAAGTTGTTGTTTTCACATAAAATTGTGTACATTTTAAACAAAATAGAGACCCTTTGAGTGGTCCCAGCCACATTGTGCCCCGAATTGAGGCGGGGTGTACACGTACATATCACCAAGGACCCTTGTATCATTCTTATAAAATATCAAGGCAATATAAATGCGTTTGGTCGGATTTTCATAGGTCAGTTGTTGTTTTCAATTAAAATTGTGTCCATTTTATACCAAAGAGAGACACTTTGAGTGATAGCGGTCACACCATGCCTTGTAATGAGGCAGGGTTGACTCGTACATGTCAAAAAAGACTTTTGGATCATTCTCATAATTTTAAAAATACAATCTGAATGGGTTTGGTCGGATTTCCGAAGGTTAGTTGTTGTTTTCATTTAAAATTGTGTCCATATTAAACAAAATAGATACCCTTTGAGTGGTACCGGACACACCGTGACTTGGATTGAGGCATGGTTGACTCATGCAAGTCAAAAAGGACCCATGGATCGTTCATATAAAAGATCAAGACAATCCATAGGCGTTTGGTTGGATTTCTGTTGGCCAATTTTTGTTTTCACTTAAAATTGTGTCCATTTTAAACCCATGATATACTCTTTGAGTGATACCGGCCACAATGATCCTCAGATTGAAGCAGGGATGACTCATACACATCACAAAGGTCCCACAGATCGTTCCCCTAAAGGATCCAAACAATACGAATGTATTTGGTCTGATTTATGTAGGTCAGTTGTTGTTTTCACATAAAATTGATTACATTTAAAAAAAATAGAGACCCTTTGGGTGGTACCTTCCACACCATGCCTCGGATTGTGGAGGGGTTGACTCTTACATGTCACCATGGATCATTGAATCTTTATTATAAACGATCAAGACAATCTGAATGCGTTTAGTCAGATTTTTATAGGCCATTTGTTGTTTTCACTTAAAATTGTGTCCATATTAAACAATATAGAAACCCTTTGAGTGGTTCATCATTCTTTCATGTTGCTGGTAAATATCATCTATTTAAATGGGAAAATGACTAGTTGGAGATAGGATGTTTTATTTAATAAAAATTACAATTTTCCTACGAAAATTTACATACAACAATGTTTTATCTTTTGATCCCCTTTACCCCTATCAAAAATGACAACCAATTGTACATGTCCCCAAGTCTGATCTTCATTGTATTTGTGTAAAATCTACCATCAAGTATGCGGCCCAATCATTTCTAAACACATCAATATCATCTTGTGAGTATGAGGCTTTTCGGAAGTGAGAGTAGTGCTGTTAAATATACAAATAAAGAATTAATAAATAAATTAAACGAAATAGTAGATGTTTTTGAAAATACCTCTTTAGGGATTCTTGTTTTTTTGATGAAATACAATCTCATTCATAAATTTACAAACATAATAACTACAATCATTATCGTTTGATTGTTTTGTACACTTCAAAAAAAAATCGATCATTAGGCGAATAAGTAACTTGTGTTGAGATATGTTTGGATAGTGAAATTTTATTATATATACTCTGATATTTGTCCAGACATAGTACTTGATCGCCTCCTTATTCTAAGAACCTGTACTCATTCATTTTTTAAGATGATAATGACACACCACCCTATCATAACAGAATCATCAATAAAAGATAATATAAATTATATTACATGATGTTTACACCTAAAACCTAAGATGTATTGTCTTACATATTCACAAACTCTATCATGTTTGGTCAGTTTGATGGATATCCATGATTTGAATCCAGAGAATAAATCATTGGAGTTTCCAAGTTCACTGAAATTAGCAACCAATGTTTCCTAAAAACAAAACAAATAATAAGTAATAAAAGATGTGAAAATATAATTGAGATTCTTTAATCGTAGAGCTTTACCCCTTCATTGTTGGTATTTTGAAGATTCTGTCATCTTTAATCTTGAATTCAAATGTTTCCAGCTAGCCATTCACTATTGTATCCCTTTTTGATTCCTCTAATTTTGTTAGTTGTGTTCATGTGGTAATTGGACTAACGTGTCAAAATCATGGGTCATGGGAGAATTCCTTCAACTGTTTTTCATAAATATGTCTGTCAATAATATAAATTTCATTTAGTCATAATTTTCACATTAGACCAGATTTTAGAAAATCAATTCATGGAAACAAAACTCATATATATATATTTACAACTGTGATGCCTAGCCAACCATTTTCAAGGATATCATTTATATTTTCAACAGAAATGAAATATTGACTTTCCGCTCTATATATATTATCTTCGAAAACCAATATATGACTATTACCATCTTTTAGCTTCGTATCCACATGAGTCTTCAATGCTAGTAAATGTGGATAGAGAACATGTTGTGTTATTGTGCTTTCAGTTGCTCCTTAGGATCGGTTGGTAAATCCTTTAGATGGTTTTGAGCCGACATTTGTCACCCCCTTCCCTTTCCCTGTCTATAACAACAATAATTGGTTCAGACCATTTTTCATTATTTGTTAATGGTTAAGCTTGAAAAAAAGGAAATAAATACCACTTTTTCTGCATGTGCTCTTACTAGTTGTGACGACCATGCAATGAATGTCACAATAGCCTTTTCGACCGTATGAATATCATGGTCAACAAGTGGAATAAGTAGCTCTACATTTGGCTCATGAGACAAAGTAATCATCGATTTGAGATGATCCTTCAGAAGTGGTATATTATTAAGCGTGGCATCTGAGATATTGAACATCGTATCCCTCGGTATAAGGGGATATGTGGGTGTTGACAGATATAAATCACAATAATTATCACAGTGTAGAAGATCAGTACAGAAAAATTATGAGTGTTTTTCTGATTCACATTTCATGGGAAAAATTATTAGAATATTGATTACCACGGCTAAGACAGTTCTTTGAGTGGAATGGCTTACCTCAAAGCTGGTGGGGGGTGGGGCCGGATGTTCACGCGCTGGTTGTTCCTGACTTGTGTCTTCCCTTTACTTCCCACCCAATAATGTTTCTAGAAACTCTCCTATCCTTTGCAATCGTTCTTCAATGGTTGCTATTTTTTTCTCTCATTTGTTCCAATTTTTCATATGTATCATTAGTTTTTCCTTCTTCTTCTCAAAATATACTCGGGGTGTCACCCCAAACCCCACACCTCTGACATGATGGTATATTTCTGGTTGTTTTAAAGCCGTCGATAATAGGTCTGTATCTGATATAGGAGTAACTGATTCCTGTGACTGTCAGATATAGGAAAATAACTAATTATTTTTTTGTAATATAAATTTAAAACAAATATTTTTATCGTCGTGTCATACATACACATATTTCCCACACATTTGGTGTGTTCTCATCTACTAACTCCCCTTCTTTATTCACACGGGACTCCTTCCATAACACATGATATGGGATGGAAGTGTATTTTGTTTTAGACTCATCAATATACATATAAACATAGAAAGATAATTATGATGTTGTTTATTGGCACCTAACAATATTACTATAAATTTATAATACGTACCATTTTCTTTTCTAATAAAGCATACCCCTTCCTTGCTTTATGATAGGGGTATGCTGGTTTTGATGGACATTCCTTATTTTCTTTACAGAGTTTCTGTTTCATAAATGGAATATTGAAAATCAATGTGATGAATACAGATATCCTCAAACAACTTATTATCAACCACAATGTACCTGAAACCTCTCATCCCCACGGTGTCCAATAAATGCATCCCATGCTTCTTGGGATATTAGGTGAGCATAGACAATGGGTGGGTGCAGGTTTATTTTACCTTTGGAATCTTTCTGGTGACATCTTGTTAAAATAGTGCAAAAACCTTGATAAATCATTCCTGCAAGCCTTAGTACATAATCCTTGTGTGAATCGTATACTATAAATGTACACTTCAAGAGATTGAGATGAGTAAGACATTGTTTCATTATTTTATTTCCTAGAAAATTAAAGAAATAAATTCACTATGTTACCATAATTTCTTCCCAGATCACAACCTTCAGCCTGGACACAACATTGTGCCATGAATTTATGTCAATCAGCACGGGTTGCGGAGTGACAACTCCAATATAGCTGCTAAAAATATCCTTGTTGGGATTCACATCTTGGCCTCATACATTCCATTCGACTTAAAATTTGATGACTTTTCTTTTCACCTTGAGAACATTGGATATCACCGTCAAACTACGACACGCCAGTGTTTTATGCGCCGTTGGTCCTTCATTACCGACCATTTGATCGATATCAACATCTTCTATATGTTCATATTAAATGGTATCAATGGAATTTGATGTTGGTTGTTGGATCTCAACACTAGATGTAGTATGAGATACATTAGCAGGAGCAGCAACAGCCGCAACAGGAGTAGTAGGAGTAGCAGGAGCAGTAGTAGCCACATCAGGAGGAGCAGCAAGAGCACCAAGAGCCACAGCTGGAGAAGCAGTAGGAGCAGCAGCTGCTGCAGGAGCAGCATTAGTCGCAGCAGCAGTATCATGAGATACTTGTTCAGCCTGAAGGTTAGGAGCACGAGAATGTGTTGAAGTAATTATCTAAAAAAGTGGTTGAACAGTTAATTTAGATTACATAAATTCAGTAATTATGAGATAATGAAATGAGATAACATGATCTATATTACAAAAAAAATATAAGATGTTTATTGAACTCTATTTCTTTTTTTCAATGGTTGAAGGGATTTGACACCTCTATAGATTATCAAAATCTTTTCATTTTGGTCTCCTCTAACATACAAAACGTCATCTACATTGGGACCGCTCTGAAATGATTGCGAAGTTCCACTAAAAGGATCATCCTCAACTGAATTTTCATCGGAACCATAAGTAGTTTTGGACGATAACATAATAATCGAAGACTTTTAGTTTTTGGGATCTGGAACATAAAAAACATGTACCGCTTGTGAGGCCATTATAAACGGTTCTTCTTTGTGCCCTTCTTCACTAAAATCAACTTGCAGAAATCCCCATTCATCTATTTCAAAACAATTGTTGTTATCAACCCATTTGCATTAAAAAATTAGCAATTGGAATGTTGTATAATCAAACTCCCATATTAGTTTGATAATGCCAAAGTATAAAATATTTGCATAAATTGGATTTCTGTCCTTACTACCAGAAACGTGCGTCGCTTCATCTACTAGTGTAACTAAACTATTTTTCATGGTACTATCTTCATCATGTCCATCTGAATTGAATGTATAACAATGAATTACATAACCACTATAAGATAATACATACAATCTTGGTCTAGTGAATATCTATCAAAGTTGATCTGAAATTGAATTCGGATTTTCATCCCATTGCTTAAAAATATGGTCCTGAAACCATCTTATAAAATGGTGATTATGTGTATTTGATAAACATTTTTTAGCCCTTGATGGATTCAACTGCCTAAGAATATTTTTACGAGTTTCAATATATGGAGAAACCTCCCAACTGTTAAGAAAAATATAAAGATGGGCCTGCTCTCGATCTATAATACTGATTGTCACAACTTCTATTCCAGAAATTGCCTCACCCTCAATGCGTCCAGTGTGATGAGATTTTAGGAGACCAATTAATTCCACATCAGATTGGTATTTGGTACAAAATTCAATGGCTTCTTCAACAATATATCACTCTACTATACAACCCTCTAGCCGACATCAATTTTTGACATACCCTTTCAAAATCATCATATATCGTTCAACAAGATACATCCATCTATAGTCCACAGGACCACAAGGTCGAATCTCTCTCACCAATTGAATCATCAAATGAACCATCATATCAAAGTATGGTGGAAGGAAGAACTTTTTTAATTCACATAATATGTTGACAATTTCATTTTCCATAGCTGGGAATTTCGCCGGGTCTAAAAAATTGCTAAATATAGATTTGAAAAAGAAACAATGTTTGGTTAATGTATGATGAACATTATTGGAAAAAATGCAGTGTAAAGCTATTGGAATTATATCTTGCATCAAAACATGTAAATAATGTGATTTCAAACCTTTTAACTTCAAATAATTCATCGACACAGTGTTCTTTATATTTGATGAATACCGCTATGGATCCTTTACATCATTGAAAAAGTTAAAAAACTAATATCTCTCCTCCCAAGAAAGAGTATAAGCAGCTGGAGGAAGAAATATTCGATTTTCACCCTTTACGAGAGCCTACACTTCTCGTATTACCTTTTCAACCATGTACAACTTTGCCTTAATTCCATTTTTTATTTTCCTAGAGGGAATTTAGAAACGTTCTGATAACATTGTCACATACATTTTCTCCACTTGCATCACATCAAGAAAATGTCTTACGTACAAACAATTCCAGTATTGTAATTCAAAAAACTGACTTCTTTTTCCAACTGATTTTTGTAAGGTTTTTCAAAAATGGTTTACCAAAAAATAGTGTTCAGATATTTTACTTTCTCAAGCAGTTGATCACCTATTAGTGGAGACGGTGCTGCACATTGTTCTGAACTTCCATTGAATGATGCCGTCCAAGATCGGTACTTATGTCGATGAGGTATAAATCTATGATGTCCTAGAAACAGATATTCTGATGAATGATTCAACCTAATCGATTATGTATCTTCTTCGCACAATAACACCCTTGAGTTCCTTTACTGCTATAGCCTGAAAAATTTCTATAAATTGGGAAATAATTTATTGTCCCATACAACATCGCTCTCAATGTGAAGTATTTACTTTATAAGCATCACACAACATAACACCTGAATCCCACAATAACATCAAATGCTTGATCAGTGGAGCTAGATAAACATCAATATCATTACCTGGTTATTTTGGTCCTGATATAAGCATAGGTAACATGATGAATTTCTGCTTCATGCATCACAATGGTGTCAATTTATAATTTACCAACATAATAGGCCATGTACTATAAGTGTTGGTTTGAAAACCAAAAGGATTCACTCTATCTGTAGATAACACAAGACGATGGATTCTTTGTTCTTTTCCAAATTTAGGATACTAATGATCAATTTTATTCCATTGAGGAGAGTCGGATGGATGATGTAATTTCCAATCTTTATTTCATTTATTTGCATTCCACGACAATTGGCTTGCAGGTTCTTCACTTCCATATAGATGCCTAAACCGTGGAATGATAGGAAAGTACCATAAAACATTCATAAGATTGGATTTATCTTTCTTGTATCGAGAAGCACCACACTTTGGGCATTCTGTAAGTGATTTTTTCTCCTTGAGAAACAATATACAGTCTTTTGGGTAGGCATGTATTCTTTCAGAAATCATACCCATCGAGCGTAGCATTTGTCTAGCTTCATATGTCCGGCTTGGGAGCTCATTAACTTCCGAGAGCATGTCATTAAAGAGAGCATGTAGTTCCATAACACCGAATTCACTCCATCCATTTCTTGATTTCAATTTATACATCTTTATTACAACTGAAAATGTTGTATACTTAGTGAAACCAGCATACAATGGCGTCTTTTCACAACTCTTTAACTTCTCAAACAATTTTGGGCAATGATGGAGTTCATATTCAATTGTCTTTTTCATTTCCTCAATAAGATCTTAATCATCATTGACATCTGTAATCACATCCTCCATACGGTCTTCGTCATTATCCATATTTGTATTCATATCTTATGAGCCATTAAAATCAGTTTTATCCCATCCAGTATCTACATTCTCCTTTTCTTCATGTTTATTACAACATTTATAACTCTGATCTATTCCGTGACATATCAAATGTTCTTCCAACTTCTCTGGAGTATGTATTCTAGAGTAAAAACAACGTAAACATGGACAAAGGATTTGAAAAGGATCCTTTGCGTGATCCATTACAAAATTTATGAACTCCTTCACTCCATTCTCGTACTCTATTGTCAAATGATTAGCATCAATCCAATATTTATTCATCTTCTTCCTATTTGAATCTGAAATATTTGTATTTATAATTCAAGTACACAAAAAAATACTTCCAAATACAGTAGAATATAACCACTTCATTATAAAAAAAGAGATTAATTGGGCCTAACCATTACTATGTTTTCGTCTTCATTAAATATAATTACTTTAGATTCATAATAGTTTCCTCAAATCACCCCAGACCAAAAAAAAGAATAATCAAGAATGATAAATCAACCCCTCCTAGGTATCCACCCTACATTCAATATCTTCATGCCTAAATACCCATATATCCATACATACACATGTCACAAACACAAAATAACCATATCCACATCAGAACCAAAGTAACAATATGGATTTCAATCAGGTTACTCGACTCAAGTGGTGTTGTGTAAGAAATAAAATGAAAACAGAATAAGTATATAGTCACACATAAATCTAAAACTGGTTTTAATAATCCAATAAACCAATGGTATCATTCCATCTATCAGAATACTCTAAAGGAGCCCATATGCGATAGTAGTCCCATGTGGTGAACGTTCCTGAGGAGGAAGGGGAGAACACTCACCTATCGGGGTTTGAGGTCAGGTCACTGAGGTTGATGGTGGCCTAATACTCCTACAATGGTTTATTCCATATTTCACATACCATGTCCTGGTCCCCTAGGATGTTAACCCACTGCTGGTGGAAGTGAAACTCTTCCTGATGATCATGTCAAGAAGAAATGGAAACCAAGAAGGGGGAGTGAATCAAAATACCTCAAGAACGATGGAAAAAAAATGTAATTTGAGAATAGGTTAGTGGATTTCATGTTATCTAGACACCTATCCAATAGACTCCACAGGTGGTGATGGCCCCTGCAATTGTTTCACCAGCTGTAACTATCACCTGATAAGCTGAGATCAATGAGGCCCTTCCTAGCCATGAACTGAAAAAACTCCATGATGTCCTTCCTCTAGAATGGGATTGTACCTTTCCATTCCTTTGGGATGGAAATAAAAATCATGTCACAACCAAAAAACAATGGATGGTTGTTGGGATCGAAGGTATTTTGTTCACTATATAGAGATTCCCTTTTAAGAGGTTCATAGCTTCCAAAAACAAAATTCATAAGGAAGGAGGTGTCACCGTTGGACACCTTGGTAGTGATGAATTTATTGAAATCTTAAACAGTCTCACCAACATATTTATTGTACCAGAATACCCATTTGTGTCTGTTGAAGCGGTCAGAGTGTATAAATCCATGATACATAATCTTCCAAAAGAATTATATGATTATTATAGGGTCTTTGGGGTAATTTGACAACATTAACAATGACATTATTCATTTTGATTACAATAGTGAGGATGTCTGATTTAATAGATGAACTAAGACCATGAGAATTACATATGAAGATAATAATGATGGGTAGGACATGGCTCTAGCATTGGATCTTGATCTAGTAGCCATATTGAAGTGGTAGGATGATCTCTCATTGTGGTCCCTTGATTTTGAACATATTCATAATCCCTTGTGGTTGGTAAGCTTCATATGAGTGTGTGATGAGGATCCAAAGGGGCAGGGGAAGGATGGGTAATCAAACATGGGGGCTGGTGAGGGAGTTCTCTCTGGATAAATAAGTATTTGGTGATGGATGACAGTCTCAGAGCCAAGGGAAAAAGAATAAACACTGATAGGAAGGGGCCTGGCCACTATAGAGACGCAGTCAGTAACCTCACCGAGGGAGAAGGACATATATGTTGGTATGGGTGGCAAGGCTAGAAATAATGGTCATTTCGGCATTATTCCATACAATTTCACTTCCAGAAAATGTCACTTAGATATCTTGAAGGAAATAAGGGGGGAACACCTCGAAGAAAATAGGGTCTAAGCATTGGATGACCTAGAAATGCATCAGAACCGAGTGGTGTTGTCCTTAAAGAAAATGGTTATCCTTCATTCCTTACATTATGGTGACATGGTGTTGGATATAAGGGAATTGATGATACCTAGGAGGAATCTAGTGAAACTGGAATCCAAGTGTGAAGGACCTGAAATTTTTCATAAACATCACTCTGACAGTGTAAACTCATTGATCGCCATTGATGATGAGCATATTAATCTTTCAACCAATACTGGGTTCCTCAAGAGATACTTTACATGAATAAACCATCCCATTTAAATAAAATAAACCCATGTCAAACATTCCCCAATGATTCAACATTTTGATTTACAGTAAAAAACTATACTAATAGAAAATCATAGAATAATGGAGTAATGATAAAAGAAAAATTAAACATGCCAGAGCCACATATGTTCAAATAGTATGTGAAATTTTAAAAAATACCCCATAAAACACCACTAAATTCATATTCCAATAAAAAAATATGCTATTGAATCATGCATAAAATCATGATGATACTCGTTCCTTGATACCTGCACCGTGATGCGCCTGATCAACATCATCCTCAACAACTTCCCTAACAAGATAACAAACTAGAATTCATCACCTTAGGAACCTCATCACCCATTTCCAACCCAACATAACCTAATAATATAATTAAATCAATGAATATGTATTCTAAAATTCATACCACACCTTCTCAAAAAGGTAATTTTTGGAAGAATTTATATAACATATCCATCCATACCACCATCAAATTTAATGGTTTCTAGAATCTAGAATAAACAAATACAAAATCACTTAAAAAACCACTGTAGTAATTAGAAAAAAGGTGATACCTTAGGAGTAATATAAATATATTGGTTGATCACCCCAAACAACCCCAATCACTATATGTAGGAATAACTCTCATGAATCTACGATGAAGCAGAATCATCACTAGCGGAGGAAAGGAATCCTAGGGATGAAATAATTCAACACAAAATCCACTAGAACTATATTGATGGGCAAGCCTCACATCTCAAAACTCCAATTAACAATGTTTTAATAGTTTTAAATGATTTATAGAGTAATATTTATAGAACCATTAGTATAAGTTGGACCAAACTTGAGCTTCGACATGGGGCATTACCCTAGAGACAAACATGAATAAGAAAAGGATGAATCAAGTAACCTAAAACCATCACAATATCAAATATCCATTAAATATATCATGCCAAATCAACATATGGTAATGTGTGATGGGAAATGAGAACAATATTAAAAAATGATTTGGAAAACATTCCTTAAAGGGAGGTCTGGCATGGTAAAGCTCAGCAAGCGGCGGAGGTCCAGGAACGTGAAGCTCGAGGGTGTTGCGGGTGGCCGAGGTCCAGAAAAGCAAAGCTCGAGGGCCACAATAGTCTGGAAATTCGAAGCTCAGCTAGCGGAGGAGGTCTGGAAAGGAGAATCATGAGGGAGGCAGGGGTCCGACAACAAGAACTCAGCGGGCGGTGGAGGGGAGTCGCAGCGTTCCAGAACCACGAGATCTTTATGTCGCGATAAAACGAGGGCACTGTGCAACCGAATTTATAAAAAAATTGACTAAGGTTTTATCAGTCCTAACAAAGCCATGATAAAGACTACATTTATCAGCGCTACAATTTTAGCGCTGATAATGGTATCCTTTTTCAACTTTTTTTTAGCGCTGATAATGGTCCTCTTTATCTGCACTACAAAGAGCTGATAAATCCATCCTGTATCAGCTATAACATTTTAGTTCTAATACATAGATTCATTATCAGCGCATTTCTAGTGCTGATAAAGGGTCTTCTTAACAGCGCTTGTTTAGTGGTGATAAAGGTTTCCTTGTATCAGCGCCAAAATTTTACCGCTAATAAAGGGCTGGTTTATCAGCAGTTTTTGCCTAGTGCTGATATAAGGGGGCGCTTCGCTTGCCCATTTTTTTAGTAGTGTATTAACCGTATATAAAACATGGGTTGATAAAAAATAGATTATTTTCCAATATCAATCTATTAATTACTAATATATTTTTTGAATTGAGAGGACACAATTTATATAAGGGTGAGAGAATGTAACACCCTAAGACATCAAAATATTTTCCTTTTAGAAAAAAAGTAATTTTATTCCAATATTGATTAATAAGAAAAAAAATTTAGGCTTACACTCGATGAATCAAATTTTTTTTATTTCCCTACATTGAACAACGAAGTTGGAATGCATTAAATGAAAGAATGACTTTTTTTAATGGCTTGTATAAAATGTAAGACTATGTTTTACCAAATAAAAATATATTATTAAAATATAAATAGTTAATCTAATAAGATATAACCATTGAGTTAATTTGAAGGTTATAAATAAGACTAACTATGTAATGAATATATATAGTTCAAATAAATGGTAACTTATTAATTATAAATGAATATTGAGACCTAATTAATATAATGGGAATGTTTTAATAAAAAAATCAATTTTCATGTGAAAAAGGTGATTTATCTTAATATGTTAAATTATTATCTATTATTAGATTATTTTAATGAAACAATTATATTATATATAAAATATTTTATTTTTCACATTCATCTATCAAATTTTATTGTAATATATAATAAAAAATCCCAATATAATATATAAAAACCTATATTATTTTAAAAGAAATTTTACCACAATTTAATGGCACACCAATATTACATTTCCATTTTCAAAATTTTATAAATTTAATATGAAAAAAGAAATATAATATTTGATATATAAACATAAAAATTATTTTAGGGTGAAATTTTTGTATTTTTTATGAAGATTCATTTTTAAATGAATACAAACAAATAGAAAATTTTTATTCAAAACTTCTTTTTCATGTAATTTATTTAAAATTGTAAATTATATTTTGTTATTATAAAGTAAAATTATATCAATAATACATAATTTATTCCAATTTAGTTATTTGGAGTTAATAACCTTTTGAATTTGTCTATAAAAAACAAAATAATTTTGAACATTTCTTACTTTTTAAACCGGATATGTCATCCCATCTGTATGATTAATTTTAAATTAATTTCTACAAATTCATTGATGTGATTTTGGAAAAATGAATCCCATAATTTAAAAAGAATAATTTAAAATTTATAATATTTTCAACATATTTTATGACAAAAAATATTAGTGAATGTAATTAAAATCAATTATAGTGATTAAGGGAAAATTCATTTTTAAAAGGGACTAAAACAAGGACATAAAGGACAAAATAACCTATAAACTTCTCAAAAATAAATCTAATGGATATATCTAGACACTAAAATTATATTTATATAATTTGGAACATTATTTGAGACACATTCTATATGAAAAAATATGGGTGGAATCCCCTTAACAAAAATTTTAAAGAATGTCACTCGTTCTCCAATATAAAAAGGCCCTCACCCCTCACCCCTCCCACTTACATAAACATAAAATTTAAATATGGAACAAAAAATAACTCTAATATATATAAATATAATAACATTCCAAATATTATAATAATCACCTTGGGAATAAAACCATCCAAGGAATCCCTTTGTTGATAACCTAATAGAGATTCCCTATGAAGTCGTAACATCATTTCTCATGATATTTTAATTTATTTTATTTCACCACCACCTATAAAATTAATATTATATGATTTTATAATAACACATGTATAATAAATTTAGTTATATTTTATTTTATAAATTTTTCTACCAAAACATACATGCACTTCCATCAAATGGGTAATGAACTTACTGTTCATGTATGGCGAACTATCGCCTTGTGGAATAGAGTTGTTAATTTTATATTTACCACCTATCATGGTAGGTAATTATGATGTAAAATATAATTATATATATTATATCGGATAGTTATTATGTATTTGTTCCTCTTTAGTTATTATATAACTTGAACCTCCATTGTTTTTTAATTTGTAAATATGATAACATTACTTGTGGATGAGTGGACTACCGCCTCCTCCAAGCTATGTGATTCATTCACACAGTACATATATTATTTAAAGTATAGTTTTATTTAAAATATATTATACATAAAAAATATATATTTTATGAATTAAATAATTAATTATTTATAAAAAAATTATTTCTTTACTACCCTTTTCACACACTAAAAAAGTAATATTATCATTCGTGGATGTGTGGACTACCACCTCCTCAACATGATGTGATTACTTTTATATATCATGACTACTATATATAAGAATATGTGATTAAATAAAATGGTATTTATCATATAAATATAATTATGAATTATATAATGTTACTGACCTTTTTTCCATAACGATCATTGAAAAATGGGAACGTTACGGATGCATTCATACGATCTACCAGCTCCATTATTATAAGGTTGGTTATTTTTTCATACCCATCATTAAAAATTGGATTTAAATATATAATTTATATTTTAATATTATAATAATTTACTTATTAATATTCTATATATGATTACATAATTACCATTTAGACCATAGTGAACTTACCAATGTCATTTTCAACACACGAACTGAATTTGTTCAAACCACATGATGCAAATTTAATTTCATAAGAATTATTATAAAAAATTAAAATAAGTGAAATAAATTTAATAATAAAATTGAAAAAGGATATACCAAATGTAATGAATAAAAATAATTTTTTTTATTCTGGATGAAAATGGCACAAGTCACAAGTCTGACTCAATGTATGGGATTCTTTTCTCTCTTTCCATTCTATGATGCATACAATATTTTACTCACTTAAATATTATTTGTAGTATATATATTTAATATTTAAATTTAATATATAATGAATCCTTCTATATTAATGGTATTAAAAAAATTTACATTGATTTTTCAATAAAAATTATGTTTGACTTGAATATTTTCCAATGTTGAAATATATACTTGCAATCTCACTTTCTTATATGATTGTTAGATTTATATTGACGAAACAACTTCCTTATGATCATTTTTTTTGTTAATTAAATAAATATTGAATATACATATTTTCAATGAATTAATAAAATAATTTCCTAAACTATATACCTTTTCTACATATGGTTTTTACTTGATAGTTATTTTTTTAACTAGGGAATTCATGACAAATCCGTATCTTTTTATCAATGTATATATTTGAAAAGGATCTTCTTCATTTAAATTGATTATTCAAAATATGTGGAATTATTTTGAAATTAACTATATGGGTTAGGGATTTATTAAAAAAATCCATATGGGTTTGATTTTGGTTAATAAAATCTCTACATGTTCATGACCGGTTAATGAAGTCCCCTAGATGCATTGATTGTCTCATGAGATATATCAGTTATCCAAACAATAATAGTTTAAACTACGATTCCTTGATGGTAAAGGTATCATGTTCCATGGAAAAATAACTTCAAATTACTAAAAATTTCCTTTATTAATAATTCATTTATTATTATCAACTATATTATTGTGTTGAAATATCTATATATGCATCTCATTGTCAGTTTATTGATTAAATTGAATGTGTTTCAGTTTCTAACAATTCCATATTGATTATGACTGATCTAGTAATTTGTATGAAATTCGTTTTTAGTTATTTACCATTCTATGTTAAATTATTCTAATTAGTTCATGATTTCATCCACTTTACTAACCCTAATTGAGAAATTGAGCTCAACCTTATATTTTTCCTTCCTATAGTATGATAAGAAGAAATCATTGAATAATATGTCTTGTATTCTATTTATTTTATTTGTTATGTATCAAATTTTTAATTTTTTGTTTCCCATAATTTTAGGGGTATCAGGTATGTAATCGGGTTTTCAAAACCAACTAAACAGTTTGGTCCTTTGGGACTTGAAAAATATATCTATGCCAATGAAAAATACTATGGAACAAACTCTAGGATTTATGGGGTCGGGGTGTTACCCAAAATTTGAAAATCTCTTATTAATGTAGTATATATATATATATATTAATGAATATCAATCATCTATTTATATAGAACCGATTGAAACATTGGATGGGTGACCACATAGATCTCATATGTGTTGTATAATGGTTATAGTGTCTAAAAATTAGGTTCCTTACATGGTTTGAAGTACAAAATAGATTGTATTATTAATATTACAACATTTGAGTCTTGAATAATGTTATAAATTTTGATACATTAATAGTGGGGAGGAAATTATAGTTATGGGTAGTAAAGATGTTTATTTAAAGTATATTGATTGAAACGAATTTTTTTAAGGATAAATAATATTACTCAAATGTTTAATGGTTTTTATGGAAATATTATTATAATAATTCACTTTAAATACCTTTAATTATATTAATAATGGTTTTCAAGAAGTTGGTTATTATTTAAATGATACTTTGTTTTGAAAAATATAAAAAATATTAAATATATTACATTATGTCAAACGAATGTGAGTAGTTAATATCTTTTTTAGAGAGCCTTAATTTTTTTGACATAATAGGATTGTAAAAAATTGTTTGAATTTTCTTGGAGGATAGATATTTATAAAAATAACATAGGTCATGGACACTGATTTAATAGTGTTTTATTTAAAACAACAAATTATCAAATTATCACTTTATTCATATATATTTTTTGTGTTATATATATTTATATGGTGTTGAAATAAATTGGAGCTAATGGAAATGAGATATTAATAGGTTATATGATTTTTATTTTTAAATTTCGTTAAATATGAATGTGAAGGTTATTAATGTTGGATTATATGGGTCATAAATAGTGAAAAAATGATTAATGAGTTATTTTGGTGAAATTTGGGGCATGAATTTTATGTCGATAAGGATATAGGATAGAAAGATTACATATTAACTCAAAGAACCCAAACATATTCCTCATTATCGATATAATTTTTTTATTATTTATAAGAAATATAGAACTTTAATATCTCGGATCATTGGTAAGTTAAATCCCAATGCAATCCTACCCTAAGATAGATTCTATCAATTGATGCTGAGTTATCCTCACAATAGATTATGTAGTACCTTTAAATTAATATTTTACCTAATACCAGGAACCCATATCTGACATACATGAATGATACATAAAAATAGACAATTTATGTAATGCACATATATATATATCACTCTCATTTAAGGTGAAATGAAACATATGAATTCCCATGTACAACCATAGTATCCAGATTTATCAAACCCCAAGAAAATATGACATAAGAGTGGTGGTTATCCTGATTATCTCATCTATAGTATTCGTCCAAATCCACCATCCATAACATGGATCCATGATCTTCCACCATCCATATCATCTGATCTATAAGAAAAAAATGTGATCAATTCACAACAGGGCATATATATGTTATTACACCAAAAAAAATTAATTTCATCCTTAGTAGTGATCCAAAAAAAATTACATTTAGAATCTATATGTATCAATAATGTAGAATGTTTTGAAAATACAACATCATCTTGAATTATCATTATTCCCAAAAATAATTTATCTCCTTCAAACTAACCACAAAAAACATTAATCACCCCCACCTAAAAAAATTCATGTCTAATAACACATCATAATCACCCACCTGGTAGTTCAAAATTGATGTAGTAATCATTATATAGTAAATGAAATTTCTGGATCCACCTATCCCAAAAGAACTATATGAACTAAACATATCAAAATATTTCTTATGCGATGAAGGAAATGCGCATTTATATAGGTATGAGTGTATACATAAATAGACACCCATGAAAATACACATATCACGGTATAGATGTATATATTGGAAAAACATAGAGAAAATAAATCACTAAGGATATAGTAGTATATCTATGTGCATGTTTATATGTTATTGTTTGAATTATTTATTGAATGTTTTGTTCAGGTTATATGTTTAAAAGGTTTTTGTTTTTATTATATATCATTCCATAACAGCTTAAAGCTTTTGCAGAATTATTTACCCTCACTGTGCATATGAGCACTACCCTTTCTTATTTTTTATTTTCCTAGGATTCTAAGATGTGTATTATGATGATATGCTGGGTTAAGCTAACGGGATAATGGAATTCTCAAAGGATTATTTATTATGTTTTTTATTTTATAAAGTGTAATGTAATGTTTATTTTTGTCATATACTTTCCAGGACTGCTAAATTGATCGGTCCTTCAGGACATGATTATTTGTAATTATGAAAATGTTATATAATAATGAACCAGCTCGGGGTAACTAGGGTCGGGGCATTACAATTTATGTTGGCTCAAAGAACTCATATTTTACCCAGAAAGAATTTTTGAAACTGGAAGCCTAATGGGAAGGACCATACATCGGAAGTAAGGCCTATCTCAATAGTTCTTACTCTCCATCCACAATGGATGGAGAGTGTGCAAAACCACTGACCAATGTGTGCTTTCTAAAGAAATAATTTTCCTATCAATTATTAAGTGCAATTCCCTGACAACAAAACTCTAATCCTCATTATATCCCTTGTTCTGGACACATCATAATAAAATATGCCATGTCTTCCCAGAACAAAGATGGAAAACTATCCAAAATTTAATTTCCTTACCACTTGATGTTAAATTGCATGTAATTACATATTTACTTCAGGACATTAAATTTCATAGGTGATGTCAATTTTAGAATACATTAATCCAATCAGATTCTTTATAACTACTTTTATATTTATTCATTCATTTACAGGATACATAGTGAAACCCATAATTACGTTCATGGGTCCAACTACAAAATTCATCCACTTTCATGTAGATTCACCAACACCCTATCCTCATGACATTAAACATGGCAACATATGTTCATTCCCCATGACATTAAACTACAAAATATTTCTATTTCTACATATGAATTTATTCACATTTTAATGAGATACGTTGGGGTACCTCTATCTCATATATTATCTGAAACACCATTCTTTTTTTCCATAATTTTATTTATTTCCTCCCTAAAAGATGTTACACTACACTACATATGCCCATTCCACACTACATTAAACTAAATGGGTTATTTGGAACTACATATGGAATGATTCTCATTCTAATGAGATATGTAGGGATTTTTCCGATGTATATATTAGACTAGACACCACAAAATATAAAATATCCCTTTCTTATACACATTTTCCCTTCCAAGTTGAAAAGGTACCATGCTATTTATTGTTTCACACATCGATCATATCTATCATGAGCATTGAAATTATGGGTAGGGATTCCCTACACAGTAAAGGAATAATAGCTCTGGACACGTTCATCACAGTTTAGAGTGCAAGGACTATAATGGAATACCATGAGTCCATATCACATGATGCTAAACTAAATGGTTGATGTACATTACAAGACAAAAATAGTACATTTTTATAGACATCGCCTGAGTTGAAAACTATCATTAGTGATCAGGACTCCTACAACCCCACCATTAATGAACAACATGTGGATTAATTCATGATATCATAGGATACATTGTGACACCCACATCATCAATACTGGGTCCAATCACAATAAACATAATAATCCCCCTCTCTTCATATGGGCTAAACATTCACATGGATCCCTTTCAAAAAAAATATGTGGTTTGATTCTTATCATTACGTGATAAATAGCAACTCCCAGAATTCCAATCATTGGAAAAGCCATGACATTACTATTCCACATTGAGGACACAATGTCTTTATTTAATGATGTTAAACTACATGTACTTTTATGAACTATTTATGGATTGATTCTTATTGCCATAGGATATGTAGTGACATCCAAATTTTATCACAGGGTCCGACCACCATACCCCTTTCACATCTAGAATCCCATGTCCTTGTCACATGACATTAAACTTCATTTTTATTAATGAACAACGTGGGGTTTGGATCCTATTACTATAGGATATATAGTGAATCTTGGATCTCTCATCATAGGAACAAATTCCAAGATCAATAAAAAAATTTCCTCCTCTGCGTATGGGTCAAAACTGCATAGAGTGTTTCTCATTCAAGAAGTTTGTGTGGCTTGATTCCTATCAACATAGGATACGTAATAATTCTAGGATTATTAGTCCTAGGATTATCAATAACCACCCACAATAAAGGGTCACCCCAAATTCATTAGGGGATGATCCATTAAAAACCATTATCCATATGTATGTGAATAATATAAATACAACATGTTTACATATACAATAAATTGTGTAAAATTGATTCATGTCATTCCCCACTTCCTGAACACATTGCATTAAACTACAAGGAAAATATTTCTGTTGCATTAAATTAGAACATCCCAAAAAATCTGTCCTTAACACATGAAACATTACTGCATGGTAAAAATCGACACCACATAACATTAATCGGCACGGAAGGAGATGTGTACTCAGCAAATAACGATAAATATTTCACACCATTAACGATGTTTCAACTCATAGAAAATAACTACATAAGCCTTACCTCATTCATCCCGAGTATGGGGTGCTTCCTCAATATTTTAAATATGTTCATGTCATATACATCATTCTATTTCTTGAGATCCTTGGGTTTCTGAAAACAATTCATAGCCCATGGAATGTAAAATAGTTCTCTCAGTTCGTCCATTATATCTATGCATATGGTCTTGAGACCCACTGAATAGATACATCTTGGACTGATATAAAGGGAATTTTAATCGTTGTGAGCCTGACAACACCATGGTTGAACCCATAATCCTAGGATGTTTTGGGTCATACCTTTTTTGATATTCCCATGTCATTATTCATGACATATGAACCTACAACCATGATTTACGACATCTTCATTTCCCACTCATAGGGTTTTTTTATTACTCTTGACCTTTAGTATCTTAACATGGATCTTTTGTAACGTCCCCCAAATTAGGTTCATGAGTGTGATGACCTTAAAATTTCATCAAATCGGTTAATCTTTTATTACGTTAATCACTATCATATAATGGTCCAAATCGAAATACCTTAAACTATTGGTGAAAAAGACTGAAATGTATCATGTTGAAAACTCTCAGTGGGAGGACTAAGTTAAAGTCATGTCTTTGCACACTAAACTCTTCAACATTAGATTTTAGGAAAAATTTTGGGAGAAAATAAATAATTCATAAATATCATAGGGCATAATTTGATGACTTAGTAAAAGCCAATATATGCTCACTAGATCCCGTGGTCCAGAAAATAGTTCGAACAATAATTTTTCACATCTCCCCACCATGGGAATACATTCATTAGGTAATGAAAACATATTTAGGTTGATCAAAACCTTATTTGATATTAAATTCTTTATAAATCACATGTCAGGATTTAAAGAACCTTAGTTCATTGTGAACCATTCATTCATGTGTAATGTAAATGATATCTCTTGGTTCGACAATTCTATCGACGCACAAGGGATGAGACCCACCAAGAAGATACATCATGCCCCAATATAAAATTATTTATGATTTTTGTGCACCTGTTGTCATCGTGGAAAAACCCAATAGCTGTGATTGTTTTGGTTCATTCCACACATCACATTCACATAACTCCCTCATGACCTAAACACTTTGTACTAGGATTTACAGTCATAATATAAAACTATTCATGTGTATTCAACATCCTTGAGATTATGTAACAATTTTTTGTACCATTTCTCAACGAAAATGAGAAATACCTCATTCTTAATCCATTGATGTGACATATATCATTATTTGAAACCATAGGGTGTAGGGATCGTGCTTCAAAATATAATTTCTAAATTTCCCTAGGGATCCCTATCCTTCCCTAGATGATAATAAACACATAACAAACATCATATTCTAGATATTTTAGTCTTTATAAATCCTTCATGGCCCTCACAAAGGAGTGTAGATCATATTTTATTAAACATTCTATTGATGCATAAAGGATTTCACCTGCCAAGTAATTGGAATCCCATCCTTGCAAGAAAAGAAATCAAATCCTCATGTACCTTGGTGAAACCACGGAAGAACCTAGCACATCATAATGTCATGGGACATAACCGGTATGTCTGCCCCATCTCATAATCACAATATCATGCTTTTAAGTTATGACTTATATAACCCATACCCAAATTATCAAATATGACCTAACATTCCTTGTATTTTTCCTCAATTAAAAAACATATCATTGAAATTCCTTGAGCCTTGGAAAAGTGTAGAGGCCCTCTTTTTTTTCAACTCTAGTGATTCATAAGAGCTTTGACATACCAGCAAGAAGAATCTACTACCTGAAAGAAACGAAATCTAATCGTCAAGAGTCTTTGAAATACAGCAATAGAACTCAGTATCCTATAGTTTTCTGAGAAATCCCATGTCTTCCTAACCCATATTCCATAAACAATAAGTTTTCGATAAAGATGAACATAAACTACATCACTACAAAGGTCTGAGATACAAGTCACTAAGATACAACACATAAAAGTACCGAAATAGAATACCCTAAAATAATACACAACAATGGTTTGAGCTAGATGGCTCTAAACTACAACACAGAAAATGTACAATATAAATGACCATAAACAACATCACAAAAAATGTCTGAGGTAAAATACACTAAGATACAACACCAAAAAGTCCAAAAATAGAATATCCAAAAACAAAACACAATATGGGTATGAGTTATAAGACACTAAACTAAAACACAAAAAATTTACAATTTATTTGTCCATAAACAACAGCAATAAAATTGTTCATGAAAAAAGAACCATAATTACAACACAACAATGGTCTGAGCTAGAAGACCCTAAATTTCATCACAAGAAAGTATCAGAGATAAATGACCCTAATTTAGAGAAATATAATTTCCATTATAAGATACTTTATACAAAATAAATGTCAATTCCAAGCTAAATGACCCCAAACAATAGAAAGAAATTCATATTTCCAACAAGATTGAAAGATCGTCCAAGGAACACCATATGAAATGAATGAAAATCTATCTATGCTCAAAAATATTATTTCCTTCATAAATGGAAAGGGAAATATACTTATGTGATATATTTCCTAAATGAAGTTATTCATAATAGATTATGTTAATATCAAGATATATAGATCATATACATAAATAAAAAACATCATGTGGGTCAGAATTTATGAGCACATCATTAAAAGAATCTATTAAGATTTAGATATTTAGATCCATGCATTCAATTTTACATGATATTTATGAAAATGATGTGTATTGTTGGTGATTCACATAATATTGGACCAACAAAATGTAATGCACATAATGGATGAAAGAAAACAGTATGAAAAACATATAAAATTCATAAGAACCATTCACAGTTAGCCTACATAAGGATGAATCCATCACTATTCAAAAATATTGATTTTTTAATATTTACCATTTAAATGGGTTCTTTTTGTTTTGAATGAATCCAATTCTATTAGCGGCATTTGGTGACTCTCATATTTTTGCATTGTAATATTCTAAAGGAAAAGGAATATGTCATGCAGATCACATGATGTATAAATGACATAATTCATCAACATATTCAACCTCATGGAATCATATTATTGGTTTTCCAATTTCACCTAAATTGGATATCATGAACAAACAAGCCTCTATGATTTTATGCGACAATATAAATTTTGGAATGATCAAAGGAGTCTCAGGATATGCAGACATAATGTTCACATGAATCCATAATTCGTGGAATGAATCGATATAAATTATTCAATAAAAAATATTTGAATCATTATACCACATTGGAAAGGTTTATTCACTATGTAACCTATCCACATCTTTTTCCACCACTCCTACCACACCACAATCGTCATCATGGAGTCCAAAAGTCACATCTTAACCCCATGATCGACCTCACCAAATCAAATATGGTGGTAAGATTTCTCCCATCACCTGTAGCCTAAAGGTGTCGAACTCCAACAATGTAAATGATATGGTAGTCTCCAAAGATAAGAACAAATAAATATTTGATTCATTTGTAAATGTATAGTTTTAGTGGTGGTTGTAAAATAGTTCACTGTTCCATCACTATCACATGCGATAAAGGAGGATTAGTGCCCCGATCATGAGATTTGAGAAACAATTGTTATCATATTGTGTTTTCAAAAGAATCATGAAGTGGTGGAATTTAAGGAATTTATGGACCTCATTCTCTTGGAATCGAGAATGATCAGGGAGTATCAGAAAGTGGTGAATCTCCACACCATCAACTATAATGGATCTGATTAATGGAAAACTAGCAATCTAGATCACTTTGAAATGTTTACCATGATTGAGATGGATCAGTTGGAAAATAAAGTGATGGTGGATAATCTATCTTTTTAGGTGATGCGAGTGACTCATTTAACCTATCTTGCAAAAGTTAAGAGCACCACAGAACCCTTCTTGAAAAAGGAGGTGGAACCACATACCCTTTCAGAGAGAGAATGGATGCACCGTGGGTGTGTACTCTATCATGAGAAAATGGAAAAATGAACATATCATATTTCTACGTCTTATTATAAAGAGATTAAATTTATACATACATGGTGATGAGATAATTATACAGAACAAGTTTTCATTTGTTTGTGATCAAGTCCTATATAATTTCTTTTGGCGGGTCACAAATAAGAGCATGAAATAATATTCAAGACATGATGCATCATGTCGACCAAATGAAGTTCCACACCACAAACAAGAAATATTCATGTGTGCATGAAAATCATTATGTGGTTCTTGGTAAATCTATGGGATGAAAATAAATATTCCATATACATACAAGTAATATTCGTGCGAGACTCTATCCCTTTTCATCCTTTATAGAATCCCATGAGGATTTGGAAATCGTGTGGTGCCCCCATAAGAAACATCTTCTATGAAAAATAATCATGTGGACATTGTCCATGTAATTAATGTGATGGAATTCATCACATTACATGAACCGAATGGAATGCGGTCTTGACACTATCCCTGACATTATCGTCCAGCCATTGAGAGATCCATCACTGATCATCTGATGTATCGTTGGATAAAAAGATGTCTTATAAAGATTAAAATATTTTACCGTATAATGTTTCAATAATGATCATTTAGGAAAACACTAAACAATCATGGGATGAATTCTTCAAAACTAATTTTAAAATGGGAGGAAAATATTAAAAAAGGGGATCCTCCTGATGTCATAAATATAATGCAATGCATCACAGATGGGGGGAATATTTCTCCATGAAAAAATTTAAGAAAACATTAAATACCTTGAAACAATATTATATAAACAATAAGAATAAGAAATAGAGGAGGGGTAACTACTAAATGTCATAAAATTCATGGGAATAACCCCTAGATATTCATGAGACATCGTGAGATCCCGATGAAATGATCGCATTATCTCGCCAAAATCCACTGGCATGTCATCCCCATTGCACGAAGGGCCTCATGTTTGTACAAAAAAAATTTCACTCCCATTTATGATTCATAAGGATATGGAGATGGATTTTCCTTTGACATTATTTCACATATCCATAGGAACATTATTGGCCATGTGAAACATCACAAAAAATTATAGTAAATATCCTTGATGAAGCTCATTGCAGACTCACATGATTCATGAACATTGAATGATATAAAAATTGAATGAAAATAGGAAGCATGTTCTCTCAGTAGCATAAAATATTTTCAATGCACTGTGGTAGTCAAAAAATGGTCTCTCAAGACCCTTACATAGGATAGATCGATCCCACAAAGGCCCATTGATGATTCATCCTTGTCATGTGGAGCCTTCCAGAACAACCGATTAAAGTCATGTGAAGGCCTCCTGAAAACCATCATCATCATGTAAAAGGACATGGTTATGACAATATTGAAATATTAATGTCACTTTGAATGTCTTAATGATCAACAAAGATCCCTTCTATTGGGATCAATCCAATAAATAAGGAGTTGACTTGAGGGACCCACAACTTGTGAAAATCAAGTGACGCCCTTAGGGCAGTCCACATAAGAGTCTCGCGAATACACATTGAATGAAATACCTTTTTGAAATACTTCTTTGATTAACATGTGATACTCCATTCAATATAATTTTAAACTGGTGTGGTGATTCCTCTTAATCCCCTGCCCCATCAAGAAAAATGATGGGGCTGGATCTAGGGAACATTGTGTGCAAAAAGAATTATCGTATTTAGATGCACCAATGCAAGATAGGATTTATTGAAGTTGTTGCTCTAATGTATTGAAAATATTAACATAAGGTATGATATGGGGAATATGTTGTGTAGTCATGCGGAAAACATTAACAATTCTCAGGATCAACATAGGTCATGTTAATGAATTCTAGAAGGGTATTGAAAGAGCACCCCACATACCTTCTAGATAATGGACGACTTAAACCTATATATAAATGAAAGGAAAGATCACATTCGAAATATAATGTCTTGAAAAAAAGATTAAATATGAGAGAATTAATAAAAATAAATATATTCTAATCCACATGCACATTAAATCAGCCACCTAGGTCACCCATCCGTACAAGGAAATGTCCCCTATATCTCATGATCATCTTTTGGTATACAAATTGGATCATGTGATATCCTCTATACATGTTGAATGTAAGGGACACAGAACTCTGGAGCATACATACCAAGTATCATGAATCTATTTAGGCATTCTATATTAGATATGAATTATTAATTAGACATGTCCCCTCACCCATATGGAATCATTAGTTCATATCAACCATGTCTCATGGTAGCAACAAGACATGTTGAATGCCTCCCACGACACCCTTCAAGAATTCCCACCAGGTCTCGTGAAGCCCTATATACATGTCAATCGAGACCCGTGACTCCCTCCATGACATGTTTCATTGACTCTCATGGAACCCTCCAAATGTGTCAGTCATACCTCATGATTAAACATAGGAATGATAGACGGATCATGTGATGCCCTCTGGACATGTATGTCAGGGTCATGTGATTAAATCCAGAACAAGCTATCCAAATCATATAATGTCCCCTTTATAGTCCACCATTGATCATTTGATGACCCATAAAATGTCACCCAGGATATGTGATATCTCCATCTCATGGTAACTGTATCATCTAATATTCTTTGTACTTGTCCACAATATAAAGAGACATGTCCAGACTTCCTATGATATGTCTAAATAGACAATAAAATCAGGACAACCATGAAATAAAGAAGATCAGGAATATAATTTGGCCTATAAATTGGGCATCCAATGAATCAACTAATTTACCAATAGTTATCTAGTAAGCCCAAAAAAAATTTAAACCATAGTGTGTAATCCTGGATTGACTAAACTATGAAAAATCTATTATCCGTTGTAAAATAGGATACAATGGATATATTCATAAGGTCAGAGCACTAAAAAATATCCTCTATATGAACCATCATCATAACTATCGATGGGAAACCTTAAATTGTAACCCTAGTAATGATATTCTCTACTTCAATTTTTTCAGTCATCCAATATCTCTTATTTATCATATAAAGTGTGACTCATGTGGTGTTTGTGGCTATCAATGATTTCCCCAACTGCATGATGATAATTCCCCCCAGTAGAAATCCCTAATAAAATGTAAGACTGATTATATCTGTTCTCCACTCAAGGCTCTATAATCCTGAATATCAATTCTATGGAATTACTATATGAATTTTCTTATATTGGTCCATTATTTTCATGTATTTTATAACACCAATTCCAATCAATTGATCATTGATGACTTTGATTTCTGCTATGTTAGTGATATGTAAGACTCCTTTCTAAGGTCCTAGATCTATATTAACATGGAATGGGATGTACTACTGCATACGTATATTATTAATAACAAATGAGAATAATTATTTGACTTCCCTTATTTTCCACACTGAGCAGTGATCATTTTGGCTTAGAGAGTTTCAATAATCATATCATTCATTTAGGGTAATGTCAGTGTGTATGACTCGACCAAATGAACTATGATAATTCTAATTCCATCCATATCAAGGATATATAGGATTCCTTCCAAATTCCCGACCTCTAATGGGATCTCTCTCTAGTGTAAATCCCATAATTTCTACATCCTTTCAGCCATCACGACCCAATAATTCCCATGGATTTATCTGTCTTCCACAACCATCAGCATATGAGAAGAGGGATCATATATTGGAAACATCGTTTTTTCATCCATAACATGAACATAACAATGATGACACTAATTCCTATGATAACTAGGATACATAATATTCAACTTTTGAGTCCCAATCTCTATGTTAACAATACTAGGGGATGTACAATCACTTAGGTCCCAAATTCATTGAAATGAGGATGATCACTTTTTATCCCTTTTTTCACACATCGTGTATAGATCAAGATTACATAGGGAGTTTTAATGATCACGCGATTATAATTTTGAATCTCCATAGGCCAGGGAAATCTCAACATGTAGGACCTAATGGGGGGAATGATATAACCCTCTACCATTTTAGAACATCTTACATGCAGTAAGTCCCAAGGGAATGAATGAACAATGGATAATCATATTATCCCTATAAAAAAATTACACAGGACATCCCTAGGGACATGATCTTGAATATTTGTTTCCCCATGGTGCTAATATATGTCATTTCCAAAAAAATTTAAACGACATGAGTTTAAAAAACTATGTTGATTTTTTTACTACAAAAGTAAGATACACAGGAAGCCTCACAAGGGCTCAATAACATCCTCATAATTCTAATTGTCTCCCTGCGTGGAAGAAAATATCGAATCACCTTGTTGTATGGATTGAGCTCAAAAGAATCTACCCACCACTAAAAATTTATAATGATCCATGGATACAAACATACGAATGAACAAATGATATCCCACACCTTTTACACATATAATAGATTAAACTATAATCATTTTGGTAAGGTAAATTTTCTTGTGTCAATATTAGGTATAAATTAAAAAATATATCATTAATATATTGGTTAGTCTTGGAGTGGGGATAAATTTCACTCAATAAATGGTTTAATGGGCCCAACCTCCAAACCTCTCGACCAATGAAAATACCTCTGCACCCTTAGGTCTGGAAACCCTATTGACTGCCTGCATTTAGAAAGTAGTTCTGCACCGAGTTATTGATGAGTGGACCACATGGAGTTTTTGTTAAAGATAGATAATGATAAATAAATATTAATTATTTTCTACCACATAAATCCCCCCTAAAATCCATCTTCCGGAGGAACCGAACATGTCTCAATGATTTTTCCTAGTAGTATCATTTTCTCAATGAAACATCAACATAACTAACACCCGTCGTAGACATATCATTTATAATACCATTAATCATATCACGGGGAAAAAATCATATGAATGTTTGATTTAGGATTCTTAGTAAGTGTAAAAATCCAATATTTAAACATATCATGAACATAAGGGGATGAAAATATTATATTAATAATTTAATAGCATACATTGCATATCATAGATGATAAAATTGATTCATTGAATAAATTTTAGAATTTATTAAGGCATAAATAATTATGGAATCATTTAACAAATTCCGTGAGAGAATATATTTTCCATAATGTACAGAGTTATATTAGACACTTAATCACTGAAAAAATTATTTAAAGGCTAACTATAAAGACCTCAATAACATGGTAGGATTGGGAATAACATTCATGTACCCTCATCATAATTGGGATAGCCTACTGTGTACCCACTATTTGGTATTTGGATAACATAACACGTACCCTCTAAGATCATATGAAATTAATCACAATGAAATCAATTTCAGGGAGATATAATTCCCACCAGTCACTTAATAAAAATCACACATTCATCTTCCACAATATCAAAAAAATTATTTATCATATCATAACTAATGAAAAGAATGGGATTCATAAAATTATTTTGTCATATTATAACCCATGAATAATAAATGGGATTAATTAAAATCTTGTCATAAAAAACAGAAACCATTTAATTAATGAATAATGAAGGTATAATTGGATCAAATATTTATTAGACATAATTTATCCTCAATATATATCATCATAGATTAAAAATTATTCTTAAAGAAAAATTAAAATGAATATTTCAATGGGAAAATATCATTTTATTAAAATTCAGTTTCTTAAAACTAGAAATTCAAAAAATATTTCCTAAATATTTTTTCGAAAGTATCCTAGAAAACATATAATGGTATCTTTAAATAATATTTGAATCATTTATTTGAGAAAATATCCATTCTACTCTGAAAATCCATTTTTAAAGTCATAATACATTAACTTCATAATATTCTTTAAAAACAGCATTGAAAAAAATAAGTGATGTTTTAAAACAATGAGTGGGCACGATGGGAAGAAATATCATACAAGATAAAATAAGGATTAATTTTACATTTTTGGTAGAATATAAACCTTTTTTGTTTTTAAAAGGATATAAAGACTCAAATTAAATACTTTATAAAAACTAAATAAAGATTAATATTTTTTTTAAAAATACCAAATTAATATTATAAAATTTAAAACTAATTTAGAAAACAAGGATTTATTAAAAAAATGGGTTTTGAACAAAGTGGGAAATAATGTCATTTTTCATTAAAAACATTGTTTTCGAATCATGAGTACATAATGAGAGGAAAATGAAGGTAATAAGTTTTATCATATAATAAATAGAAGAAAATATATTTTAATGAGCTTCTTGAGAGATGGATCACAATATTTCATGATCAAATGCATGATCATAAATAATCCAAATGAAAAATTAAAGCGTAACATCAAACCCTTAATAATTTTTAGTATTTGAATTGTAAGACTCATTCAAGAATGAAATAAATAGAAACATTAAATTTCTTGTATAGAAGTATAATCATGAAAATAATTTCAAAGGGGTTGTAGAGAGACCTTATAAACTAATATAGGTTATAACATAATATATGTCCCAATGAATAAAAATTGATAATAAAACATTCTTTACTGATTTGGAAACATTGGAATTGTATACCCCAATATAAATACATCCTAAAATGGATTTGTATAAACCCATAAAATTATGGATAAGAATAATAAAATACTTTTACAGCATGTATCTAAACAACATATATGAAACACATAATGAATATATCATGTATCTAACTAAAAATAAAAGTGAGATGGAGATCCATTAACTTTTATCAGCTTCCATCATACACATTTGAACCTTCATTATAATAAATAAATATTTGTGAAAAATAAATTTAAAAACCATAAATGTATATATGATACTATATATGTTTAACATGTGCCTTTTTATTATGGGTTAATTAAGAATTTATTTAAAAATCATGTTTCAGGTAATATGTACATTGTTTTACATGTAAGTTTTGATTTGGTATTTTTTTTATTGGTAATTTTATCATGGTTCCATCATCATAAAAATATTAAAAAAATATAAATATCATAGATATATATATATATATATATTTTTTTAATAGGATAAATCCATTAATGTATGATATATAGTATGATATAAAAGAAAGTAAAATATTATTATGAGGCCCCGAACTTTAACATTAGAAAATATTGATTTTTATTCTTGAATTTACATTTTTTTACATTTAAGATCATTTCAGGTTTAATTTTTTTAGAATTATTCCATAAATATTACATAATAACTCATAAATTATAAAATTGTACTTTCTAATCACTATCCATTTTTCACATAAATAAATTACTTTAAAATAAAACATGAATTCTTTTTCATGATAAAAATTATCAAAACATTGATAATGATTTATTCCATCATAATACCCATACATATACACTGTGTCAAACATTCCAAAACATGGAATGAGAACAAAAAAGTTCAGTAAGGGTTATAAAATAGGTAATGAAAATGTTATCCCATGAATATTTGAATCATAATTAATTTTTTTTCAAAGAATCATAATTTTCACCCATAGAAAATGAAATCATTAACACACCTCATGAAATCATAACATTCATTAAATAATTCTTATCAATCATAAATCCTAATTTATAAATCATAATAGTGACTTGTGAAATACATATCGTACGTACGTTTTAGCTTTCATATCTACATAGGTAGTAACCTTCATGGACACATTTTGAATACCCATCGTAGTATTTACCAAAAATCTCTAAGTAGAAAACTTTTTCGTTCACCACTGTCTCATAACCAATGCATTTGAGAGCTATCACAGGCTCACCTTCCCTTGGTTTTTCAGAAAATTAATTATACACATAAGAAATTACCAAGAAACATAACATAATCATAACACATAGAAAAATATAATTGAAAAATATTATTTCCATAGTGAAATCACAAGATATCATTTGAATATATTGAAATAATCAATCCCTTTTCAAAACCATATTCAATTCCAAAATACATGAGAAGTAAATTTGATATATATTTTTCATTTAAAGAATTATATATTATAGAGGAATTGAAGTATCTAATAATGTTCATTGCGGGAGAAATTTCCTTATCTCCACGAACGTTAAAAACACGCAGTCCTTTTTTTCATTTAGTAACACGATTCAATAAAAAAGATTTATTTTGAAAACCATGGATTGAAAATAAAAGTAAAATGGGTTAATTAAAATTGGATAAATTAAGGTGGTTTATATTACCAGAATATTCGTCAATTAAAGGAGATTGAGATGAAGTCCCTAAAATTTAGTCTCAATTCTCTCATCAATTATTCATATCCCTCTCATTCTAGTGTATCATTTTGAATTTCACAAAAGGACTTCTTAGGTTTGATTTATACATAGACTATAACCTCTAGGATGATGTGAGGTATGTTGGGATGCTAAATGGCATGGTTTTGGCAGAACCAAGAGGATATACATGTGTGAGTATTAGAGAAGAGTGGGTACGTTTTTACAGGAGAGATTAGGGGCACCATTGGAAAGTATTAAAATATTAAATTAATATAAATTAATTGTTTTTATTCCATATAATTCAAAAATTAGATATGTTGAATATAAGACGACTATATTTCAAAATCCTCTAATGAAATAATTTCTAGATATGATTTGATTATATTTTAAATCTAATCTTTTTCAGTTTACCATTAATTATTATTATTTTAATTTTTCTAACAACATTTCAATTATTAAAAGGATAATAATTTTACTTATATGGGCTAAATTTCGCATAATTTGACATTTAATGAACTTTTAGAAATTATGATAATAACTTTGTGATTTTAAAATAATTTTTTTTTATTTTAAAATAATTTAATTAGTTGTTATTTTTATAAAACACCCATTATGTCAGATTTTTAACAATTCATTTTATTTAATTTAAATAAAATATTAAAATTAGGATAACATAAAAAACCCATTAATAGTATATTGACATGTCATATTTATCTAGAAAATTGTGGATATCATAAAATATATCAAATAATATTTAGTTTAATATTTGTAATATCATTTATTTGAGTCATTCTATAATAAAGCAATCGCTACATCATCATTGTGTCATAATTAACATTATTTATGTAGTGTCTAAAAATTATAAATAAAATAGCATTATGTATGTAATGGTTTTATATTTCTAATCAATTTTTATAATAAAATATATCAATTATATAAACCCATATTAAAATTTGATTAGTAAGAAGATACATGTTTATAACATATTTTCTTTTACATTAATTTTAAATTTATAAGTCCTTTAATCACACCTAAGTGGCTTCTGAAGGCCAAAACATCATCCAAAAAGAAATTGGGTCACAAATAACTCATAAAATAATATTAGTACATGTTTTAGGGAACTTTTATGTTATTATAATATTATTTTGAACCCTTATTTACCTTATTTACCCTTTAACAAGGGTAAGTAACAAAAATTACTAATGTTCCTATTCATAATGCACAAAAACTTAAAAGGGAAAAATTTAAATAATTTGTACCTTGTGGTTCCAAATATGTAATAGATTTTTCCAAATTCAAAAAACACAAGTTTCATTAATTTATTTTAAATTAATCCCCATTTTAAAAATAAGAAAATATATATTTTTTAAAGTAAAAACCATCAAAAGATTACATGTGGTTATCTCTGATTTGAATGTGAAACTACATATAATGTCCAAAATATAATTAAATTTTAAAAAAATTATACAATTACTCTTCACAACCAATTAAAAGGATAACCTAACTATATAAAATAATTGTTTAAAAATACATTTTTTAATTAAAAATGCAGTTTTTCTACTATTCATTACAAAATTGATTTTATTAGAAAAATACAAAACATTTAACAAAATTAAATATGTATATCCAAATTACAAATTATAAGGTTATATTTTTAAATAAAACATATAAAAGTGACAAAAAATTGATTTAAAAAGGATTATTTGTTAAAAGGAAGTAAAAATACTTTTAAAAAAAATTATTAGTGTTTTTTTCTTAAATTAGATTTATTCATATTTTAAGACTTCAAATTTTATTAGAAATAATCAAAAACATTTAATTACATGTATTAACATAATATTGTAAGTTCATTTCAATCCTACTAATACAAATGTTATGTGATAACAACCATATAAAATAATAATATTAGTAATGTTTTATTTTTAAGTATATCTCTACCTTAGGTGTAACATAAGATATCAGAGAAAAAATTATTTCTTGTTAGGTACGCAATTGAACCTAGGGTCCTCTTTTTATTAAACATAATATCAAATTAGTAAGTATTAATATATATGAAAGGGTCTTATTTTATAAATATGTTGGATGTTACATCCTTCTCTACTTTTGGAAATTGCGTCCTCGAAATTTTAAATTTTATCTGGATAACTAAGGATTCAAATTTCAAAATGGCATCACTGAAATTAATCATTGGGAAAGAGTCAATAAATCTTAAATTTTAAAATTAATAAATAAATGTATAATGTTCACACGAGACAAAAAATACTAGGTATTTATGTAGGAAAACAGGGATGTATAAGAGAAAAATAAAAATAAAGTTTTGATGGAAAGTGATAGAAAACATGTTTAGCAGAAAGTTAAAAATAACAAAACCTCAAATTTGTGATGGGTTAAATGGTATTTGATTTCATATTAAGAAAAGAAAACAGATAACATTTCTTTATGATACTTTTCAATGAGTTAAGGAATTAATTTAATTCATAGATTAAAAACATAAGGAAATATTCTTACTTGATAGGTAGAGTTTCATCCATTAATAAATTTCCACCACACACTCATAATTTTCTTCAAAATATATGTATTCAATATGAATGAAATTATATAGAATCATATAATCCTAAAATATATCAAAATAATTTTCTTCTATCATGATACATTAACCAAATCCAAAATGGTTTTGATATGATAAGATAATTCACCAAAAATGATAACTCATTGTACGAGGAAATACTATTTTTAATCTCCAAACATTAACAGTAGTACTCAAAGTTCAACATAGCCCATTAAACATAAAACAAACCTTAAAATTCCTCAAAATAATCCAATATATAATTGAAAACCAAAATTCAGAAGGATTTGATCAGATATTCTTCTAAGTTTAATTTTTAAATCTATCTCCAAATTGCATCGATCACTCATAATGTCTTTTACCAAAAAGTAAATTCACTAGTAATCATTTAGATATGTTAACCGTTTATATAAATAACCAAAATCAATATAATCCACCAAAAAAATAATGTATTCTACCAAGATACAATTAAACCAATACTGATCAAATAAAATCCCATATTATTTCATTTTCCTTGACTATATATTATTCCGAAAACAGTGAACGCATGCCAAAATAAGATTTATCACTTAATCTGCAAATCAGTTTCCAATTCCAAGGATATCCATTGGATAAAACATAAATTATGAAAATAAAAATATTATTATTCCATCAACTCATTTATCTAAAAAAGTCATAATAGTATGGGACTTCAAATAGGCCAGTGGTAGGTGAAACACCCTTGTATCCCTTCAATTGTGTATTCAATCCCCGTGACCATGCCGATAAATGACGAGTTCTCACCCATCATGTGGGTTGTTCATTTTTATAATACTAATAAATTACCATACATCTATTAACCAAAATGATCATATTACACCTATCATTTACTTCTAAACTCATAATGAACTCAACAACATAATTCACGAAGTCTTATATATATTGATTTTTTTCACCTCCATATGTTTTATAAAAACTATTCCTAAAAGAAAGAACATCATACATTTATCATGGTGTCCACAACGTTTTGTCATCATTTTGTTCATCTAGAAATAGGTTCAACCATTTCAATAATGATTTAGTGATTCTTAGAAATAACTTTATTCATTTATCCAAAAACAACTTGTACATCTTGTGTCATATGGTTGTTCACAACAAAATAGTAACAAAAATATATATAGAATGACATATAATTTCAAAACATCAGATAGAACTATATTTTTATAATAAAATATGATCGAGTTTTACTTGAAACATTCAATAAACCATCCTTTATAAATACCATATATATTTTTAGAAAGTATATATTTTAAAAGAATGTATAAATAGGTTTCACAAGGGTCTCATTCTTCAATAAATCATTCAAAATCATAATATGATTCAAAATACTATGATAAGGTAAAATATCTGAAAATGCCTTGATAATATTTTTATTTTTTGAAAATATGAGAATATTTAGAATACATTATTTGATTAAAATATCCCATGAACCCTGATGGTGCTAAGTTAATGTAGAGGTGTCTTATATCCCAAAAAATTCGTTGTAATTGAGTTATAAGTTAAAAAAAGTTTTAGAACCATCATCACATGAATTTTCTATAATTATTACAAGAAATTAATCAAGAAGAGATATAAATGATGTTTAATATCCCACTCCTTCAACTTGTAATAGACTATCCTAGATTACACAAGTTAAAAAAACCTGTTTTTAACTGAAACAATATACATAGAAACATACCATATGTTTATCCAAAACTCATAACACCTAATGTTCTATAAATATTTCCTTTGATACCAAATATAATTCCCTGAACATAAACATTACATAATATTGAGTTTTATTCATGAAGTCAATTTTTTTCAAATTTAGGATCTTATACGGTTTAGTGTTTTATAGAATTATGTCATAACTATTACATGAAAACTAAAAAAATAACAAAGTAGTAACTTCAACTATCTATCAATTTTTTCATAAAATAATTCTCCTTAAAATAAAACATGATATCTTTTACTTGATTAAAATATTCATAACATTAATCTTTATTTCTTCCTTTCTTCCGCTTTCATGATATATAGACCCATAATTAAACACCCCATAAAAATTGATTTTTATTCAATAATTTACTTTATTTAACATTTAGGATCTTTTATTGATTTGGGATTTAGGGAACTTGTTCACTACTATTACATAACAAATCATAAATTAAAAAGTATTCATTTATACTCAGAATTTAATTTTTTTAAAAAAACTCCTTAAAAAAATAATGTTATATTTTTATTAATAAACATTGCCATAACATTCATCTGGATTTAATCATTCCTCTCACCCATTATTATACCATGTGGAATGTATTTCAAAAACATTGTGTGAGAACAAAAAATCTCAATAAGGGATATTAAATAATGAATGAAGATGCTAGACAATGAATATTTTATAATCCTTGAAAACATTTCTTGAAAATCATAATTTTCACCCAAATAACATGAACTCTTTATCATAACTCATTAAATAATAATATTCATTAAAAAATTCTTAGAAACCATAAATGATAAATGATAAATCATAAATCATAAAAGTAACTTTTGGAATCCATATCATACTTACATTTTAGCTTTCACAGCTACACATGGAGTACCCTTCATGGTTACATTTGAAATACCCATCATAGTATATTCCCAAAATATCATAGGAGAAACCTTTTCATTTACCTCTATCTCATTACCCAGTGAATTGGATTTATAACATCGGATCACCCATCCTTATTTTATCACTAAACCACCCATATACATAATCAATGCCTAAGAATCATAAAATAGTCATAACACATAAAACATGTATATAGGGAAAATATAATTTCTCCATTGCAATAATAATATATCGTTTCAAGATATTGACATAATAAATCCATTTAAAAAACCATTTTTTATACTTAAATACATGAAAAGGGAATTAGATATTTATATTTTTTTTAAACACACTATTTCTTATTGAGTAATCCAAATATCAAAATATAGTCACGTTGGTGGAAATTTCATTGTCACCGCATGTGTTAAAAAAACATTCTTTTTTCTTGTTCAGTAAATCAAATCACAGAAAAATATTCTATTCGAAAAAAATTGAATGAAAATAAAATTATATGGGGTTATTTATACACTATATAAAATAATGTGGTTTATATTATTATGAAAATACATTGAATGGATATTAAAATAAGTCTCGTACCTTGAGTATGACTTGTATCTTTTGTTATTTATCATCCTCTTCTTTGTGTGTATCCTATTGAATTTAAAAAAAAAAGACTCCTAAGGTTTGATTTTTCCAATAATATGGCCTATATGAGAATGTGATGAGATTTGTAGAGAGAAAGGGGTAGGTATTGGAAAAAAATTATTTAGGGGTTTGAGTATTAGAGAAGAGTGGGTACCTTTTATAGGAGAGGGGAGGGGCACCATTGGAAAGTATTAAAATATTAATTGAATATAAATTATATTTTGAATCCAAATGAATACAATATGAGATATCTAAAAGATAATATGGGTATAGTTCTATACCCTCTCAACCAATAATTTTAATACATGTTTATATTTAATTTTAAACCTTATCATTTCGTTTTACCCGAAATTATTCCATTCTTATTTTAATTGTGGTAACAACATTTTAATTTTTAGGAGGTTGTAACTTTTACATATAGGGGGAAAATTACCAATAATTGACCACTTAATTATGTTATAGATCTTATTATATTTACTTTGTGATTTTAAGATAATTTGTTTTGGGTTTTTTAATAATTTAATATATTATTATTTTAATTAAACATCAATTATACCATTTTTTACAATATTCATTTATTGAATTTAAATAAAATCTAAACCAAGGGATTACTTTAAAAACCATTTAATAATCATATTAAATTTCATATTGACCTATAAATATGTTTTATGAAATAAATTATGTAAAATATTTTTTATTTTAATATTTAAAATATCATTTATTTGAATATTTTATTAATAAAGATGGTATTACATCATCATTCTGTCTTAGTAAAATTTATTTATTTAATGTCTAACAATTATAAATAAAATACCAATATATAGTAAATTTTTATCTATTTATAATGAATTTTTATAGTCAAATAGATCATTTATATGAACCCATATTAAAATTGTTTTAGTAAGAAGATACATATTTATAACATATTTGGCTTTACATTAAATTAAAAGTTATAATTGTCATAATGACACCCAAGTGAATTTCAAAGACCAAAAAATTGGCCCAAAAAATGTATTGATCGCCCACAACTCATCTAATAATATCAAGGAAAGTGCTAGGGTAGTTTTGTGTTATTATATTTTTATTTGTTACACTTAATTACCTTATTTACCCTTTAACCGCGGTGAATAAAATTAATTACTAAAGGTATTATTCATAATGTTCAGATATAAAAGGGAAATATTATTGTAATATGGAACTGATGATTCTATATATGGAATCCATTTTTCCAAATTCAAAAATATAAGTTGGATTTATTAAATTAAAATTTATCCTCATTTTCAAAATATGAAAACAAGTTTTTTATAAAGTGTAAACCGTCCAAAGATTGACATGTGTTTATATCCAATTTCTATGTGAAATTTCATCCAATGACCAAAATTTAATGAACTGATAAAGAGTTAACCCATTTAAACTTTAAAATTAATTATAATGATAAACTAAATATATAAATAAATTGGAAAGAAATTCTATTTTGAATTAAAATGCATTATTTTTCACTTTTTATTAAAAATAAATGTTATTAGAAATATACAATGATTTTAACCAAAGTAATTTTGAATGACACAATTCCAAATTATATGTTTATTTAATCAAATAAAACATATAAAATGAAAAAAACTATAATTAAAAAGGGTTCCCCAACAAAAGGAGGTAAAAATACCTTTTGAAAAAATTAGAATATATTTTGCTTAAAATTGAATTTATTCTAACATTGAGCCTCTAAAATTTATTATAATAAATAAAAAACATTTTAAAAACATGTTATATCATAATATAGTTAGTTTTTTTGTAGTTGGGATTTGACTTAGTGGTAAGTACCCCATAATCAAACATGAAAAATGGGGGTTCAAAACCCATTGGGTGCAGGTGTTGTAGCTGTACTGTGGCGGTACTGTAGCAGCAGTGTTACAGTTGAATGGTGGGTACCGTATCGGTGATAGGGAAATGTAGCAGCAGTGATACTATAGTAGTTGGGTTTCTATTCAATGAATAGGCCTTGGGCCAAAAATTTGGGCATACGAACTATGTAATGGGCTACATACCCACAGGGCCTTCGGGCTATATATGTGGTCTCCCTCTACCCAGTTAAAAGTGGTCTTTCCTTTTCTTTAATAATAAAAATGATTCTTTGACCCCTACCATTAAAAAAATATATTTAGTTCTGTTCATTCCCACCAATGAAAAAACTAGGAAATAATGACCAATTAAAATATAAATATTAATAATGTGTTATTTTTCAGTATATATAAACATTATATGTAGAATAATATTTTCTGTGAAACCCATTATTGCGTGTTGGGTATGATATCTTACACAGTGTCCTCTTTTAAGTAAACATTATATCTAATTCATAAGTATTAATTAATATGAAAAGTCACATTCTATAATTACCTCATATGTTACAATTATATTATCCTTATATAATAATTTTAATCTCATATATATCACAAATGGTTCATAATGATATACTTATTACATTCCATGTATGGTTTATATAAAAAATGAATCACACCACTTCCCAAGGAGGTACTCTGTTGTACACACGAGAGATGTTATCACATTCATAATGTAATAGAATCTAATATACTATATTCGATATAATAAATAAACATGTATAATTATTTAACCAATATCATATATAAGAATTAAATCCATAATTAAATCCATCTATAATAAGATGTGATGGAAAATTAATAACATCGGTTTTTTGATAAGATAGTCATCCAAACATACAATCGATGATTTTTTTCCATCTGTTTGAAGAGGAGATTGAAATGGTTTATTATGAAAATATGATGAAATTATACTATATATTATATATTTTTTTATTATAATTTAGTTTATAAAATTTTAATAAAGGTGGTAGTAGTATAATTAAACATAAGGACTTCAGTGAAGACAATTACAATCAATGTTTTGTGTAACGTAATCTATCAAAGAAATTAAATTTATTTCAAAAAAAATACTATTTCATAAAATCACAGTGTCTTACATGAATTATGTAAAATATTTAGAAAAATATTTATTAGAATATATGATTTGGGATTGAAGACTACAATAGGGGAAATTCTAGGATGATTTGTGAACCACATGACTACATTTACCAACCTAAATAGTCTCACCAAAACACCTTAATAAGCCTATGGAATCTAATGTAATGTCACAAAAAATATTTAGAGGGTGTCAAGTTGGTAACTGAACATCAAATAAAAAAATTATATTTTATTAATGATATGATATACACACATCAAAGCATGAAAATACACTATAACTCCAAGTAAACACAATATTCCTCATTAATAGATAACATCTATTAATTAATGGAAAAAAATCAAATACAAATATTATTCTATATTAACCCAGTTTATGCGAAATAATTGATATACCATCAGCACTAAAATATTCTCATGAATGTTAATACATGATTTTCTATAGCTCATCTAAACATAAGGGTAAAATGGAAACTATGAACTAAATGAAAAATCATCCTCATTGTGTAACTTTAATTTAATTAATTTGGAAATTATGTTTATTTAGACTATGATTTAATCATAATATTTCCGATGTCACATGATAATATATGTTTGAGAAATCATGAACCAAGTTACTCCCATATAATATGTCCATTGTCAACAATAATCTCATGTAGTGATTCATGATATTCCAATAGACTAACATATCATGGAGGGAACCAACCTAAGACTTCATTGAAAACAGACATAATGTTGGGCCACAATGTTCAATTAAATAAAAATAAAAAATTGATGGGGTTCAAATTTGATAATATGTAATAATTAAATATCTGAAGTATTATTGACCATCCTGAACAGATCGTTTTTAAAAAAAATCACCAGCAAACCATGTGAAATACGTAAATCAAAAGTATGTGATGTAGCATAAGAATTAGGAGTAAAAAATTAATGATGTTTCCATATGGGGAATATGAATAGATTATAAAGAACAATTTGATCATTGTATAAAACTATCTAAATATATTCTGGAATATAATAACTATCTAGATAAATATATTCTTATCTAGTAAGGAGAGAATTTTATCAATGTGTGAAGTTAGTATTTCATAACCATGTTAAATTCACGCTTTTTTTCCTTGTGTGATGATCTAATCCACTCACTACACTATTTTAATGATTCATTTACAATGAAACATGTATAATGTAATTACCCCATGTATAGAATTATTATTTCAACTTTTATTGGAGAGAAGAAGTGATCGTACATAAGACAAATAAGTAGATAGTAGGTCATTCGATGAAGCCACCTTATTAATAGAAATGTTTCTTTATATTCATTCTAGTTATACTGTACTGCATTAATATTAGCAGATAAAGAAATATGGTGTTAGGTTTGTTGTAGTTACTAATTTTTCTATAAGATTTAATAAACATTATTCCCCCTATATTCTTAATTTATACATGATTCATTTATATCCTCACTAGTGGGTATCTATATAAGATTAAATTATTGAAAAATAGTTAATATATTATACTATAAACATGATATATAGATATTTTTCCTTAAAAATGACTGTGTCCAGAGTGGATAAGGCATAGAGTTATAAAAAAAACCAATTGAAAATAATTCCATTAGTATATATAATGCATGTAATTATAAATGTAAATGGGGTTTAATTAAGTTCTTAACGATTAATGTGATACGAAACGTTGAAATTTTGACTGGGTATGGCAGTGAGGATTGAAGTACATCATGTAAAAGGAATGTAGGACAAAAACATAAACCCAATACCACAATGATTACTATTTTAATTTTTAACACTTATATTCACAACTATGATAATCATTTCTCTAAATACATTATTCTATTTTTTATTTTATTAGTTTAAAATTTTGAACAATAATTTCTAGGAACATACTACACACTTGCTCCCCCATGTAGACTCGATATATGAATATCATATATAATTCTTATAAACATGGATAACTTTAACACTAAATTATTATTTTATAAAACAATTTTCTCTTTTAAGGAGGTTATATAACCACCAACACATAGATCCCCAACAAAAAGATATTGATTCATTTATTGGGTTGTGGTGTGAATTCATATTTTAATATTATATTATGAAAAAAATTGTAAACAAGATATACATGTCTCAGTTATTCTACATATTAATGGATATAAAATTACACATAATTCACTAATTAGATTTTATTAATAAATTGGTGCATTCATAGAAGTATTTTTAGTAAGAAAAATACTTCCATTGTTCTAGACATAGAATGATAATTCAACTAATGTAGATATAAAACAACAAATGTCATGGTTGATGTGGGAATATATTATAGGGATTAAAATAGATAAAAAATGATATTGTGAGGAAATAATCCAATACATGAAAGGATCATCTTGTTTGAGTGATTTACATAACCCTTGATTATTTTTTAATCCATCACATCTCACATCGACATTGTGTTCCAGGAAACATATGTTGAATAATGTTAACTCAAAACAAATACATGTCTTTAATGGATTACATTCAATGAATTATATATCATTTATAAAAGAGTTATTTTGAATAATATTTTACTATTATATTAGAATAGTGATTTATTATAACCTAAGGATGGAATGTGTCACTTACTCTCTTTAGTGGAATGACTGAATATGGTTTTCATAATAAAAGAAGAATTAATTCAATAGTTGGGAGTGTATGTATAATGAATTTACCAAAATATTCTATCCCAAATAATATTATTTTAATATATGAAACAATTACATAACATTTTTATAGAAACACAAATATGCCTTCAATGAATCATGGGACATAGAAAAGGACTTCTATAAATAGTACTACAAGAAGTCATCCATCATTATTTTCTGATTAAATTTTTCTTTGATCTACTAAATGTAATCGAATAGAATAGAGTATATAGAATAACACAAAGCTGCTAGGGTAAAATGATAATAGATGAACATAACAATATCAAAAACATTATTATGTAATTTTTTTAATAAAATGTAATTTGTGGGAGAATAGTAATTATAAATAAATTAGTGGTGAAGAAGTATTTTAATACCTTGATTATCGATATTCAATTGAAAATAAAAAATAGATTATCCAGGAACTAGGGATAATCGAGACAGTGAAATTACTATGGTTGTTTTTATCATACTGTAATCCACATCATTATCATTGATATGAAATCCCATGGATCGACCGCTAATTATTTGGAAAAATATTGATATATTAAAAATTTTTGGAAATATTCTATGGGAAATTATCCATTAAAAAAATCCCTTAAACCCTGGATAGATGAACCATATAAATATATCATATAATTTTCATTTTTGATTTAGTAAAATACTATATAATTAATTTCAATCAAAATATATAACATCGACACCAATAGAGAAAAAATAATGACATATATGGGAACTAATCAACAACATTAATGAAATCAAATATCATTGTGACAAATATTTTGGAAGAACTAACAGTTATTAAGGGGGTTCAATTGAATATGCCCAATCATGTATTACACATTAATTCCAATTTCTCTATAATTGTATAACTGATAAAACATAACCATGTTAGAATTCATAAACTCAAAATGAAATTTTAATAACATTTTATGAAAAAAATTTGGAGTAAAATAATTTTTAACCCACAGATATAATACCTAGAGTGGGTTTCATGGAAATTATAACTGAATATAGAATGAATTTTTGAGAATTAAATGAGGAAAATATTAAAAAAACCTAATGTGAATGTTGAAACAGGTAATGAATCCAGCATAATATAAGAGAAACATAAGGTTTTAAAGCATACAAAATAATTTAGATAAAAATTGACTAAGAAAATTAATTAAATATGGGATTGATACAGGGAAAATTACTCTCAATAAATTTGGTAATGATATCAAGGACTATGTGTAACATAACGAGATTTTAATACCTCATGTTTTTTATTTGCGTATACAACATGCCGCACTATGATTAAATGGTCATATAAATCTTATAATTTTAATATGGTGATTATATTAATTCTACTGAATTAGTATGTTTTAATATGATTAACATCATAATGAAATGTATATAGAGAACAAACCCTATAATATGTTTTTATTAATGTTTATGAAATAAGAACTAAAATTTTAATAATGGAATTATATACATCAAAATACATTTTCATCAAAAATGGTTTCACTGATTTTATGACTGAATATAAAAAAATAATTTCTGGAACATTTAAAAATCTAAGTTTATAAAAAGGATATAAATTTGGATGTCATGATATCAATATTATCTTATAGATATTTTTCTATATATTTATGAATATAATTATTTTTTACTGAATGATGAAAAATAATGATTTTTATTGATAACTGTATTTTTTTTCATGACTCTATAATGTAACATTTTATTTTAAAATGGTTTCAATGTAATTTTAGTTGTATTATATTTTTGTTAATTGAGCTAATTCCATTTTAATAAATTTTATAAAAGAATTTAACATGAAAATGAGTATATACATAAAAAAAAATTTGAATAAAAAATCATTGTATTTTAGGATGGAATCTTAAAATTGTATCTTACACTTATTTAAATTTATTATCTAAAAAAAGTTTTCGTGCATTGAACCAAGATGTCCATGTTTTGTAAATTCCTTCAATTTACTAATTTTCATTTTGAATAGTAATCATTATAAATTATTTTCTACTTGGTAGTGGTAAATTGTGTAATTATGGTCAAATATAATATGATAAGGACGGAAAAAGCCTCACAAAACATTCCATTATCCAATTATATGTGTTTATTTTGACTTTTCCCATCCATTTTCTTGATATTATGGATTCATGTTGCCATATTACCTTGATTAGAACATAATAATATATAGATAAAGATTAATCTGAATATAAAACATTCTTGCTTTTAATATATGGAATGTTACCTATGATGGTTACAAATTAGGGTTGTTTTTAGGGGCACATTTTAATATTTAATTAAAAAAAATTCAATTGTAATGTTCTTAAAAACAATTACGATTGAACAAATTGCTTAAATTCATACCAAACTCCATCATAATATTAATTACATTAATTTAAAAAAATTATTAAAATATTAAAATAAAATACTAAAAATTGGATTAATTTTAGTGATCTACACATTTTATAGATACATATCAAATGTTATGGATTTGATAACAGATTATATTCAAATTTTCTCTTTTTTTGGATGTATATATAGTTAAATTAAATGAATTGTGTCTGATACACAATAATGATGAATGTATATATATTATAATTTTTTATTATTGAAATTATAGATATTATAAAACCATACATAATGTATAAAGACTAGAACCAGTGAATTAAAAAATTCATGAAAAACGAAGGAGTTTGAACCCAATATAATTATAAAAATAAAAGGTTATTAAAAACTGGTTATAACATGTAATAAATAGATTATATATAATATTATGTATTTTTTTATTGTTATATTATGTTAGTGTAATAAATATAACTTTATTATACAAGAGGTTGATATATCATATGAGGAAATTTGAACATCCAGTAAGGTATTTCCTTAAAATTTTAACTTTGTTGGTATTTCTTTTGTATTATTGTCCAATTTCACTTATATTTTATATATAATTACCCATTGAAGTATTTAATATAAATATCTATTTATTGTTGATGTTTAAGGATTACATTCATGTTATTATTTTAATAGAAACTTATAAAATAAAATCAAATATAATTTTTATTTTTGATAGGTTATGTTTTTATTTAATATCCATTTTCGTCAAAATTTTATTACAAATAATTAATTAATTAATCAAATTATTTAAAATGTTAAATTTATTTTCTTAATGTAATTTTAACTTTTTTAATTGAATCATTCGATTGTTTTCCCAAAAATGGATCATTGTCAACTATCTATATCATAAGACAAAAGGAATGTTATGTTTCAAACATAAATGTTGATAATATATATTGCAAGCACCATAATCATTATAGAATAATGTATTATTATACATGATTTTAATGGATATAAAAAAAGTATATATTGAAAGTTGATTTTAATATTTCACCTCCATTTTCTTGAATTGCATAAATGACTTGACTTGTATATGTAATATACATTTTTAATAGTTATTTATCTAGTCTTGAATAATTTTGTGGTCATTGTGATTCCCATGAAGAATTCACATCATAAAGATCATTGTAAAATTAAATTTAATATTACGATACTTATTTCTAGTAACATGGATATGATTATATACTAAAATATATAACATTTATATATATGATTTTTTATATTGAATTTTATTCGATTAACTATTAAAATATTAATATTTTTTATTCTATATTCAAAATATTTTTTTCTTCATAATTAATATTTTAATAAATTAAATTAATACCTGATAAATTAATTGTAAATGGATTCATGGTTTCCCTATGATTTTATAGCCCCTCGATGCATCGATAGGTCTCAAAAGGAAAATTAGTTATGCAAATTTAATTGGGGATTTGATATTTTCCAATTTGAGATTAAATTTTTTTTAAACAAGGATATGATATTAGAGATTTCATGAATTATGATATCATGAAATTAAATATTAATAATTATAATTATTGAATATTTAGTTATTATTATCCTCGAGATTACTAAATTGATATTATACACGGGTACCTTTATTTCTCAAGCTATTGATTACCGAAATTGTATTTAGTTATTTGAATTTACATATTGATAATTCTGTAATTACATATGATATATATGGATGTATTTAATCATAATTTGTATTCTCATGTCATAGTTTATTTTATCTCTTTTCATAAAAAGTGAATATGATATTATGTATAATATCGTGGATTTTAATATATTTCATATATTCTATATTTTAATTTACATTTTAAATATGAGAATATTGTATATATCTTGTCCTTACAAAATGGTAATATGGTCAATCCATGAGGATTATATCCATATTATATATTCCAATTTATTAATTATGACACTAGATTAGTGTCACTAGATTCGGGGTTGTTATAGTTTTTATCATATGATGTTTAGTAGAAACTAGGTGACCGGTATTTATAAAAACATATCTACCATGAGAATGATTATAATTCCTTATAGTATTTTATAAATTTTCACATTATGATGATTTTATTTCATAGATCAATATTCAGGATGACAATGAGGTTGTAATAGAACCTAATAGATGAAAAGAAAAAATACCCTAGAAAAATGGAGGGATTTACCTACTAAGAAAAATAATTGAGAAGGTTGTTAAAATGAGATAATGATGGCCATATTAGGGTAGTTGAAGTAGCTTATGGAAATAATCCTTACCCTCATGTAATAAATTGTTCTTTGGTATCACTATTCTCCAATGTTGGATTGTTTAATATTAAAATAGACTATATATTTTAGTGTAACTACTAATCAATTTGTATCTATGAAATGGATAAAATATGATTAAAATATATTCTTATTATTGTGATTTAATGAATGTGTACTTTATATTTTATCATTTTTTTATTTTAATGGTGATGTAGATCAGTGGTGGTTATTGAAACTGAACAATTAAGAGGATCAAGAAATAGAATGATTGGAATGAGAAACATTTAAAAGTATTTTATTAGAGAAATAATTCCCTAAATAATACTGATATAAAATAGAGAGGATGTTATTAAATTTAAAGAAGAAGGAATAATTATGTGTAATAGAGTGTGAGGATATCTTTATAAGATTTTCCATGTAGTCTTTATACTACGTCCATAATCATGAAATCATGATTGACTATTTTTAACGTGATTATGCCAAGTCTCTAAATGACAAAAGTTTCTACAATTTTCTATCATTTTATGATAGAGTATCCTGTTACTATACGATGCATATTGTAACTTATAGATAGTAAATAATCAAGGGAAATCAATATAAAAATATTTTATATGATAAAAAAGTTAGTCCTTGATGAAAGAAAAATAGAATGATACATTTTCAATCATTTAATAATTATAAAAAGAAACATCCTAGAAAATACATTAAGAATATATAGTTTTGTAAAAAGTATAGTGATAAGGTTAATCTAGAAAATAATTATAATGAACACAAATAAGCTACTACTATCAAGTGATTCAACTATAAAGATATGAAGCATTGTTAAAACTTGTTCTCCAAGAGAAATGGAAACATACCACAAAAGAATACAAGAGTTCAAGCCTAATATTATACTAATTCTATTTCCAAAATGGAATGATTAATGTTATTTTCTATTTGGATTCATGAATTAAGTGGAAAAATCCTATTTTAGTTATATGAATCATGAAATATACAATAGTTATACTATATTAGTTTTTCTTCAGGTATTTGAATGCTTATTTTGAATGGTACTGATAACCAATTATATTAAATTAGTGGTCAGACTATATTTTTGGAGAACACATGAGTAAGGGAAAAATAAACCATAATTTGATTCTATTGTTGATTTAAAAATGTATATTTTGGATAAAGAAAAGGCTGACACTTAATAAGTAAATGTGATTGTATTGGTGAACAGGAAAATTCATATCCATTTGATAAAAAAGAAAGTTATGAAGTTGGTTTCCACATTTTTGGATTTAAGGTATATAAAGAATAATGATATAGTTAATTTTTTATGCATGTATTTTTTCATTTAGTTTTTATGATGATTAATGTTATTATTATGAGTTATGATAATACTTGATCATGATATTCACCTATTAAGTATATAAAACTATGAGCTACACAATTTTTTCCAGGAATAAATAACTGATCAAATAGATTATTATTTTTTAAATTTGGACAGAAATAATTTAGGGAGCCTTAAGGTTATCTATTCATAAAATGGATTTTGTTGACATCTTGGTGTTGTTTTCATGGTTTTAAGTATTAATGTATTTCATCATAGATGATACTACATATTTTTGTTTTGAAATGAATACAGATATAGAGGGAATTATTTTATTCATTCATGGATCTTATGATTCAATACAATCATAATTTACTACTTCTGGTATATAAGATAATGCAAAAAACATATCATTTAGAGAATAGATGATAATTTTCTCAAAATTCATTACAGTTATAAAGATTACATTTCAAAAAATAAATAAATTTTTGTTATTATTCAAGATGGAAAATGATGTCATTAACATTAGAAAAATGATCCTAGAATAACAATGTTATACTTTTATAGTCATTTTGGATAAATTATGTCATTTTGTCCCATTATAGTAATAAATTTTTATTGGAGATAGTATTCTCCAAAAAATGTTATACATCAAACTTTATTAGTTAATGAGTTTTACTTCTCCCTTAAATGTCCCTATATTCTGACTACTATATGAAATTTGGAAAACAACTTTTTTTTCATGATTACCATAATACTTCTCTTCACTATTAATGAGGTTATTTTATAAAAACATCTTATAATTTAGTTCTTCCTTTGATGAATTTTAATTTTCCAAAATTTGGACATGTTTAAATTGTGGAGACACAATATATTTATGGGTTATAATGTTATGCTAATACATTTTAAAATAATAGTATATTTGATAGTGTTTACAACATAAAACATCAAGCATAAAAGAACCAAGAAATATACATATATAAATATGATTTTTTGAACCTAGAAATTATGTGTGCCTGTATGAAAATAATTAACCACATTATTAAATTAATATAATTAACACACTCAATACAATTTTTTTTGATAATTTGTATGTAATTATTAATAATTTTTAACTAATGACATTTTTTTCATCAAAATACTTATTCATCACATATGATTACTATTCATTCATATGAGTGAAGATTACAAATAATTTTGATATGATTTAAAATTTTAATATTGTTAGTGGTGTATGAAATTATAAATTATTATATAAAATTAATCTTTTAATGTTCTTGGTATTTTATTGACATTATTCATCTTCCAATGAATATTGTAAAATAATGATTATCATGGAAAAATTTATTTTTTCATCAATGATTAGCAAATATAAATTTTTGTTTTAAAATATTTTCAATGTAAAATATGTTATATAATATTATTAGTAATTAAATTATGGTCATTGGATTAAATTTTATAATATTATTTTTATAAAAAAATATATTTATATATATATATAAAGAAATTTCGAGCTATTTTCTATTTTGGAAATTTTCATTTAAATCATAAATTAAATTTGGACCCATATATAAATTTAATGATGAGAAAATGGATTCCATTTGTTGATCATGAAGTCAAAATTTTAAAATTAATTCCTCGTTATAACATTAATAATAGAAATCTAAGTAAATAATTATCAAAATGTCAAGGGTAAATCATGTAATTAATGATACAACTGATTTTACGATGAATATAAAATAATCCTAACAAATACCCTTAATCTATTGAATGAGTGGATTATTTTCATGAGAATCCGTGTTTTCAATATATGGAAACTTGGAATGATATTTGAATTATTTTTACACTTATTATATTCACGAAAAAGAAAATGATGAAAATGTCACTTTTATACTTTTAATATAATATATATATATATATATCATTCTTTATAAAAACAATTTATGTTGAATTTTAAGAGTTTATTTCAAAGTGGAAGTAATTATTTTATCATTGTAATGCAATTTAAATTTTTATAAACTAAATAATTATTAAAAATTCTAAAAAATTATGAAAAAATATTTATTTAAATAATGCAAATGGTAAAAATGATTTAAAATTATTAAAATCTTTAATTTTTATTAAATTACTGTATTCCAAAACTTTTAATAAAAATAAATGAAATTCCATAGATTTTTGGTGGGATTATATTTGTATACAATATATGTATTTATGTGTTCATTGTCAAATGGAATGAATAATATCAAATTTTAAATTAATGATATTTCTTAATACTTTATTAGAATATTTAATGTTCAATGATATATTTTGTTAGGTCACATGAATGGGTTAGATATTTAAACATTAGCCATGCTACATTTATGGGTCTTCTATCCATTTATAATTACATTATTGTCTCTTAATGTGTAGAATACATTAATACTATATTAGTTGTCAATAAGGTTCATAAGGGTTAAAAATTAAAATCAAAAGAACAAAAACATAACCAAAAGAAGAAAAAATCTTCTTTTATGAGAGTATTTGGAATCATAATCATGTTAAATTTTAATTATTTCAACTGAGATACATTTGGACATAAAAATTAATTTATATAAATTTAATACATTATGAATGTCTAATAATTCCCCTCTCATCAATTTAAAAAGGACACACCTTATCTATTTTCATGACACCACCTCAAGAAAATTTTCTCAACTAAACCAAAAATAATTACCTTATAAATAATATTTATCAGTGTTCATGAGGTTACGTCCTTTCCAAAATAAAAAATATACACCTGTTAAAATTATATCAAAAGGAAGTATACTAATGTAATGGTAATCCTCTTTACCATAAAATTCAAATTTATTAATTTTTAAACTTACACCCAATGTTCGTTAGATAAAATAAAATTGTAAATCCTGAAACCTAAATAAATTTATTTAATTTGTATTACTATTTTTTAATCATGTATGCTATTTTTTTCATCATACTAAATTATATTATATCTCTTGTTACACATGATTTACCGTATCCACACAGTCGAGGAATTAAATTTTCCTCAGCTATTTACATGTGTTGTTATAAATATTGAACTTATTAATATATATAATTTTTTTGAAATTATTCTTATTCTATAATAAAAATTCATTTATTCCTTATTACCTTCCAATTCTTTGGAAAATGGCAATGTCACTCATCGGTACATGTTGACTACCCCCTCCCCCAAGCTATGTGATTTGTTTTTTACAATATGGTATAAAATAGAGTTAATAATGGAATATATAATTGATATATATCATATTTATAACAATATTTAAATTATCAAAATTCTGGAACAATTATAAAGGTACAAGGACCTAAACTACTGAATCAAACCCTACATGAAAAAGTAATCTACTAACTCCCAAGAAATTTATAATAATAAATGATTGTTACTAATGGGTGATAATGTGTCCTATTTGGATCATATATGAAATTATATATATTCATATGGTTTATATATGATTTTATAATCAATATTAATTTATTATATTGTATTTTAAAAGAATATTTGAGGAAAATTGAATGTTAATTAAGGGATTTTGTCTCATTTCCACTCCATTGAGACATATTTGGTATTATATACATATTTTCATTATATGGTGTTTATATTTCCCCTTAAAAATATTTATCCAGAGTGTATATTTATTCATTATGATTAAGGATCAAATTCATCTTACTCTTTTTTTATTATTGTTTAAAATAATTATTGATCTTATTTATTTTTTAGATCAGCTATATTTGACATCCATATCAATTATTTTCCAAAATTATTTTCAAAAAGTAATTCATATTACTCTAATAATTTATACAATTGATTTTATGTTATCATTGACATTCTTCATGCTACAAAAAGAATGATTGTAGTGTTTAACCAAAAAGTGGTCATTTTAAAAAGAAATAATGAAAACTCAAAATGAATGTTTTCTTTTTAATATATATAGTGATAATGGATTTTAATATTCCCAAAACAATTTTGTACAAATAGATTCATCAATATGTTTTCATTTCATTTGTATGGAATAATATTTATAAAATTATTACTTTAATATTATTATATCAATTTTTTCTATTCGTAATGAAATTATTTTACTAGAAAATCTAATTTTTTTAAGGTCATGTATCTATTGATGATTAGTTTTGTCACCGCTATTATTTTTAGATTATAAGAATGGTTTTTTTGTGATGGAATACCAATATTAAATGTAATTAGTTATCGAAATACCTTAAAAAACACATTTTGGAAATTAGTTTCACAAATTTGATTATTTTGATGTGGTTTCAAAAATACTTATTATTTGTGATAGATTCAATATTTTTCACAAATAAGATATAATATATGATTTAAAATAATTTCGAAGGATTAAAAAATTAGTCGTAATCACTTATAAAATATAATATATATATATATATAAACATAAATAAATAAAAAATTGTAAATATTAAAAAAAATTAAATCCAATAAAATCATCTATATCATTATTATTCCATTTCTCATGTAAAATGTTTTTCAAATAGAAATACATAATAATCATATTAATAATTTAGGATCTTCTAATATCATGGGGAGGAGGATCCCTATATGTCTCAAGGGAGGGAACATGATACAATACATCAATAAGTTTGTCTCATTATATGATCATGACATCTCTTTATAGTATTTATCAATATATTTCATTGACACTACATTATCTCCCTTGGATCTGATAGATTAAACCACAGAAGTACCATAATGACATGTATTTTTCAATCATAAACCAATACCTATCATGGAATCATTCTCCACACTACGCATAATCTCTTGTATCAATACCCCCTCAATAAAACCTGACACAAAAAATGGAATTTTACTCAGTCTCAACATGACTATCTTGTGAATAAGAATATGTAGTATCATTAATTTCATTAAAATATAATTATAAATTAATGAAATAGTAAATTTAATTTAATTAAATTTTATAAAAATAAAATACAATCAAAAGTCTCCGGTTTTCAGTTTGGAGACATTCTTTCTTATAATATTATATGACTATATCTTCTTTTTAAATTAGTGTTCTGAAATAGGTAGGTTTTTTAGAATATATTATATTAAAAGATTAACATTTAATGTATATATAAATTAATTAACCATAACAATTACCATATGTAGTCTGTGCATACAAACTACATAACTCAAAGCCTTATGTGTGACATCCGGTCTCCCATGGCCGTGTTGCATAGAAGATGTCCTACACTTAAAAGTCTCTCCTTTCAAGTAGGAGAATAATATATCCCACACCTAAGTTGATATTTAGTTTTTTTTATGAGATTTTCAAGTCCAGTCATAAATAGTATCAAAAGATCTATCCATGACTCTATTTCTATGGTTGAGAAAAAAACTTGTAAAAATGTTTATGTATGGAAATCCCGCATGAATCTGGGATAAGATCTAACCTCTTTTCATCAACTTGTGATTATAAATTCAATAAGAAAATTGAAAACAACATGTTACTAATTTAATAAATTTGAAATAAAATATATCATTTATTAATATAGAATATAGTGGTCGAAGAGCTGAGGTCGCACAGAAACGATTATATGATCCAGTGAAAAACATGGTGAATAACAATAATACCATAAAAATATATCAGCCTTCCAAAGAGAGAAATGTTAAAAAATGTGAAAATAAAACCATATAATAATAATATTATTAAAATAATAATAAAAATTATTATTTAAAACCAACTCCTTAAAAAATTCAAAATTCCATCATAGGAAATGATGAAAATCAATATATTGACATATTTCTAGAACATGGTATAGAATAATTAATATAGAATGTATGTGACCCCTCCTGACCTATGATGTTTTAGTAGCATCCTATGGTTCATACGAGTCAGACTTTTAATCTAGAAGTTCGGAATCTGTGAGAGAATGAAATATATATTCAAGGAGGTCTCCATCCATCAAGATCAAATCATCTTTCTTCTAAGATATTTTTAAAATTATATCAAATATATGAAACAAATAAATAACTATATATAAAACTAATAGAACATATAAATATATTTTATCAAAGCTATAAAATTTAAAAAACTAATACAAAAAAGAAGATTTATTTTTTCAATAAATTATTTACAGAATATAATAATATTTCCAAAAAATAATTAAGAATATGTATATAATATAAAAAAATATTAAATATCATGTGTAATATATAAATATTAATTATAAATAATTTCTAATATAAATATAAAATATAAAAAACTATGAAATATCATCATCATTGTGATTACTAAATAGATCTTTAGGATTATATATAGTTATCTGAAAAAAAATATTATTTTTAAATAATTGTAAATAGACATTTAAAATATAATAATATTTTATAAAAATGAATATAATACACCATTTTTAAAATTTATCTTCATCTAAATTGTTGAAAATGTTCCCATGTTCCTCTTACACATGTTCATAATCCATACTACCTTCAATTTCATCATCCATTATTACTTTATAACCATTATCAATATCATATATTCTTAACTAGGAGGACTCTTAATCGATGTATATATCACACTAGGTAAGATATTGATTTTGGTATTTTACTTGAAAGAATTCGACATATATCACTGTTACATAACTATTTTTATTTTCCAGAAAGTGATTTTCATAAGATTTCATTTTTAGTACACTCAACCATTCTATTAAATATATCAAAACATTATAGTAATTTATATAATAAATTGTTTGTTATTGATGTTCCAATATAAATGGTTCATTTAAGGAAATAAGACTATTACATTTAATTCCAATGACTCCACAAACTAGATGAACTCAAAAACCATGATTAGAATCAATCCAAATGTATTTAAAAATTGACACATAATTTGGGCTAAAATAACATAACACAATTATTTCATCAAGAATTAAATTTAAATAATAAATACCTTCCATATGGTGAGATCCATTCATGCATACAAAACTATTCAATGATACCTTTATTAAGCATATATGGATGTTTGAAATCGAAACCCATTATCCACAAATCAATTATAATATTATACCACTTTTGATGGAATATTATTTAGTACACCTAACTGACTATCAACTTTACTTTCAAGTATTGTTTTATGAAAATAATAAATATTCATAGTGATAGATATAATTTCAAAATTTTATTAACATCCAATTAGAAAAAACATAATATACCAACCATCTAAAATGATATGAAAAACACTATTATCGATGATATTCACGTGTAGCAGGGGTATTTTTATAATTTGTTTTTGTATAGTCATCATATAGACTACAGAAAAATTGTAAATTAATTTATCATTAAAAAAATTGTAAATAAATTATAATAAGTTGTACTTACTCCACAAATCATGTCATTTTTTTAAATTGAGAATAATGTATTTATGATCTCTCTGGAGATATTAATCAGAATTTCATCTCTCAGGATAACCATTAAAACCAAACTGGAGATGAATGAAAACTGAAAAATGATTTTATATAAAATCATAATCATTTTTCTCATTATGGATCATGGATTTATATCATGAATTATATTTAAATCAAATATAATTTGAGAAAAAAATTTGATATTTTAAAAAATATAATGCTTCAGTAATTAAACCTTCAACAAATTCATTATTATGGAATTTCTTCTTTACATTTTATATAAATATCTCAATTGGTTACCTGAATTGGAATTATACAGGTACTACAGATTTATTTTCATATGGTAAATGAAATATTAAACGTGTCATTGAGTGAAATAAGTCCAATAGTAATATTTTCATCAATTTATATAAAATTAGAACAAAATATATTTGCAGAGTACTAAATTCATCAACATTATATGTTTCTAAGAAATTATATTATCATAAATATGATATTTCAATCAACATGTCCCAGAATCAAAAATTAAACAGACCTTTAAATCCAAAAAGTAGTGGAATTTACATTATGACATGGAATACATGCCTTTTTAACCTGGTAGTATATCCATTTGGGACACAATTTGAAAAACAATATGCATAAATATCAATAAATTTCAAATCGTCATTCCATTAAATGGATATATATATATAAATTCTTTAAAATGATTGTTTACTTATTTAAGGGTCATTAAATTGTGTGATATTTCATTATAAAAAAATTCTTGTTTAGGGAACAATCAAATAGCAGAATTATCTAATAGTGCCTTTACATATTCTTTGGTCGTACCATTTGTGTCCAATTCTGTATAAAATATGTTGTCAAAAAAATTCATTAAAATATGAATTATATCTAATATGTTCTAAAAAAAATTAAAAATAATGGAAGGTCTAAACAATACTCTTCTTAATCCAATTATGATCTTACCCCAAAAAATAAATTTTGTCTTGATTTATATATGGTAATGAAATTAATTGGAGGTAATGAAGGGATGATGGATTTTTCCTAAACACCTAAGTGCACTACTTGAGGCAAGTCTCGATCAATTCCACCTTTTATAAAATTATTTTCATTACATCAATATGGTTTATCCATATGATGAAATCTTAAAATAATGTGAAAATAATTGTCAATTATTCCATTGAAAATAATTATTTATTTTTTCTCATACATGAAGTATGGATATGATGTTATACTATTTTTAGTCCACATAGATAACATAACATATTCTAGTAAATAATTTCTTATTTATATGTTATAAGGTTCTGATGAAAAATAAGGACACATATGATAAATGTTTTTTAATTAACCAAAATCACATGGATGATTTACTAATTTTCTAATATAAATTTTGTATATATTCTATTTCATTAATGTAGATGTGTTGTAAGAAAAAAATAGATGTTGTAAATGGGGTGTAATTGTAAAATTCTTCAACTATTTCATAGGAAATATGGACTTTCAACGTTGTTCCTCTTTATACCTCGATTCATGATATGGTTTACAATTAATTAATTATTCCAAATCAACGAAATATAATATCCAACCATATGAATAGTCAGGGATATTTTGATAACAAAGACCCAAATTATTAACCATCTTCTTACATTAATATAATATTATAGGTAATATATTTCTATTAGGAACCAATGATTTCATTAAATAATATATTTTATAAAAAAAAATTTGATATTAAAAAATATGAATCAATACCAATGTTTTTTTTATCATTTTCATGTTTTCTTATTTAACATTCGAAAGATTTTGCTTCCTCAGAAGATTTAAAAATATTTTAAATTTAAGGTGTTTCTTATTTAGGATTTTTATATCATTCTGAGTTTTAGAATCGTTAATATATGAAATAGTAGCCTCATGTTATATATTATGTAACGGGGGTTCTAAAAAAATATTTTCATCGGAATTTCATTCACCATTTTTATTTTTATATAATAATATATCTAAATAACATATTGGAGAAGATGACGTCTAACATTGTCAAATGTTTTGAATATCCTGGGATCACATATTCTACCTGAACATTTTATCCATCTTTTAAAAAATATTCAAAATTTTATAATTAACATTATATAAATATTTTTACACAGTAAATGTAGAAAAGATATGTACAATATCCATTATTATTAATAACTACTTATCCAATCACGATTATGTAAAATAAATTATTGTCTACTTCCTGAGTCCATAGCCATCTAAAAAATAAGTGACATTAGATTAATTATTACACTTTATGAAATATTATAAATTTTTATAAAATTTAACTTATGGATACTTATCCATAATTCGTACAAATAGTTACTAATTATTACTAATACATAATAATTATATTTTACTAAATATTACATATATTTATAAATTAACTGTAAATGTTTATTAGTTATTACTTTTTCTATAAATAAAAGTACATTAAATATTTATTTATTATTATTAAAATATACTAATTATTACCATAATTCAATAATTATTTATTAATTCTTAAAATTTATTTAATATTTAATAAAAATTTATTTTATTATCACAGAATTGTCTCTATGTGCACAAAGGTGGATGTTACTGTACACTATTTCACACAGAGGACTAGAACACATATGGCATTTATATGCAAATGGACCTCATATCCATTATTTATATTGCGATAAAAATATCCTTTAATTATTACAAATTTTTTTAATTATAACTATAATTTTATAAACTATTGTAATTTTTAAAAGTTTTTTTTATTTTTATAATTTTTTACTAGTTATTAAAAAAAAGTACAAGTTATTAAATATATTTTTTAGTAAATATTATATATTTTTATTTATTATTATTATTATATATATATTTAAAATTTATTACAAGTTATCATATTTTAAAATAAATAAAAATTATTTCTAATATTACCTAAATATTTACTAATTATTAAATATAATTTAATCATTTATAAATATTTTATTTATTAAAAAAAATTAATTATTGTGAATTTTAAATATTTTTCTATGTTATTAATATATTTTACACCTATTTAATAAAATTTGACTGATTATTAACTATATTTATTATGTAACACTAATTGTTTATTAATAATATAAATAGTTATTGTTAATATTACAATTATATTGTAACTAATATCAAACATTGTTAAATATCTACTACAATAAAAATAATAAAAATGTAAAATCATTGATGAATGATTTATAACATTAATGAAATTAATTAATTCAATATACATGAACATGCAGTTCGAATATTACCTATAAGTTGGGATTTGTAATAAATGAAACAGAAAATTATATATATGTAAACATATATATCAATCATATGGTTTGACCCCTTTTGAATAGTGTAATCATTAATTTATAATTATTCAGAACTCTAAATATAAAAATGATCAAATATGAAATATGTTCATAAGGATTAAACAAAATTTTATATAATGATTAAAAAAATATTTAAAAAATTTCTATCCAAGTGATTAAATTAAAAGAAATCTTTAAAAACAATGAACAACCCTTTAAAATAATTTTCAAGAAATATTTTAGTTAAAAATATATAATATACTCAAAATTAAAAAAGATTATAACCTAAATAATTAAATTTCTAAAATCTAATGGTTTAATAATAAGAATAGAATCAAATCAAGTGTTCAAATTGTGTGGAGCCCGAACGTGTTTTCTTTATTTGGGGACATCCAAATATAGAATAATAAAAACTAAAAAACATTAAAAGTGGAATAAATAAAAATACACCAGGTAGTGTATTTGATATAGGGTTTGACTGAACCAATTATAGTTAAAGGGAATGAAAAATTACAAAATGATTGAGGGAGGAGATAAAATAAAATAGAACCTAGTGGTTCTTAACCACAATCAGTAAAAAATTAGATGCGACCAATATTTTTTGGGGTCAATCGATTATTGGTGCATGTTATGTGATGAAGAATAATGAAATAAGAGAGGGGAAAATATAAGTGTTGACATAACTTCAATTAATGTTTTTAATGAGGTAATTATGGAATATAATATGTCAATAATTTTTTAAGGGAATACATTTTACAATGGATAATGCTATCTACTGCTATAAATTTGTGCATGGTGTCTAATAGATTTTGATGTAATAGTTCTACACTATTAGTTTTCATAAAAAACAATTCTTACAGTGTATTATGTACTTCCATCACAATTGGTGACATTACCAGTTATTTGAGAAGTATTTGTCTCCAGCGAAAATGAAATCTATTCTTGTAGTGTGTGTTCATTAATTCCTTGAAGAAACATTCACTTTTTTGAAATCATTAGGAAGTTTTATTTCTCTAAAATAAACATATTAATTGTATCATGGTTATTATCATTTCTTAAATAGTATAACATTTCTAAATATGTTATTTCATTAGGAATGATATTTGATTTAAGGGGAAAATGTTAATATTCAGTATTCTCTAATTAATAGGGATATTTTTAGATAAGGAGTATTTTTATGAATTAAATTTAATATATGATGAATGCATTGTACATGATGAGATATTTGGGGACCACTATTATATGGCCCTTCGATACATCGGTATGTATAATGAGAAAATTCAATTTGACAAAATAAATAGGTTTTCGGTGTATGCTTGACTATTGTTTAATCATTATCAGTGAAATGAATTGATGATTGATAAATCATGATTTCTTTAGTCAAAAACTTTAATATTAAGAATTTACCCCATTGGGGATTCAATTATTATTATCAATGATACTACTGCATTTATATTATCCACAGATTCATTTTTTCTTAATTTTTTGATTAAATTGAACATGTTTTTATTTATTTACCTCTCAATATTGATTTTCCCTTATCTACTCATGATATGATCATCTGTATATAATATTTATTTAGTATTTTAGATCACCCATTATTTCATTTCCTTTCCCCAAGTTATGAATAATGATATTATGGATAATACCAAGAATTTAAGAATATTTCATATGAAATGTATTTTGAATTTCCATTGAAAATATAAAATCTTGTATGGATCTTGATCATTAATAATTTTTAACTAATCATTCCACACTACTAGAAATTTAGGTTGTACCCACAATTTATAACTATGGCTATAGGTCCTCAAACCATGGCTATAGGTAATAGCCACTGTTTGAGAAATCGTTTCCAAGTTTGGCATAGTTATAGGCCTAGACTTATAGCCACGGTTTGGAACCATAGATCTAGGACTATAGCCACAGTTCAAACTGTGGAAATATAGTTATATTCATGGTTAAGAACCGTGGCTATACTAGAGGAGGGATAAAGTTTATTGTCACTATTAGAAAAAGTGGAATTAGACCATTAGCTATGGTTTGTATCAGTGACAATAGACCTATAGCCACAGTTAAAAATTGTGGCTATAGGGTCTGGAAAACCATAAAAAATGGCCACAACCCCCCTGCACCCCCAGTAGTAGCCCAACACCCTACAGACCCCTACCACCTGAACACTGGACACCCCCACCCTACATAACCCCCCTAGAGAGCCCCCCTCCAAAGCCCACCTCTTGGAAAAACCCTGGACACCCCCCCCCCACAGACAGACCCTGGACACCCCCCGTACAGACCCTAGACACCCCCCCCCCCCAGACAGACCGTGAACACCCCCCCCCCCCAGATACACCCTTGAAACCCCAAGGACAGACCCTGTACACCCCCCCCCCCCCTAGAAAGACCCTGAACACCCCCCAGACAGTCCCTGGACACCCCCTCAGACACTCCCTGGACACCCCCAGACAAACCCTAGACACCCCCCAGATAGACCCAGGATAACCCCCCTCCCCCCTTCCAGTACCCCCTACCAGTCCCCTCCCCTACTAGTCCCCCTCCTCCACATGCCAGTTCCCCTCCACCTTCCATTCCTACCCCCCCCCAACCTGGACACCCCCAAGACCCCCTTAACAGACCCCCCAGATAGACCCTTGCTAGACCCCCCCATATAGAACCTAGAAAGACCCCCCCCCCCCAAGGACAGAACCCCATTACCCTGGACACCCCCTAGAACCTAGAAACACCCCCAAGAACCTGGACACCCCACCCCTTTCACCCCTTTTCCAGTTATGCCCTCCCCCTACCAGTCCCCCTAACTGTCCACTCCCCCCTGATAGTTTCCCCTCCTCCCACTGCTAGTTCCCCCCTCCCCCTGCCAGTCCTGCCCCCCCCCCCCCACATAGAAAAACCCCAGAACCCTTGGAAGAACTCTCCCAGATAGACCCTGGATAGACCCCCCCCCAGACGTTGGACACCCCCTGGACACCCCCCCCAGCACCTAGACACCCCCCAGACCCTGAACAGATACCCCTAGACCCCCCAGAACCTGGACACCCCACCCCTTTTACACCCATGCCAGTAACCCCCCCTCCCCATGCCCATCCTTCGAGAGACCAACCAAACATAAAAGAATATTTATGCACAGAAAACCCAACAGCATTTCTTGATGACATCAAGGAAAACATAAACTCTGTTAATAGTAGACCCAAGAAGCCAAGGACTTTAGCTTTTCTGTATCCAAAATATCCCAAACGCCAGAAGAAATTTGATTACAACTTCATGCAAGAAGGCTGCATGATCAAGCATGCTCTAAAACTGGCAGGAGTACATTTCAAATCCCCCGTAGTGCAGGTCTACAAACATCCATTGTACAGTTCCATTGAGTAGAACTGGTTGAAAAAGAGAATCATTTCAAGACATAGAAGAACCTTCTTCTGAGAATCAAAAGAATCTCACCAGCTTCATTTCCAGGGGATTTTATTAAAATTGATGCTAAGATTATTTTTAAATTACTTTACCACATTGATGAACATCCTATTTCTGATATCAAGATATTTATCCACTGACATCTCTCCATTGTTCTGAAAAACATCAATTATTGATTAATAGTGAAACTACTAAGTGGTAGTTAAAAAAACTGAATTTTTCATAAAGCATAATTTTACTGCTTCTGTGAATTGAGTTTCGAAAATCCGAGAGACAAGGTTAATATCAAGAAGTAAACTGTGGTTCAATGAGATGAAAATAATTTTTGGTGAATAGTAACTTTTTACTTTTTTTTACCACGGTTAAAAGTAAATAGGGTTATTAATGGTATAAATGATATTAATATTACCCTAACACATGTACTTATTCTATTGGCCAAGTGTGTCTCGACTAAAAAAAACCTCAGGAATAAAATATTATCATTTAGGTCCACTTGGATTAGATTAGGACATTTATTATTATTTAATTCATAGAAGAGTTAAAAGAGTTAAAATCAAATTTTTTCTACTAAAACATTTTTCATATATGGTTATAAATAAGATAAATTCGATTGTAAAGATTCATTAGAAATATAATAAGATTTACTACATAATTATATTTTATTTATAATTTTTAGACATTAAATAAATTAATTTATTGATGGCACAATGATGATGCAGTATTTACCATAATAGTGAAAAATTCAAATAATTGATATTATAAATACCCAAATAAATATAATTTGAGACTTTTAATGAATTAAACTAATATTAAAGGATAATATGATATATGAGGATTTATTTAATGGACTTTTTTCGAAGTAATCATTCAGTTATGAGTTTTACAAAAATCAACTATTGAATAGTGTCAAAATTGACAAAAAAGAGTTTTTAAAACAAATATTATATTATTAATTGAAATTAAATTCATAAAAATCTAAGGTTCGGACAAGAGACTTATATCATGATAGTTGTATCATTAATGGACCACATGGGGGTCTCTTGGATGTATATAGTAAGTTTATTAACTATATAATATAAAAATACAAAGTGACATGGTAAATGTCAAACTAATTAACTAGGAGTTAAAACTAAAAGATAAGGTTAATATAGTAACCCAACCCTGTCTAAATTCTATTGGTTATATGGTTTTATGCCTATCCCCACCTTATCCTTTGAATAATCAACTTTATAGCCATTATAAATAGAATATGAATTTATTATAAATTAATATTTCTAGCTTTTCCAAAGGTGCCCCTCACCCCTCTTATAAAAGAGAACTCCCCCTTCTCATTACTTCACACCTTAAAAGCCTTTTGGTTCGGCCAAACTCTTCCCAAATACTCTATCAACTTCCCTCACTACAACCTAGAGGCCTTATTTTGAACAGAAAGAAAACATAAGGGGCATTTTGATCAAATCAAATGGAAGAACCCGAGGAAGAGGTAATGTTTTCACCACCCTTTTTCAAATTTATTTCTTCTTCCACTTATTCTATCTTTGTTACTACCATTCTAAAATAATAACTACAGTATCTTATATATACTGTGATGTTATTATAAATACGGTACAACCATATTCAGTATTCTATCCACCCTTTTAATAACATGTCACCATATGTACGTATGTATGGCATACCGTCTCCACATCGTGGTGTAATTGTTATTCAATATATTATTATTTGGATGGGTATAATAATGTTGTGTAACTCATGTAAATAATAAATATAAAATGATAATTATTTTGTATATATTATATAATATCCAATTATATATTAATTTAATATCAAAAGAATGATATCGTCGCTCGTGCGTACGTACGGACTACAGTCTCCACGAACTCGATGAGATTCAATCTCTATCATATCCATTCAAGTATAATTATCATTTGATGATTTAAAAATAATGTTTATGGATTTTATATAATTCTGAATATGAAAAATATTCAACCTAACCATTACAAACATGTCTTACATAACAAAACATATAAAAGAAAATGAGTAAGTTAACACCCGAAATTGACGATAATACTAAAATATTATTAAGAAATAAATGTCAAAAGATCATATATGATATCATATTAATATAAATGATTCTTGTATAATTTAATAACAATTATTTCACCATTATACAGGAGGTTAACCTACACTCAACCAAGGAAGAGTTCAAGGTAAGGGTTTATTTCAAAATCTCTTCATTATCCGAGGTTGTTTATACATAATTATAAACTGGGATCTCTTTATCATCGACATCCATGTTCCTTAAAAATGTATTTAAAATTTTTTACTATTTAATAGACAATGGTTTAAAGCCTTTTATAACCTTATGTTTTCTGAAAGGAATCTTTCCATAGTCTTCCAAACAAGGCACTTTTAACCTTTTCAACAAATTTAAGGTAAGAATGTTTTTTAACTTATACAGCGGGTACGGCTATTTACCGCCATTATAAAATCGTTAAATCTTCCCTTACAAACATAGAAGGATATTTTCAAAGTAAATGTTTTATTTTATAATTATGTGTCTTTTAAATTATTTCAAAATGAATATTTTAAGAATTTATGAAAGGTACTCTTTATCAAAATCATAATTTTAAATGTTTTAAAGATTTATCTTTCTAAATCTTTTTAATTAATATCCTTGTTTTCAAAATGATTTTAAGGATTTATTTATATAGACATGAATGTTTTGAAATGACATTTCTTTCCAAAAGTTTCAAAGTAGAATGGGACACTTTGATTCAATAATCTCTTTTAAATTACTTCCTTTATAAATGGGTGACTTTTCAATGATTTCGAGAAAAGAGATATTCCTCTCAAATGGTTTTGATTTCATCTATGTCAACATCCTTGTTGGATTTTAAGCTTATTTGAAGTTGATTTATTATGAGACAAACCTTTTTTTATTCTATTGAAGGTTTTGTGATATTTTTTACTATGGATGTGTTATTTTTATACCATTCACGATTTATGAAGAAAGTATTGGCATTTCATATGCTAGTTTTCATACAAATGTTTACGTTATGTTTAATCCTTTTCATATGGGAATGAATTGGACATAGTAAGTGATGGGTGGAGCCCGCTATAGCTCCTCGATGCATCGGTAGGTCCCATGAGACAAACTAGTGTCTTGGCATAAGGCCTTGGAAAAATCTTATTTGTAGTCTTGGCACGAGGCCTTGCCTATGTGGTTATGATAGTCTGGCATTATGCATTCCATCATAATGAAAGTCGTTATTGATATTGCATGTGATTATTAGAATAATAGAATATCCATTTGAATAATTAAATAGAATTATTTCATTTTAATTTTTCCATAATATGTTGAAGTTCATGTTTAAAAGGCTTTTGTTTTAGTTATACACTGCCTTAAATGTTTATTCTTATTTCTGAAAGTTTCTACTATATTGTTATCCTAACTGGGCATCAGAGCTCACCCATTTTCAATGTTTTTTTTTTCCAAGATGTGAAGAAGTAAATTATGAATGACCTACAGGGTTATTATGAGGGGATAATAGTGTGGACTATTGAGACAATATGTTGTTGTAGTAGTTTTTCACTTTATGATGTAATGTAAAACATTATGAATATATCTACTGTTTCCAAGGCTATTAAACCAATCTGTCATACGAGATTTGATCTTTCTTGTGATCATTCCAATGTTATGTAATAATACACGGACTCTAGGTAATTGGGGTTGGGGTGTTACAGTTGGTATCAGAGGAAGTTTAGTATAAACCTTGGAAGCTAGATTTAGATAAACTCTGATTAGAGCCCATAGACCAAAGATAAACTTTGAGGATTAGTATAAAAGAACTTCCTAAAATTTTGGTATTGCAGAGATTTTGTGAGTTTTCCGAGCAATACATCCCTATCTGGATATGAGCATGTAGAGGCAGCTCTAGCACAGATGTACCTAGGGGTAAAATCCGAAAACACTACTTTGAGCTAGACTCGAACGGGAAGTGGTGCACAACAACGGGCCTTGCTGCACTCTTGGTTACGACACTCCCGGGAGATATGCTAAGGATAATTCTCATATTCTTTACAGACCATTACGAGGGTTTTATGAGTATATACTTCCTCAAAGGATAATTTTTTTATGATTATGGATTATATCCATAAACTATTTAATTTATGTTACGTGTCTTACAATTTTGGGATTAGGTATTGTTATTCATAAACTAATCTAGTGTATTCCATTATTTAGAAATGACGCCCAGTAGAAGGAATGAGAACTCCAGCAATGTACACGATCCAAAGAGAAAGAAGTATCATATCTTTCATGGTCTTAATCCAGAATTTATAAGAGAAATAGTCTCCCATGTATTATCATCATATGAAGAAATAATATCAAGTGTTGATAAGATAAGTAAAGAGTTTACTGAGTCCTACAGATTTGAGGGGAAGCAAGATAAGAAAAGTATAGAAGAGAGAAAAATGGATAAATGGAAGAGGGAAAAGAATAATTTTCCCATATGTGATAACTATGGGAAGAAACACCCTGGAACTTTCCTGAAAGGAATGGGAGTTTGTTATAAGTGTGGAAGAAAAGGGCACAAAGTATGTGACTGCAAGGGTAAGAAAATGGTTTTAAATGTACAATGCTTCATTTTCAAAGAGTTTGGACACTACGCGAACCTATGTCCCAGTCATCAGACTATGCTGCAAATGATGCTATTGGATAATAATCAAGTTATGATACTACAACAGAAGAAGAGGAATGATTAGACTTCCTAAGTTGATTATGCCATTTGAGTGTTGTATCAACAATGTACTTGTTATAATAATTATGGAGTATATAAGGATTGTACTACAGTACTATTTCATTAAGGACTTGAGATTGTGTGGAAAAAAGAAAAGTGACTCAATAGCAGGATAAATTTTTGGAAAATATATGGTTGAGAGAATGATAAACCAAAATATAGTTCTGATACCGAGGTAGTGATTTTGGAATAATACATGATTGATTTGGATAAATTATATTGGATATTCTTGACTACCTTGAAACTGATTAATGATTTGTATATTCCATAATTGTTGGCATTTAAAACAATTTTGGATTGAAGGAGTATATCTAGTATTCATTAAGGAATGAGGGATCATGAATGTAATCAAAAAGGTTTTATGGTAATTCAGGATGTTGTAGTGTTTTAAAAGAATACATGATGAAGGTGTTCACATGTTATTACGCGGAAAAAAAGATCTTTATTTTTTTTACCTTCCTTATAAATTTTGTACTGAAGTATTTTGGATAGTTCTAGTTTGATTATTTTGGATTTCCATAAAAGGACAACCCGGAGGTCGGGAGGCAACCTGTCGCGTCCAGCAAGGCCGCAAGACTTGAACCCACAACCGAAGGGAGACAAGGGTGTATCACCTACCACTGACCCACGTGATGTCCTGGATGAAATAATGTCGTTTTTTAATGGTTCTACTAGATGAATTAAATTTTTTTTAACCCTATACGAATATGATAAATAGAATATTATTTTTATGTTCTATTATCATTTAGAGTGAAATATGAGTCTATGGTAGAAATTAGATAAAGGATGGAACTCTACTTGTCAAGAATATATTTTTTCTCCTCCTCTTATTCTATGAAAAAAATTAATTCTTATACTTTATTTAAGGAATCCTAAAACCAAAAATGTGTCATCCTAATACCCTATGTTTTGTTTAACCGGTGGTATTTCAAATCACCATAGATTGATGAATTTAAGGACCTCAATTTTAAACATATTTGGGATTGATGACCTCAATCACTACCTATAAATATTTAAGTTTTTTCTCCAATTAAATGTCTCTAATTTCCACCAATGTTCTCATAATCGAGATCATAATTTGTTGGTGACCCTTTCATTTCACTTTTCCTCATATTAAGACTAAATTTTAGTAACCCAATTTCTGATGTGAGTTTTTCCACAAAGATATTTTTTATTTTCATCCTTTTATTTTCGAAGAACAATTTCAAATTGCGATGAAGCAATTTATTGAAGGAGGGGATAATGTAACACCCCATGATTTCATAGTGTGTTATTTCTTCAAAATAATTCAATAACTTGCACTACACGCAACACCGAGTTAAAGCGCTCCATGACTTACCAAACTAGCCGTTATGAATAGTAATACCTACTTTTTGAAATTTTATAAATTATATCTCAAAATGGACTTCATTTTTGGATTTGAAATATCAAAATTAGCCTAGGGTGAAATTTTGGTACTTTTCGGATAACATTAATATTTTAATGAATAGTGAAAATAACTAAATTTTAATTAAAAACAACTTTTTAATCAAAATAATTAATAGTGAAAAATTATTAATTTGAGTGGTTTTAAATAATAATTTGAATATATTTTTACCATTTTATTCAATGGTGTTCCTTATAATTAATTTCACTTTGAAATTGGACCTAAACAATTGTCAATCTTTTGATATATATTGTTTCTTAAAAACACGCTATTTGTTGTGACAGTGGGAATTAATTATAAAATTAATTAACGCAACATATATGTATGGAATTTTTTTAAATAGACATCATTTTTGAATTCGGAATATCAATTATATCTTAGGGTGAAATTTTGGCATTGTTCTGAAAAACATCAATTTTTGATGAATAGTGAAACTACAAAGTAGTAGTTAAAAAACTGATTTTTTTATAAAACATATTTTTACTTCATCTGTGAATGGAATTTCAAAAATCCGAGAGACACGGTTAATATCATGAAGTAGAATGTGGTTCAAGGAGATGAAAATAATTTTTGGTGAATAGTAACTTTTTACTTTTATTTACCACGGTTAAAAGTAAATAGGGTAATTAAGGGTAAATTGATATTAATATTACCCTAACACATGTCCTAATTCTATTGGACAAGATTATCTCGACCAAAAACAACCTTAGGAATAAAATATTATAATTTAGGTCCACTTGGATTAGATTAGGACATTTATTATTATTTAATTCAAAGAAGAGTTAAAAGAGTTAAAATCAATGTTTATCTACTAAAACATTTTTAATATAGGGTTATACATACGATAAATTCGATTGTAAATATTAATTAGAAAGATAATATCATTTCTTACATAATGATATTTTATTTATAATTTTTAGACATTAAATAATTTATTTTATAAATGACACAATGATGATGCAGTAATTACCATAATAGTGAAACATTAAAATAATTGATATTATAAATACCCAAATAAAACTATTTTGAGACTTTGAATAAATTAAAATAATATTATAAGATAATATGACATATTAAGATTGATCTAATTTACTTTTTTTGAATTAATAATTCTGTTATGAGTTTCACAAAAATCAACTGTTGAATAGTGTCAGAATTGACATAAAAGAGTTTTTATAACAAATATTATATTATTAATTGATATTAAATTCCTAAAAATATAAGGATCGTCCAATAGACTTATATCATTATAGGTGATTCATTAATTGACCACTTGGGGGTCTATGGGATTTATTTGTTATGTTTATTAACTACATAATATAAAAATACAAAGTGACATGGTAAATGTCAAACTAATTAACTAAGAGTTAAAACTAAAAGATAAGGTTAATATAGTAACAAAAACCTTTCTAAATTCTATTGGTTGAATGTTTTTAGACATATCCCCACCTTAAAATATTATTAATCAACTTTGGATCCATTATAAACCGAATATGAATTTATTATAAATTTATATTTCTAGCTTTTCCAAAGGTGCCCATCAACCCTTTTATAAAAGGGCACTCCGCCTTCTCAGTACTTCACACCTTCAAAGACTTTTGGATAGGCCAAACTATGCCCAAATACCTTCTCAACTTCCCTAAAAACAACCTAGAGGCCATAGTTAGATCATAAAGCTAACCTAAAGAGACCTTTTGATCAAATCAATAAGAAGAACCCGAAGAACAGGTAATGTTTTCACCACCCTTTTTCAAATTCATTTCTTCTTCCACTTATTCTTTCTTTGTTATTACCATTCTAAAATAATAACTCCAGTAACTTATATATACTGTGATGTTATTATAAATATGGTACAACCATATTCAGTATTCTATCCACCCTCTGAATAACATGTCACCATACGTGCGTACGTACGACTTACCGTCTCCACGTCATGGTGTAATTGTTATTCAATATATTATTATTTTCATGGGTATAATAATGATGTGTAACTCATATAAATAATAAATATAAAATTATAATGATTCTGTATATATGATATACTATCCAATTATATATAAATTTAAAACCAAAAGAATGATATTGTCGCTCGTGCGTACGTACGGACTACCATCTCTATGAACGCGATGAGATTCATTCTCTATCATATCAATTCAAGTAAAATTATCATTTTATGATTTAAAAATAATGTTTAAGGATTTGATATCATTCTTAATATGAAAAAGATATCACCTAACCATTACAACCATGTATTACTTAACAAAACATATAAAATAAAACGATTAAGTTAACACCCGAAACGACGATAATACTAAGATTTTATTGACAAAGAAATATTAAAAGATCATATATGATATCTTATTAATATATATGATTCTTCTATAATTTAATAAAAATTATTTCACCATTATATAGGAGGTTAACCTACCCTCATCCAAGTAAAAGTAAAAGGTAATGGTTTATTTCACAATCTCTTCATTATCTGAGGTTGTTTATATGTAATTATCTACTGGGATCTCTTTATCATCGACATCCATATTGCTTAAAAATGTATTTAAAAACATTTTTACTATATACTAGACAATGGGTAAAAGTCATTTATACCTTTATGTGTTTTGAAATAAATTTTCCTTCGTTTTCCAAAAAAGGAACTTTTAACCTTTTCGACAAATTTAAGGTTAGAATGTTTTTAACATATACGGCGGGTGCGGCTATTTAATGCCGTTATAAAATTGTCAAAGATTCCCTTACAAGAATATAAGGATATTTTCAAAGTAAATGTTTTATTTTATAATTATGTGACCTTTAAATGATTTCAAAATGAATATTTTAAGAATTTACGAAAGGTACTCTTTATCAAAATCAGAATTTTAAATGTTTTGAAGATTTATCTTTCTAAATCATTTTAATTAATATCCTTGTTTTCAAAATGATTTTAAGGATTTATTTATATGGACATTATTGTTTTGAAATGAAATTTCTTTTCAAATGTTTCAAATTGGTATGGGACACTTTGATTCAAAAATCTATTTTAAATTACTTCTTTTATAAATGGGTGACTTTTAAATGATTTCGAGAAAAGGGATATTCCTCTTAAATGGTTTTGATTTCATCTATGTCAACATATTTGTTGGATTTTATTCTTATTTGATGTTGATTTATTAGTATACAAAACTTTTTTTATTCTATTGAAGGTTTTGTGATATTTTTTATTGTGGATGTGTTATTTTTATACCATTCATGGTTTACGAAGAAAGTTTTGACATTTCGTATGCTAGTTTTAATAAGAATGTTTATGTTATGTTTAATCCTTTTTATATTGGAATGCATTGGACTTAGTAAGTGATGGGTGGATCCCGCTATAGCTCCTCGATGCATCGGTATGTCTCATTAGACAAACTAGTGTCTTGGCACAAGGCCTTGGCAAAATCTTATTTGTAGTCTTGGCACGAGGCCTTGGCTATGTGGTTATGATAGTCTGGAATTATGAATTCCATCATTATGAAAGTGGTTATTGATATTGCATGTGATTATTCGATTAGTAGAATATCCATTGAATAAGTAAATTGCATTATTTCATTTTACTTTTTCCATACTATTTTGAAGTTCATGTTTAAAAGTCTTTTGTTTTAGTTATACACTGCCTTAAATGTTTATTCTTATTTATGAAAGTTTCGGCAATATTGTTATCCTTACTGGGCATCTGAGCTCACCCCTTTTCTATGTTTTATGTTTCCCAGGATGTGAAGAAGTAAATTATGAATGGCCTGCAGGGTTATTATGAGGGGATAATAGTGTGGACTATGGAGACAATATGTTGTTGTAGTACTTTTTCAATTTATGATGTAATGTAAAACATTATGAATATATCTAGCGTTTCCAAGGCTACTAAACCAATCGGTATTTCGATATTTGATCTTTCTTGTGATCATTACAATGTTATGTAATAATGCACCGACTCTAGGTAACTAGGGTCAGGGCGTTACACATATGATTAGGAAGACACTTTTTCAGTAGGGGCTAGATGTGTGGGTATTTTGTTTTGGTCCTTAATGTTGGAATCTAGGGAACATGTGGTATTTGTTCGTTTAAAATTGGAATTATCCCTTCATTTCTAGGGTTTTCTATCACTTGGACTGATGAATCCATCAGAGTCAACCAATAGTTTCTTCCCCTTCCTAGCCCTTGATTTTAGGATGTCTTCTTCAATTGGAAGGGTTTCTCAATATCTACATGCAATGGATCATTATTATCCTATTTCAACTCTTCATTATCACTTTGTATAGGTTTGATTGCTTCAAGAATATGTGCGTTAGCATTGAAGAAATGATTTCCTTCTTTAGAATTTATGAGGTCCACATGCAAGGGATCTTTGTGATTTAATTGCACCTCATATGTATCTCTAATTATAGGTTTTCTTACTTCAAAAATAGGTGATTCAGAATTGAAGGTATCTTTCCTTCCTTCTTTAGAAGTCCTTGGTATGTTCAAGGTCTCGACATCATAATAGGAGGGGGGATGAATCTTAGAGAGGCCAGGGGGATTCATGTTATTAGTGCAGTCAGTAGTAACTGTCTGAGAAATAGGGGGCATTATGGGGTTTTCTTTTACCACCCAAACAGATTTATAGAGAGGGGGGGGGGGGGGGGGGGGTTGAGGTTCATTACATTGAGTCGCATATTCATTCACAGAGTGACCAATTTGTGAATTTTTTTTCAGAAATTTGGGGCATTATCAAGGAACACATCTTGAATAAAACCATTATCCCCATTTTGAATCCAGAATCAGGATGAAAATGATTTAGAAACATCGACCTCAGTGCAAATCATAACATCATAGGGGAATGTAAGGTTTAATGTGAACGATTCAGTCTTAATGGGTAGCTTGTATAGACCAGTAATGGAAAAGAAGGCACTCTATTTGAAAAGGTGAAGGGGTAAATTTGGGAACCCTAGCCAGAGAGGAACAATGGGGGGCTCAGGACCTAAGAAAATGTCCAGAAACCATTTAAGAACCTTCATTCTGTAACCCCCAAAGGACCAAAATCCACGAGTCCAAAATCTATAATATTCATCCTCTGAAGAAAATAGAGGAAACACATGTAGTGAATTCATTAAACTAAAGTGACAGATGTGGAAATATTATTATAGAATTTTTCAATATTTTGAAGAATTTCCTATATGTATCTAATACTCTTGTGGCTACCGGCTAGAAGTCAAAAGTGAAATAGTAAAGTGGACTCCAAAGTCTGCACTGCTACAGTGGTCAAAGTTCCTACAGTTTTTGAACCGAATTGGGATATAGTTGCGGGACAGAAGCATTAAGCCCAACCGGATCGTGCTACACCAATCAGACAATCTCCCTTGTTGCATCCCTTGATGATAAGGAAGTTAAGAGTGCCCTTTTTTCTCTAAATCTTAAGAGTGTCACTTGTCCAGATGGGTTCACAAAATAATTCTTTATGTTCTACTGTGTAATAGTTCATAATGATCTCCTTAATTCTATATCGGATTTCATTAACCATGACTCAATGCCCTATTGAATCAACTCCAATTTTAATTCACTGATCCCAAAGATGTAAAATGTTGTGGGTGTAAAGGATTTCAGACATATTTCTATTGGAATAAACATTCCAAAAATCATTACAAAAACTATTTCTGTGAGGATAGGTTGCATTGTTTGTGGTTTTATCTATTCAAATCAACCCCCCGGATAGCCCTTGGACCCCCCCCCCCCCTAGACAGCCCCCCCTAGACACCCCACCTGTACCATGCCCCCTACCCAAAAGACCCCCCTGGACAGCCCTTTGGCATCCCCCCTGGACAACCCATCCTAGTTACCCCACCTGCACCCCCTTCCCTGCAGACACACCCAACACCCCCCAGACATCCCCTCCTAGACCCCCACCAGCACCCTCCCCCTACCCTGTAGACCCCCCAGAACCCCCCCCCCCCCCCGGACAGCCCTTGGACACCCCACCTGGACAGCCCCTCCTAGAATATTATATAGCCATCAGTACCTTTACTTCATTATGAAATAATTTCAAATGAAAAATGCCTTGAAAATTTTCCAAGAATAGTCTTTCTATGGCTTAGTCTAAATAATATACTTCCACCACATATAACTCGGACCCTCTAGTAGGATGGTTACAAAAATAACCTTAATATACTCATAAATCTAAAGCTGGATAAAAATATCATCAACCTTCAGTACCAAATCCAATTTATCCTATGAATCTTGTTACCCAAGAATTATTGTGGGGATACCATCTTGATTCTGGGGTTCTTATGTGTGCTTTCAGGATCGATTTATTCAATTCATCTGATTCGTTCATGTGGGACTTCTTAAGGGATGCTTTGGATATGCTCAGCATTTCGTCTAGGTTCTCGTCTTGGGTTAAAAGATGCGTCTCTACCCTAATGTTCTCGGTGAACATTAATTGCTATTTACATGGGTACGTTTCATGGAAAAGAGGGCTCATGAAAGGGGATCTTCATTCGCCAATCATTTTTGTGATTTGCATGGAGTTTTTCTTGCGCATCCTAGAATGCAAGATGATGATGGATGGGGGATGGGGGCTGCTGTGGTGGCTATTGTGGGAAAGATTGGCTGGTGCGGGTGGGAAGGTAGGTTACAGGGGGATAGCAGGGGGCTGGTACGGGCAGGAATAGGTGGCAGGGGGTTGGTGCGGGTTGGATTGCAAGTGACTGGGGGCTGTTGGGCATATGGCATGGACTGTTGCGGGCTGGGATGTAGGAGTTCGGGGGATGCTGAGGGCTGGAACTTGTGGCTGGGACTGTTTTACAGGTGTTAGAGGGATGGCATGAGTGTTTTGTAGGAGTCTGGGGGGTGGTGGATGGTGTGGTGGCTGGTGCGGGATAGATTGTAGGTGGATGGGGGCTAGTGCAGGCTCACATTCAGGTGGAAGGGGGCTAGAATGCTGGTGGAAGGGGGATGGTTACAGGAGTTGGGGGGATGGTGCGGGCTGATTTGAAGGTGGCAGGGGGGGCTGTTGCATGCTAGAATGCTGGTGGCCGTGGGATGGAATTTTTGTAGAAGGGGGATGGTGTGGGTTGGATGTGGCTGGAGCATGGCCAAATCACGACATTACCATGGAATGACTTCTGTGTGATGGCGGCATGTTGGCTCGGTCAGTGACATCCACGGTGTAGTATCTTCCAGCCAAGAGACATGAGAGCGGGTGGAGGAGGGGAAACATTCCGTCCATCGCACCACCAACAGAAATTGTGATTTGTCAGTCTCAACATTGATCACAATACTCATGAAATACTGTCACTATGAACCTCCGCAAGGTGTCATCCTGGAGTAGGGCCAAATCACGACATTACCAAGGCATGACTGCAGTGTGACCGCGGGGTGACCGGGGCGTGACCGCGGAGTGACCGCGGCGTGACCGTGGCATGACCGCGGCGTGACCGCAGTGTGACCGCGGCCTGATCGCGGCGTGACTGCAGCGTGACCGCGGCGTGACTGTGACGTGATCGTGGCGTGTTGGCCTGGTCTAGCGACATCTGCGAGGCATCATCTTCCATCCAAGAGCGAAGGGAGCAGGAGGAGGCAGGGCAACATTCCAGCCGTCTCCCTACCGGAAAAAATTGTGATTAGTTTGTCTCAACATTGATCACAAGACTCAAGGAATATTATCACTGTGAACTTCTGTGGGGTGTCTTCCTAGAGTAGTACCAAATCACGGCGTGACCGCGGCATGACCGCGGCGTGTTGTCTCGGTCTAGCGACATCCACAGGGCAACATCTTCCTACCAGGAGTGAATGGAGCGAGGGGAGGCAGGGCAACATTCCGGTCATCACCCCAATGGAAGAAATTGTGATTTTTCTGTCACAAAATTTATCACAAGACTCATGGAATACTATCACTGAGAACCTCCATGGGGTGTCATCCTAGAGCAGGGCCAAATCACAGTGTGACCACGACGTGACCACGACATGACCGCGGTGTGACAGAAGTGTGACCGCGTCGTGACCGCAGCATGGCCGCTGTGTGTTGGCCCTGTCCAGCGACATCTGTAGGGAACCATCTTCCGACCAAGAGTGACAGGAGTGGGAGGAGGCGGGGAAACATTCAAATTTTCCCCCCTCCCCCACCCCCTTCCCTACAGACATCCCCTCTGGCCCATGCACACTTCCCCCCCCCCCCCTCCACCAACCCCCTAGCACCTGCCCTGCAGACCTCCCCCCTGCCCCCTGCCCCCTGCGCCTCACCTCCCTTCCCCCTTCCCCCACGTCCCACCTCCTACCCCCTGACCCCACTCCACCCACCCACATCCCTACCCCCCACCCACATGATCATATTTAATTCTAGGAGCTCCTAAACACACATGGGATTCTTCCTTAATAGGTTAAAATGTCTTTATGGTCAGATAAACCTCACCTTCCTTATATTTTATCTCATATGTTTCAAGATTCAGGCTTACAACCCTTTAAAATATCTTAGGTACTATAGAGCCTGATTTCTAAAAAGAAAATAAGTATGAGACACTCATACATCCTTAGGCTTATTTTTATCTAAATAACAGGGGTGTTGTGCCTGATGATCTTCAAGGATTTCAGAGAATTTTACCCTTACTGAGTTTAAAGGACAATGTGACTAGATGAACATCCTAAACTCTCGTTCATATGTCAATGGACCCTTTGTATCCAGTGACTCACTAGCTAAAGAAGCATAAAACACATATTCCCCATCAAGATGAGTGCTAGATTAAGCCTTGAGTATACCTTTAGACCGAGACTCTAGTAGTTCACTATGGAATTGCGTTAATGAAAATAGGAAGAAATGTACTCCTGTTATGTTCCCTAGAAAATGTGTTTTTTAAAATTGAACTTTTTTCAGCAGAAAAGTAAATAAATTCTAGATGTTTCTTAGACAGGTCGATCAATACAAACAAAAAATAATAAATGAGATGTTTCTGTTTATGCATCTTCTGATCGACCTAAAATATTTACAAGAATGTTGCTTCAAATAGTACAAAAAGAAAGATTTTAAAAAGGCAGAAGAAATATTATAATCTAAATCCATTGGGATAAAAACTGAAAGTTTCTCCTAGAGTGATCAATTAGGTTCCACTGGTAGAGGAAACATGGTTAACAGTTGAAAGAACATGAATATTTGGACAACGACAAAGCAAAATCCACCACATCATGGAAACTATGAAAGAATCAAAGATAACTCAGTTCAGTACACATATGGTGGATCAATTATTCTATTAGGGAATTAAATAATTACCAAATTTTAGGGAATAATGTTTGACTTCTGAAAAATATTTTAAATATACTGAAAAATTCTGGTTAACCTAAATACTAGTGATCGATCTTGAAATAAGTGATTTCAAAATTGATGCATGTCAAACCCTAGGGAAAATATGTAGAGGAATAAGGTAAATGAGACTTCAAGGTACTGAAGAATTGATAAGGTGAAGGATGGGAATCTATAAAGGGAATGACTAGGCCCGAAGGTAGCTCCAAGCCCCTGAAACATCAAGTCACCAATGATGCTTAGTAATGCTTCTCATGGATGATAAATCATATAGTGGACAGTTTGTAATGACTATGGATTTATTTTTTGAGTTCTTAACATTTAAATTTGGTGAATTCTAATTAAAATGATTATGTTTTAATTGAAATTTTATGTTCCAGGTGGATGGATTTAGTAAAGGGGGAAGAAGTATGTGCTGTTCCTAAACAGTAGTAGAAGGGGCCACAAGTTACCTGTTACAAATCCCCATGAACATATTTATTATGATAGTGGGGGAGGGTGGGATCTAGACAAACTACTAGATGGTTGATTGTTGGAACCAAAAAGTTTGTGTCCATTGGTCGATTGGTGGTTTTCCACTGGGTAATCAGTGCCTTCCTTGGCCTTATTTTTCATAAGGGCAATTTATGTCATTTTTATCATGGATTTTGGAGGTTGATTAAAATGTAATTGGAGTATTTGTTCCACTTATATTCAAATGGGATGATATAGATGGAATTAGATGATGTTTTCTCATAATTTTTTAAGAAATGAATGCTAATATGTGATGACTAGAGGATTGGATGACCCCTAATATCCCTAATTCGGTGAGGTTTGGAGATCTAGCAATGTGTTGGAATACTTAGAGGAATACCCCATGGGATCAGAAAAATCACAAGTTAAATAACATGTAATCTGACATTATTGGTACTGTGGGACCCCTGGGCTATGGAACCGGGATTTTGGTTGGATTTAAATTTCACATGCCATGTGACATGGTCACACAACATGGGACCCATCTTAAAAGACTAACGACACTTAAAGAGTGTCTTGGATTAAACAACAGTTTTAATAAAAATAGGGAAACCCCCTACAGGGATATAAAATGGCTCAAGTATGATGTGTGATTTATGACTAACAACGACATCAGATATATGGAAAACATCAATGCAATAATGTTAAGCAGGGTATACCACTGTGAGTTTTCGCAGACTGCGCACCTCCATTGGATGGGTTTTATTACAAAAACATGACTTATTTTTCAAACGAAACAATTATCATAACTAACAATTATTGAATAATTGGAATTTAATATAAACATGCAGAATTAGAAAGGAAAATAAATTCAATTTAGAACATTTGCTAATTAAAAAGACTAGGAGTGGGACCCTACATCAACCTCAAGGCGCGTTTTCTTTTGACAACGACAACTAGAATCCTCCTTTTTTCTGCTTTCATGCATATGCAACATAACATATATATAAGGACACCTAGCCCCTATGTACATATTTTCATGGCCAAATATGCACAGGGGGGGGTCCTTAGATATATGTTTATACTTGCATATACCCTTTTACACTTAAAAGTGTATGCATTTTTCATATCTATATATAAGAACACTTAGTCCCAATATATATATTCATACAACCATGAGGGAATATATATAAAGTGGGAACGTATATATGCATATGCCTACCTATGAATACACATGTAAGACATCGTAAATGATAACTCAAATCCAGCTCAATGAAATCCAATACACAAAACAAAAATATATGGAACCCAAAAATCAAAAAAGCCCTAATTAAAATTGGCCCAAAAATAACTACGGAATAAAACTTACGCAAATCATGAACTCATTGTTTTCTGTGGTGGTGTATAGAACCATTATTATCATAAGAAACCACCTATAAGAATATAGTGGGAAAAGAAATGCGATATAACAAATTCTTATATATATGTGATCAATGTGTCAACTGTACATGATAAATGATACATGAATACATAACCAAAAATGAACAAATAATATTCAAATTGATATGCACATAACAATACTAATTAACATGATCATTATTAAAGCTCTTTATTTTTCAAACATCACCTTCAATTTCCTGTTCAAAAATCAAAAATCACCAAAATATGAGAATAAAGTAAACCTCTGTCATCACTTAAAAGGGAGAAATAGGTATTAGAAATTTTTATTAAACTAGAAAATCCATTCCTTGAATGTATAAAATACCTAAAACTCTTCATGCCTATATCCTTCTTAATTTTCTAGATTGAAAGCTCATTTTAGAGCATGTTATTCTTCTGGAATTCACCTTTATTCTATGATTATATAGGTTTTTCAATTTTATAATGTAGGGAATTTTCCTTCTTTTATTCTTACTCAATCCACTAGAATTTTTCAAACCAATTTGCTAATATGATTTGACAATCTTTTGGTGCATGATCTTACTTCTTCTTGATTGTATATTCCTTCTTTATAGAAACTATTTTTAAACATATGATAATTGGTTATTTCATTTTATCTTTAAACAATTATTAATGTTATGGAATCTATGTCATAAATTATTAACAATTTGGACTACTTGGTTTACCTTCCACACACACTTTCAAAAGCATTTAGAGTACCCTTTTTAGGATCCCTATCAAACTCTGCACTAGAATTGTAAAACAGTATCCAATAACAATATCAAATTTTGATACATAACCCAACACATTCATATGAATGAAATCTTAGAAATACAGAAGCTCTAAATAACATATTTACCAATATAAACTCCTCATAATTAACTGAACACACTGAATATACCATCCACTATAGGTAAATCATTTATTTTGGTGTGGTCTTGGAACCACATATGGTTCATCCAATATCCAACTCCAGACACTAAATTTACAAGTCCCCAGCCTTAAACCTTACATAATCTTGAGTATTACAAGATTACACATTGAGGATCTTTTTAGGTTTAGAGTTTAAGAGAATCAGATCATAAAACATGCATTATATTCCTCATTTATACAAAGTGGTTACATAAAAGATACCATTCATTTTTCCCATCAACGGAAACATATTTAAAATAAAACATGGATTCTTTCATGACACTTCTATGACACTATCATCATATCTTGTACCCTTCCCTTGACCTGTGAAAAACATTTCAAAAACATGGGATGAGCATAAAAAGCTCAGTAAGGGATATAAAAATATGGAAAGGAAACATGAGTACATGTATACATAATAATGAAATCATACTTTACCCATAAAACATAAGCACTTTAACATACCCCATAAGATCATGAATAAATCATATAAATCATAAGACATGAAGGTAACTTGAGGCATTCATAACATTATTACGTAGGGAGTAACCCTCTTGGTTACGTTTGGAATACCAATCACAGTATATTCCCTAAATCTCTTCGAAGAAACCTTAATGTTTAACCCTTTCACATTACCCAATGCATTGGAGAGCTATAACGGGCTCACATGCCCTTAGTTTATCACGGAACCACCCGTCTTCATAATAATACCCAAGAACCTCAACATAATCGTATCACATAAAACATGCATAAAGGAAACATAACATTTTCACTTTTTAATCACAAGATATCAGTACAAAACATTGCTATAAAAACATTACGAAAACCATTTTCAATACCAAAATAATAGAAAAGTAAAACATGGAATTTATTTTTCTTTTAAAAAAAGGTATGGCTTGTAGAGGAAGCTGAAACTCAAATAATGGTCATGGCGGTGGAGAAGTCGTTTTTTCCGCATATGTACAACAAAAAAATTCCCTTTTGCCATTTATTAAACGCTTCGTATAAAAAAGATTCCTTTTGAATAAACATAAATGTCAAAGGGTTTTATACACTGTATAAATGAAGGTTGTGTATAAAACCAAATATTCCTCAATGAAAGGAGATTGAGACGAAGTTTCATACAATGACGGTATCCTTCGATTAAGGATAAATTAATTACATAATTATTTGTGACAAATGAATACACAAAATATATGTGGATATTAAGTGTAAAACAATCATATGTTATTCACAAATATTCATAGAACGACATATTCAAGGAGTACAAGTTTATCCCAAAGAATCAAATTTGGGTTAAGAAGTTCCCTTGCAAAAATTTGATAGCCTAACGGCGTCACTACAAAATTCAGAAAATGAGTTGATGAGAGATAAAAAGGGTATCTCTTCACACTGACATAAAATTTAAATCAATAAGGATATAGAATAACATATCCCAACATAATAGTAAGTGAATTAAAAGATATAAAAAATGGAGTCTTTTAAAAAGAGGAGGGTTAAAGGTTCCCTTACCGACATGGGTATCTTTCAAAACATGCACCCCGTGAAAGAAGGACAATACAACATTATTGTAAATACTCATAAATGAATGTATATTACACAATGAGTAAAATAATGGGAATTACATACACCACTCAAATAAAATTTTGGAAAATGTAGCATAAATCTCACGGGAATAAAAGTGAGATGAAAAATCCCTTACGAAAACTTGGCAGCCTAACGACGCCACTTAAAACTTCCAAAATGGATTGATGAGAGAAAATAGGGTCTCAAATCATATTAAAATAAATTTTAAAGAAATTGGAATATAAAATAACATCCCCAAACATAACAAAGAGGATCTTAAAAGAAGTGACATAAAGGAGAGTACTTAAAAAGAAAGAGAGAGGTTAGATCTCTTACGAAAATTCAGCAGCCTAACGACGCCACTCAAAACATCCAAAATGGATTAATGAGGGATAATAGGGTCTCTCATCATATTAACATAAAAATTACAGTAAGGGTAATATAATAGAATATCCCAATAAGAAATATGAGTTTTAAAAGGAATGACATAAAAGAGTGTACTTACAAAGAAAGAGAGGAGTAGGATCCCTTACCTCGGGTCCGACTTGACTCGATCGTTATTTAACATCCTGAATAATAAACATGAGTTAATTGCTACTTGCTTAATAACCTTTTCCAAGTTCATTATTCATTTTATATCACTTATTTCCATGTTATAAACATTACGTAATCATTTAAGTTAATAATGTTTGTTTTTCGATATTTGGTTCTTAAGTCGAAAGTTGACTTCTTACAATTGCATGTTGTTCGTGTGGTCAAAGGTTCATTATATCCAGAATTATGTTCATGATTTCGATATCATATATATAATATATATCCAGAATTGACATGTATTTATAATATTACATAATCATTTAGAGGTAAGAAATGAAATGCACCGTTCATGGAGACGGTAAGCCGGACATACGCATGAACGCTACTTTCATTTCTATGTCATATTAATGGAATTAAAACTAAATGATAGGTATGTATATTTTAATTCCAGAATTATATTAATCATTTATATGTAACATAAATCATATATAATAACTTTAAATACATCCTTTATACATCCCGCATATGGCATTAACGAATCAAATCACTTTGAGGGGGCGGTAGTCCGCACTTTCTAAAATGAAATTATCGTGTTTACCCACAATGGAAACCATAAAGGTATGGCACAAAAGAAAAATAAATAAGATTAAGTAAAACATAAACATATTATATATCATATATAAATATAGTGACATCTTAATGGACACCTTTTAAGGTGTTATATGAGTGTTGAACAATCATCGTTTCGTGAGGCACAAATTTTCCATCCACAGAAGTAGTATGTTCATTAACCATTTGATGTAGGTATGTGTAATTGTAGCTCGAATGATTCTTATAACAACATCCTAGTATATTGAAGATACTGTAGTTGTTACAAAAGGAATTAATAAAAAGAGTTTAGGGGGTTGGAGAAGCAAAATAATACAAAAGGACTCAAGTGAAGACATTACCTTAAAATCGAGTAACTGCCTATGTTTTGAGCTCAAAGGCTTCCTTGGGAAGACTTCTGCACAAAGTGAGGCTTCTAAGAATTAGGGAGGGATGTGGAGAGACAAAATGGGCAGGGTATGGCCGAGACAAAGGCTTTGGAAGTGTGGTTAAGGAGGTAGAGGTGGGGGCCTTTTATAAGAGGAGAGGAGCCGCACTCTTGGAAAGTAAAGAAATGATACTTTATTTGAAAATGGGATTCGGATTTAAAAGGTCCAAAATTGATTTATTTCTAGGATAAGGTGGTAAGGGTTCGAAATATACTCATATAATAGGTTTTGGACATGTCTAGGTCTTATATTTTACATTATCTTTCCATTTTATTTAAATTGTTAAATAATGAGGTCATCACTGCATCATCATGATGTCATAAATAATTTAATTTATTTAATGTCTAAAAATTATAAAAAAACTAATATGATGTAGGAAACCATTTTATCTTTCCAATGACTATTTATAGGAAAATAGATGACTCGTATAACATCATTTAAATATTGTTTTTGTAAAACAACTCATGTTTGTTTCATTTTAATTTTAACATTAAATAAAAAGGTATTTATGTCATTTTCCAACCAATGTGGCTCCATGGGGTCCCCATGTTGACCCATGGATTTTCTTGGTCGGCCATTACTCATCCAATGAGGGTAAGAGATGTGTCTAGGTCATTTCACATTATTAAAACATTATTTTTACCTTAAATTACACAAATTACCTCTAATCGCGATTAAGAACATAAAAGTTACTATTCAACAAAAAATTATTTTAATCCCATTGAACCAAATTTTACTTCCTAATTGAAACCATGTATGTTGGATTTTTGAAATTCAAAACACAGAGGTGGCAATGTTTCATTTAAACGAAAAATCAGTTTCTTTAACTACCACTTAGTGGTTTCACTATTCATAAAAAATTGATGTTTTTCAGAAAAATACCAAAAATTTACCCTAAGCTATATTTGATATTACGAATTAAAAAATGAAGTCTATTTTAGAAAATTCAAAACATATATGTTGAATTAATTAATTTAATAATTAATTCTCGCTGTCAAAACAAATAGCGTGTTTTTAAGAAACAGTACGTATCAAAAGGTTGACTCTAGTTTAAGTCCAATTTCAAGATGAAATTAATTTCAACGACCACTATTTGATTAAATGGTAAAAATATATTCTAATTGGAATTTAAAACCAATTACAAATATAATCTAATAATATAAATAAATTAGATTAAAAAGTGGTTTTGAATTAAAATAAAACATTTTTCACTATTCATTAATAAATGAACATTATCAGAAAAATACCAAAAATTTACACAAAGTAAATTTTGATGTCCTGATTCTAAAGAAGAATTTTATTTTGTCAAATATAACACATAAAATTGTCAAAATGAGGATTTAAAAGAGGTTCTCCATCAAAAGGAGGTTAATCGACCTTTTAAAGAATATTAGAATGTTTATGCTTAAAAATTGGATTCATTCACATTTTTAATCCTCGAAAATTTATTGTAAAGAGTAAAAATATTTGACAAACCTATATAATCATTTTGTAGTTAGTTTTGTTCATTCCCGCAATTACAACGGCTATTCATTAACTAATATTTAAAATAATATTATTTTATTATTAGAGTGCAGCGTAAGATTCCCAAGAAACTCGTTGTTGCGTATTGGGTACGCCATCGAGCATAGCGTCCACTTTAAATTAATATTAATTTTTTAATCACAAATATGGATAAATATAAAAATGACATATTATTTATTTACCTGGGGTGTTACATCCTTCCCCCCTTTTGGGAATTGCGTCCTCACAATTTTTAAAATTGGGCTCGAAAACATCCTTGAAAGTCCCATATCATAACAAGAGTCGGTAAAACAATCACATTAAAATTAAGAATCATAAGTACAGAGGTCACATGAGTTAACCCATAATAGGATTCCATGTAGGAAAACATGGACATGGAGGAGAGAACATTGGGTCATGTTCTGATGGAGAGTGATATAAAACATGTTTAGGAGATAGTTAACCACAAAAAAATCACAAACTTGTGATGGGTTAAATGGTATTCGATTCCACAGTAGGAAAAGTTAATAGACAACATTTTTGTTTTTTTTATTGAGGAATTTATTCATATGGAAACATAATTACTTATCATGTTGACTTTCAACTTTTATTATATTTCATACACAAACTCATATTTCCACCAAAAGACGAGCATTTAGGAAGACATGTTCACTATAATCAACTTCTAGAGAATCACCTAATCCAAAAAAGAGAACTATACATTTCCCATGACTTTAGACGATAACCAAAACCAAAATTGTTATAACATGATCAGATAATCCACAAATTGATAATCCTTTATAAAAAAGAAAATCTATTCTTAATCTCTAAAATTTGTCCAACAAAACCCAAAGATCAACGAAGACCATTCAATAAACAATTTGTCAATTAAATTATTCAAATTAAACCAAACTAAGATTGAAACCCAAATATTTGAAAGATTTAGTCACACATTCTTCCAAGGTACAAATTAACTTTTATCTCCAAATAACATCAATTGCTATTAAATTCTCATATTGAAAAGTAAATAACCTAATCAAATATCCTCGGTGATAGGTGAATCATTTCCATAGATAACACAAAATAAACTTACTCCTGATTCCTAAAATCATCTAACTAATGATAATTAGTCAAACTAACCAGGTATTTCACATAGTCCAGTGGTAGGCGATAAATACCAGTCGCACTTTGGTTGTGGGTTCGATTCCCACAGCTTTGTCCGACGAGACGGGTTGTTACACGGTCTGAGTGTGGTCCTTTTTCCAAAACTATATAATTCTTAAAACATTCCCCAAAACGAGACTAAATCTTCAAAAATGACCGTAACATACTTTAACCTCAAGTTTATCTCATGCATTTAATTTTCCATCATAAAATATAATAACCCATAATTACCTCAAAAGTAAGGTTCATATAAACTCGAATGGTTACCTTTATAATTATTACCTGAACTTCCACATAGATTGGCCATCTCGTACATGATGCATTACAGATCATACCAAGGTTCATGTGGTTTATCATGACTGTTTGATAGTTGGTTTAGAACAACCATGAGTTTCCTCATTGAATCCATCATTTTATCTAGTATCTTAATCAGAGAACCACCACAGATTCCTTCAAACCTGCTGTCTCTTTGGTGCCTGCTAGATCCATCCATTCACTAAAAATAGAAATATCAGTGTGAGTATATCATCAAAAACATCATGTACTAATGAGTAATGTAAACACCAAGATATACTTACTCATTCACTTTATCTAAAACTAGGACTCTTTCTGAAATCCTAACCATTATGGTAATGTCACTCGTGCTTAGAGAATACCCTGACCTCTAAAGTTATCTAAAATGAACTCTGATACCAACTATAAGGCCCCAGCATTAAACCATACTTAATCTTGAGTTATTACAAGATTACACATTGAGGATCTTTTCATGTTTAGAGTATTAGAAAATTATATCATAAAAGTTTCATTACATTCCATATTTAAACAAAGTGGTTATATAAAAGATAGCATTCATTTTTCCCATCAACGGAAAAATATTTAAAATAAAACATCGATTCTTTCTTGACACTTCCTTGACATTATCATCATATCATGTTCCCTTCCCTTGAACTGTGAAAATCATTTCAAAAACATGGGATGAGCATAAAAAGCTCAGTAATGGATATAAAAATATGGAAAGGGAACATGAGTACATGTATACATAAGAATGAAATCATACTTTACCCATAAAACATAAGTACTGTGACATAACCCATAAAATCATGAATAAATCATAGAAGTCATAAGACATAAAGGTAACTTGAGGCATTCATAACATTCTTACGTAGGGAGTAACCCTCTTGGTTACGTTTGGAATACCGATCACAGTATATTCCCTAAATCTCTTCGGAAAACCTTAACGTTTAACCCGTTCGTGTTACCCAATGCATTGGAGAGCTATAATGGGCTCTCCCGCCCTTAGTTTATCACAGAACCACCCGTCTTTATAATAATTCCCAAGAACATCAACATAATCGTATCACATAAAACATGCATAAAGGAAACATGACATTTCCACCTTTCAATCACAAGTTATCAGTACAACACATTTGTATAAAAATATTATGAAAACCATTTTCAATACAAAAATAAAAGAAAAGTAAAACATGGAATTTATATTTTTTTCAAAAGGTATGGCTTGTAGAGGAAGCTGAAACTCAAATAATGGTCACGGTGGCGGAGAAGTCGTTGTCGCCGCATACGTACGACAGAAACATTCCATTTTGTCATTTATTAACGCTTTTTATAAAAAAGATTCCTTTTGAATAAACGTAAAATTCAAAGAGGTTTATACACCGTATAAATGAACGTTGTGTATAAAACCAATTATGCCTCAATGAAAGGAGATTGAGATGAAGTCCCATACAAAAACGGTATCCTTGGATTAAGGATAAATCAATTACATAATTATGTGTGACAAATGAATACACAAAATATAAGTGGGTATTAAGTGTAAAACAATCAGAGGTTATTCAAACAAATTCATAGAATGACATAATCAAGGAGAACATGTTTATCCCAAAGAATCAAATTTGGGTTAAGAAGTTCCCTTGCAAAAATTTGACAGCCAAACGACATCACTACAAAATTTAGAAAATGAGTTGATGAGAGATAAAATGGGTATCTCATCACACAGACATAAAATTTAAATCAATAAGGATATAAAAAATCATATCCCAATATAATAGAATGTGAAATAAAATACATAACAAAAGAAGTCTTTTAAAAAGAGGAGGGTGAATGGTTCCCTTACCGACATGGGTATCTTTCAAGACATGCACCCTATGAAAGAAGGACAATACAACATTAATGTAAATACTCATAAATGAAATTATATTACACAATGAGTAAAATAATGGTCAGTACATACACCACTAAAAGAAAATTTTGGCAAATGTAGCATAAATCTCACGAAAATAAAAGTGAGATGAAAAATCCCTTATGAAAACTAAGCAGCCTAACGACGCCACTTAAAACTTCCAAAATGGATTGATGAGAGAAAATAGGGTCTCTCGTCATATTAACATAAAGTTTACAGAAAGTGGAATTAAAAAAAAATCCCCCAACATAACAAAGAGGAGCTTAAAAAAAGTGACATAAAGGAGAGTACTTAAAAAGAAAGAGAGAGGTTAGATCTCTTATGAAAATTCGGCAGCCTAACAGCACCACTCAAAACATCCAAAATGGATTAATGATAGAAAATAGGGTCTCTCGTCATATTAACATAAAATTTACAGTAAGATTAATATAAAAGAACATCCCAATATGAATGGTGAGTTTTAAAAGAAATGACATAAAAGAGTGTACTTAAATAGAAAGAGAGGAGTAGGATCCCTTACCTCGGGTCCGACTTGACTTGATCGTTCTTTAACGTCCTGAATAATAAACTTGAGTTAATTTATACTTGCTTAAGAACCTTTTAAAAGTTTATTATCCCTTTTATATCACTTATTTCCATGTTATAAACATTATGTAATCATTTAAGTTAATAATGTTTGTTTTGTCGATATTTGGTTCTTAAGTCAAAAGTGGACTTCTTACAATTGCATGTTGTTCGTGTGGTCAAAAGATCATTATATCCAGAATTATATTCATGATTTGGATATCATATATATTATATATATCCATAATATACATGTATTTATAATATTACATAATCATTTAGAGGTATGAAATGAAATGCACCGTTCATGGAGACGGTAATCCGTACGTACGCATGAATGCTACTTTCATTTCTATGTCAAATTAATGGAATTAAAACTAAATGATAGGTATGTATATTTTAATTCCAGAATTATATTCATAATTTATATGTATCATAAATCATATATAACAACTTTAAATACATCCTTTATACATCCCACATATGGCATTAACGAATCAAACCACTTTGAGGTGGCGGTAGTCCGCACTTCCTAAAATGAAATAATCGTGTTTAACCACAATGGAAACCATAATGGTATGACACAAAAGATAAAAACAGAAGATTAAGTAAAACATAAACATATTATATATCATATATAAATATAGTGACATCTTAATGTACACCTTTTAAGGTGTTATATGAGTGTTGAACAATCATCGTTTCGTGAGGCAGAAATTCACCATCCACAAGAAACAATATGTTCTTTAACCATTTAATGTAGGTGTGTGTAAGTGTAGCTCGAATGCTTCTTATAAAAACATCCTAGTATATTTATGATACTGGAGTTGTTACAAAATAAACGAATAAAAAGAGTTTAGGGGGTTGGAGAAGAAAAATAATACAAAATGACTCAAGTGAAGACATTACCTTAAAATTGGGTAACTACCTTTGTTTTAAGCTCAAACGCATGCTTGGGATGACTTCTGCCCAAAGTCAGGCTTCTAAGAGTCAGAGAGGGATGTGGAGAGACATAATTGGCAGGGGTTGGCTGAGAAAAAGGCTTTGTAAGTGTGGGAAAGTAGGTAAAGGTGGGGGCCTTTTATAAGAGGAGAGGAGGGGCACTCTTGGAAAGTAAAGAAATGTTACTTTATTTGAAAATGTGTTTCGGATTTTAAAGGTCCCACATTGATGTATTTCGAGGATAATGTGGAAAGGGTTCAAAATATACTCATCCAATAGGTTTTTGACATGTTTAGGTCTTATATTTTACATTATCTTTCAATTTTATTTAAATCATTAAATAATGAGGTCATCACTGCATCATCATGATGTTATAAATAATTTAATTTATTTAATGTCCAAAAATAATAATAAAAATACTATGATGTAGGAAATATTTTTATCATTCCAATGACTATTTATAGTTAATAATATGACTTGTATAACCCCATTTAAAAAATGTTTTAGTAAAACAACTCATGTTTGTGTCATTTTAATTTTAACAATAAATAAAAAGGTATTTATGTCATTTTCCAACCAAAGTGGCTCCATGGGGTCCCCAAGTTGACACATGGATTGTCTTGGTCTTCCATGACTCATCAAATGAGGTTAGGACATGTTTCTAGGTTATTTCACAGTATCAAAACATTATTTTTACCTTAAATTACACTAATTACCTCTAATCGCGATTAAGAACATAAAAGATACTATTCACCAAAAAATTATTTTAATCCCATTGAACCACATTATACTTCTTTATGAAAACCATGTATGTCAGATTTTTGAAATTCAAAACACAGAGGTGGAAACGTTTCATTTAAACAAAAAATCAGTTTCTTTAACTACCACTTAGTGGTTTCACTATTCATAAAAAATTGATGTTTTTCAGAAAAATACCAAAAATTCACCCTAAGCTATATTTGATATTACGAATTCAAAAATGAAGTATATTTTACAAAATTCAAAACATATAAGTTGAATTAATTAATTTAATAATTAATTCCCGCTGTCAAAACAAATAGCGTGTTTTTAAGAAACAATAATTATCAAAATATTGACTCTAATTTAAGTCCAATTTCAAGATGAAATTTATTCCAACGACCACTATTGAATTAAATGGTAAATTTATATTCTAATTGAACATTAAACCCAATTAAAAATATAATATAATGATATAAATAAATTAGATTAAAAAGTGGTTTTGAATTAAAATACAACATTTTTCACTAGTCATTAAAAAATGAACTTTATCAGAAAAATACCAAAAATTTACACAAAGTAAATTTTGATGTCCCGTTTATAAAGAAGAATTTTATTTTGTCAAATATAACACATAAAAATGTCAAAAAGTGGATTTAAAAGAGGATATCCATCAAAAGGAGGTTAATCGACCTTTTAAAGAATATTAGAATGTTTATGTTTAAAAATTGGATTCATTTTCATTTTTAATCCTCTAATATTTATTGTAAAGAGTAAAAATATTTTACAAACATATATAATTATTTTGTAGTTAGTTCTGTTCATTCCCTCCATTACAACGGCTAGGAATTAACTACCATTTAAAATAATATTATTTTATTATTAGAGTGCAGCGTATGATTCCTAAGAAACTCATTGTTGTGTATTGGGTACGCCATCGAGCATAGAATCCCCTTTAAAGTAATATTAATATTTTATTCACAAATATGGATAAATATAAAAATGTAATATTCTTTATTTACCTGGGTTGTTACAAAATTTATCCATTTACTATCTAAGTTCATACATTTCACCACCTTGATAATGATGACCATCACTTAATATAGATGTCACTCAAATAAGACGAGTATGAATCTCCCCTATATATTATTATCAATACCATCATCAATCCTACATACACATGTCTAGTTCCTAATATCACATTATGATCCCTATAGAAGATGCTGGCCCAAAAATGATATAGCTCCATGAATTCCCAAAATGTGCTCTTATTTTGTAAATCTACCATATCCTCTCATAGAATAGGGACTGAAACTCGACCCATAAAACCTCCTCATTACTTCTTTTATGATAAAATTTATTTATCCATTCTATTGGATCTCCAATGAATTTAGAAACATCTATTTTCACATATATATCATCTAGAGTACCAATCCATTCAAATAGGAACTAAACATTCTTTAAAATATTCTAAACATACTATGATCCCATGTCACTACTGAAAATTAGATACTGTTACTCCTAGAATTCATGGACAACTTATAAAACCATTGTTTTTCCTTTTCGAAGACCTTGGTCAACGAATCAAAGCAGTTATAACATAATATGAGGGAAAACCCACATGATTATATTTTTCATGAAAACACAATTCCATCCTAATTAGATGTTTTTTTGAGGAATTTTGACTCAACATTATTTAGTAATAACAACATTACAAATTAGAAACTCGTAATCCTAATCATGCATTATTACCACAAAGTCATGAAACTACCTTTAATCCATACTTCATAACAAAATATCATTTCCAAAACACCAAACCCTAAGGTTAATCATAATAATATAAGGGTTACTCTCCTTTACACCAATCATAACAACCAAAACCCACACATTAACCCCAGATAATAAGAAACCAGCCACCACTTAACAGATCTAACAAGAAACTTCCTAATAAAAATACACAATAAAATCACATAGAAATCACCAAAATTCCCTATATCGAGAGTTTTACATTAAAACATCAAGAAAAACCCCAATAAGATCCCCCAACATGAGGGATTACCACCAACCCAAACCCCAAAGTCAAATCCAAACTATACCCAATACATAACCACCGTACTCCAAGCTACTAGGAATATAATACCCTAACAAACAAACTGATGGTTTTCATCGACCATATAAACATGATTAAGATATCATAAATAAAAAAAACACATGAAAACCACTATTTTAGATTCTATTAATTAATACATCGTCAATAGGTTATTCTAGAAAACACAAATTCATATATTATTAATGTTTTAAATAATCAAAACCACATTCAAATTAATTTTCCAAAAACATGACCACAAATATTAAATTCTTAAACCCACTTTCTAAACAGACATTCCATTTTAAAAACTATTTTTCATAGACAAGTATTCATGAACATGTATAAAAATACCTATATTTCAAGTACGATTCATAAACTCAGATTCTATTTACACCCCCATGACATGTGTCAGACACAAAATAACAATCTAAACCCAAAAATAATACTTGAATAAATATCTACATGATAAGAGTGTAAATATATAATGGAAAACAACACCCTTAGTGACTTGGGTTTCTACCATATAGGTTTTATTGATGCATACAACCGGTGTACATCCAAACATCCAACCATTGGAGAAAATACACATGAGTAAAATTTGAGGGGTTAAATCCCTAAATACCTTCGGTGGGTAATTAAGAGGTCTGACCGGCCGAGGAGGAGGATGATCTACGGAGGTGGGGTAGCCACATCAAAGGCGGGGTGGCTGTTTTGGGGAAGTGTCTGTGTGGTGGTAGAGATGGGTGGCAGAGTTGGGGGAGGACGTCGTGATGAGGATTCCATTGTGAACAGAATGAGAGTTTGATGGTATGGAGAGGAGGGTCGTAGTGAGAGAGGATGAAGACAACATATAGGGCATTGATAAGAAGCGTCTGGAGGAGGGCTCCAAGGTGAGAGATATAGACGTAGATGAGAAGAGGTTCGCAGCGGATTTGGGGAGGAGGAGTGGAGAGCCCGATGCGGATCACCAAAAAAGAAGAAGAGAGGAGAACGTGATGCGGACCACAAAAAAAGAACCAAGTTGTTTAGCTACGGATGGGTAATTAGATCGTGGCTATAAACTACCTATAGCCACAGACAAATAAAATAGTGGTTATAGGTATGTCGCTATTTCTTGAATTTATCTTAGTGCCAATAGTATTTGATCCCCAACATCTATGAAAATTTAATAAGGAATACATATGATTTTCATTTTTGGAGTTGGGGTTGATACATTATAAACCACATTGTTAGTTACTTAATAGAGATATTTATTTGGAGAAGAATTGGGATAATTAATTCAAGATATTCATCATGATATTTGATAATATTAGGGTTGATATTTTTTTTGAAAAGGATCATTCAAAATTTCCATATAATATAAATAAACTATTTTTTTGAATTTTTATTTTTGAAAATAATTACTAATAAATATACTTAACACCAGCACAATAGAAAACATTTTTGAACTATAGATGATGAAATGTTGTGTTGACCAATATAAAGTAAATACATGACAAAATAAAAACAAAAAAAGTATAACGTTATAATGGAATTATAGATGTCAATGTATTTTTTTTAAATAAAGGTGAAAGCATATTGGTTGAGAGAGGCCAAATAATTAATTGAGTTAGGTAAACTGGATTGAAGAAAATAAACAGAAAATAAAACAACCCTTGTATGGAACCAACCAATGAGTTTATAATGCTCTGGGTATATATCTACAAAAAAAAATTATTTTATAAATTCTCAATAATAGAGATTCAACCCTGAAACATTTGTTTTAAATATAGTAAGATATGTTGATTACTACATATAGTGAATATAAAACCACCACATTTTCCCATTATTACTTTGGTAGTTTTTTTCCAAGAAAAAAAGATCTACACACCTCCCTTGTTGATTATTAAAGTATGCATGAAATATTATATTTATGTATATAATTATAAAAACATTTATGAAAAGGAAACAATACGCCTTGATTATACCAGTGTAATAGAAAATGAAATTATTCAATCCATCCCAACTAGTCCCCTTAAATTTATTATCTAATAATTATTTTACAAAAAAATTAGTACAGACGTTTAAAAAATGTTATACAAAGTAAGTAATAGATATTGAATAAAGTATATTCTCTGGTGTAATCAACCCCTTACTCTAGATATATTTCCTACCCTCTTCAATAGTTAATGATCAAAGGATCGGGGGAGATTATCATGGTGAATATTAATGTGGATGTTTGGGGTATCCTACTTTTACTCTCACTACTATAAACACAGCCTTTATCAGCGCTAAATATGTCCTTTATCAGTGCTAGAAAAGCACTGATATATGACCCCTTTATCAGCGCTCAAAAAAAGCGCTGATAAAAGTACCCCTTTATCAGCACTTTTTTAGCGCTGATAAAGGGGTCCTATATCAGCACTTCCTTTATCAGTGCTTTCGTTTAGCGCTGATAAAGGACCCTTTTATCAGCGCTTTTAAAAAAGCACTGATAAAAGTTAAAAAAATGAAAAAAAATTAAAAAAAATTAAAAAAATTAAAAAATACCGCCATTCGGGGGGGATTTTATAGCTCTTGAACCCCCCTTTTACAGCACTTTTCGGCCCCTATACAGCACCCCACACACCCCCCTCCACCCTTTAACAACGCTTTCTCAAATATTTCCCATGCGCGCGCACCCCTGCCTCCACCAGGATTTGAACTCGAGATCTCCCTCCTGCGCGCCTAAGCACTTACCACTACTCTATTTTGATTTGCTTTCCAATTCATGATATCTATATATATATATATATTTATATATTTAGTTATATTTATTCGTATAGTAATATATATTTATATTAATATATATATAGTTATATTATGATATATATATATAGTTATATTATAATATATATAATAATATTAATATATATATATATAGCGGTATTAATATATATATATATATATATTTAGTTATATTTATTCGTATAGTAATATATATTTATATTAATATATATATATATAGTTATATTAACATATATATAGTTATATGAATATATATTTATATAGTTATATAGTTAAATTAATATACATATGGTGATATTAATATTTATATTTATGGTTATATTAATATATATATTTATAGTAATACTAATATATATATATGTAGTTATAATAAAATATATTTAGTTATTAGATTAATATATATATATATATAGTAAGATTAATATATATATATATTTAGATTAATATATAGGTATATAAGTATTCATATATTGGTATTTTAAATAAAATGGATATTAATTATTATTTAGCTAAAGCTAATATATTTTATATGTAAATATTTTTAATTATTTATTTAAAAAATTTAATTTTTAGGTGCGAATATATAAAAAATATGTACATATAGTTATATATTTGATTATAAATAGCAGTTCATTACAAAAAAAGGATGAAATTTCAAATACATAATATCAATATGAATGTAATACCTTGGAATAAATTCAGTCCCCGCCAAAAAAATCCAATAATACCCCCTTAAACAAGTTTGCAAATCCACAAAATGTTAAAAAATCTGTGTACCCCGACAAAAAACTCAGTTTTGGAGGACATATGGGCTTCTTTTGGCCCCGAGAAATGCTTGATCGGGGTAACCCCGGTCATAGCGACGTAGAACTCGTCGCATGCTTCGATTTGATATGTGGTAGAGCTCAAACAGACACCCGGATCAAAAGTTATGGCCTTTTGAAGTTTGAGTTGCGTTTTCAACATATTTGGGATCTTTTTTTAATTTTTTTAATTTTTTTAGTCATCAATTTGTTATTAAATGACTATTACTCCATAATGATTATAAAATTATTAATTAAAAATATTTTTTTAATTTTTTAAGAAGTCATTTTCACTAAATATCTTATATATTAAGTATAAGAAGTGTAAATGTACATTTAAAATTAACTAAAATATATTTAAAAATTATATATTATATTTATATAACAAAATAAAAATATTTATATATTAATATATTAATATATTAATATATTTTTTAATTTTTTTTGAAGCGACCCTTTATCAGAGCAACTAAACAAGTGCTGATAAAGGGGGGCGCTGCGAAAAACTGTTTTTGTGGTAGTTTATCCATAACCCACTCCCATAAATTAGGAAAAACATTATTCCCCATATAATTTATTAACAACCAACCCTAATATTCTCCCAAATTCCATCCATATTGCATGCATGTCACCATAAATCATCTTCCTCATGGGACTCTATAGAAGATCCTAAATACATACACTCCACATTATAGAGGTGCATTATTCAGCTACACAAGATCACAAAGACATTTACCATGTCAAAAAATTACCTTGTGGATTCTATAAAACTCTTTAATTCAACGTAATCTCCAATTTCTTGATCGGTCTTATATTCATTGATTCAGAATTATCATTTGGGTATTCAAGAAATTAATTTTTTTTATATTTACATCCTTGATCGTAATGGTTTAGTAAAATACATGATCAAAACCCATAAGTGTCATTGGGAAACTAATCTCTGTCCTCACTAAACATTGTTAATCCTATAAATAAAACACATTCAATAACACATATTTGTAACAATATTTAAATCGATTTGTTTCAATATTCATTTTTTACTTCAGATGTGTAATGTGATTAATCAAAAGTAGAATCTCCATCTTATTTCAATATCTCCTCCAACTGAAACTGTCTTGGTTCATCGGTCATTAATACTTCATTGTGGATACATCTTCTTTAAGCATAACCCCAAACAAGATTTATGCTTACTTTCCCAAGTAAAATGCTCTATGTCTCATCCTATTTTCAATAAAATAATAATTGTCTTTCTCTACGATCATAATCGGTCAAACCATAATAATGGTTTTCGTAGGCATCAACCTTTATTAGTTTAAACGTTTTGGGTCATTTTATAAATTAGATTTTGTTCACCTCTCTTCGTCACTGAAACATCAACAATGGAAATTCTAAACACCCTAATCATCTTTATCATCTGATATCTTCATATAAAAACTATTAGGGACATTATTCGATATTTACAACTTCATTTCCACCTTCAATAACATTTTGATCATCATCATCATAAAAATTATATGATGTTTTTAAAAACATCCCTTCGATCGAGCATTACCAATGAAAGTAGATGATTAATAAATCCCTTCATTTATAGTTGGGATTTAGTATACTTGGTTCATCAATGGCTTATTTTGTCCTTGTATGATTATAGTTGAGCTTTGAATTGTATTAAATAGTGGATTTCAAATTTCATTCGACACTCAACTTCAAAATAAATGATGATTTTATCATTAGTTGTTTGAGACTAAATATCAATACTATTTTCTTCCACTATAAATATCAATCCTAAAAATTATATATTGTCTTTCATAATTATATCAAGAGTGTGGTAACATACTTCATTCATGGTTATTGTTCTGCTTCTTATTAAAAAATACTGTTAAAAGATTTGATATCTTCTTTTCATGAGGTATATAGTTCTTATATGCATGACCAATATCATTCATAAAAGATATAATATTACCAAATGGTTGATTTATTGAATATGAATCATCATACTACATTAGTTTTTTTAATTATAGGATGAGCTCCATTATATCCAATTAATTTTATTCCCACTCACAACAACATTGTCTCTTTATTGGAATTATCAAAATATAATTTGGATTCCATCACATGGAATCTTGATCATGTTTTTATTATTGTGGGATATTGAGTTCTACTAGTGGTATATTCGACTAACATAATGGGGTATCATTGGATTATTCATTGTGATCATCTATTCCATTATTTATTTTCCATCATGTTTTCCCGTGAAAGAATACATCACTATAACTCACATTCGATTGTAACATCCTCTTTTGATAACATTCCTAATAAAACCAAAAATATAAAATCACAGTGAAATTAATTTATTTAAGAACAAAATTGAATAATCAATATTATTTTAAAATTAAATAACACAAAAATTATATTACCAATGAATTATTTCTCTAAATGTTCATTGATAGCATATATCATGAAATTATTAAAATATATAATTCAAATAATATATGACAAAAATATAAGAAATAAATTTCCAAATTATTATTATATGTTATTGTTTCTTGTAAAAATATTAAAAAGACACACCCATTGAATTTTATTGTATTTAATATTATTATCTAAAATCAATAAAATAAATTCAAAAACATGTCTCCATTAAAAAATCACAAAAATGTTGATCTCAGTATAGAAGGAAAAAACCTAAAATCATTTTCAATCATTTAAGCACAAAAATAATAAATTTTCATTTGAATCATCAAAGAATAACAAAAACATCACATTTTTTCAAATTATAATTTTGTATCAATAGAAAACATTTTCACTTCTAATGATAATATAAATTCATCAAATGGTTATTGGAAAATTTATTAAAATAATTTCTCCTTAAATTCCCCAAACATAATTTGTTTTACTATTGAGAAAAAATGAGTTATTTTACTTATAGTAAATAATAAAAAATATTTATTATCGTTTCAATCTTCAATTACATAAACCTGAATTTAATAAAATTATATAGTCAATTATCGCTAATGAATTTTATTATTGATATGTGATTTCACTCACTATATAAATTCAATTCAAATTAATATCATGGTTCTTTGAGAGATACACCTCATATTAAATTTGAATAAAAATTAAAAACATGTACTTTCATAGATCATTCTCTCCCTGGTTCCCCAAAAAAATTATCCCAATAAACTTTATTGATATAAATAAATAATATTTTCATAAAACTCATTTTTCCCATCTATATTATTGTTTATCATTCTCCTCAACTTCATGTATTCTTATTTAGTAATGAAACAAACTATTTGATTTTTTCTCATCCACCTATTTGGAAAAAATATTGGATTTAAAAATGCAGTTCATTATTTTAAACACACAATAAATTTTTAATTACTTTTATATTCACCAATGGATAATAATTTTTCATTTTAATCCAGTGTCGAAAGTCTTATCTTATTTTCTTTTGATATGGTTCAATATGGTTTTCTATTTCTAAAAAGTCATGTAATTAGTTTCATGTTAAAACATGTAATCTTCTAATTTTAATTTATAATTCTAAATTGATATATCATATCAAAATCACTTTCTATGTTCATAAATATATTTTCCATTAAAATAGTAGAAGATGTTTACTTATAAATAATTCCAATATTATAATTTCATAAGACTATAAATCCCTCAATATGAGCTTGGTAACAATCCCACCATTAGAAACCTTGGAATTCAAATTTTCCAAATATAATGAAACAATAAAAAAGAAAATGAAAACAATTTTCAGATTTAATTAATTGAAAAATGTAAATTCATATATAATTCTTGAATGTGAGGGATTTTTGAAAAACATATTTGGGGCTTTTATGTGTATAATATTAAAACATATTTTAGGAAAATTTTAATACCCCGCTTCAAAAATTTTAAAACCAAAAAAATAATCAATGTTAAGTCTTAATGTGGAGGAAAAATTTTAGACATGTTGGATCAAAATGGTTTTATAGTTCTAGCAGTTTATTGTATTTTTGATGATTATGATGAAATTTCAAAAATATATATCCACAACTGAAAAATTATACTATCCAGACCATACATTATAACTCCACTAGTCCATACTGAAAAAATTACAACGCATAAAAATTTCAATAAAATAGGCATTCAAAAAATTGATCTAAAACAAGTTCTCCAAATGTAAATATTTACATTCATGGAAAACCATGTTTTTGTCACCAAAAGTAATAAATGAAAAAACTGTAACTAGGAAAATAAAATAGATTAGTTTAGTATGTACCAGGAATTTATAGAAAAAAATTCATCATTCCACCACATTAATCTAGCCTCATTATTTTAAACATGATGGGAATCATAAAATAGTTGAGATTCTAAAATAATTACACCCCTTTGAAGAAGCTTTTAAATTTAATATAATTCAATTACAACTACACTTGTTTTCCTTGTTGATGTTATATTGTCACAAAATTCAATTCACTACACTCTGTAAAATATATAAACATGGGTATTCAAAATACATACTCAAATAATGTTGAAACCATGTTTTTAGATAGGGTGTTTTATAATTTATATCTAATATACTAGTCATTTTATAAATAATGAACAAAAATATTTTCATAGAGTATAATGTCTATCAGGGTCACCAGATTTTGTTTATTTGGTCAATTGACCTATCAAAAGAACTCATCAAACACAAAAACATCCATTTATTGTGATGTTGATGTATTTATTCATTTATTCAGTACATATATTTTTGACTATTACCTTGATATCATCATCAAGTAGTTAGTTCAATTTTCACATGAAAAATTTCTCATAGACACTCCACCTACAACATGAGTTTGTCATTGCATGGTATGAGAATTATTTAATCATATTATTAATTTAATAGTTTGAAAAAATTCTTTTCCCTAGATTCCATGGTTGATCGGGTGTTCTCTCTCAAGGTCAATCAACTGAACAAATGGATACTTTTCTACACTATTAGTTGGAGGTATATGTACAAAGATAGAATTTAATCTAATTAGAGTAATTTATTTATGAAAATAATATAATTCTTTTTAAAACCTCGTGGGTTTCCTCCCATTCAACACATTGTTTTTTTACAAAAAAGTGTACCTTGTAAAATTATAATTATGACAATTTAGTGGGTATTATTTATTAATTTATATAACATTACTATTTTTTCATGATTTTTCCACATGTTCACTAAAGGTTATTGAAATTAAAACTTTATTCAATGTCTAAAAAAATGATTCTATTCTAATAGTTTTAAGAACAAGTAAATGATGACAAAAATCTAGAAAATCCTATAAGAAAAATAGAATAATTTTCAATTTGTTCACCCACATCACATGTTTTTATATATTAAAAAATAGGTGAAAAAGATGATAAAATATTCACACTATGGCCATAAAATTATAACTCTAAAAACTCATAATTATCTAATGTTATGAAATAAAACATTGAGTTCCTAATATATCTTTCATACTATATCCAAAATTCAAAAAAAATATTTTTTCATAAACCTTTTGATGAATAATTTGGTTAGGATAAAACATAATATGTGGTATATTATTAATAGAATTGATATTCTCAATAATGAAATGTTAATTCATTTCAGATCGTTTTAAGAAAACAATTCTCTGGATAGAGGGAATTTCAAATACTACATTCATGATATAAAACTATCATAAATATATTTAATGATATCAATAAAATTGTGGTTTTGAATCTATTTTGGGCTCTATTAACATCATTTCATAGTCCAGAATTTTCTCACTTGGTGGTTCAATTGACTAAGTGACTCACTCGGTAGGCAGAAAATACTCAATTTGTATTACTTCTAATGGAAAATAAACATACTTATATCTAATATAAAATTTCAAACACTCATAAATATATTTTTAAATCATAGAGACATTCCTATAACCCCTGAGAAAAGGTGATGTAAATATAATTAATAGTCAAGTATAAAAACATCGCCAACAAAAAATAATTTGATTACAACCATCCTCATACTGGGAACACCCAAAAACCAATATTTTATTCTACATTATCAAAATATTTGAAAGTATGTTTTCCCTTGTAGTGATCAATAACAAAAGAACAATTACCTATGACAGGTCTCTGAAAGATAATTAGAAAATTTTGAGCACACTATATGTCCTGAAATAGAAAAATAATTGGAAAATAATATTTCATACTTTGAATAAAAGGTCATATAACACTTCGGATTTGTAATTGACATATGATATTAATTAAGATTCATATAGTTTGGATTATTTATCATTAGATATATATTTTAACATAAGATTTAGGGAATAGAATATATACTAGAACCCCAATCAAACAATAAATTTACTTCCCTACTACCTATTATTCTTCATTGAATAAAAAAATTCCAGTTCATTATTTTTTGATTTAGTTTCATCAAATAGAAATCACTAAATTCTGTAGAAGGATAGATGGTGTTTAATTCATTCCACTCTATTTTTTCTTATATTACTTTTGGTAAATTTTACACATGTTGGAATCCTTTATAAGGATTACAATAAATACATGTTCATGATTAATGTAATAATCATTATATATATATATATAAAGGATAAAAAAATATGAATAAATTTAAGAAATGTGTTAGGTTGGAATAATACAATTAAATACAATTGGGTGTAAATTCTATATTTTCTAGAATTATACAAAAATATGGCATTGAAATCATTTTGTGAATAATGTAAATATGCAGAAATTTTATTCAAGTATATTAATTAAATGAGGAGAATGAGAAATAAAGAACACTACTTTTGATAGTGGTTAGGTGCACAAATATCCCCTACTCCACTACACTAATAACTATCTATGTGATCTTGTTAAATTTCCTTTGATGATCTTCTTATCACCACACCAAAAATCCATAACTAAGTGTATCCAGTTGACATAGTTAAAATTAGGCTAAACATAGATACTTCAGGTTCAATATCAAAGAACTAATTATACACTTCTTAGATGAAGAATATGATACTCTACGAGAATTGAGTAAATGTAATTGATAGTCCAATAAATCAAAAATATTTTGATTTGTTGATTTAGTTTGAACTTTTCTTTTTCAATAGCATCAACTGATAGTTTATGGATTATCTTCTTAAAAAAGTAAAATCATCAAGAATAAGTTATTCTAAAGCGATCACCGTCGCAAATGACTATCAAATAATGGTAGAAACTAATAGTAGCTATAATCTTATATTATAATGAGAAATAACACGTATGGCACCGATGTGTTGTCTCATTTGCAAGATCGATCGTTCTTCATAGTGTAAGATATTAAAAAAACATGTATCACTTGCATCTTATAAAAACATGATTATTCAAAAGCACATTGATAATACAAATAGATTTTCTTTAGATTTAAATCATCCAAGAATATTTCCCGAAATAATACATAAATTCAAATCTACATTTACATGGTGAGTCATTAATTCCCATAAATATTTGAGTGATTTTTTCTATGGAATATTATTCCGTGAATCAATCATAATGATCTATGAATCATTATGTTATATTAAATAAATAAAGTTTATTGAATCCTGAAAAAATATCAATTTTAAAACACCTCTATTGATTTGACAACAAAGGTTTCAACTGTTTAGAATATGGTTACATTGCATAGTGTAATGTTCCTTTTCATAGTGTTGAGTACGTACCAATGTATGGTTCCTTAACCATAATTTCATCAGTGAAAGACATATGAAGGGAAATTAATGTAGTGATAATGATCTATATGTTTACACTTTTCAGCATAAGATTTGAGATACAACATTGATTAACTATATGTTTAAATTCCCAAACGTAGGTTGTGAACAGTAATTAATGTTTCCAAAGTAGGATTGATATTCCATACATTTATTGATTCTTGAACATATGGTTGTGGAATCATAGACTAGATATTATGTGTAGGGTTTCAGTTCCATTAAAAAATGTTTAGCATTTCAAAGGTATAAAAATCCATTGATTAATTTACTAAACATAATGCTTGAATAGTGTTTCCATAAAACCTCATATAGCTCTCATTCCATACAAATTATAAATAAAAACATATTATATATTCATGAAACATACATAACTCAACATCATTATAAAAACAATTGTATTTCTGAGAATCAAAATCAATATTTTATATAGATTATTGTTGGGACAATACATCTCAAAAAATCTCCCCCTTTTTAGGATTTTAAAACCCATAAAATAAGGAACAAAATATATAGCAATTGTAGAAGTTTTGATTTCGAAAAAAATATTTTGATTATAAAAAGATTATCTCATATAGATATGTGTCTTAAATATTCTACAAAAAATAATCTCACAAAACATTTTTCCAATATTCTCCCCCTTTTGGTATCAAGAATAAAGATGAAGATTTAAAAACAACATAAATCATAATTAATATATCTCTCAATTGAAAAGTAATATTATTTTATAGTATTTATAAAAATAAGATATGTAAAATTGGAAGTAGAAATTTGATCATAAATTGAAGAATAAATAAATGAATATAAAAAGAGGGAAATATAAATGTTAAATAATGTAAAGAATAGTTTAATATGCGGAAAAAATGAATGAATACTAAATCAGTACATCCCAACATCAACAAAAGAGGTCTTCAAAATGAGGGACTCTGATTGGATTGGGTTTCATGGTCTCAATCTCCACGAACTGTAGTTGAAGATGATAGATGATAAATATTCTGAATAACACCATGAATATCAAGTAGCATTACTAAGAGACTATCAAAATTGTTACGGAATACATATGTCCATTTCTATAGATGCCTCATTGAATATTGACATATCTTAAATCATTACCCCAGATTCACCTTTAAGAACTCATTCAGAGAGTATTATGATTGAAAAAAGGGTTACAATCTCTTCTGACATGGTGAATAACTTCTCCTAACCAAGATTCATTAGAATTTAACCAACTAAAAAGATCTTTTTGATTTTCTAGAAAAACATTCATAGGTGTACTACAATACTATAGAGTGTGGAACATATATTTAAACTCACACATCACATAAATTACTGCTATAAATATATTTATGAGGTTAGGAGAGGTTTTTGGATGAGTATAGTATAAATCCTGATGACTATTCTTAATGGACTGATGTTCTATTCTCAATATAAGTTTTATTTCATCAAAATCAGATTTAATCATAGACTCTTCTTTTAACGACATTAAATATATACCTATAGATATAACTAAATCTTTAATCCCCCCCCCAATTTAAAAAAATCTATTTATAATACTTATTTTGATTTTTAAGAGTTTCAAACCCAGCTCTTAAAACTGTTGAACTTCCATGTTCCTCATATTTCATCTTTTTAGAGTCTAATTCTTGCCTCAAAATCAAATTTTAAGCATTAAAATTCTAGAAAATCTGACATATCACTTCAGTATCTCTTCCTAAATAATTAGATGACTTAGTAGAGCATCCCCTTGTTCGACCAACTCCTACCAATTTCAAATAGAGATCTTCCTCCTCTCTTAGTGAAGATCCACCTACATCAACAGAATCAGTAATTAAAAAAGACAAATCCCTAGGAGCATCCTGATTAGTAGTAATCTCAATTTCTCTTGATTGATCATCCGTTTGAGAAACTTATAAATCATTTTTAGTTAGATGAGCCTCCTACTTAGCATCATGTTTAGTTATATTAGTATCATTCACTTCAACATCATATATTCTACGATGGTCAACTACCAATGGTCTAGAAATACTGATTAAAATAATTCTGTTATGAATAATACATTCCTTATAAATTCAGGATTCTCCTTCCTCATCTATTAATCATCTCATAGAACCAATAATTGGCAATAGATTCCACCCCAAGCACCCAATATCAAACATTATTGTTATTTTATACCAACTAGTAGAAGATGATTATAGGAATTTCTCCATAAAAATCCTAATTTTCTGACAATTCCAGCATTAAGAATGTATTTGGGATGACGTATATAACCAAATGAGATATCACTTATCTTTCCCAACCTCAAGAACAATAGGGACATAATCCTTCTTTGGGGATAAAAACCCATATTATCATCTTTTAAACAGCATGGATTCATATAAATTTGAATGTATCTACTGAAGTGTAGATAGATATTGATCATGAGAAAAATCATTATATTTATATCATGATAAATGAAATTATCAACATCTTCAATTTTTTGAACTATTCTTGACTAAATAAAATTCATCCTAACTCACTGATCAGCAGTAAGACCACTTGTATCCATTTTCTTAATATTTTTTGTCCCAAAAAGAGAATACATGATATAATTTGATATATACTTCTCACCACATAAATTTTTGAAATAAAAATAAAATCCCCAATCAGGTGGAAAAGCCTGAATTTAAGAAAACTAAACTGTAAAAATAGAAAACTCGTCATGAGGAATATTTGATAAAACTATGTCTTCATATAATTTATGACTAAAATATGACTTCAACATAATTAGTTAACTTCAATATCGAAAAAAGGAGTATTTTTATCATAAAAAATCAATTCCAATCCATGGAATATTATATCATTATTATCCTACATATTCATTCCTTTTCGCCAATCAAATTCAATTAAATTTCCCTGAATAATCTTTCAACACTTCAACTGATGATTAGGTTTACTTGGGCCAGTATCATCATCTCTTTTTGATGTTTCCATTTCTAATGGTTTTCAATTGAAGGGTCCATGATTTATGGATTCTGTAAACAACAATTAAAGAGAGAGGGGATCTATAAACCAAAAGGATGTGATGTAGTGGGAAGAATAGGAGGAGAAGGATGATGGGTTCTCATGATTATTTATGATGCAATCATTACTTTTTATTTTGAAGGGATGAAAAAATGAAATTAAATTTAAAATTCACTTAGATAAATAATTAATGTGTGATCAAGATAAATAATGAATGATACACAATTATGTATATTAAATATTATGTTTTAAAAATAAAAATAGAGATATTAAGAATAAATAAATTACTAAAATATTATTTAAAAATGAATATTCAAAACCACTCCTAATAAAATAAAAAAAATGAAATCGGATGTGGTTAAGTTAAAATATCAGCTAATTTATATTCGATACTAAACATTTCTCCTGATATATCATTTTTAGGAGGATGATCTCAAGGTCAATCAAACCCCATATTAAAATGATTATTCTTAGAATAAATTATACAACATTTTTATGTATTTAGAGAACTTTTATTACCACATAAAATAGGTGTAAAAACAATATTTAGTCTAAACTCCATTGGTGTGTTTATCATCCACAATAAATGTGCACAGAAACTGCCAATAGAAAAATATTTTTCCTCAGATGTTGACAAGGCATATGGGTGTTGTTTCATAAAAGACCATGATACTGAATATTTTTATAAAAAGTGGTAGAATCCAAAAGTGATTTTTCTATCTAACATACAACCTCCAAAATCAACATCTAAATATAAAAATAAATTTAAATAACGATTTATGGGGTAATGAAGTGATTGAAAAATATTTCCATTTAAATATTTAAAAACACTTTTGACTGTTGTAATATTGGATTCCTTTAGATTAGATTTAAATATAGAATGTATACATACAAAAAATATAATGCATGGTCTTCTAATAGTAAGATATAACAAACTACCAATCATATCCCTATATAAAATTTTTTTCATTGGATTTCTGGCTTCATCTTAATCATATTTTCTATTGTTACACATTAGATTTATATAAGTATTCTTTCTCCCAAGTCTATATTTCATAAATAAATCAATAATATATTGACATTTATTAAAAACAAATCAATAATATTTTGGATAAATATGAAAATATAAAAAGAAATTTAGTTATCCCACCATACTCATTTCAAATTATTTTTTCATTAATTTTTAAAAATCATTACAAATATTTTTATTAGTCAAACTAAAAATAACATCATCAATATAAATTTTTACTAATAGAATGTTAGAACAAACGATTTTCATAAAAAATTTATGATCTTAAAATCATATAGTAAATCTATTTTTCAAAATAAAAGAACATAATTTTTATTACCAAGCCCTACATTATTGTTTATGTCCACAGAGATCATTAGTAAGTTTAAAAATAGAGTATGGTTGTTGACTATTTTCAAAAATATGATATTGTTCAAGATTAACATCATCCATTATATAACCATTTATGAAGGAAGATTTAACATCCATATGTTATCATTTAAAATCCATATGATATGAATTAGATAAAAGGATTATTATAGATTCTAATCTAGCTGCATAAGAAAATGTCTAATAATAATATATAAATTCTTACTAATTATATCCTTTAGCTACTAATATAGCTTTATTCATGTTTATGACCCTTGATCATCCTATTTTTTCTAAATACCCACACAGTTCAAATAACTGGATAATTGGTTGGTCTCTCTAATAGTTCCCAAAAATCATACATTTTGAAATAGACTAATTCTTCTTGCATTGTAATCGTTCAACGTTCATCTTATATTGATACATAAAAACATAGGTTATACCTGAGATATAAAGGCAGAAAATTATGATATGATTCTAAAATTTCAACTTGTTATAATTCATATATCTACGTTTTCTATAATAATTTAAAAAGTATGGTTATTTAGGGTTTTGGACGGTCTAGGAAAGACACATTCAGGCTCTTCAGCTTCCTATTATTTTGAACTAGAGTAAATTCTATAAATACAATTTTCAAAATAAATTTTAGGCATTTCAAGTCTCATAGTGTCAAATGAGTCAGTAACATAATCATTCTGACATTTTACTAAAATAAAAGGGCTAGTTTCAACAATATTCACCTGAAATAATTATTTTACAATGCTTAAATTTTTATTAAACCATATATAAGCACTTGACGTAGAAGAATATCAAAAAACTAATCCTTCATTATCTTTTGGATCATACATTCCAATGTTTTCCAATGTATTCAAGATATAAAAATTGCATCCAAAAACCTTAAATTAATTTACTTTAGGTTTTTTGTTATTCCCATGTTCATAGGAAATTATTTTAAAAAGAGGTCTTTTTAGAACTCTATTCCTGATGTAGTAGGCTTTACATATAGGTTCAACAAAAATAGATAGTATAACATTATTAATTTAGCATCATTCATTCCATTTCATGAGAATTAATATTTCCTCATTCTAGAATTAAATTTTTTGAGGTCTTCTTAGTACATTGAATGGGATTTAATGACCAAATTTGAGGAAAAAAAATAAATTCATTATTCTAGAATTCTCCACCATGATAACAACTTAATTGAATTATTTTATTACCTTATTAATTTTGAACAATAAAAAAATATTAAATAATTATAAAAACTTCACATTTGATTCCTATAAAATATACCCATGTAAATAAAGAATAATCATCAAATAAAACATTGAAATATAATTTAATAGTCAAACATGGTCCTATAGATAGTCTAAACACATCCAAATTGATAAATCCTAATGGTTTAGATGTAGGAATTTTATTAGTAAATTAAAAATTGTATTTGTGATGTGTTCCAATTTGACATGAATCACAAAATCAATCATTTACAAACCGAATACGAGGAAAATCAGAAACTGGCTATTTCATAGAAACTTTTTATAATTAATATATTTTACAGTGTTCTTGTTTTCTATTTCAAATCCATAACTCATTTTTCTTTGCAATAAAATAACTCAATTTCTATTTACATAATGAATTTTAATAAAATGTATACACATTATTAGTTATAGGTGATATAAATTTACAAAATTTATCGTCAAAAAATGAATATGAATATATAGAAATACCAATATAAAAACATTATCACATAGTTGATAATTACATAATAGATTGTTATTTAGCCCTTTCACATACCATACTTTTCTGATAGATATTATCATCAGATCTCCAACAGTTCCAACTCAAATTATTTTTTCCTTTAACATTTTTATAAAAAGTGATTAGAACTCCATTCATTTGATCCAGTATATAGATATTATTTGAATCTCTAAACATGTTCCTAGAACAGACATTTTTCATATACCATATGGATTTTTAATTCCTAGGTCTTTTTTACTGCAAAATAAATTAAAAAAATGTTTTTTTGGTACTGATATACTCTTGGGTCCTACAGTGTTACATTACTACAATATGGGAATCTAGATTTTCATTATTTTTCCACAATATATACCACATTAATCATAAGAATTTTATAAATAAAGACTATTTTAATAAAACATATTTGATAATTTTTTGAATAATATTTTTTATTGTTATGACCTTTTAGTGCGCATTAATAACATATAGCATTTTTCACATTGGGAACAAAATAAACATAATAAAATTTAGATTTCTCACCCTAAATTCCTATTACAAATATTTCCCTTTTGATGAAATTTTTTACAATAACATAATTGAAACAAATTTCTTCTTTGGTAAATGAAATTGTGTCCCTCTTATAGGATTCAACTTCATCTTAAATTTATTTAATCCTTTTCTCAAGATCAATTCATTTTTTTTTAGATCATTTAAATTTATAAACACGTTCATTATTTTTTTAGTAGAGGGTTATTTTCACGTAAAAAATATATGAATAATTTTCAATGAATTGTTTTTTATCAGAGAATCATATTTTTCTTCGAGTATTGGGTAGATGGTAGATAATTTTTCATTTGAGAAACTACCAATGTAAGAAAAAAAACAATAGTTGTATGATTGTACCTCTTCTATTTCCTTATTCATAAAACCCATATTGTCTCTTTGAATTGATGGTACCCTGTCAGAATCAAATCTTGAAGAGATGATAGAATATTTAGAAACACTCCATGTAGCTTTCATTTCCCTTATTCCTTTGTGCTCATAATTATCAATCTTCATATATTAATTTTATATCATTTTTCCTCTTATTTTAATTGAGGGATATCAGGTCTGATGTGACCCAACTTTTTCATTTATAGCATTGAACATATCAAGGTTCTTTCTCACCCATTTTAAAGGATTTATAAAGCCTATTTTATTATTAAATAATTTAATAAACATTCTAGATAGGTGAACCAATTATATTAAATAATTTGATGAATCTGAATTTTACTCAATTATGATTCTTATTTTGATTTTTGGTTATGCTTATGAGATGTAACTTTTAGAGTGGTATTTTTCACTTTTTCATATAAAATATTATGATCATAAGATTAATCATACATTTATAATTCATTCATGATCATTGTACCTATTAGTTCCTTCCGAGATAGGTCATTGACATGTGATGATTGGGGAATAGATGCAGATATACCATTCTATTTTGAAGGTAGTACATTGAGTGCCTTAAAAGAATTATTTGGTTGTTTGATGGGTTCTCCAATGTCAATATTATTGTTTAAAATTTCTATATCTCTCTATTTATCTGTGTGATACTTTATCCATTAAAAATTATAATGGAGTTAAAAAATTTCGATGTTGTAGAAAACCTTATTTTTCTAAAATTTTCTATTACATCATACACAAATGAAATAGTTTACTAAATCTCATAGGCTGTAGGGAATTCTGATACATAATTAAATACATCATGACCCAGTTCACATATAATTGAATTAATTTCATTCAAATTGAAATCTTACACATCATATTTTATGGCATAGCATGTATCTTGGATTTCTGGAATCTTATATATAGTGATGATTTTAGAATAGACTATGAATCCATAATTATTTAAAATATGACCATTCAAGATTTATAGAATCCATAATTTTATTCATTAAAGTATGGATCACATACCATAGAAATTCCTTCTCTTGAATCATCCATTTCAAACTTTTTTATATAGACCTTATACATTTTATCTTTCTATATCTTTATCAAAAATATCACCTCTAATACTAATTGTAATGTTATAATAATACAAATAAATACAAGTGGGTGGAAATTGTGTCTTTTCTAGAATCATTCGTAACTTTTCATTTCAACTATTTTTTTAAATTTCATAGATATACAATTATTTTATTCTATAATGATAATGAGATGTGGATAAATAGAAGGAATTAACACAACATTTTATAGTTGTTCACGGCACAAATATCCCCTATTACACTCCACCAATTAATCTCTCCGTGCTTCATGAATTTAACTAGAATGGTCCTCCTATCACACAAACAAAAATTCAAATGTTTTTTTAGAATGTTGACACCTTTATAGTAATTATAAACATATATCCATAAAGTTAATTAACCATGAAACAAATATAAACAACTTAGATCATGAAGTGGATACTCCACCACAACTCAGTACGACTAGTTAACACTACAATAAATGAAAAGATTTTGATTTGATGATTCATGTTGAAATTCATAGTTGAAATAGTAGCAACTGATTGTTGATAGATCCTCTTCGTAAAAAATAAAAGTCTTAAAGAAATAGTAGTTCTAAATAGATCCCAGTCTCTAATGATCTTGACATAAAAGTAGCAACAAATAAAAGCATTAATCATTCAATAGAATGAGATATAACTTTATGTCACCAATGTTTAGTATATTATGCAAGGTCGATAGTTTGTTTTTGTATAAGATATTCAAAAAAACAACTTTTATCACCCATATATCATAAAAAGATAATTATTCGAATATAATTTGATCATATAAATATATTTTTATTGGTATGAAGAGATCCAAGAAAGTATCTAGAAAGAATGCGGAAAGTCATATTTAAATTGACCAATTGTGTCATAAAATCCCTTAAGAATAGGTGTGATTTTATCAAATTAATATGTTTCTAGGAATAAATCATAATGATATTTGAATCATTCTTATATATTCATTGAAGACTTTTTCATTAAACCCTGATAAAATATATATTTTAGAAATCCACTATTGAGTATAAAAAAAATAGTGTGGAACTACGTATCGTAGAGTTTGTGTAGTGTAGTGTCCATTTGCATAGAATATGGTTCCTTTGTGTTGTGTAGGGTTCCTACCAGTATATGTTCCCTTAACCATACTTTTATCAGTATGTAACATAGGTAAAAAAGTAATTTAGGGATAATGATACATATTATCACACTTTTCAGCATATGATTTCAAACGTATCATTTCTTAACGATATGTTTAATTTTATGAATTTAGGGTATGTATACTAAGTCTATAATCCAATAAAGGGTTGATATTATATACGTTCATTGATTCCCAAACGTACAGTTGGTTATTCATAAACTAAATATATATCATATGTTTTTCATTCTATACAAAAACTATTCATCGTTTTGTAGGGATGAATAACCATATTTTAATTTACTGAATGAAGGTTTTGAATATTGTTTCCATAACACATCATAATGATTTTGTTGAATAAAAAGTATAAAATAACACAATATATATTACTAAATAAAATACTAAACACTTCTTCATTAAAAAAATGTTATTTGTGAGAATCAAAATCAATATTTAATATTGAATACTACTAAGACAATACATTCCCAACAAGATTGAATTGTAATGTATTAATGTTTCCTACAATGTTTATTATTCAAATTCACCTCAAATCCAATATTATTTTTCACCTTCTATGATTATTTTTTACATTGTTTTCCATGTTTTTTACATTTTTAGGTACATTATAAATATATTTTTTCAAGATTGACGTTAATCTTAATATTTTTAGATTTATTATTCATAGGTATTGTTATTAGCATAAGTTAATTACTCAGCCCCATATTCACAATGATTTACCCTAATATTTTATTCATTTTTATTACACATCTTATTGAGATAGCACTGGCATTATAATTGGTATTTAAAACTAATATACAAGGTAGAATTCCTTTATACCTGAAACATAAGTACATGTTTCTTTATCCCACATTATAATGCATATTTATAATGACAAACTATTGGGAATATTTTGTGGTAATGAGAATCATAATAAGGTATTCTAAATCTATTTTGGAATTTATTGGCCCAACCACATTTTGATACTATAGTTTTTGTTGGACTGAAAACTAGGGGATGTAGTGGATGTTCTAATAAATCCTTAGTAAATACAATAAAGATCATTGTTTTCTTCGTATCTACAATTATAATTATTCAAAAAAGGTTCAATGTTTCCATGCTTTATATCCTTGTAGTGCACAAATAGAGAACTCTCATTAGGTTGAAAATGGATTTGAATGTTGGGACAACATTATTGGGTGTGACAATATATTCAAACAGGAATTCATTGATCCCAAGTGTGTTTTATGTTTAAAAATTATAATCGGAATTTGTTTTCATTCATATAAATATTATATATCTACAATAATCGTTGGTTATTATTGTGAAAAAATTTCAAAAATTTGTATAAGCCTTTAACTGTCATGTCAGAAATGTCTCCTTCACAATCCTGACCAACAAGAAATTAATTTATTGGTTATTGACATACAAACCCCAAATAATTATATATGAACATTGTTTTCAATAGAATATGTGACATAAAACATTGAGTACAAACAACCGCTAAAATATATTTATTTAAGTTTAAAATCATCAATAACATGTGAAATACTCAACCCCATGTCTAAATAAACAGATATATTTTATATAATTATAAAATTTCCTGGAAATTTTTTTGTATTAATAGAATAATATAAAATATGAAAATAATTTTTTAATTAATTATAATGAAGATATGAAACATTTAGAACAAAATGAAATGATTTCTATGAAATTGTATTTTTTTTTTCTAAAATAAGGTTTAGTCACAGTTTATACCCATGTTTTAATAATAATTGTTTCCCCAATTTTATATAGTTTATATTATAAAATTAACGTTTTTTGTATTATTATATAAAATTATCATAGTGTAAATCTTTTGGTTTTTAAAAATTATTTTATTATTTAACAAATATTTATTGGTATCAAATTTTAAATGAAAAAAAATTATTTGTTTAAATAATATATATATTATTAATATTATTATAGTAGTTATAAGATTAAAATATATCAAATTTTATATAATTTATTCTAATTTAGTTTTATAAAATTATTTTCATGTTGAATTTTATATAAAAGCTTCATAAACATTTGATTATTTTCACATTAAAATCATGCTTTCTTGTTACGTCTGTGTGACTAAAATTAAAGTAAAACATTCAACTTATGTAAATTGATTTTGGGAAAAAGGATTCAATTTTATGAATTAAAATAATTTTTTTAATAAGGATATGAAATTTTTTTATGAAGATGAATAGTGATGAAATTTAAAATATATTAATTTAGTTAAGTTCGAAACCAATTTAAAGTGGGGATAAACTATATAGATAAGAGTTAAAATAACCTGAAAATTTCTATAAGGCCTATTGAAAGGAAATATGTTGACATTACCTCCAATATTTTCAATAATTACCCTTTTTAGGGGATTTTTATTTGAAACAGATCTGTGAATGTTTGAATATATTAAAAAAATAACAAATATGCCACTCCCCTCACATATAAAAGTTCACCGCTCTAATATTATCTTGAGACATTAACATGAATTTGAATACTCCAAAAAACACTAAAATTACATACCAACATCACCCCTCTCAAATTAGAAATTTTAATTAAAGATGAAATATAACCTAAGATGTATTTGGTGAAATCCTAAGGAAGATAACTGAATAAGAGGTAATGTTATTCAACAAATATTAGTATTTTAGTTTCTCTTACACCTCCCAAAATTATTAATAAACCATGTTGATTTAATTAACTCAGTATATTCTATTAACATATTTTTTATTATAATTATTTGATGACCTAAAACTACCTACACTTACATAAAATTGGAAACAAAATCATTGTTTGTGTGTATAGTGGACTACTTCCTCGCAAACTGATGGCATTTAGTTTTCTATTACAACCACTCACGGATAGGTATGATGATGGATATAAAGTAAATATATGATATTTTTAATTTAAATATACCTATTTATTCAATATATAATATATTTTTCATCACATTACATTGAATATTCATTAACTCCGCTCATGTGCACGACAAACTACTACCTCATGAAGCTTTGTGATTCGACATTCAGAAGTGCATTACATGGATAGTGATAAAGATAAATTTAATTTTTTCATTAAAAGGTGAATCCCAAGGATTGACCATTTAGAACCATCAATACTAGTAAAGACCCTCCACATTAAGGGAAGACTCTTGACAGAGCCATAGTAGGAAGGAGATGTCGTCAGCAGAAATGGTAGAGCGTTCTAGAGGGTGATGAACCGATATATGATGGTTCGACAAACCAATCCATCATCACAGGTGGGCCTCACCTCATTTCATTCACCCAATTATAAAACATGTGACTCAACAAGAATAATGGATCCATTTGTAAGGATAAATTATCCCCAGAATGGACTCATATGAATTGAATCATATACCTCCCAAAGAATAGTGTTGTTGTACCCCTCCCCATTACAACTACACCACCTCTGAAGCGAAAATAATAATTTTTGTAATGATTTTATTTTATATACATAAAAAATTATAATATTCATGGTATATTTATAATTATAAAAAGGTAATATATATATATATATATTTAATTACATTTTACCTTATCTCTAAATGAAATATGACAACATCATTCATGTACGAGTGGATTACCACCTTCACGATGCAATGTGACTCTCTTTTCATCACCACACAAGATGAATGACATATAAAAATATATTAGTACATATTATGATATAATAACTTTGGGATGATAATTTATTACTTACCCTAATCTTATAATGATCATATAAAAATGAAAATATTTCTCATTCATATATACAACATACCATCTACACGGTCATAACATACAAAATTTTCCAAAAACAAAAATTCATGATTTGTTTTAAAATAATAATTGATTTATAAATATGAAAATTATTTCTTTATTATGATTGTGGATATGATATTCCATTATAATTTACACAATAACTAGAATTTCCATGACAAATAACGAAAGAGGATAAAATTTAATTAACACCCAAAACCATGAAAATAATGACATATTATTAATCGAAGGGTGATAAGATGTTAAAAAAATTATCATATATGATATTATAAATATTAATATGTTTTAGTTATAAAAAATTACATTATAAAACCTATTATATAATATATTAATTCATCTTCAACCAAACAGAATCATGAGGTAAGGGATTTCTTAACTCAATTTCTATTCATTGGGTTAAACATCACCTTCATTGATTATTTCATATCAATATTATTTGTGTAATAAAATTTCATATTATTTTATTTTATTTACAATTTCATTATCTGTATCCACATTTGATACACATTATCAATTAATTGATTAATTAACACTTCAATTATATCATTTTTAAGGGACTTTTTATCAATTTCCCTTCATCGAGGAATATGGTAATGATTTCACGCGATTTATTTTATATGATTTATATATTTCAATTTAACATGTAGTATCCTGATTCATTCATAATTAATGGTGTTTTATTTTCCAATTTACATTATTTCATCCAAGGGGATTTGATATGGAAATTACCATGTGGTAATATTTATTGTACAATCTCACATTCTTTTGAGACTATTATATTTCTCACGAAACAATAAATTTCCTGACTTTATTTCTCATTAAAAATTAAATTAATAAAAAATATAAAACTTATTTTATTATATAAATTATTATTCCTTATATTGAATTCTATTTTTACATATGGTTTTAACATTGAATGTTATTTCATTAATTGGGAAAATATTGAAAAATATGTATCCTTGACTAAATATAGACAACTAATGATAGGGAATATTGATTTGGAATTAATTAAATTTCTCGACATCTGATGAATTATTTGTACATGAATGAAATTAGTGGGGCACAGTTATAGAAATCCCTATGATGCATTAATAGTCTCGTGATATAAAGCAATTGTCTATTCTTGTATAAATGAGTTTCTACCCATCAGTTTTTAAATTTATTAATGATAGATCGTGATGGTAAAGGTATAATGAACCTAAGGAATTAAGTCCAATAATTAAGAATTAAAATCATTAAAAATTATATTATTATCTTCCATGAAATTTTCCCCATAATATTTTATTTGGATGTATTCATTTTTTAGTTAATGGTCATATGAAATGTGTGATCAATTATTTACTTTTCCATGTGATTATGTTCTATGTAATTATGATAGAAATTATATTGATTAAATTGAATATTTTTTCAATTATTTACCTTGAAATTTTTGTTATTAATTATCTAGTTTATATAGTCATGTTAATTATTAGTGACATGGGTATTTAGTTATTTATGTCACCACCGATACAAAAAATATTGATTAGAAGCACTTTTTTAAAGGGGGTTTTCCCAACCTTCTCAAAATTCATTTCAGAGGGGGTTGTGTAGAACCTCTTCTAATCATTTAATTTGGAGGGGCTTTACAACTCCCTCTACAATTTTAATAATTTTTTTCAATACATGGTTTTATTTGAGTAGCAGATGTTTTAAAACAACGGGTAAATTAATAATTAGTGGCACAATATGTTTAGGTGGATTTTATTGAATCTATATATTTGTATATATTTGTTTATAGATTATATAATCTATATATAATATAGAAATTGTTTTTTAAATGTAATATTATGGAATCCAAACATCATCTAGTACCTTAAATTATAGGGGGTTCAAGAATAGTTTTTAATCACATAGATTAGAGAGAGTTTCAACCCTATCTAATTTAAGAAATTATAGGAGGTTGTGAAACTCATATAATATGTCACATTAAAGGGGGTTTTGTACCCCATAAAATTTAGAAAATTAGATGGGGTTCTAGAACCGCTAATCCCTTTGATTAGAGGGTTTTTACCTTATCAAAATGTCTATATATTAATTAAAATAAACTGTATATAAATTAAAATTTTATAATATACATGTTTGTGTGAACATGTGTATGTTTTCATATATATATATATATATTACATAAAGACATAATATAAATTTATTCTAAACTATTGAAAACATATATATATATATATATATAAATACAATATATAAATTCATTGAATTAATAATTACACATATAAAAAATTGTTTATATATAAAAATATTAGTATACATAATATAAAGGTATTTATAAATATATTTATTCAAATATATATATTTTTTCTTAGGTTTTATAAATACTACACATTTAGGGTATTATTTATATTATAGATATATTATATTAAATACATTTTTACTATATATTCATGTATAAATATATTTCTATTATATTATAAATAAAAATTAATATAATATAGAGGGAATTAAATATTAATATAAAAATATATTTTATATTTATATTAAAGATGTTTGATTATATATATAATTATATATATATATATTATAATTAGTATATATATATTTCAGTGCAACATATAAATAATAAATTAATTATATATATATATATAATTTAATTGTATTAAATATATCTTAATATATGAATATAATTAATTCTATTTATATTTATACATAAATATAATTTTATAATATTATTATCATTTATATATATTTATTTTTATAAATTTTATTTTTGATAATATTGTTTTTATTTAATATAAATTCATTAATATATTATATAAATATATACATAAATACAATTCATTTAAAAAAATATCATATTAAATCACAAGCTTTTATTTATTACAATTTATATTATAATAACAATATATATATATTTATAATTTATATGTATTTTATTTTATATTATATATAATTAATATTATATTATTTACAATTTATAAAACTAAATATATTAATGTACACAAAATTAGAAAATTAAATTTATAAAAATAAATATATATAAATTTAGAAGATAATATTCAATTATATTTATTGAAATACACTTATAGTAATGAAATATATATATATATATATATATATATGCATTGGAATACATGATATAAATATTTATACAAATTTTATTTCATATAATATCAATTATATAAAATATTATACAATTTATAAAATTCAAAATATATTAATTTATGTAATAATAAATATATGTATTGAAATACATTATATAACTACATTTTTAAATATATTTTACAAATATATTTAATAAATTCTATTATATATATTTTATAAATTAACAAATATATAATATATAAATATTTTCAAAAATATATAAATAATTTACATATATATATTTATAAATATATAAATATATGTGTATATACACAATATAAATAGAAATATAAAATATATTTTTTCAATTTTATTTAAATATGCCTAAAAATATTATAGATTATATAAATGTGTAAATTGAATACACGATAAGTGTATTATAATATAAATACAAAATGCATAATATAAACATGTATATATTAATTTATGTAAATATATATAAGTTATATATTTATATTTTTTTAAATGTTTAAGCATATAATATTAATTTAAATAATTTAAATAATATATATAAATACTATATGTTCTAATATTATTATTAAAATATTGTTGACATAGTTGTTATATCGTGGGTGTGTTATCCAGTAGATGCTAGTTTTGAATCTTGTTAGAGCTCATTTTTAAAGTGGCGCACACTGGGGATCTAGAGGGCCACCACTGTATGGATGAATGAAAAGGTTATGTAGTGTGGGATGATAGATGGGCATGATGAACAGGTGGTTTACGGTGGGACTGATAGGATAGGGGGAACAGAACGAGGGTGATGTTTGGCTGGACAATAGTAACTAAATGGGAGGGATGAATAATGGGGAACTCAACGGGTAGGGTGGGATAGGGGGAGTTGGAGTTGGACTACACATGGTAGGGATTGCTAGGTAAACTAAAAGGGGGTACCTAGGGGAAGTGGGGGAAACAAATAAGGATGATATATTTTGGAAACATGAAATTTTTTAAAAATTCTTATAGGCGGTTATAAAACGCCTCTAATATGAGAAAAATGGGTCGCAAATAGAGGTGGTATGAAAAACTAACCTTAACATCAGGGATTATTAATCAATTAAAAGTGGGTTTTAACTCACTTTATAATGATTTTGAGATTATATGTGTTTTAAACCCCTCTAATCTGCAATTTTTTTTATAAATTAGAGGTTGTTATAACCCCCTATAATTTTACCACTTATAATATTAAGCAACTTTACTAGTGGTTTCTAGAAATTGCGGCTAACAATATATTGTGGGCTTATTATCAGATGTTTTTCGTAAACACTTCTATTGTGTTTAGAATGGGTTATAAATCATTCTAATCTATAAAATAACCCATTTCAATTAAGAATCTTTTTTATTTCATTGATTATTCTAGTCAATAATTCAAACGGAACCTTTCCTCCCATATATTTAAATGTATATATTATTTATTAATTATTGGCTAAAAATTATTTATTCATGAATTTTTTGATTTAATTAACCCTTAACTATCATTAGACCTCAAATTTATTTTGTTTCATTTCCCTATTATTCAATGAACTGTAATATGGATGAAGTGCATGATATACAAGAGGGAATAATGATATTCTTAAAAAATTGTTTTGATTTTTCCCAAATATAATATGGGAATAATAAATGTATCTATATTTCCATTAAAACTAATATATTTAGTTCATTGGTATATGATTCATTATTACATATTCCAATGTAATAATTTAGACACCGACACTGGACAACCGGGGTTGGGGTCGCTGTGGGTGGAATCAAAGAAAGATTTATATAAACCATGGGAACCTAATTTAGGAAAAAATATATTATTAATCATAGTAATATGATATAGTTTTAGAATATATATATATATATATATATATATATATATATTATTATAATGTTTTGGTAAGGTAGTGATTTTTTCCCCATAAATACATCTTTGTCTGGATAGTACTAGTGGACGTGGTTCTAGAACAGATAAACACATGTGCTATAACTATAAAAATGGATCATTGTTCTTGACCTGATCGTCACATGGTTCATGAAAATGTAATATCGTGGATTTTTTTGTGTATAAATTTTATATATTATATATATAAATTTTGAGGCCATGATATGAGTCGGCGTGCAATTTGGAGGCTCATTGTACCCGAAACAAATGTTTGAAATGTATTAAATATATTAAATAGCAAGAACATACTATTTTCCTAAAACATTTGAGTAAATTCTAAATGGACTTCAAGATCATAAATATAATTCCACTTTTCAGTTTAGAATAAATGTTTTATCCTATGTATGACGTAACATTAGTCGTTGTTGTTTATCTGTGAAAAAGATTTCACATACATTAAAATGAATAAAAATATAGAATATAATTATTTTTATTATTGTTTTGGATGTATCGGCTATTTTTTCATGAAATTTTTTTATGTGGAAATCCTATGATTTGATGCATAACGATGGAGTTGGTGGAGGATCACTATAGAGAACCTCAGATATTCCTCTAAGGCGAATGGTGAAGAATCATGGATCGATCAGTAGATGAAACATCAGATTTGAACGATCATTCCAATGATGATGGTGAAGCATCATTCTCCATCAACAATCAAACTAAATTAAGGAAGGCCATTTGTTTCAATTTGAATATCTCCAATTCATAATTATTTTGATGAAAAAAATTCAATCGAAGAACGGATTTATTTCCATATCGATCACCTTGCAGGATGGATTTTATATTTGGGGTTTATCAAGGAGAGTTAATTTGATTGAATTCATTGTTTATCATGTAGAGATTAATTACGATCTACATGAACATTGATCGAGGATTGTTCATATCACTTTTCCTTTTTCTTTTCTCCCCTGCTTCTACAATTCACCATGGGTGTTCTTCATTTTTCTCTAGGATTGACTATTCATCCTCAATCAATCATTGTGAACTTATTTCACGGAACAATCATCTGATATTGTAGATCATGGATTAGAACAGCAAGATAAAGCTAGGATAATGGCAGCAAAGAGATTCAGATGGAAGATAATTCCTGAATTTGTGTTCTTTAGTGTTCTTCGGCGTAAAATGTTGAAATTCAATTCAATCCATATGGGGAGAAGATATGGTGATGAAACGTGTTGATTTGGTGACAAAATTGAAAAATGTGGCTAAATATTTAGTTTTACGGAAATAAGGTCGATGGATCAGAGGTTGAGTGTGTTTCATTAGAATAATGGTTCTTAGGGAAATAATGTTAAGAGTATCGAGTTTGGATTTCGGGATAGGAATTATTCAATTGGCTTGATGGAAAACAAATCCATACACAATGTCTCTAAAAACCTTTTTCTATACTTATTACATGAGAATAATGGTTGTTGGGTAAAAAATGTAACATGAATCAAATATCAATGGGTTCTATTTTTCATGTCCCTCTTGAGTCAAATCCCTAGATATACTCTTTGACCATGGTATATCTTGTTTAAATTTTAGGATGCCTCCATGAAGACTAAAATCTAGGATAGGAACTGATGATCACAAGGATGATATACCAAGGGATGATGCATTGGTGCTAGGACTTGTACTAGAAAAATCACATCTAAGTGGTTTACCAGCTATAACACAACCCTTTTAAGAATTCATAGCCCTAGAACATCCAAATGAGGATGCATACATGTTGAGTGCATTGCAAGAGTTTTAGGGGGATGAAACCTCCTAGGATTCAAGGTGAGCCACACCCCCAGTTAGTTGGAGACTTTCTGGAAGACGTCACACATATTTTCCACCATGTGAAGATGTCTATTCATCATATAGAGGTCCTTGTTTCAATTCTTATTTAGTTATTAGTTTGGAGAAGGTGAAGCTTGGAATATCTGTCACAGGATAAGATAGCTCTCTCTTTGACAGACTTCAAGCATCTCCTCATAGATGAGTTATATCCATCCATGTAGTAATCAATGTGCACAAATGGGCTTCCCCATCTCTAGTATGGGAGTAAAATTATGAAGAGAACTCTTCATGATACACATGTATCTCTTATTACTCCTTGGATATGGTTAGGGACCAAATCATTAGGTCTCAGGTCCTTGATAAGGTATTGTGCATAAACATCAGTGTATAAGTGGTATCCTGTAGTACTTCCACCTATATTTGAGTTTTTAAGAAAGTCTTTTTTGTAGAATGTTTTCCTGAAAAGATGACTCCTTTAGGGGGAGCTAGAAATGTTAACCCATTAGAAGAGTCTTCAAAAAGATGTTTTAAATGAAATCCACATGGATCTAAATAGTCCAGGCACTTTAGGAGGCAATCCTAGGACTCATGGATAGCTGTGAAGGTCACTCCAAGTGGCTCGAATTATCATAGGGACATGCAGTGTTTCTCCTGCAACTCTCTGAATAATCTGGAATAAGACAATCCAACCCATCATAAAGCTGATTGGGAGATAGTATAAGGACCACCAAGGCAGAGATAGACGTAGAAGAAGGGTGGTTTTTAGGGAAGAAAACATTCTAGAATGCAGGAATAGTTGCAGGAGGTGGTCATAGGTTTAACCTATTACCCCCTCCACCCCCAGGTGGTCTATGCCAGGCCTAGGGAGATGGTGGGTAGGGATTAGGATAGTTGAATTCTATGGAGGCCTGTGTCCTTGAGGATCTAGGGATGATATGAGGTATGATATCTGTCTTTTCTACCTTAGTTTTAGTATTGATCGACATAAGTGTTAGTCATTATTTTCTTTGCACAAATTTTGTCTCAGACACGGAGATTCCTGTTGATCCATAGACTCGACCGTTACTCATGGAGACTCCTACTGGATGATACGCAATGATCACACAATGGTTTTGATAGAGATACCCAACTCTTGGAGGAAAGAGTTTCGGTCGGGTTCTATTCCAAGTGGCATTTATGCCATACAACTTCATTCTAGGTATAGACTGGTTATCCACAGTTCATGATCTGATTGACTATTTTAGGCAATGTGTGTGGTGTGTCTATAGTGATGGAACCAGATTTCCCTGGGACATTGAAAAGGATATCTAGTAAGCACATGAGGGAATCCCTCATTAAAAATTCCATAATATTAATCAGTAGTTGGATAGCCTGACCCTTGGTATTGGGAATGTTGTGAGTCCACAGTTTCATATAGTTGTGGCGGAGTACAGAGATGTCTTCCCCAATGATGTTATAGGATTACATTCACATTGAGATGTATATTTATTCATTGACATTAACCATGGGACTACATGAATATTGATTTTGTCTTCTCAGATGTCACCTATAGAGCTTACTGAGAAGAGGGTGGAGTTGGAGGATTTTCAGAGAAATTGATTTGTTAGACCTAATGTTTAACCCCATGTAACCCAATTTTTTTTTCAAAAAGGTATACAGAGGCATGAGGTTGTGTGTGAAAAACCATTGCATGAACTAGTTAACAGTGAATAATAAGGGTCCACTACCAAGGATCAATGTCCAATTTGATCAGTTGAGTGGGTCTCAATGGTTTTTAATGTCTTTACCTTATATTAAGATATCATTAGTTGCAATTACAGAATGATAATGTCCCGAAAATGGAATTTAGAGGACTCTATGTTCACTATGAGTACTTAGTGATACCCTTTGATGTGTAAGATAATCCAGTAGTGTTCATTGGACGCAAGAAATGGATCATTCAACCCTTCATAGATTAGTTCATGGCATTCATCATCAATGATATCCTTTTATACTTTCCATCTGAGGAAGAGAACACAAGAAACCTAACGATGGTTATAGACTTACTTATAGAGAATCAGAATTTTGGGAATCTCTTAAATTGTATGTTTATGATGTAGATAGTCCACATTATGAAGAACTTTATCTAGAAAGATGGATTGTAGTGGACCAAACAAAGGTCGGGGTAGTGTTATCTTGGAATTGGCCCAATAGCGTGACATAATTATGTAGTTTCCAAGGGGTGGAAGGCTATTACCGGAGGCTCATTCCTTATTTATAGAAGATATCACCACCCATTATAGATTTGACTCTAAATGGGATTCCTTTCTTGTGAATGAAGATGTTATAGTAGGATTTTTATCACTTGAGGTCGAATTTGACGAGTGAACCAATTTTGAGTTTTTTACAAGAGGGTGTCAAGTAAATAGTGTTCTTCGATGAATTAGGAATATAAAATAGTGGTGTTTTGATAAAATTGAAAGAGGTGAATGAATATAGTTCACTCTAGATTAAACCAAAAGAGATGAACTATAAGACCAACGATTATGATTAAGATGTGGTAATATACACACTAATGATGTGGAGACACCACCTGATGGGAGGGATGATTATCAACTATTATTTTAACAGGAGCCTCCGGTATATATTCTTTTAGAATAATCTTAAATTGACACATTTTTGGTAGAAAAATATCCTTCCGAACTATGAACAAGACATTTTCAATACATTTGGGAATGGGATTTTGGTAGTATATTCTCTTAGAAGGAGATCTACATCAGAGTTGTTGAACGAGGTGACCAAGAATCTATCCTCATTGCGGTTATCCTTTTTGGACGAAAATGGAACAACATACCTCTAGTAAATAGTTTTTACACCTCATCAATTGTAGCGAGTTGGAAGGCGTAGATGGAATTTTTTGACTGTGAGGCCAAACGTGCTCATTTTTCCAAAATATATGCTCCAGATATATTTTCTATTGATTGGGAGAATTTCATTATTTTGAGAGGAAACGCAGTGGTACCACTGACATTGTGGGAGGTTGTTCTGGTAGAGTGTTAGACATATCATCTGGTGATACAATCATGGGGGTAATGATGTACCATGACCTCTAATGTTAGTTTTTTTGGCAAGAGATAATGGAAGGAGTTACATAATTTTTCTCCCGATGCGTTAAATGTCAGAATGTGATGGTTGAACTCCAATGTGCAGGGGGTTTAGCACCACCCCTTGTGGTTCTAGAATAGATTTGGAATTTTTTATCCATGGAGTTTTTGATGGGATTAACACAAATGTCTAGAGAAAACGATACCGTCTGTGTGATCATAGACCAACAAAAAAAATTGAGCCCACATCCATGCTATTCGAGAGAAGAGTTCAATATAGATCATAAGACACCTGTACATGCATGGGATATTTAGAAACCCTAGAGTTCCATCAATGAAAACTTTTTAACATGATTACCGTTTGAAATCTCTATTGTGGAAGGGATTTTAGGAGGAATTTGGGACTCCGTTTTTCTTGACAATAGAGTTTCACCCACAAGCTGATATCCAGAATGATTGGACTTTATTGGTTCTATAAGACATACTGCTAGCTTACATTTTAGAATTTTTCCATAGTCGGGAAGATCACATTCCAATGGTGGAGTTTTCATACAGAAATAGTTACCATTTCACCATTTGTATTAAACCACTTGATGATTTGTATGGTCAACCTTGAGGGTCGCCATTTTTCTAGAATGGACTAGGAGAGTCACCACTCATAGGACAAGAGTTGGTGAATGCTACAATGGAATGTGTAAACATCATATATGATCAGCTGAAAAATGCATAGACCCATCATTAGTCTTATAGTGATATGAGACAAAGGCCTTTGGAGTTTGAAGAAGGGTATCATTTGTTCCCGAGTGTCTCAAATCGATGTGGATTGACGATATTTTCCGGAACTAGTAAGTTATCTCAGATATTTATTGTCACTTTATAGATACTGCATTGATTTTTTTGAGACGACGTACAACTTGGATCTACCGACATAGTTTGAACATGTACGTTAATTCTTAAACATGCCATAGCTTAGAAGGTATGTGCATGACCCATCACACTTTATCAACATGGGAGAGTTGGTCATCAAATATGGAGTAACCATTTCTGATTACCCAAAAAGGATTGAGGATCAACAGGAGAGTATCCTTCATGGGTGTTCAATTCATTTAGAGAATGTCTGGTGGTTATATATGAATCTTCAGGAGAGCATATAGGAGTGGGAGTTTCATATTTATTCTCATTAACCATGTTTTTTAGTGACCCCTATTTAGGTTTTTTCACAAGTGAAGCCCTAAAGTGGAGAAAATGTTGGGTCTATGATTTTCCATGTATTATTTTTAGATATTATATGGATATGTTTTTAGATTATAAGTTGACATATCATGTTATTTTGAGGCCTTATGTGACATGAAAAAATATATGAAATATTTGAAATATATTAAATAGCATGTCTTTACAATATTAATGAAAAAATGGAGTAACATATCAATGGTTTCTTGGATCAATAATATGAGGGCACCGTTGAGTTCAAAATTGTGGTTTTAATCTAGGAATTACATAACATTATTCATCATGTTCCATTTTTGAAATTTTATTCAAGGGAATTAAAATGAAGAAAATTATTTATGAAAATTATAACTATGTGTTTAGTTGAGGTAGTGGCTATTTTATCTTTAGATAGACGACTATATAGAAATACTAGTGATCGAATCATAACCCTGGAGATGTTGGAGGACTGGTAAAGAGAACCATGGAGAATCATCTCCAAAGAATAATGATGGATTGTGGATCGAGTGATCAACATATCCTTGAATTCGACATATCTTTCAAAAAAAATGATTGTGTAGAATTTTTCTTCATCAGTAATCAAACTTAATTGACTTAGGGTGTGTGTTTCTATTTGTTTCTTCCCCATTGAAAATGTCTATAACTAATGAAAATCAATCAATGAATAAATTGATTTCTGTATTGATCACAGTTTTGGATTGATTATCTATTTTGGGATTATTTTTGAGGATTAATTTTAATCCCTTTACTATTTATCTTAGATAATGTAGTCAAGATCGACCAAAACATCAATCAAGGTTAGTTTCTCTTGTTTGATCTTGTGATTTTATCCCCATGTTCCATGATTCACCATGGGCATTATTTTTTTGTCCTCGCGTTTGACTATTCCCAATAAATCAATCATTTCACATGAGTTTCTTGTAATAACGATCCAATATATCATTTATAGGATCGGTTCGACATGATAGAGGTGTGATGATGGAGACATTTATATTTGGAAGACTAATTATTCAAAAAATAATGTTCATCAATGTTCGTTGGCACAAAATGAATAATGTAGAGTCAATCTATCTTGCATGTAGATATAGTGATGATTTGTGTCAATTCAGTGATGGAATCGAAAAAAAATTATAGATCATGAGTTTTTGTGGCATAGAGGTTAATAGACCAGAAGTCAGAAGATCTGTCGAGGAATATGGTAAAAGAATTTGGGATTTTGGAAAATCTTGTAGAACAAAGTGTGTAATCCAGGATGACATGGAATTTGGAGCCCCTTTGATATATCGCTAGGGTTCAGAACGAGTTAAGGAACACATGGAGTGTGACCACCATAACACGACATGTGACCCTCCCGATATTACTCGACTTATACATTAGAAGTACACGAACATGGGTTAGAGAACATTAGAATGAACATGATGTGTACTACATCATGGATAAACATTTGTGTACACTGATAGAGCTTCCGTACAAATACATATCCAAGAAGTCATGTGACACTTCATTCTACGTATAACCTTATATATGTTGTGTATATTGCGAGAACATATAATGAAATGATCTTTCACATGTGCAAGACCAGGGATAGCGAAACACAACATATACCCCTTAGGAAATGCTATTTAGTACATTCAATAGTGCTTCAGGCTATTCCTTATTTAATTTTGGACCAGTATATGTTGATCAAGTTCACTTGGTACTTTCCATTGAGGATAGAATGTGGAATTACATCAACATCACTCGATTATGTCCCCCTATAAATGTAAAGCATTAGATAGGGTTGTGGTGTCCCTCTGTGTGTCTCTAGTGTGACCTTATATAATCCCTAATTGGAGTTTGTTTAATTATCATGACATCCTGGAGTAAGGTGTCTATCCTCAATCTAAAAGTCTATATCGATACGGTTTGTGGAATCGTTGTCATATGATCCCCTAAATAGAGGGTTAATCTAGAATGCATTCATGGTGTCCCACAAAAATTTTGGGCATGACCCACTATCTCCGTATTATTGTCCCCTTAGACCATAATGTTTCCTTGGGTAGGGCCTAGCAATATAGAACTCTTTATAGTCTGTCTCTGATTTTTGCATGGATCGTAGATTTAGTCCTCCTTAAATGAGCGTTGCTTCGAACATAATCATATGGTCGTTGATTGGTTATGACAAGAAAATGTTAAGGTGTATTTAATATGAATATCTATGTTTTTCTTTGATTCTGGTATATCTTGTATTTAGATAAATTTACATGGTAAAATTATTATTTCATTAGAGGTGACTTATAATGTATTGTTATACTCACCCCGTGTATAGGATTTTCCCACATTTGTCATGTCTTGTGCATACGACGACCCTTTTGATAGTGTCTTTGGATGACATAGTGTAAGTGGAGCATAGATATAGCTTGATAGACTATGGAATTTAGAGGGACTGTACTTTGGTCTTATTCCTCACACTTGGACAAGGTTGTATGCTTTATAGTTTTGGTTGGGATCATCTTTGGCCCCATTTTTTCTATTTATTAGTAATTTAATATCACATACTATTGTTGGATATTATATGTATTCATACATTCTCTTAGTTACTTAAATTTCATCCTAGTGTGGCTTTGATATGTGTGCATATGTAATGGTACATTCGGAAAATGCCTCTAATTTTTGGGATATCACTACTCAGTGCTTATCGCCAGCCACTGATTAGTTGGAGGTGGGAAGGAGGTATTAATTGGTTATTCCTCAGTGGGTTGGATCCTAATAGAATACATTCTTTACTACACACCATGTTTGAAACTATATGGTAATATATTTAGGTTAATTAACATTTTATTTACAAACCATTATGAAGGATTTTAATTGATGATGACAATGAATAATGTAGATTGGAACTATGGTGTCGTATATTTAAAATAGTATTTCATGATGTAGATATCATGTTAAAGATTATATGATTTTTCACATTGATTATTGTTTCTTTATGTATAATTTTTTGTTTTAGTCCATGGATGGGACATGGAGGAATCAAGACAACATAGAATATCAAGGAAAATTTGGTAAAAAAAGATAAGAAATGGGGTATAGATAATACAAAAAGTTATCTAGAATATGAATAATTAGGTATCATGAAATATGATTATCAAAATATACCATAACAAACTCCCCAATTTACTAAATAATATGCAGATTGAGTTTTATAAGAGCTCTAGTGATGGAGACCATAGTGGAAAAAGGATTGATTTCAATCATGTCAGAAATTTGGGAAAAGAGAGCAAAAAAATTGAATCAATGGAATGTAAAAATTAATTATGATTATAAGGGAAGGTAATAAATATGATAATTTTTTAGGAAAATCGATGTCCATGATTGAAGTAAATAAATCTCATCCTATGGATCCATTTATTTTTCATTATCATAAATATAGAGAACCAAGGAATTATCCGAGTGAAGTACTATTTATATAGTGTAGTCCCTAGATAAAGGAAGGAACTATGTATAAATAAAAATGATAATGATTTTACGTATTGGGATTAAATAATTAAATGTTTAAAATATTTTAATAATGGTATTTTGGTTATAAGAATAACAAAACATTTAAGAAATTGGTTAAATATTGGTATCATATGTGTTTTCATTGACTTAGTTTTTATGAATACCAAAATTAGTTTATTAGTTTGAGGTTTTTCATATTTTTAATGTCTTGAACATCATTTATTACATTTTATATGATGATAATCTATTAAAATTATGTAAATTTCAGGAGAAATTTATGACATGAATATGTTTTAGTGGAGAAGTAATTTGTGGAATAATACATTTTCATTTTAAAAATAAATGTTTAAAAGTATTAATAACATTTATTATTAATATAAAAAATTATGAAATTTTAGTAGTAGAGAAATAAGATTAATAGTCATCATAAATTTATGTTTTAATTAAAAATTTAGTAAAACCATAGTTAAGAATTAATTTTATTTCAAGGATATCCATTATAATTTTTTGAGAACATTATAGGAATTTCATTAATATAGATTATAAAAAGTGCACAAGGAATTCTAGGAAAAAACTCATCGCATCAGGTAAGGAATCAAGGATTCAACCCATTATTGCAGGAAACCAAAGGTTTTTGAACTATCACTAGCCTACATTCTGTCCTTGTATATATGTCATTGTATTTAGTTAAATTATATGACGAGTTAATATTAATGATGAACTAGTGTTTTTATAGTTTATTTATTGAGATTAATTAATGATATTGGATAAATTTTAAAAACCATATTAGATATGTAAAATTGTTTAGGAAATATAGAATGAAATGTATCCCTTTTATGTATTTTATGATCCATTAGAAGTGAATATTATTGCTTCTAAAAAATAATAATTTTTTGACATTAATTAGAAGAATTTATGTTCAAAAATTATGTTCAAAATAGTTATAGACAATGATTATTACAAGTACTAATTGGGATTCATCATTAATGGGATGAAAATCATTGTATTTTTTACAGGGGTGTTTGATTTATTCCTAATAAGTTTCAGTGTGAAATGGTTTGTGGGGAATTTTTTGGGAAATACATGTGGTTTTTTCAAGTCAGGTCACAAACATAGATAGGGAGACCCCATTTGTCGCATCCTCTTTATTTTGGGTCATATATCCTTTATATGATTTATTTTTAGCCACATCCATTATATAAGTATCCTCTATTTCAAATGAAGGAGACAAATTAATTATATTTCACACCTCCTTTTTTGGATAAAATCATTATATTCATTAACGGTGAGATGATACATCTCTAAATAATCATCATTTTTATCGGGGTGTATATCATATGAAGTGGATAGGTAGTTAATTATGAAATGATTAGATTTTATATTTTTAAATAATGTTTAGAGGGTCGAGAAAAAAAGGATCTATGAAATAATGAGAATTAAAATAATGCAATTTTCATTAAACTACCTTAGAGATTTGATTTATCTAGGAGGCCTTTACATTCATAATTAAGAGAGTTTAGTCTCTATGATAACAGGGATCATGTAAAACTATAATAACCATTTATTTTACATTGGGGTATTTATCTTATTTTTGGGTAGTGTTCCTACTTCAATTTTGATTAATGTTCTTTCTATTTTTACTCTTACAAAAACAATCAAAAAAAAAACAACACAAAATTCATGGATACATATTTTTTGGTATCTCTTATGAAGAGCCATTTTCAATGTTTATCTTTAACTATAATTGATATTCTAGTTGAATCTAGTGGTATTGGTTTAGAAATTTTATGGAATACATGTATAGTATCCTATCTAAATTTTCAAGGGATATCATGGATTTTTAGGCTATGTGGGATCATTTTATTATGTGCATGTATGGGATTTGTTTATGAAATATGAATGGTCTGGTCTCTATTACGTGGATGATTTATCTGGATAATTTACCATAACTCAAACTGAAATTTGGGTGGATACTTGGATGAAATGGTATAAGATACTACAATAATAACTGGGTGGGAGTTACCCCTATTTTTTTGTGCCATCCAAATTATAACATCACTTTTTCTCAAGATTATTCTTTTAAAATTTTTACTAAGGAAAAAATCGGGCCACAATAATTTGATGACTTCAAAAAATATCCATCTTTCACCTAATCTAGAATATTTTTTGTTTACTAGTGCATCATAATTGTTTTTCTCTACTAAGGAGTGTTATTTTTTCCCCTAGGTGAATCCTGAGTTGAGAGTGGATACATTTTTTTGGTGAAAAGATATTTGTATAACCTATTTATTCCTATTTTGGATAATAAAGAATTTTTAAATTCCTAATTATGATTAAATTTGATAAAAATTAAATTATTTTTTGAGAATTTGATTCTAGTATAAATTCTTCAATGAATTATCTATTGATCAATTATTCTTTGAAAGTGATTGGACTACAGTTGTGTGGTGTAGCTTTTGGAGACTCATTAGAATTTTGTTTTCATAAGGAAACAATGATTATTCATTACATGAATGTTTTATGGGTAGGAGGATAATATCATGGAATTCATGGAAATTTGAACTCTGGTTTTAGAAAGTCACTAGTGATTTTGGAATACTAGGAATATTTGAAGGGTGGAAGTTTCTACTAGATCTGGATTAGATTTAAAGAATCGTCTAGTTTATTTTCCACTGAGTTGAGTTTTATCTTTAAGAAATAAGAAAATGATATCTCTTTTAGGATAGTTATGATCGGATTAGGATTTGAGTATATCTTACATAGAGTGGACCCACTAGGATAATGGGATTGGTGGAGTTCCCCTAATAATGGTTTCAAGCTCAACTATGGTGGCTCCTCTAACCTTGGAATTATGAGAGGGGGAGGCATTCCTCATGACCAGAACACATCATGTTTTATTATATTAGTATATTAAATGGGAAATGTGACTCCATTATAGTTGGTGATAAGTCTTTTATTAATGATATGGATACATTTCAATCCTAAAGCATTACCCTAATGTTGATTAAAACTGATTCCTCTGTTCTCAAAAAAATCCCTCCAAGGGTGGTACGACACTCTATGGCCTATTATCTATCTCATTAAAATATCGAGGGATCATATGGTCCATGAAATTATGCCTCATACATTACATGAATGTAATCATGCTAATGATTTTTAGGACTCCATGGGTAACAAGGATAACCCTCTCATTGTTTATTCAATAATTTGTACATTACCCCCATATTGTACTACTTTTGTATGGTTGGATTCCACTTGCCTCCACTACATTAGCTCAATCTTATTTTTTCCCTTATATGGTTCATAAAAGTTTCTCACAATGAATTATAATAATTTCATAGAGTAAGAGATCAATTAGAAATTGATCAATTCATAACCATGGGATGAAATTTTTCCTGTGAAATAGAAATGTATCATGTAATTTTATTTTTATATATTCATTTATATTAAATAAATTAATTAATTCTAGGAAAAGTGAATTGAATTTTTTTATCCAAATACCTTCATTTATGTTTTATTGGTTATCTTATAAATCATTACATATTTATGGTTATGAGGCTATTAACGTTCCCTTGATCGCCCGCCTTCTTACGACCAATGACCTCTATCATTATCTAAAATTATGTATTCTTATTTTCTATGTTCATATCATCGCATACCAATAAATATATTTTTTATGAAACCTACTTTATTTTATTCCATATTTAAATTTTAAATTCCTTTAACTCTTATTAAATGAATATTTTATAAATACTTTTTAGGATACAGTTTTTCAAAAAAGGATTTCAAACATATCAAACCATTAATTGCTGAGATCCTGTTAAAATTGGGAGGTTGTAATTTATTTAATGTGGGGAAAATGAATCACATTATAATTATAAAAAATATCATTTCATTATATATCATATGTGACACACTACACAAATCTTGAATAACCCATGAAATATATTTCTTTTTATTTATTCTCTTTGATTTCTTCTTGAACACATATCCTTAGGTGTTAATAAACCATAATATAGTAAAATATAATTACATTGAAATTAAATTATAAGGTATGCATATAAGTAACCAAACTATGAATATTATGGCAATACTTTAATTATAAATAAAATATGAGTCCATTAAAATAAAAAAATGTTTAATAAAAATATTATTTTTCTAATATATGTTTTAGTCACTATTTGGGAACATAATTTAAAATACCTTTTAAATAATATTAGGAAATTAATTTGATAAAGTTTAATGAATTTTTTCAGATAATAATATCAAATTTATCATAGAGTGATGTTCTGGTATTTTTCTAAAATATATTATTTTTTTATAAACAGTGAAAAAACAATGAATTTGAATTGAAAACTAACATTCTATTTAAATTATTTATAAATTTATATTATTTTTTAATGTTTTTAAATTTAAATTAGAAAACTTTTATATAATTTTTTTTAATTTAGGTTATTCCAATAAGATTCATAATTATTTTATAAATAAAAAGCATGTTCAATTTTGTACATTTCCTTTCCAAAACCAAATATCATTGTCACATAGACGAGGCTAATTTTAAATTATAATTGTCCACATCTAGGTATTGAATTTGAAAAAATGTATAAATAATATTATTCATCGTAATTTATAATTTGTTTTATTTTTGAAAAATAGTTTTACGAAATTGAATAATGAAATAAAAAAAATTTAACTGCCATAAATTTGATAAAATTGAATTTGATGGGAAATAAATGAAAATGATAAGGATTAAAATGATATAATAAATATATAAAATATATTGGATGGAAATATTTCAACCTTACATCATCCAAGATCCATAATGTCCCATTATTTTTGAATTTTCTATATTAATGATGTTGGTATGATTGTATCAGGTAATAATATAACAACTGTGCCACTAACCTCACTTATGAAAGGTCACTCACTATCCACTCTAATTCACACCATAAAACCCTTTTTATTTACATGATACCTTCCAAACCAACTTAAAAAATCCCTAATATCTTCATATTGACTAATTTTTAGGATAAAACAAACCTAGGTGGATTTTGTGCAATCCAATAATGATACATGAATAAGAGGTAACATTGTTCAATGACCATTTTTATTTTCTTCCATTCTCCACATCACTAAATTATTATTAAACCATTTCAATATAATAACATCTACATAATCCATATAAATATTTTTTATATGGCCATTACTTAAAACCATCTCCACTTCCATCAAATGGGTTATGAAATCCTAAATCATTTGTACGATGGATTACCGTCTCACGAACTGATATCATTCATTTTTCAATAACCACTTCTCACAATTTGGTGTGATGATGGATGTAAATTATATATATTGTATTTATAACATAATTAGAACAATAATTTCATTATATCATATATATATTTATATTTATATTCCATTCTGTAGGATATATGATAATGTTTCTCATTTTTACGGTAGACTACCGCCTCACGATGCCATGTGATTTATCATTCACTAATGCTTCAGATGAATGGTGATAAGGATAAAGAAAATTATTTTATGTGATATACAAGAAATAATTGTGATTTTCATTACATAATTATATATATATATATATATATCATTTCCTCTCTTACCTTTTCACTCAATGATATATGATAACATCATTTGTATATGTGTTGACTACCGCCATCACAAAGCGATGTGACTATTTTTGATCACTAAGAAAAATGAATGAAATATAAAATTATGTTAAAAACTAATTATTTATATATATATAATATTATAAATAATCTATAAAGACAATATATTACTAACCTTATTTATAAAATGATCATTGGAAAATGAAATGTTACTCACGTATACATATGGACAACTGTCTCCATGATCATAATGTACTTAATTTATCAACACTATTATTCATGGATGGTATTAAAATTATAATTGATATGAAAATTTTAATATTATTTAATTATTATTATTCCATAAATGATCGATCTATATAATATATTAAATAACTGGATCTCTCATGACACAGAACGAATAAGAAACAAGGCAATTAACATCCTAAATAATGGAAATAATAAAATGTTTCTTAATAAATGGTGGTAATATGTCATAAAATAATAATATATGATATTATAAAAACTATTATGGTCTTGGAATATTACAAAAAAAATTATTGGAATCATTATTATAGATTTTAATGAACAATAAACCAAATGGATGTGAGGTAAGTGATTTGATAACTCATGTTCTATTCATGTGGTGAAATTTCTATTTCATTTCTTATGTCGTGAAAAGTTTATTTTTGTGATGAAGATTGATAATTTTATGTAAAATTTAAACATTATTTTTGAGGATTTACAATTGATACAGAAAATTAATTCATTGATTAATGCACACATATGTGATATGATTATTCGTAATGGAAATCATTTCAATTTCTCTTCATTGAGCCATATTGTATTGCTATGCTCCTAATTTTTAATATGGTTTATATATAGAACCATTAAATTTAATATAATTATTAATTAAAAATTTGTGTTATTTTTGGTTTCAAAATGAATCATTTCAGCCAAGGGGTCATGTTCTGAAAATTACCAAGTGGAAAAATTTATAATGCAATATTACATTATTCTTTGATTAATAAATTTATCTGGAAACAAATTAAATTTATGATGATATTTTTTCATTTCAAATTGTATTTATATTAACTAAAAAAAATATTTTATAATGGATTTGATTATAACCTAAATATTATACCATTTTTACAAATGGTATTTACATTAAATGTTATTTTATTAACTGGGAAAATACATAAAAATTTATATCGATAACTGAATATGGATAATTATTGCTATGGAATTTTGTTTTGGAATTAAATAAATTATATTATATTCAAGTGATTATTTTTAAATTCAGTACACTATTGATCAATGTTATAGATATCCCTTTGATGCATTGGTAGACTAATGAGATGAATCAATTAGCTAGAATTAGTTAAATGGGTTTCTTCCTGTCATTTTAAAACTGTCTTGAGGATAGATCATTATAGTAGATGTTTCATACACCTGAAACATGTTATCCAAAAATTAATGATATCCTTCATTACAAATTTATTTATTATTTATTATTTACTTTGGTATTTTATCATTGCAATTTTTCATGGATGAATTTCATTATCAGATATTGATTACCTGGAATGTGTGTTCAGTTATTTAGCAAGACATATATATTATGTATTATCATGTTATGATAGACATGTTATTGATTAAATGGAATGGGTTTTCATTTATTTAAAAATATATATTGGTAGGGACATATCTAGTTATGATAGTTGTGTTATTGATTTAATGGAATAGGTTTTAATTAATTTACCTCTCCAAAGATTATTCTAGTTAGTTATTAAATGCATTGTTTGTTCATATGTTTCCCTTTAAATATTTTTCATTAAACATTGATTATGATTCATGAATTCATGATATAATTAAATTCATTTAATTATTACAATTAATTTAAGTTCACCCTTATCATGTTTCCCTTCCCTTGGATTTTTAAAGTGTTTTATGATTAATGTAAAAGGTAATACTATAGGGAATATTGATATTCTTGAAACAACAAGTTGTAAATTATGTTACAGAATTTTATATCAGAATCATGTGTTTATATAGTTTACCAAGAATAAGAACATATTTAGTCCTTTGGGATTTTATTTCTGTTATCTTTTGTCAATGTAATAAACTAGACACCATATTTTGGCTATTGGGTTCGGGGTCACTACAATGCAACTATTGAAATTATCCAAAACATATGGGGGGAAAGTTGGTGGTTGTGCTGTTATTTAGGTAAATATATTATTCAAACCATTATATATTGAAAAATATCTCTAATTTCAAGGATAAATAAGGTTACCTTATGCCTAATTGATATAGTGGTGTTCATATGATAATGTTAAGAAAAAAATGAATTTAATGGTTCATCCCAAGTGTAAATGATATTATCATCTTGGTGTTGGAACAATCCCTTAAAAATTCACTTGACCAAAAATGAGAACACCAATAATATATATTTCTCTTTACTCAACCTATTTAGTTGTATTTATTGTATATAGAAATAATAGTTTATAATGAATTCAACAAAATCCGATGTAGGCTGATCTGTGAAGGAATGTAGCACTGTAATGTTGAATTTGTTAATTTCATTTTTCCTCGACCTATAAGAGGGCCTTATAAAATAAGGATTCATAAAATAGATATAAATTTAAAATCTATATATATCCCTATCTAGGAAATTATTTCTTGATTGTGGTAGATTGATTTTTTCTTTTCATTTTCAAGTCATTCAAAAAAATATTATTAAAATCCACTTGTAAAAATTGTTTGTATGAATAGTATTACATGAATTATTAAATATATAATTTTCATAATCATTTGTAATTTATTAATTATTTTTTAATGAAGAATACCTTTATTTTTTATAGTCATTATATTCTTCAGATGTTTTTTTCTACATAAATGGTATTCTTATGATTTATTAGTGAATATAATGATCTATTCTGGATCTTCTATGAATATAATTTTTTAAAAAATAATTTTATTTATGAAATCATCATAGTAAAATTATATTAGGGTATATTTTTGTGATTTTTCAGAAAGGATTCATTTTCGATTGAAAACTGAAAAATAATTATTTTAATAGAATTATGGTTTTCATTTAATTTTAAAGTAAAATTTTAATTTTAATTTTATATAAAGGGAAATTATTAATTGGTTATTTATATAAATATAATAAAATATTTTAAATCATAATTTTACACTATTATGGTATTTTTACTTTTTTTACTTAAAAACAAAATTTTTCAAGAAAACTATTTTTCATTGCATTATGCCGATTTAATATCAAATTAATTTATAAATTATTGTTATTATAATGTTAAAATATTAATTCCATGTTTGGAATAATTGTTTCAGAATTTATTAAATAGTAACATTTTATTTTTTGTCAATATAAATAATAAACATAGTGATTTTATTACCATCGTAAAGGGTAATTCAGGTAATTTAAATTAAAAATAATAAGAACCTAAAATGAAACAAACACTTGAATAAATATTATATTATGAAAATACCTTGAAAATAATTATCATGGGGTAATATTTATGAACTTTTGGGCCACATTGATATGATTGTGACCATTATATTATTTTATTTAATGAAAAATAAAACGTGTCACACTCATATTTTTTAGAAGTGTAATATTTCAAATATGTTGTTATCAAAGGGACCAATTTTACTATATATATTTTTTAGTGTGATATAATATTTATATATATAGTGTCAATTTACATATATTTTTTCAAAAATAATTAATATAAATGTTTTCACAACAATGATGCAGTAATTATTTTATTAATGGAATAATCAATAATATGATATTAAAAATAATAAAAGTTATATAAATTGATATATTTATGGATAAAAAAGAATTTTATGTATTTTAGTACATCTCTAGGATATAATAAAATATTTGGATACAATTTTACCTTTCATGCTGTTGTTTTCTAGGTGGAGGTAGTGAGTAGTATCAAAATTTAAAATAATGATATTTTAGAGGATACATATTTTATTAAATTATGTAAAGATAAAAAAAGTAGTACATAATATCAAATGGGATAATATATGGTCCAAAAGGTCATCCCCTGTGAATGTATAATCTATTTTAATGATTTTGTCTCTAGAAGAGTGTTACTTTTATAAAAATATTTTGAGAAATTATAAAAGATCCCCTCACCTAAATTATAAAAGTTAAACCATTAACTCACTTAGTTATACAAATTTCAACCATATATATCCATAAAAAGATTCAATTTTTTTACATTCAATGTATTTATTTATTATACTGTGGTTTTGCTTCTTCCAAAAACCCTCACCTCAACACATAAAAATAATTAATAAAAGGCATCCTTCATAGATGATGTAATATTTTTTACAAACTTTTTCACACATATCTATTCATATACTTCTTTACATGTCTTGTTTCCATTATTAATTAATAAATAAATTGTAATATTTATACTAAAATGTTATTATGATTATGGGGAACCCTTATTCAACCTTTTAACCTTCTTATGCATGATGAGAGCACAACATGTGCGTACATACTATTTATCATCTCCACGTAGTGGGGGAATTCATTTATCATAAATGAAGTACTTGTATGGATATATATGATACCTATAAAATTATATTTATTTTAAAAAATTAAATTATCGTCCATTTCCTTAGCCACTCACCAATAAGGGAATGACATCATTTATTTTACGTATATACAACCTACCGTCTTCATGATGTTATGCGACTCATTTTCCATATCCAATATTAAATAATGGATAATAATTTTTTTAAATAATTAAGTACGTTACATAGTGAATTATTAAGATAATTGATATGATGGACTTATATCCAATCCACTTGAAAATGATCATACATGAAGAAACACGAAAAAAAATAAAGCAGTTCACACCCGAAACATTGGTTATATTGAAATATTATTAATTAATAGGTGATAATAGGATCAAATAAGATATAATAAATATTAATATGGTTCGTTAATAAATAAATAACATTATTTTAATCATTATATAGAAGGATAAATTATTAATAATAAAATGAAGCTTGAATTAATGTAATTCATCTCAATTTCCAAAAATCATGTTATATTTAAAAAATATATACCGAATTTATTTTCTATGGTGCATATACTTTCAATTTTATTTATTTATTTCCGTAATTATTTTTAAAATTACATATCTCTTATAATTCCATTGTTTAAAGGATTCGATTGTTTCCAAAGTCGTATTCCATTTTTAAATATGTTGATTACTTTGAATTTTATTTGAATAACAATAGAAATAATGTTCAAACTACATCATTTACTCAATATCAATATTTCATGATATGGAATATTTATTCATGAATTAAATTAATCACTATGATATATTCTGAATGTGTTGGGCTAGAAGTGATATGTGGGGCCTAGAATTATGCATCCCCTTAATGCATTATTTTGTCTCATGAAGAAAATAATATTGTAAAATTAATTTTTTTTACCCATTGTTGTTCTAATATATTGTCCATGGACTTGAATTATAGACTTCATGATATCTGGGATAATTTTATTGAATAATTATTTACTTCCCTCCTTTAGGATTTGGTAATTATTTTCCATGATATTTTCTCTATGGTACTATATGTGCAATGATATTGTACATAGGTTATTTACTAAATGGAATTTAATAACAATTATTTACGTGTCCAAAATTATTTTTACTTACCTTATCATGATAGAAATGTTAATGGTGGATGGAAATGATTTTATAGTAATTTAACATTCAACATTGACTTGGATTCATTTTTATTGATTCATGATTTATTCATATGTAAATATATTATTACTGAGCATTTAAGATCAACATTCCTTTTTTTGATCATTTAGAATGTAATGATAGAATATATGAATAAGTTAATGAATTAAAATTGATTTCTGTTATGATCTATTTTTAATTACCAATCTAATAAGAGTACTATGTATAAATGTAGTTCATTTAGATTATTAAATTAGTTGGTCATCATATTTTGAACCCTTGTATATAATACTTATACAATTATGTAATGATGGACTTGAGACTACTCAAGTTGGTGTTGTTCCATTTGTTGTATGATTCTTTTTTTAGAAAACTTGGTAGCTATATTTTAATATAAACATATTTATCATGAGATCTATGACAATCTCTTAAAGTATTTGATAATTTTTACCATTACTAGGATTTTATTTTTTTGATCAAAATTCATGATAATTATGATCGTACTAAACTTGTTCTAAAATTTAGTTATGGTGCAAAAGGGATGAATGAAAATCAAAATCCCTGGTAAATGTTGGAATTTCACCACTAAACATGAATACCCCTGGTATTAGGACTGACCCGATCAAGGATTTATTAGGGATTTTTAATCGGGGTATGGTGAATAAAATTTCTTGAATATATAAAAATGTTGTTTCATGTCATGATTCTTCTATGATCGATAAAATTATGTGACTGAATATCCCCTCATTTAGGGGACCACTAATCACATGGTAGCTGATAGATGGATTAATTCCATTGAAAATATATTTGTAGACGTTGGATGCAATAAAAGAGAAAAGGTTACACTAGAAGTGTATTGTCTCAGAGGTGATGAAAATCAATCTTGGTAATTTATCTAGAATTCCATGAAATAATATTAAATATTACATATTTTTTGGAAATCTGTTATAGTGATTTTTTTAAATTTCCCTCGTGAACAATGAACTGAAATGTATAGAAATTTCTTCTGCAAAAAGGAAATGTATGATGAAAGTGTTGTGATGAATCAGGATACCATTACAATACAATTAGGGTAGAATAAGAATTATATATTTAATCAATATAGAATGATTGATAATTTAGGATAAGACTGTAATAAAATACTTTTAAGGGATGTAGATTCCATAAGAATTTATTCATATGATAATTTCACAACTCGTCCCCCGGGGCTCGGACGTGACTGCTCCAAGCCCACCTTCCATAGGCCAGGGGATGGTGACTAGAAACTAAAGGATTTTTTCAAACAAGGAAGTCATTGCCTTAGATATCTGTACACACACAAAAAGGGAACTGAAGTAAACAACCAACAAAGGTTATGTATAATCATGAGAGTAAAGTAAAAATGTAATCTGAAAAGAGTGGGTCAGAATACATGTCCTAGAAACAAAAAATACAGTAAACATATGTCGTATCCTCCCTAGAGAATTACCTGGAGGGTATTAGAAATAAGTTTTATGTCTAAGAAGAGGATCTCTTCTGCTCCCATCGCACCGTGATCCACCAATTCCCAAACCTCGAAAGTTTTCCTCAGAGCATCAGTAGTCCACACGAGACACACACGTGCAAGAGGTTCCCATGATGGGGTTAGTATAAAAACAATTTAGGGGACTCCAAGACCACCAAATGTCTCTTAGTTATCCTCAAAGGGAATACATCATAATAAATACCACAATGGTTATATCACAAGCATGGTCAACATCATGAATCACAAAGAAAAAGAGACAGCTCACTCTAACGGTATAACATAAAGGTTACTGGGAAAGGGATGACTAGTCATAAATCCAGATCATCCTATCCATATTAACTCAACCGCAAACCAGTATAGGTCACTTTATGCTGACCAGTATTGGTTGCTAGATGCTGATCAATATTAGCCAACGGTGTTGACTTCTATTGGTCGTCGGTGCAGACCCGTATTGGTTGCTAGTGCTAAACTGTGTTGGTCGCTGGGGATAAACCACATTGGTCCCTAATGTTGACCCATATTGGTCGCTGGTACAGAGGTAGTGATGATTAGTTGTATAACTAGATCATCCCACTATGGAGTTTCTGATGCTAACCCGTATTGGTCGTTATTCTTCTTCATGTCACATCTAGCCACTAGATTTCCGCACGAAGCTTGCCTGATCTTCTGAAGTATTTTCTCTTCAATATTTCAGTAAACATTCAAATTGTACAATTTCCTACAAAAATATTACCCAAGGTACCACCCCTCCATAGGGGTCCCAATGTGACAGACGGCGTGTCGATCAGACGCTCGGTCTGTGAGATATGGGCACTTTTGTAAAAAGGAACTCGTTGGAGTTATGTTTGATCCAACCTAGGTCGCACGTCAAACTCCATCATAAATAATTTGGAATATCTTAAAAGGACCGCCTTTTTACATGGGTCATTATTCCATATACTACAAGTGGATCAGACACCTGGTATATTAGTTACACACCTTTCCATGAATCTGCGGTGATCGCACCATGGTTAGGCCTAGCTCGATCGGGACTGCCTGAATATGTCAAATGGAATGCATCCCAAAAGGGGTCTCAACACCTCTGACGTAATATCAAACGGACACTCGGTTTGTCAGTAACGTGTGTTTCTTTATTTGGGGGGCCGGATGGGATTATGCATGGTCCGACTCAGTCAGGTCGTCCCGACACAACAGGTCATGGGGTCTACCTGACCCCACACTGGTCCAACCCATTAAGTGTAATCCCATTTACTGGTTCTGGCCCATCGGGGTTGGCCCAACTATTTCATGGGCCAGTTTCAAGGTTGGCCTGACCCAATGGGTTGGTCTCGGTCCACCCATGCTGGCCCGGTGGGCCACAAACCTAGGTGGTTCGGCCTGCCCGCATCCATCCTCATCCGCATGAGGTGGACCATGTCCCTAATTAGCCTAGAGGACGTGAGTCTATTTCATCTTGATGTTGGGGTGATTCCCCACTGCATGCAATGGTTGTCCTGGTGTTCGACAGGTCTCTAACATACGGGGCGCAACACGGGGTCGCGTCACCCCCCTTCTACCGAGGCTTGCTGGTCGTGGCTGCTTCTGCTGCTGGCACCACCCCTCTCTGGCGTTGCTGGCTTTGGAAAACTGCCTCTATCCACTAAGGCAAGAGACAATGCACCGCCTTCCCACTACCTACGTCCGGTGGCTACGAGCCTCCTCCGGCCCCTACCGGCCACCACGGGCATGGCGCCCCAGCGGTTAATTCTGCGGGCCACCGTACGTGCTCCAGTGGTCCGTTAATAGTGTTGTCTGTGCCTATGATTCTCATGGACAGCAGACGTCAGAGCGTGATGCTCAATCTTGTGTTGCCATTAAAATTGAGGAAATTTATCCCTGAAGAACACTACATGAAGGAAGCGGCGGAGGGTCTAAGCCATGTTCATTCATCCTGCTCCCTCCATGTTACCATAATAAGAAGTGGGAGAATATTTATTTGACAATAAATATTTAATAAAAGCATTTCAATAATGTTAAAACAAAACCAATCATAAATCTCCTACCTCGGGATATGTTGGAGGTGTCTTAGTTGCGGTTTGAGGAGCATCCACATTGGATAGAGTCGTCAACATTGGTTAATCACAAATCATTGCTACCAGAGCATTCATACTCTATAGGTGGATTTTATCGCGTAACTTCCCCAGAGTTTCCTTGTTTGAAGATGCTATGCCAAAACTCCACCACAGTCTCCCTTTTAATATGAGGGGGAAATCTAAGAAATGCATTGAAGAATTAATGATGATCATTAAATGAATTAATGAGATCTTTTAATTCACAATGGTGAGGATTCAAAGATGATAAGTCAAGCCATTTAATGGATTGAAAACTCTCTGGTCCCGCCACTACCACTCATCCATTGGAGAAAATGAAAATAAAATAACAATTACATGTTATTTTATTATTCTTTAAAAATTTAAAAACCTATATTTTAATCCCGACCAACATCAGTCTAAGTGACGCTTCCCATAAGTGAATCTTGGAGCTGTAGATTCAACGGTGCACTCAGATTTTTTATCTGAGCACCAATTAAAAAGATAGAAAATTCAACATAAGCATTTAGTGAACGTACCTTATAAAAAGTTTATAAATTCATTCAGGGCACACCGGGCCTTGTAATCATGCACCATCAATATTTTAAAACTCATAGAAATCCTAAATAATTTAAAAAAGAATTACGTTGAATTTTCGAGTCATTATATTCACCTTACCTTACAGCTTTAGGTCCCTGAAATCTAAACAAGGCTACACAAAAAAACAGGTGTACTGGACATGAATATGATCCTCTTTCTCCCATGTGTTATCCTGGAGATTCTCGTGCAGCCACAGAATGGGCACCAGTGTTATCGACTGCCCTCAAAGGATCTGCTCCTGTTGATCCTCTATCTCCACCGAGTACACTGTAAAAGTCACCATGTCGTCAATCTTCATCACTCCATGGTCAATGATGTGATATGGGTCATTTAGGTATCTCCTAAATTGGGATAGTGGATGATGTCGTGCACCCTCTCCTACTGCATTGGCAGTTCCAAGAAGTACGCCACCTTGCCAATCCATCTAATTATCGTGAATGGTTTGATAGAGCTCAGGTAAAGATTGAAAACTCAACAATATCATGGTAGTCCCCGTCAAGGGGAGATTCACACGAATACAGCCCCCCCCCATCTAGGAACAAATGTGGTCTCCATCACCTATGAACATACAAATTTTATCAGAACTCTATAGTCTTCATCCACTCTCAAAAGACCCTCACCTTCTCAATGGTATCTTGTACCATCTCTGGGAACATTGGTGCTGGATCTCCTAGATTTGTCGAGTACAAGGGTGGTCTAGATGGCCATTCATACAATGCCATAAAAGGGGCCCTTCCAATGGTGGAGTAATAGTTGTTGTTGTATTTGAACTCCACAAAGGGTAGGTTGTCCTCCCATCTATGATCTAAATATATGAAACATGAATGAAGAATGTCCTCCCTGGTTTGGATAGTTTTCTTAGTCTAACCATCTATAAAAGGGTGAAAATCCATTCTCAAGTGAAGCTGAGTCCCAAAAGCCTCCTTTAATCCTTTCCATGACTGGGTTATGAAGTGGGCATCATGGTCTGAGAGTATCGTCAATGTCACCCTATGAAGTCGCACGATCCCTTGAATGTAGAGTGGTCCCATGATCTCTTCCAACCCTTCTCTCAAAGAGCAAGGAAGTGAGCCGACTTGGTGAGTTGGTCAAAAATCACTGAGATGGTATTGTTCTATCTCGATGTATGTGGTAACCCCATCAAAAAGTCCATCGATATACCTTCCCACTTTAACTCTGGTATCTCGAGGGGTTGGGTCAGGCCAACTGGTATATGGTGCATGACCTTCACATTTTGGAAAGTGGGGCATCTAGAAACAAACTCTACCACAACATTATTCATCTCTGGCCACCAATACTACTACCGGAGGACATGATACATCTTTATCATTCCTTGAGGTACGACCATGGGGGATGTATGTTACCCCTAAAGAACACCCTCTTTTAGTGCCAAAACTACAACTAAACGTCCTCTGAAATGGATAATGTGCTCCCTACCATTAGAATATATATCATGTGCAGGGAAAGAGGATTTCTCAGCACGTGTAGTCTCACAGCTTCTATCTCTATGTTGCGCCTCCCGGACTTTATGATGGAGTGGAGGGGACACCACCATCGACTGGAGGTATACAATCTCATATCTATACATGTAAGATATCTAAATCAATGCTAACTACTCTGATGCCTCGTTCAGTAGCTATGAACTCGATATCTGGCTAAGTGCATCTACCACTACATTCCCCTTCCCAAGAGTGTAGACTCTCTCAATGTCATTGTCCAAGAGGAACTCTATCCAATATCACTGTCCAATATTCAGATCATTCTCTGTGATGATATATCTGAAATTGTTATGGTGTGACTAAATAATGAACCACATTCCCAACATGTAGTATCTATAAATCTATAGTGGGAAGACTATTGCTTCCAACTCCACGTCATGAGTCCCATAATTCTACTCACAAGGCCTCAGATGTTGTGAGCCACATTAAATAACTGAATCATGCAACATCAAGATGAAACCGAGTGTAGTCCCTGATGCATCATAGTACCCAACACAGCCAGTCCCCTCCTCTTGTAACATCATGATGGGAGCACTAGTCAAGCTCTGTATCAGCTATTGAAAGATCAACTAGAATTTCTCTAACCACATGAATGATTTCCCCTTTTTCAGTAAGGAAGTTATAGGGGCCTCTACTTTGGGGTAATCAGGTACAAACCTCCGATATTAGCTAGCTAATCCATGGAAGCTCCGCACCTCAGTAACCCACCTAGGGGGATCCCAAGATAGCACTGCCTCGATCATCACTATATCCCTTGTAAATCCCGCCTCTAGGATGGAATGTCCCAATAAGTGGACCTTCAATATCCATAACTCACACATTGAGAGCTTCCCATATAACTTCTTCCCCATTGTGTGTTGAGAACTATCCTCAAGTGTACAGAGTGCTCTTCCTCAGACACTGACTACAAAAAGATGTCATTGATGAATACCACAACAAAGAGATCGAGGTATGGATGAAAGATCCTATTCATGATCCCCATGAACACTGCTAGAGCGTTTTTCATTATTGAAAAGCATCACTAACAACTTGTAATGGTCACAATGACATCTTAAGGATGTCTTCAGTACATCCTCATCTTGTTCCATGAGCTGATGATAGCCTTATCTAGGATCTATCTTTGAGAACCACTTCGCTCCTTTCAACTAATCAAACAGATCATCAATCCTCGATAGAGGATACTTGTTCTTTACAGTCACCTGGTATAGGCACCGAATGTCCATGAATTTCCTCAAACATCTATCTACCTTTTTGGGAAACAAGACTATGGATGACCATGGAGAAAGATTGGGCCTTACGAATTTCTTCATCTTTACATTCTGCAACTGTACCCTTAGCTCTCGGAGCTCCAGAGGGTCCCTCTGAATTGGGGGTGTATATATCGGTGTTGTTCCTAAGTACATGTTAATGCGGAAGACTACCTATATTTGAGGAGGTAGTCCTGGAACATCTTCTGGGATGACATCCTCATACTCGTCCACCACCTCTGAAATCTATAGAGTCACCTCATCCACTGTGTTGAAGGTCATGCAAGCCAACTGATATGTAATCGGATACACCCTACTAAGTGCATGTCCATCTCCTACTGCTCTGTTTTACTTCTAACCAATAAAGGAAAATTGTCTTACATCTATGTACGTACATTGAACTATACATATCAAGCAGTCAATATGTCCATGAACTATTGATAGACAGTCCATGCCTAGTATGAAGTCGTAGGGGTTCAACACTACTACTAGAAGAACACATCGGAAACTCACTCCTCTGAGAGTAAGATCACACTATCGGCACCAATGTATGATCGATGAATCTCTTCATATAGGAGTATCCAAACGTAAAGGTCAATCTAAAATCTCAGTCAGAATCTCAGAGTCCCGAACTATGTCTCTGAAAAGGAAAGAATGGATAGCACCTATGTCAATAAGCACTGATTCTAATGTAGATAAGATACCAATCTTACCTTGTATCATCCCAGGGACTTCAGGATCATCAGCATCTACAACTTATAGCTGGGCAAGTCCCCATTCAGCTGCTCCATGTGCACATTGTGGGCCTCCTATGGGTGGTTTTGGTAGTGTATGGTGACCCTGACCACCTCCTGATGCATATCCTTTTCCCCTACATCGTCCATCGCATGGCTGATGGTAATGCTCCTACTGCTACCGCTCCCTCGGTGGCCCATCCATCATATGCAGATAATATGTGTGGGGAGTTGGATAGCCACAAGTCATTTGACCCTATCATTTACACGAAAAATAGATCATGCCTCAATGGTGGATCCCTCGGCCTCTTGATCCATGCACCACTATCCCTGCATCCCGGGTTTTCCCTCCGGATGGTCTATCCTTCTTGGTCTTCTACATCATCTGTCTACGACCAGCTGTAGATGACCCTGAAACCAGTCATCATGTAGGGGATCTCGTTATTGGTTCCTTCTCGACAAGTATTCTATCTATCAGTAAATCTTTCTATATCACACCACCCTACATCAGGATACTAAGAGAATCTTCCATGGCTGTGATCCCTCATTGGAGTTGTTGCCCAATTTTCTGGGCCTTGATGTAAGGGTCTCGTACCATATCAGTAGAGAATTATGAGAGGTCATTAAATCTCACCAAGTACTGATCCTCAGTCTGGATTCCATAATGTAGATGAAACAATTATATAATATGCATAGAGTGTATTTTGGATAGCATGAAATACGCCCTGAGAAGGCTCTCAATGTCCGGCAAGGTGAGGGTCTTCTCCTCATGCACCTAGAGCATTGAGATCCACCATCGTCCTACCGATACCTAAAGAAGGCTAGCGGACAAGATCGTCATTTTCTCATTAGGTATCTCTACTAAGTGAAAGACATACGAAATGGCCACATTCCAGTCCAATGTTGGATGGGGGTCTATCTCACCTCGAAACCTCGGAGGCCTTTATCTTTAGAACTCATGCAATGCATTCAGCAAGCATTCATGATCCACTGGTAGCATCTGCTTCTCAACGGGTGACAGTGCTTCTAGTATACCACCTGATGGTTCCATCACATTGAGTCATGCCTATACTGATGCCTCATCACTTGGTGGTCCACTATCACGATCTCTAACTTGAATCTTGGCAGGCTGTATTCATGGAGGCATCCAGTAAGAAATAGATGATCCATGGTCAATAAGTTATACCTTGTGAGATGAATCATGAACGATCAAGAAATCGTTTCAAAACACTAGAAACCAGTGTTTTCTCGTACCTACTCAGAAAACAAAATTCAGGGTCTGAGTTTATAGATACATTGCCCAATGCACCAACTCTAGACTCCCAATACCGAAAACAAAACTAAAGACACTTTACGCCATAGCCTCATTAATATTAGACTCTTTGTTCTTCTGGTAGAACTGTCTTCCCTCTAATACCACTTCTTCAAAACCCGTCCTACGAGGCCCAGACATGACTACCCCAGGCCCACCTTATATAGGCCAAGGGTTGGTGACTAGCAACTGAAGGATTTTCCCGAATAAGAAGGTCATTACCTTAGAGATCTTTACAAACTCATAAAGGAAAACTGAACTAAACAACCAAAAAACTAATTTATAACCATGAGAGTAAAGTACATCTATAAAATGAAAACAGTGGACCGGAATACAAGACCTAGAAACAGAAAAGAAACTAATCAACTGTCACATCTACACTGGAGCTCTATCTGGAAGGCAGTAGCTATAAGTATGATGTGGAAAAAGCGGATCTTGACTGCTCCCATTGCACAAAACTCCACCATGTCCCGAACCTCCAATGTATGTCTTAGAGCATTAGTAGTCAGCACTAGACACTAATGTGTAGGCGGAGCCCCATTTAGGGGTGTGTATAGAAACTCAGTAGGGGAAATCAAGCCCCCATAATTTATCTTAGTAATCCACCAAGGAAAACATAACAAGATATACAAAAAATGCAATATCACAAGCATGATCTACATCATGAGGCACAAAGAAAAAGAGAATGCTCACTCTGACTGTATAACATCAGTGTTACTATGATAGGGATGGCTAGTCGTAAATCCAGCTCATCCTATCCATAGTAACTCTACTACTGAACCGTATAGATCACTTTATTATGACCGTATTGGTTTCAAGATGTTGAACCGTATAGGTCACCTGTGCTAACCCGTATTTTTCACTGGATCTAACCCACTTTTGTCACTGGTGCTGGCCCTTATTGGTCATTATTGCTGACTCGTATTAGTTAGTGGTGTTGAACCATGTTTTTCACTAGTACAAAAATATGGATGATTATTCATAAAGCTAGATCATCCCACTCTGGTATTTCTGATGATTCCATGTATTGGTCGTTCTTCTTCTTCATGTCACAACCAGCCACTATATTCCCGCATGACTCTCACCTAATATCTAGAAGACTCTACTACTCAATCCATATGTCATCTTTTAAATAGTAAAATGTATCGATGAAAGCATACCCACGGGGTTGACCATTTATAGGCGTCCCAATGTGAATGAAGACGTGTCGATTGGATGCCCGGTCTGTGAGATATGGGAACGTTTGTAAAATTAATCTTTATGCCATAGACAGTGTGTTGATCGGACGTACAGTCAGTTAGTTGCACCCCTTTATGGGAATAGGGGTGATCACACATCAGTCCGGCATGGCTTGGTCAGGACGAAAAAATATTCCTAAGGGAACACTTTATAAAATGGGTCCCAACACCACTAATGGAATGTCATACAGGCACTCAGTTCGTCAGTTATGAGTGTTTCTTTATTCTGGTTCTGGTTGGGTCTGGGACTGGTTCGACACGGTCAGGATAGCCCGATTCAACGGTCCCCAGTTTCTACTTGACCCCACCCAGGTCTTTCATGTTATGGGTCAACCCGGTTCACTGTGACCAGCCCGTCGGGGTTGGTCCTACCCGTCGGGTGGGGCTCGGCTCACTCACATCGGCCTCTGGCCCACGAGTTCAGCCCAGTGCACCTGAGGTGGACCGTGTCTTCAATTGGCCCCGTGGAGGCAATTCCATTTTATCCGACCTGTGGGGACCTACACCACCATGTGTTAAGGTTGGCTAGGTGTCCAGCCAGTCTCAGTTGATGCAGCGCGGTGCGGGGTCACACCGACCCCTCCTGTTGTGGCTACTGCCGCCAGTTCTTCCTGCAGCTGTCATCCTTCTCTCGCACTGCCGACTCTGTCCAGCCACCTCTGGACATAGTGGCGTGCGGTGGTGTGCCACCATCCCACTGCTCACATCTGGTTGTTGCGGGCCTCCGCTTTCCACCGCCGTCTGCTACTGGAATGGCATGCCAACAGTTCTTTCCATGGGCCACCGGATGTGCTCTTGTGGTCCTTTCTTGTGTTGATTATTCCTACGAGTCTCCTAGACTTATGTTTTCACAATCTGACCCTCTTCCTCATGTTTTCGTAAAAATTAAGGAATTTAATCCCCAAAGAATGAAACATGAACGAAGTGGCAGAGGGTCCGTGCCTCGATCATTCGGCCAGTGCCCTCAGTGTCAATATGATAACAAGCAGGAGAATATTTATCTTACATTAATGATTTAATAAACACATTTCACTAATTTTAAATCAAAACCAAACATAAAACACCTACCTCGAGATCTATTGTAGGAGTCATGGTTGTGGTGGGAGGAGCATCCACATTAGATGGAGTCGTCAGTGTTCGTTGATCCTGGATCGTTGTCTCCCGAGAATTCATTCTCCGTCAGCGGATGTTGTCACATAATTCCACCCGAGTTTCCTCACATGAATAATCCATTACAAAACCCCACCCCAAGATCCATTTAAATAGGTTGGGGAAAGGTGAATAACACATTGATTAATTAATGATGTTCATTAAATGAATTAATGAGCCGCTATTAATTCACAATGGTGAAGTTATGCAGTTGATGAGTCAATCCATTAAATGGATTTAAAGGTCAATGGTCCCACCACCCCTGCTAATCCATTGGAGAAAAAGAAAATAAATTAACAATTATATGTTATTTTATTATTAATATATATGTTCTACATAATCTTTTTCTCTCGACCATCCATGGTCAAAGTGATGTGTCCCTTAATCGAATCATAGTGCTGTAGATTCAACGGTGCCCTCAGATGTTTAATCTGAGCATCAGTTGAAATGATAGAAAACGCCACCCTCACATTTACTAAAGATACCTTAATAAATGTTCAGAAATTCATTCACATCAGGCCTCAAAATCATATGTCATCAAATTTCGCATACTCATAAAAATCACAAATAATTTAAAAAAATTATATTGTTTTTTTGTGTGTCTTTAGAGATAAAATGGAAATATGCACCATCAAAATATGTAATGGATTTTTTAGATCATATATATTCAAGGGAAATAAATATAATAATATTTCAATTATGTACCATTAAAATGGTAACTCAAAAATTAATAATAAGTGAAAAATATATTTAATTATTATAAAAATTATTGGAAGAAACATTTGAGGAAATGCTAAAACGGAACAAGAGTTTGTTACAAGATTGGTGATAAAAGAAATCAATCTCGTGAATGTAAGTGGACGAAAAAAAATAATGTTATCAATTGATTCACTTGTAAATAAATAAGGAATCATTCAAATCAATTTCAAAATCTCAAAGGGAATATACCACATAAGATTCCATGTAGATAATTATAACCTTATACAATCACTAGAGCTGAAGTGTATGTTCCAAATGATGTTTTGGAAGATACATTAATCATTTCCTCAAATTTCAACAATGCATTATTTGATTTAGGATACAAGCATTATTTTATAGCTTCTATGTTTTATTTGAAAAATAGATATTTCTATTTCCCAATAAGAAGAGATTAGTTAGTCAAAAATCCATGTAGAATTATCATTGTGACACAGATGTTTTAAGAATATACCATTATGAAAAATAATCATTCTCTATTTTAAAACCTTATTATCATAGATAGTTTGTATTTTTAATAATATTTATTGTTGATTGGTTTTGAATGGATTATTAAAAAAAATTTAAAAATAAAATGAAATTCTGATTCTTGATTAATGAGTGGAACTCAATATCTTTAGAGAAGAAACATCATCATCTATGTCATGGGAATAAATATCTCCAATAACAATTATTAATTAGTTGCATTGGGTGGAATAGAAGATATATGGAAATTCTAAAATCATTATTCTAGATGTAACTATATTAGACGAATACATTTATGTATTTCATGAAAACATTCCTAGAAACCAACCATATCATGAGTTTAAATTTTCCATTAAATTAATTTTCTATGTAATATCTATATAATTTACTCCCTATAGAATGGCCACTTGTGAATTAGTGGTTTTTAATAAATAACTGGAGGAGTTGAGTCATAAAATATGTATTCACTATAGTGTTTCACCATTGGTAGCCACTTTTCATCATTTTTAATAGGAAAAATAGATCCATGAGGCTATGCATTGTTAATATCGAAATCAATTCTATCACAATAAAGAGCAAGTACGGTTTTCCCCTTATAAGAGATTTATTTGACCAAATTCATGGATCCCAATAATTCTCAAATACTAAACTTTGTTATGGGTATCATCAATTATCAGTAAATAAAGAATATATTCAAAAGGTTGAATTTCAAATGAGGTATGGGAATTATTTTTCTATAGTAATTAAATTTGGACTCACTAATTCACCATATGATTTCATGAATCTAATGAAAATATTATTCAATGAATATGTTGATAAATTCGAAAAGATTTTTTAACATATCTTAGTCTCTTATAAATGAATTTAGAACCATTAGAATCACATTAGGATCATCCTAGAGATTCAAATAAGGGAATGATTAGATGTTGAATTTAGAAAGTGTGAATTAAAATTCATGAAATATCATTTCGTGACCATATTTTTACTATGGATGTATTCTCAGTTGATCTTGTAATGTCCTTGGAAGTCTAAGACTTCATTAAAAGAACAAAAATAACATTGTACATAGTTTTATTGTATTGTAATGTTACTATTAGTGATTCCTTTAGAATCTTTCTTTATTGCTTAAATTTTTAACCAAGCTCATACATAAAGGGGTTATGTTTATATTTATAAAATAAGGTGTATAATGTTATGATTAATTGATGAGGAGATTGTTCAATGATCAAATATTTACTATACAATCATGAAATGATGGGTTTTTTAATGTACAATGATTCATCATGGAATATACTAGGTTGTTTCCTTATAAAAATTGGTGTTTCTTTTCATATTAATCAAGGAATTTTAAGAATAATGAAAAAATTTATCAATGTCCTGGCTTTCAATTAACAATCATAGTTTTTTCTATAATGATATGGAGTAACTATCTTTGTAGTGGAATATTGCAGATATATAAAGATCAAAAGAGTTTAAAAAAATACTCTCATAGAGAAAAATCAGCATGTATGAAATACGATGGCTCAAGTAACATAAGGATTATTGTATCCCAATACACCAACACCTAGAGAAATAAAATAAGAAATATTATGCATTATGTTGGAAATATCATGGTGTTCTCAAGAAAATGAGCATATAGAAAGATCCTAAAATATTGGATTTAGTAAATAAGCATTTGGAAATTGTTATGTAATGGGATCACCAAACCTTATACAAATTATTAAGAAACCATAATTTTTGGATGTGATGATATGTACTCAATTTTGTGGAGAGAATGTTCAGAATAAAATTGATGATTTGAATGATGAAAAATTGAAATGAATTTTTTGTGAAGTTTGAATTTTAAAAATTGGAAAGGGAATATGTATTCCATAAATAGTTGAGAAGAAAAGGGATCTAGTGTATTTTTCTTATTGATGAAATATCTCTATACACCCTTATAGTACTAAGATTTATATTCATATGAAGGGACATTTTCGGTGGGATAATAAGAACCATGAAATTGAAAACTATGTGTTAGAATTATTTATTTGTCAACAACTTGTGTTAATGAGAGAATATATGATTGGATTCTGGAAAATTATATATGTACCATGTGGAGATGGAAAGAAATTAAAATAGAAATTTACCTAAGTATACCAACAAATCCAATACGTAATGATATTACCTGGGTGATAGCACCGTGATTCACTGTATCATTTTCACCCTTACACCACTGTGCTTAAATTGTTTTGTATTGAAAATTATAAAAATAAAAAAAAATCATATCAGGATTGAATAATTTATTTTTTATTTTTTATTGTTAAAAAGGTAAATGATAATTGTTTTGAAAATATCATTGAAGGTGGAGGTGATTTGGAGGTCCTGCGATAATGTCCTAGGAAAATAGGCCAAAATGTGTAGGATCCATGCACACCAATGGAATAAACCTCATTTTTTACTATAATGTAGATCAAAATGGGATGAAAATTTGTGGGCTGGTCCAAAAATTAATGTTCTCCATTTCATATGAAAAACTGAAGCCCCATTCGGCTTTTACAATTCCCATCCAAACTGATCTATCCAAATAATCAGATCTGCACAAAGTCAAATGCGATGTTCTATATTTTATCAATATCCCAAACTGTAGTTGTCCAAATGGTGCCACTCTTTCAATAGATATAGTCACATGATGGGGAAACATGTTTCTAGTTTGGTCAAAAGAATTATTCTACTGTCAAGTGGTTGAAAACCATCTTCCAATTGGTTTTACACAATAAGTGTGCCCAAAACCACCTTCCACTTTTCCTATAAAATGGTATCTTGGGCCCCTCATTTGTAGGATTAGAAAGGAGGAAAATATTTGGTATTTTGGAGACCCATATGAGTCTTATCATCCTCAAAGGAGTTCTGGAGGCCCCTCTCCTCATATGGGGATCCAGGATTATGGAGAATTTTAAACTGAGCTTCCTCCTCCTCCCAATGACGTGCTAAACAGTGGAAAATATTTTCAAGGGAGCTACACAAACTTGTGAGGGAGTTCCAACACTTGTTCATCTAATGGTTTTGTGTAAATTGTGTTCTAAATATTTAACTTATTTCTTATCTTGACATGATTCTCTTCTGATTTTATTTCTATTGTTAAATTTAAGTGAAACACATTTTATGTCAACACCGATTAGGTTGAGATATTTTGTGGGAATCTGGAGTTATTCTGATTGAACAAGACAATAGTTATATTTATCTCGCACATACATAATATTTTAGTATTCATTGGTAGTCATTCATTTCTATTCTTGATACCCAAACCATGACAACATGATTGTTGTGTCAAGGGGTGTATCTTTGAGCATAGTTTAAGAGGCAAGAGGGAAGTTGAGACCTTGAAAACCCTCAACAAAAGGATTCCATTAAAAAAATGTGTATTTTTTAGAATGACGAACTCAACATGTTGTGTAGTGAACTTGAAATTCCCTCCTTATCTCATAATTCTAAAACACCACTTTTATTTATCAACTATTATAGTCTTTAAATCAAGTCATATTCTTTAAACTGTTTTAAACCCACCCATATTTTAGTATTTATTATTTAAAATGCACACACTAAACCTTTGAATGATCCTTGAGAGACAACCTAGGGTTGGACCTAGACTACAAATCAACCATAAAATCATTATCAATTTGATGTGTAATGACAACAGGATCAAATTTTTCCGTCATTTCCAGGGAGCGCATTGGATTTTAGTGCATGTTTTTATAAGAACTTTTTTCAAAATTTTGCGAATATTTAATTATTTTATCATAAACATCATCCTATATTTTTTATTCTGATTTATTTCATTGGTTGGTTTTGTGAAAGACACGTTAAACTCTATGAGACCTACCACCTATGGATCCCGAAATGGATAGGATACTACATCAGCGTCATCGAGACACACAAGAGAACACTGCGAAGGAGGACATACAATACATAAACATTATTCTTGATCCTTCCTCTTCTTCTACTAGAACCAATATCAAAACTAAAATAAACTTGCATAACATGGCTGAAAATAACTAAAAATTAAAATAAATAACCTCACCTGATGTTGATATCCAACCCACATATATTCAAATGCAAGGCGATGCACCTAATTTTGAACTAAAATCTGGTCTAATTCATTCATTACCAAGATTCCATGGACTCTTTAGAGAAGATCCACACACGAATTTAAAATAATTTCATACTGTTTGTTCAACATTCAAACATGATAATGTGGATGAAGAATAAGTAAAGAATAGAGAAATACCCTTTTATTTTTAAGATATAACAAAATATTGGCTATATTATGTTAATTCCCCAATAAGAGGCTAGGTGGATATGAAAAACCTTTTTTTGAAAAAATACTTCCCAACCTCTTGAACTGCAATAATAAGGAAAGAAATTTGTGGGATATAAAAATATCAAAGGGAAACACTTCATGAATATTGAGAAAGATTTAAAATATTATGTTCATGTTTTCCACACCAACAAATAAATGACCTAATTTTAATTCAATATATTTATGAAGGCATAATCACTATTGATATAAACATGATTGTTGCTTCTGTAGGTGGTGCAGTGGTAGAAAATACCATAACTATTGTAAGGACCATAATTGAGAACATGGAAGAAAAAACTCAAAATTTTGGTTGAAGGTCCAGTATACCCATTCGAAGAGTCCATGAGGTGTCCTTAACTGAATTTAAAATGAAGGTGGACACAAAGATTGTGGAGCTAAGTTCTCTTCTACGACAACTTGCTTTCTCCCAAGGGAAATCGCAATATCCGCCTCCCATCCAATGTAAAATCTACTCTTCTAACACCATTTATTATTACTAATTCCCCTAATTGATAGAATATTTTGAGCGTCATTAGGCAATATTCCCTGGACACCCCTATAACCAACCATTTATGCATGAACCATACAATCCATCCAACTCTGGGTGGAAGGAAAACCAAGCTTATAGGCAAGGGAGTATTCAAACAAGCTTCATCAACTATAAAACCAACAAGGTCATATTAGTCATCCACCTCCACCATCCAAAACTCCTTTACCACCCCAAAGTCCTTTCTAACCCCCCTTCTCAATCTTGAGCATAGAAAAGAAGATATTATGTATCAAATGGATTCCAACAGTCTCTTAACCTAACAAACAATCGAGGCAACCATACAATACCTCAAAACCCAATTAGGCCAACTAGCTTACTCGGTGGGGGAAATTAAAAGTCATGGGTCAGTAAACTACCATCTCTACAAGTAGTCAACCCTAGATATAAAAGAAATGTTATTGTTATTACCCTTAGGTGTGGAAAATAGATGAATCCTCCATTAGAGTCATCCCCTCCTGAGGACACCTTCATCCCAACCATTAAAATTTTTCCAAATGTTAAAAAACCATGTCTTGAGAGAATCCATTCCAAAGGACAGAGTGTGTATGTTGGTGAGTCTTATATCCAAGCCATTCATCATCCATTTCCCAAAAGAGAAACCCAACCTGGGAAACAAAATGAAACTGAACTATATAAAAAATACTTGAAACTTTCATAAAAAAGTGAAGGTAAACATCTCCTTTATTGATGTTGTGAAAAACATTCCATGATATGTAATGTTTCTGAAGGATATGTGTTCACATCGAAGGTGACTTCGTGGAGATGAGAACCTAAGATTGGGGAGGAACATACCAGCATTAATATAGTCATCACTTCCAACCATGTTTAACGATCTTGGGATATTATCAATTCCTTGAACCATACGATAGTATTCTATTTCTAATACTATGCATAATTTAGGTGCTTCTAGAAATGTGATTCCTCACTCCATTTACACTACATTGTAGGTTGGCGAACTAAATCCCACTGGAGTAGTCGCTTATCTTGCAAATCGGAGTACAACACACCCTTCTGGTGTGTTACAGGATGTTCTTATGGGGGTTCAAATTTTAATTTTTTCCTGCTAATTTCTATGTGCATAAAATGGAAGATGATATGATGAATGGACATGGACAAATAATATTGGGGAGACCATTATTGAAAAATACCAATACCATAAATAATGTCAATAATTGTAAATTATCTATATAATTTGGTGGGGAAATAGTCCATTTCAACATCCTTGATTCTATAGAACACCCCTAAGAAGAACATTCCCCTCTCTTAGTAAATTTAGTTGATGTACTCCCTTCCCCTGAAAACAATTCTTATCATTCCAATGATCCCCTTTCTAAGTTTTCTTCATTGATTGAAGTTCTACGTAATTAATCATGCATTGATTATTGTAGTGGTCTAGAATAGTGTTCTGTATGTTTATTAATTGATGATTTCTTGAAAAATGAGGATCCAGTGATCATCGATGATACTGCTAATTTTTTAAAATATCATTCATTGTTTGAGGTTGATACAATTGAGAAGTTATATGAGATCAGTGGCCTCTCACATTCACACATACTCCCATCAATCCAAAATCCACCTGAATTGGAATTGTCACAATTGCCTCAATAATTAAAATATTCTTATCTTGGGAATTAAACAAAGTTACCTATCATAATTAATAGTTCAGTCCCCCCCTGAGAATGAATTTTGACTCCTGGATCTTTAGAGGGAGTATAAACATACATTTGGATGAACACTTCCTGCCATTCCTCGTATTAGCCCATCGATTTGTACCCATCATATTTTCTTAAATGATGAGGCTAAACCAGTAAGGAAGACACAATATTGACTGAACCCAATGCTCCTAGATGTTTTGAAAAAGGAATTGAAAATATTATTAGCTCCTGGAATCATTTAACTCATCTATGATATCCAGTGGGTTAGTCCCTTTCACGTAGTTCCCAAAAGAACTTCCCTTACTGTAATCAAAAATGAAACTAAAGAATTGGTTCTAACAACTGTGTAGAATAGTTGGCTGGTCTGCATAGACTATCACCGACTAATCCAACACATGAAGAAGGACCATTTTCCATTTCCAATCATTGACCAAATGCTAGAGAGGATAAAAGGAAAGTCTAATTAATGTTTTCTTGACGGTTATTTTGGATATTTTAAAAACTATATTTCCCCTAAGCATTAGTAAAATAAAACCTTCACTTCCCCCTTTTTCACATTTTTAAATTGAAGGATTCCATTTGGACTATGAATTGTTTCGGGTTCATTCCAACTATGTATGGTAAGTTTTTTTAGATTACATGGAATATTTCATGTATTTTTTCATAGATTATTTCACTTCTTATGGCTATACTTTTGATAAGTTTTATCTTATTCATGCTCAAGTACTATGTTGCAGTATTGAAAATAATCTTGTATTAAATTATGATAAATGTTATTTCATGGTAAGACAAGGTATAGTTGTGGGTCATGTCATTTCCAGGACTGGTATCCAAGTAGATAAATCAAATGTGGTTTTCATTTCATCCCTACCATTCCCTAAAAATGTTTGTGATGTGCGGTCTTTAATAGGTCATGATGGATTTTGTCATCATTTCATTAGTGAATTTAGTGAAATTTCACTCCCCCTCTCCCGGTTAATTCAAAAAGAAAAGAAATTCGTTTTTGATAATGAATTTGAGGAAGCTTTTATTATCTTATAATGGAGTCTCACATCACCCCCTATAATCCAACCACCTCGGTAGGACTTTCCATTTGATCTCATGTGGGAGGCCCCTAACAATGCAGTTGGGGATGTTTTATCACAAAGGGTCGATCGAGCTCCACATTTCATTGCCTATGCCTCATGTACATTAGACCATGCACAAGAAAAATAAACCACAACAGAAAAATAATTTCTTTCCATTGTTTTTTCCTTGGATAAATTCATGTCATATCTTTTAGGGTCTATAGTCATTGTTTTATCAGACCATGCTTCCCTCCGGTATCTCCTTATGAAGCCAGAAGCCAAACCACATCTCATTCTCGGGATTTCCCTCCTTTATGAATTCAATTTAGAAATTAGAGATAAAAAAGGAGAAGAGAATGTGGTGGCTGACCATATCACTAGGATTCACCCAACCTCAGACATTGACCCATCCCTATGTATTCCCATAATTGAAATGTTTCACAATGAAAAACTGTATTGAGTGTAAGATAATATTTCTGGGTATGATGAATTAATAAATTATTTGGTACCATCTTGGATTCCTAATGATTTAAATAAAAACATGGCCAACCATTTTAAACATGAGTCTTTTTCTTACATTTGGGATGACCACTACGTTTGGCGCACATGTAGTGATCATGTCTTCCGGAGTTGTGTTTCAGATAGCAAGTTTCATTCCATCCTTCAATTCTAATACACTCTTGATTTTGGGGGCCACTTTGTCCCCAACTAACTGCTTCCAAAATCCATGATTGTGGACTCTTTTGTCCAACACTTTTTTGGGATGCCCATGATTTTTTAAAACATTTCCTTATTTTCAATGAATTGGTAATGTCTCTAAAATAAATGAAATTACCAAACATCCAATTCTATTTCTTATCATTTTTTATGTTTAGGGTATTGAATTTAAGGATCCACTTCCCAATTTCTTTGGAAACTTATTCATTCTTCAAGAAGTTGATTACATGTCAAAATGGGTAGAGGCACGATCCACACGGACTATTGATTCTATGGTAGTTGTAGAATTTTTTAGAACACAAATCTTCATGTATGTTTGTCTTACCTAGGTTCATCATCAGTGACCATGGTTCCCATTACTACAACTGAACAATGCAACCACTTTTATGTCGGTATGGGTTCGGTCATCGAGTGTCTAATGCATATCACCCACAAACCAATAGTGAAGTCGAGGTGTCAAATAGAGAGGTAAAACAAATTCTTGAAAAAATGGTTCAACAAATAGGAGCGATTGGAGTCTTAGACATGATGATTCATTATGGGCTTATCGTACTTCCTTTGTGATTCCCATTGGAATGTCACCATATCGTCTTATGTTTTGAAATAGTTGTAACCTCCCTATTGAGATTGAGCATTTGGCCTATTGGGTCATAAAACAATGAAATTATAAATTTTCTTGTGGAGGTGATAAATGGAAGTTTCATATTAATGATGCTATAAGAAATGAGAAGAGATACATATGAGAACTCAAGGATTTAAAAAGAGAAAACCAAGGTTTCCCACGACAGTTGTATACTTCATCTCCAGTTCCATATTGGGCAGAAGGTCCTTCTTTACATAGCAAGGCTGAAGTTGCACCCAAGTAAGCTTCATTCCCACTGGTTTCGCCCATAAACTGTTACTAAGGTCATTCCCTTTGGCGTTATCCAGGTCCAAAATGAAGAAACCAATCAATCAATCAATGTTAATGTGCAGCGTCTGAAGCATGTCCATGAATCCATTCTAGAGTCCCTGATGGAGGAACTCCATGTTCAAGAAGCAATCTATTAATGAAAGTAATCATGTTTTATACTTCCTTATTATATTCTATTTTATTAAAGTGAGGACACTATACACTTTTGGTGTGAGGGGATGGGTATATTTCATGGTTAGTTATAAATTTTCATCATCTTTCTTATATTTTTTAGCTTACTGAATTGTATTTTTACATTCCCCTTCCCACCCATCACTTTTTTGCAAAAAAAATTACTTTTTTATGCCCAAAATATCAAGGAAAATGAGGCTCGTTTAATCGTGGAGGTTATTGAAAATTTATGTGGAGTGAACATATTTCATGTTGTTTTAAGATTCAAAAAAGTTCTGATGAAATTTTCATTTCAAAAAGAATTCAATTCTGTTGTGTTTCTTTCTTTTGTAATTCATTTCTATGTTGAAGATATAAATGGTTGTATCATTTTGAAATCATTGAGAAAAATGGTACCTTTTTTTGAATTGTTTAAGGAAAAATTGTGTCACTTAATCTATCCCCATATTTTTGAACCAAACCATGAAATGGGAAAATTTATTACATAATGGAAGGAAAATATATGTTAGGTTTATTTTTCACTACATTCCAAAATCATTTCTCTATAAATTTTTCCCTTATCCAATCTATTTCATTATTGAACTAGATAGACCTATGTGTGTGTACTTGTTATCCAACTATTGTACAACCTAAAAATGGGTTGTATATTGGGAATGTCAAAAACCACCCTTCCTCAAACATTGATCTTTTTATAAATATTAAAATTTGTGTTGTGAGGTGATCAAACATGGGTTGGGTGAAGAGTGTGAGATTTGTTCAAAGTGAAACTTTTTAAAAATTAATAAATGAGGGGAGTGGTGAAATGTAAAACGTATGGCGATATCTAGGTCAGGAACTAATGGTTTGACTTCTAGGAATGGTTAAATGTGTGGGTATTGAAATTTGTCTACAAATGATGCGGGGAACGTTCAGTGGAATAAATTTTGTAAGTAGACCATTATTAAAATAACTTATATTTACTCGATAAAAAGTGGAATGAATAGCATGAAATGGTTGCCACACACACACATGGAGATTTAGTGACATGATTAAATTTTGATTTATTATCTTTTATTAGTGTTATTCAACTCTTGGAATTTTATTTTGATACAATTTTTGAAACATCTTTGTCTATGATCACTGAGTAAAACTCCTCAGTGTGATTTTTTGTTTGATCACATTTCTATCAAAAATTACATTTTATTTGAATATTAAATCTTAATAAACTTGGAAAATATTTACATGCATAATTTTTGATATTAAGAATTTGGCCAGGAGTGCATATGTTTAGTTTTGGGGGTGTGATCGCACCGTGATTCACTGTTTCATTTTCACTTGTACACCAATGTGCTAAACTTATTTTATATTTAAAATTTTAACAATAATAACAAATATCACTACAAGTTTGATTCAATTATTTTTTATATATTATGTTTAAAGACAGAAATTATAATTGTTTTGATAATATCATTGATGGTGGAGGTGATTTGGAGGGCATGGGTTGATTTCCATGGAAAATGGGCCAAACTACGTAAGATCTGTGCACACTAGTAGACTCAACCGAATATTTCTACTAAAACGTGCATCCAAATGTTATTGAATTTTGTGGGATGGTCCAAACTATAATGGGATACATTTCATATGAAGGAACCTAATCCACATTAGGCCTTTAAAATTCACATCTGAAATGATCTGTCCAAATAATCAAATGTACACAATGTTAAAAGCACTGTTAATTATTTTATCAATATCTCGAGATGTAGTTATTAAAATTGTGCCAAACACTCAGTGTAGAGAGTTAAAGAGGTAGAGAAACAAGTTTATTCTTTTCTCAAATTAATGATTTAGCTATAATGATTCCAAAAACCATCGTCCATGTGGTTTTACACAATATGTGTGCCCAAAACCACCATCCACTTTTCATATTAAATGGATGTTCGGGATCTTCTTTTAAATGTTCAGCTAGGAGGCAAGGCTTTAATATTATAAATTCCCATAGTATTCTTATCATAATCCAAGGGGTTATGTAGGCCACTATATTAATAGGGGGATCAAGGATGAAGTTGATGTTCCACCCAATATTTATCATCCTCCCGATGTCGATCTAAACGGTGGATGGTCATTTCAAGGGAGTGACACACAGTTGGGAGGGAGTTCAAACACTTTTTCATCTACAGGTATTGTGTAATTTTTGTTCTAAATATTTCAGTTATTTCTTATCTTGAAATGACTCTCATCTGATTTCATTTCTGTTTTTAAAATTATGTGAAACACTTTTTATTTCAATATAGATTGGTTGAGAGTTTTAGTGGGAATCTTGGGTTGTTCAGATTGTACAAGACAATAGTCCTATTTATACCACTCATACATAATATTTTAGTATTCTATGGTATCAAATCTTCTCTATGATTGATACCCAAACCGTAAAAACACAATTGTTGTTTCATGGTGTGGTTCTTTGTGCACCGTTTATGAGGAAAAGGGTTAGTTGAGTTATTGAAAACCCTCAAACAACAGATTCGATTAAATCATATGTATTTTTAAGAATGAAGAACTCAACAAGATGTGTAGTGAACTTGAAATGAAGTTCGTATCTCATGATTTTTAAAAACAACTTTTATTTATCAACTATTAAAAACTTTATGTCAAGTCATTTTCATTAAACTGTTTTAAAACCACCCCTATTTAGGTACTTTTTATTAAAAATGAACACTCTAAACCAACTAATGCTCCTGGAAGGACGACGAACAGTCTGTACTATACAGTAAATCAATCATAAAATCATAATAAATTTGACATGTCATGAAAGTGTGGTCAATGGGTTATTTTCGATTAGATTACCAAATATGAACATTTCCATACAATAAGAAAAAATTTAGCTTTTGAGTTTTGAGAAAGGCTCTACATTAATTCAGTTATAAGACATTATTTTTAACATTTATTTATTTTTCCTAATAGAGATCCCAGTTTTACATCAATATTATAGAAGAATCTGTAAAAAAATTTAATACAGAAACAAATTTGATCACTTCTTATTTACAAATAATTTTTTGGTTGTTTTCAGGAAAACAGACTTTTAGGGAATAGTGGGACCACATATAACATATTACACCTCAAAAATTCAAAATTCAATATATGTAACCCAAATAAAAATTATAAAATGGAAGGCATCATCGTGGGAACCATCAATTCAGTATGAAATCCCAAAAATCATGCTACTGCCCTAAAAACACATTGTCGCCATCATCTTAAAAAAGCATAGTCATCCTCATGTCTTCTTTATCCACCCCAAACATTATTCTATTGCCTACATGATCTCCAAACAGGTGAGAAACCAACCAAAGATAACACCCACACATTATTCTTTTACCCTCTCCATCACCATGACACCATGTTTTGATATCACAGAAACATCATTCATTAAAAAACATAACATATTCATCATAACAAACAAAAGATGCATCAGAGTCATCATCATAGAATACCAAATATGAAAAAAAAATTGAAATAAAAAATTGACCATAAAAAACCTCAAAACCACATTAGAATTATCCTAATGAAAACCCGGTGAACTAGGAAGTTTCACCAGGGATAACTACTAGACTATCCAAATAGAGTAAAAGAACTAGAATGATAAGAAAAACAACGCCTTCCAAGACAATTTTCTCAAACCATTGCTATCCCCCAACCAACATCATCCCATGAAGTCCCAAAATTATCATTGAGCCCAGACAAGATGGGTTTAAGCCCAATGAGTTTTAAAATAAGGGAATTATAGAGTAAGATCAGCACACACCACCAGCATCCCAACCTAAACCATATGAAAAATTAGTTTTTAACATTAGTAGAGTTTTAATATAATAATTTCTTCCATTAGAGTGTTCAAATAAAGTTTAATGATACATTGTGTCATCAAATATTTCATAAAGTATCTTATTGGTATTATGTTTTTCAATGGAATATTATAGGCCCAATATATTTGTAATAGTTCATGAAAAAGATAATGAATATTTTGATAGATTTTATGGAATATAAAATTTTGAAAAATTGGAATTCCAAAAACCAAAGAAATGATTTTGAATTTAAAGTGGTGGATCATGTCATTCTGATGTTTCTCCCTAAATGTTGTTAATAAGGATTGGAATGAATGGTGACTATTCAACCATGTACATAGGACCATTCAAATCATGAAAATAACTAGAACTAAAACTTCATTATTAGAAATGTCACCAAGTCTCACAATTTTTCATGATGTGTTACATATATAAATTTTATTGAAATTCATGAAAAAAAATCACTGTTTTAACCTATGATGAAATAGAACATTAACCTAACTCATTTTAATATGAAGTGACTATAAACTGTCTTGACACTATAGAGATTGTATTGAGGAAATAGATGACTTGACTAGTAAAAGAGATTTTGGGAGACAATAAAATAGAGGATGAAATGCTATAAATATAGGATATCATGAAGAAGAACCACCATAATATGTTTAGATTCTAATATTCATGAAATTTTTAAGGAACATTTTTTAAAGGATGGGATAATTTAACACACTAGTATATTATGGAATCCTTTTTCAATTATACTGAATGCTTTTGTTGAATGTGAAAATGAGACTAAATGAACCCCAAAATATTGTTATAAAAATACTTACATTTAATTAGAGGGTATTAATAATTTAATTTATATTAAAAACTATTTATATTTCCTGGTCATTTTAATGAATTAGTTGATTCATTTGTAATACACACTTGATTATTAGAAAAGTAAATTTATTCTTCAACAATATTTTTTCATCGAGTATTGTTTTCTATCATATTAGGAGTGAAAATTTTGATAAATTTATGGAATATATATAAATTTTATTTTATAAAATTAATATCCATTTTGTAATAGTTATATTACAATTTACTTATAATTCATATTTGGTATTTTTCAGAAAATAGTGATTTTCCATTGAATAGTGAAAATTACAGATTTTATTAAAATTGTAATTTTTGTTATATGTAAAAGTAAAATTATAATTATAATTTTATATAATGTTAAAATAATAATTATATATCCATATATAATTTAATTATATACGTTTTAATCATCTATTTTCCTTATTTTTGTATAAGTACATTCTTGAGAATGAAAATATATTTTTCAAGGAAACTACTTTTCATTACATTTTTTGTGATTAATTTTAAATTATTAAAAGTAATTTTTATTATTATAATGTTGAAAAATTGGGTCAATATTTTTAAAAATAATTTCAATATTTTTTAAATATTTCCATTTTATTTTGGATCAATAAGAACACTAAACATAATACTTTTTATTACCACTATAAGGATAAATCGGGTAATTCTGATTATAAACAAAATGATAAGAACCATTAAATGAACAAAACCCATACCAAAATATTTTATAATGAAAATATTTTTAAACTTACCATCCAAGGGTCGAATAAATTTCCTTTTTTGTCAACATGAACAAGATTATAACCATTGCTGTGTTTTATTTAATGCAAAGTCAACATGTAACACTCTTATTTTTTAAAAGATTAATTTTTTTAGTATGCTTTTTTCAATGGGATATGTTTGAATATTAATCGTATTTTTAAATATATAACATTTATCTACATAATGTTAAACAATATATAAATTTTAGTGAAATTTTTTTTCTTAAATTATTACACAATGTGGATGTAGTAATTATATCATTAATGGAATAATCAGACAAATGATATCAAAAAAATTAACTGTAACATTATTTTAGATTGATATAGAGATCCCTGAATTACCATGATTACGATTATATTCTTTATATTTTATAAAAATGTTGGTTTGAATATGAATTTCTGTCCGTTCGTTTTTAAATTTGAGGTAGTGAATATTATCAAAATTGACAATAATTATATTTCAAATGATTAATAATTTATTAAATTATTTAAAAAACCATAAAAATTAAATAATAAATAATTGGATATTATATTGTATAAAATTATATCCTCTATTAAATTTTTTCCATTTAGAATTATTTCACTATCGAATAGTCTTATTATATTTTAATACTTTTTGAAATTCAAAATGTACCCCTGAATTCAATTAAAAATGGGAACCCTTTCCATCACTTATTTCCACCACATTGAGAATTTTTGGTCAAATAATTAAAATCAATTTATCATATAAAAAACATATTTATGTTATTTAGGTTTAGTTCTATCTAAAAGCCCCATCTTAGGCCCCTTAAATGTAGTTAGAATGGAGGAAATTGATAGAATATGTAATTGTCTTTATCGACTCATTCACATTTATATCTTCTTCAACGCAACCTAAATGTGATTTATCCATATTAAATTAATTAATCATGTATAATTTATATTCTTAGATGTTATTATGTTTATGACTTAACTATATTCTATGTTTTGTCAGTCCTATAAAAAAAAAAGCATCGCCAGGGCGTAATACGGCTTATGATCTACACGTAGAGGTGTAATTCATTTATTGTCACTAATATACATGAATATTTATAATGATGGAATATATATATATATATATATATATGATACTTATTATATTCTATTTATTATATTAAATTAGTATAACATCCATTTCTGTTCACATTCACCATTAAGGGACTGATATCGTCACTCGTGGGTACGTACAATGTCTATCTCTTCAAAGTGATGTGACACATTTACATATCCCATTTTAAAAATTGGTTATAAATAAGAATTGAATCCCAAAATATAAATCATATTTTATTAATTTAATTATATATATTATTAATTTATATCACATCAACAAATACTGGAACTAATGTTATAAAACACACATGAAAAAATGAAGTAGTTAACATCTGAAACAATGGTAATACTGAAATATTATTAATGAATAAGTGATAAAACTGTCAGAAAATATATTATATTTTTTAATGTCATGTCATAATAAATTATTAACATTAAAACAATTCTAATAATTATGTTTTGGTATATATAACTAGAAGGAAAAGAGAGGTAATGATCCATTCATTGAGGGGTATTTTAATATTATACACCTACGTTCATTTTAATGGTGTGTATATTGCCTATTTGATTTATTTATGATCATCATTCATTTAAAAAATTTATCTTAAATATCTATATTCTTGTATAAGAGATATTATTTTTTTCTATGATATCTATGATTTTTACATATGTTGATTACTTTTAATGTTATTTGAATATATTTGTATAAAATTTTAAACCCTTACCATTTACTCTATACAGATATTTCCCGATAAGTAATATTGATTCATATGTTGAATTGATCATTTGAATGTCTGATAAATGTGGTGGACCTACTATGATGGGTGGGGACTAAATTATAAAGTTCATCGATTAAACGATAGGTATAATAAGACAAATATGTTGGCCAAGTTAAATTTGTTTTTCGCATAATGATTAATATTCCTTGTGAAAGCTCTTGATTATATAGAAAACATGATATCTAAGATCATTGGATATAATAATTAATAATTTACCTCATTTATCATTCTATTATTATTATGAATTGGATTTTCACAATAATAGTATATTTGGATTAAAATTTTCCACATGTTATTTAATAAATTTAATCTTCTTCCAATTCATTACATTTCATTAATTATTATGTATTATAATATCATGATTGAAAATTAATTTATTAAATAGAATGTGTGATCAATTATTTAACATTCCTTATAGATTATGATACATTTATTATTTATTCATTGTATCTTATCTTTTACACATATCCTTAATGAGAATTTGAGATCACCTTATTATTTTAAATTCTCCCCCAAATATAAAGAATTAATCATTGAATATGTTGATGAATACAGATTTATTTACTTTTATATGATATATATTTAATTATAAATCTAATAAGGGTATCATGATATATCCATTTCTCTAATATTATTAAACTATTTTTCCTTGGGGGTGAGATTCCTTTTATCAAATACCAATGTAATTGTGTAACCACAACCTCTAGGCTACTGGAGTTGGGGGTTTCACATTATATTCCATGTAGAAATTATTTTTCAAATTGGTTGAGTTGATCACAATGTAGTTATAAGAAAACATATTTTTATATTTATTATGGTTTTATAATTTTTATTGATAAGATGATTATTTAATATTGTTTTACTTTTTCCTTAATTGGTAACATGTGAATTGTCCAAAAATGGATCCAAAAGAATTCAAGGGTAATAGAAGAACATTATTAGTAATTTTTAAAATTATTTATTTGTAAAATTAATTAATGGTAGTATTATGGTAAGAGGTCTCACACTATAAATTATATAAAGATGCGTAGATCAAAAGATTCTAAATATGTAAAAAATACATAATAATAAAGATAAATGATGGAGTGATGGTGGAATTACGAGTTTTATTGTGAAATGTCAAAAGAAATAGTTTACAATAAAAAGAGAGAAAGATATGAAAGAATGTTGATTGTGTAAGCGGAAACGAAATGGATGGAATTGATAGGAAATGAAAATAATTTTTCATTGAATCCATCATAGACATTTTTAAAAGGTTTGTGAAATTGTGTAATACCTTCTTGTCTATATACAAAACAACCTCACAAGAGATATCTTCCCCAGATTCCAAATTTTTCATTTTGAACATGTTGAGGAATTCCATTAATTAGTTTTTGTGCACCATTCCTCAACATAAAAACTGAAAAAATAGATATTAAAAATTCCCGAATAATTTTAATCATTCTAAACATGTATATATAATTTAATAATATTATAATTTGATCAACACTACTCGATTCCCCCAATAAATCACATATTTATCCTCATCTCAATCTTATTCAGTGTATTTTATTACTTTGTCACTTCGATCAAACATTATCAAGGAAATAATATGATCCATAAATCTCATTCTTGTCTTCTTTGATCCTATTACCCTAGGTTCATTGATGTATCAATTGACACTTAGTGGATCTTAATTAAGATTCGAGTAATCATTGATAGAGGAATTAGGGTTTTATCAGGCTCTCGAATTTATCATCTTGGATGATTTTTTACTCATTTCTATTACATTCCACATATTTTATATATTCTCCAATAATCCCTACTGATACCAAAAAAACTCTTCCATCATCATCCTTTCTCAATAGTTCTTACATGCTTCATCCTCTATTCTCTATTTGGACCTCTTTGGAAAAGGCCCATATAAGGCCTGCTTTCTTTTATTATTACGATAACTATGACTTACTATAAATGATGATCTCAATAATAGATAATATTGCAGTCCCATATAGTATATTGTTTGAATGTGTAGAATCGCTATTGATTGGATTTTTGATAATTGTATGATCTATGTTATCTTAAAGTCACAGCATCTATACTAAAGGAATCATGGGTAATTTTATAAAATTAAATTATGGTATGTTGGATTTCAGCATGTAGTTTCTTAAAATTTGTTTTATCCACTAACACGAGGTCTTATTTTGTTATCTTTGGATGCGTTCTTATGTCATCTATGATTTGGTTTTATATTCATTCCATCCTTTGAAAAAAATTCACATGAAACCACATCAGTGAACACATAACCCACATCTGATAATCAGTCTAAACACACTCTTGTGTCCAAATTCATAAACACAAAAAAATAGTAATTGAAAATAAATTAATTAAAACTCTAAATTTAATTATAAAACCAGATTCAAATGTAAACAATCATAAAATAATATAATTCATTTAATTCTCTATTCGAAATCACTCAAATATCATATTTCAAAAAATTAATCAATTACAAAAATAAAATAAAATTTGAATAGTAGGGAAATCAATGTGTTCTCAATTGATTATTAAAAGAGAATTACTCCATAAAAAATTAAAAATAAACTCATTTAATTGGAATGAATTAATTTTGAGAATATAAAATCTCAAATTAATAAAAACACTATTTCTAATAAAAATATTCCAAATAATTTTCATAAAATATATAGTAACAATAAATGATAACCTTTTGCATTCGATAATTCCCTGACAACAAAAAATTTCAATAAAATATTCTAAAAATAAAAATAACACCTAGATTTAAAAATATTAATTAATTCTAAAATAAAAACAAATTTAATCCTTTAAGGGAACATTAAATTCATCAAAACAGATGGTGAAGTGTATTATAATTATTCTACATTAAATTCTCCCCAAACATTATCAGTTAAACTCTAAGGTAGTAACATAGATTTTATTTAGCTTCAAATAATCCTAGAAAATTGTTATCCATCCCATGTTCAAATTCAAAAACTATAGCTAAATATATATTATATTATTCATTTTCTAAAAATATTCATACATTTTATATGATTATTACTCACCACCTAAAAACTATAAAAAATCATTTTGTTGTTCCTTAAGCATGACAAAACATATTCAAGTGAAAAAAAACATTATCTTTATTTTGTGTCAAAAATCACAATATAATTTGTTTCTGACCCCAAATATATTATTCCCACTACATTTATATGACTCAAAATATTTTATAATAAGTATATTACCCCATTTAGCATTTTCGTTCAATATTTTCCTCAAATTAATTTTTTTAACAACTCCGAACATTTTATGATTTATTGTATCCATTAACATGTAAAAAAGTTATTATATTTATAAATGGATTTTATTTATTTACATACTCACCCAATTCCCAGTGTCTGAATATTTTACAATGGAATCTGAATTTCATATTTCACACTTATTTCAATGGACTTACATGACTTTATTTTCAGATGGATCCTAATGGTTTTTTATTTCAAAAAGGGAAAAAATTATGTTCAATTTGGAAAATATTTTTTCCACATGTCATTATTTCTTTATAATAGACAACTAACGATTCATACTCCTATTCCTAGTTGGTAAATAGAATTTCCTCAAAATGATGGAAAACATTCAATCATAAGTCCTTTAAATACTACAAATTAATAAACCTATAATTCAATAAAAATGAGAATAGTATCGTTCCCTTATATAAGACACGTAGAATTATAATTTCCCTATCAAAAACACACAATGAAAAAAAAAACGGAAGGACAGAAATGAAAAATTTTCAACTTGATAAATAAAATATCTTTAAGTAGGCCATTAATGGAAATGAAATTTATGGAAAAATTTATTTGGGAATTTTATTTGATAAAAAATGAAATATAATTAAAGAAAAATTTAATTCTCATACACCATATATAAACCCCAAATCTATTTGAAATGATTCATAAAAGTTGGAGAAATTATTTTAAATAATTATGTTCAAAAAAATTTTATGGTTTCATTAGTTCATAGAATATTTGATGGGATTCATGATAGGTCAAAAAATAATCCACACAAATAAATAGTCATTATATTCATAATATGAAATATAATTCCATCATTCAGTACTATGATCATTTTTTCATATGAAAAATATTTTATAGAAAATTGTTATGTTAAATATTGAGTTCAAAGAAGACTTTAAAAAGTTAATTATCATAAAAATTCTGGTCTATGTATTCTTATCACACAATGTATTCGAATTAGTATGAATTACAAGAAGTACCAAATAAAGGATTTCATAATTTTAATGGATTTTATTGAACAAATTTATCTATCAACATAAAAAAATATGAAATACTATTCTCAACAAGATTGGCGGTAACAAATTGTGAAGATATTAAAATAATAACTCCCCTTTGAATAATATTTTCTATTCACATAAAATAAAATATAAATCCCCATGTTTTCTAATGGAAAAATATTTTTCTAATATATAAAATTATCTTCATGAATTAAAAAAAGAAATTATTTTTCAGGATAAATTCTCAAAGAAATTAACAATTATTCTTTTAGTGTGGGAGTTTGAGATAGAAGATCCCAAATGCAGATCTTATTATCCATGAAGTAAAAAAACTATATAATGTATTAATTCAATTATAGTTAATATATTTTGTTCATGTTGTTAATTTACATAATTCACAAACACTGTGAAAGAAGAAAAACTTTTTTCAACTTGTGTTCAATGTATTACTTCATTTGTTTAGTCTATACCTTGTTGAATTTAATTTTAATAGTTTCTTTATATTGTCAATTTACTTGAGGCATAACCGATTACTCATGGTTTCTCTACCTATCGCATATCAACTTCAATGATTAAATATTCACTTCATTTATTTCTTGATCAATACACTACATAAGAATATTTATATCCATCAGTTTTCAAGGTTGGCCAGGGCTTCTCCCTCATGGTATGTTAGCTGACTACATGTGTAAATTTATAGAAAATATGGTGTTATAGAATGTAAATAGTGGTAATTAATCATAATCATATAAATTTAAATGTAAATTAAAAAAGGAAGGAATATAACCCCTTTAGCTTCCCGTCATTAAATAAAGACATTAAAGTGTCTATCTGGACATACCCCCCAATATTCAAACCATGGAAAATTGGTGTATATGAATTATAGAGGATTTTAACAGTAAATTTATATTTTGAGTCACAAAATATTTATCTAAGGGTTTTTAAAATTATATATTCTTTCAATTTTTCCTTATATACTTCGAATTTCCTTAGAATAATAATGGGTTTTACTAATGTATATATCCATAGAAACCTATTAGAATGACCATTGAATAATTGAAATGATATAAACTATTAATAAATATGACCATAAGTATTATCAATGATTTATCCCACACATATGGTAGTAAATAATTCAAAAAATGTTTTAAGAGTTATGGAAGACATGTCATTATGTTAAAAAACAATTGAAAAAAAGACAACAAAGGAGACTTAATTATGAAGTAATAATTTTATTATGACTTGAGGTAACATTTATTCTAAAAGATTGATTCAATAATATGAATTTTTCATAATAATTTTTTGAATTTTAAACTCATTATAACATGTATTATATGGTATATTATCAATAAATAAACCATCTTAAATTCCGAAATATTCATGTTTTTCTGCGGACAATAAACTATAACTACCCCTTGCCTGGGGGATGTAGAAACAAATTTTTTTTAAGTAAGTATCTCTTGAAAATGACTAATGATTACAATAAAAAAAATTTGGGGTTTGGAATCCATGTTGGTAACCAGGAAAAAAATGTATTCATTAATCATTTATTGAGTGGGCGAGACACCTGAATGAGTGGTACTCTTACATGGATGATAATACTATATTTTATGGGACTCTCAAAGTAATAAAAAAAGTATTAGACCTATTATAAAAATTTTAATTCCCATAACATGGTGATAAAACCATTAAAATAGTCTTTCAACCCACTATATAATATTTATTGAAATTTCTCTTAAACATATCACTAATTACTTCCTCAACAACAATAATTATTTGTGAATAATCCTAAAAATGAGGCTTCACAAACACAATAATTTCTTCTACATAATTCTATAATTTAAGGGATTGATTAAAATTTTATAAACAATTTATAAAAATAATATTTAATAAAATTTTCCTCTCCAAAATTATTGGTACCATTTGATCACACTCATTATCTTACAAAAATAATAATCAATTGGAAAAACTTGTATCACTACTTGGAATAATTGTATTTTTTCCCATACCATGGGATGTGTAGTAACTTAATAGATAACATAAGAGTCAGTGTGAATTTTTTCTGTCACTTAGACCCAAAATAATAGATAATTATTTTGTTATTAAATAGTTTCTTGCACCAAAATCAAAAAAGAAATTTTGTTAATAGACCCACCAATATTATATTTAATAAAACAATATATGGTGATTCATTTGTGGAGATAATTTTACTAAAAAATTCACTATGTTCTTATGTAATATTGATGGGTTAAAATCCATTGAAACCACCTTTGATAGATAGAAACACATTTTTTAATTTGATATATTGTTGAGTTTTATCTATGACATCAATAAAAGAATGTGGATGCTAAAAGTTCTAATAATTTTTTAAAGCAATAAGTATTCAAGTTCATTATTTTTATATAATATTTTAGGAAATTGAATGGGAGGGGAATAATGTTTCATAATAGGATATCTATTCTACTTCCTAATATGTAACATTATTTTTTCATTCTTTAATCATTTCAAATTCAATTTACATGACTCTAGATTTTCCATGTGGGTGATCATTAATTTATACATAGTGTACATTTATATTTTTATTAATAGACAAATTATTTTTTATATTTTGGTACATATCATCAGTGAAATGCTTATTTTATTATTCATGAGCCTCCAACATATCATTTAATTGAGTTCTTAGCCACCTTTTTATGGTGATATCAACAAAATTCTAATTGGGATTGAATATTAATTGTACTGGATAGCTATCCTTTATACAAATTTTTTTTTATCCCAAGCCATTTGTCCCATTATCCTTCTATATTATTTCTACCAGACCATTTGGAATCTATTTTTGGGATTTTATATAAAATAATATCTTCTAAATTTGTTTTATAAAGCAAACATCTATACACTTTTTAATATTGTTTTTTTGTGGGATTGATAAACTAGATATTTAAGTATGTTTTTTAATTAAATTTAATCCATAAAAATATATATATTGAAACTTTTATCGAAAAATGTTGAATGAGTTCATATAAATATTGTTTTTTCAATTATTCCAGGCCATATAGTCGAAAAATTGAATACTGTCAAGATGATGAACATGGATTTTAAACATGGGATAACCGTATTGAGTGTGGAAAAACATCACACAATGTTTACATTTTTCACTAAGTGATTTTTTAGTGTAAACACAATTATCCATAAATGTTGTGTCATTCATATAATATTTTTTTATAGTTTAGTTATTTAATGACTTTTGAAAAAGGTTCTCAAAAATATTATTGAAATATTTATCTATTATGTTAAAAAATCAACAAACAAATATTGGTCCACATGATTTTATTATAATGTGGGGGATTGATATAGTAATTACCCATTATAAGATGAGAAAAATATGTGTTTGAGGGAAATTCATATGTGAATCTATGAACATAGATTTTATCATAATAAAGGGATCTACACCATCCATGAAATTTCATATTGTGTTATAATTATTATCTATAGTGGTTTTCCTAAGATAGTTTTTTTGAATTTGTTTGAGCAATTGGTCTCATGTGAGAAAGTTCTCGACAACATTGTTTGGGTACTAATACCAATCCATTCCCTTAGAAAATAATGATAAATCCATGACCATAATTTCATTTTGTTTATATGTATTTTTTGTTGACTATATCCTCAAACATTAAATGTATTCAATAAATTCCAGAGTTTCCTAAATGGTTTGAGTAGTGAATAATGGCAGCGTAAGGATGTGGGACTATTTAATTTTATAGTTCATAGTCCTTAGAGATATCCATATAAAAGAAGGACTATTAGAGCCATTATGAAATATGAACTATATATGTCTGAGCATCCCACTAACTTTATTTCTTGGTTGTGGTAGACCTAATTTTTTCTTCATTTATATCATTTCACCTTTTAAATTTTCCACCTTTTATATTATGAAATTATGTTCAAGGGTTGAAAAATATTTCTCAATTTAAGGACTAAAACTATTTAAATGAGATTCTATAACTCTTGGTTTCCTAAAAAAATTAAATATATTGAGTTGAAAACATAGAAATGGAAATAAGTGATTTTACATTTTTAAATTTTTTATATATTTTGAAGTGTTTCATTATTTTCATTTTTTGTTTTCTATTTGATTGCATGTTACCCCCAAAAATTTGTGCCGACATTATACAATGATAAACTAGGTATCTTACCCTTAATATTTCAAAACAATAAATTATAAGCCTCATTACTAATAGTACTATAATTATATAGGTCAACCAAATAGAATGAATATTTTTACAAAACAAAAAACTATTAAAAAGGGGGAAAATAACCAAGTGAAATGATGGATTGATACTAGATTTATAGTAATGAATATAAAATATTTGGAAAAATAAGTGATAAGAAAAATTAATTGGGAAAAAATAGTTGATTGAGTATGTTTAAATAAAATGGATGGAATAAATATAAAATTATATATCACTTATATTGAATGAAAAACATTGGTTGTGATATTATGTGTATGATGTATGTAACACATATTTTTTAATAAATAAAATAACCTCGATAGAGATATATCCAAAAAATATTAATTTAATATAACTTTTGATGAATATTATTCCACATGTAGAAGATCAAACGTCAATGTATTATAAAATAAGTTATTTTTAGATTCTATTGAAAAATGGACTCTAAAAATCACCTTTTCTTACTTGTAAAAGATAGAAAACATTCTCATGAGGAAGATAATGTTTCAAATCATGATAAAATGGAAATAAACCTATTTTATAAAACATGGTAAAAAATATGAAACTAATTTATTTAATACATTCATCATTATCCCCTTAAAAATAGATAAATATTATTATAGAAAATGCTATAATTTTCAATAAAATCATCTGGAAAAGATGTTATATAAATTACTGATGAGAGAAGGAAGATTATCTTGTGTTATTGGACTCTTCCTCCTACACAATGTCTTGTAATCATCTATAGTGAACTGTTGAAGGATTTTTGGTGATCATCATTTTGAATTCAGTTGTGGATCCCTAGATAGGTCCCCTTTATTGTCTTGATAATTTTAACCCTTAAATAATACTCAATTTAGTTCCTCACAACTTGCATCAATGTCATAATTCTTTATATTCCTACAAAATTATCTCCATATGGACATATTTCCACTATATATCCTCTTCCACACATGGGACGAGTGAATATACTAACTATATGTGATCCAATTTATTGTGGGTATTTCTTGAGCTCCACCTGATCATCATGGATGATTCCTTGGAAAAAAAATTATTTCCAGAATTCTATAAATCCATTGAATAATATGGAATATACACTATTGGGCTCAATAATGGATTATTCAAAGAATCCCCCAAAAAATAATATTGAACATTCCTTCGGTATGTGTGTGGTTATCATATTTATAATTGTTGCATAAATTTAAAATGATTAACAATATTCTCTTTCAGTAATTCAGAACACAACATTTAATAGACTATTATTCATATTATAATGCGTATTATTAAAATTTAAAAATTAAATGAAAACAAAATAAAAAAAATAAAAATTGTAAAATTTTGACAATCTCTATCTCGAGGAAAACATTGTACAATGGAAATAGAAAGTCAGAAATGTAAAATTTATTTTGGAAATAATTAATTTAGGACTATAGTGAACCAACTCCATAATTCTTAGATCATGTGTCATTCTATCAATAACATTGGTATGATTACAAGTAATCATGTTTTGAAGGGTTGAGAGTTTAGTAGTCATGTAAAACCATATAAATATATGAGTGTTGTATTAGAAATTAATACCATAATTTAAAAATAAATTTTTATTTCTAAATAACTAATATCATTGGTATCTTTATTCCTTCAGGTATATCTATACATATAATTTTTGTTATTCCCCTTTTTTTTATAGTAAAATTATTGAAAATGAGTGAGATCTCAAATTCTTAGTAAGAGAAAAGTATAGGTGAATCAATAATGAATCAATCAGAATAATTAATATGATAAAGTATTAATTGGACACACATTCCATGTAATCAACAAACTGAGAAAGAAATATATAAATATAATAATTATAGATGCATTACATTGAAATAAGTAGATACACAAAATAAATATGGAATGTATGAAAATAAAACAAATTTCCCTTAGTCAACGAATGATGACTGAAATTTATCCATAGTTATGTTGATGAAAAATTACATGGAAATATAATAAATGAATATAAATGAGGAAAATTCATAATTTGTTGATGTTATTTCATTAGAACATGAAAAGCAATACCTTCTCGAAAATTAACAATATGGATTAAAACTATGGAAATAAATATATTTCATTTTCGCAACATATTTATCACATGAGTACATATCGATATAAAAATGTGATATTTAATTATTAGGAACCATTTTTCATGACCTCTCCAAATAATTACCCATATCAATTAATCAAAATAAATAACAATCCATATAAAATCTCTATATTTAATAAATATTTCAGATTATTAAACATTTCAATAGATAATCAAATAACTGTCAATGTAGAAACTATTTTCAAATGGTATACAATATAGGTAATAATAATATACATGAAAAGTGATATAGATAATTAGGGGAAATTAAATTTCAAATGATAATAGTAAATTGAATATTTCATGTTGACTAATAGGAATGAACGAGGTGAATTTCATGACTATATTTGGAAAAAAACCATAAAACCTCCAAAGGAGCAATAAGCTTTGTATTATTAAAACAAATCCCTAATGGAGTAAAAATAAAGGACTATTCACACTAATTAAAAGAAATACAATAAAAATATTAATTAAAAACACACTTTTGAAAAATATCCTTTTGTTATGAAAAAACCTTTTTAAATGCAATTTCTTTGAAAATAACTTTTCAAAACATTTTATTTAAAATGTAACCTTTTTAACATGGAAATAAATAGTTAAAAAAGTATGACCATTAAATCAATAGATATCATATGGGGTAAAATAACAATCCTTTTTCATGGTAAAAGGATTACAGAAATTCATTTTTCAGAAATAAATATAAAGATTCATTGGAAAATAATGTTAAAAGGAGAAAAGCATAAAAATTTCGTTACCACCTCAATTTAAAAACATTATTGAATGTTTTGAATAAAACTGGTTATTTAGAAGAAAATAGGTCATGTGCCTAAAGAGATAAATAATGTTGGGTGCTTTGAGAAAAAATTGTACTAACAAGTGGAAAAATGGAACTAATATATGAAAATTATCATAAATATTTATAGTATAGGAAAATGAAAATTTTTATTGAACAATGGAAATAAAATTTCTAGTAATGGATATACCATTAATGGATAATTAAAATTACCATAGAAGAAAATAATATTTAAACATTCCAAAATGTCCTATAACACATTGAAACATTTAACATTATTATTCTTGCAAAGGAATAAAATTGAACAAATGTATTAAATACCATCAATATAAAATGGTTAATTATATAACGTACCAACATTTGATATATATTAACTACATAGAATAAGTATGTGGTGACCATTACATTTATCTCAAATATATAAAATGTGAGATGAAAATCACCAATGGTGATTCCAACTTGTCGTGTTTTACTTCATATTCCTAAATAATGAACATAGGTAAATTATTTACATGAAACTAATTTTTTATATATATTACATTAATTTCATATATTACTATGATGTATTAAAATATTTAAATAAGTATCCTTAAGTCGTGTGTTTTAACCAAATCTGGTTTATGTCTCAAAAATGACATTGGTAGGTCAATTAGAGTCAAAGGGGGTCATTTTATAACATATATAAAATAATAATCATGATATAATTGACATATTTATATATCAATTATAATTTTAAAACCTATCATGAAATGTGATTACGAAAAATGAACAACATTACAATCGATGAGGCTATATGTTGTACATATGCTTGAGTAATGTTCCCATTTTTCATTGATCAATATGGAATGAAGGTAAGTAACATAAATAATTACAAAATAAAAATTAGTTTAAAAATATAATATTATTTAATAATATATATTAATATATATAATTTTTTTTATGTAGAAGGACCCACATATTGTTGAGGATGTGGTAGTCCAAACATCCAAAAACAGCATTATCTATTTTTATGTATGTGAATGTGTAATCACGAAAATAATATATATATATATTATATTTAAAGAAATTTAACTATTTCATTAATATCATATTTATTTTTTATATCACATATTATTAATTATTACCATACTTTATACATTATTTGTATCGTTTGAAATAATCAAATCACTATTAGGAGGCGGCAGTCCACACATTCAAAATTGATGTTATACAATTTATAGAAATTAAAAGAACAAAGGTATGATATAAATAAAATTAATAGATAATACAGATATTAAAAATATCACATATATCATATATACATATATTGTATTTCCATCATAATTCCCATAATGGGAGGTGGTAAAGGAAGAACAAACAATCGTCGTTTAATGAGACGGTACTTCACCATACACATAAATGAAAAGTTTTTTTCCCATTAGATTAAGTGTAGGTATTTGGAGGATGATCCCTTAACATAAAAAAAACATAGTATATTGAGGATTCTGGTGTTTTTAAATAATAATATAATAATAATAATTTAGGTGGAAGAGAGAGATAATAAAAGAAATGAGTTGGAGGATAATTTGACCTCTTTATTGGGTAACTCCTTTTGGTTTTCACCGAAGGGAAACCATGGATGAATTTTCACAGAAAGTATTCAAGGAGGAATGAAGTATTTTCTTGAAGTTAAATGGGAAGATATTTTCGGCAAAAATGTTCCATTGGATGTGTGATTATATGGGGGAGATCAGACCTATTATAGTGGAGGCAGAGTAGTAGTCATGTATTTTATTTGTAGAAGAATTTACATCCATGTTTTTATCATGTAAAGTAGATATCACAATGGAGGAAATTAGATCCAAGTGATTATAGGGTATAAATATATCTATAATATTTTTTACATGTTTTTGTGTCATTTTAGTCCTTCGGATTTGGGTTTCTCCTTTGTTATGATTAATTTCACCTCAATCATTGTAATTAAATTTTTTTACTTTAACTAATACTTTTTCATAAAAACTAGATTGATCATGATATAAATTATAAATTAATCTGATTAAAAATATGGAATATATTTTTCCATGTTACATAACTAATTTGGCTCAAATTAATTTAAATTATATCTAGAAGACTGGATGACAATACATGATTTTAATTTAAAAACGTCCAAAAGTGTGCTATATTTTCAAATCCAATATCAAAGTAATATTTATTCAAATAATTTCAAGTATATTAATTTAAAAAAATTATTCAAATTATACATTAAAATAAATTAAAAATATGATATCACCATATTAATAAATTAGATTAAAATTTTGAATTAAAATTCAGTATTGTTCATTATTCCTTGAGAAATTAAACTCTATAGATAAATACCAAAAATTTACCATAAGATAATTTATATGTTTCTCTACCAAGGAATAACATTTATTTTTACTTTCATATATATAAATATTCCACAAAATGGATTTGATATAATTTTTTCATCAAATGGTGGTAAATGTGTCTTAATAAAATTATATGTTATTATATGTTTTATTAGGTTTCTTATAATCTCTTGACTTTCAAAATATATTGGACAAATATAAAAAAATATTTAATTTAACATATAATATATATATTATATTAATACAGCTCACTAATATTAATTACATTAATTTATAAGGATAAATTAGATTTTTTATCATAATAATAGTTTTATATGAAAATTTTATCATTATATTAAATTGGTTTTTATATTTAGTACTAATTAATTTGTAACCAATGAATTAATTTCATATTATTATAAACCATATATTTTCATATGATAGGTAATATTATTCCTAACCACTAACATAATCGATTGGTTATATATATATTATTATACAACATGAAAATATTTTAATAATATATTACTATTTGGTAAAACATGGTCTTGTGTGTAAGGAAAGTCTCAAAGAAAGTATTTATCGGTTGTTTCACTCTCTAAATCTGTGTTCCATTAATTTTGAGATAAAATATATGGAATTTATTTAAAATAGTAAATATATTATAAATTATCATAATATTATTCTTCCTTAGGAGCTGGGTGTTGCATGTCATAAAATATATCAAATACAATGTCCTTATTTTATAATTTTTGGGTGTCAAATTCTCTCAATGTAATCAAAATTTTGTACTCAAAATTTGAATTTTATCGTGGGGATATATTTCTTGATATATCATATGTGTTAAATAATATATCATGGAAAGGGATTATAAAAGATACTCTTGAAAAGAGAGAATGAGACATACAATGGTCACATGAACTAGAATATATCTAGTTCTCTATATAAGGCCCCAGCCTTAAACTTTACTTAATCTTGAGTTATTAAAAGATTACACATTGAGGATCTTTTTAGTTTTAGTGTTTTAGAGAATTAGATCATGAAACATTCATTACATTCCACATTTAAACAAAGTGGTTACATAAAAGACAATATTCATTCTTCCCATCAACGGAAACCTATTTAAAATTAAACACAGATTCATTCTTGACACATCCTTTACACTATCATCACTTCATGTACCTTTCCCTTGACCTGTGAAAAACATTTCAAAAACTTGGGATGAGCATAAAAAGCTCAATAAGGGTTGTAAAAATATGGAAAGGAAACATGAGTTCATATATACATAAGAATGAAATCATACTTTACCCATAAAACAAAGGCACTTTGGTACCTCATCAAACCATGAATAAATCATAGAAATCATAAGACAAAAAGGTAACTTGAGGCATTCATTGTAGAGACCCGAAGCCTGACGTACATGGACATTACATTACATTTGCGGAATACTTAGTACATAACAAAAACACACACACAAGGACCATAATAGTTTAGTGTCTTTGGAAACTCGGAATATAATCTTCTAATCGTGGTGAAAGATCTTCAACATCTCCCATAAAGATCTTCTTTTTTTTTATACCTAAAACCTTTCTTTATATCCTGGGGAAAAGAAAACATAAAAGGGTGAGCTCAAATGCTCAGTAAGGGTAGACAAAAAAAATATCAATCACATCATATACATAAGCACATAACTTTTGGAAATCTTAACCTGCAAAAGAGATCATAATTTCATAACATGGGGTAAATCATAGTAGTGAAATGAAATCATAACTTAAAACATTACTCATTGTGGCATACACACATAATCATAGAGAATCATTTCTTGTTAGTCAAGACTCATTGCCAAGACTATCTTAGTGGACAAAGTCCCTTTCTGAATCGAGTAATCCTCGTTTCAGTCCTGTTTCACTGAACCGGTATAACCTACCATTCCAGCCATGTCTATCTCATGAGATATGAAATATTTACCCAATGCATTGGAGGGAGATATAGGTCCCACCCATCTCATAATGATACCATTCTTATGTGTGCCACAAAATCATAAATCATACGTCATTGCATAACCCATGTAATAAAAATGGGATTCTTAAACAACATGACATCATAAAACCATTCATATAAGATAAAGGAATTCATAAACATAATTCCATCACAACATAGTCAAATCAATGTAAAAATATGGATAGAAACATAACCCTTTATTATCTTATATGGAAAATAATTTCGATAAAACACTTGAATTGAATTCTTGAGGAAAATATCCTTTCTTCTTCAAAATCAATTTCTTTTCACAAAACATCATGCAATTTTAAAAGAAAGATATTTTATTGAAAATAGTCATGAAATCTTTTAGAGGAAGCTTCATGAAAATAAGGCTTTGTAAAACAGTATAAATCCGTTCGTGCCGTATAAGTTAAAAAAACATTCTTCGTACTTTTGTCGGAAAAGTCAAAAAAATACCTCGTACGAAAAACATCAAAAGATTCCTTTCATTTCTTTTACTAAAAACTCACCGAAGGGTAAAAATGGATTTAAAAAATTGTAGGTGGATGGAAATAATATTACATATTGATGAAACATGGATGTGGATGATAAAATACACCCCAGTAAATACTTACGAATAAACAACCTCGGATAAAAATGAGATTGTGATATTTCCCTTACCTTAGGTCCGACTTGCTTTGTAAGTGTCCGAACCTCCTGTATAATGATTTAAATCATGTTATTGACTTATTACAGAATCATATTCATTATTATGATATCATATATGGTTCACTTATGACATTATATTACCCGTTCTTTTGTAAATTCCATGTTAAAGAAGCGTTTTGGGTAAAATCGTTTCAATTATCCTAGGTGTTTTGACTTGTTGTTCTTGACATCATTATTACTTATATCATGATTTACTCACTTCAAGAATATAAAATATGATTTATATATCATATATATTCAGTATATATATATATATATATATAATAGATAGATAAATAAAATGAAAAACACCGTTCATGGAGACGGTAGTCCGTACGTACGCATGAACGCAGTTTTCCTTTCCTTATTGTCTTGAAATGGAAGTAAGTAGATGACATACATATGTATATATATACATAAATCAAGTAGCTTTATAATGTCATATATTTCATTATTATTTCTTATATATAAATTATTATCATTCTTAAATGGTTAACATGGTGAATAAATCTCATCGCGTCGTGGAGACGGTAGTCCGTACGTACGCACGAGCGATGATATCATTTCTATAAATATTGAATTGAATTGGAGTGGATTATACAATATATCAGAATCAATATGATGTTGTAATAACTATGTATAGTTATTCTTTACACCATTATACCCATCCATGTAAGGTGGTGGTGGAAAATAGATTACACCACGGCGTGGAGACGGTATTCCGTACGTACGCACGCGCGGTGATTTCTTTTTCCGTAGGATGGATAGATGGTGAAATAGGGTTGTTTCATACTTATAATAACATATCAGTATATGAGTGATACTGATTTTATTACTTTATAATGAAACAACCTAAGAAGAAGAAGTGGAAAAAGAAATAAAGATGAAAGAATTGGTAACGGTAATTACCTCTTCTTTGAAGTGCCTCTTTGAGACCTCCTCTTAGGGCACTAAAATTGGTCTTTGAGGAAGACCAGAACCTCTAGGATGTTTTTAGGGAAGTGGAGAAGATATTTTGGAAGGGGTTGGCCGAGCTTGAGTGCTCAAATTGGTGTGAGGAGGAGGGGGAGGAGGTGCCCTTTTATAAGGGAGGAGAGGGGCACCTTAGGAATATCTCAAAATATTATTTTATAATAAAGTAAAAATCGGTTTATAATGGTTCCAAAGGGTCTTATTTAGAAGCTAAAGTGGGGATGGGTCTAAATCCTATCAACCAATAGGATTTAGAAAAGTTTAGGTTCTTATTTTAACCTTATCAATTAGATTTAACTCTAAGTTAAATAATTTAACTTTTACCGTGTCTTTTTGTTTTCTTTCACTATATGGTTAATACAGTTACTATAACATGCCAAACGAACCCCAAATTTTATATTATTAATAAATATATCCTTATCTAAGTCATTTGTCCGAACCTTAGATTTTTAGGAATAAAATAACAATTAATAATATTTTATTTTATTTAAAAACTATTTTGTGTCAATTTTGACACTATTTGATATATGATTTTTGTGAAAGTCATAACAAAATTATATGTTCGAACCAAGTTGATTAAATCAACACTAATATATCATAGTAACCTAGAAAATTAGTTTAAGTCATAAAAAGTCTCAAATTACATTCATTTGAGCATTTACAACATCAATTATGTTAATATTTCCTTAAAAGGGTAATTACTGCATCATCGTTGTGTCATAAATAAATTAATTAATTTAAAGTCTAAAAATTATAAATAAAATATCATTATGTAGGAAATATTTTTAGCTTTCTAATGAATATTTATAGTCGAATTTATCTTATGTATAACCCCATATTAAAAATGTTTTAGTTATTAAACATTGATTTTAACTATTTTAACTATTCATTAAATAATATAATATTAAATGTCATAATCTAATCCAAGTGGACCTAAATGGTCATATTATATTCATAAGGTTGTTTTTGGTCGAATTACACTTATCCAATAGAATTAGGACATGTGTTAGGGTAATAGTAATATCATATTTACCCTTAGTTACCCTATTTACTATTAACCGTGGTAAAAATAAGTAAAACGTTACTATTCACCAAAAATTATTTTCATCTCATTGAACCACATTTTACTTACTGACATCAACCGTGTCTCTCGGATTTTTGAAATTCCATTCACAGAAGCGGTAAAATTAAGACTTATGAAGAAATTAATTTTTTTAACTACCACTTAGTAGTTTCACTATTCATCAAAAATTGATGTTTTTCAGAACAATGCCAAAATTTCATCCTAAGCTATATTTCATATTCCAAATTCAAAAATGAAGTCTATTTTACCAAATTCATATCATAGAATTTGCATTAATTAATTTTATAATTAAATCCCGCTGTTAAAACAAATAGCGTGTTTTTAAGAAACAATATCTATCAAAAGATTGACACTTGATTATGTCTGGTTTAAATGTGAAATTACATCCAATGACCAACATTGTATTAAATTGTAAAAATATATTCTAAATATACTTTAAAACCACTCAAATTAATAATTTATCACTATTAATTATTTCGATTAAAAAAGTTGTTTTTAATTATAATTTAGTAATTTTCACTATTCATCAGAATATGAAAGTTATCCGAAAAGTACCAAAATTTCACCTTAGGCTAAATTCGATACTCCGAATCCAAAAATGAAGTCCATTTTGAGAGTTAAAATTTCTAAAATTTAAAAATTGGTTATTACTATTCATAACGGCTAGTTTTAATAATATTTTAATAGCATATCATTGTTTCGTGAAACTCAAGATTACGTACCACACACGCTATCGAGGAAGGTTGTGATTGCGTGTAATGCAAGGCAAGTCAAGGATGCGTGTTGTGCAAGCTCCTTTTGGTGTAGCGTATAACACAAGACATTAATGAAATTAAAAAGAATATTTTTCATAAAATCTCGGGCTGTTACATTCTACCCCCCTTAAAATGAATTTCGCCCTCGAAATTCGTCGGGGTTATAAATGGTTTACTATTCGAAAGTTTCTTTAATAGAAACCCACATCGTAAAAAGGAATACCAAAACTTGGCTTTAAAAACTAAAGTATGAAATGTAACGATTACCCAAATAAACTAATCACTGGGTTTCCACATAGGTGAAAATATGGATATGGAAGAGAAATCTAACCATCATGTTCTGATGGAGAGTGGTAGAGAACATGGCTATGGAAAAGCCAGTAATCACAAATCCATAAATTTGTGACGATCTAAGGTACCATCTGATTCATCAGGTATAAGAGAACTAGGACAACATTTTTGGTTTTCAAGATTATTTCCCTAAAGTTAAAGAATTTGAATTAGAATAAATACTTACTTTATTTTGGTACAATCTCACTGTTGTTCGTGCCTTTAACAATCTCCACTTCATCTCTTAAATAAATGAAGTTGAATTTGTTATTCGTGAAGTGTTAGCAGATCATGTGATAGAATGACGGGTCATTCCAACTGTCTCAAAAGGTTAGCAAAATTTATATACTTAAGTCGATCTATAGTGGGATTAATCATATATGGTTCCTAAAATGGACTTATACTTCATATATCATACTGCTTAATATAATAAAACTAGTTTCTACTAAACAGGGACTTCCTGTAGGTCAGTGGTAGGCGATAAAGGCCAGTCGCACTTCGGTTGTGGGTTCGATTCCTACAGCCTTGTCCGTAGCGATGGGCTGTCGCCCGTCCTGCAGGTTGTCCCTTTTTCTAAAACTACGTTACTATAACATCCCATCAATAATATCGAAAATCTTCTATCCTTAAATAATACTAACTTATGTCCAACATAATCCAGTCTAATATTTAGGCTTATATATAATACTGCAGTCCACTCTCATAATATAGTGACATCGATTACCAGAGATTTAATACTGTCGTTGATCCCCACATATCATAAGATATGTCTTGTTGGTCACATTCCAAACATTCAAAGTCCTTAATCGTGTATTCTCTTGAATACCTTAGTGAAAACCTGAGTGCAGTTAAAAGTTAACACTTTCCACATACCAAAATCCTCAACATTCTATATACTCAAACCATGATATCACTTAGTCCTTATATCAATCATGAGCTCATGAATACTGTCAAATATTTCATTTTCTTATTTTCCCTTCATTATGCGCATATCATCTTTTTTCCAAAAATACCTCAATCACTTCGAATACCACATTAGAGCAATACATAAATATTCCAATACACCATAAAAGTACCTCAACAACATTATTCTTGAATACCAATACATAAACACTTCAGTCCATCCACTTCAATGACTGTCCTGGAATAAGTCCTTCCTTGATTTAGAAGTATCTTTTTAGGTCAGGGCATTGAGTTGGGTAATGCCCATGTTCTCCACAAATAAGACATTGAACTCCATAACAATCTGTCACTCTATGACCCTTTTCTCCACACAGATAACATCGGTCCCTCCATTTGAGGTATTCCTCAAGGTTCTTCTTCCCTTCTTTAGAAATCTCAATCTTCCTTTCTTTATGATCCTCAACATGCGAACATGCATAATAGTTTATCTTCTTCTTCTTTGATGAATTAGTCATACCACTAAATTTCACCTTGTTAATCATATATCGTGACGACTGATTCGGCATAATCACAATATCTTTATCTCTAGGCATCACACAATTTTGTTTCTCATAGTCACAAATTTGTCCATTGGATTCAATGTTAACCGAATTCCTTCTGGTTCCCTCCATTAACTAAAACACAAAAAAAAATTTGTGAGAGGCGAAATCATGCTAGGGAAGACAACATAGTAAAGGGGAAGCACCCTCAATATCTAACATATTAGGTTAAATTCTAAGATCATTACCGTAGTTCTAGGAATATATCCTATACGTATAATTATCCTTAGGGACATCCCTAGACATACCTTAGAAATATCTCTAGGGATCTCACTAACGTTCTCACATCCTAGTTTCCAAAGGTTGACTAAACCTTTCCTCTGATACCAACTGTAGAGACCCGAAGCCTGACGTACATGGACATTACATTACATTTGCGGAATACTTAGTACATAACAAAAACACACACACAAGGACCATAATAGTTTAGTGTCTTTGGAAACTCGGAATATAATCTTCTAATCGCGGTGAAAGATCTTCAACATCTCCCATAAAGATCTTCTTTTTTTTATACCTAAAACCTTTCTTTATATCCTGGGGAAAAGAAAACATAAAAGGGTGAGCTCAAATGCTCAGTAAGGGTAGACAAAAAAAAATATCAATCACATCATATACATAAGCACATAACTTTTGAAAATCTTAACCTGCAAAAGAGATCATAATTTCATAACATGGGGTAAATCATAGTAGTGAAATGAAATCATAACTTAAAACATTACTCATTGTGGCATACACACATAATCATAGAGAATCATTTCTTGTTAGTCAAGACTCATTGCCAAGACTATCTTAGTGGACAAAGTCCCTTTCTGAATCGAGTAATCCTCGTTTCAGTCCTGTTTCACTGAACCGGTATAACCTACCATTCCAGCCATGTCTATCTCACGAGATATGAAATCTTTACCCAATGCATTGGAGGGAGATATAGGTCCCACCCATCTCATAATGATACCATTCTTATGTGTGCCACAAAATCATAAATCATACGTCATTGCATAACCCATGTAATAAAAATGGGATTCTTAAACAACATGACATCATAAAACCATTCATATAAGATAAAGGAATTCATAAACATAATTCCATCACAACATAGTCAAATCAATGTAAAAATATGGATAGAAACATAACCCTTTATTATCTTATATGGAAAATAATTTTGATAAAACACTTGAATTGAATTCTTGAGGAAAATATCCTTTCTTCTTCAAAATCAATTTCTTTTCACAAAACATCATGCAATTTTAAAAGAAAGATATTTTATTGAAAATAGTCATGAAATCTTTTAGAGGAAGCTTCATGAAAATAAGGCTTTGTAAAACAGTATAAATCCGTTCGTGCCGTATAAGTTAAAAAAAACATTCTTCGTACTTTTGTCGGAAAAGTCAAAAAAATACCTCGTACGAAAAACATCAAAAGATTCCTTTCATTTCTTTTACTAAAAACTAACCGAAGGGTAAAAATGGATTTAAAAAATTGTAGGTGGATGGAAATAATATTACATATTGATGAAACATGGATGTGGATGATAAAATACACCCCAGTAAATACTTACGAATAAACAACCTCGGATAAAAATGAGATTGTGATATTTCCCTTACCTTAGGTCCGAATTGCTTTGTAAGTGTCCGAACCTCATGTATAATGATTTAAATCATGTTATTGACTTATTACAGAATCATATTCATTGTTATGATATCATATATGGTTCACTTATGACATTATATTACCCGTTCTTTTGTAAATTCCATGTTAAAGAAGCGTTTTGGGTAAAATCGTTTCATTTATCGTAGGTGTTTTGACTTGTTGTTCTTGACATCATTATTACTTATATCATGATTTACTCACTTCCAGAATATAAAATATGATTTATATATCATATATATTCAGTATATATATATATATATAATAGGTAGATAAATAAAATGAAAAACACCGTTCATGGAGACGGTAGTCCGTACGTACGCATGAACGCTGTTTTCCTTTCCTTATTGTCTTGAAATGGAAGTAAGTAGATGACATACATATGTATATATATACATAAATCCAGTAGCTTTATAATGTCATATATTTCATTATTATTTCTTATATATAAATTATAATCATTCTTAAATGGTTAACATGGAGAATGAATCTCATCGCGTCGTGGAGACGGTAGTCCGTACGTACGCACGAGCGATGATATCATTTCTATAAATATTGAATTGAATTGGAGTGGATTATACAATATATCATAATCAATATGATGTTGTAATAACTATGTATAATTATTCTTTACACCATTATACCCATCCATGTAAGGTGGTGGTGGAAAATAGATTACACCACGGCGTGGAGACGGTATTCCGTACGTACGCACGCGCGGTGATTTCTATTTCCGTAGGATGGATAGATGGTGAAATAGGGTTGTTTCATACTTATAATAACATATCAGTATATGAGTGATACTGATTTTATTACTTTATAATGAAACAACCTAAGAAGAAGAAGTGGAAAAAGAAATAAAGATGAAAGAATTGGTAACGGTAATTACCTCTTCTTTGAAGTGCCTCTTTGAGACCTCCTCTTAGGGCACTAAAATTGGTCTTTGAGGAAGACCAGAACCTCTAGGATGTTTTTAGGGAAGTGGAGAAGATATTTTGGCAGGGGTTGGCCGAGCTTGAGTGCTCAAATTGGTGTGAGGAGGAGGGGGAGGAGGTGCCCTTTTATAAGGGAGGAGAGGGGCACCTTAGGAATATCTCAAAATATTATTTTATAATAAAGTAAAAATCGGTTTATAATGGTTCCAAAGGGTCTTATTTAGAAGCTAAAGTGGGGATGGGTCTAAATCCTATCAACCAATAGGATTTAGAAAAGTTTAGGTTCTTATTTTAACCTTATCAATTAGATTTAACTCTAAGTTAAATAATTTAACTTTTACCGTGTCTTTTTGTTTTCTTTCACTATATGGTTAATACAGTTACTATAACATGCCAAACGAACCCCAAATTTTATATTATTAATAAATATATCCTTATCTAAGTCATTTGGCCGAACCTTAGATTTTTAGGAATAAAATAACAATTAATAATATTTTATTTTATTTAAAAACTATTTTGTGTCAATTTTGACACTATTTGATATATGATTTTTGTGAAAGTCATAACAGAATTATATGTTCGAACCAAGTTGATTAAATCAACACTAATATATCATAGTAACCTATGAAATTAGTTTAAGTCATAAAAAGTCTCAAATTACATTCATTTGAGCATTTACAACATCAATTATGTTAATATTTCCATAAAAGGGTAATTACTGCATCATCGTTGTGTCATAAATAAATTAATTTATTTAAAGTCTAAAAATTATAAATAAAATATCATTATGTAGGAAATATTTTTAGCTTTCTAATGAATATTTATAGTCGAATTTATCTTATGTATAACCCCATATTAAAAATGTTTTAGTTATTAAACTTTGATTTTAACTATTTTAACTATTCATTAAATAATATAATATTAAATGTCATAATCTAATCCAAGTGGACCTAAATGGTCATATTATATTCATAAGGTTGTTTTTGGTCGAATTACACTTATCCAATAGAATTAGGACATGTGTTAGGGTAATAGTAATATCATATTTACCCTTAGTTACCCTATTTACTATTAACCGTGGTAAAAAAAAGTAAAAAGTTACTATTCACCAAAAATTATTTTCATCTCATTGAACCACATTTTACTTACTGACATCAACCGTGTCTCTCGGATTTTTGAAATTCCATTCACAGAAGCGGTAAAATTAAGATTTATGAAGAAATTAATTTTTTTAACTACCACTTAGTAGTTTCACTATTCATCAAAAATTGATGTTTTTCAGAACAATGCCAAAATTTCATCCTAAGCTATATTTCATATTACAAATTCAAAAATGAAGTCTATTTTACCAAATTCATATCATAGAATTTGCATTAATTAATTTTATAATTAAATCCCGCTGTTAAAACAAATAGCGTGTTTTTAAGAAACAATATCTATCAAAAGATTGACACTTGATTATGTCTGGTTTAAATGTGAAATTACATCCAATGACCAACATTGTATTAAATTGTAAAAATATATTCTAAATATACTTTAAAACCACTCAAATTAATAATTTATCACTATTAATTATTTCGATTAAAAAAGTTGTTTTTAATTATAATTTAGTAATTTTCACTATTCATCAGAATATGAAAGTTATCCGAAAAGTACCAAAATTTCACCTTAGGCTAAATTCGATACTCCGAATCCAAAAATGAAGTCCATTTTGAGAGTTAAAATTTCTAAAATTTAAAAAGTGGTTATTACTATTCATAACGGCTAGTTTTAATAATATTTTAATAGCATATCATTGTTTCGTGAAACTCAGGATTACGTACCACACACGCTATCGAGGAAGGTTGTGATTGCGTGTAATGCAAGGCAAGTCAAGGATGCGTGTTGTGCAAGCTCCTTTTGGTGTAGCGTATAACACAAGACATTAATGAAATTAAAAAGAATATTTTTCATAAAATCTCGGGCTGTTACATTCATAACATTCTTACGTAGGGAGTAACCCTCTTGGTTACGTTTGGAATACCCATCACAGTATATTCCCTAAATCTCTTCGGAGAAACCTTAACGTTTCACTCCTTCGCGTTACCCAATGCATTGAAGAGCTATATCGGGCTCACCTGCCCTTAGTTTATCACGGAACCACCCGTTCTTCATAACAATGCCCAAGAACCATAACATAATCGTATCACATAAACATGAATAAAGGAAACATAACATTTCCACATAACATTTTAGGATATTGAAATAATGAATCCATTCAAAAAGAAACCATTTCCAAAACCATTTAAAACATTTAATAAAGAGATTTTTGAATCAAAGTGTCCCATACCACCTTGAAGATTTTAACATTTTAAACCATTAATATCCATATAAATAAATCCATAAAACCATTTTGAAAACATGGATATTAATAAGAACAAATAATTAAAACATTTAAAATGATATTTTGGTTAAAGGGGTTTTACCAAAATTAGAGACACTTGAATACAATAATCGAGGAATAAAATTATTCAGAACATTATAATATCATGAGAATAAAAGGATTCATGATATAATACTCCAAAGGATAGTATATACACCATATAAGAGTGAATTGGTGCATAACAACAATGAACCCTCAATAGTAATGTCAAATGTGATGAAATCCCTTATAAAGAAGGTATCCTTAAATTAAGGACAAATAAATCTCAAAAATATGTGTGACAAATATATATACACCCAATATAAGTGGATATTAAGTGTAAAATAATAAATGGTCATTCACACATATTCAATGGATGACATATTCAATGACTACAAGTTGAACCCAATGAAATCGAAATTGGGTTAAAAAGTTCCCTTGACAGCCAAACGACATCACATCAAAATGAGTTGATGAGAGATAAAAAGTGTATCTCATCACTTGGACATAAAATTTACATCAATAAGGATGTATGAAAACATATCCCAACATTAAAATATGTAAATTAAATGACCCAATAAAAGAAGTCTTTTAAAAAAAAGGAGGGTGAAAGGTTCCCTTACCGACTTGGGTATCTTTCAAAACATACACCCCATGAAAGAAAGACAATAGGTCATTGATGTAAATACTCATAAATGAAAGTATATTACACAAAGAGTAGAATAATGGGTAGTACATACACCACTCAATGTAATTTCTGGCAAATGTAGCATAAATCTCCCGGGAATAAAAGTGAGATGAAAAATCCCTTACGAAAACTCGGCAGCCTAACGGCGCCACATAAAACTTCCGAATATGGATTGATGAGATCAAATATAGTATACCATCATATTACAATAGAATTTACAGCAAGTGGAATATAAAAGAAAATCCCCCAACATTGCAAGGAGGAGTTTAAAAGAAGTGACATAAAGGAGACTGTTTAAAAAGAAAGAGAGAGGTAAGATCTCTTACGAATGTTCGGCAGCCTAACGGCGCCACTCAAAACATCCAAAATGGATTGATGAGAGAGAATAGGGTCTCTCATCACATGAACATAAAAATTACAGTAAATGTAATATAAAATAACATCCCAATCATAAGAAATATGAGCATAAAATAAATGACATAAAAGAGTGTACTTAAAAAGAAAGAGAGTTGCAGGATCCCTTACCTCAGGTCCGACTTGACTCGATCGTTCTTTAATCTCCTGAATAATAAACTTGAGTTAATTTATACTTCCTTAAGAAACTTTTTCAAGTTCATTATTCCTTTTATACCACTTATTACCATGTCATAAACATTATGTAATCATTTAAGTTAATAATATTTTTTTTGCCGATATTTGGTTCTTAAGCCGAAAGTGGACTTCTTACAATTACATGTTGTTCGTGTGGACAAATGTTTATTATATCCAGAATTTTAATCATGATGTAGATATAATATATTTCATATATATCCAGTACATGCATAAATTTATAACATTACATAATCATTTAGAGGTAAGAAATGAAATGCACCGTTCATGGAGACGGTAAGCCGTACGTACGCATGAACGCTACTTTAATTTCTATTTCGTATTTTATAGAATGGAATAATAATGATATAAATGTATATTATAATTCCAGTATAATATCATATATAATATCATATTTACATCCTTTATACATCCCACATATGGTATTTAATGAATCAAATCACTTTGAGAGGGCGGTAGTCCGCACTTCCTTAAATGAAGATATCGCGTATACCCATAATGGAAGCCATAAAGGTAAGACAAAAATGAAAAATACATAAGAATAAGGAAAACATAAACATATTATATATCATATATAAAAATAGTGACATCATAATGGCCACCTTTGAAGGTGTTAAATGAGTATTGAACAACCATCGTTTCGGGAGGCAGAATTTCACCATCCACGGAAACCGTATGTTCTTTAACCATTTGATGTAGTTGTGTGAGAGTGTAGCTCGAATAAATCTTATAACAACATCCTAGTATATTGGAGATACTGGTGTTGTTACAAAAAAAATAAATAAAAAGAGTTTAGGGGGTTGGGGAATCAAAATAAAACAAATGAACATGAGAGAAAGAATTACCTTTAAAAGTGTAACTCCTTTTGATTTGAGCCTAAAGGCTTCCTTTGAAAGGATTATGCCCAAAGGGAATCCTCTAGGATGAGGATAGGGATGGAGAGAGAGTAAATGTGCAGGGGTTGGCCGAGCCAAAGGCTTTATGAGTGTGTGAAAATAGGTAGAGGTGGGGGCCTTTTATAAGAGGAGAGGAGGGGCACTTTTGGAAAGTAAGGAAATATTACTTTATTTGAAAATGTGTTTCGGTTTTAAAAGGTCCCACAATGATATAATTCGTGGATAAGGTTATAAGGGTTTGAAATCCACCCATCCAATAAGTTTTTTACATGTGTAGTTCATATATATTACATTATATTTCCATTTTATTTTAATCGTTAAATAATGATGTCATCACTGCATCATTATGATGTCATAAATAATTTAATTTATTTAATGTCTAAAAATTATAAAAAAATTACTATGATGTAGGAAATCGTTTTATCTTTCCAATGAAAATTTATAATAAAAAATATGACTTGTATAACCCTACTTAAAAATTGTTTTAGTGAAACATATCATGTTTGTGTCAATTTTACTTTTACATTAAATAAAAGTTATTTATGTCATTTCCCAACCAAAGTGGATACATTGGGTCCCCAAGTTGGCCCATGGCTTTTATTGGTCGGCCATGACTCACCCAATAGGTGTAGAACAAGTGTCATGGTGTTTTCACATTCTTATAATATCATTTTTACCTTAAATTACACTAATTACCACTAATCGCGATTAAAAACTTAATAAGTTACTATTCACCAAAAAATTATTTTCATCCCATTGAACCACATTTTACATAATAATGACAACCATGTATGTCTGATTTTCAAAATTCAATACACATTAGTGGTAAACTTTCATTTAACTAAAAAATCAGTTTGCTTGATTACCACTTAGTGGTTTCACTATTCATCAAAAATTGGAGTTTTTCAGAAAAATACCAAAACTTCACCCTAAGCTATATTTGATATTCCGAATTCAAAAATGAAGTCCGTTTTACAAAATTCAAAACATATTAGTCACATTAATTAATTTAATAATTAATTCCCGCTGTTAGAGCAAATAGCGTGTTTTTATAAAACAATAAGTATCAAAAGATTGACACTAGTTTAAGTCTGATTTCAAAGTGAAATTAATTCCAACGACCACTATTGGATTTAATGGTAAAAATATTTTCTAATTTCACTTTAAAACCAATTCAAAATATAATCTAATCATATAAATAAATTAGATTAAAAAGAGGTTTTAAATTAAACTACAACATTTTACACTATTCATTAAAAAAAATGACCATTATCGGAAAGATACCTAAAATTTACACAAAGTAAATTTTGATGTCCCGATTATTAAGAAGTGTTTTATTTGGTCCAATAGAATTTATAAGAGTGAACAAAACTATATTTTATGATGGTTCGCCATCAAAAGGCGATAAGTGAACCTTTAGTGAAAACTAGGGCATATATGCCTAAAATTGAATTCTTTCCGTATTTTAAGCCTCTATCCTTTATTGGATAAATGTAAAAACATTTAAAAACATATATAATCATATTTTAGTTATTTCTATCCATTTCCGCCAATACAATGGCTACATGTTAACTACCATTTAAAATAATATTATTAGAGTGCAACGTAAGATTCCCAAGAAACTTGTTGTTGCGTGTTGGGTACGCCATCGAGCATAGCGTCCCCTTTAAATTCATATTAATATTTTATTCACAAATAGGGATAAATATGAAAATGTCATATTCTTTATTTACCTGTGGTGTTACATCCTTCCCCCCTTTTGGGAATTGTGTCCTCGCAATTTTAAAATTGCGCTTGGAAACATCCTTGAAAGTCCCACATCGGAACATGAGTTGGTAAAACAAACACATTAAAATAAAGAGAGATAAGTATAAAGGTCACCCGAGTTAACCCATACTAGGATTCCAAGTATGAAAATATGGACATGGAGGAAAAATACAAAGGGTCATGTTCTGATGGAGAGTGATAGAAAACATGTTTAGGAAAAAGTTAACCATGAGAAAATCACAAACTTGTGATGGGTTAAACGGTATTCGATTCCCCAGTATGAAAAGTTAATAGACAAAATTTTTGTTTTAAGTTACTTTTTATTGATGAATTTATTCATAAGGAAACATAGTCACTTATCATATTGACTTTCAACTTTTATTAGATTCCTTACACAAACTCATATTTTCTCCAAAAGACGAGTATTTAGGAAGACTTGTTCACATTAAGAGTACTATAATCAACTTCTAGAGAATCACCTAATCCACAAAAGAGAACTATATACTTCCCATATCATTAGACCTTAACCATAACCAAAACCAAAAAGGTTAGTACAAGGTCAGATAATCCAGAAAAGGATAACCCTTTATAAAAAGAAAATCTATTCTTAATCTCCAAAATTTGTCCAACAAAATCCAAAGTTCAACGAGGACCATCCGATAAACAAATTTGTCCATAAAAATTCCTCAAATTAAACCAATCTAAGATTGAAACCCAAACATTTTAAGGATTTAGTCACATAGTCTTCCAAGTTAAATCGTAACATTTATCTCCAAACAACAACAGTTTCTCCTAAAGTCCCGTATTGAAAAGTAATTAACCTAATCACATATCCTCCATGATAGGTTAATCATTTTCATAAATAACCCAAAATCATCTTACTCCTAATTCATAAAATCATATAACCAGAAAGAATCACTCAAACTAACCAGGGACTTCACATAGTCCAGTGGTAGGCGATAAATACCAGTCGCACTTTGGTTGTGGGTTCGATTCCCGCAGCTTTGTCCGATGCGACGGGATGTCACACGGTCTGCATGTTGTCCTTTTTCCAAAACTATATAATTCTTAAAACATTCCCCAAAATGAGATAAAATCTTCAAGAATAATCATAACATATTTTAACCTCAAGTTTATCTCATTCCTTTCATTTTCCATCATATCATAGAGTAACCCACAATTACCTAAAAAGTAAGGATCATATAAACCCTAATGGTTACCATAATAATTATTACCTGAATTTCCACATCGAGTTGGCCATCTCGTACATGATGCATTAGAGAAATCACCAAGGTTGAAGTGGTTGATCATAACTCCTTGATAGTTTGCTTAGAACAACTATGAGATTCCTCATTGAATCCCCCATCTCATCCAGTATCTTAATCAGAGAACCACCACAGTTTCCTTGAAACCCATTGTCACTTTGGTGCCTGCTAGATCCAGCCATTTACTAAAACCAAAAAGGTCAGTGTGAGTATATCAACAAAACCATCATGTACTAATGAGGAAGGTAAACACTAAGATACACTTACTCATTCACTTTATCTAAAACTAGGACTCTTTCTGAAATCCTAACCATTATGGTAATGTCATTTATGCTTAAAGAATACCCTAACCTCTAAAGTTATCTAAACCGACCTTTGATACCAACTATAAGGCCCCAGCCTTAAACCTTACTTAATCTTGAGTTATTACAAGATTACACATTGAGGATCTTTTCAGGTTTAGAGTTTTAGAGAATTAGATCATGAAAAATTCATTACATTCCACATTTAAACAAAGTGGTTACATAAAAGACAATATTCATTCTTCCCATCAACGGAAACCTATTTAAAATTAAACACAGATTCATTCTTGACACATCCTTGACACTATCATCACATCATGTACCTTTCCCTTGACCTGTGAAAAACATTTCAAAAACTTGGGATGAGCATAAAAAGCTCAGTAAGGGTTATAAAAATATGGAAAGGAAACATGAGTTCATATATACATAAGAATGAAATCATACTTTACCCATAAAACAAAGGCACTTTCATACCTCATCAAACCATGAATAAATCATAGAAATCATAAGACAAAAAGGTAACTTGAGGCATTCATAACATTCTTACATAGGGAGTAACCCTCTTGGTTACGTTTGGAATACCCATCACAGTATATTCCCTAAATCTCTTCGGAGAAACCTTAACGTTTCACTCCTTCGCGTTACCCAATGCATTAGAGAGCTATATCGGGCTCACCCGCCCTTAGTTTATCACGGAACCACCCGTTCTTCATAACAATGCCCAAGAACCATAACATAATCGTATCACATAAACATGAATAAAGGAAACATAACATTTCCACATAACATTTTAGGATATTGAAATAATGAATCCATTCAAAAAGAAACCATTTCCAAAACCATTTAAAACATTTAATAAAGAGATTTTTGAATCAAAGTGTCCCATAACACCTTTAAGCTTTTAATATTTTAAACCATTAATATCCATATAAATAAATCCATAAAACCATTTTGAAAACATGGATATTAATATGAACAAAAAATTAAAACATTTAAAACGATATTTTGGTTAAAGGGGTTTTACCAAAATTAGAGACACTTGAATACAATAATCGAGGAATAAAATTTAGTCAAAACATTATAATATCATGAGAATAAAAGGATTCATGATATAATACTCCAAAGGACAGTATATACACCATATAAGAGTGAATTGGTGCATAAAAACAATGAACCCTCAATAGAAATGTCAAATGTGATGAAATCCCTTATAAAGAAGGTATCCTTAAATTAAGGACAAATAAATCTCAAAAATATGTGTGAAAAATATATATACACCCAATATAAGTGGATATTAAGTGTAAAACAATAAAAGGTCATTCACACATATTCAATGGATGACGTATTCAATGACTACAAGTTGAACCCAATGAAATCGAAATTGGGTTAAAAAGAACCCTTGACAGCCAAACGGCATCACATCAAAATGAGTTGATGAGAGATAAAAAGTGTATCTCATCACTTGGACATAAAATTTACATCAATAAGGATGTATGAGAACATATCCCAACATAAAAATATGTAAATTAAAAGACCCAATAAAAGAAGTCTTTTAAAAAAAAGGAGGGTGAAAGGTTCCCTTACAGACTTGGGTATCTTTCAAAACATACACCCCATGAAAGAAAGAAAATAGGTCATTGATGTAAATACTCATAAACGAAAGTATATTACACAAAGAGTAGAATAATGGGCAGTACATACACCACTCAATGGAATTTGTGGCAAATGTAGCATAAATCTCCCGGGAATAAAAGTGAGATGAAAAATCCCTTATGAAAACTCGGCAGCCTAACGGCGCCACATAAATCTTCCGAATATGGATTGATGAGATAAAATATAGTATCCCATCATATTAAAATATAATTTACGGCAAGTGTAATATAAAAGAAAATCCCCCAACATTTCAAGGAGGAGTTTAAAAGAAGTGACATAAAGGAGAGTACTTAAAAAGAAAGAGAGAGGTTAGATCTCTTACGAAAGTTCGGCAGCCTAACGGCGCCACTCAAAACTTCCAAAATGGATTGATGAGAGAGAATAGGGTCTCTCATCACATGAACATAAAAATTACAGTAAATGTAATATAAAATAACATCCCAATCATAAGAAAGATGAGCTTAAAATAATTGACATAAAAGAGTGTACTTAAAAAGAAAGAGAGTTGCAGGATCCCTTACCTCAGGTCCGACTTGACTCGATCGTTCTTTAATCTCCTGAATAATAAACTTGAGTTAATTTCTACTTCCTTAAGAACCTTTTTCAAGTTCATTATTCCTTTTATACCACTTATTACCATGTCATAAACATTATGTAATCATTTAAGTTAAGAATATTTGTTTTGCCGATATTTGGTTCTTAAGTCGAAAGTGGACTTCTTACAATTACATGTTGTTCGTGTGGCCAAATGTTTATTATATCCAGAATTGTATTCATGATGTAGATATCATATATTTCATATATATCCAGTACATTCATGCATTTATAACATTACATAATCATTTAGAGGTAAGAAATGAAATGCACCGTTCATGGAGACGGTAAGCCGTACGTACGCATGAACGCTACTTTCATTTCTATTTCGTATTTTATAGAATGGAATAATAATTATATAAAGGTATATTATAATTCCAGTATAATATCATATATAATATCATATTTCCATCCTTTATACATCCCACATATGGTATTTAACGAATCAAATCACTTTGAGGGGGCGGTAGTCCGCACTTCCTTAAATGATGATATCGCGTATACCCATAATGGAAGCCATAAAGGAAAGACAAAAATGAAAAATACAGAAGCATAAGGAAAACATAAACATATTATATATCATATATAAAAATAGTGACATCATAATGGCCACCTTTGAAGGTGTTAAATGAGTATTGAACAACCATCGTTTCGGGAGGCAGAATTTAATCATCCACGGAAACCGTATGTTCTTTAACCATTTGATGTAGTTGTGTGAGATTGTAGCTCGAATAAATCTTATAACAAAATCCTAGTATATTGAAGATACTGGTGTTGTTACAAAAAAATTAAAAAAAAGATTTTAGGGGGTTGGAGAATCAAAATAAAACAAATGAACATGAGAGAAAGAATTACCTTTATAAGTGTAACTCCTTTTGATTTGAGCCTAAAGGCTTACTTTGAAAGGATTCTGCCCAAAGGGAATCCTCTAGGATGAGGATAGGGATTGAGAGAGAGTAAATGGGCAGGGGTTGGCCGAGCCAAAGCCTTTATGAGTGTGTGAAAAGAGTTAGAGGTGGGGGCCTTTTATAAGAGGAGAGGAGGGGCACTTTTGGAATGTAAGGAAATATTACTTTATTTGAAAATGTGTTTCGGTTTTAAAAGGTCCCAAATTGATATAATTCGTGGATAAGGTTATAAGGGTTCGAAATACACCCATCCAATAAGTTTTGGACATGTGTAGTTCATAGATATTACATTATATTTCCATTTTATTTTAATCGTTAAATAATGATGTCATCCCTGCATCATTATGATGTCAGAAATAATTTAATTTATTTAATGTCTAAAAATTATAAAAAAATTACTATGATGTAGGAAATCTTTTTAGCTTTCCAATTACAATTTAGAATAAAATATATGACTTGTATAACCCTACTTAAAAATTGTTTTAGTAAAACATATCATGTTTGTGTCAATTTTACTTTTACATTAAATAAAAGTTTTTTATGTCATTTCCCAACCAAAGTGGATCCATGGGGTCCCCAAGTTGGCCCGTGGCTTTTCATGGTCGGCCATGACTCACCCAATAGGTGTAGGACAAGTGTAATGGTGTTTTCACATTCTAATAATATCATTTTTACGTTAAATTACACTAATTACCACTAATCGCGATTAAAAACTTAATAAGTTACTATTCACCAAAAAATTATTTTCATCCCATTGAACCACATTTGACATACTAATGACAACCATGTATGTAGGATTTTCAAAATTCAGTACACATTAGTTGTAAACATTCATTTAACTAAAAAATCAGTTTGCTTGATTACCACTTAGTGGTTTCACTATTCATCAAAAATTGGAGTTTTTCAGAAAAATACCAAAACATCACCCTAAGATATATTTGATATTCCGAATTCAAAAATGAAGTCTGTTTTACAAAATTCAAAACATATTAGTCACATTAATTAATTTAATAATTAATTCCTGCTGTCAGAGAAAATAGCGTGTTTTTATAAAACAATAAGTACCAATAGATTGACACTAGTTTAAGTCTGATTTCAAAGTGAAATTAATTCCAACGACCACTATTGGATTTAATGGTAAAAATATTTTCTAATTTCACTTTAAAACCAATTCAAAATATAATCTAATCATATAAATAAATTAGATTAAAAAGAGGTTTTGAATTAAAATACAACATTTTACACTATTAATTAAAAAAAATGAACATTATCGGAAAGATACCAAAAATTTACACAAAGTAAATTTTGATGTCCCGATTCTTAAGAAGAGTTTTATTTGGTCCAATATAATGTATAAGAGTGAACAAAACTATATTTAATGATGGTTCGCCATCAAATGGCGATAAGTGAACCTTTAGTGAAAACTAGGGCATATATGCCTAAAATTGAATTCTTTCCGTATTTTAAGCCTCTATCCTTTATTGGATAAATGTAAAAACATTTAAAAACATATATAATCATATTTTAGTTATTTCTATCCATTCCCGCCAATACAATGGCTACATGTTAAGACATTAACCTATAAACAAATAAATAAACATTGCGGATTATTCATTAATATTTATTCCTCAAATTATTTTTCTAGACACATTAACATAACAACCCAGACATTGCGTAGGTCAGTTGTTGGTGTGAAACCCTTATCATCCTTCGTTCTTCTGTTCAAGACCAACAACATTGTTATAAATGATTCTTTTTCACCCAAATTATAGTTTTTTCTTTTCAAAAACCTTGTTAATTTGAATTCTACTATAAATATGATGGACTTTATTTAAATAAGGTTAATAACTAAATATCATTTTAACTTAGGATCTCAATACTACAAAAATAAAAAAATACTTCATCCAACTGTTTCCCTATATAGCTTTCCTTGGAATATAGTTTATCCTCTAGAATAGGGATTTGACTTGGGTAATGTCTAGGTTCCCCACATTTACAGCAACTAAATAAAAAGGATTTATTATGGTGAGTTTCATTTCTATTAATCATAATATTTATTTTTTGATGAAAATTAATTTCATTTTGTTCTTCTATCCAAAATAGTAATAATTTAATATATTCATTGAGACACATTCCTAGGTGTATCCTTGAACATTTATTTCATGATGGAAATTGGGACTTGTTTTCTGCATCATCTCCAACACCTGAGTTCTTCGAAAACTTCATCCTTCTCGACATTGGTGAGTTTGGTAATTATTTCAGGTATATGTTTTTAATAATGTTTTGTGAAAGAAATTTAAGAATAATGAGGATATCATTCACTCTCATAAACACCAAATTTAGATTCTCATTTTCACCAGCTTTTCCTTCATGTTCTATATTAACATAAATCCCTCCGTTTTAGCTTATTAACAAAGACTATAAACCATAATATGAGTAACAATGCTAATTCAATGAAAATATATAATAATTTATAGTATTTATAAATTATGAAACCTTATTCCCAATATAAATCACAATAGTCTTAACTTATATTATTTATTTTCACTATATATTAAAATCCTCCATAATGTCTAGTAAAGAATACATGAATTATCCAAAGAATATCCCCTGATCTTGTCAAAAATAGTGCATAGTAAGGCTCGTTGACCTATAATAGGTTACTCTATGTCAGAACCAACTGACATTATCTATGTTTCTACTCCTAGTTAATTTTTTTTCATATCTAGGTCCACATATAGTATCCAGATAGGGATTTATTTCAAGTATTACCCACACAATCTCTACCTTACCAATATTAAATGATGTTATCATATACCTATCCTAAAATTATACCTAACTGTAATATTATCTAACATATGTTTCCTAAATCATGTTCCTATAGTTGTAACTAAACTTCTATTGATACAAACATTAGTGACCCACCCAAAAAATCCTAGAGTCGGTTTCAAGGAATCTATTATGCTGGAATGATTATAAGGAATCAAATCATGAAGGACTGAGAGTTTAATTGATATTGTAAATTAGATACATTCATGATTCTTGTATTAAAAATTTATGTAGTATTTACAACATAATTTATTATTTATTATTAAATAAAATAGTGGATTAATTTACTCCAGCTATTATTTCCCTAAATAAATACATAGTAGGCTTCTTGGATTCATGGGGAATGGAACGAAAATTAAGATGAGATAAAATGCTTCATATTAGGAAAGTATAGCCAAATCAATATTGAATCATTGAGTATAATCAATATCACATGCTAATAACTAATTTTTTTTCATGTAATCAATAATGTTAGAAGGAAATTTTTCATTATAATAACTAAAAACACATTCTATTTTAATAACTAAAAAAACAATCAAAATGGAAATATAATAATGTAAAACGTGTTCCATTTTATCAATAAACTGAGAATGAAATGTATCCATTATAGGGAAACACAAAATCTCATGGATAAATAATAAATGAATCTAAATAGGGAAAATTATTAATTATTGTATACTATATATAATTAAAATGAAAACTATATCATCAAGACCATTCACATGATGGTTTACATCTATTAATAAAAACCCATTTAATTTTCACAATTTTTTTTGTTATCATGAGAATATATCGATGCATTAAAAGTCAATAAAATGTATATGGATCACATTTCATTAAAAGACCAACGAATTCCTCATAATAATTTTTCAAAATAAATAATATTTATTTTCAAATATCTATATTGGATTGAGAATTATTATTTATCAATAAATCCACGTATAATCAAATAAATATAAAAGTAAAGACTGTTTGTAAATTGTATATAGTTTATGAAATAACAATATCGTTGATAAATTATATTTAAAATTAGGGGAAATTCATTATAAAATGATTATTGAGAATTTTATAATTCAAGGGGACCAAAATAAATCATGTAATTAAATATCTATACAATACTTCTCCATATTAATCATAAACCATAAAATTCAATAATAATGATAGTATAAATAGAACATATCGCATGCGAATAAAAAATAAAGGGTTGTTTTCATTGATGAATATGAATACTATAAAAATATATATTAAAAACATTATTGAAGAAAATATACTTTTGATTTGAATACACTTTTGAAAAAGGAATCTTCAACGAAATGATGAACGATAAATCAGTACATGCCAAACAAGGTAATAGATCATTCGTTTTGTGTTGAATTTTTTTTAGAAAAATACTTTTTTGAAAAAAATACAAGAATATTCCTTTGAAAGCATTGGTAAAATAAAAAAGGAAAAAAAAATTTTACAAGTCATTTATGAAAAATTATAAAAAAAAATTAATAAAAATTGTTTTGAAAAATAAAACAGGTTCTCTGAATAAAGTGGGAAAAAACGTCAGAAATTCTGAAAAACATTTTTTCAAAATTTTTTTGTATCAACGAGTAGGAAAATAGTTCTAATAAATGACAGAGTGCATGAATAACCATAATAGATGGAAATGAATTTTTTATTAAAAAATATTCATATTATTTATGCTAATTTAAATACCATTTAATTATCATTAAAATTATTCTATAGAAAAATTATTTTTAAATATTCCAAAGTGTCCCATAACACATTAATACATTTGAAATCCTAATCCTAATTAATTAATAACAATAAATAAATGTTTTAAGTAACATGAAGATAAGAAATTATGATATAACATATCAAAAGGTGGAGTATATATGATGCACAAAATATGTATGTGGTGATAATTACATTTACCTCAAATATATAAAAAGTGAGATGAAAATACCTTACCATGAGTCTAACCTGTCTATTCTGTACTCATATTCATGAATAATAAACTTATGTTAATTATTTACATACTTATGATCCATTTTAATATTTATCATTAACATTATTTTAGTTATTTCCCTGATTTATATAAAAACATAAACAATTAAGGATATGTTAGGTGTTTTTACAAAACACTGTTTTTGTGACAAAAATGACTTTTGTAGGTCAAGTTTGGTCAAAGGGGGTCATTATATAACATCTATAGAATAATAATAATGAACTAATTATCATATTTATAAATATATTACAGTTTTAAAACCAAGTATGAAATAATTTTATGAAAAATGAATTAATGATACAATCATTGAGATGGCAGGTCATACGTACAAATGAGTAATGTTCCAATTGTTCAATGTTTATTATGGAAAGACCATAAGTATTAATAATATTAACATAAGGATAGTTATATCATAAGTAAAATATATTTTAATAATATATAATTATATATCGAATTCAAATAATGTAAAAGTAATCACATCTTTTTGAGGAGGTGGTAGTCCACATGTCCACGAACGACATTATAACTTTTTATGTATTTGAATGTTTAATAATGAAAATGATATAAATATATATATATTTAAATAAATTTAATTATTTTATTAATATCCTATTGAGTTTTTTTGTAACAAATTTTTAATTAAATAAATACTATATACATTCCATATATCTTTTAAACGAATCACATCTCTTTTAGGAGGCGGTTTCCCACACATCAACCTATGATGGTACCATATTTATGAAAAATGGAAACCATAAAGTAAATATTTACATCAAAATTAGAAATAAATAAATAAATTATTAATATCATTAATAGCATATATAAATAGTGTATTTATCTAAATTCGAATATTGAGAGGTGATAAGGGAAGAATGAACCATCGTCATTTTGTGAGGTGGTAGTTTGTCATACACATAAACGATATGTTTTTTAAATTATATGGAAGTCAGTATAAGTTTACATAATGACATAAAAAAATATTATATCTATATATTTATGAACCATATTTGTTTATATAATTATTTAATAAGAATACTTGATGTGGGGGAGAATGAATATAAAATAAATGAACTTAAAAAAGATGTTACCTCTTCTTTGGTTAACTACTTTTGGTTTCAACCAGAGGGATTCCATGGATCGATTCCTATAAAAATGTGGCTTCAAGGAAACATTTTGGGACTTTGGGTTGTTAATTATCCCGTTATATTAATTTACTAAGTGGCATGTGAGGTTTTAGTATGTGGTAGGAGAGAAGGCCAATTATAGAGGTGGAAGAGTGTCACTCTAGTAATTTTATTTAAAAGGAATTCGACAAACATTTTTTCCACATAAAGAGGGTATTTTAATTGTCCCAAATAGATAAAATGGATTATAGGGTCTATATATGTCCATAAAATGAAATTTGAACATGTTTGTAGTTCAGTTTATGGCATAAGTTTAATGTTTAGTATGTTGTTCAGCTTAATTTCACCTAAATTATTAAATTAATTTGAATTACATACATTATTTTTTTGATAAGAACTATGTTGACCTTATTATACAGTATAAAATATGATTATTCCAAATATGGAATCATTTTTTCCAAATTCCAATCAAATATGTTGTAGAAATTAATTTAAATTTGATCTCGCAAACCAGACGACAATTTATGTTTTTAATGTAAAAATATCCAAAAGGTTGCTAACTTATTATATCCTATTTATCGAATTATTATTTAATTGCAAATAAAAATACAATTTATATATATAAGTAAATTACATGAAAAAGATGTTTTGAATTAAAATTTAGTATTTTTTATTATTCATCAAAGAATGAAACTTCACAAAAAAATATCAAAAAATCAATATATATTAATTTTAATTTTTATATTTTGAATAATTTTTTTTTTCACATATACTATTAATAAAATATTAAAAAAATTGGATTCAAAATAGGTTCTCCATTAAAATATGGTAAATTTTCCTTAATAAAATAATAGGTGTGTAAGTTTATATCGGGGTTGTTCTTATCTCATTCCTATACAATATATTATATGAATATAAAAATTATTTCACGGAATATATAATATAATTTTTACATTATTATCACTTAATAATTATTATTACATTAATTTATATTTTTAAAATAGATTTGTGAGTATAAAAATAGTTTTATTTAAAAGTATTCTCTTTATATTCAATTTGATCCTATATTCATTTTGAATTAATTTTTAACCAATGACTAAATTACATATTTTTCTTAAACCATATATTTTATTATGTATGTTAATTTTATTTATAACTAATAAATTTACAGTTAGGTTATATCTTATTATACAAAATAATAATACTTTAATAATTTATTATTATTTGATAAAACATCATCTTTTATGTAACACAAATTATCGATGAATGTATTGTTACGTGTGTTTCAGGAAAAACATTATTAATGTGAATGTTGAGAAAAAGTAAATTAGATTTTTTAAATAGTAAATATATTATAAATTCTCAAGATATTATATCCCCTTATGCGCATGGTGTTTGGTATCATACATGCTTTTGAAAAAAATGCCATTTTTTGAATTTAGGGGTGTGACATTCTCCCCACCCTAATTAAATTGAGTACTGAGAATTTAAATCTTATATTGGTGATATATTGTTTGATATTTCGTATTTTTAAATCCAAAATCATGATAAGAGTTTCTAAAACATCAATTAGAAAATATTAAATGAAAAGTACAATGGTCACATGAAATAACATATATTTGGTTCTCTATGTATGAGAACAATAGTGTCATGTAGTGATATATACATGGAAGAAAAGAAAAAATATTTATTTCTCTTGGTAGAGGTCATCAATTACAAACAAGTGAATGATAAATGGAAATCTAGGAGCAAAAAATCCATAAATTTATGTTTTTTATAAGACCATCAGTTCCACATGAATTGAGGTATTCAGGGAAACATTTTTAAAAGATCAATTTCCTCCTCTAGAGAAATTTATTTTAATTATTATTAATTTAATAGTATTTACTTATATGATACATTTTTTTCATATGTAAAATTCAATTATTCAATTGTTCTTTCATTAAATTCTAATTCATCTAGAAATTAACTTTGATTCATAAAGCTCTAAAATAAATTTCAAATATATCTTATGGTTTAAAGAAGAGTGAAAAGTATAAAAATTTGTCTTTCAGTAATATATAAAGTCAATATGGTAATGAAATTTATCACAAAAACTAAATATAAACACTCCTCATACAAAAATACTATTATCCATCAAATTGACAAACTAAGACCAATGACATATTAACCAGGACATTTTATATGTTTTAGTATAGTGGAACCCTTATCGTCCCTCACACGTGGGTTCAATACCCACAACCTTTCCAGAATTTTTTGGCTTTCACCTGATAGAAACATTGTCTTTTTCTAAAACCATATTTATTTAATTTCAAAAATTAATATGATGGACATCCTTGAAATATGTTTATTCACTAAAAAGATTTTAAATATGGTTTTCAATACCTCACCAATAAATAAAAACATCATCCAATTATTTTCATATAGATCCTTCCATGGACTAGATTTTATCCTCTAGAAGTATTCACTTACTCAGGTAATGTGAAGGTTTCCAAAATTTAAGGAAACAAACTCTAAAGGATATCTTCGGGTGAGTTTCATTTTGTTCTATCATAATAAATTTTTTCAACATTCATTATTTTCATTATGTCTTTATTTCCCACCCATAAATCATCACTTAATTCTATTATGACAATATCCATGGTGTCTCCTTCCATAATTTTTTATGGATTGAAATGCTTCCTTATTTTCTACATGGTCTCTACAAATTGAGCTCTTAGAAAACACTATCCATAACTTATTTGGTGAGTTTGGAAGTTGGTTCACATATATGTTGTTAATAATATTTTGGGGAATGTAATTAGGTATAAATATGATATATTTAACTCCAATAAACACTTAATTTTGTCACTCTTTTTCACAACCTTTCCTTCATGTTTAATATTATCTTGACTATTTTATGTTCCTTCCATTCACTAAAACTATAAAGTAAAGTGTGAGTAACAAAAAACATAGTTAAAAAACACATAATCATTAATTGGGTATCAAAATCATGACATCTTATTCTCAATTTTGATAACACTAGTTTTAACCAAGAATATTTTTTTTATCTATTTAAATCCTTCATAATAAGCTGTAATGAAAATGTGAGTAATCCTAAGAATATCCACCATGATTATCAAAATAGGTGTGAAGTATGGACTATCGTCTTCTACCAGGTTATGCCATGTCAGGTATGGCACACCATGTCGAAGTTGTTACTACTTGGTGTATCTATTCTAGAACTACATCAAATTTTTGTATCCAGATAGTGATTTACCTATAAGAGTACTTCCATAATCACTACCATAACAATATTTTAGGTTGTTCTTCTAAATTTATCCTCAAATTCAACCTTAGTGTTATGTAATCAACTATATTTTTTCTTAAATAGAGTTTTTAATATTCCAACTAAGATTACTTTAATACAAACTATAGAGATCCTACCCCAGAAAGTCCAGTGTTGGTGATGTTCAATCAATTGCATCAGAATGATTTCGGCGAATCGAATCTCATAGTACCAAATGTTTTGTAGTCTTTCTAAACTGAATAAAAACCGGAGTCTTGTTTTAAAAATCAATTCAAAAATTAAAAAATATTTTTTTATTTACAAATTAATAACATTGAGGATAACATTATTAAATATAGTATATCTATACATAACATTCATTGTACACTTCATGGATTCATTGTTAATGGAAACAAAAAATGTTTGGCCCCAAATACTCAATAAGGGAATGGTAAAAATGAAAAAATAGTGAATCAATGAGAATAATTAATATGTAAAAGTAATACATTAACACACAGTCCATTATTCAATAAACAAAGTAGGAAATTTGGAAATGTAATCTGTATAAATTCATTTCATTCAAATAAATAGATAAGTAAAAATAAATATGGATAGGTTAGAAATTGAAACACATGTTATTTAATCATTAAATTAAGAATGAAATGTATCCATTTATATGTTGATGAAAAATATCATGGATTAATAATAAATGAGTATAAATGAGTAAAAATGCATAATTTTTGGATGTCATGTCTAAGGAACATGAACACCTCTACCGTCAAGACCTTTCACGTGATGGATTAATACTACAGAAAGAAAGTTATTTAATTTTTATAACATGTCTTTCTCATAAGAACATATTGATCCATCAAGGGGATATGTGAATTTTGGATCCCACACATCATTACCAATCCCAAAATTTCTTCATATCAAATAATTAAAATAAATAATATGACTTATCAAATGTCTATATTGAATAGATAATATGTATTTATCAATATTTCCCCTGATAAATAAATAATTTTTAATGAAGAAACTATATGTAAATGGTATTCAATTTAGGAAATAATAATATACATGATAAAATATATAGATAATTAGGGGAACACCAATGTGGAATAATCATAAGAATTTGAATATATCAAGGGGACTAAATGGAATCATGGAAGTGAATGTAAATACTATCCCTATAAAAATTAATCTTAAACAATCAGAAGGAAGAATAATTATTTTATTAATACAAAATATCCCAAGTGCAGTAAAAATATGTATTTTTACTATTTTTGAATAGTAATACTATAAAAAGTTCTATCAGAATCAATATTGGGGAAAATATGATTTTCTTATGAAAAACCATTTCTATAACCATTTTTTGTTATATTTTTGAAAACATTTCCCTTAAAAATAAAAATATTAATCATGAAAATAACGATTCAATGAAATGGAGATGGTTAAATTTCCCCATTTGGCACAAGGTAAAATGATGATTTCATTTATCATGATAAAATGTTTACAAATTTGAATGATTCAAAAATTCACTAGAATATTCATATTAAAGCATTGGTAAAAGATAAAATGGTTAAAAATGACAATACGAAATCATTTTAAAAAGGTTCATTTTTTTTATAAAATACATTTTATAGAAGAAAATAACTTATCCCACTAAAGGGAGAAAAATATCATGTTTTCGAAAAAAAAATCTAAATCATTTTGAGTACCAAATAGTGGGTAAATTGTATAATATTTTAAAAAGGACATTAATAACAACTATAGAGTAAAATGAAATGTTTTATTAAACAATGGTCAAAAAATTTCCTCAAATGGATATACCATTTAATTATCGTAAAAATTAATCTTGAGGAATATAATCTTTTTATATTCAAAAGTGTCCCTTACCACTTTGAAAAAGATTAAATCGTAAGCCTAATGAAAGAATAACGTTAAATTAAATTTTTAAATACAATAAATATAAAAGGACTAATGATATAATATATCATAAGGGGTACTATATACACCATACAAAATAAGTATGTGGCGTCCATTACAGATATCTCATGGATATATAATGTGAGATGAAAATATGTTACCTTGTGTATGACATGCATATTATAAATTTATATTACTAAACAATAAATTTATGTTAAATAATTACAATATTAATAATCTATTTCATAATTATAATAAATTTTTTATCTCTTATTACCATGCTTAATATGACTATATAAACAATTATGTTTACATCGGGGGTTTTAACCACGAATAGTTTATGTGTTGGAAATTACATTGGTAGGTCATCTAGGGTCAAAATGGACCATTATATAACATATCCTGAATAATAATCATTATAAAATTATAATATTTATAGGTCAATTATACTTTTGAACCCATTAATTATATATGGTAATGAAAAATGAACTAATGATACAATTATAGAGACGTTAGCTTGTATGTATTTATGAGTAACATTCCTATTTTTGAATAATCATTAAGGAAATACGGTAATAAAAATTAATCATTAATGAATGATAATAATATCATAAATAAAATAATATTTAATAATAAACACTTATATATATAATTCTTGTGATATAAAATAATTCTCATCATTTTCAAGAGGTAGTAGTCCCCACGTCTTTGAATAACGTTATCACATTTTATGTTTGTGAATGTGTTACAAGGAAAATGATATATATATATATATATATTATAAAAAATGTTAATTATGTCATTAATATCATATAGAGTACTTTTATGTCACATATGTTTAATTTAAACCATCATTTATACATTTCATGTATCATGTGATTGAATCACACCACTTTTATGAGGCGGTAGTCCACACTTCCACAAATGATGATCTCGTATTTAAAAAAATTAGCAAGAAAAAAGGTATGTTATATATAAAAATTTCCAATGAATATAGAAATGTTTAATATCACATATATCATATATAAATAGTGTGTCCATAACAATTCCCATAATGAGAGCTTATAATAGAATAATTTGCTACCATTATTTTGCGAGGTGGTAGTTCTCCACACACATAAATAGAAAGTTCGTTACCCATTAGATGGATATTTTTGTAAGTGTAAGTAAACAACATAACATAGAAACATATAATTAAATGTAGGGTACTTATTTTTATTTTATACTAATTTATTAACAAAAATTTAGGTGGGGGAGACGGAATATAAAAGAAAGGTGCTTGAGGAAGATGTTACCTCATCTTTGGGTAACACATTTTGGGTTTTCCCAAAGGCTTTATTGAATGTATTTCTTCACAATGAAGTGATTAAGGGGGGAAGAAATATATTTCAGGAAGTGAATTATAATTATAGTGGATGAACCTAGGTTTCTCGAGATGTGTGAGGTAGTGAGTAAAAAAAGCTTTTTATAGTAGAGGTGGAGTGACACTCATATAATGTTTTAGAAAAATAATTACACCCACATTTTACCATGTAAATTAGAACCAATATTGTAATAAATTTGATAAAATGAACTATAGTGACGAAAAATGTATAGATTTTTTTTAAAATATTCTAGGTCTTTTTAGGCCTTATTTTTAGGGTTTTTCCTTTATTACGTTTTATTTCTCCTTAATCATTGTAATTAATTTCAATTAAATTAACTAATAATATTAGATATAAACAAAGTTGGAAATAATAAAAATTATTAATTATTAATTTTAAAAATATGGAATCCATTTTTCATATACAAATAATTTAAGTGGAAGAAATTAATTTTAATTTAATCCCACAAATAGAACAACAATGTTTTTTTTAAAGTCATAACATTCAATGGATTTATATTCTTTTATGTCCAATTTAAAATTTAAAATAATTGAAATAAAAATTTGTTTTAATTGATAAAAACTTTATCTGATTAAAATTTATAAATAATTAAAAAAACTAATTTAACCAAATTAAATAATACTTTGAAAACGCAGTTTTCAAATAAAATTTAGTATTCTACACTATTCATCTAAAAATGAAACATCGTTGAAAGATATAAAATGGTAAATATATCCTAATATTTTTTCTTAAATTTCAATGATGAATATTATTTTGAAATTTAGTATTTATAAAAGTTCCAAAATTTTGATTTAATATAGGTTCTCTATTAAAAGACAGTAAAAGTGCCTTAATAAAAATAGTTGTCTTTATATGTACAATGGGGGTTGTTCTTATCTCATGCCTATCAAATATGTAGGATAAATAAATAAAATGATTAAAAAATTATATATATATATATATATTAGTATCACCCAATATTTATTAATACATTATTTTATATGGATGAAATCTATTTCTGATCATAAAAACCATTTTCTGTAAATATAATATTATTATACCCAAACGGTTCATATATTTATTTATAATTAATATGTAACCAATTAATTCAATTACTATTTTTTAATCCATATATTTTCATTGCATAGTTAATAATATTCCTCACCCTTAAAATTATGGAAATGTTATATCTTATCAAATAAAATAATAATATTGTAATAATATATTATTTTTCGATAAAACTCAATTGTGCATGTATCACAAGTCATTGAAGAACAAATTATTTGGGTGTGTCAAAAGCTAACTTAGTGCAACATGAATTATGATTTAAAATATAAATTTTTTATGAAAAGAGTAAATATATTATATATTATTTATATATTTAATTCTATTACATGCTTGGTGTTTCGTGTCATAAATGATATCAAATACCATGTTCTTATTTTGAAATTCGGTGTGTTACACAAACAATGATAAAAATTAATTTAATATATGAATGATTAAAGTATGAGGCACTTATAATAATTATAATCCCATTATAACTATTGGTAATTATAAACATTGGCAATGTATCCATCATAATATGTTGATTAGAATCCATGTATATTAAGGGTAAAAAAGATAAACATTTGATGTAGATGGGACAATCATTGGCATCAACCAATGGAATCATACATTACGAACCTCTTTTATCAAATCATAGTATGGTATTAGCATCGTTAGTTTGATCATGACCATGTATAAGAAGAGATATAATATATGAGGATCAAAGGGAACAACTCTCAAGAAAAGTTATAGTTTGAAAAAAACAAAACTATGTATATGTTATCCATAATTCAAAAACACCATGAATTTTAAATATGACTATTGTAATTGATATCATATGTGGCGCAAAACACCATGATTAGATGAAAATATAACACCTTGAGACATTATGATATATATATATATATTAAATCTTTTTAATATCATCAATTGCATGAAATAATGATTTTAACATTCATCATATACAAAACTATGTTTATCTTTTGTTACACACATCATTTAGTATAGATGGTGTTACACCCAACATCGAGTTAAAAAAATGTTATACATTATTAAAATTTTATTATTTAATATTATATTTATCACATATACTTTTTAATGTACTGATATATTAGTAACAATTAAATTCATAAAATCAAGGTAATATATTATTTAGAAATTAAATAAAAATCCTTTATTTGATAATAAAATGTGTTCTAAAAAACTGTATTATTCAAAAATAGTGTTTAATCATGCATTACATATTTATATTAAAATTCATTTCTACCAATTATAGATTTTTCTAGACATATATAATTATTTTGAAAATTATCTTATCAATGATATATTAGGTTTAATTTTTAGGAAAATTCTATAAATTTTCATTTCGGGATGAATAGTTGACAATACATAATTATAAGTTAAAACATCATTTAAATTTTAATAATTTATAATGTGAAATTATATTTTTATTTTTTTATTATATAACATATAAAAATATTATTATATAATTCCAATTTAGTTTTTTGGATTCATTTTGATTTTATACTTTGATAAAAATATATTCATAAAAGTATGAATATTTATTCATTAAAAACCGGAAATCCATTCCCAACTACGGGATTAATGTAAAATTGGTTCTTTCATCTTATGCAAATATAGTGTGAACAAATGGAATCTTTATTTTTAATCTGATTTTTTATATTTTTTAATATGGTCAAATTAATTTTCTGCCATAAATAATAGTGAAAACAGCAAAAATTGGTCATTGTAGATAAGATAAAATTGAATTTATTATTGAGTTAAACTAAGATGACAAGGATAAAAACTACTTATAAAAATGAAAAGACCATTTTATAGTTATATTAATACATTAGATCTTATAAATTTTTTATTTTCTCATTTTTTTCAGATTTTGACATTATAAAGATCAGGGTATGATTTAATCACTCAAAAGATAACAAGTGTGGAACTCACCTCACATATAAAAGGACACCCAATCCCATCTTACCTTTACACATTCCAAACCTTCCGTTTTGGCCATAAACATTCAAATTCACTCACTAAAATAGGTACTCACATCCTAAAGAAATTATGTTTGGATATTATAATATCTATGAAGGTTTTTGGTTAAATACTATGTAGGTTACATGAAGACGAGCTAATGTTATTCAATGAATGTATTTATTTTATTTATTCTTCCACCTCATTAAATTTTTATTAAAACATTTTAATATAATAACCCCATAATATTTAAAAGAGTAAGTTTTTGTTATTTTTGGGTAATGAAAGACAATATTCACTTTATTTATCAACTGGGTTTTGGAATCATCTTTTGTGTGTACTACAGACTACCGTGTTATGAACTGATTACATTCATTTTTTTATTTCCACCAATAATTGTTGGTTATGATGACTTATATAATATATATATGGTATTTATAACATGATTATACCTCTATAGTAGTTATATAATATATTCCTTTTTTATCATTTCGTTTTTTATGTGATATGATAGAGTGGCTCATGTGTACATGGACAACCACAACATGAAGCGATGTGGTTCGTCTTTCACAAATGATTTTCCGGGAAAATACTTAAGTTTATGTTAATTAATTTACGTGATATAAATTTAAAACATATGATATACATGAAATATTGATCATCTTGAAAATATAGTCCATCATTTTTCCTTTAATACATTTTCACTCAATTAAAGAAGATTATTTCAATCATGTACATGTGGACTATCGACTTCACAAAGCAATGGGACTCTTTTTTTAGAACTGAAACATGTGGATGATATATATAAGTATATTTAATGAAATAATAATATATATATGATAATTTTTCATTATTTAATAATAATTTATTCCTTTCCACATTTTCCTAATAATCATAAAGAAATTGAAATGTTTCTCATGTGTGCATATGACCTACCATCTCCATGATTGTAACATGTTAAATTTTTCAAAACCATCAATAATTATTTGGATAAAAATTGAAATGTATTTATATATAACGTAATTATATATTAGTTGTTATTTTCTATATATTTTAAATATATAATATTTACAATAACTATAACAGTCTTAATGATTCATGAAGGAGAAAAAAATGCAATTAAAACATTAAAAATATGAATATAATGAAAGATTATTAAAGAACGGATTGTTAGAAATTATAAAAGGATCATATATGATATTTTAATTATTAAAATGGTTCAATTATAAGTAAATAACTTATTTTAAACCAATATATATATATATATATATATGTGTGTGTGTTAATGAACATGAAACCAAAAAGATAGTGTGAGTTACCATATTTAACACAAATTTACATTCCAATGAGAATTATTTTTTAATGCAACCATTGAATTTTATCTATTGTATATACTATCCCATTTAAATGTATTATTATGATTCATTAACAAGTAATTCTATATTAATTTTATATTTACATTATTTCTTTCGACTTTGTTTTCATTAAATATTATAGAGTTTTAAATATTATTTTTTAATCCCACTTTTACTTCTTAATGTTAACGTTCTCTCAAAATAATCATTTTATTGGGATAATGTTTTATTTGGTAGTATATTTATCTTAAAAATAAAAATCCTACTCTGAAATATATTGTTATTTTTTAAATTATGTAACATTTTTATATTTTATGTTTACATTGAATGATATTTTTTCTCTTTGGAAATATTGGTAAATCTATATTGTTTAATAAATTTTCAAATTTTTGACATGGAATGTTGTTCATGAATTAAATCTATAGTTAGATAAATGAAAATTTATTTGGAGATTATGATACTGGTTGGGGTCGACTATAGTTATCCCCAAGATTCACAGATAGGTCTTGTTATAAATATTAGTTTTCTAAACCTAAGGGGTTTCTACCTAGTAGCTTTAAACATTCTTGTAAAGGGTCTTGACTATGGTAGTATTGATGGAAAAATGAGTTTGGTATGTTCCCATTATTTCTAAACTATAATGATGAGAAAACAATATATTAGATGAATCATGTGACAATGAATTTAAATATAATAATTAATCATTCCATTCTTTAAGAATTTTTTTATCATATTTTCTATGATATTATTTCACTGAAATTATATCTTCATGATTTTCATTTTCAATTTCACGATTAAATAAAATTTTCTTTTAGTTATTTAAATTTACCTATTTATTTGGTATTATATTATCATGATAGTAATTTTATTTAAATGGAATTTTTTAATCTATTTAACAATATATTTTGATGGATGTTATTGATATATTCTAATGTACGTACCCTTTAATGAAAATTTGAGTTCACCCATTTTTGTTTACTTTACCTTGGATATATAGTATTGATCTTTGAATGAGTTTTAAATGATTTAGATCATTTTATTTTATTATGTATTATGGTTTTTATTATATTAAAATCTAAAATGTATATCATGTAAGTATCTGGTTCCCCAATACTTAAAAATTGATCAGTTCCTAAGGATATAGTTATTTACATATATTTCAATTTAATAAACAAAACATCATCTCCAATTTAAGGGATAATCCGACTATAATGGTGGTGCCAATAAATATTAGAAAAAACATTAAAAAATATATTTTGGAAAAAAAATTAGGTAACTAAACACTATGATGTAATTTGAGTTTATATATAGAATAACATATATTTTTTTGGCAAGGAAGAGATAATATGTTTTTTAAGAAAATGAATAACATTAGGGTTACAATAAGTGGATCTATTTATAGAAAAAAGGCACATAGGATTAAAAACACATAAAATAGTTCAGTAGTCTTGACTCAATATTCACTAGTTACATGAAAATGGGACTTATTGTGCACCTAGTCTATAACTCTTAGTGGATGTTCTTAGGATAATTTAAGTTTATTTAAAAACCAATATGAATGATTTAAATAGATGATCATAGGGAATGACTATAGTTAAAAACTCGATAATGATGGATATATGATGAAAGAAAACTGATGAAGTATTTATGTGTTGTTATTTAGAAAATATAATTTTAGACGTACTTTAATTAATGATATTTTGTATGTAAGAATGCATAAAGATCATTTTTTTTGAATTTCTAAAGAATATATGTATTCAATAACATAAGAGTTATGGATACCATACTGCATTATGAGTATAATGTTTATTGAATGTTATATATCTTAATTACAATATGTAGGTTTTATTTGATAGGAGACTACCAATATGATGTATATTTTGGTTGAAATTTAGGGAAGGTATATGTCTTAGTTGAAAAGTTATTCGGGGAAAAAATCTTACATTTAATAGACATAAATTTTATGGTATATATAACGTTCTAGAGCTAATATTATAATTAATGCAATTTTTCGAATTTTAAAATAATATTATTAATATTTTTGAAATAGAGTTGAATTGAAACCCTTAATAAAATTTGTATTAAATGATTTATATTATTTCAAGTATTCCGTTCTTATTTTTCTTAAGAACAGTATAGGAATTATATTAATATATTTCTATGAAATGGAAATCCCGTATATAAGGTGATATCCCATCACTTTTTGGAAGGCTATGGGGATTGCACCCAATATGGAAGGATGATAAGGGTTTTTTGCCTACCAATGGAATATGCGTTGTCCTGGTTAATTTTTCATTATTTGGAAGATTTGAAAAAAAACATATAAACGGTGAACCAAATGTGTTTGTTTTATGTATAAGAGATTAATGTATTATATTGAATAAACTATTATAAAAATATTGTTTTTTGAAAATAGGTAGAGACATATGGAATTAATTTTTTCTCTTTTAAATATCTTAATATCCTTTAAAATCGAATATTAATGATTCAACCATAAAAAAATTGATATTTTGGTATTTATTTCATGTAGAAAGTAATAAATTGGAAATTATTGAAGCACAAACCAAGGTTGAAATTGTGCATATGAAATATAAATATATAAATTAATTATATTTTATTATATCCTTAGATAGTAAAAGTATTCCCCAAAATTAAGAAAATGGATCTAGAAATGTTTTTATCTAATTACTATCACTTCATATGATATTAATGGAATTTTAAACCTATTTGATCTAGGTTTTTGAGCTCTATAAATTTTCATTGATCATTCACATTTTTGTGACCAATAAACTCATTAAATCACTATAATTATTTATTTTATTCATTCATCTCCAATTCATTACTATCGACTAATTTTATGATATTTGGAACCCTAGTTATATGTTATTCTATATAACATGGGTACATTACATTATCTCATATTAAAAGAAGTTTTTATTAAATAATTTTTTACTATTTGGATTTTTAAAGAAAAAATTTCCAAAAATCAGCCCCTTTATTTCCATGACAATGTTAAATTTTATAGAATTCAATTTATTTAAGGTGTAGAGGATTTAACACAATAAAATTTCAAAATTAGAATATTGTATTGATAACATATGTAACACACAACATCATGCCTAAAAAAAATATAACACACCAAACAATTATGATATATTTATTTTAAAATTAATTAAATCCATTCAATATATTTCATTACACAAAATACTGAGTTTATCATGCATTACAGGAAACACTATGTTTAGCTTGCATTCTATGAATAACACAGTTTAAATGAAATGTTAAATATTATGAAAATATTATTTTTTTATATAATAGTTTTCAAAAATACATTTTAATATAGGGTATGAGTATTAATTACTATATTATTAAAATTATTTTTAAAAATTTATTTTATATTAAATAATATTCATTAAAATGAAAAAGAAATGCTTTCTTAATAAATTTTATTTTTTTTATAAAATGATTTAATCACCCTATGTGATTATAAATTAGAATAATTTTTTTTAAATATAATATAATAAAAATTAAAAATTATGAAATTTTTTTCATTCATAATATCAAAATCATCCTTCGGTGATGTTTTGGTATTTTTCTAAAAGGTTTTGTTTTTTAGGAATAGTGAAAGTTGCTGAATTTTAATTGGAAACAATCTATTATTTTATAGAATTTTTAATTTGTAATTATTTTTTTAATTATTTTTGAGGTAAAATTAGTTCAAAAATATATCATTTAATCCAATTTATTTCATTGTAAACATTTATATATTTAATTATGATATAAAATATATGTAATATTTTGAGTATTTTCAAATTAAAAACATTATTTTCATCAAATCTACATGATTAATTTTAAATTTAAATCCTCTAATTATTTCAATGGAATATTAAAAAATGGATTCCTTATTTGGAATGAGAATAAATTACACTATCAAATATGGTCAAATTAGTTCTTGACCCAAATTATTATTGAAATCAATAAAAAATAATTTTCGTGGTTAATATAAAGATGGAGTTACCAAGGTAAATATATGTTTATAAGGGTAAAAATGAACTATAAACATTAAAAAAACCCATTTAATGGTCTTTAGACCTTATATCTCTTATTTTAAAAAATGACCCATTTTAGATGCTTTTGGAATGATTCAAAATGATGGTATGATTGACTCTTTTAAAAAAACATTATATGAGAGCCACTCAACTCACTTATAATAGGCTACCTACTCTCCTTTTATTATTTAAACCCTCAAACCCTTTTTGCTCGAACAAAAACATAAGAATTCACTCCACAACATCTTTCTGTTATAATTAGAAGATATTGTTTGGGATGAAATCCTTCATAGGAATCATCTTCGTGGAAACATAAAAACACCAATGAGCATTTTTATTTTATTTTCCCTCATCCTCTTTCAATTAATTTTAATTAATGATGATATAATAAACACATTATCATCAATATAAGATGAGTGTTTATGTTATGTACATGACCTACAACCATACCTATCTCTATAAAATGGATTACATAATCATCATTCATCTGTATGGTAGAGTATTGTTTCACGAAACAATATCATTTGTTTATCCATTACTATTTCTCATGGTTGTGTATGATATAAAGATATATACTATATATATATATATATTAAATTTATAAAATAATTATACATATGGTTTCATTATATCATATATTCTTTTTTTTCATTCCATTCTGTTGGGGATAAGATTACATCAGTCATATGTACGGTGGACTAGTGCCTCATGATGCGATGTGATTTTACATTCACTAACGCTTTCCATGGATGTTAATAAGGGTAATGATAATTGATGTATGTGATATACATGAAATTACTATGATATTTATGCCATTTTTATTTATATCTGAAAACGTAATTCCCAACATTCGCATTCATAACTTTTCACTCTTGTAACATTTTTATCATTGTTCGCGTACGTGTGGACTACTGCCATCACGATGTGATGTGACTCTCTATTTTCCCCATACTAGATAGATGGTATATATAATAATATTAAATTAAATAATATTGAATATATGATATTATGATAATTCTGGCATGATAAGTTATTAATTACTTCCCTTCCATAATGATCTTTGAAAAATGGAAACGTAACTCATGTGTTCTTATACCAATTTTTATGTTTGATTTTAAACAACACCACTTCACATAAAAACATTTCATGATTGGTTTTATACTTATAATTGGAATATAAATTTAAAATTATTAAATTATTGCTGTTATTTTATGGATAATGTGAGTTTTTATTATGAACAAAAACCAAAACATTCTTAAAATTCATTTACTGAGAAAACATTTCAATTAACACATGAAACAATGAAAATAATGAGAGATTATTATTGAATTGGTGAAAGGATGTTTTTAAATGATTATTAATGGTAATTTAATTCTAATATGGTTCTTCAATAAGTTAGTAAAATGTTCAAAAGCACTATATATGATGTTAAATGATGCTATATCATAAAATAAGCGCGAGGTAAGGGACTTCTTCTCAATTAACATTATATTCTGACTTATTTTTTATTATATTCTAATTAAAATTAATATGGTTTATATACTACGACATTAACATGTAATATTAGGATTAATTTATATATTATGGTATTTTATGTTCTAATTGGTTTTATTTCATCATAGGGGATCTTGATTTAAATTTACAAGTTATAAAAGTTGTTATGAAATATCAATTTATTTTATGATTGTAAACATTCTCTTAAATCATTCACTTTCTAGGGATCATTTTTTTGTATAAATAATATTTATATTAAATAAAATTAATCTTGCATGATGGATATTATTATTTCCTAAACATTATATAATTTTACAAAATATATTTACAGTGAAAAGTGTTTATTTATATGGGGAAATATTGATAAATCTATATACTTTACTAAATATGAATTTTAATTGATAAGAGAAAATTTTCATGAATTAAATATGTCATTTGATATCAAAGAAATTATTTGAACATACCTATGCGAGTTGAGATATATTTGAGATATCCCCTTGATGTAATGACAGTTCTCATTAGACAAATCAGTTAGACAAAGCTAATGGGTTTTTACAAAGAAGTTTTCAACTATCTTGTAAAATCCCCGTGGTAGTAGAATTATAGTTTTAAAAATCGAATATTTTTTAATCAAATAGTCTTAAAATATCTTGAGTGTTGGTCATGATGGTAGATAAATCATTATACTGAGATAATACGTCCAATAATTAAGTATTTCAATCATTGATAATTTAGTTAACTTATAATCCATAATAGTTTCTCCATTATATTATATCTAGATTCATTTCACTATTATTTTATTGATTAAATTGCATGCATTTTTTAATCATATTTCTCAACATATTGATTATTCATTATCAAAACATGATAGTAATGTTATTTAAAAACAATATTTTATCTATTGTTTATAGATACATATTGATTATGATTATTGATAGCTTCCTCGATATTAATCATTACTGTTTATTTGAGATCACAGAAATTTTGTTTCTTTTACTTAGGATTCTATGATCATATCATTAAACGAGTTTCCTATTATGAAATTCATTTTATTTTATTATGTTTTATGTAATTTCCTAATCCCATTGTGAAATTGTTATCATGGATGTATTTAGTTCTATAACACTACTAAAATGATTTATATTATAGAATTTGATAATTTTGATATTGAAAATGTAACAAGGTAGAAACATACTCCTATTTACAAGATACTAGGTCACTATAATAATGAATCTCAAAAAACCTGTAAAATATTTAATGGTTTAAAAGAAATTCATTATCAAAGGAATACCTATCATATCCCAGAGAACTACTATTTAATTTTTTTCCCAAAACCCATTAATTTACATTAATTTACATCCCATTATCATTAATCAAGGGTTAATACCATGGGATAACCACTGTTTTTTAATATTTTATAACATAGAGTCGAAAACATTTTTTTCACATTAATAAATAAATCTCTCATTTTCTACAAATAACCAATTATACTTCCTATCATATTCACTGTAAATCCTTGAATCCCAACTTTTCTAACACATTCCATATCTAATGTTCTCTAATGGATTACTTCTATTATTATGGTTCTCATTCCAATCATTTAGAAGATTCCTCTCATGGTAATGATTTCCCTGTCTCTTATTGTCCATTCATAAAATTTATTATTGTAATCCATTTTATTCCCAATTAGTCATGATATATTTTATATAAGATCATACCTTTACTATAAATATGCTTCCAAAATATTGAGATTGAACATTATCTCTCATTAATGCATCCCACAAACATTTACCATTACCCAATATACTACCAAAATTATCTGATTGTCTTCAATTAGAATCATTATTATTGTAAATTACAAAAAATATTATAATTCATGGGTATTCATTTATATGGTACTAAAAGATCTAAAATTTCCATTTCATTTCATATTTAATTTAAGGATTTAAACACCACAAATGTTCCATTTTATGTGAAATTTAATTGTTTTCAAATTTTGTGATTTTTTGTGCTTGAAATATAAAATTTCCAAATTCTAGACATTTAAATATTTACAATTATTTTCTATATTATAGGATTTCATCTAACGGACGCTTCACATTGTGATATTCCCTCACAACATGATAATGGATTTGGGAGAAAGAAGTATATCTTCACAAGTAGAATGATTACACGTTGGGAAATACCATTACATGTCATGATATTTCAAAACTGAATTTTCCAGGCAGGTCATGTCATGCAATCATTACAATATGTGAAAGTCCAATACATAATGTGTACCTTCATTACACGATGTGAAATTACTCAAATGAGACATTGGAGAAGATCATACTGAGATTCGTGATGACTATTGACAGTATGATTACACATCTTAGAAGTCTATTATACCACATCTAATGGTCAACACACAGAAAAAAATAAAGATGATGTGTACAGACATTGTGACAGGATTTCTTATAAATGGCACCCCATGATCGGTACTTGGAGAAATTACAGGACTTTAAAGAGTAGTATAACACCACTGAACATCATCCAGAAGATCCTGATACTTTCTTTCCTTGGGTAGAGTTCGAGGACTTACACATGATGTTGTGTGATGATTCTATAATGAAGAATATGGAGGCTTCTCAAGTGATGCATAGCTAAGCCCACATGGTTGTGGACGATGAAAACAGATGAACACTCTCTTTAGATTTGTGATCTTAGTGTGTGATCTCTTTTTGAATTTCTCTTGAAAATATATTTTTGAATGGATGCATTTGTTTTCTTTCATGAATATAAATTAAAATTTTTTTGGATGGTTTCTTGATCTATAATTTAAATTAAATGACTTTTGTATTTTAATTTTATTAGGGAGGTCTTTTGGTTGAGTATACTAGTTTCAATGAGGATCAATTACATAGAGGTAATTATGTAATTGGATCAGTTTAGTAGGCAGGAAAATAATCATATCAAGGTCGTGATATGATGTTTAATAAAATTTGAGTGTTGACATGGTCCTTGAGGGGTCATTCTAAAATTTAATTGAGAAATATTTTTTACAAGGAAAAGGGAAGTGCACGATAGTTTTGAACATATTTGGAACCATTGTTTCAATTATAATTTTAGTCACATTTTCTGTTCTGTCAATTTTTGTACCTTTCCATTTAATTTTATTCCACTTTACATCTATTTTCTAAATTTAAATCAAATAATCCAAAAAAAATTCTTCTTTTGAAGACAAAAATACCAATTTGGTAGTTTTGAAACTCCATTTGCAACATTATTGAGAGACAACCACATGGTCACCACTTTACTTCATTGTAATGGGAACAATATTGATCGAATTTTGCAGTTAAAAAACCCTTATATTAGATATACTAATTACATAAATGGAAAACACATGTAAATTACCCATTTTACATAATCACAGTATTAAAATGATGAAATTCATTTTTATGTTATAGTATCAATGTGGATCACATAAAGATATAAAAAAGGAAGATTTCACAACAATAATTATCCAATTAATGGGGTAGTGTTTTCATATCATCATATACTATAAGGACCCGACCTTAAAAATTACTTAATCATGAATTATGTCCTGAATTAACATTGAGGATCTTTTCATGTTTAGAGTTTTAGAGAATTAGGCCATAACTATTACATAACAACTTGAATATTGCATGTAGAAAATACTACAAAGTATCCATGTTTCATAAAATAAAAACTTTTTAAAAAATAGACATGTCTATTTATATATTATAGATAGCATGACTTTTCATTGATCTCATCCTTGACACTATTCTTCTTTATGTCCTGTGAAAAACATTTCAAAACATGGGATGAGTATAAAAAGATCAGTAAGGGTGATCAAAAAATTAAAAAACCATTATCCCATTGTAGACGTCGAAAAATGCATAAGGGCTGGAGAAGGTTTGGGTGCGACAAAGAGAAGCCATATTTGGAACCGGAAATCCATTCCAGGGGGCTCGGAGGGGCTGCGCGAAAAAAATTCAGCAGCGTGTGAAAAAATCAGTCCCACATAAAAAACTCTAGGATTCGCAAGAGTTTTCCTCTCGGGCGTGGAAATTTATGTTTCATTACCCCGCCCAGTTGAATTGTTTCACTTCCGACGCCATCAGGCGATATTTCACGCTAGCCAGTTTTCCGTGTGGATCTGCGTCCCTGAGCGCCTATAAATAGAATGTCACCCCCATTGACATTTGTTTTGAAAAATCTGAACCATCTCCCCAGCATGAATTTCACCTCTCATTCAGGAAAAAGATGGCTCTTAGGTACATAATTTTTCACACCAGGTCGCTCGGGTGTCCACCTTTGCGCGAGACCACTCGGGCTTGATCCACATCCAAATCCCATCGATCCCCTTCCCTCATTTTCAATTCCTTCCAATTGTGTGAATCCATTTCTTCAGCGTGCAATTCCTTTTAGGAAACGCCCCGGCCGTTTTCGCGCACACAATTCTTTTTGTGAGCCGTCGCGGCCTTTTTTCAGACACAGCTCATTTGTGCGACAACTCGGCCTTTTTCGTGCACGCCACTCAATTGTGCACCGGCCCATCAACTTTTCACGCAATAGTTACTTTTACGTGAAAGCCCCCCTCCTTGTACGCTCATAATATCCCACTTATATGCATCATTTTCGGGCGCCTCCCACATCCAAAACACCTTCTCCATACACACTTTTATCGTACGACCCTCCAAGTTCGTGTGAATTAACATAAAATTCCCTTGGATGATACTACTCGTTGTGTTTCTTCGCCTCATGCTTCTTCACATAGGCCCGCTAACGACTATTTCTTCTTCGCATAGACATGATAATGTGGACCCCACAATGGTTAGCTCCATGACACCACCTAGCCACGACGTTGTTTGTCCTATCTTTTCACCAAGGTGTCGAGGGTACCAGGTATGTATGTCCTAGGGGTGCCGAGTGAACCCACCTCTTCCAAACTATTGGATTTTAAACTGCCATGCACTATCGTCCTCAGCACATGATGTTAAACTGTGACTTCCCCCCAAGAATCCTACGCGGGGAAAGGGTGACCATCCTAGTGTATGCCCCTGGTTTTTCTTGCAGGTGGCAGTATCCCTGGTCCTCCATTCTTCTTCGGTCCCAAGGACCAGAGAGGGGGGGAGGAATGGACGTTGGACCCCTCCCTTATTCAGTGCAAAATCCCTCTCTCTGTGATCTTTTTCGCCATCAGGCCTCCATCCTGGAGTATGTCCCAACCTCTTTGGGCCGTTGACCACGCGTAAGCCCCTATTTCCTCTTGGGCCCGCTAACTAAGAGTAATCCACACTTCACCTCCCACGGACGCACCTTTCACGACGTGATCATCAGGTCTCTGCTACCTCTTGTTTCTCACACTAAGCATGACTCACGTGGGCTTAGAGAAAGCACCGACCCAGACATCTTCCCTGGGAATCATAGAGTATAAGCCCCACACCACCCGAACTACGTGGTCTTTGATCCTTGCAAAATCAAGGTATGTAGAAAGCCTCCACGAGTTTCAATCCCACCACCCATTGGATTCTCTGACCCCCTTCATGTCGATTCACCAACACCCTAGGCATCCTAGAGTATAAGCCTCACACTTCCCGAACTATGTATTCTTTCATAATTTCCAAGGAGGGGTACATAAGAAGCCTCCCTAAGGATCAAGCCCACCACCCATTGGTCGCTCCGACCACCTTCACGTTGGTTCACCAACAACCTGGTCAGCCTAAATTGTATGCCCCATGCCACCACCCAAACTATGTGGTCATTGATCCTTGCCAAGGTGGTGCAAATAGGAAGCCTCCTTGAGGTTAAATCCCACCACCCAATGGTCGCTATGACCCCCTTCACATCGGTTCAACAACACCTTGGGCCACCTCAGAGTGTAACCCCCAAATTCCCCTTATCCGAACAACGAGGATTTTTATCTTTGCCAAGGCAAGGTACGTAGGCAGCCTCCAGGAGGTTCAATCCCACCATCCACCATGACCTGAGGTCCTTATTCACATTGGTTCACCGACTCCTACCCCATACCCTAACTACATGGTCTTTGATCCTTACCAAGGCATGGTACATAAGAAGCCTCCATGTGGTTCAATTCAAACAACCAATGGTCTCGGCCACTTCTTGTTGGTCCACCCCCATCATGCATGATGTTAAACTGTATTCCCCTTTCAGTAGTAAGATGTTGTCACTTCGTTCAGCGGTAAACCATTCCCAAGATAAACTATGTTCACTGAACTATGCAGACATTGATTCCATGCCATGGGGATACGTAGGAAGTCTCTTGAAGTTTCAATCCCAACTTCACTGTCGCCCTTGCGATGGATTTATTTCATTCCCCCTCCACATAATTCATCCACCCATCATCAATCCTGATTTTTATCTGGTCCACCTCATCCCCGTGAAATCATGCCATCTTATTCCTCATTTCCCTCAACAGTGATCTAGAAGTCAACCATACATTGGCCCCAACATCAGTGTTCCCTCGAGGGGTTTCACCCATCTGATCCACTCTAGTCAGAGTTCTGATCAGTCTGATCCTTCTCTGCTAGATGTTAATCTTGCGGCCTAACCTGTGTTAAAATGGGAAGGTGATGAAAACCTTAGATACATTCCCATGGGATATGATTCCTCGCGTTCGATGTGGTATGCCTCAGGATTCCGCGCCCTCGAGAAGAACTATTATAAGGGAAAAAAGATAGACGCTCTAGTGTCCCAGTGTAAAAACACTCATGTGATGCCCAACGTGACTACCCCCTGACCAAAGGTTACTGCCATTACCGGACCCCTTAAAATGTCTTGAAAGAAGTAGTGTAATAAACTATCTTCCATGAAGATATGGTACCAAGAATTATTTTACGAACAACATATTAAATCTATATGGGATACCCTGACAAGGTGAAGAGTTCCGAGGATGAATCCACAGAATGAAGAACCAACATCCCATCCACCTATTTTGATCAAGGTGAAAACGTCCCAGAATAAGGAGCGGATGCTGCCCACCTTTGGAAAGCGGGAATGCGGGGAAACAGACAGCGCCATCATCCCCCCAAAATAGATGGACGTGTGCACCCCAATGAATGCATTGGAAACAGAAATGATGAACCGGACGTGAATTTCCTCTCCTAAATATGGATATTAGTATCGCTCGAGGCATCAATGGATTGACGTGTCACCAGATCTAGTTATCTGGTGATGGGTCCTCCCATGAAAATAGCGGGCCTGGTATGAAACTCACCAAAATTTGGGGTAGTAGAACGTTGGACATCCTGTTATACAACTTTTCAGCATTGATCCCTCTTACCAACCATGGATGGTAGGATGGTGTTGGGGAATTTGTAGTCAATTCCTTTTTCTTTCACCACTGATGTGTTAACCTCCATGCTTCTCAAGAATCTGGTTGCTACCCTCAGAACACAATCACCACATGCACACAGACGCAGGGGCAGGGACGGTTCCAACGTGGTAATCCCATGTGAATTCACCTCTTCCATGATAGCCTGTGCATATACAACCATGGGGAACCCACACCCCCTCTCCCTGTCTGAGGTCATCCAATGAAGGGTGATCAATGACCCCGTGCAGCATTATGAGGATGAAGTCATAATCCCAACACAGGAAATGGTCTGCCTAGATCTAGAGGCATCTGTGCCATGCGGTCAATGCCGACCTGAGGTCAACGAATGGAGCCATTTCTCCCCACCCCGATAGACAACCGTTTCGGGAGCATGTCCCCTAAATGATTCGACGATTCCCTTCCCTATGTAGAAGAGGTAGGTGAGGTCTGGGCCATCCCAGTCAGAGTCCCATTCCAGGGGATCCCATTGAAGACTCCCACCTGGCCGCCTCAGCACCACCGCCCGATCTGGATGGATGAGGAGCAGGTAAGTCACATACCTACACCACCATCTTCGGTTTTTCCGACCCGAAACCAACGTCAGGTGCAAGGTGAGGACGCCCACCGAGGGGCATCAACGTCGGCAACTACTATGGTCTGAGCCACCGTCGATGCATATCATTAGTTTCCTACATAAACTGAGCATGGGTACTCATACACCCAACTAGGATCGAGGCCCCAATTTCCCTACAGGGCCGGTTGAGTCGACTCTCATGGTCGTCGACACGAGCAATGGCCTCCACCAGCTAACCTGCAACGATACCACCCAGTACGGAGGTCCTCCTCATACCACTAACACGGAAAGTGCGGGTCTTCCCTGATTTGAGGCTTGGAAAGGAGTTTTTCTCCATTCCACCCTCAATCCAAATATGGGTATCCTCCGCTGGGTGGTACTCAGTACAGAAGTCCCTCCCGTGTCCATTACACTGCGTATGGAGTAATTTCTCTAGCCCCTGACCACCAGTATAGGGAAATTTCACATCTGGTCTCTCTTCATGTGGGGATCCTTCCCGCATCCTTTTAGTATCCGGTGAAGGTCCTCCTCGCCTAAGAAACTAGAGGGGAGAAGGCCAGCCTCGCTCCACCGACACCCTGCACGGAGGTCCTACACGTGTGCAGCTAGACCGATACAAGGACCCACCTCATACTGAGGTCACTAGGGAAAAAAAGCATGGAGGTTCTCCCCTTGCTTCTAAAAGTTCTAGTGGAGGTCTTTCCCCTTCCAGCGCTACCCATGGAGGTCCTCCCTATGTCACCTTTGACATTTTTCCTGGTGCTCCTCGCACCTCTGCTTTCTCGGGTGGAAACCCTCTCTGTCCCATCACCTGTGCAGCCGAAGGACCTCGTATCAGAAATTTTCCCTATTCTGAAGAGCCTTCCAGGGGCGGGGAAGGGGATCATTTCCACCATAAGAATAATTCTGGGAAGGCCCAGGCAGAGATCAAACCGATCTGATTCTCAGACTCTGAAGTAGAGTACATCTCAACACGGGAACACTACTCTCACTCATCTGAGTCAAGGGATGGGATGGGAACAAGGCACATCAGGCTAGTACTATCGGAATGTGAGGTCCATAGGAATATCTACTCCCTTTTTAGGTATATCTAAGATGATGATAATCTAGAAACCCCATAGGTAACGTTCGTGCAATCACCACCATCGTCACCAGAAGCGCTCTCTTTCTCGACAAGAAATCACGAGGAACTATTCTGGGAAACAGTGGGGGAAAAACATCACGACCTATCACCAGCGTCCCTAGCCCATGATCTAGGAACTGTGGTCATTAGCCCATCTTATCATGATGTAGCATCCTGGTTGATACATTCATCGCAGGAAGACACATGATTTGGCGGCCAGCCAGCTCGCTCGCCATACTCTCCACCGGCCAGCATGTCATCCTAATGGTCTGCCTCAGTACCGATGCGAATTCCTCAGCCACCCCCAGTGGGTGAATGGGGAAATCAAGTGCCATACCATGTATTCGAGCTAAGGAGCTTATGGATCATTTATATAGAATATCAACTCCTCGAGAGGTTCAGGCCCGTTGCAGCGCCAAATTTTCGTGCGATGGAATCCCTTGACCTAGAGAAGGTTGAATGTGTCTTCCAAAAACTTTGGTAGATGCAATTTCACCTTTGTCATCAGTGACTGATTTATCCTAGGATCTAAGTGAATTTTGAAGAAACCGACAAGAAATGTCATCTAGTCGATCTGGCTGTGCTCCCTGTGGCCTAGCGCCCTGAGTCACTAGGCTGTCGTAAGGCCCTACAACAACAATTCGTTAAGAGTATCAAGGTACTCCACAATATTATAAAGGAGGCATACACCCACATGAAGATCCGTGAATGGAGGATGTATGATTCCCTCCACTTCAGTCCTATATAGCGGCAGCCCAACTTGCATAGCGATATCGAGGACATGCCCCCAAAAAGATTCATGGTCAACATGGCCGACATAGTGGATGGGGAAGATGAGTTGGAGAATCTTGATGGGGAATAACCCACAGAGGGTGTGCCACCACTATTGGACCCATCATGAAGGGTTACATGCCAGCAGAGGAATCTACTAGGTCTCCCTGCGCCCACCAAGGCATTTTTACTCAGACGGAATTCTGGTAAGGGCAAAGAGAAATTCGGAGCTTCCACGAAATCCGACCCATTTTCTTTAGTGCGGAAGACTGTGGAGGACCCTGAGAAGGCCGCATTGTGCCAAACACATTCCATGAAGAAGAAGTTTGGTCAATGAACTCCTGGTTGAATGCACTTGAGAGCTACATCCCGACTATGGAAACACTAGGATAGTACAATAGGGGTAGGAACGAATTCCCCTTGGTGAGCTGCCTCTAGGAAACCAAAATCACGTTGCTCCTGCAGATAGGGTTGAGGCCAGAACTCACACCAAGAGGGTGTGGTATGTCTCTCCAAACCCTCCCAAACGACGTGACAATCCAAGGGATCCAGCATGGGCTCCCCCAACCGGCCCAAGGGTCATGCCGCCACCCACTCAATCAGTAGTTGGGCCTGGTAATCGTATTGAAGAACACACCAAAACGCTCATGGTTAGGGTCCCCCATTAAGACAGGGACCCCCGCCCAGATGATCCTATGGTGACAATAATTGCTCACATTGAGGAATTGGAAACCTTACATGTGGAAATCCCACTTGATGGTAAGCCCGACCCGTCATGGTTGAATGATATGTTGGTACCTTCAGGTTTCGGGAAACCCACCTTCCCCCCCTTTACTGGGACAGGGGACCCCTCGTAGCACCTAGAAAAATTCAACTCATAGTGTGGGACCATTTTAGGGACTCTCGCGCAATAGGTGGCTGCCAGGCTCTGATTTTTTGTTCAAACATTGGAGGGCCTAACATTTTTCTGCTACAGCCAGCACCCTGTCAGATTCGTAACTAGCTAGGAGTACCTTCACAAGTAGTTCCTCTACCAGTTCAGCTCCACCACGTGGAAAACTAGCATCACAGACCTCATCAAGTGAAAAACAATGTCTTATGAATGTGTCGTGGACTTTATCTCTCGGTCTAAGGGGCTTACATATTCCCTTTAGATGTCACAAACTCATGATCTATTACAGATGATGTGTGTAGGAATTGTCCAGATGGAACTGGTTCCTTCTATGATAACCCAGAGCTACCCCGGGGGATATAGAGGCTTCTTCGATAAGGCCAAGTGCCTCAAAGAAGCCTTGAAAAATGCCGGCCAGGCATGACAGTTGCCTCAAAAAATTTATCAAGAAGAGATCTCAGAGCTGAGCTCGCTGCGGATGCCCCATTAAAGGCCCCTAGACAGTTTTCATTATTACCCTTGGAGACACATATAGATCCTCACAGGGGCCTGCCGCTATAGGCACAACCTCCACCTCATCTATGGCTTCCTCATAATCTGCAGGTGCCCCCGTGACATGCGCCACCACGGCCTAGGCGGGACAACCTGGTTCCACCTTCTTGACAGGCTCCTCCAGCTCCTCGTCTGGGCCAAGATCCAAGGCCCCCCGTTCCGGACAGAAGAAACCTGACCTACTCATTCAACAAGAATCATGTCCCCGGCTATTTCTGAAGTTCCTTGGATCAAGGGAATGTGTGTTTTACAGAGTGAAGAGGGTCAGAAGAGGCGAACCTCACTGATCAGCCCAACAAATGCCCCTATCATTTGATCATGGGGAACAACCTCAAATAGTCTTATGTGTTAAAAGACTGGCTTCATGACCATTTCGATAATAACATAGTCAAGCTGGCCCAGCCCCAGCACAAGTGGGATGCATCGTCTTAGGGCAAAAAAGCAGCAGTGACAGTGAGGGAGAGTTGCAGTAGGTTTCTAAACATGAGTCCCAGAAGTATAAAGACGGCATGGATCATTAAATGGTTTCATGTGCCAAAGGTATCATTTGTGCACCCCTGAATCAACCAAATCCTTGAGAATCTTCAGTCTCTACTTCTGCATCATCATCATAGCTGACCTCTTCCAAGAAGAGCAAGCATCGTCAGTGTAAGTGAAAGAAACCCCCCCCCCTGATTCCATCATCATCCCACACTCTCGATGTCTTCATGCCACCAAATAAATGGATTCCACCCAGAATCCACCCAGTAATGGATGACTCTTCATGTGATATTCACGTTTATGCTTCTGTTAATACCGTAGAGTTGGTAAATCCATATATGACTCTCAAAGACGGGGAGCGATAGGAGATCCTCCCCAACATCCCTCATCGACACCAGAATCGGTGGAGCAGAGGCCATGTGTGTCATCTATGCACATCAATTGGCACCTCCAGCAAGGCCTTGCATTCCACTGAGACCAGAGAGTAGGCCCAGTGCAGAACCTCGCACACGAAGACTCTTCATCAAGTGTCATCAGGCCCACCTCCTCCACCTTTTTTATTGATGGATTAGGAAGGGCCACTTCAACAATGTCGCGGTCATCCTTTCCCCACTATAGGCCGGTCTCAATCATCCATCTATCATCTGATAGCTACTCTGTGGGCTTGAACTAGTGAGAAGTAGAATATACCCAGCACCAGTCATCCGACGACCTAGCCGGCAGGGCCCGCCATGTCTCCTGTCACAGAGTGGCCCCTGCATGTAGAATTTCTCCGCTAGCATAGATGTATGATGTTCTCAAGCACCTTGCTGGTATCCTAGTGAGGATTTCTATCCTCAAAGACCTTTTCATGTCACCAAATATGCATGAGGCCCTCGTTGAGGCTTTAAGAAGCCCCATATAGTTTGTAATAGTGGTAGAAACTGCAGAATAATTTCATGATGAAGTGGTTGAGAATGCCAAATGTCATTCCATTATTTCATTCTCTGATGAAGATGAAGGCTCTCCCATACAGGGGTACATCGGACCACTGTACATCACCAGCCAATTTATCGGCGTGGAGGTTTTCCACTGACTTCTTGAAACCGGCTCGAGGATTACCCTTATCCCGACGAGGACACTTCAGAAGTTGGGTTATTCAAGGATGACATGACTCCCTCCGATTAAATAATCCAGGGATACGACAGGACAAAGAAGACCTCAATCTGTAAGATCCATTTAAAGACGTAGTTTGGTGGCCTAGTTTCTAGCACTGAGTTTATGGTTGTCTCCTAGGACAGCACTTATAACACATTGATGGGTTGTCCATGGCTCCACATGTATGTAGTGGTCCCATCATCATATCACCGATGCATCAAGTACTCCATTAATGGTCGAGTAGGAATTCTCCAAGGTGACGCATCTCCTTTCACCTCTTTTGAAGCCCTCTACATGGATGATGACTATTATAGGAGAATGGATAAGTTGATTTATGCCAGTGAGGTCAAACTCGTCGTGGTTGCAACAGACCCCTGGGCATGTCTGGATGAATTCCACATCTTCCCGATACATCGATTGGGGGCCACAACCCCCGCCATGGTGAAATATTTTGTTGTATCTAGTACAAGGGAGTGAAATATTCCCAAGTCCAAGCGACTATTGAAAATAATCTCATACTCCTACACAAGTTAGGCTCAGATGATCCCAAAGCCTCATACCCCCATACAGTATCAGGATATCCACCCCATGGAAATGGAAATACGTCATACGTTTCTGTTTCGTCAGGCCGGAGTTAACTAGATCAAGCTAAGATGCCACTATTTCTCTGATATCATCAAGCGTGGCCCCTTGGGCTGATTAAAAGATGTGGTCAGTCAATAGCCTTCATTGCTTTGGTTTCAGCAGTTCCAGAATTTCTCGATGTAGTGACCACTACTGCTCAGGTTGGTACCAGCCTCCCGTCAGAATCTTCCGACCTAGAGGAAGCTTCACCCACAAGGGGTCCCTCCCCCATTGAAGAAGAGGATCTGGAGGATACTCCCCCTACCTTTTATGATGGTGTTTCTGCTACTATTTATGAACTAGTAGAGGAGAACCTCGGTAGCAAGGTAAACCTGAGACCCACATTGATCAGTTCTTCCATGACTCTTGAGGAGTAGTAGCGATATGTGGACTTCCTAAAACAACACCGTGATATTATTTTCTTGAGTTACAATGAGATTCCAGGACTAGATCCTTAGGTATCCATCCACCGCCTCGGTCTCCTGAAAAATCATCGTGGGTTTATGCAGCTTCCCATGATTATGAACCCTTCTCATGGTTTAACGATGTCCAACACCCCAATTGGTAGCCAACATTGTGCCAGTCAAGAAGAAAAACAGACAGATCAGAGTCTGCATTGACTTCCGCGATCTCAACCATCATTGTATTAAGGATGATTTTCCCCTTCCTGTGATATAATTGTTGATCAATGCTAGAGCTAGGTTATAAGCCCTCTCCTTCATGGATTTTTTATTCGGACACAACCAGATCTGAATGGCCCCACGAGGATGATGATTCCACATCATTCAGGGCACCCCAAGGTACATTCTGTTACTAGGTTATGCCCTTCGGCCTGAATAATGCAAGTGCCACCTATCAGTGGTCTATGCATCACATATTCAATCCAATCCTTGGGACATTGGTGAAATTATATGTAGATTATCTGGTTGTCAAATATATCTAGTGCTAGGACCATCTCATGGACCATGATAAAGTGTTCGTCTTCCACTGTTCCCACCACCTGAAGAAGAACCCGCTGAAATGTGCCTTTGTGGTTACCTCTAGGAAATTCCTTAGCTTTGATATCAGGTAATGAGGCATCAATTTTTAACTAGATGAGGTCATGGACATCATCTAGATGGATTCCCCAAGAAATATCTTAGAGCTTCGAGGTTTTTATGACCACTTAGCCTATATACATCGATTTATTGTGAATTTTGCCTCCATGTATAAGCCCTTTTCTCAGCTCATAAAGAAAGGCTCTGCCTACAAGTGGTAGGAAGAGTTCTAGACCATGTTCGAGGAAATCAAGCAGTATCTACTCCAGCCTCCGGTCATGATGCCACCCATCTCCATAAATTCATTGATCCAGTACGTGACTGCCTTGGAATGATCTATTGGAGCCCTTCTCTCCCAGAATAACTATGAGGGAATGGAAAACATCCTCTACTAATTTAGTCATATGCTCATCAATATGGAGACAAGAAACTCCCCCATAAAATAGAGCTGCCTTTCGCTGGTATTCACAATACAGAAATTGTGACACTACTTGTAGCACCATTAGGTTCAACTGGTGTCTCGGGTAGACCCGCTGAAGTAGATTTTGAACGGCCCAGTGTTGACAGGTCGACTAGCACGGTGGGCAGTAATCCTCCAACAGTTAGACATCAGGTTCATTCCAGAGAAGGATTTCAAGGGACAAGAATTCGAATATTTTCCTCCTGTCCGATCAAACCCCGCGGACCAGTCCCTGGACCTGGATTTTTCCGATGAGGAAATCCTCTCGGTTAATCATTACATCATCTGTTGGAAAATGCACATTGATGGTGCTTCCCGGAGCCCCACCGGCAGGAGGATCAATGATCCCAGACTCAATAGAGTAGGCCTTGGTATTGTCTTTATTACCCTGGGGCATTCCATTGTACCATACTCATTCTTATTGTGAGAAGGCTGCACCAACAACGAGGGAGAGTATCAGGATCTTATCACTAGCCTCGAGCTAGCCCTTGAGATCGATATGCCCCATTTGCATGTGAAAGTGGATTCCGATCAATTCATCAAGAAAATAAATTTTGACTACGTCATAAGAATGTCATAGCTTGTACCATTGTTGGAGAGCACCCTCTAGCTAATGGCCCAGTTCCATTCTCGACCGGAAGTTACTCATGTCCCTCGACCTCAGAACAGTTGAGTGGATGCCCTGGCTGACCTGGCTGCATCACTTGCATAACCCGAGCAGTATGATCTGATTATACACGTGGCACATCGAAGAGTCATTGATCTTTTCACCCTAGATGGTGATAATGGCATGTGGGTAAGCCATCTTACTGTTGGAGCCTCCACGTCAGGACCCCCGGGTTCCTCAGATGCAGTTGTTGAAGTGACTCCTGATTGTAGACCCCCTTTGTGGGGTATCTTCAAAAGGGTTACCTCCAGGCTCATTGGGCCAAGAACGAGTGAATCTGACGCCGCCCACTGTATTTTAACCTCCAGAGTGGTCCCGATCTTGAGAAGATCCTCTACAAGAATGGGTTCGATGGTGTTCTCTTCCATTGCATCCAAGGAGTCAAGATTTCCTTGGACATGCAGGAGGTACATGCCGGTTCCGATGGGGCTCACCAGACTGGACCAAAGCTATCACATCAGATCCAGAGATTAGGGTAATTTTGGCCCTCCATGATCCATGATTTCATTGAGTTTGGAAAGATATGTCACGCATGCCATATTCATGCTAATTTAATTCACTACAACCATAACCTGTATACTCCACCAAGTAGACTTGGTCGTTTGCAGTGTGGGGACTCGATGTCAGGGGACCATATCCACCGGTGATAGCTCGATAGTGCTACTTCATCCTGGCTGTTGCAGATTTCTTTTCCATGTGGGCAGAGGAAGTTTCGCTCAAAGAGGTCAAGGCTCGTTCTATCGTCAACTTCATGAGCTCCAATATCATCTACAAGTTTGGAGTGCCTCAATCCATCCTCGCCGATAACAGCACCAACTTCCAAGTAGCCAAGATGAAGAAAGTGTACGCCAATTTCAAAATCCGTTGTAACCATACCCCCTTCTAACATGCACAAGAAAATGGACAGATCGAGGCGTTAAAAAAACACTCTCAAACATTTTTTTAAAGGTGGATGGTCAAAACAAGAAGAGTTGTCCAGAAAATCTCCCCAATGCTCTATGGGATTACCAGACGACAACTCGTAATTCCACCCATGTGACCCCATACTCAATGGTGTACAGAACTGAGGTCGTCCAACTGATCAGGATCTATCTGCCTTCGTTACGCATAACAGTCTATGACCAGCAGGTGCCAAATAGGGTAGCCAAAATTCATTTGGATGAATTAGAAGAACTTGATGAGAAAAGGCGTCGTGCCCTGCACAATCTAGAAAGGCATCAGAATAAGATATCTAGAGCCTTCAAAAAAAAGGTTCTCCTCTTCCCTTTCCTATATGGAGACTTGGTATTGGACCTCCAGATGCTAATGATTCCTAGTATGAAACCACCCAAGTTGGTTCCCAAATGGGATGGACCTTACATAATCCACAGGGTTTACCCCAATGGAGAAAACTCCGTAGTGACAATGGGTGGTGAGCGTATAACTCCTCCCAACAATACAATTTTTCTCAAGCAATACTTTGCCTAAGCCAGTTGGTCCTACATGACCCTAAACTGCATGATGGTCCGACATGACCTTATACTTTTCAATCCTACATGACATTAAATTGTGAATCATTCGATATGAAATCGAATTACATCTTAGGAACTATGTACGTCTTGATTCCTATCCTCATGGGATATGTAGGAACGCTAAGATTCCTCGTCTGGAGTCCATCCCAGCTCCTTCTTTCACTATCCCCTCTTGGGCATAGTTCTTTTGGAGGATATCACATGGCATCATGTTGGCTTCTCTGGCCCCACCCATGTCATGGTTAAAATGTTCAACAATGGGCCCTCTTTCGTTCTATTAATCATCCCACATCGTTCCGTATGATATTAAACTACACCCCTATAACTATGTGTGGCTCGATTCCCATCCACATGGGAATGTAGGAACACCCACAAATTTCGTATTTTGGCACGAACCAAATTCAAGAATCTCCATGCAGGTCAAGACATATGGTGTGGTGCTAGATTTTACCCCAATCCACGTCATGATTATCTCGATCCCACCATAAGTCCCACTACATGGAGGTGTTAAACTTTTTCCCAGATGGGAAAATATATGACTCACCAACTCCATTGATTGGGACTCCATCATCTTTCCCATCCAGAAGGGCCCCCATCTGGTTGGGATGCTAGGCACAAGGCCTCTCCTACCACTCTGGGAAAACTCTCTCAAGGATGTTGAGAAACAAATTGATATACTCCCGAATTGAAAATATGGTCAGTGGTCGATGATCATTTTTTTCCATTTTAGGTCACTATGAAGACATTGTGTTTCGAATATGGTCAACAGTTATCCTTTGAAATTACGGCCACCCCAATATGGCCCAAACACTGATTGTAGTGGTCCATTCCACCATGTTGTATCTCCATGTGACAAACCCCCTTTGGGCGATTCCAGCTATCTGACCCTTGTATGAAAGGTATATCCAAATCCGGCTCCATGTTTCCCACCCTGAGCATTGATCACGTGGGCTTATGAGTAGTTATGAGGCGGTAACCACATAAGAGTTCACATGGATACAATGAGCTGGGATGCCCTACCTTATGCCCCTTGACCTCTGGCCCCTTTTCCTTTTCCATCCCCTAGCCCAATTTCATATTTATGGTTGAACGATTTGGTGTGGTATTATATCCACATTCACTCTGGGTTACACATCGTTCCGCACACCTCCCTTTTTGGATCTATCTTACCCCATTCTTTGTCCTCATTAAAAGACATTAAACTATGAATTGTTCAGGACTTCCCATATAAGGCCTAGCCACATGCCCCTTTGCCTCTTCAGGCCCCCGACTGAAGTTCCTATTTCAGGTTATAAGGTGTGGTATTGTTTTATGTCCTCATTCACATCAGGTTACTCGTCGTGTCGTACAACCCCTTCATTTGGATATCGTACACCTATGTGAGTCATTTCCAGAACTATGTGTGGCATGATTCCCATCCTTAAAAAATACGTATAACCACCCGAGCATCTTCTCTTCGGGTTCTGCCTCATATTGTCCCATTGGCCCGCATTCCCCCAGAGAGAGGAATATATTGTGTGGTGTGGGATTATTTTCTCACTCACATCGGGTATTGTAGTTACCACGCCATGTACCTCCTTATCCTGAGAGTCCTCAATACCCTTATTAAATAATCATCCTTTTCTAATTGGATACCCGCTAGTTGGCCCCCCTAACCCTATTTGGTGATTCACCAATGTGCCCAAGAGTACTCTGGTTCAGCACCCAAAGTGTCAGATTCTGCCCAGACATGCTTTCACCCATTTCACAGGCTTCGTGTTCCCCTTCACTAGGGATTCCATCACCTTTCACAGCCAATGGGACCCCTAAATGGCATGGAGTCTTGGCCCAAGGGCCCTCACACCATTAATAGCCAACGTCTTCATGGGTTTCATGAAACAAATTGAAACCTGTCCCGCATTGCAAATATTTTCAGCGGTTGACGCTCATTTGGGGTTCCCACCTTAGGCCACACGAAATGGATAATGTGTTTCAAACATGGTCAACAATTATCCTCCATCATTACGCCAAACCCATTATTCCCAAAGTTTCAGTCACATGATTCACACCCTTGTCCACTTCATCATGTCCAGGATGAATTTTGAAACTCTGGGTACTATTCTTTAGTGTGCATCCACACGTTTGGAAGAGAAAGACGTGATAAGGCATTCATTCGGTGCTCCATGACAATTTACCCATTCCATATATTCCACATATTACAAATACCTTACCCTCCCTTGTTTCCTACACCGAGTCTGACTCATGTTGGCATAGGGATCTGTGTAAGGTATGAAATTACTTGGAATAGACCCGCTTCTCTATGGTCCATGTTCTAAGACCATAAACTATGATATTTTCATATTTCCAATTTTCATGAGAACTACTTAAATCATAATTCCCATCCGTATTGGATACGTAGGAATGAATGGGCATCTCGTCTTTGGGTCAAGCATTATTAAGATCCAGCCTCTCCAACTTCCTACCCTATTACCTCTTTTTGGCCCCATTGCCCGACATTTCTTTCTCATAATAGTGCATGTTGTGGTATGATATTTTTTCCACATCCACGTCGAGGATGCTTTATTGCATGGTGAACACATCCCCTTTATCCTCTTTTCTACTATGTTTGTGCTGCATGATGTTAAAATTCATGGATGGTCCCATCACATGACCTTAAACTGTGATAGTATCATCCTGACCTCATGAAAAAAACGGAACTACAATGTGGGGACCTTGATCAAGGGAGATCATGTTTGGAATCTGTCAAACATCGTACCACTTTTTAATGCCTTAATTTGGCTTTATTCTTGTGGAGATGATGTGACCTTCTATCATAGTCCTGATGCTTCACAAAATACATTGTCTCTAAAAGAAAAACAAGGTACATCAAATACCTATTCTTTTAGTGCGTGGGCCAGACCCACAATCCACTGTTATCCCTGGCACTGGTACCTTAGTGTACCACCTCTTAGAACTACATATGTCTTGATTCCAATTCTCATGGGAAACGTAGAGACATCCAGGCCTTTCACCTCAGGTCCAGCCCTAGGAATCATAAATCATGTTCCTCCACATTTATTTCCCCCAGGCATAACCCCCTTGTGGGGAACCATGTAACTACAGCTTTTCCCTGAACATGTTCACGATTCCCCACGATGACATTAGGAAGTGACAGCTCCCCCACCAGAGAGGCCCTGTCTAAAATTCGGATTTATCCATGATCAGACTGATGCGCCCATCTAATGTGCTTCCCCCACAGTAGAATAATTTCAAGAGTATTGGATTGTGTTCAAACAAACCATTACTCCACATTAACGCTTTGTGTTCCCCTTATTTGGACCCTCATACCCTTTCACATCTAAAGGAACCCCTAATAGTATGGATACTCGGACTATGGCGTTCCTACTGTCCTAGGTCAATGTTCTGGAAGACTAACTAATGACATTCTGAGTCAGGCCCCGTGTTTCGAACATGGTCAGCGGTCGGCCCTCGTATTTCATCCCCATTTCAGGCTAATACAGTATGGATACTGTGTTTCGAACTCATTTAGAAGTTATCCTTTATTGTCATTCCACCCATATAGTGTTCCGAATCTTGGGTATCATGATTTTCATTTCCTATTTCCCCATTTTTTAATTGATTATAATGACCTTGGCGCTACCCCACTCATGTACTAGGGCACATTGGGAAGACGATATGTCGATTGTTTTGAGGCCCTCTTCTTTTAATCAGGCTTCCATCTTCTCTTCTTGGAAATCCGGATTGGCTCTTCGAATCTCGAATTCCTGAATCTTTATTGACGCTACCATGATCAAATGAAGTAATAGTACAAACATCTGGTGTTTCTCACATTGGGTGCGACCCGCGTGATCTTAAGAATGGATTGCTATTTATTTCAGGATTGTGGTTAAATGTGTTAAACCAAAGAAAAGTAAATAAATTTTTCCATAAATGAAATTTAGAATGAGAAAGTGTGATGAGAAATGAGTATATGAGTTCGAACAAAAAAGGGACCCTATGGGTCATCTTCTTGGATGGATCGTTCCAGCACCACTACCATTTGGATGGTGGACTCTAGGATTGCTTCCCACCCCCTGTGGACTCTCTCTTCATCAGCATCCATAGATCACTGTCCACTATCCCAAGCCTGTGCTTGTGCCTGTTTAGATTGATGTTCATTCATTTAGTGACCTGCTTCTACTAGTTTCTCATGGGCATCTTCCAGCTAGGCCCTCAACTGCTCTACAAGCTTAGAAAAGTATTCGATGAATATCTCCTTTTCATTCACCTTTTCTTCAAGGCATCAGGCCTCCTGTTAGTCCTTTGTGAATGCTTGGGTATTCCCTGACACCTCCCGACATTGGGTAATGTCGGAGCATCGGTTGCTCTCACGTAGCTTCTCTTCCATATAGTTGTAGACCGTCAAATGAAGGCGTTGATCATCCACGCCTCTAGCCCCTATAATGAAAAACAATGTGTGGATTGATCCAATCCATTTTATCTATTCAATATAATGCTGACCGAGAAAGCGCTTGATACACTCCCACTCTTTGCGTCGCCTCATGCGGATCTCCTCGTCCTCCTATGAGTCTGAATCATCAATATCCTCAGGGTCTGTGGACCGATAGTCTGGGAAACCACCCAACAAGATAGCAGCAGGGTCCTCTTCGAGTGTTCATCCAGAGGGGTTAGGCCCTCTAATGCCTGGGAGACCTTCCTCTATTGCCTCGGTCCTGGTAGTTTCCTCATCAACTTCTATCCCCACCTTGATGTTGGTACATCTGATGTCAACATCCTATTGGTCATCGAGTGTCAGGACTGTCTCGGTTTGAGAAGTGTGTCTTGAATGGGACGACACATATTTAGTTGAATCAATTGGGGATGACCATGGTTCGGAAGCCTAACGAGCCTCCAAAGCTGTGATTTCTGCACCAACAATGAACACCCTGATCAACTGAGCTCTCCAATGGTAAATACCGGAATGTAAGTAATGAACTTACAGGAGACTAACGCATCAGCCTCCAGAGTTATAGCCACTACTGGAGCTTCCATTATAGGGGATCCGTTAGTGCTCGTCAGCTCAAAAATGGATCTCGGATCCCCACCTAGTTCTCTTGGTGCCTCATCCCCATCAAATGGAGTCCCTTTTTCGGTGCCCATATGCTCATGAATAGGATACGGAGATCTGAATGAGGGCTACAAAAAAATGATGAGGTTAAAAGATAGCCAAGAGCTGATATGTATCTCAAGTAGATCATTTATATCTACATTAGTGCCAATAATCTCTCCACTCTCCTAGAAATTCCCTTGGTGGGAGACCCCCTGAGACCCTCCACCTTCAGGCTCCACTTCTTCTTAACCCCCTCTTTCACCTTCTCCTTCTTCCTCCTCTTCCATATCAGTGCCCTCTAGATCATCGTCGCTGTCTTCATCCTCTAACAGAATATTTTCATGATCATGCTCTTGGTCGAGCATTACTTACACCATGAAATATGGCTCGTTACGCCGTCCTCATTGGAATGCATACACGTCCATGGCCGTATGATGTGAATGCTAATGATGAAAGTTGATCTTGTCGACAACCCGAATGATTACGACCTCCGGAAGCTGGATTCCGTCTAGCACTATCTTTTGACAAAGAGCTTCAGTACCCATCGACTATCGCAGGGTCATCCAGGATGACCACTAAGATGGGAATATTTTGTCATTAGAAGGTTGAAGTAGATACCAAATCTACTTCCCAAGAAGCTCCTGGACCACTCCGTAATCCCCTCTCCCCATAGGTGATGAGGGCACGTCTACGCCACATTAAATTCCCAATAATAATGTTCAGTCCTGTGCAGGCCCATTTTCTCGATATGATAACGACCTTTCCCCCCAACAGCACCATGTCTTCTCTCTCACTGCACAGGTTATACACTGGCTACCTGGAGTTTCCAAACTCACTTCCGCAAAATCCACTCAAGGTATACTATGGCCCATGTTTTGGAATATTCGGTTGAGAGGCCAGCATCAACTCCAGTGGAATGAAAGGTTATAACATTGCTAGAACCATGGTTCATGAACATCAGCAAAATTTTGTGAAGAACGCAGGGATGCCTTTCCTCCTGAATATCTGTGTCCACATTCATTGGCATCAGCTGAAGCCTTCTAAACTACCAGGTGAACATGGACAACACATAAGGCTCACAAAAGATCTTCCCATCAATCCAGGCCATGGGCACCCCACCTCTAATGCTTTGGATATATTCCATTTTCTCCAGTGATCCTAACCCATTATCTATCACCTGACCATCCGGGGTTGGGAATGGGCTAAAAGTGAAGTTGGAATGATTATTATTTCCGATCCTCACTCCCTCCTCATTGAGCGTCAATGACATGACCCCAGCGATGTTCAGCAAGGAATGTCGCAGCCCATTACTTGGAAGAAAAATGACGTTTGGATAGGTATTCCTGCCGCAACGTGCCACGACCCATCCATAAAAGATCTATAAGGGACCATTGATCCTCCTTGGTGACCCTACTCTCTAAATGCATCCCAAAATGGTGTACATACGAGACAACACAAGGACTCCCATATTGAATTGTAGATTGGTGACCATGATGTCGGCAAGCACCAGGGTCCCTGGACGAACTCCCATATTTGCATCCATCACCAGTAAGAGCTACCCACTATGAAATTTTGCATCAAATCTATTGTACGAAACGTTAGGGTCCCAAATATCAATTATGCTGAAGCCCAATGACTGATAATCCACTGCCTCTAGGATCCTCTAGTATGATCTGCTTTTCCTCCGCTCTACCTCAGTTTGACACCGTCTCCCTCACCCTGGCATCTTTACCTCCAGATAACATTTTACGAACATGAGAAACAATTTCATTAAGAGATGTTTTTAAAAAAATCATTTACCCCCATACTCTCCTTATCCATCTCCAACATGTGCCATGTCAGCATAGGGGTTAGTGATCCATCACCCCAAATGATCTTTGGCCGATGAAATTCATTTTATTAGTGCCCAACTAGAGGGATACCACCGATGCAATGAATGTCCCAAAGGCTGATACAAAATTCCCCATGATGAATATGGAAGGTATTGGTATCGAGGGACCATCGAGTGAAATGATCGAGACCGATCTCATGTTGGCGATAGAAATGAAATTGCGACATTCACACCACCTCGAACAAACTGATGTCCTGCAGTTCGGCCCCAAACTGGTCAAACATCTGGTGTACCCAATACACCCAGGCCCAATCACTGGTGAAATTTCCTCCAAACCGAAAATCCCAATCCAACATCCATCATTTGGTCTCGTTAGTAACACTATGACAGAATGTGCTTGCGTAAAGGGCTAGAGAATTCTCCGCAACATGATCACTGCCCGAAATGGTCCTGGTCCTGGGATTCAGTACTTAAAAGTCCTTATGACTTATTTATCTAGAAGGATGGATATAATAGGTGATATTATACCGAGGTAGGTCATCCTAATGGGTCACCCATGACCACGTTGTGTCGACTTCAAATATTTGCACGGGTACCTCCTCCAAGATACCAATGTCCCATATCGACAGGTTGGAAGACAGTGCATACTCCATCTGGGAGGGGGAAAACGTGTTGAAAATAGTATGGTTGCTGGATATAATCCTACAGGTGCCATAAACCTCATGGTTGGTGACCATCTCATCCCTTCGAGCAGCGAACACATCTTCACACTCGACGTCAACCCGATTGGTAGCCATCTTCTTCTGGCAAGGTCTTAAAAAGTTGGTGTGAAAAATCATATGATGGTGTGAAATATCAAAGGCTGACGTGAAATATCTGATTTTGGTGTTGATAATCCAGGGTTTTCTCATAAAACAAAGGCTGACCTCAGTGAATTTCATGCAACAGAAGTGTTTCTCACACAGGGTGGAAGAAATTTTTTGCGCGCGAGAGCACCTGTCTTATCACGTGTGAAAATCCATACGTAATGAGAGACCCACGAGGGTTTTAGAGGCCCAGATATGGGTATTAGTGCATGCACGAAAAGTGTATTGCATGATCCAGATCGGTATTTTTGCCGCTCCAGTTTTGAGTGCGCGCCGACCCTAGAGAGTCCTACATCTCAACGTTTCCCCTGGAATCCAAACTTTACAGCCCCTCTGTGATCCATTTCTGAGGGGGGGGGGGGAATTTTAAATGCTGAAAAATGATCAAAGGCTGGTGAAGGTTTGGGAATGACAAAGCGATGCTATATTTGGAACCGCCGATCCATTCCGGGGGGTGGTGGGGCCGCACAAAAAAAACAATAGCACACAAAAAACCCATCCCCGCAGGAAAAACTCTAGGATTCATGAGAGTTTTTTGTGAGGGTGCAGAAATTTACGCGTTGTCATCGCGCATGGTTGACGTTTCTCACTGCTGACACGGGTGAAAAATATTTCACACAGTCCGATTTTTCATGCAGATCTGCATCCCCGAGCGCCTATAAATAAAAGATCACCCCCTTCGACTTCCGAGATAAAGAATCTGGACCATCTCTCCAACGTGAAATTCACCTCTCATGCACGCAGAAGATGGCTCTCGGGTACTTAATTTTTTGCGCGAGCTCACTTGGGGGTCCTCCATTGCACGATACCACTCATGCTAGATCCTCATCCAAATCCCATCGATCCCCTTTCTCCACACAAAATTCCTTACAATTATGTGAATTAGTTTTTTTTCAGTGCGCAAATACTTTTGCGTGCCGCCCAGGCTGTTTTCATGCACGCAATTTCTTTTGCATTCTTCCGCAGCCTTTTGTGTGCACGCAGCTCATTTTCACGCCGACCTGGCCTTTTTCACGCATGTTGCTTAGTTTTTGCATCAGCCTAGCCCCTTTTCATGCAATAATTCCATTTGCTCAACTACCTCTCACCTTGTGCGCCTGTAATGTCTCTCTTTCGGGCATCATTTTTGAGATCCTCCCACATCCAAAACACCTTTTCCATACACTATTTTCTCATACGACCCCCAAGTTCGTGTGAGGTACCTTCAATTTCCTTTGTATGATACATCCCATTGTGTTGCTTTGCCTTATGATTCTTCTCATAAGAATGCAAAAATCTATTTCTTTTTCGCATAGCCATGCAAATGTGGGCCCCCAATGGTGCACTCCATGACACCCCATAGCCACGGTGTTTTCAATACCCTCTCTTCACCAAGGTGTAGAGGGAACAGGTTATGTATGTCCAAGGGGTGTAGAGTGATCCCACCACGTCCGAGCCGCATGATGTTAAGCTTCCAAGCACCATCGTCCTCAGCACATGACGTTAAACGGTGACTTCTCCCCTTGCATCCTACATGGGGAAAGGGCGACCATCCTGGTGTAAGCCCCACGCTTTTTTTCCAGGATGCAGCATCCATTCTCCTCCTTTCCTCTTCTGTCCTAAGGACCAGAGAGGGGTGACGGGAATAAATGTTGGACCCCTCCTTTCTTCGGTGCAAAATCTCTCTCCCGCTGGGAATTATTGCCATCATGCCTCTATCTTGGAGTAAGTCCCAAACTCTTTCGGTTGCATACTATGTTTAAGACCTTGTATCCTCTTTGCGCCTCTAACTACGTGTAAGCCCAACTTTACCTCCCACGGACGCACCTTTCACGACATGATCGTCAGTTCCATGCTACCACTTGTTTCTCACACCAATCATGACTCCCATGGGCTTAGAGAAAGCACCGTCCATGACATCATCCCTAGGAATGCAAGAGTAGAAACCCCAACCCACCCGAATTACATGGTCTTTGATCCTTGCTAATGCAAGGTACGTTGGAAGCCTCCACAAGTTTCAATCCTACCACCCATTGTTCACTCCGACCTCCTTCATGTTGTTTCACCAACACCCTGGGTAGCCATGATTATAAGCCCTGCACTACCTGAACTATGTGTTCTTTGATCCTTTCCATGGCTGGGTATGTAGGATGCCTCCATAAGGTTCAATACCACCACCCATTGGTCGCTCTGATCCCCTTCATGTCGGTTCACCAACACCCTAGGTAGCATAGAGTGTAAGCTCTATGCCCCTAACCGAACTACATAGTCTTTGATTATTGCAAAGAGGGGGTACATAGGAAGCCTCCTTGAGGTTCAATCCCACCACCCATTAGACACTCTGACCCCCTTCACATCGGTTCACCAACACCTTGGGCTGCCTCAGAGCAGAACCTCCAAATTCCCCATATCCAAACTACGAGGTCTTTGATATTTTCCCAGGAAAGGAATGTGGGAAGCCTCTCTGATGTTTATGCCCACTATCCACCTAGATCCCAGGTCCTTATTCACATAGGTTCACCGACTCCTGCCTCATACCTGAACTACGTGGTATTTGATCCTTGCCAAGGCAGGGTACAAAGGAAGCTTCCCTATTGTTCAAGCCCAAAAACTAATGGTACCAGCCACTTCACATCGGTCCACCCCCATCCCGCAAGACATTAAATTATATTCTTCTTTCAGCACTAAGACGTTGTCACTCCATTCAGTGGTAAGCCATTGTCAATATGAACTAATTTCACTGAACTACGCGGACTTTGATACCCTAACATGGGGATACGTAGGAATTATCTTCGAGGATTAAGCCCAACTTCACCATCACCCTTTACGATGGTCCTATTTAATTCTACATCCACATCATTCATCCCCCCAACATCCATCCTGATTCTTATCCGGGGAACCACATCGCGGCGAAATCATGAAATCTCCTTCCCAATTTCCCTCAACTGTGACTGGGAAGTCAACCATAAGTTGGCCCCAACATTAGTGTCCCCTATAGGGGTTGCACCCATCTGATCCACTGTAGTCAGTGTTCTGATCAGTATGATCCATCTCTGCTAGATGATAAACTTGTGGAATACCTTGTGTTATACACGAGAAGTTGTAGAAAACCTCAGATACATGCCCATGGCATATGATTCCCCACATTCTATGTGGGATGCCTCGGGCTTACGAGATCTCGATAATCTATATAACAAGGGACATAAGACATACATGCTTGTGTCCCAGCATCTAGACACGTCAGTGATGCCCAACGTGACTACTCCCATGACCAAAGGTTGCTGCCTTGAACAGACTCCTTGGAATGTCCTGAAGGAAGTACTGTAATTCACTAGCGTACATGATGATATGACCCCAGGAAGAGTTTCATGAACAATGTATTAAATCTATAAGGGAGACCCGAACTTGGTAAATAGTTCCGAGGAGGAGTCCACGGAAGGATGAACCGAAATCCCATCATCTCTTTTCGATCAAGGACCAAACATCCCTGAATAAGGAACAGATGTCACTCGTCTTTGGAAAGCGGGAATGTGGGGCAACAGACAGCACCACCATCCGCCCAAAAGAGACGGACGTGCGTGCCCCGACAATTGTGTCTGAAACACCCATCAATAAATACAAATCAATGAAACCACACTTTTTAATCACTACATACCTTATTAAATCATGTTATTTATGAATAACACACACAGATCATAAATCATAACGGTACATTATGGCATTCATAACATACTTACATTGTAGCTATCACAACTACATAGGGAGTCACATTTGGAATACCCATCATAGTATATTCCCTAAATCTCTTAGGAGAAACATTACCTTTTTCATCCATCACATTACCCAATTCATTGGGGAGCATTCTCGGGCTCACCCACCCTAGGATTATCAGGGTACCACTCATATATGTAATAAATGCCCAATAACCATAACATAATCTTAACACAATACACAAGCATAATGAAAAGATAAAATTTCCACATTCCAATCACAATATATCATATCATGATATTCAAATGAACAATGCTTTATAAAACCATTTTCAAACCAATTTAAAAAATTTACTAAAGAGATTATAGAATCAACGTGTCCCAAACCACTTTGATGATTTTAAAAAAATTAAAATTTTAAAACATTAATGTTCAAATAAATTAATCCTTAAACCAATTTTTAAAACATGGATATTACTATGAATTATTTATAAGAACAAATCTTTGATTCATTTAAAATGATATTTTAGTTAATGATTTTTTATCAAAATGTGAGAAGCTTGAATACAATAATTGAGGAATAATATTTAATCAAAACATAATAATATCATGAGAATAAATGTATTCAAGTTATAATATGTCAATGGATGGTATATACACCACATAAGAGTTAATTGTTTCATAACAACAATGAATTCCCAATTGAATGTTAATTGAAAGGAAATTCCTTATAAAAAATGTATTCTTAGATTAAGGATAAATCAATTATATAATAATGTATGAAAAATAAGAATACACTAAATATAAGTGGATATTATGTGTGAAACAATCAGAGTTTATTCACCCATATTAATATCTTGACATAATCGAGAAGTAGATGTTTAACCCAAAGAATTGAAATTGGGTGAAGAAGTTCCCTTATGGAAAATTGACAGCCTAATGGTGTCACTTTAAAATTCAAAAAATGAATTGATGAGATGGAAAATGGTATATAATAACACGGATATAGAATTTAAATCAATAATTATATATAAGAACATATCCTAACATAAGAAGATGTAATTTAAAATACATAACAAAAATAAGTCTTTTGAAAAGAGGAGGGTGAAAGGATCACTTACTGATTTGGTAACTTTCAAAACAAACACCCAATGAAAGATGGATTATAGATTGAGTATGTAAATAACTAAAAATTTATTCATATTACACAAGTAATGAAATCGTGGGAATTACATAAACCACAAAACGGAAATGGTTTCAATATAGCATGAATCTCACGGGAATAAAACGTGAGATGAAAATCCCTTACCACGTTGTCATAAATCTAGCAGTATGACCAAAAGTTAAAAACATACAAATGATTAATATAATAATATTAATTTAAATATGATCATGATAATATATATGAAATTTCATTACACAATACACCACATGCAATAAATTAGTGGCGAACAATGGAAATCTCACGGAATTAACAGTGAGATAAGAAACCACTTACCTCGTGTCCAACATGACTTGTTTCTTCCTTGTTCTTCCTGAATAATAAAAATAAGTTAATTTCTACTTGATTTAGAACATCTTTATGTTTATAATTCTTTTTATATCACTTATTATATTGAAATAACAATTAGATAATTATTTGAGTTTGTATTGGATAATTTGTCAATGTTTGGAATTTCAGTTTATATTGAACTTGTTATAATCACCAATTGTCCATGTTGTATAAATTCCATTATCTCCATAATGATATTAATGATTTATATATCATATATATCTTATAGAAACAATATATATATATATTTATAATAGTACATAACATTTGGAGATAAGAAATGAAATGCGCCATTCATGGTGATGGTAGGCCGTACGTACGCATGAACACAACTTTCATTTCCATTTTGTATTTTAATGTAATTAAAAAAAATAATGCATTGCTATATTATAATTGCATTATAATATAATATATAATTTTAATAAATTAATATTTTATACATCCCATTTATGGTATGAACGATTCATATCACTTTGAGGCGGCAACAATCCGCACTTCCTCATATGAAATTACCACGTTTACTCATAATGCAAACCATAAAGGTATGTTATAAATAAAAAATACAGAATCATAAAGAAAAAATAAATATAAGATATATCATATATAAATATATAAATATATTTCCATCATAATGGACACCTTACGAGGCGTTAAGAGATAATTGAACAATCATTGTTTCGTGAGGTGTTAGTTTTCAACCCACAGAAATGGTATGTTCATTACACATAAGATGGATGTGTGTGTAAGATTAGTTTGAATACATCTCATAAGAACATCCTAGTGTATTTAAGGTACTTGTTTCGTTATCAAATACTGTAATAAAATGAGTTTAGCGGTTGTATAAGTAAAATAAAAAAAAGATAAGAGAAACCATTACATTTAATTTGGGTAACTCCCATTGGTTTGAACAAAAATGAATTCTTGAAGTTCCTTATGCCTAAGGTAAGGCTTCTAGGAGGAGGAGAGGGATCTTGAGAGATTATTTCTTGATGGTTATTATGATCCAAGGGGCTTGAGAGGTGTGAGGAATGGGTTATAAGTGAGGGTTTTTTATAGGGGGGGTTCTTTAGGAATGTGTGAAAATATTATTTTCTTATATAATGATTTTCGGTTTATAAAGGGACAAAACTATTAATGTAGAAGATAAGAAGACTCATGGTAGATATAATTTCATCCAATAAAAATTGGACAGGTGTGTTATGATATTTAAATATATATAATCATATTTATTTAAATTATTTATTAATGAGGTTAACACTGCATCATTTTTGTGTCATAAATAATTTTTTTATTTGATGTCTAAAAATTATATAAAAAAATACCATGGCGTAGGAAATATTTTTAGAATTACATTTAATATATATTGTCTAAATGATAACTTATATAACCCCATGTAAAAATTAATTTTCTAAACGATATTTGTTCATGTCGTTCTGGCCTTTACATTAAGATAATTAAAGTAAAGTGTCATTATCACTCTTAAGTGGCACCATGGGGTCCACAAATTGACCCATGGATTCCCATGGACATCCATTATTCAAAAAATAAGTTAGGGAAAAATCTTAATATAATTTTGTATTATTATAATATTATTTTTACATTAAATTACCCTATTTACCTTTAATTGCGGTAAATAGAATTCAAAAGCTGCAATTCACCAAAAATAATTTTCATTTTATTGAACCAAATTATAGTTACTAATAACAACCATGTTTGTAATATTTTCAAAATTATATTCACAGAAGTGGTAAAATTTAATATAAATGAAAAAAAATTTGTTTTTTAACTACTACTAAGTGGTTTCACTATTAATAAAAAATCGATGTTTTATTCAGAAAAATTCCAAAAATTCAGCCTAAGCTATATTTGATATTCCGAATTAAAAAATGATGTATATTTTACAAAATTCAAATCATAGAAGTTTCATTAACTAATTGAAATTTAATTCCCATTGTGAAAACAAATAGTGTGTTTTTAAGAAACAATATCTATCAAATGATTGAAACTTTTTTAAAGTGAAATTAATTCCAATGATTACCATTAGATTAAAAGGTAAAAATTTAATCTAATTCCACTTTAAAACCTGTCAAAAAGATAATATAAACATAAAAATGAATTAGATAAAGAAGCTGATTTGAATTATATACAGTATTTTTCACTATACATTAAAAATTAATTTTTTCATAAAAATACAAAAAATTTACCCATGGTAAATTTTAATGTTCATAATATAAAGAATAATTTTATTTTTTCAAATAGAACATATTAAAGTGACCAAAACTACATTTAAGGAGGGATCTCCATTAAAAGGTAGTAAATCGACCTTTTAGTGAATATTGGAGTAATCATGCTTAAAATCAAGTTCTTTTCTTATTCTAAGCCTCTAATTTTTTTTAGATAAATGTAAAAACATTTAACAAACATGTATAATCATATATTAGTTAGTTATGTTCATTCCTTCCAATACAACATCTAGGAATTTACTAACATTTAAAATAATAATATTATATTATAAGTGTGCAACGTATGATTTCAAAGAAACCCATTGTTACGTATTGGGTACGCCATTGAACATAGCATCCACATAAAAATATAATTAATATTTCATTATCAAATATTAATAAATATGAAAAAATTTATGTTCTTTATTTACCTGGGATGTTACATCCTTCCCCCGTTTTGGGAATATTGTCCATACTATTTTAAAACTGGGCTTGGAAACATCATTAAAAGTCCCACATCAGAAAAGAGTCAGAAAAACAATCACGTTAAGTGAAAGAAAAATAAGAACAAAGGTCACCTAGGATATACCATTCTAGGATTCCATGTAGAAAATTATGCATATGTAAGAGAGAGAAAATGGTCGAGTTCTGATAGAGAGTGATTGACAACATGATAAGGAGCAAGATATCAACCATAAAATCACAAACATGTTATGTGTTAAACAGTATTTGATTCCCCAATAGGAAAAGTTAAAATATAATGTTCTTGTTTTATGTTACATTTCATAAATATAAGGAATTTATTTATGAGCTTAACTAAAAACATAAGGAAACAGACATACTTGTCATGTAAACTTTCATCCATTACTAAATTTCTACCACAAACACATCTTTTCTCCAAACAATGAGTATTCAAACTTACTTGGTAACATATAAAGTTCTATAATCAACTTATAGACTATCACATAATCCAAAAAAAATTAACTATATATTTCCCCTACCTTTAGACATCATCCAAAACCAAAACATCTAGTAGAAGATCAGATAATCCCCAAAAAAGGATAAAATTTTACGAAAACAATAACTAATCTTATTCTCCAAATTTTTCCAAACAATACCCCATGTACAAAAAAGTCCTTTCAATAAACAATTGTCCATACATTTTTCAATGTAACTTGAAATATGGCTGAATCCCAAAATATCAGAAGGACTTGATCACATAGTCTTTCATAAATATCATAAAATTTATCTCCAAAAACATTGACTACTCTTAATGTATCATACTGAAGTGTAATTAACATAATCATATATTCTTTATGATAGGTAAATCATTTCCATAGATAACCCAAAATCAACTTATTCGTGATTCATAAAATCATGTATCTCACAAGAATTAGACATAATAACTATGAACATTACGTAGTCCAGTGGTAGATGGTAAATCCCAATAGCACATTGGTTGTGGGTTGGATTCCTGAAAATTTGTCCGATGCAACGGGTTGTCACGTAGTCTGTGTGTTGTCCTTTTCCAAAAACTACATAATTTTATAACATTCCCAAAAAGAGATAAATTCATAAAAAATAACCATATCATATTTTAACCACAAAGGTTATTTAATAACATTTATTTTGCATCCCAAAATGTATTAAACTATAATTACCTAAAATTTTAGGATCATATAAAACCAAATGGTTCTTTATAACTATATCTACAAAAGAAAAAATAATTATTCCTTAAATAAAATTTTCATATAGCAAAATTCATGGTGACACATACCATAAAAAGACGTCTAATGTAATCCCATCATCAAAAGAGCCTTAATTCATTTAGGCATTTCACCAGCCTAAAATCTACCATAAAACTTGAATCCATTATATGTTCACCTATTACTCATTAATCATTCATCATGATCCATTAACCATTTTGTTCAAACATATTCTGAAGTACTTTTTTCCTACAAAAAAATAATGAATCATATTCTAATAGTTAATAATGTATAAATATCGGTTAAAGAATATTCCATACCTTTCATTGGTTATTGTCAATTTCCTCATCATAAATTAGAATGGAATTCGGTGTTGGTAAACATATATTTGTATGATCCTAGTGATTCCATTCTCGGACCATCTTCTTAGGACATCTGTTTGTATAATGACCATGCACTCCACATTTAAAACATACAATTGATCCCTCATAAAGAACTTCTTTCCCTTTCATAGAGTATACTAGATGAATCCTTTTTCCATGGTAGGTTATTGATTTATAAACTTCACTTCCATATCTATAGCATCTTCCAGTCCATTTAAGAGATTTTCCTATGTTTATCTTTCCACATCCTTGACAAATAGTTTTTTTGAATATACTTACCATTATGATTATTACCTAAAATTATGTAGGGATTTGTTTCCATCATATATGATGCCCTCTAAAAATTACCAGGGTTCAAGTGGTCAATTAGGACTCAAGATAGTTGGTTGAGAATAACCACAAGAGTTCTCATTGGAGCTCCCATTTCATTCAGCTGCTCATTTATAAAACCATCACAGTTTTCATCACATTTATAGTTACGTTGGTGCCTGCTAGATCCTTATATTTACTAAAAACAAAATGATCAGTGTGATTATATCGGTAAAATCATCATATAATATCATTTGAGGCAGGTAAATACTAAGATATACTTTTCCATGTTACCTTAAACTCATTCAATTTATATAAAATTACAATGACTCTTTCTAAATTCCTAACCATTATGGTCATGTCACTAATGCTTAAATAACACCCCAAACTCTAAAGATATCTCAACTGACCTCTGATACCAACTACAAGTACCTGGCCTTAAACATTACATAATCTTGAATTATGTCAAGAATTAATATTGAGGATCTTTTCAGGTTAAGAGTTTTAGAGAATTAGGCGACAACTATTGCATAAAAAAATGAATATTACATGTAGACACCACTACCCCGTATTCATTTTTCATATAATAAAATATATTAAAAAATAGATACTTGTCTATTTATATGTTTTAGACAACATGACTTTTCATTGATCTCATCCTTGACCCAATTCTTCTTTATGTCCTGTGAAAAAATTTCAAAACATGGGATGCGCATAAAAAATTCAGTAATGGTTATAAAATAATGAAAAGAAACATTATCCCATAAATAAATACAAATTAATGAAACAATACTTTTCAATAATATCATACATTACGAAATGATAAGATTTATGAATAACACACACAAATAATAAATCATAAGGGTAACTTATGGCTTTCGTAACATACTTACATTATAGCTATCACAGCTATATAGGGTGTCACATTTGAAATACTCATCACAGTATATTCCTTAAATCTCTTAGGAGAAAAATTATCGTTTACCTTTGTCACTTTACCCAATTCATTGGAGAGCAATCTCGAGCTCACCCACCCTAGGTTTATCACAGAACCACATGTTCACGTAAACAATGCCCAATAACCATAACATAATCAGAACACATTTCATAATAATAAATGGAAGATATAATTTCAAAATTCAAATCAAAATATATCATATCGAGATTTTGAAATAAACAATGCTTAATCAAACCTTTTTCAAACCCATTTAAAACATTTAATAAAGAGTTTTTTTAATCAAAGTGTCCCATACCACTTTGAATATTTTAAAATAAATAAAATTGTAAAACATCAATGTTCATATAAATAAATCTTTAAACCCATTTTTAAAACAAGTATATTAATTAGATCAATTTAGAATAATAAATCTTTAAAACCTTTAAAATGATATTATAGTTAAAGAGTTTTTAACAAAATTTGAGAAAATTGAATACAATAATTGGGGAATAAAATTTATTCGAAACTTAGTAATATCATGAGATTAAAAAGATTAATGATATAATATTCCAAATGATGGTATATAAACCAAATAACAGTGAATTGGTTCATAACAACAATGAAGTGTCAATGGAATGTAAATTGAGAGGAAATCCCTTATAAAAACTAAATCCTTAGATTGAGGATAAATCAGTTACATAATAATATTTGAAAAATGAGAATACACTCAATATATGTGGATATTAAGTGAGAGAAAAATCATAGGATATTCACACATATTCATACCACGACATAATTAAGAAAAAGAAGTTTAACCCAATGAATTGAAATTAGGTGATGAAATTCCCTTATTGAAATTAGATAGCCTAATGGCATCTCTTTAAAAGTATGAAAACGAATTGATGAGAGAGAAAAGGGTATCTCATCCTAGAGACATGGAATTTAGACAAATAAGTATGTATATAAATATATCCCAACATAATAATATGTAAATTAAAAGTCATAACAAAAAGAAGCCTTTGGAAAAAAAGAGGGTGAAAGGTTCACTTACCGATTTGGTAACATATGAAACAAACACCCCATGAAAGACGGATCATACAATGAAGATTTAAATACCCATAATTTTAATAATATTACACAATGAATTCAATAATGGTAAGTACATAAACCACACAAAAATAAATAGTAGCAATATAGCATGAATATCATGTCAATAAAAAGTGAGATGAAAATACCTTACCACGTTGTAATAAATCGAGTCGTCTGACCAAAAGATCAAAACCAATAAATAATTCACATAATAAAATGAATATAAAGATGATCATGATAATATATAACAAAATTATGTACACAATACACCACATGGAATAAATTAGTGGTGAACAATGTTAATCTCACGGAAATAAAAGTGAGATAAGAAACCCATAACCTCTTGTCCAACTTGACTTGTTTGTTCATTGTTCCTCTTGAAAAAAAAAACTCTAGAAAATATATACTTGATTAATAACCTTTTTAAATTTTATTATTCCTTTTATATCACTTATTATCTTGAATTAACAATTATTTAATTATTTGAGTTCTTATAGCACATTTTGTCGACGTTCAGAATTTGAGTTAAAAATGAACTTGTTCTAATTACAAATTGTCCATGTAGTCAATAGTCCATTGTCTCCAGATTAATGTTAATGATTTATATATCATAAATATCTTATAAATCCAATATATATATTTATTTATAAAAGTACAAAACATTTGTAGAAATGAAATGAAATGCACCGTTCATGAAGACGGTAAGCCGTACATACGGATGAACGCAACATTCATTTATATTTTGTACTTTAGTAGAATTAAAACATAATGATACTTTGTATATAATAATTCCAGTATAATATCATATATAATTTCAATAACTTCATCCTTTATATTTCCCATGTATGGTATGAACGATTGATTTCACTTTGAGGGGGTGGTACTCCACACATCCTCAAATGAAATTATCGCGTTTACTCATAATGGAAACCACAAAGGTATGATATAAATTAAAAAAAATGAATCATAAAAAAACCTAATCATAATATATATCATATATAAATACATTTCTATAATAATTTACATCATAAGAGGTTGTAGGAGATAATATAACAATCATTGTTTCGTGAGGTATTAGTTTTCCACCCACAGAAACAATATATTCTTTACCCATTCGATGGAGGTGTGTGTAAGTTTAGTTAGAATCCTTCTCATAAAAACATCATAGTATATTTAAGAAACTATTCTTTTTATAAAATAACGGAATAAAATGTGTTTATGGGTTTTATAAGTAAAATAAAAGAAAATTTGTTAAGAGAAATGGTTACCTTTAATTTAGGTAACCTCTATTGGTATGAACTAAAAGTACATATTGAAGATCTTTCTGCCTAATGTAAGGCTTCTAAGAGAAATATAAGGATATTGAGAGATTATTTAGGCATGTTTTTGATGATCCAAGGTGCTTTAGAGTTGTGAGGAATGGTTTTGAAGTGAAGGATTTTATAAAGGGGGGAGGGGTTCTTTAAGAAAGTGTGAAAATATTATAAATTTATATTGTTACTTTCGGTTAAAAATGGTCCAAAACACATTAATGAATAATATAAGTTGAATCTAGGTCGAAATATATTCATCCAATAAAAATTGGATAGGTTTTTGATGTTATTTTAATATTTATAATCATATTTATCGAAATCATTTATTAATGAGGTAAATACTGCATCATTTTTGTGTCTTAAATAATTATATTTATTTTATATCTACACGTTATAAAAAAATACCATAGTGTAGGAAATTTATTTATCTTTACAATGAATATTTATAGTAGAAACATTACCATATATAACCTCATATAAAAATTAATTTACTAAAAGATAATCTTTATGTCATTTTTCCTTTTCTTTTTGATAATTAAAATAAAGTGTCATAATCACTCTTGAGTATGGGGTCCTAAAATTTACCTAAGGATGCCCATAGTTATACATGACTCAAAAAACAAGGTTAGGGAAATTTTTAATGTAAGTTAGTATTATTATAATATTGTTTTTACCTTGAATTAACATATTTACCTTTAACTATAGTAAATAAAAGTCAAAAGTTACTATTAACCAAAAAATATTTTCATTTTATTCAACCAATTTTTACATAATAATAACAACCATTTATGTCAGATATACAAAATTCCATTCCCAGAAGGGGTAAAATTTCATTTAAATGAAAAAAAATCAAATTTTTAACTACTTCTATGTGGTTTCACTATTCATTAAAAATTGGTGTTTTCAAAAAAAATACCAAAATTTATGCCAAAGCTATATTAGATATTCTGAATTAAAAAATTATGTCTATCTTACAAACTTTAAAACATAGAAGATTCATTAATTAATTTAAAATTAATTTCTGTTTTCAAAAAAAATAGCGTGTTTCTAAGAAACAATATCTATCAAAAGATTGACACTTCTTTATGTCCAATTTCAAAGTGAAATTAATTCCAATGACCACCATTAGATTAAATGGATAAAATATTATCTAATTACACATTAAAATCAATTAAAAAGATAATATAACCATAAAAATAAATTATATTAAGAAGAATATTTGAATTAAAATACAATATTTTTCAATATTCCTTAAAAAATGAATTTTATCAGAAAAATACCAAAATTTTACCCAAGTTAAATATTAATGTACCGATTATAAAGAAGAATTTTATTTTTTCAAATAGAACATATAAAATTGACCAAAACTACATTAAAGGTGGGTTCTCCATCAAAAGGGGGTAAATTGACCTTTTAGTGAATATTAGAGTATTAATGCTTAAAATCGAATGCTTTTCTTATTTTAAGCCTCACAATTTTATTGGATAAATCTAAAAAATATTAACAAACATATATAATCATATTTTAGTTAGTTATTTTCATTCCTGCCAATACAATGTCTAGGCGTTAAGTACAATTTAAAATAATAATATTATACTATTAGTGTGCAACATAAGATTTCAATGAAACCCATCATTGCGTATTAGGTACGCCATTGAACATAGAGTCCCCTTTAATTTGGATTTAATATTTAATTCAAAAATATTAATAAATATGAAAAATTCCATGTTCTTTATTTACCAGGGATGTTAAATATTCTATGAATAGTGCATGAGTGATTAACCTATGAAAAATATTTTATGTTTCACAGTGGTTAGCCTCAACATATTCTATGATTTAACATTTTATATTATCATTTCATTTATATGATACCATGATTATATGACGGTTTGTTCCCATGAAATTACACCATTTGAGTATTTATTATTATTTTCTCCTAATGTTATTTATACTCACTCACATGTATTATTTTTCATTATGTTAGGATTTTATTATACAAATAATGGTATTTATAGCTCACTTCTTCCTTTTATTATCCCCATGTTATCCTGTACAATATTATGTTTTCAAAGGACACGTAGATATCATTATACAGTTTTTAAAAATCATGTTGTATTTTATATTATATAAATTATTTATGAATCTAATTTCCAAAATAAACTAGGACTCTGTGTTTCAAGAATTTTCTTATGTGGATATTAATGTTAAAAATAATAACATAACATGTACTATTGATATATGTTTTGAAGATGGAATCCAGGAATGGATTATAAATTTTTTGGTATTATGATTTTAAAAATATTAGGGATTTTATTAAAATATTTTAAAGTATGAAAATACATTCTTTAAATTTTTTTAATATATAGAGATAATGGTTTATACATAATGAAATCCTATTTTAAACACTATAATTGAATATGGATCTGGAAAATATTTACCAAGGGGTAATAACATTGAGAGGGTTCATTGGGTGTTAATTATATTTGTAACTGGTTCATAACAACTAGAATTTTATGAACTCCTTTTGGACACTCTTGTATATTATGATTTGGTAAATTTTTTAATTAATCATTACCATTTAGGAATTCAAAATTCAATGGAATTTTTAATTTTATTTGAGGTAGATTGTTTATTTTGATAATTAGGAATGAATATTTGTTTTTTAGAGTTTTTAGGTACATAATTACTATTTTTTCAATTGATATTAACTGTTATGTATGGAATGGGGGTTTAATATTGGATCTATAACACCCTGAAAAATAGGGAAAAAAAATTTATTCAATAAAGTGTATAACATGAAACACAAAGTGTAGAAGGGTATATAATGTCCTAAAACATTACTTTAAATTTAAATATTAAATAATTTCATCATATGATATAGTTTTCATTGAAACCAGAACTAGGGTATCTTGAATTACATGCAACCCCATCATTCTTCAATAGATTAAAATACACACAATACCAATTTTTACCTAGTACTATTATTATTATTCGCAAAAATGAAAATTATTTCATAGATGTTAAATTTGAGTTTATTTATAATATTCATCATCATATGAAAATATAAAGTATTTCAATTGTTACAAACTAATTATAAATTTAAATAAAAAATAATTAAATATAGAAGAAAAATTTTTATAAAAAAATATTTTTATAATTCCAAAGTTGTTTTATCATAATAAATTAATTTAATTACATTTTTGAATGATTTTAATTGGATTTATATATAATTTATGATTTTTTTAAATTCATCCAATAAAAATGATAAACATAAGATAAAAACAATCCAATTTTTTTCCTAGAAGTTATTAATTTTTAAGGACCATTTTGTTGGTATTTTTGTGGTGTTCATTGCTTATATTTAGAAACAAAAATAAATTTTATTTTGAATTATAAATTTTATTTTTTAATTGGGAATGCTAAAATTATATTAGGGTGATTTTTTTGTATTTTTTTGTGAAGCTTCAATTATTTATGAATAGTGATGAATACAAAATATTAACTGACAGTTAAGTTTTCATCCAAATAATTTATAATGTTAAATTATTTTTTCAATTTATTTTAAAGTAAAAATAGAGAGATTATACATATATTAATCAAACATAGGTAACTTAAATTATGTTTATTTTGAATATATATATATATATATATATAAACTTAGTAGACTTTTGCACATTTTCTCTTTAAAAACACATTTTATCATCCTTTCAGCAAGAATAATTTTAAATGAAATATTTATAGTTATGGGGATTGAATTAAAAAATTGATTCTATATTACAAATAATTAAAATTTATAATTCCTAAAAATTTCAACTTAATTTTCTCCCATAATGATTCATTATTGAAGTTCAAATTAATTATAGTGTTTAACGTAAAACGTTTATACTTATTGGTAACAATTAGAGTATAAATTGAAAATATGAACATAAAAATATAAAATACCAATTTTCCATACCAATTTTTATAATTAAACATATATTATATAGGTTTTTGTATTATGGAAGCCTAATGTGTTGTAAAAAGGTGGGTATACCTAAATCCTTTTCCAAAATCTCAGGTGTGTCCTCTTCATCACTTATAAAATTCCACCCAATCTACCCCTTCTTCACAACTCTCTTACTACACTGGATCAACTGATCACTTGTTGTGTAACTCCTGAACATTCATACCCTAATACTAGAATAATTTTTTTATGAAAGATGTCTAAATATGGTTTTAGTGAAAACATATGGAGGGTTCTAAATTTTTTTTTAATTTTCTTCTAAAAATGATTCTATTTTAATTTTTTCCCCAACCTCCTTTATTTTTTAATGTACCATGATTATATAATAATATCAGTATATTCCATATACATATATGTTTTTATGTCAATTTTATAAACTACATCTTCTGACATATCCATCAAATAGGATATACAATCATCATTCTTGTGTACATGTGACTTCCTCCTCACGAACAAATGTAATCATTTCTTAAAATACCACCTTTTAACAACTTGGAATAATAATGGATATATCATTAGTATATTATATATACTATATTTATAATTTTTAAATCATTCTATAATTTTTATATATCACATACATTCACGTTTTCTATTCTATGGGAAGATGATAACTGAAGTGCACTGTGTTGCATTTGTTGTCAATGAGGCATGAAGTTGTCTTGGAATGAATGGAAGTCAAGGAATGTCAAGAGGTGAATGACAAAGGTTGTGATGGTGTTGGTGGTGAAGGAGAATGGCCATGGTACTAAGATGCATGTCACCTAGGAGATTCACTAAGTGGTATGGGAAATTGTGGTTGAAACATTCTCCATGGACATCTGACGATTGCTGAGCTGTTCTTAAAGTTCCAAGAACTTGTATCAACTGGATACAAAGTCACAACAAAGTTAGAAGACCATGCATTGTAGTGAAAATGCATGAGGAGTTGAAGAAGAAAGATGATCCATTCACTACTTCTAAGTGGATGAAGTGGTTTAATGAAGTCCATGCACTATCACTTAGTTCATGTGAATCAGAAGATGTTCCAATTGATCTCTGATTAGATCAATGAAGTTTATTGAAGAAATATTTGATTCAGGAGCTCAGTTGAAGATGAAGAAACCTTCGGGAATTCCATTCTTAAATGATGATTATATGTTGAAGAAAAATGGAGGAATTCTAATGAAGAAGATTAATACTTGAATTCTTAAGAAGAAGATGAAGGAGAAGAAAGGCTTGAAGTGGTTCTCTTGATATGGCTTGATTTCTTGAAGTGGTTCTCTTGATATGGCTTGATTTCATGGAGGACTTTGTTTTTTGACAAAGTCTTATTCAAGACATAGCCAAAAAATGTGCCACCAAGGAGGCCAGCCGAGGGATCACCCAAGGGACATATGGGCCTAAGGCGCCACGCCCATGGGGAACCCTCAAGTCCAAGGCGCTCCCTGAGGCAAGGCAGGGGCCGTGTTTAATCCCTGAGGCCACGCGGTGATGAAGCCCGCGCAGCATGAGCGCGAGGAGCGCGCCCGTGAGTGTGCATAGTGGGCGCTAGGAGCGCGCCCGCAGGGAGCAGAGTGGGCGCAGAGCGCGCCCGCAGGGAGAACACGGTGCGGGGTGGCACCATGGAGGGAGGAGATTCAATTGCGGGGTTGAGGTAGCGCGAGGTTGATAAGGCGCGGCAATTCCTCTCGCTGATTCGATGTGGGACGCGGAATTTTCCCCGGGAGCAAATCTCAGCCGTCCGAGCCATCGCGCGCTTTATCCACGCCGCATGATCCATCTCCGCGGCGATGATCTGATCCTGGCTGTTTAACATCGCATCCGACGGCCGAGAGCTCGTCTCCTTCCTCGAGCTCAGCCGAAGGCTCCCTGTGAGCTCCGTCGAACCAGGAGAAACCCGAGCACCTGTTTTTGAGATTCCGGCCACCTCCGAACAAACCGAAGGCTCCCTCGTGTTCGTCTGGCCCAACTGAACATATCCATGTATAAATATGGGCATGCATGCAACGAGTGGAGAAATTCGATGAAGGCCGAAGGCAAACGAAGTGCCGAGGCCACACGGTGTTCATGTTTTGCATGGGATGGGCCAAACAGAGGCCATGCATGCAGTTTCATGTGCATGCACGAGGAGGAGGAGAAAATATAAGAAGCCCGCGTGAAATAGAGGATAAAAATCAAGATTTGAAACGATTTTTAAAGATCCAAAGATCTCGGGAGTTTGAGATTTATCACGCGGATGAACCGCACCGCCTCTGCCTATATAAAGAGAGGTCGAGCCCTCGAGGATTTTTGCTGAAGTTTTCTTGAAAATCAGAAGACCCGTGAGTGCCTGTGCCTCGCGAAGTAGAAGCCCCGCGCAAAGAACTTGTGCAGCTGAAGGTTCCGGAGCCACCTGAGGCTTCGAAGGTCCCCTGCGCGCATTATTTGTGTGACAGGAAGAGCTCTCCCTGCCCGCATACTTGCGCGGCAGGAGTAGCTTGCGCTCCCAAGGTGTCCTCACCCTTGTGGCTTGCGCGCCTCGTGGTGTTGCATCCTGCACACCCGAGTGCTTGTGCACCCCGCGGCATTTGCACCTTGCACCCGAGGAGATCACACCTTGCGCGCTCTGTTTGAGGCAGAAGGTGTTGTGTGTTCAAAGGAGAAGGCCGAGTATTTTGTGTGTAAGAAAAAAGAAAGGGCCGTGGCAGTGTGTGTACAAGTGGGTGAAGTAAAGACCACACATTTGTGTGTGTGTGGTAAGTGGAGAAGGAAGACCCTACGGGTTATTTGCATTCAAGAGAACCCAAGGCCGTAGCCTTTGTGTGTGCAATGAAGGAAGAAGGCCGAGGATACCTTGGGTGTGTGCAAAGAAGAATAAAAGAATAAATCTTGTGTGAAAAGGAAGTGAAAGGCTGTAGCCTTGTGTGGGTGAAGTGAAGACCACACCTCATTTGAGTGTGTGTGTGTGAAAATTGAAGAGGAACACCCTACAGCCATTTAAGGGTGTGCAACAAGAAGTGTGAAGGCCAAGCTCAAGTGTGTGCCAAAGTGAAGAAGTTTTGTGTGCAAAGAGACAAGAAGGCCGAACCTAGGTGTGTGCACTAAGAAGTGTGTATACACTTAGAAGAAGAAAAGGGAGGACATCCACACAAAGAAGAACACACATTTATGTGTGTAGACAAATTGCATAAAGTGTGTGAAGTCTGAGAAGTAGGTGTGTTCTGAAAAGAATTACACCCTCTAAGGGTTTACTGCACCAAGAAGAGAAGAAGGGGAGTGCATGCATGCATGCATGCAAGTGCACACGTGAACAGTGCTAAATCAGTTGTGTGCATTTGAGTTGTCCAAGACTTGAAGATCTTGAAGAAAATTTGAGAAGGCCATGCAGTCAGTGCATGAGGATTCAGAGTTTCCATGCATCCAGTGCATGAAGTTGAAGTGAAGTGAGACTGGACCAGACTGAAGTTAAAGACATCAATTGTCTGAGTATTCAGTAATTAGAGAGAGGCCAGGTCATACTGAGAAGAAGGAGATAAAGCCTGAGCAAGACGAGAAGACCTGATCATCACAAGTGATCAGAGGTACATAGCAAGGCCAGCAGTCTTTATCCCAGACTGCTGAAGATACTTGAAGAGCTGAACAAGAAGAAGAGCTACTCGTGTGACTCGAGGAGCCAAGAGAAGACCCTGTGGGACTCAGGGAGAAGAAGTCTTCAGTGGGATTCTGGAGCAGGCCAGTGGGACTCTGGTAACACTGTGGGACGCAGTATAAAGACCCTCCTGTGGGACTCAGGAGAGATACTGTGGGAAGCTGTATCGACCATTGTAATTCTAACAAGTTATAATGGGAGAATCCATGCTGGGAGAGCATGGCAAGGATGTAGGCCGTTGGTGCCGAACCTTGTAAATCCTTGTGTCCCGTGCCTTTTCATTACTGCATCATTTGGGAAAGGTTGAGAGATACAATAAGAGTGGATCGAGGCTTTAACCAGCCGTAGAGGTTTAATTGATAAGAATAAATTAGTAAAAAGTTTTAAGGGATCACTGATTCACCCCCTCCCCCTCTCAGTGATTCACACTGATCTGGGCACTTCAATTGGTATCAGAGGGAGGTTACCTCTAAAAGATCCAAGAGAGTCTATATGGAGTGCAGATTTGAGGAAATGAAAGAACAACCCCAAATGGAGATATCTGCCAAGACACTGAAAAACAGAATGAAGAAACAGGAAAAGATGATGAGGAAGAAGGTTGTTGCAATCAGAGAAACTCCTTCTATGGAAAGAAATGTGAAAGTCACATCAGATGAAAATTCCTTTTATCATTCTTCTGATGAAGCCTGCTCTAGCTGTGATGAAGTTGGAACAATAAAAGATCTTCAAAGTGCAATCGAATATCTTCAGAAGACAGTCCCCAAGGAAGTGGCAATGTGTATAGCTACATGCATCCTTGATCTTCAAGAAGAAAAATCACAGCTAGAAGAAGAAGCCAATGCCATGGAAGATCAATTGGCAAAAAGGGTTGGCATAACCAACACTCTCAGAAAGCTGGTGAAGGCTAAAGATGAAACTATTTCCCTTTGCAATGAAAGATTTGAAGACACTGATGAAGAATTGCAGAGAAGCCTTTCTGGGAAAGAATTATTTAAAGTAATAATCAAAGATGTTTTCCATGCATTGGAAAAAGGCACAAAGTGTCAATGAATGTCAGAGATGCTCAACTCGAAGACAAAGTCAAAATGGTGAAGGAGCTTAACAATTCATTGCTAGAAATGAATAAGGTGCATGAAGACCAGATGATGCAGCTGGAAGATAAATGGGAAGGAAGGCTAAGAACTGTTGAGGATGAGAAGAACTCCCTTAACATGAAATGCTTAGAACTAGAGGTGATATTGAAAAATCTGCAATCACCCAAAACTGAATCCTCCCAGTCAGCTGAAAGTAGAAATGTTGCTACTCAAGTATGCATTGAGAAGGATGATTCTAAAAGAAAGACATCCTCTAGTGAAAGTGCAACAACTTCTAAAAAGAAGGTACCATCCATACCATCTTGTACTCATGCTTCTAAAAGTGTTTCTACTAAAAGTGCAGGATGGAAGAATAATTCCAAACAAGTATGGATGAAGACAATGATGAAAGACAGCTCTCCTGAAGCAGGACAACAATTCAAGACAAGTACCCTACAATCAGAAGGAATCAAAAAGTCAAGATTTGTGGGTCAATGTTGGTGTTGTAACAAGTATGGGCATTGTGCAAAGGATTGTTGGTACAATCCACTGAATGCCAAAGCACAGAGGAAGCCCATGCCAAGGGGGAGCAAGCCAGAGGAAAAGAAGCAGCATCCACAGGTCCAGAGACATCTGTTTACTGCAAATAGATTTGGACTACTTGACAACATCTGGGATGATTGCAAAAGTGGTCAACTAGATACATATCAATCTCCAACTGTATCCAGAGCTCAAAAGAAGAGAAGATCACTGAACCTGGCTAAAAAAGAATCCTTGGGAAGCAAGCATAAGAAAGTGGAAAATGATCCCAAGAAGAGTTTGAAGAATGAAGAGAAGTCCTTGGAATTGAAATCCAAGAAGGGTGATGCATCCAGAAGGACCACCAAGAAAACATGCTTCTATTGTGGAAAGAAAGGACACATCATGGACCTTTGTAAAGAAGCCATGATATTAAATAGAAGCAGACTTGACTCAAAAAGACAATCAATCCAGAAGAAGAAGAAGGGATTGATTGAAAACAAGTTGCCTAAGAATGGTAGCTTGACAACATCTAAGGAACCATGTGGAACTTCCAGAACTGGGGCCACCCTTCCAAATGATTTACTTGTCATATGGCCACATCAGTTGCAACTTGCCAAAGAACTACAACGAGTTGAAGATGAAGCTCTGGCAATTGCAAAAGTAAAAGGGAAGAAGAAGGTTTCACATGAAGATGTTTTGAGAACCACACCAGCACAATCATCAATGAAGATCAAATGTGCAAGTGTGAAGACTGGTGAAAATGGTACATCTCGGTTGAGAGAAACTTCTCAACCTTGTTGTTCACATTGATGAACCAAGGAGGTTCCATCTTATTCCCTTATATTCTTGGTATATACATGTGGTAACATTGCAGGGAATTGAAGATGATGATCATTCTCAGCTGGAGGATGGTTTAGAAAGAATGGAGTGCACCCCTTGAGGGGGAGCCAATCAGAAGAAGATGGTATTCTAAGAATTAATACCATCTTAAACAAAAGTGAAGGTATTCCAATCATACTTTCATCCCTTGTTTCTTAATTGAGTTTATCTTGTCAATTAAGGGGGAGTATGGATTGAAGACAGATGGATGAAAGGGGGAGCTTTATCTTTGCACCTGAACTTTCTAATGAGTTTTGTGAAGTTGTGTAGGATTTAGAAAATTCATTGTTACATCTGGAAAATTTCAAACCCCCAAGCATTATCTCACATGTATAGTGAAATGTGGACAGTATTGAAAAATCTTGGTTATATCACTCTTGTTTTCTACACCGGGTTAGCCCAAGTAGACTTAGAGTTGATTTACTATAGGTTCTTTGCTAAAGAGAACATGTGGCATCATCCCTCTCTTAGTGATTTTTAAAGAAAATGCTATTCGAAGGGAGGAAGAGATTTTTTTAAAGAGAACCACACCACACCTTTGCATTTGATTGCCAATAAGGGGGAGAAAATATTGGCACACATATTGACCCATTCATATGTGCTGAAGGAGTGTATTGACAACAAATACAAAGGGGGAGATTGAAGTGCACTGTGTTGCATTTGTTGTCAATGAGGCATGAAGTTGTCTGGGAATGAATGGAAGTCAAGGAATGTCAAGAGGTGAATGACAAAGGTTGTGATGGTGTTGGTGGTGAAGGAGAATGGCCATGGTACTAAGATGCATGTCACTTAGGAGATTCACTAAGTGGTATTGGAAATTGTGGTTGAAACATTCTCCATGGACATCTGACGATTGTTGAGCTGTTCTTAAAGTTCCAAGAACTTGTATCAACTGGATACAAAGTCAGAACAAAGTTAGAAGACCATGCATTGTAGTGACAATGCATGAGGATTTGAAGAAGCAAGATGATCCATTCACTACTTCTAAGTGGATGAAGTGGTTTAATGAAGTCCATGCACTATCACTTAGTGCATGTGAATCAGAAGATGTTCCAATTGATCTCTGATTAGATCAATGAAGTTTATTGAAGAAATATTTGATTCAGGAGCTCGGATGAAGATGAAGAAACCTTCGGGAATTCCATTCTTAAATGTTGATTATATGTTGAAGAAAAATGGAGGAATTATAATGAAGAAGATTAATACTTGAATTCTTAAGAAGAAGATGAAGGAGAAGAAAGGCTAGAAGTGGTTCTCTTGATATGGCTTGATTTCTTGAATTGGTTCTCTTGATATGGCTTGATTTCATGGAGGACTTTGTTTTTTGACAAAGTCTTATTCAAGACTTATCCAAAAAATGTGCCACCAAGGAGGCCAGCCGAGGGATCACCCAAGGCACATATGGGCCTTAGGCGCCACGCCCATGGGGAACCCTCAAGGCCAAGGCGCTCCCTGAGGCAAGGCAGGGGCCGTGTATAAGCCCCGAGGCCACGCGGTGATGAAGCCCGCGCAGCGTGAGCGCGAGGAGCGTGCCCGTGAGTGTGCATAGTGGGCACTATGAGCGCGCCTGCAGGGAGCAAAGTGGGCGCAGAGCGCGCCCGCAGGGAGAACACGGTGCGGGGCGGCACCGTGGAGGGAGGAGATTCAATTGCGGGGTTGAGGCAGCGCGATGTTGATAAGGCGCGGCAATTCCTCTCGCCGATTCGATGTGGGACGCGGAATTTTCCCCGGGATCGAATCTCAGCTGTCCGAGCCATCGCGCGCTTTATCCACGCCGCACGATCCATCTCTGCGGCGATGATATGATCCTGGCCATTTAACATCGCATCCGACGGCCGAGAGCTCGTCTCCTTCCTCGAGCTCAGCCGAAGGCTACCCGTGAGCTCCGTCGAACCAAGAGCAACCCGAGCACCTGTTTTTGAGATTCCGGCCACCTCCGAACAAACCGAAGGCTCCCTCGTGTTCGTCTGGCCCAACTGAAGATATCCATGTATAAATATGGGCATGCATGCAACGAGTGGAGAAATTCGATGAAGGCCGAAGGCAAACGAAGTGCCGAGGCCACACGGTGTTCATGTTTTGCATGGGATGGGCCAAAAAGAGGCCATGCATGCGGTTTCATGTGCATGCACGAGGAGGAGAAAATATAAGAAGCCCGCGTGAAACAGAGGATAAAAATCAAGATTTGAAACGATTTTTAAAGATCCGAAGATCTCGGGAGTTTGAGATTTATCACGCGGATGAACCGCACCGCCTCTGCCTATATAAAGAGAGGCCGAGCCCTTGAGGATTTTTGCTGAAGTTTTCTTGAAAATCAGAAGACCCGTGAGTGCCTGTGCCTCACGAAGTAGAAGCCCCGCGCAAAGAACTTGCGCGGCTGAAGGTTCCGGAGCCACCCGAGGCTTCGAAGGTCCCCTGCGCGCATTATTTGTGTGACAGGAAGAGCTCTCCCTGCCCGCATACTTGCGCGGTAGGAGTAGCTTGCGCGCCCAAGGTGGCCTCACCCTTGTGGCTTGCGCGCCTCGTGGTGTTGCATCCTGCACACCCGAGTGCTTGTGCACCCCGCGGCATTTTCACCTTGCACCCGAGGAGATCACACCTTGCGCGCTCTGTTTGAGGCAGAAGGTGTTGTGTGTTCAAAGGAGAAGGCCTAGTATTTTGTGTGTAAGAAAAAAGAAAGGGCCGTGGCAGTGTGTGTGCAAGTGGGTGAAGTAAAGACCACACATTTGTGTGTGTGTGGTAAGTGGAGAAGGAAGACCCTACGGGTTATTTGCATTCAAGAGAACCCAAGGCCGTAGCCTTTGTGTGTGCAATGAAGGAAGAAGGCCGAGGATACCTTGGGTGTGTGCAAAGAAGAATAAAAGAATAAATCTTGTGTGCAAAGGAAGTGAAAGGATGTAGCCTTGTGTGGGTGAAGTGAAGACCACACCTCATTTGAGTGTGTGTGTGTGTGAAAATTGAAGAGGAACACCCTACGGCCATTTAAGGGTGTGCAACAAGAAGTGTGAAGGCCAAGCTCAAGTGTGTGCCAAAGTGAAGAAGTTTTGTGTGCAAAGAGACAAGAAGGCCGAACCTAGGTGTGTGCACTAAGAAGTGTGTATACACTTAGAAGAAGAAAAGGGAGGACATACACACAAAGAAGAACACACATTTATGTGTGTAGACAAATTGCATAAAGTGTGTGAAGTCTGAGAAGTAGGTGTGTGCCGAAAAGAATTACACCCTCTAAGGGTTTACTGCACCAAGAAGAGAAGAAGGGGAGTGCATGCATGCATGCATGAAAGTGCACACGTGAACAGTGCTAAATCAGTTGTGTGAATTTGAGTTGTCCAAGACTTGAAGATCTTGAAAAAAATTTGAGAAGGCCATGCAATCAGTGCATGAGGATTCAGAGTTGCCATGCATTCAGTGCATGAAGTTGAAGTGAAGTGAGACTGGACCAGACTGAAGTTAAAGACATCAATTGTCTAAGTATTCAGTAATTGGAGAGAGGCCAGGTCATCCTGAGAAGAAGGAGATAAAGCCTGAGCAAGACGAGAAGACCTGATCATCACAAGTGATCATAGGTACAGAGCAAGGCCAGCAGTCTTTATCCCAGACTGCTGAAGATACTTGAAGAGCTGAACAAGAAGAAGAGCTACTCGTGTGACTCGAGGAGCCAAGAGAAGACCCTGTGGGACTCAGGGAGAAGAAGTCTTCAGTGGGATTCTGGAGCAGGCCAGTGGGACTCTGGTAACACTGTGGGATGCAGTATAAAGACCCTCCTGTGGGACTCAGGAGAGATACGGTGGGAAGCTGTATCGACCATTGTAATTCTAACAAGTTATAATGGCAGAATCCATGCTGGGAGAGCATGGCAAAGATGTAGGCCTTTGGTTCCGAACCTTGTAAATCCTTGTGTCCTGTGCCTTTTCATTACTGCATCATTCGGGAAAGGTTGAGAGATACAAGAAGAGTGGATCGAGGCTTTAAGCAGCCATAAAGGATTAATTGATAAGAATCAATTAGTAAAAAGTTTTATGGGATCACTGATTCACCCCCTCCCCCTCTCAGTGATTCACACTGATCTGGGCACTTCAATAACTTTGTTAGTGTGTACAGAGGACTACCACCTCGCGAAGCAGTGTGAGTCATTACCACATTACGTGGAATGTATTATGTATTTTTTTAATAAAAATATGAGAAATATATAAAATAATTTTTTTTTAAATAACTATAATATATATATATAATATTTAATTTTATTTCATTTTAAATGACTTGAAAATGGATGCATCGTTCATTCATAGGTAAGGCGTACTGTCTCCATGAAAAGTGAATTTTATTTCCTATAACAAATACTATGAAATAATATTATTATATAAATAAATATACAAATATAAAATGAATGATATTTTAAAAACTATTTAAATAATTTATATTATAAAATCATGATCGAAGTAAGAGGAACAAAAAATAAAAAGTCAACACATACTCAAAAAACTGGGAAGATCACACACAAAAATGAAAATAAAAATGGGTTTTAACAAAAGGGTGATAATATTTTATAAAAGAATCATATATTATATAAAAAACTATTTTTTTAAACTATATGTTCATAACATACTTTAAACGACTTTAATTGTTTTTGAAAAATGTACCACCAAATGGAAAGTGTGAGGTATGGGATTTTTTCACAATTTCATTTCATTGAGGCATAGTGTAATGTCATGAACCTATTTTCCTTTATATATCGTATATTTTACCCAATATACATTTAAATTATTTTATAATTCATTTTTCATGAATTTTTTAGTTTCAATATTAATTATTTCATCTAATTATACATGTATATAATGTTACAAAGTGGAAATTAATTTCTATAACTCAATTCCTCTTCAATGAGTTATATGATTTCATAATTGTTGTTAATTATATAATATTATTTGTAAAATTGAATTGATTATCTATATTTATTTACTTATTTATTTCCAAATTATTTATTTTTATTATAATTTGATACACATAAATGATTCATTGGTTATTTCTCACTTCAACTATATGATCATATGAAGGGTCCATATCTCAATATTATTCTAATCAAGATTCTTTTTTATTGAAATTAAATTGAATGATTTTATCTGATAATTGACATATAAAAACATTAATTTTATCAAACTATTTCTATTAATGATATTTTTCAATAGGTATTACTAGTTTTAAATTATTTGTTAGTTAACATGTTTAAGAAAACATTTTTATGAAAACCTGATATCAATTTTCCCTTCCATCAGAAATATATTTCTCTCAAAACCATAATTTATATAAATTTTTTCTGAAATTTGATAAACAATTTAAAATTACTTTTTAATTAAATATTTACCCATTTAGTTTATAAATTTTTTTAATGTAATATTCTTGACAATTTATGATTAAAATTATTTCAATTGTTTTTATCATGAAAAAGGAATGTTCTCATTTCATTGTAAGAAAACTATAAAATTACCCATTCTGTTTTATTTAAATAATACGTTGAATTATTCTGAAAATATAATTAATTAAAATAATTTTTTATGTTATTTTCAATGAAAATGAATTATGAAATTTTTTCCAGAATGAAAATAATACTTTCCTCATGAATATATTTATATATATTTTTTTGGTATTTCTATTAATCACCAATAGAAAACCATAAATTATTACACCAATGGAAAAAAATTATTTTTAAACCATCCTTATTATTTTTTTGATGGATAATGTTTATTTTAACCATAAATTGTCTTCACATTCACTTCATTTTATAATTTTTGTAGACACTAACAATCTCTTGATTCATTTATATTCTTATAATAATTGAACATAAAATTTTACAAAAATATATGAACCATTTATCATGGATAGGATTGTTGAATAAAGCATATAAAATTTTTACTTATGTTGTTTACATGGAATTTTACATGAAAAATACGGTAAATAATGATAAATACACATCCTTTACTCAATACAGATATTTGAGTAAGAACATTATTCATGATTTAAATCATTTATTTGATATATGAAGAATTATTTGGAAATGAATGACCTTATTTGAGGACTACTTAATGGAATAAAATCAATGAATCTGTAGTCTCATGGGAAAAAATTGTTGGTTGTCCTCAATGAATGTGATTTCAACAAGCATTTGTTAAACTAACATGAGGATATTTCTTGACGGTCATCGTATCATGTTCCCGAGGAACATGACATCTAATAATTACGTGTTTCATTCATTAATAATTATTATTATATAGGATATTTTCACTAATATTGTATATCTAGATACATTTCATAAATATTTATTTAAATGGATTTTGGATTAGTTATTTACCTTTCAATAATAACTATTCATTACCCAATTATGATAGTCAGGTTTTTGATTAAATTAAATGTGTTTACAATTATTTACCTTTCCATATTGGTTATAAAACAAATTATATTTTATAGATTACAGGGATCATGGGTTCAGTTATTTACTATGAAAATTTTAATATTCTCATTTATTCATCTTTGTTTCCTTTATACTTGAACCTTGTTGAGCATTTGAAATAACCATTATTTTGTTTCCTTTCCCCAGCATTCCATTAGTTTATTTTGAATTATATATCGAGATATTAAAAATGGAATAATGTTAAAATAAAAAAATTATTTTTTACCTTATATATTAAAATTTAATCAATGGCTTATCTTTTTTTTATCATTTTTCCCAAGGAAATTAAAATGATCAGTTCTTCAGGATTTGTTTCATTATATCGTATGACATAATAATGGTTGTAAACACAATATCTTGACCTACTAGGATTGGGTCACTAAAGATGGCATCTAAGGATGTATAATAATAACATTATGAACTAGATTTAGGATATCATTGATTAGTGATGTTAAAACCATGATATAATTTGAGGATAATTATAGAATAACATTATAATTTTTTATCATAGAGAGATTATGTGGTTTTTCATTGATATACATCACTGTATGGATACTACAAATGGATGTGGGTTGGAATAGAAGATCCTAGGGCCAATAATAATTAAATTGGTTTATCAATCGTGATGTTATAGTAATGTGGTACAAGAAAATATGTTTGACTAAGCACCTATTTTTGACACTCCCATGGGATATGCTTTCGAAAAATCACATTCTATTTACTCAATTTTTTTTGTCATATTTTAGTATATGATTACAATGATTGACATAGGATAAATAATAGACCAATTAAAAACTTATGTCAAAAAATGGATGAAGCATTTATGTGTTGTTATTAATGAATTAAATTGTTTTAATATTTTTCCAATATTATTTTGGTTACAAGAATCAGGAGACATCTAAGGATTGTGTTAAATTTTTTAATCATTTGAGAATTAATTAACATAATATTTATTGCTTTATAATAAGATTAATTAATTTAATATTCATCATATAATTATTGTATTTTCATTAGTAACATTTTATTTTTTATATAATCATAGTATAGCATTATTGAAGATGTTTTGGAGAAATTTATTGAAATATTATGTTTTAGTGGAAAATTAATTTTAAGAATAATGGATTTATATTTTATTGACATATGATTAATAGCATTAATAACCATTAGTTTACATATAACCATTAATTAAATTACTATTATTGATAAATAATATTGTTAGACATTATAAAAATAATAATATATATTAAAAGTACATAGTGATATTTTTATTTAATGATGAACCCTATTTGAAAGGTGTACATTATATTATTTGGAACCTTATATGAATTATATATCTTCTAAAAATGATATCCTATATGAAGGGTGAATATCAATTGCATTTGGAAAGGTGATGGTGATTACACCTGTAACCAATGGATGATAATGGTTTCAAACCATTGTATAGACTACGATATATACTTGTGAATGTGAAATTTTATATTGCTAAAAAATCAATTGATAAATATTAATAATGAAAAAATCAGTTTACCTTTGTGTTTTTTAAATTTCTATATTAACCGTATTTGTTTTTTAGAATATTTATAGACATATAAAATGACTTTTCACTCTTTTATATATCATATTTTAATTAAAAGTAAATTTTTTTTTCTTCAAGAATAAAATAATCAAACTTGGTTATAATTTTTTTTAAATAATGGGACAAATTTTACATTTATTTAAATACAACCAAATGATGAAAGTGTTTTTACGAAATTCAAACATATCTAGTATGTATATTTACATAGATAGATAAAGAGTTCATCATCCTTAGGAAAATGATATTGATACAAAAAATATTATCATGTTATGTTCATATCTGTTGAATCTAATTGCCATTTTGAATAACACTTATTTATAGATCTGAGGCCCTAAACATTCCATTGATCACCCACTTTCTTGTGATCAATAACCTAAATCACTCATGATGAATCAAATGGTCATTTTGGTTTACAAAAATCTATTGTTTTGAGACCCTATTAATTCCATTAATCTCTCATATGCCTGTGATAAATAACATAAATCACTCACAATAATTAATTTGTATTTTCTTCTATGTCCTTGTTTAAATTATCATCCTCTATTCTCCTACATGAGATCCTAGTTATGTGTCATTAATGCATTTAATTGTCTCATATTAAGTATGTTTTATATTAACCCTATTATGATGTGCATTTTTCAACAGTGGTAGTTTTTAAGATCACATCCCCGACTACCGATATAATGTTTAAATAGTGAGGAGGTAATTATTTATAGTGGAGAGAAGGTATCTGCCTAAAAATTCTAGCAGAATAAAATTTTATTCAATAGAGTTCATAACACACATTCAAGTATAGAAGGGTGCATAATATCCAGAAAAAATAAAATATACTTAATATATTAAATAGAATCAATCTATGATATATCATGATGTGAACCAGACATGGATTTAGCTTGAGTTACACACAACCATGAGTTTCTTTGATATCTTGTCTTACACGCATGATCGAGTTTTACAAAGTACTATTAATATTACTATTTAAAATAAAAATTATATCCTAAATACATAATTTGTTCTAATAAATATTATTTGCTAATTTGTGAAAATATAAAACAAACTAATTGTCTACAAATTATTTAGAAATTAAAATTAATAACAAATGAATATAATGGAAATGTTTTTTAAGAAATTATTTTTATGCTCCCAATGTTGTTTAATCCTAATAAATTAAATTATCTTAAATTAGATGATTAAATTAATTAAACATAAACTTTTACCATCAATTTTTTTCACATTGATACAATAGATATGGCCGGAATAAAATAAATCAAATCTAATTTTACACATAAACATTATTTTTCTAATGGTGTATTTCCAGATTTTATTGATGAAACTGTTTTAAATATTAATATTTTCACTTTTTAGATATTTTTAAAAATATATACATAAATTGTAGAAAAATAATGTCAAAAATATCTTATATTGATTTTTGGTATTTTTTGAAGATGATTTATTTCTTGATGAATAGTGAAAAAAATTAATTTTAATTGAACACATATTATTCATCTAAATAATCTATACTGATAAATTTTATTTTTAATTTGAATTCATGTAACATTAGATCAGTTATAAATATATTAATCTAATTTAGTTAATTGGAATAAAATGTTTATTTACTATAGATATAAAAACCTATTCGTCATTATAAAATTTTCTGTTTAAAAGCTCACTTTGTCATTCTGTCAAAGGGACTGATTATAAATTAATTTCATCCACTAATGTGGTTGGAATTTCAAAAAAAATATTTTATATTTGGAATAAGAGTAATTTATAATTCCTAATATGTTTAACTTTTTAATTATCTCAACCACTAGTAGCTCAGATTCAGTGGCTTACCTTATTAAATTTGTATAGATAAAATACACGAATCCTGATGGACCGACTAGTTTAGATGTTTTAAATGCAAGATTACATACATAAACCATAAATTTCAATTTAGAACATAAATTACAACATATAAAATCATTGAGAAATTATTTATTATCATAAATGATCCATTCATATTAATCATAATATACATCATTGAGTCATAGGGAAAAAACATAATAAAGTGAAGAGATCAAATTATAAATAAAGGTAATTTTAAATTAAAACCTATAATAAATAATTATAATCCTTATTTAAACATTAATAGATGAATAAAAATAAATAAAAATATATTATTGGTCATTATATAGAATGAATAATTAATACCATAAAAAATCATCAAATGAGCTAGAAAACATAACTGTAGATATTATTCTACTCGAATAATCACATGAAATATCGAAAACTAATATCATAATAGAGGAATACATAATTATAGAAATTATAAACATACCTTCAAGGCTTCGGCCAAGACAACATACATAAATGAGAAATACATCAACCAATACCCACACTAGATCGTATAATGTGACATATCGATGAATCAAGATGATATAACATCCCTTCCTATCACATACTAAGTCCAATGAATTCCTCAAATGAATGGGGTGATTAAACATAATCTACAAAAACATTCTTATTAAAACTATTATACTGAATGTGAATACTGTATCAATAATCCACAAATGGTATCAAAATATCACATCAATGGTCAAATTAAATCAAAACCCATTCAACAAAATATGTTAAATGATATCATAAGTTATACTCCTCAATCCAGCCTAATATCCAACAATGGATGTTTACATAGGATAAACTACTCTTATAAAATAATTAAAATTTTGATTAGATAAATACCCTTTTTTCATTGAAATAAATTATTTAAAATCCAAATAGTTATAATAGAAAAAAAAACTCATTTAAAATAAACATGTAAATATTTATTAGAATCGTCAAAATATTAAGTGATCATGATAATGGAATAAAACCTATCACATAAAATAAATTAAATGAAAAATTCCTTCCGTAGAAAATGTCATAAGTACATCCTTTAGAAAAAGTCAACAATATTCCTTTCCAACAATTTTATGACAAGAAAAAAAAATTATAATAGTATAAAAATTTGTAGTATACTATTAAAATTATTTTGGAAAATATTTTTATTAATCATGGACATGGATGATAAATATTCCTAATTCATAATTACATATAAAAATCCCAAAAATTGATATTGTGAAATTAACACTTACCATGAACATTCTTTTCGTTTTTTTTTGTCAACCTCCATTATAATTGTTTAAAACAAGTTAATAATTTATTTTATACCCATATCCATATTTATTATATTATATATGATCAAATTAGATTATATAATCACCATATAATTAATAATATTATGTTATTTCCATTTTTTCATGTGATAACAACATCATTTTTCTATGCATGTAAGTCCTATATAATCTATATAGGTTATATTTATTTCATATACAGAATGATAATAAGTTATTACATATTATATTAAAACATTTTATACATATTTAAATTCATTATTTAATTGTTAATGTGGAAATGAGTTTCATCGTGTCGTGGAGATGGTAGGCCATACATACGCACACGTGATATTATCATTCAATTAATGTTGAAAGAATAAGTGATTATATGGTATATTAAATATCTAAAATCAATATATTATCATATTTATTATTTATATACATTATATTTATCATTATACCGATCTAAATAATGTAGTGATGAAAATAGATTATACCAATGTGTGTAGACGGTAGTCCATATGTATGCTTGCATGGTGATGAAGTTTTTCTGAGGATGGATAAATAGAAGAATATATTTGTACAATAGTAGAATTAACATATCATCATATAGATGATTCAAGCTTTAATAATTCCAAATAGAAACCCATATATAAATGGGATGTATAAGAAGAAATAATCTTGAAGGGGGTCAGTATAGAAGAATATATCTTCTTTAACAAATCACATTTGGATCTCATTGTATGAGCATTAGGGTTAGTCATTTGAGAAGAAGAACACATTTAGGATGTTCCTATAGAAGTTGATAATATAAATGGGTGGGGCTTTGTTGAGCTAAATGTATGAAAGTGATGAAATGTGATGATTGAAGAGCTTCGTTTTTATAATTTAGGTGAGTTGGTCTTTTGAATTTTATAAAAATATTAATTTATAATAAATTCAATCTCAATCCAAATACCACAAAAATGTCATATATTATGAGCTAAGAATAGATTAGGTTGTGGTTTTTACTTATATGATGTCAATTAGACCATAAATTAACAATTTAATTTTTTTGACTATATATTATTTAGTTTTTATTTTTATAGATGTTTAATGATTTTTAAATATGTTATAGAAATATCAATTTTATAAAATATAATTAGTGTCAATAATGACATGATACATTGTTAGTATTATTAAAAATATCATAATAATGTGATATATTCAAACCGATGTTGTTAACCCAACCATTACATGTCACAATCATCCAGAAAATGTTTGGATGACATTAATTATATCAAATTATATTTATTTTAATATTTTGAATATCATATAGTTAATTTTTTAATTAATTAAACAATTACTACATTATAATTATATAGGATTATATGGTTTTTATTATTTTCAAAATAATTATATATATAAAACATATTGTAAAACCCTATGTTGTTACATTTTCCTCTCCATAAATAAATAAAACCTCAAAAAATATTTGGAATGTTGTTTGACATAATTTCCTTAAGTTCCCATGTCACCTCTTCAATTTTATAATTTTTTCATAGTACCTTTACCAGCTGAGTTATCCGAATCCTGAACACTTTTTATCTCATATCCCTAATATGGATATGATCTTCATAGTAAAATAAATCATGTTCTATTTCTATTTCTCTAAATATTAGAACATCCGTAGGTTCTTTCAAATACTTCCATAGCAACGATAAGTGGAACCCATCAATATCTTTGGAGAGACGTGGTGGTATTGCTAAATGGTAAACTACAGCTCCTATTAATTTGATAATTTCAAACAATCCAATATAAATGTTTATTAATTTTCCATTCATATAGAATATTATAACACCCTTCCATGGAGATACATTCAAGAAATCATGACCCACCATTTAAAATTCCAAATCCTTACATCAATTATTGGCATATCTCTTTTTCTGACATTATGTTTTTTTCATATGGGTTTGAGTAGTATTAATATAAGTCTTTGTTTCCTCCACATGTTCCAGGCCTACAAGATTCATTTCACCAAATTAATCCCAACACAATGGTGTGTGACATATCTTTCCATATAATGCTTTATATGATGAAATTCCATTACATTAATAAAACATAAAATTATAATAAAATTCTATAAAATGTAAATATTGATCGCATATACCATGAATGTCATGTAAGCATGACCACAACATGTCTTCTAATGTCCGGATAGTCCATTCGTAATTCCCATCATCTTGAGGGTGATAATCAGTGTTAAAATGATCTTCCATATAAAGGTCCCTCTTAATACCTTTGTAGAATTTCTATGTAAATTCTGGATCCCAATCAAAAAAATTTGGTAGAGGTTCACTATGATGTCCGACAACATTATTAGTATAGATTCATGTAAGGATTCCAAGAGATAAATTGTCACAATCCGACCAATACTAGGGCTCGAGCTGCAACTACTCCAAGCCCGCCTCCATAGGCCAGGGGCTGGCGACTAGCACCGACGGCACAAAAAACTAGTGGAGGTCTTTGCCTAAGAAACTGTACACACACACGTAGCTAACTCAATGAAAAAGTGAAGATAAATGAATGCAATATACAACAATACTAGAAAAGGGAAACCAATATACATACATCGGCCTCTAACCAGAACACGTAATGAGCGGAAAATAAGATTGATAAATAAACTAAAGAGTAAAAGGGGAAAAACACATGCCCAACTAGAAAGGTGACACAACCCAGAAACAGTTAAAACGAAAGTAAACAGGTGGTGATTCTAACACCCCGAAATCCTCATATGACCCAGGAATGCATCCCAAGCTCTTCTACACTCTATGCTTTTCCGTAGTCTCGATCGACATGTCTGTCATCTGTTAGGTCACACCAAGTGCGGTAAAATCCCAAGAAGTGGGGAGTATAATGTTACTCAGTAGGATGCCCCGAAAGCTCGAGGGAGCAAAAAAGGAGATAATAAAAATGGTGAGTAGTAGACAAAATAAAGAACAATGTAAGAGTATAATTGTGAGAGTACAGTTCAATCCAACAAAAGAAGGAAAGTGGACTTGTCCAATACAAGAGGAGCTAGACATGGAAAGCACGTGGCATACTTCGTGCATCTTCACCCCTCCAAAAAAGAGGTGTAACTGAACCCAAGGAGTTGGGAAAAAAGTGGGGTTCATGTATATATATTCTGAACAAGAAACCTGAAAAATTGTGTAAGGGGATCTCTATCTCCAAACTCAGCCCAAGAGAAGTAGAAAATAGTTCAAAGGATATCTATCACTGATGCCCAATAGTCCTGCACGTCAAAGCTGCCTCATCGCTAAATCGTACCACCAAAATTCCCTCTCTAGTACTCATAGAGAAAAGCCACCGACTAGCCACATTGAAAGGGAGGAGTCTAAATGATGTCTTCAGGTAACCCACTGCCCAGCACAACTGGAGGGTAAACCCCAAAAGGTCGTCGAGTGACCCACTGCCCAGCATTGCTGGATGGTAAACCCTAAAGGCCATCGGGTAACCTATTGCCCAACCCTACTGGAGTGTAAACCCTAAAGGTCATCAGTTAACCCACTTCCCAGCCCTGTTGGAGGGTAAACCCTAAAGGTCGTCACGTAAACCCACAACCCATCCTCGCTAGAGGGTATACCCTGATACACCGGTGGGTAAGCCACTGCCCAGCCCCATTGGAGGGTAAACCCGGAACTGGTCGGATAACTCTGTGTTGTTGCCCCATCACTGGGTGTCACTAACATCGCTACCAGGAGTTGGTTCGGAGTGCGTCAAAGGAACCACCAAAAAAATCCCTTTCATGTTTCCACATTTAATAAGATGTTGAAAAATGATCTGCATGCCCAAAGATATTACTCAGTTGTAATCCTCATGGAAAAACATGTGAGATAGAATACCTTCTAGTAGGAAACAGACTCCCGACAAAAAATCTATTCGACACCTCCTTATTCCCATACGACGTCACGTGGGGCCCACACATTGGTCCTGAATGTGGTTGGGTGAATAGCGCTATCATGATGATCTTGGAAAAACATGAAAAAATGATGAATCATACGCCCCAAAAGGACGTCTGATGAAAAAGTCACATTGCAGAGCATATAGCATAAAAGATAGCATGTGGGGCCCACACATCAACGTCGACTTCAATGCCCGAAACCACACAGGTCAACTTCACCTCGATTCTAGGGTCACAATGCTGTTGATGGTGCCTAAAACGGACTTCGGATGCAGAAGATGTAACTCCTTGTGTTTTATTTAAATAGGGCCATGTTTGGCCCACACATCGACACTGAAACATGTCATGCAGATCGTACCATTGCATTCCTTTTAGATAAAAATTCAGTTTATTCTATTCATTTTCCCCGAATGGACTCATGTAGCATATGTCGTAACAACGCAACATACGTCCGAAATCCACCTTGTGGGGCCCATGCCTTGGGCATGAATTTAGGTGGGCAGATTGCACCATTTCAATCCCCATGAAAAAACACTCATAAACGTGTGCTCAACCACTATAAAATGGATTTCGGGTGAAAATTGGCGTTACACCATAAAACGTGTGAAATAGGCCCTATGGGGCCCACATCTTGTCTCGAACCCGAATTCTTCAGAAAGCGTCTCAAAAAGTCCGTAGGAGGACTGGGGTCACGCTGTCGTTGATGGAACGTCAATCAGACATCCCAATAGAAGTTAGTTTCGATGGAAGATTTACTAATCAATTTAAATAATTAATTAATTGTTCACATTAAGTGTTTCATTCCACCGGCAATGAAACCAAACCACAAGGGTTCCATACAAACTTTGGAAGATCTGGCTCAACACCAGGGCCACAATTCCTCTGACGGCGCGTCAAACGGACATCTAGCTCGTGAGTACGTCCGTTGAAAACTTTAATAATGATTTAATATTATTAAATTAATGTGTTCCGAGTCACCCGTATTCGGGTGCAGAATCCAAAACCCCCAAAACCCACTTCAAATATTCCGCCTCACCGAAACGAACCTACAGCCGTGGACAACACTTCAAATAGATGCGTCGTTTAAAAGATACGACCCCTTGATAGCAAGAGGCCCAATCGGGCCATTTCACCCCGTCCGGCCCGGTCCACACCGCCACCCCGCGGCCCAGCCGCATGTCTAACCCGACCAGCCATGGCCCGCTGGCCTTGGCCCGCTCCACCTCAACCGGGCCACATGGCACAGTTCATTTGAACAAACCGGCCCTCCTCACCGGTCTCCCCGTTCACACACAGCGTCAAGGAGGACCCGTAGCACGTGGGTCATTTTCCCCCGAGGTCGCCACCACCACCGAACGGTCATCCTGGCTAGTCCTTTCTCTATGCATGATGCAAAGTAGACCCACCTTTGGCTGGTCTTTGTCTACTCCGCACACCCGAGGTGGTCAGCGCCTCAGGTTACCCTCCGACCGCACCAGCCCGAAGGCGTCGCTCATGCCGCACTCCTCCGCCGGATTTCCCTTCGACCGTTATGGACCCAGGGCATGTGCATCTTGCAGCGCACCGCCATGCCTCGACGCGACCCACGTCACCTGACACCACTGCTGCCCGGGCTCCCCCGCACCACTGCCGGCTCTGCCTGGCCACCCCGCGCCGCACTCTGCTGCGGTCGCCCCATCCGCACCGCCTCTCTGCCATACTACGAGGCGAACAACCACGACATCTCCACCCGACACCGCTGCCTCTTCGGCTCATCTCCTCCCATATCTACTCCATCTGCGCCAACCACAACTGACATCGCCAACTCATCTGAACCCCCCGTCTGCACCTGTTGCTTGACGCTCGACCTCCGGCCATCGCCCTTGCCCGAGCTGGGGCTTCCAACGGCCGCCGCCAATGCATCGGTGGCCCAATTCCAAATCCGAAGGAGGATTCATAATCCTTGGGGTGAGGCCTTCGCAGAGTTTTCCCCCGATCTTCGATCTGATTAGATGTGTCGCGTCTGAAAATTTGGATGAAGAACTCCCAAGAACAACAATTAGAACAGTGCTCCGGTGCTGACCGTGTTCGTTTGGCCACCACCCCAGTTCTAAATTTTTTGAATTCAAATGATGAAATTTGATGAAAAAATTAACAAAATTAAAGAAGGTGAGAAATATAAGAATAATCCTACCTCGAATCGGCTATGCGTCATTGGTGACGCATCCACGACGCCCACAATTTGATCCACCAATGTTCCGGCGGAGATCTCTCCTTGATCCGATGAAGAATGGTGATGAACGCTGAAGAACATGGTTGAGAGAGAGAGAGAGTGATAGGGGAGAGAAGGGAGAACCCTAACTGCAAACACATATTCTTCTACTTATAGAAGAATCCATTTAGAGCGGAATCTGTAACTATCATGCCCTCTCTTTGTATAGCGCGTCTAGGCAAAAAACCCCATTATGAATCCAACGAATGTATCAGATTTCTATTCCGAGGATTTGTTCGAATGTTATTTGAAAAGAAATCTAGTGATAAAATCACTAAGTAATTATTTAAAAATGACAATTTTACCCTGGGATGACATCTCTCACAGCAGGCCCACACCCGCAACTTTTACCCCTGGATGACATCTCTCTAAGAAGATATCATTTTTACATTCCTAGTGAATGTACAACCACCAGCACCACATAGTGAAACACGTAGTTATGTTTATGGGTTCTCCATCACCTCGACCTATACTTGACAACGTTATGAAGATTGATGTTGAGCATGCAAGTTACCAACGAACAGGGAAGGTGAGCATTTTCATCCAACCTCCAGAGGCTAGACACGGAAAGCACGTGGCATACCCCATGTGTCTTTGCCCCTCTCAGAAATAGAGTAATACCCAAAACATGAACTCTACCAAACCCACTAGTGGAACCTCAATAAAAAAGGGGGGCCAAGCCGAAAAGCCCCACTGGAAAATACGAAACCTTCTCTGACACTCCACCGCACAAACCTTCCATGAATGCACATGTTAGAAGGACTCATCCACTGCTCCCCAATACTGTCCTATTTGGGTTGTACTGACCCCCCTTAGGATTTTTATCGCATCACAAAAATGTATCTCAGTGGGGGAAGAACATATCTTTCTCATGCATTCGAAGCTACATCGGACAACACCAACATAGGGTTACACTGATGCCCTGCATCACCTATGGTAACCCCTCGAATAAGGAGTTAGAAAACAACAGTACCTCACGAAGTGTCTAACATGTTCTATTGAGGAATGTATAAAAGAAACAAGGCATAACTATTATCATCTCTTGTGATACCAAATTTTAGACATCCTTAGCACACAACCACCCGCGGCCCCGTCTGTCAGCTCCTTGATCCTGACATGGGCAGCCTAGTGGTGGTGGAAGGACCTCGAAACGTAGTTCTCCAACCATAGTTCTTCCTGCTTTTCTGCAAACACCGCCTCCCTGGGGACCACCCTGTCCTCACCTTGGAGTTATCTAATCCCGAAACTACCTTTGTCGTGGTGGTGCATCTGCTAACTACCAGGAAAACACAACACATTTGGTCGAGTAGTCTCACACCACATGACCTAGTACATCACAAACATAAAACTAAACCTCCATGGGCTGTCTCGGTGCTCTATGCTACCCAGACTATGTGCCTGAGTCATGGGGGGACCTCCGGCACCGAGGCCCCGCCAATTGTTGTCCCTCTGAAAGAAATTACCCTATCACCAATGCATGCTCTAGCACCCTGAGATGGGTGAGGATGCATGAGGGAACTCTGCTGGCACGAATCTCCTCTATAAGGACCTCAATCAAACTTTTGTGTTTGGTAGTTTCCGTCATGGACCATGTCCAAGGAGTACCGAGATAGGTCTGTGAACCTAGTCGCGTATTCAGCCACTATCTTCACTCCCCGCTGAAGCTCCAACAGCTCCCAAAAGAAAATGCATAAGTAGGAGGGGTAGTAATCCTCAATAAACAGCGGCTAGAAGTCATACCATGAGGGTACTGACTCATCAGGTATCTGAGTAACCCTGGCTCTACTAACGCCAAACTGCATGGTATAAAAAATGGTTGTCAAAGCCACCACTTAACCTGTTAGTGTCTGAACAAGCCTGAATAGGTGGACCACCGACTCTAAACAAACCTTCACTGCCTTTGGGTTTCGATCACTGAGGAACCTCAGTGTTGTTTGATGATGGAACTCATGTAGCATTCCAAGCCTAGGATCGTCATTGGCCCTCGCTGCTGGTACTATATACTACTCCATAGGTGGATGTGCTACTGCTTGTCCTCCAACAGAAAGGGTTATCATATGATGGATCTTGAACTGAGGCCTCGTCGCTCACGGAGTCATCGTCATGAACTGAAGCTAGTATCCTCACTGGCTATTATCGCAGAGACATCCTAAATCTTATCAAGGAGTACCGTGGTAAAATAAGCTTATACATTCTAACAATGATGGGGTGATTACTCAAGAAGGAGAGTAAGAGACTCAATCCTAATAGATGAATGAACCAAATTCCCTGCAACAAGTTTCTCAAAGTTCTGAGTCGACAAGAGGTTTATCAGGGTCCTCGTTAATAGATACATCTGCCAGCACACCATCAATGGACTCCTGGTCCTGAGAGCCTCTCTCGAGACATGGTGACCCCATTTCCCCAAAACATAACCAATTCCTTTTTATGGACATCTGAACAGTGCCCCATGGAACGAACCACCTTTGATTCCACTTTTTCACGACCCAAACCATACCAGGGCTCGACCCAAAACTACCCCAAGCCTGCCATCATAGGCCAGGGGCTGGTGACTAGCACCGAAGGCCTAACAAACTAGGGGAGTATTTTTCCTAAGAAACTGTACGCACACACACGCAGCTAACTCAATGAAAAATCCCAGAGAAAAGAAAGAAAGATACAACACTACTACAAAAGGGAAACCAACATACATGCATCGACCTCTAACCAATACATGTAATGTTCTGAAGAGAAGAATGACAAGTAAACTGAATAGTAAAAGTGGAAAAACATGCGCCCGACCAGAAAGATACCACAACCCGACACAAGGTAAACCGAAAGTAAATAGCTAGTGAGTCTCACACCCGGACATCCTCCTATGACCACTATACGTAGCCAAAGCTCCTGTTTCCTCTACGGTCCTCCGTTGTCTCGATCAACCTGTCTACTGCCTGCAAGGGCACACCAAGTGCTGGAAAAGCCCAAGCAGAGGTGAGTATAAAGATACATAGTATGATGTGCCGAAATCTCATGGGAGAAAAAAAGGAGATAATAAAAATGATGAGCAGTGGACATAACAAAGAACAATGTAAGAGTACAATAGTGAGAGTACAGCTCAACCCAACAAATGAAAGGAAGTGGAATCATCCGATCCAAGAGGATCTAGACATGGAAATCATGTGGCATACACTTCACGTCTTCGTCCCTTCTAAAAAAAAAGTAACTGAACCCATGGAGTGGGAAAAAAGTGGGGTATATATATATATATATGCTCAACAAGAAACCCGAACAAGTGTGTAAGGGGATCTCTATATCCACACTCATCTCATGATAATTTGCCTACTGTTCAAAGTATATCCATCACTGATGCCCAATAGTCCCTCACGTCAAAGCTGCCACATTGCTAAACTGTACCACCAAAAGTCCTGCTCCATTAATCATGTAGAAAAGCCACCAACTAGCAACATCGAAAGGGCTAAGTCTGAATGAAGTTGTCGGGTAACCCACCGCCCAGCCCAACTGGAGGGTAAACCCCAAAAGGACTTCAGGTGACCCACTACCCAGCACTACAGGAGGATAAACCCTAAAGGTCATCACGTAACCCACTGCCCAACCATGCTGGAGGGTAAACCCTAAAGGTCATCGGGTAACCCACTGCCCATCTATGCTTGAGTGTAAATCCTAAAGGTCATCGAGTAACCCACTACCCAGCCTCGCTGGACATTATACCCTGATATGCCAGTGGGTAACCCCCTATCGAGCCCCTCTAGAGGGTAAACCCAGAACTGGTCTGATGACTCTGCATTGGTCGTGACATCATTTGGTGACACTAACATTACTACCGTGGGTTGGTTCAAAGTGCCATAAACGAACCTCCGACAAACACCCTTTCATGTTGCTACATTTAATAATATCTCTAAAGAGGATCTACATGCCCAAAAAGATTACACTGTTGTAATCCTCATGAATAAACACACAAGATAGACTGCCTACTCACTGGAAATGGGCTCCCGACAAAAAAGCTATTCGACACCACTTTATGACCATATGACGTCACGTGGGTCCCACACATCGGTCACGAATGAGGATGGGAGAACAGTGTCATTACAATGATCTTGTAAAAACATACTGAAAGGACTGTTCATACGCCTTAAATGGACGTCTGATGAAAAAGTCAAAGTACGCTGCACACAGCTTAAATGACGCCCCGTGGGGACCATGCCTGAACATCGACATCATGCCTGAAATCACCTAGGTCAACTTTGCCTCGATGCTAGTGCCACAACACTACTGATTAAGTCATAAACGGACATCAGATACAGAAGCTACTACTCGCCGAGTTATATGCAAAAGGGGCCCTGTGGGGCCCACACCTCGACCCTGAAACACGTAACACAGATCGTACCATTGTGTTCCTGGAAGATAACCACGCGGTGTAGGCTATTCATTTTCCCTGAATGAACTAATGTATCATTAGTCATAAAAACGCAGCATACGTTCGAAATCTGCCTCGTGGGTTCCATGCCTGATGCCTGAATTTAGGTGGGTGGATTGCTCTGTTGCAATACCCTTGGAAAACACTCTTTAACGAGTGCGAAAACACCAGAAATGGATGTCGGGTGAAAAAGTGGTGTTACACCATAAAACATGTGAAATAGGCCCTATGAGGCACACACCTTGTCTCCAACCCGAACACTTCAGAAACCGTCTTAGAAATCCGGCATGAGGACTGTGGTCACGCTGCCACGAACAACGCATTAATCGGACATTCCAAGAAGGAGTTAGGTCCGATGCAAGAATAGCTAATTAATTTAATTAAATAATTAATTTATCACATTATGCATTTTGTGGCACCGACAATGGAACCAAACCGAAAGGGTTCCGTACCAAATTTGGAAGAACCGGATCAACACCATGGCCACATCGCCTCTTATGGCACGACAAATGGACATCTGACTCGTGAGTACATCTGTTGTAAACATTAATAATAATTTCATATTATTAAATTAAATTGTTCCAGGTCACCCGTCTTTGGGAGAAGAACCCAAAATCCTTGAAACCCACTTCAAATAGTCCACATCGCCAACAAGAATCTGCAGTCACCGATGGTGCGTAAAACGGATGCGCCGTTTAGAAGATACGGCCCCTTGATCGCAAGGGGCCCAACTGGTCCGGTTCACCCCGGTCGGCCCGGTCCGAACCGCCGGCCCACGGACCAGCTGCGGGTCCAGCCCAACTCGCCACAACCCACTGGTCGTGGCCCACTCCTCCTCCATCGTGCCACATGGCCCGGTTTGATTGAATAGATCGGCCCCCATGGTCGGTTTCCCCCTTCGCACACCGCATCAAGGAGGACACGGAACACGCGAGTCTTGTTCCTTCAATCTCACCGCCTCCACCTACCAGTGAACCTGGCCAGTCCCTTCTCGTTGCGTCAAGCAATTAAGACCCCCCATCGACGGGTCTTTGTCTCCTCTGCACACCTGAGGCGGTTAGCGCCTCGGGTTCCCCTTCGACTGCGACATACCGAAGGAGTTTCCCGCGCTGCGCTCCTCCATCGGCTTCCCCTTTGACCGCGACGGACCCATGGTCGGCACCTCCTGCAGTGCACCGCCGTACCTCACCACGGCTCGTGCCACCCGACACTACTGCTACCCGGGATCCTCCGCTCCACTGCCTGTTCTGCCTGGTCACCCCGCGCCGCACTCCGCAACGACGACCTCATCTGCTTCACCTCTTTGTCGCGACTGCTCCACCTGACACCGCCGCCACCACTGCTCGGCTACTCCCGATGCTACTACATCCGCGATGGCCAATCCCAACATCACCACCTCATCCAGACACCATGGACGCACCCATTTCCTGACGCCCGACCTTCGACCACCTACCTTCCCGGCGTCGGGGATTCTGACGGCCGCCGCCACCGCTCCGGTGGACCGATTCCTAATCCGGAGGAGGATTCGGAATCCTTGGGGCGAGGCCTTAGTAGCGCCTGCCCCAGATCAGAAATCCGAAAAGATATGGAGCATCAATAAATTTGAATGAAAAATTCCCATGAAATTCAATTAAAACGGGGCTCGGGCGTTGGTCGTGTTCGTTCGGCCAACGCCCCTATTCTAAAATTATAGAATTCAAACGATGAAATTTGATGAAAAATTTTAGAAATAAATGAATGTGTAGAATTTAACAAGAATCTTACCTTGAATCTGTTGTGAGTCATTGTCTATGCTTCTACGATGCCCCCGCTTTGATCTACTAAAGTTCTCACGGAGATCAATCCTCGATCCGAAGAAGAACGACAAAGAACGCTGAAGATCATGAGAGTGATAGAAATAGATAGAGAGAAAGGGGAGAGAAGGGATAACCCTAAATCCAAATTCATATTCTTATATTTAAATAGTAATCCGCTTAGCGCGGAATCCAAAACTGTCATGCCCTGTCATTTTATACCTCACCTAGGATAAACACCCCATTACGAACCCAATGGAAGTCTCAGATTTCCATTCTGAGGCTTTGTTCGAATGTTATTTGAAAAGAAATTGAGGAATAAAATGGATAAGTTATTATTTAAAAATGATGATTTTACCCCTAGGTGACATCTCTCACAGCAAGCCCACACCTGCAACTTTTACACCCCACCTAGGGTAAACGACACACTCCATACGCAACAGTTCCATCGGATTTCTGATCCAAGCAACTGTTTCGGAGAAAACACAACCCTTCCACGTTTGTAGTATAAAAACACATAATATATTTATAAAATTTATTCCGGGCACACCGGGCCTCGGACTCGCATGTCGTCTTCACGCCTAGATCTGGAATTATATGCAGATATATTATGATGTATTACAGGGTAAAAATCGAGATTCTACATAAATCTTCTCCTATATCCTAAAAATATGGTGATTTAGTAAGGTGAAAAAAATAACCCATATCAAATCATCCCTTCCGTGAGTACATGGTAGTCACATACAAAAGTACATCATAATGTCATCCAATTTCCAAATAAGTATATGAAGTCATTTTATGAATCCTCTATGATGTTTTCTCTTATATATTACATGTTGATAAACCAAACAACAAGACACATTGTTAGAAAATTTCCATTTTTAAATTTCCCACCGAAAATGTTTCTTCAAATCTCCACACATCATGGTGAAAATAGTGTGTATAGATTAATTCTAACTATGATAATCATCAAATAATTCATATTTCTACTCAGGCATAGAGGGGACACATAGCCAGTTTCCAAATTTCAAAATACCACCTTCACATATAAGGTCTATCAATTATTATCCATTTGTAGATTTAGATTTATTTTGGTGATTCTCATAATCAGACGGAGAAATTTTTATCATATCTAATAAATATGGGGTTTCAACCCTTTGAAATTTTAGTGATGTTTCACCTTCCTTGATAATTTCCATATTTATCATTACTGTATCCATGAACTCAATATCCCTTTTAGTTTCACTTTTCTTTAGTACTTCATGATCCTTCTTACACAATACACATTCCACCTAATTTTCCTTTCATGGATGGTAGTGTATTGAATAACCATAAGCCTTGAGTATTTCGATCCATCTCTATTACCTCGAGTTGAGTTGTTTCTATGAGAAGATATATTTCAAAATCTTTTTATATGTATGTATTCTACATATTTGACCATAGTGATAGTGTATCCACATATTTAGAGAAATTATTACCACTAATTACTCAATATGATGATTTGTATAGTTCTATTCATGAGTTGTTATGGGTCTTGATGCATACTAAATGACTCTATAATTTTATATAATTAAACAACTATATCCCTTTGTTGATGCATAACTATGAATTAGAAATCCACCATTTCCCATAGGTAAAGTCCTGATTGGAGGATTTACTAGTATTATCTTAAATTATTCAAAACAATTTTCACATTTTTTCCTTATGAACTAAACCCCTATACATGTGAGCTTAGTTAACAATTTAGCTATTTAGGAATATATCTCAAAAACATTGATAATAACTATTAAAACCAATGAAACTACATACCTTGGTTATACTGGTTGGTGTAGGACATTCATGGAATGATTTTAACTTTTCAGGATCAATATTGATTACATCCTTGGAGATAATACAGATAATGAAAGAAAATTTTTAGATCCGTAATTCAAACTCAGTAAATTTACTATATAACTCTTCATATCTAAGAGTATCTAGGATGATAAGAACATGATTCTCATGGGGTTTCTGATATTTATGTTACACCATAATATATTCAAGGAATACCCGAAAAAAAAAACAATTTTTTATTTGAAAATACAATTATTTACTTCCTTGAAAATAGAGGGTTTATTAGTCAATTCAAACATCATTTTTGTAAAATCGTTATTTTAATACATTATCGCAAATGATGTCTTCAGAATGACTTCTTTCGTAATCACTATTGATGATATCAAGAATGAAGATATATCTTCAACAAGAATTGAGATCTATAATGATGACCAGATAAATTATCAATGAGAGTTAGAGGATACATGTTCTTTGTCATAATATCATTTATTTACCTATAATCAATACACGTCCTCATGGATCCATCTTTATTTTTTAACAATGGGTACAATATATCCCTAAAGAGATACAATAGGGTGGAAAAATCCCTTTTTATAGAAATTCACTAATTTTTTCCTCATCTCCACATATTTTAGAATTTTCATTCTATAGAGAGTCTTTGATATTGGTCATTCATTAGGGATTAAATCTATCATGAACTGCCCCCATCATGATGATGGAAGTGACATAAAACTGCTAGAACCTTCCTTCGTCAAGTTGAAGGATAGATAATGACCCTCGAGTCCAGCCTTCCATATGCCCAAGAGTGGTGTCTATAAGCTAGGGTATAGAATCACACGTATTATGGAAGTCAATAAAATCTTTAGAAGAAAATATCAAGATATAAGAGGGTAAATATGAAAAACTCCAAATGCAAAAAGTAAAAGTAAAACCTAACCAATTATTCCACATGAATGCTCTAAATATAGTGCTATAATGTATAATAAAAATTTAGAGGGATGTTTTGAAAGAATAGAAATCATGAACAACAAAAATCCCAATGTCTGAGATAATACGGTTCTTCATGGTCCGCGATGTCCACCTGGAAACATGAAAGAAATTTTATATATGTTGGTTGAGTATACATGCATAATCAATAGGGAAAACCAAGAGCACTCGTGCACAAGTGGGAAGGCATTCTAATGCCCTGTGAGAAAGTTGAGATATCCAAAATAACTAGCAAGGGAAACTACCCACTTGGCCTCACCAAGGTAAACTCCCCAAATAACAAATGTTAGTTAAAGTATTAGTAACAACACATTGATATTTGGGTACCCCGCACTGCTTTCCCACTAGTTATTGAAGACATTATACGAGTCAAAACTCCCCCCCCCATTTTCACTATAGTCCCAGTACAGCCCCAACAACAACCTTATAGGCCACCACAACCATGAATCCCCCCCCCCCACAAACACCTAAGCCACAAAAATGACACATCCATCCCACATGCACCAGGGCCACTACAACCATACATAGAGACACCCACAAATAGCTAGGCCAGAAGAACTACTACCATGCTCGAAGACACCTGGGCCTCATCCCGCAGACACTTTGGAAACAAAGCTGCCCACACACACTTGAGCCAACCACCACAAAAAACCATGCCCAGTGATTCATGGGATATAATGGACCTCCAGCCAACTCAGCTTGCCTAAATTGTCTTGGGATACCCGAGATGGGGCAGAATAAGAGATAATAACTAGCCACCCAAAGGAATATAGAAAAAAACACCCTACCCCTAAAATGAGGGTGTTCGGCACGAAGTGCTCAACGTGGGTGTGGTGAGTACAAGAAACCAAAGAACTAAACATTAGACATATAGATAAACAAGCACTCACCCCAAACTAAGGGTTCTGATACAAGCCCTTACAAAAACACACTTGTTACTATTCATATATGCAGATATGTACAACATCCACAATGAGAACACCACCCATTGAACCCATTCTTCTTTTCTTGTTCAATTGATTTTATTAGAAATAATTCTCCACTACTGGGAAGATAACAGGAAAAATATAAAGTTAAAACAAATATACATTGTTGATGAAAACATTCAAACATCAATTTAAGCATTCACACATGGTTCTCTTGTAACATCACAACAAAAACATGGATCTATGAGATCCATTGTAGTAATGGAACCCAAAAAGCCCCAATATATGGCCTCACATGGTCTCAGATCTGAAAACCAAGAACATAACAACATGGGATCCCATCCCCTTCCACGTCACCCCACAAGCATCAAGCAGAACAACCATGATTATTAGAAGAATATAGAAATGGATTATTCTAATTTAATGACTCCATTTTTCAAGTTCCTTCTTCCAGTTTGGTTAACCAGGGTGATCAAAAAAGGATTATTATTCATTGAGAATCCATTTAATCAACTAGGTTTAAGTGATTAACTAGTTTCCATGTTACATCTATTCAATAATAATATTATAATGAAAACAAATGATCATTAGTGCACAAGACATAACAACCAATGACCACAATTTTCCATGGTAATAATCCCATAATGTTAATAACATTTTAACAAAGACAAAATAGTATAACAACATCATCATCAAACACACCCCTTAATTTATTAAAAACCATTTATTATCTTTTTTAAGATTTAGCTTCATCCATGCCCTGAGGAAACATTATCACACCGACCCTACATGATACACAGTAAATAATGAAGAAGCAAAAACCCTACTATGATGATCAAGGATCAAAGTTTTATCCTAGCATTAATAAATGAGGATGACTGATATGCACGAAATGGAAACTCGAAGGCTTCAAGGCTGAGCGGGAAGAGCTCCAGCATGGGAGCATGATTCAACTATGGAAGAGGGACTCCAAACACACCAGGGTATGTAAATAGACTCGGGATGAATATGATCTTGGGTGATAAAAGGCCCAATCCTAGAGTTACAGGATGTGAAATCTCAATGTTCTTTAAAAGAAGATTCTAGTTTAACCACATTGTTGGGAGGTTTCACATGTTAAAATTTATTGGGATTTAATAATTGTCTCTGAGATGGTGGAGATAACCGCTATGAGTTAATGGATAACCTTTAAATAGGGAAAACACATAAGAGAGTCTATGCTGGAAACACAGAAATATTGTGAACTGGGATCGCTCCACCATTAAAGGATTTATTATACTATTTAAGGGAATAAATGGCCTTAAACCGCTTTAAAAGGGCTAAGAATACATAGTAAATGTGTTATAGAACACTTGGGAAAGAAAACCTGACACTCTATGGTGGAAATGTTTGGGTGCGGCACCGATCGGTGAGACCGATCTGTGGCATCGATAAGCGACACATCGGTGACACTCCTCCACAGACACTAATGCCCTCCTACCTCACCCATGGCATCCCGGTCACCCCGATCACTAGAATTAAAAAATTAATGGACCAAAAGGGTATTGGCCATTACATCTGATACCTCTCAAACTATTCTCATCCTAGAAAATATGGACTGAACTCAATGAAAAGAGAGGGGGCCAAAAAACAACCTCGTATGATACATCTCTATGACAAAAACACCCTAGAGTTGTTCAAAAGTGGAACAAACATCAACATCTAATAACATATATCCCTCATATATCTCATAAGAAACAACAAATACACCACTTCTCTTCTCCCCCATGTAACCAAATTAACACAAAAAGGTTACACCATTGATTCATATTGGTTAGGGAGTCCCTTCCGCCATGAAAAGATATTAAACACTTTTTGTGGAACTATATCAACTGGACGAGTTTATTCGCATCCAATTTAATGCATATTGATTTGGGATCATGTCCCTCCCTCCCCATGGTGAGGACATTAAACACACACATAGAGAAAAATAAAAACAGTCCATCTCATAGTAAACATGTTCTACCACTAAATCACAGTCAAAGTAAAAAAGAGCATAGAACAAATATCAAAACAACTTTGGGTACTAGACATGCATTTATGCCTTTCATTCCTAGGTACTATCCTTGAGGCCACCATTATACAATCTGACACAAATGGAGGGAATGGTTCATCCATGTAACACCCTTTTCTCACGATCCTCGATCCTCATTAGTCGCTCCACAAATGTCACTTCATCCTTGAGGGGTCCAATGTACCTGAGACAAATCATACTCTCCCAGCCAAACTTATGCTACCCGTGCTGGCGTGAGGTATTTAAGAACTCAGGTCCCCAACCTTGAACACTAAGGGAATAATCCTTTGGTAGGCATATAATTTATGCCAGTCTTGATCTTCCTTCATCCTCTCCCATAGAATCTGAACCTTCTCCATCATGCAATGAACCACCATAGAGCCAAGAAAATCTGCTTCCGCAACCACTATCTAGCACACGGGTGAATGACACAGGCTTCCGTACAAGTATTTTAACATAGACTTACCAAAAGTAGAGTGATTGATATAGTTTTAGGAAAACTCCACCAGAGGAATGTGTCATACAAACAATCCCCTGATGTTTAAAATGCATTCTGAAAATATATCCTCCAACATTTAGATGGTCATCTCTATTTTCCCAATTGTATGGGGTTGGTGGAAAGTAGTGATAATGTGTAGATATGTGAAAAAATCATGCTGCAATACCCACCCGACTCACTAGGTATACCGTGCATCACGATCAGAGACTATGGACCTTGGAACTCCATGAAACCACACCTCCTCAACCATGTATATTCGTGCTACGACATCCACAACACTCAACTCCTTGACTTCCATGAATTGTGATGATTTCATTCTCCAGTCCACCACTACAAACCTATCATCGTGGCCTCCTTGAACCCTGGGTAGTCTGTGGAAAAGATCCATCAAGATGTCATCCAACATCCACTTGGGGACATTTAATGGGTGAAATAGGAATCCAAGGATGTGGTGTTCAACCTTCACCTGCTGAAAGATGATGGAATTTCCCACAAACAATTCCAATACCCGCTTCCCCCCCGGACCACCAAAACTAACCTAACACATCTTAATAGATATTGGAAACTCATAGAAGTGTCTGCGGGGGTGAGTTATGGAACTCAATGAAAACCTTCTCGCTCATTTCAACAAGGAAAATATCTTCCCATGAAACATCATCTAATCCTGACCATGTTCTGACCGTCCTTACAGAGCATTTCCATGGATAACATGATCATGAATCACTTCAGCCACTATATCCCCCCACTAAGACTACACCACATATTGTTAAAAGGAAATCTACACCGTTATCTGCAACAATGATCCTCTACCTCCATCAACATTTGCGTCCAGGTGTAAGGAAGCCATTTACTTCCTATCCTTCCAAGCATCAACTATTTCCCGAATAATATCCTTCTTTGACTTCCATCTCAACGAATCTTCCACTACATTACCCTTTCTTTAGGTGCACAAAATATCGAAGGCATAGTCCTAAAAAACTCCATTTACCTCTACTGCTACAAGTTTAAGTCACAATGTGTCATAGTTACACTCATGGGGATGTAACTTCCTAGTCACCGATGAGATCACTCCACACTGATGCATCAACACACACCCTAATACCTAGAGTAAAGTATCATAGAACACTACAAGAATTACCCTTTCCTCTAAGAAAACTCAATACTAGGGATCTAACCAGTTTCCCCATCATATAACAGTAGGCTTCCTGGCATTTCTCACTTCATAAAAAATCCTTGTATTTCGTGGTCAATTCATTTAATGGTGCTCTAACTGGAGAAACATTGGGCATGATCCTCTGGTAGTAACATGATAGACCTAGGAAATTAAGAACCTATATTACATTCATGGGTGCTTCCCAGGAAACAAAAACCTTGACCTTCGATGGTTCAACTGCTATTCCATACTGGGAGACCATATTTCAATCGAAGTGCACCTCTCGTGCCTTGAACAAGCACTTGGAAAACATTTATTACAGCTGGTGCAATCAGAGGACATCTAAAACCTTCTTCAGATGCTAGAAATGATCCTCCTCTGATCTTGAGTAGATCAGGATATCATCGATAAACATTAATATGATCCAAACCCGATATTACTACAATAATTTTTTCCTGAGCCCCATGAACACGACTGGTGTATTCGAATCTCTGAATAGAATGACCACGAACTTATATTTTCCATATATGCACCTGAAAAATGTATTCAATATGTCACCCCCCATCACCCTCAAATGGTGATATCCTGACCGCATGTCGATCTTATAGAACCAACCTTCTCCCTTCAACTGGTCAAAATGGGTTTTGATCCTTGGTATGGGGTAACGATTCTTGACCATCACATGATTCACCCTCCAGTTGTCTATACACATCCTAAGACCAATGTCTTCCATATTTGTGAACATGACAAGAGCACCCCATGCTTACATGCTTGGATGGATAAAAACCTTTTTCATTAGGCCATAAACATGGATTCACAACTCCCACAACTCATTAAGAACCATCTGATAGGGATCAATCTAAATCAGATGAGAACCGGGTGGCAAGTCAATCCTGAACTCAACATCACATGGAGGGGGTATAGTCACCACCTCTCCAAGGTAGACATCCAAGAACTCACTGTAGATCACCAGGAAATCCACCATGTCTCTATCTACTGACTCAATTGATAGCTCAACTAACAAGGAAAGAAGGGACTCAAATAACCGATATCCTACTCGAAACCTTACTCGCCAATTAAATCTATGCGCTGGCCGCCCACATTTGAAAACACATCACTTATTTGGAAGTAGTCGACAACAACATACACAGAGAATATCCATTTGATGCCTAACATGACAAGATGTGGATACATCTATAGAAAAATAAAGTCCCCACTAGACCGATGTGGCCCCAAAATTAGTCTACATCCCAAGAAAACATAGGACAAGTGTGTATGATCTTCAACAGGCGTACTCAATACCAGGGGAATGGGAAGTCTCTATACATCTAGACCCTGGCCATGGGTTGGACTGGGTGCAAAAAAGGAGTGTGATGTTCCATAATCAAACAAGGTACATGAATGATTACTAAACAAGATGATCTTATCTCGAATGACCTATGTGCCTATTGGAACTGCTGCCTCTACAGCGTGCAACTTCCCACACCTAGCTCCTCTTCCACTCGGATGTCTTCCCCCTCCCCAACCATGCCTTAGTAGAGGACCCTGAGGAGTGACCTAATACCATACACCTCCTGCAATGTTTTCTCTTCGAGGAGCACCCTGAGGATGACCTCATCATGCAAGTAATTAGGAGTTATCACCATGATATTGCGATTGTTCGGAAGATGATCATAGATATAGGCATGAGGGGATTACCAATTCAATTATGTGTATAGAATTTACTTAATTTTTGTATTTTTTTATTTATTGTATCATAATATGAAATGGATTCTCAATTTTAATGTTGTTGGCCACTTTCCATTTTTAGTTATTATATTTATCTTCCTATTTTATTCTTGGTCATTTTTTATTCCACTTATACTGTTGTTAGATATTTTTTATATGGGATACCAATAGGCTACACTATTTTTGAGCTTGTAGTCTCCCCACCATTCCACTATTAGACTTTCTATCCTAATCAGTAGCTATAGAATATGGGGAGGCCCGCTTTTTGAAATGTGGCGACTAGTCCAACTACTGGATTAGTGGTCAATCTGTTCAAGATGTTACAAATTTGTATAATATGTTTCCCTTTTTTATGTTGTCTTATTATTTTGAACTACTATACATGAGACTAGGAATGTGTCAGATCTTGGTAAATAGTTGTTCCTGAGAGATGTCAACCAATGTATATGGGAAATATCAAAGAGGTCAAGAATGGGATTGTTATTTGTGTTGTTAATTATTACATTTGGTTATAATTTTACCTTGAGTGATAAGAGTACATTCTACTTCATACTAATTATTGAGATTTAGAATTTCCATTTTCCAGAAATGTAATGGAGGAAGCATTATATGAATCATTATATGCACCTAGGGAAAAAATTCGATTCCCTGAAGATCGCATTGTGAAGTAGTGTGAATGTTTAATTTAATATGACATTAAAGTTTTTTTATCAAGTATTTTATATTCCATTATAGTTGTATCATTGATATATTTCATTTTCAACTATTTCTATATTTTATTATTATGCTTCTGTAATTTAATTATCATTCCATTATTGTATACCATGATTGAGTACTTCTAGTTACATAGTTGTTTTACAGGTTTATTTTACCCATTTGTGCTCATTTGGAATTCTCAGGGGAAGTTCTATTAGGTATGTGTGCTTTCCAGATTTGGTTGACTCATTATTCCTCATGTTTTAATATGTCCATGACTCTATGATTGTTCAGCATGGGCTAAAACATGATGGATGATATTATATGGGAGTAAATTTGTAATTTTATGTTATATGGGAACCCTATAAATTATGAACTAATGAACCATATTATAAAATTTTTATTGATTTGATTTATATACTTAATAATTATTGAACATAAATTAAAACTTTTATAATTTTAATTTTTCTTAAATGCATTGGTTGTGGTAATATGGGATCCATTTTTCAATTGGAAAAGTGTATGTCTTCTTTATGAATTGAAATCAGGTGAAAAATATAACCAAACCATTATAGACACATTATATATAATTATATTCTATTTTATAAATATTTAAGAAGTTAAAATTTTCTTTTTATTTTACAATAATTTTTTTTCGATTATAAGGGGGATTTCTGAAACATCTAAATTATATGGGAACCTTACAATTTAAAGGGTGGTCACTCATAAACCAAACCATTTGTCATGAGTATCGTAAAAAAAATTCTATAAATAAAAATATTTTTATATTGTGGACAGAATTTTTTGTAAACCATTATTAAGGCATATACCTCTATTTCCTGGGCATAATTACCCATATGCGTAGATTTTCTAAATGCACAACTGAACCCAAATTGTTTGGTTGGGGCCTTTTTCTCATCAAATGATCTTTTTATTGGTTTTCATAAAATCCAAATTCATCGAAATGTTTTGGTTTTTTTTATAATCCCATTATTTCCTAATGACACCCTAGTTGATTTCCTTTTCCTTTTAAACCTTATTTTTAAACCCCATGGGGGTGTACATTTGTTTTTGGGATATAGTTCATTGGACATATTTGTATTATTATTTACTGCATTTAAAAGTTGTATTAATCTTTTTGAGTTGTTATTTGTGAGTCCTTATAATGAAAAATGATGTTTAAACTTGTTTTTGGTTAGTATTATGACATAATTATAATAGATTTCAATCAATTAAAGACATTTCAAAAAGGATGTTTAATACGAATTTATTTTATTCCTTATGGTTTTAATTTTCATTAAATCATACGATTATTATGTTTAATGATCATTTGATTTTTGGTTTATTTATTGAAATAAGATCCTCAAGTGGTGTTATTGGTCTAGCCCTCGTGTAGGATTAGTTTTTTGTTCCTTGATCTGGCCTTAGAACGAGAGTATGAGCGTTATCCATAGGCCTATTCTACATTACGGGATTCTTAATAAAATTCCCATAATACTAGTGGAATTTTTTATGAAAGAAATCATTTTTAGGTCAATTATTTATTATTCAATTTAGGGTCTACCCCGATGTTGGTAGAACCCTAATATCATTAAAGCTGATTTTAGTTTCTTACAATCAGTCTCTACAGTGTGGCTTAAGTGCCATAGTCTTGTACGAGTCTCCGTGTTTCCAAAATTCCAACTATGTTTTGATGGGAGGTCATGTGTGTCACTGTACCTCTACTCTGAGTGTGAGAATTACTCTATGCCCAGTGCTAGAAGGTTAAACATTTAATTGTCATATGGGGTAATATGGATTTGGGTTCTATCATTTCTAGGACATCTGATACTCAAATTTATATGGTTGTCCATTTCTGTTGATAGTGTCGGGGACATGTTATTAATCCAATGTAATCTCGAGGTAGTACGCATTGGTTGACAGGGTACATGTTGTCTTGTAAATCATGTGATACAACATTTATGTTTATTGGTTCTCTTTAAAGAATTTAATTGTTACACATGAATGTTGATCAGCAAAAATGCAGAGTGAATTGGGTATTAGATAGGACGTAGACTCATCCAAATCATTGGGGTTACATTTCTAATAAGGATTAGTAGTTTATCATGATAGCCAGTTATTGAGGATTTATTTCTAATACCATGACGTAAGGTAACATGAAATGATAGAGATTCTTTTGTATTTGTGGATTTGAATCTAAAATAGAACTATTGATAGAATATCTACCCCATTTCATTTGGTTTAACACATTCAAATTTGTGTTTTTCACCTATAGGACCTGCACTCGGTGGTCGATGGAGTATTGTCTATGGGATGTGTTCCATTCTCAGTATATTCAATATTGAGGTCCCTTTAATGTGGGGAGCATCACGTCAATTGTGGTTTAAATATTCCTTCCATATTTAAGGAGAAAGACCTAATGGACCCTATCAAAATGGTCGACCTTTCTTAAATTCCATTGGAGAAGGTGAGTTTCGACCTATTTTGGTGCTTGTGATGCAGCACAACGATGAATGGTCAGTGGAGTATAAAACCATTGAGGACACTTCTAGTCAGAGATGAACAATAGTGGTTGTGTATGACTGAACATGGGATTCCTTAGTCATTAATGGTATCATGTTTGGGTCGATGATTCATCTCTAGTAGATGAAGTGCTTCCTCTAAAAGAATACATTTGATGAAGGATCTTATGTTCTCCATACTTTAGTTGGAAAGGATGTTTTGGAAAAATAATGAGAACTCCGCCCTAATTATGTAAAATGTATCTCATATCCGTTTCAAAGATGGTTTAATTTAAATTAGTGTACTATCATCTTAAATACGACCATGTACCCTATATTTTTATCGTCTAGGTTCATTGAGAGAACATTGGATTACACCACTATAATGTATTAAAAGTCCTTTGGATTTTTGGGTGGATTATATTAGAGTTCACTATAGAAGCATGGTGGTCCGAAGAGTCTCAGTAAATCCTGAGAGATAACAAGGTTTATATGTTGGACCACCACGTATTGACTAATAGACACTAAGTATTTTATTCTCGAATTTTTTTCAAGCATGCTTCTGTTTTGGGGTAAGTCAGTGATCTTGATATGTGGATGTTCGGTTGGTACTAACTCCTCCCCTATGTGAACCATTTATGGATTCCCTTGGATGAGTTCCTTTAACGTAGTTATTGATATTGATGTTTCCCCTAAAACTTATTCAGTCTTGCACATATGATCATTCTTATATGTAACAACATAATGTTGGGTTTTTTCAATAGATTTCACTTGAAATAGATTACGTGCTTCAATGATTGTGCTCTATTAAAATCCTGAGTTACCATTCTTTAATTGTTGTAGGGATTACATTTTCATATGCATAAACCATCAAAGCATAGTGTTTGAAAAGTGGTTATTTGTCGGTGGCTTGACCACCATCCTATTGTTTCAATAAATTAGGCTAGTTTCGAATCAACCATTTGATCACATTGTGCCTCATTTAATGAGCATTACTTTAACTATATGAGATCATTTGGAAGGACACTTTTGATTTTGGGAATACCATGTTTCCAAATTATCACATAAATGAAAAAATATATAGAGGAAGCACCATGGGTATGGTAGTTAATGTGATGATGCAGAGATAATGTATCTAGTTTATTGGGCTTGAGTAAGATCCATCTTAATTTTTCTGTTAAAAAAATGTGATTTTGTTTTTGTGGATTATGTTCTAGGGGTTATGATGACACTCCGAGGCACACTGACCGTTTGGAAACACAACATGAGCATTTGAACAAGAATTCATAATATGGGTAGGTTTAGTGTTGTTATCTTATTTTCCCCAAGGATTCTAGGTGATGGGATGTTTTAAGGTGGGTAAATTGTAGTGTCCCGTGTTTTTTGGACAGGATGAAATTCTAAGGGAATATTGAATTTTTATCATTTAGCGGACACTCAATTTTTAAAAAAATATTCAGAATCTAATTTTGAATGTTTCAATACAACAATGTCTGGTTTTTAGACTTGGTTGTGGGACTGAAGGGTTACCTATGTGTTCTATCATGTTTTGAGAGTGTCAGACCTTGAAACATAATGTTGAGTGGAGATGATAAGGGGTAAGGTTTTTTTGAAAGCATTTGGCCACCTGTGGAAAACTATGTGGTGTGACCTAGAGGTAGAGAAGGTGTTGTATTTCCTATACAGGGATTACCCAAACCACACACCAATCCCACACTCTTAGTTATAGTTAACTGATATCTACCTAGACTTATGCATATGTATTTCTTAACTAGTTTCTCTTACTATAACATCTCATGTTTTAATAAAGAAATACTATCTTCAATAGCGTAAATGATACGCTACATCGAGATTAAATGAACAACAAAATATTAGTATTTTAATTTAACCATTATAACCTATCAATTGGAATGCACATAATAAACGTTATTAAATGAATTATGGAAATATGTTTTACACATGTTAAAATAATGATTATTTGGTTACCAAATTTATTCAAAATGGAAATAAAAACCAATTGAATATAAATGATGTGTTTTTATGAAAACCTATTTAAAAGAGAATAGTTTTGTTTATAAAACATTGATATAACTATTTATATATTATATTAATGAAATATACACTCAATGTGGTATTTAAAATTAATATTATATTTTTTTTAGACAAGATATATGAACAAAATCAATTTTAAGCCTGAAAAAGAATTTTCCAAAAAAGAAAATGGAATTTTTATGGCCTTTTGATGGATAAACAATTTTAAATATTGTTTTAATTCCATTATAAGTACTATTTTTACAAAATAACATATTATTTAGATGCGGTACATTTATATTTACTATTTTCTTAATTTTTGGTATTTTCCTAATAAAATTCATATTCTAATGAATGGTGAAAAATACAACATTTTAATTTAAAACATCACTTCCATATAACATATTAATATTTTTATATTATCATTTTTATTTTTTAAAGAATAATTGTATTAAATTTTTATCATTTAATCATATTTTTTTCATTGGATGTGATTTCATTTAGTAATTTTATATATAAACATTTCAATCTTTTGAAATGATCACTTTAAAAAACTACTTTAAATTTTTCTCTACGAAATTAATTTTAAATATAAATTTCTCAATTATCTATGTTTAATAAGGTAAAATGGATTCAATATTTGGAATCATAAGGTCAAAATTCTATTTAAAGGCCAATTTAATTTTTTTGGTTGAAAATAATTCCACGGTTAAATAATTATTTATCATATTAAAAGTAATATTTTGACATGGGTTAAAATTAAATGTTATGTAATTAACCTACCTAAAAACATAAAAATAATTAAACGGTGTTGGGGGTGTTTCTTGACCATATCCAGCCTATAAAACATTAATCACATTCCAACATCATGTAATTTAATGCCACCTCTATATAGATGGATTTTAATATATGATATTGAATAAACCAATCTCATGAATCCCCATCCCCCTTCTCATGTATAAATACAAGGACACCACCTCACATTTTCAAACAGAAAATTCAGTTTTCTCCTTAAATCACTTCCAAAACCTTTAATCCTTACACTACCAACATCGACGTTCTTTTTTTCTCCAAAAGACCAAATAAAAGGTCCTCAATGATATTTCATAGAGTGGATATTCAAGAGGTCATTTTCTAAATGTACCTCCCTAAATTATTTTCTATTTCTACGTTATCATCACCTCCTTTATCCGTCAATAAATTATTAATCCAAAATCATTTATATACTTAGGATTCATGTTTCTAATTTGATTTTACATATCCATCTCAATTATCACCTCTTCTAATTAAAATAAACTAAATTGATGTCCAAGTTATACTGGTTAATCGCCTCAGTGAATAATGTTTATTTATTTTTCCAGTACCTTATTCATGGATGGTTTTTAAAACATTATTATGGTAAAATAATATTTTAATATGAATATAATAACAAATTTAATATTCTTTAAATTTTATATTTATCAAACCTTCATTCATTCTATATTTTTGTTATACGACAACTTCGTTTGGGGACTTGTGGACTACCACCTCCTCAAAATGATGTGACTCGTTCACACATCACATGGAATTTATTAAGGTTCATTTTTTTAAAAAATATATGATATTGAATAAATACTAATTTTACTATAATTATATTACTTATTTATACATTTTTATACATTTATATTTAATTTCACTCTTTCAATACGACGGGGAAAACAAATATATCGTCCATGCGTACGTACGACCTACCATCTCCATGAACGTTGTTTTATGTTTGTTTTAAATCATAATTAATAATAATTATATAATGAATATATTATATATTTATATCATGTTCAATATTGGGGATACGTTTAACTTATGACCACGCAAAGAATTTATATCATAAACACGTTCATTTTCCACTCAAGTACCAAATATTGATAAAACATCGGATAGGGACATTAATAATTATGTCATTTTTATAACAAGCAAAAAAGTAATATAAGAAGATAAATAATATTGAAAAATATTCTAATGTATGTATAAATTAACCTATGTTTATTATTTCTAAAAATTATGATTTTACATGATGAGTCAGATTTAAGGTAAGATATTTTTCTAACTCAATTTCCATTCATCTGGCTATAAGTCTAATTCATTGATTTTATTATTCCATGATAATGTGATGAATCAGTTTTTATTGGTTTATGTTAAATTTGAAACACTATATGAGTGATTATTTCATTGCTACAAATAATCACTACATTGATAAATTCTGAAGTCATTTATACGAACATTGTAAGGATTTTCTCATCTCACATTTTACCTCTGTGAGATATATACATTATTCACCACTAATTACTTTTTTATGGTTTATATAAAATAACATTTGATATTAAATATCATGAATATATTTATATTTATTTCATTAAATGTTTAATTATATTATTATTAATTTTATGGGTCATAAGACTCAACAAATTATAAGTGGTAAGGGAATCTTATAACCCATTATCCATTGTTTGGGGTAAATTTATACATCTTGATTATGTCGTTGAACTCTTACATGTGAAATTAATTTTGAATATTTTATATTTTATATATCTCTAAAATTTCATTCTATGTTTTTTTAAAAATATTATTTTAAAATAGAGATATTGTATATCCGTAAAAATGAAAAATGAATGTTATTTAATGTATATGGATTCAACAACTTCATTTCAGTCATAGCCTTTATTGATATTTGGATTCCTCTATAAGACATAATGTATTTATAATGAAGATAAATACCATATTCTCTTTTCATGTATTTTGGTATTTAATATGGTTTTTAAAAAGGAATGATTATGTCAATATCTTGAAATGATATATTTTGATTGTATTGTGGAAATGTTATTTTTCAATTATGCATGATTTATGTGTTTTGATTAGGTTTTGGTTCTTTAGAAATTTTTATTTTTATGGGTGGTTATGTGATCATCATAGGGTGAGTGAGCCCATGATATCCCTCCAATTCCTTCGAAAATGAGATACAGTTATATGATAGGGTTTCCCCTAAGATATTTAGGGAATAAACTATGAGGGGTATTCCATATGTAACCATGAATGTTACTGCCTATGTAGCTGTGAAAGCTATAATGTAAGTAGATAGGGATTCAAAAAGTTATATTTATGATTTATGACTTCTATGAAGTATTTTCAAGAATCGTACGGTTTCACGAGGAATGTTTGTACTGGTGAAAAGTATGATTTTGTGAAAATGTTATCTTGAATGTAAAATATTCATGGTCTAAATATTTAATTTTATATTTTATATTCGTTAATGTGATTTTTGTGCTCATCCCATGATTTTGAAATTATTTCAATAGGGTATATGGATGGTTAAGATAAATTAATAACTCATGAATATTTTTATCATGAAAATAAAAACTGAATGAATATGGGATGTTATGTAATAATGATGGTGTAATTATCTAAAACTCTAAACCTGAAATGATATTCAATTTCAAAAAAATTAGATTCTTGACGAATCTCAGGATTAAGAAACACTTATGTCTAGTTTTTATAAATGGTATCAATGTAAATTATTTGAGAAATTTATGGATTATGAGTTTTGTCCAAACATATGGTAACATTATATGTCTATTATTTTTCTTAAATCCATGTTGTATAACTTTTTCAGATCAAAAATTTTCGGTTAAAAATAGAAGTAGGAGGGTCTCGAATAACATTCCTCTCTATTCATGATGACTTGCTGGATATAATTATTTGAACGATATGTTCGGTTGATTCTGAAAAATTTTCTAACATACAACTTTCTTACAAATAGTTGAATGAGGTATGAAAAAACTGCTCTATACCTCGATACCATTGTGGATCAATGGTTGTTTTTAATAAAATCCAATATTCTTAATATTAAAATATTTTTATTAAAGATAAATATTTTCATGTAATTTTTAAATATTTTACCTTATCACATGATTATGAAGAATATTAGGATTTTGAAAAAGATGCTGAATAAGGATACCCTTGAGAAACCTATTTACATTTTCTATTAAAATACAATATTTCAGCACATACATATGGTATTTGAAAAGGACCCTAGATTGAATGTTTCATGTTGAACTCAGTCATAATGGATTATAAAAATCAGGTTTTATTAGATGTTTTAAACTTATATGACATACATGATTATTTTGTAAAACTATTTTCTTATGAACACCCATATGACCCTTGTTGTATATGGTGTATTTGGAAAAATAAAAAAATCATATTTTGAATAATTTATAAATAATTATCTCAATGTATGTATCTTCAATATTTTTGAGCAAAATGATGATTAAACTGGGTAGACACCATGATCAAGGTACAATCTTCTTTCTTTTGGGAATAGATTTATTAAATCATATAGAGGTGAAATAAAAAAAGTTAAGAATTAGTATATTGATGTCATAATGATTTAGGATGAAAATGAGAGGTACGAGAAAAACATTGAGGTTAAAACAAGTTATTTTTATTTTCTATTTTCATAAAAATGTTCAAAATAAAAGATGGGTTAAACTCGTCACGTCTAGGAAGACCACGTGGGTCAAACACTCAACTAAATGGTGAAAGGGGTGCCTAGCCTACCACTGGCCAACGTGAAGTCCCCATTTATTATGACATTTTATTTTTAGTTAAATAAGTTCATGGAATAATAAGATTTATTTTGGAACACATGTTTTATCATATTGAAATATTTGGAATTAGAAACCGACATGGGAATTAAGTGAAAATGTTATTTTGGAGGTCGTTCACTATTTTAAGAACCCTATATTCATAAGAAAAATAGAATACTATGGAATTTTATTGGGGGAGTGATGGTTGAATGTTATTTTGGAAAAATATATGTTTTTATATAGAAATTATGGTGATTCAGGTTATTTTTATAAATGATTAATCTTATCATGATTAATATGTGATTTTGGAAATAACATTTTTAATATGAATCATCAAGAGTGATTTCTTTTATTTGGTGATAAATGTTAAAATTTATCATGGATGACTATGTTATTAAATCATTCCAATTTTTGAGTTTCAATATTAGTTTGGATTATATGGAAAAATTTTATAGAAAATTATTTATCAATTGGTCTATGTTTATTTGTGAGTATTACTTTTGAATTTTAAAATTAAAATTATTTTTCATCAAAAAATGTTTTATTATTTAGGTATATTTATCTGATTTCTTCCAAAACGTTTATAGTTGTGTTAATATATCAATATAGGATGAATATATAGTCAACATTTTGTGTATTATGTGATTCTCTAGAAGTTTATTCTATTTATTCTGGTGTGACCATGTCATCTTGAATACACATAATTTGGAGAAAAACTTTGAGTTTGTGATTGAAATTGATTAAAGGATGAACTTATACTTGGAAACTAATTATGTTTACTTATCTTCTTAGTGAAACTAGTAAATAAATTACCCAAATTTATTAAAAGAATATTTATAAAAAGTTGTATGTTTAATTTTCATATTCTGATGTCAAATATCATTTGACCCATCACAAATTTATGGTTTTATTATTGTTAACTTTATCCTAATAATTTTTCAATAACTCTCCATCATAACTTTACGGTTAGTTTTCACTTCCATATCCATGTTTTCCTACATAGATCCCTATTACTTGTTATCTTAGGTAATATTTGTACTTATCTTCCTATCTTATAATGTGGACGTTTTTTTAATCATTATTCAGATGTGGAATTTGAGTTAAGGTATTTTGAAAATTCATTCCATAGTTACCAACAAAAAATTCAAATTTGAAGGAGGAAATTTTTGAAATGGGGGGAATATGTTACATCACATATTATACTAAAAAATATTATGTTCAATAGCATACATAATACGCCACATGGATCATAAATGGTCAACTAAATATTATTAGTCAATTGTTACAACAATAAACATGATAATAGATTGTAGGTAATGTATAGTATTAGTTGAATTAGTAAATTATGGTTCACAAATGTTTATATAATGATTCATTTGTTACCAAATTTATTTGAAATGGAAATAAATGCCAATTGGATATAAAGGATGTATGTTTATGAAAACCTATTTAGATAAGAATATTTAGGTTTATAAAATAGTCATATCAAAATTTTTTTATTATATTAATGAAATATAAACACAATGTGATGTTTAAAATTCAAATTATATGTTCTCTAGAGAAGACATAAGAACAAAATCAATTTCAAAAAAAATTATATTTTTAAAAAATGAAATTTTTACAACCTTTTGATTGATAACCAATTTTAAATATAGTTTTTACACCATTAAAAGTAATTTTTAAAAAATAATTATTATATTTTAGTGGTACATCAATATTTACATTGTATTAATAATTGGTAATTTTTTGATAAAATTCATATTTTAATCAATTGTAAAAAATACTTCATTTTAATTCAATAATACCATTTTATCCAATATATTTATAGTTTTCGATTACCTTTATAATTGGGAATAAAGAATAATTAGAATACGTTTTTAAATTTAATCCTATTTTTTTCATTGGAAGAGATTTCAAATTTATATTACATATAATAACATTTCAATCCTTTGAATGTTTCACATTAAAAACCCAGTTTTAATTTTCAATGTTGAATTATTTTTAAATAAAATTTTACCAATTATTTGAAGTTAATAAGGTAAAATGGATTCGATATTTGAAATTATATTGTCCAAATTATGTATTATGGTCAATTTTATTTTTATTTATAAAAAAATTTCCATGGTAAAAAATATATTTACCATGGTAAAAGTTAAATTTTCTCAAGGGTAAAAATTAGAAGTTAAATGCTTATCCTAATTAAAAACTACACCATTTAATGCATGGTTGGGTTGTGTATAGACCATAAATATACTATAAAATATTAATTATAAGACAATGTTGTGTAATTTAATGCCACCTCTTTATGGTTGGCTTTTAATATAAGATAATCAATAAAATCGTCACTTGTACTCATATCTCCTCATGTATAAATACCGCCCCTCGACCTCCCATTTTCAAACCAAATAGAATTTTATCTCATAGTATCTTTTAAAAAACACACTTATTCACATTACTCCTATCTAATATCTTGTGTACTCACCGAAAAAACAAATATTATTTCATCAAGGGTCTTTCAAGGAGGGGTTATTCAAGAGGCAATTTTCTCAAAGTACCTCTCTTAATTTCATTTCTTTTTCTATATTCTACTCACCTCCTTCATCAATAAATAATTGATTACCATATATTCATGTATATATTATATTTTTATGTTTATAATGGAATATCTCATATCCATTTCAGCTCACATATCCTCATATTCAAATAAATAAATTTATTTCCATGTTAAGTAGTTTAATCACCTCCATGAATAATGTTGCCATTCTTTTTTCCTTTACTTCCATCATGGATGGTCTTAAAACCATTATTATGGTAAAATAATATTTTCATATATTTATAATAACCTATTTTACATTATTTATATGTTATATTAAACATTATTTCAGGATTTATAGGTAACACCCCAAGATTTAATAGTATTCTAGTTCATCAAATTAAATCAATAACATGTTATTATTAAAAAAGTGAATCCCCATGAGTGGCCTTTTCGAACCCTCCACACTTGAGAACCACCACCCCACAAATAGGACTTTCCAGAGAAGCCCTAGCCGGAAATGAGCCGTTGTCAACCGAGATGACAATGCATCCCACTAGGTAACACCTCGATTAGCGATGGTTTGACACAACTATCCGCCAACCTGGTGATGTGTGCCTATTCTGCCCACCTGATGAGACACTGGGTGACCCGGCATGACGAGTTGTACATGGGAGGTGGAAATTCTCCCAAGAGTGGGATCCTAGGAATCAAACCCCAGACCTCATTAAACACCGTTGTCATGGCCCTCGACCTTGCACCTCTTCGCCACTGCCGAAGTGGCTAATTCAATAACTTAAACTACACGCAACATCGAGTTCAAGCGCACCACGAATTACCAAACTAGCCATTCAAAAGAAATTATTAATAGTACTAACAGAATTTTTTACATTATATAACCCTTATAATTTTATAATCCGTGTTATTGGTTTCTTAGACATAATGTAAGGACAAATTCATTTTTCCATATGAAAGAAGTATTTTTCAAAAAATTCGATTTTACCTCCTTTAAATGGAGAACTATTTTTAACTCCAATATTTAAAAGTTTTATATATTCAATTTGACAAAATAACCATCTTCTTTGGGATTGGGGCATAAGAATTTAGTTTCAATAAATTTTTGGTGTTTTTCTGATAACGTTAACATTTACGTGAATAGTGAAAAATAATATATTTTATCTAAAAATAACTTTTTTAATCAAAATAATTTATTGTGTTAAACTATACATATGAATGGTTTGGATAAATAAATAGATTATATTTTTACCATTTAATCCCCTATTGTTCATTGGAAGTAATTTCACTTTGAAAATTGGACATAAACAAATGTCAATCTTTTGGTAGTAATTATTTCCTAAAAATTTGCTTTTAGGTTTTAACAACATGAATTAATTTTAGACTAATCAATGAAATTTATATGGTTTTGAATTTTTTAAAATAGAATTTATTTTTTAATTCAAAATATCAAAATTAGCTTAGGGTAAATTTTTGGTATGTTTCTGAAATTTTTTAATTTTTTATTAATAATGAAAAACAATGAGTTAAAGTAAAAAACCACATTTTTATTTAAATAATTATTTATTATATTAAATTTATTTTAGATCAAAATAGATACATAATAACTATTTATGTTCAATGTAATTCATTTGAATCATTTTATAATAGTTTTAGATATATAAATATTCTATTTAACTTTTCACCGTCTTTTTCCCACCTCCTTGGAAAATTTGAAAATTCACATAAAACATAATTTTACCACTTCTGTGAGTCAAATTTCAAAATTCCAAGAGACATGGTTAATATCACGGAGTAAAATATGGTTCAATAAGATGAGAATAATTTTATTCGAATAGTATCTTTTTACTTTAATAACCACGATTAAAAGTAAATTGGGTAGTTAATGGTAAAACTGATTTTATTATTACCTTAAAAAACGTACTAAGTCTATTGAATAAGTATTTTTCGACCTAAAACAACCTTATGAATAATATATGATCCTCTTTGGTCCAGTTAGATTAGATTAGGACATTTATTATTATTTAATTCAAAGAAGAGTTAAAAGAGTTAAAATCAATGTTTAATAATTAAAACATTTTTAACACAGGGGTTCATATAAGATAAATTCGACTATAAATATTCATTTAAGGATAAAATGATTTCCTACATCATGGTATTTTATTTATATTTTTAAACTTTAAATAATGTAATTTATTAATGACACAATGATGATGCAGTAATTACCTAATTAATTAAGTATTAAACTAATTGATACTATAAATATCCAAATAAATGTAATTTGAGACTTTTTATGAATTCCACTAATTTTATATGTTTATAGGACATATTAGGGTTGGTTAGATGAATTTTTGTAGAATTAATAATGTTGTTATGAATTTATGAAAAAACAAAATACCAAAAAGTGTCAAAATTGACATAAAAGAGTTTTTAATACAAATATTATATTATTAATTGATATTCTATCCCTAAAAATATAAGGAACGGCCAAAAGACTTATATAATGATATGTGTATCATTAATGAACAACTTTGGGTTCTAATGTATGTATATAGTATGTTTATTAACCATATCATATAAAAATATAAAGAGACATGGAAAATGTCAAACTATTTAACTAAGAGTTAAATCTAAAAGATAAAGTCAATATAGTGTCCCAAACCTGTATAAAACCTATTGGTTGAGTGGTGTTCAACCCTTAAAAACCATATTCTTCAAATAATCCATTTCGGAGACATTAGAAACCTAAAGTTATTTTATTATAAAATAATATTTCTAATTTTTCATATGGCGTGCCTCACCCCTCTTATAAAAGGTCACTCCACCTTCTCTCTAATTCATGACTTCAAAGCCATTTTTATCTCCCAAACACTAACCAAATACCCTATAAAAAGTCCTACATTAATCCTAGAGGCCTTACATAAGTAATAAAGCCATCCTACGGAGCGCTTTTGATCAACTCAAAAGGAAGAACCCAAAGAAGAGGTAAATATCACACCACCTCTTTCATGTTCCTTTCCTCTTGCACTCCATCTTTCTTTGTTGTTTCCATTCTAAAATAATAAGTCCATTATATTATATATACAGTGATGTTACTATTAATATGGTACAAACATATTCATTATTTTATCCATCATTTAAATGAAATGTCACCATATGTGCGTACGTACGGACTACCATCTCCACGTCATTGTGTAATTGTTATTCAATACATTATTATTTGGATGGGTATAATAATGATGTTTAATTAATGTAAATAAAAAATAAAAAATTATAATAAATATTAATATGTGATATAACATCCAATTATATATTATTTTAATATCAAAAGAATGATATTGTCGCTCGGGGGTATGTACAGATTACCGTCTCCACGAACGTGATGAGATTCTTTCCCCATCGTATCCATTCAAGACTAAATTTCATTTTATGATTACAAATAATGTTTAGAAACATGATATCATACTGTATATGAATAAGATAAATTCCATCCATAACAATTATGACTCACATAACAATGAATACAAAGGAAAACAAATCTGTTAACACTCGAAACGACGTTAATAGTAAGATATTATTATCAAAAAAATTTAAAATATCATATAAGATATCAAATTAAGGAATCATATTCATGAATAATTTAATAAAAATTATTTCAGCATTATACAAGAGGTTAACCTACCCTCAACCAAGGAAGAAGTACAATGTTAGGGGTTTCTTATCTCACTTTTAATTCCGGGAGATTTCCACTGTTCACCACTTATTTATTCCAAGTGTTGTGTGTATTTCCCATGATTAAATTCATTGTGTAATATACCTTAATTTATCGATATTTACGTCATCATTGTATGATAATTATTTAATGGTTGTTTGTTTCATACGTTACCAAATCAAAAAGGGAATTTGAAATTTCAATTTCCACTAATTCAGCTTTACGCATACTTTATCGATTATTTTACTTAATGTATTTGTGTGGAATCATTATTCATTTGCTTATGTCATAATTTCCACTCCCCTTTTTGTGGATATTCTTTGGATTCCCATAATCACACCATTGATAAATTCTCAAGTCATCTATATAAACTTGATAAGAGTAATTTTAACTCAATATCCATTTCTTAAGTTAAACATCCAATTCATTGTTGTTGTTTTTACAAGAATAAGTTTGAATGTACTCTGATTTATTTACACTGAATATACAATCATATTGAGTGTATTTATATTTGAAACACATAAGTATGTCGTTGGTTTATCCTTAACCTATGGATACTGTCTTTATAAGAGATTACATCTCAATTTATATTCCATTGAGACTTCATTGTTGTCATACATCAATTCACTTTTATATGGTGTATATAATGTACATTGACATAGTATATCATGAATCCCATTATTCTCATGATATTATAAAATTTTGATTAACTCAATTATTTTTTTTCAAGTGTCTCTATTTTTTTAGGAACACTAACTAAAATATCATTTTAAATGTTTTAAAAATTTATTATTCAAAATCATTCTCATTAATGTACATGTTTTAAAAATGGTTTTATGGTTTTATTTATATGGAAATTAATGTTTTAAAATTAAAATTACTTTTAAAAGATTCAATGTGCTATTGGAAACTTTGATTCAAAAATAAATTTAAAATGGCTTCTTAAAAAATAATGTGACATTTAAATGTTTTCAATAAAAAGTGGGATATTTCTCTCAAATAGTTTTGATGATTATTTTCATCAATGTCAATATACTTCATTATTCTCGATTGAGGTTAATATTTTACAATAAAACTTATCTTATTGTATTGAATGAGTTATGTTTGATTGTTGATGTGATATTTTTATACCATTCATGGTTTATGGATAATGTATTGACATTTATTATGAGAGTTTTAGTATGAAAGTTTATGGAATGATTAAACCTGTTGATATGAGGAATGAATTGGACTTAGTATGTGATTGGTGGAGCCCACTATAGCTCTTCGATGAATCGGTAGGTCTCATGAGACAAACTAGTGTCTTGTAACATGGCCTTGACAAAATCTTATTTGTATTCTTGGAACAAGGCCTTGACTATGTGGTTATGACAGTCTGTCATTATGAATTCCATCATTATGAAAGTGGTTATTGATATTTTATGTGATTATTCAACTAGTATAATATCCATGTGAATAAGTAAATGGAATTAAATCATTTTATTTTTTCCATGTTATGATGAAGTTCAAGTTTTAAAGTCTTTTGTTTTAGTTATACATTTCCTTAAATGATTATGCTTATTTATGAAAGTTTCCTCTATATTGTTATCCTTACTAAGAATCTAAGCTCACCCCTTTCTATTTTTTTCCCAGGATGAAAAGAATTATATTATAACTGACCTCCAGGGCAAGTCTATGGGATCTCATTGTTGTCTATTGAATCATTGTTGTTGTAGTTTTCTATTTTATCATGTAATGTAAGACTAATGAATGTATCTAGTGTATCCAAGGATACTGAACTAATAGGTCTTTATAGACTTGATCATTTATGATCATGCCAATGATACGTAATAAGGCACTGACTATATGCTTCTACGGTCAGGGTGTTACAGTTGGTATTAGAGGAAGTTTAGTACAAACCATGGAAACTATATTTAGATAAACTCTAATGAGAGGACATATCCCTAAGATAGAAATTGAGGATTAATATATAGGAACTTAGTAAAATTTTGGAATTGTAGTGATTTATTTAGTTTTCCAAGAAATACATCCCTGTCTGGATATGATCAGGTAGAGCCGGCTCTGGAACAAATGTTTATAGGGATAAAACACGAAAACACCGCTTTGATCTAGACTCAAACAGGAACTAGTGCATGATAACGGGACTCGATAAACTCTTCGTTACGACACTCCTGGGGGATATTCGTAAGATACTTTACATTTTCATTACAAACCGATTTGATGTATTTTAATATTAGATGAGAATAAATGACCTTGGATAATCTTATGTGTTTCGAATTGAAAATATGGTGTCATGATATTCTCTAAATGATTTTATGACTACTGTTACTCACACAATGATTTCTGGTTTGATTCAATTACTGGAATCCAAGGAAGTCATAGTAACATTGAGAATGATGTACAAGTTGGTAACATTGGTGGAAATGAGCAACAAAATGGAATGTTGATAGGCATAAAAGATATCGTGTTCATTCCAAATCAGTTTTCCCAAAATATGATCAACAACATATATATTAACCATCTCCTGAACTCAATAATGAAGAGAAAGGTGGTGAATGATTAGAGCTCCAGCAGTGGAGACCATGGAGAATATAATCCTCAATATCCATCATGCAGGAAATGTGGAAGGAGACACCCTGGAAAGTGTCTCAATGGAACAATGAAATGCTTTACGTGTGGAAATGAAGGACATAAAGTGAAGAATTACTGAGGAAAAATGAAGAGTACTATGGAGGAAAATAAAAATGGTCCCAAGAATCTGTTTACAGTCATTTTCAATAAATGTAGGGGACCTGGACATTACCCGAGTAAATGCCCTATTCTATAGGATATTTTCATGGTCAAAGAAGAAGCTAAGTGGAAATAAATGGTTGGAGAAATGTTTAAAATATTAGTATTCCTTGTTGATGGGATTACTTTGGAATAATTTTCTCTTGTATTTGTAACCCTGGAGTTGTCATTTGAAAATGATATTTACGGAAGAATTCTCTTTTCTCTTGTGGATATAGTTATAAATAACCATTTGGTTTTATATGATCATTGGGATTGAGTCAATTACATGTTATATATTTTGGGATGAAAATACAAGGAATGAGATAACATTTGTGGTTAAATTATGTTATGGTTATTTTAAGGAATTTATCTCATTTTGGTAATGTTATAAAAAATGTTTTTGATTAAGGACAACAAACAGACCATGTGAAAACCCATCGCGTCAGACAAAGCTATGTGAATCGAACCCACAACCAGAGTGCGATTGGGATTTATCACCTAACATTGGACTATGTGATGTACCTTGTTAGTGTGACAAATTATTTTTAGTTAAATGATTTTATTGATCAATAATAAGTTGATTTGGGATCTTATATCTAATCAAATGACTACCCTTAGTATAGGAAAATTATTTGGTGATTAAGTGATAAATGTTAGTTTGGAAGATGTTCACTTTATAGGAAACACTATAAGCCCAAGGATAATACAATACTATAGTATTTCATTTGAAGATTAATGGTGGATTTTTATATATGTTATTATTAGGGATTTATGGTGATTTGGGTTATTTATGGAAATGATTAACCTATAATTGAGAATATGTTATTAGGTTAATTAATTTTATGTATGTGACTGTAAGTGTAGTTGATGTCATTTGGAGATACAATTTCAAAGTGGAAGACTACGTAACCAAATTTTTCTATGTTTTGGGTTTCAGTGTTAGTTTTTATTGTATTGAAGTATTTTAAGGAAAAATGTTTAATGAATGGTATTTATTTAACTTTGGTGTATTGTTGGTTTAATTTTAGAAAATAAGAATAGTTTTTCTTTATCTAATGGAATATCCTTTTGGGGGATCATCATATCCTGTACTAACTATTTTTTTGATTTATCTCTAATGACAAGGTAAATATATAGTTTATCCTTTGTGGATCATGTGATTCTCTAGAAGTTTATTCTAGCTCTTCCAGTGTGACCAAGTCTTCTTGAATACTCATCATTTAAAAAAAGGAGTAATTGGTAGAAATTTATTATAGAATTAAACTCTACTTAAAAAGTATGTATATCTCTTTATGTTCATAGTCAATCTCATAAATAAACTCCTCATATATATGAAATGTAACTTAAAAAAATTTTGTCCGTTAAAAATTCCTACTGGGAAACTAATGACAGTTTGTCCCATCATAAGTTTGTGGTTTTCTTGTTGTTAAATTTCTCTTGATCATGTTTTATAGCCCTCTCCACCAGAACTTGACACTTAGTTTTTCTTCCATATTCATGTTTTCCTACATGGAATCCTAGTATGGGTTATATTGGGTGACCGTTGTAATTCTCTTTTTTTAAGTGATAGTTTTATTGACTCTCTTTCTAATGTAAGACATTCCATTATATTCCCTATCCAAATTTTAAAAATTCTGAGGATGCAATTTATTGAATGAGCGATGAATTTAACACCTCAATATTTCATATTATGTTAGTTCTTCAAAGTAATTCAATAACATGCACTACACACAACATCGAGTTCAAGCGCACCACGACATACCAAACTAGCAGTTCAAACGCGGTTATGAATAGTAATAACAGAATTTTGAAATTTATATAACCCTTATAATATTAGAATCCATATTATTAGTTTCTTAGACATAATGTAAGGACACACTCATTTTTTTTAGATAAAAAAATTATTTTCTAAAAAATGAAATTTTAACACATTTTAATGGAGAACCCTTTTTAAATCCAATATTTGAAACATTAATATATATTCAATTGGAAAAAATAAACATCTTCTTTGGGATCAGGACATATGAATTTAGTTTCTAATTTTTTTTGGTTTTTTCTGATAACTTTCATATTTTCGTCAATAGTGAAAAATAATATATTTTAACTTAAAACAACTTTTTTAATAAAAATAATTTATAGTATTAAACTATACATATGAATGGTTTGGATGTATAATTAGATTATTTTATTACCATTTAATCCAATTTTGGTCGTTGGAAGTAATTTCACTTTGAAATTGGACATAAACAAATGTCATTCTTTTGGTAGTTATTATTTCATAAAAATACGCTTGTTGGTTTTGACAATGGAAATTAATTTTAAACTAATAAATGAAATTTATATGTTTTTAATTTTGTAAAATATAATACATTTTTTAATTAAGAATATCAAAATTATCTTAGGGTGAATTTTTGGTACTTTTCTGAAAATTTTAATTTTGGATGAATAGGGAAAAATAGTGAGTTATAGTTTAAAATCGATTTGTTTTTAAATAATTATTTATTTTAATTAAATTTATTTTAGGTCAAAATATAAGCATAATACCTATATATGTTCAATTTAATTAATTTGATTTAGTTTATAATAACATTAGATATATAAAAATTTTAATGAACTTTTCACCGTTTTTTACCCACCTTCTAGAGAATTTACAAATTCTCATAAAACATAATTTTACCGCTTCTGTGAGTTGAATTTAGAAAATATGAGAGAAAAAATTAACATAAAGGATTAAAATGTAGTTCAAAAAGATGAAAATAATCTTTTTTTGGATAATAACATTTTACTTTTATTTACCATGATAAAAAGTAAATAGGGTAATTAAGGGTAAAATGATATTATTATTACCCTAACACATGTCCTAATTCTATTGGATAAGTAAAATTAGACAAAACGAAATCTTTGGAATAAAATATACACCACTTTTCTCCACTAGTATTAGATTAGAAGAATTATTATTATTTAATTCAAAGAATAGTTAAAAGAGTTAAAATGAAAGTGTAATAACTAAAACATTTCTAATATAGGGTTAAACATAAGATAAATTAGAATATATATATTAATTAGAAAGATAAAAAGATTTCCTAAATAATGGAATTTTATTTATATTTTTTATACATTAAATAATTTAATTTATTGATGACACAATGATGATGCATTAATTACCTTATTAATGAAATATTAAACTAATTGATACTATAAATATAAAAATTAATATAATTTGAGACGTGTTATGAATTCCACTAATTATAAATGTTTATAATACATATTAGGGATGGTTATATGAATTTTTTTCCAAGTAATAATGAAGTTATAAATTTAGAAAAAACAAAATACCCAATAGTGTCAAAATTGACATAAAAGTGTTTTTAAATAAAATATTATATTATTAAATGATATTATATCTCTAAAAATATAAGGTTCTACCAAAAGACATAAATAATAATAGTTGTATCATTAATTAACCACTAGGGGTTTGGCTATAAGTATATTGTATGTTTATTATCCATATAATATAAAAATATAAAGAGACATGGTAAGTGTCAAAATATTTAACTAAGAGTTAAATCTAATAGATAAAGTTAATATAGTGACCCAAAACATTCTAAAACCTATTTTATGGGTGGTGCCAGACCCATAACCTCCTTATCCTTTAAATAATCCATTTTTTAGCAATTATAAACATAAATGTATTTTATTATAAAATAATATTTCCAGTTTTTCCTAAGGTGCTTCTTACCCCTCTTATAAAAGGGCACTCACCCTTCTCTCTAATTAACACATTCAAAGCCATTTGGCTCGACCAAACTCTAGAAAAATACCATATAAACGGTCCTACCTTCATCCTAAAGGCCTTACTTTATTCATAAATCCATTTTATGGATCCCTTTTGATCAAATCAAAAGGATGAACCCGAAGAAAAGGTAAATATCTCACCACCTCTTTCAAGTTCCTTCTTCTTCCACTTACTCTATCTTTGTTGTTTTCATTCTAAAATAATAAGTCCAATATCTTATATATTAATATGATGTTATTATGAATATGTTACAACCATATTCATTATTCTATCCATCCTTTGAATGACATGTCACCGTACGTATGTACGTACGGATTACCATCTCCACGTCATGGTGTAATTATTATTCAATACATTATTATTTGGATGGGTTTAATAATGAGGTTTAATTGATGTAAATAATAAATATAACATGATAATGATTCTCAATATATGATATAACCTCCAATTATATATTATTTTAATATCATATGAATGATATTGTCTTCCGTGCGTACGTACGGATTACAGTCTCCACGAACGCGGTGAGATTCATTCCCCATCATATCCATTAAAAAATAAATTTCATTTGATGTTTAAAAATAATGTTTAGATACACAATATAATTTTTTATATGAATAATATACATCCAATATATTAGAAATATGACTAACATAACAATTAATATAAAGTAAAAAGAATCCGTTAACACCCGAAATGACGATAATACGAAGATATTATTAACAAAGCAATGTTAAAAGATCATATAAGATATCATATTATTATATGTTATTATTGTATAATTTGATAAATATTATATCACCATTATACAGGAGGTTAACCTACCCTTATCCAACGAATAGGTACAAAGTAAGGGGTTTCTTAACCCACTTTTAATTCCGTAAAATTCCATTATTCGCCACTTATTTATTACAAGTGTTGTGTGTACTGCCAATGATTGTATTCATTGAGTAATATACATTAATTTATGGAAATTTACATCAGAATTTTATTATCCTTCTTTCATGAGTGTATGTTTCATATGTTACCAAATCGATAAGGGAATTTGAAATTTCAATTTCTACTCATTCGTCTTTACGCATAATACATTTATTATTTTACTTCAAGATTATGAGTTGAATCACTATTCATTTTCTTATGTCATAATTTCCACTCCCCTTTATGTTGATATACTTTTGATACACATAATCACTCCATTGATAAATTCTCAAGTCATCGATATGAACATGATAAGAGTAATTTTAACTCAATCTCCATTTATTGAGTTAAACATCCAATACTTTGGTGTTGTTTTTACAAGAAAATGTGTGAATGTCCTATGATTGATTTACACTAAATATCCAATCATATTGAGTGTATTAATATTTTTCAAACATAATTATGTCGTTGGTTTATCCTTAAATTAAGGATACTGTCTTTATAAGATATTTCATCTCAATTTACATTCCATTGAGACTTCATTGTTGTCATACACCAATTCTCTTTTATATGGTGAATATAATGTACTTTGACATAGTATATCATGAATCTATTTATTCTCATGATATTTTAAAATTATTTTTAACTCAATTATTTTAATTCAAGTGTCTCTCTTTTGGTTAGGGACTCTAACTAAAATATCATTTTAAATGTTTTAAAGATTTATTATTCAAAATATTTCTCATTAATGTCCATGTTTTAAAAATGGTTTTATGGTTTTATTTATATGGACACTAAATTTTTAAAATTTAAATTCCTTTTAAAAGTTTCAAAGTGGTATGGGAGAAATTGATTAAAAAATATATTTTGAACAGCTTCTTAACAAATACTGTGACTTTTAAATGTTTTCAAGAAAAAAGGGGATATTTCTCTCAAATAGTTTTTGTGATTATTTTCATCTATATAAATATACTTCATTATTCTCGATTGATGTTAATCTGTTACAATTCAATCTTCCATCTTGTATTTAATGTGTTATGTTTGATTGTAGATGTGCTATTTCTATACCATTCATTGTTTATGGATATTGTATTGACATTTCGTATGGTAGTTTTAATACAAATGTTTATGTTATTTTAAACCTGGTCATATGAGTATTGCATTGGACATAGTAAGTGATGGGTGGAGCCCGCTATAGCTCCTCGATGCATCGGTGGGTCTCATGAGTCAAACTAGTGTCTTGGAACAAGGCCTTTAAAAAATCTTATTTGTAGTCTTGGCACAAGGCCTTGACTATGTGATTATGATAGTATGGAATAATGAATTCCATAATTATGAAAGTGGTTATTGATATTTCATGTTATTATTTGACTAGTAGAATATCCATGTGAATATGTAAATGGAATTATTTGATTTTAATTTTTCTATGTTATGATGAAGTTCATGTTTAAAATGATTTGGTTTTAGTTATACATTGCCTTAAATGTTTATATTTATTTATGAATGCGTCTTCTATATTGTTATCCTTACTGAGCATCTGAGATCACCCATTTCTATGTTTTTTTTCAAGGACTAAATGAAGTATATTATGAATAACCTCTAGGGATTGTCTATGAGATCTCAGTGTTGTCTATCGAAACACTGTTGTTGTAGTTTTCCATTTTATCATGTAATGTAAGACTTATGAATGAATATAGTGCTTCCAAGGCTGCTAATCTAATTGATATTTCAAGAAAAGATATTTTATGATCATTCCAATGATACGTAATAATGCACCGACTCTAGGATTCTGGGGTTGAGGTGTTACATTCCATATTATTTTTATACAAAAACTTCTATTGGGGACATGTGGACTATTGCCTCCTCAAAATGATGTGGTTCATTCACACTTCAAATGGAATGTTTAAGCAGTATTTTAGTATAAATATATGATATATATTAAATATTAATGATAATTTAATGATATTATATTTTTATATTTATTTATATACATTTCATTTAATTCCATTCTTTCAATATGATTTGAAAAATGAAAATAGGGTTCATGCGTACATACGACCTAACATCTTCATGAACGGTGTTTTAATTTTGTGTTAGAATTTTATTTGAAATACATATATAATGAATATATAATATATTTATATCATTTATCTTATTCTATAGAAGTTTGAATTTTTACCATATTGACAATTTACATCACAAACAACTTCATTTTCAACTCAAGTACTGAATTTCCACAAAATGTATGATATGAACTAAAATAGATATTTAATATTTATAACATGATAAAAAGTGATATAAAAGGATTTATAGAAATTGAAAAGTTTATCAGGAATTTATAAATTATCCTATGTTTATTATTCAAGAATATAATTATTTTACGTGAAAGTCAGACTCAAGGGAAGGGATTTTTCTAACTCAATTTTCATTCATTGGGTTATACGTCTACCTCATTGATTTTTTAATGAAAACATTATGTGTGGAATAAATTTTTATGGTTTTATGTATTATTTAATCCTCTCTTTGTGTGGATACTCTGTAGATATAGATAATAAACCTATTGATAAAATTTTACGTCAAAGATGTGAACATTGTAAGGATGTACACCTCTCACTTTTTACCTCTGAAAGATATATTCATTATTCACCACTAATTACTTTTTTGTGGTGTATTTATAATGAAATATGATATGAAATATCATGTATATTTTTATATTCGTGTTATTAAATGTTTCATTTGATTTTTGTTTTGTTATGGAACATAATATTCAATAGATTATAAGTCGTAAGGGAATTTCATATCCCATTATCCAATCTTTGGGTTAAATTTCTACATCATGATTACATTGTTCAAATATTACGGGTGAAATGAATTTTGATTATGTTATGTATTATTTATTTCTGTAATTTCTTTCATTTTTTAAAAAATGATATTTATTATATGGAGGGTATAACATTCCCTATCAAACAACAAAAGTAATGTTTGTTAATGTATACGACTACAAAAACATCCTTGTCACAATAACCATTATTTGATATTCGGATTCCAACAAAATGATTAATGATTTTAATTTGATAATAAAAATTAAATTCCCATTTTATGTATTTTGAAGTTGAAAATGGTTATGATAAAGGATTGATTATATCAATATATGGATATGATATATTGTGACTATATTCTGGAAATGTAATTCTTCCAATATGCATGATATATGTGTAGTGATTTTGTTATTTTTGTTGGAAATTGTTTATGTTTGTAGGTGGTTCTATGAAAAATAATTGGTTGGTGATACCATTATTGATCTCCAATGAATTGGGTAATGATATAGAGTTAAATGATAGGGTTTCTCTTAAGAGATTTAGAGATTGTACTGTGATGGGTATTCCAAATAAAACCACGATGGTTAATCCCTAAACAGTTGAGACAACTACAACATATGTACGATAAAGATGAAAAAAATGCCTTAATGATTTATTATTGATCAAATGTTTTTTCATGAATCTGATGACATCATGAGGTTAGTTTTTGTCGGTTAAAAGAATTATTTTTTTAAAATGTTTTCTTGAGTTTAAAATATTCAGAGACTAGTGATTTAATTTATTACATTATATACCTTACTGAGCTTTTTGGGATCATACCATGTCTTAGAAATTTTTTCCAAAGTTTATAAGGATGGTTATGGGAAAGGAACAAGTTAATAATATTTTTTTAACCTAATAAATAATGTTTTATTTTAAATGTTTTATATATTGGAAAAATGGATATTATTTTGGTATTATCCTATATTATGATGTTATGCATTAATGATTTTCTAATTATATAAAACACTAATCATTAAAAGATCCTCATTGAGAAATAAAGTAAATTCTTGAATAAACAAAAGTGTAGGTAATGTTTATGGTTGGGGACTTATAATTAATGTGTGGTGTGTGGTTTTGGGAATTTCTATTGCGCACTGTTGGCCCATGGTTTGGCCAGATGATCATTCTTTGATAGTTATAATACATTTACCTTTATCATGGAAACAATTTTGGTGTTTTGGCTTGAATTTTCCCTTTATAATTAAATTATTATATACATGTAACACCTCAAAAGTGTTCATCTTGGATTTTAAATTTATTGTCACACATTCATATGAATATTGATTGACCCCAAGGAACCTAATATGTTCATAGACCATATTATAAATGAAATTTACCATCTATATAGTTTCCATTTTGATCATGGAACATTCTATGCGCCTCATTAAAAATTGAAATTTATCTTTCGTGATTTGTAGCATTCTAAGAATTTTCCTTTTGTTAAGATGCGTTATGACACGTGAATGTGATGAATGCTAGAGCTAAATGAATTGTTATTAAAGAATTTCATGTTTTATAATAAATCCACTATCATGATTTTAATTCAATTATATTAGAATATTATATATCTATTATTCCATTATTGATTTTATGGATCATGTGATCCTCCATGGACATTATTATTAGCATGTGAGTGTGGCTATTTTGTTTTGATTGATTGTGTTGTCCCCCTAAATTAATTATTTTGAGAGATGAAGAGTGTTTCTTATATGTGTGTCATTTTTTAACTTCTAATATGAAATTACAAATGTACATAGATCACTTATGGATTCATTTTCCTATGATAGGGCTCTCTCACTACACTCCCATTTTTATTTTATATTTAAATTCTTTAAATAAACATAAAATTCCATGACTAATAATTTGACTCCATCTGTGGAATTCCATGTAATAACTCATTGTTTTTATTATCAAATTAAATGTTGAATTTTTATATACTAGGGAGATAATAGTATGGTAGGATAGAATCACTATTTGTTCTTCCTTCCTCATTTTGACCGATATCGGTTCCCTAGGGGAGTCACTATGGATGATATCATTAGTGAGATGGTTATACCAGGCCATGAGTGAAACTTGATCTCATATATGAGATACCAGGTAAATTTTTAGAAGACATTGTATCACATTATGTCAGGAGTGATACACCCAAGGCCTTTTAAGGATCACATTTTATGTACTCTGATGGTTGTGATCATGATCCCACTCCTAGAGTGATACACAGATTACTTGGTGAGGTTCACCTTGGATAGGCCAAGAATGTATCTTATTTAAAATTAGTAGTTATCTTTATTAAAATGGGTAATGATATATGTATATTTTTCACCCATTGGATGTCTCTTCAAAGGAAAATCAAATTCATTGGAACATACCATCTCACAATACCATTTTACATTCTTACATTTGGTTATCTCATTTGTACATGGTCCTATAGTTTAGACATTTAAAGATTAGTCAGATGTATGTATGGTCAGGATAAGTTTCTTTGAGAAACCAGTGCCAACTCATTTATTTATTTATTCTCATTTCATTATTATATTCAATAAACTGTAACACTTATTATTTTATATTCATGAACTAGATTATGATTTATACCCTGTGGGTGGTGGCATACTGGGTATATCTCACACACTATTTAGGCCCCCATTGCATTGGCTTACCTGACCAGACATCCTTGGTTGTTGGATCAGGATCCATATTTTATTTCTTGTGCTATAATGATTGTACATGGGAGTTAAGAGCACATGAATGAGAAGGTTCTCCAGATGTTGGTGGATACCACCACTGAGTGTTTTATGTATTTTATTTTTATTAATAACTTTTACATTCCTTATATATTTCATTCTATTTATTATTATTTAATCATCTAACCAACCTGATTAGTTTTAATGGAATTGGACACTTACCCTATCATGTTATTTTATTTATCTTAAACATCAAAATATTTTCATTTTTTATAATTATTTCCTCTATAGTCTAATATTTATTATATCAGATACCACTTTGATCCTCTGATTATAAGGTTACACTTTCCCCATCGTACCTTCATTAGTCCCTTGTTGACAGTTAGTAGCATGTGTTGTATGGGGAGGAGAACTTGAAATCATGTGGAGACCATTATATCTACCTTTTTAGAGGTTAGTCAAGCTTAGGTGTTACATAACGTGTAACTCAAAACATGTGAAGGTTTTATATATGATACCTTACCCAAAGACTGAAAGGGTCCTTCACATTCAGAAGACATACTGAATAATAATATAAAAATTATTAATATATATACTTCATAAGATTATTCATCTATATTTTATTTTCTTTTGTCTATTTATATTATATTAATATTTATTTTTAATTTAGTTTCTGCTTAAGGTCGTAAATTTTGGATGTTTTATTAATTTCATTGTAATATTTTTTATTAATTTACCATGGTCATGGGTTTTGAAAAAGTACATCAGGATCACTATAATTTTGTAATTTGATGTCCTTTTTATTCCATTAGTGAAATAATTATAAAGAATCTGATGTTTTTCTGACAATATACAAATTACAAAAGGTACCTTGAATAGTCAGTTGATGGATGTTTATGTTACCATAACTGTTTATTTTTTTGTTTGTTATATATTTTTCTTTTTTATCATTTAAAAATATTATTAGTGTGGGAAATATTATTTTCACAAATTAGATACATTTTATACCCAGTCATGTTAAGTGATTATTGATAAAACATGTTTTTAATAGACATGTGAATCCTCACGCATAGATGATGGCTATTAAATATTTGAAAAGATTATGGAGGAATTGTTAAAATAAATATTATGTAGTATAATAATATTAAATAATACTAAAAATTATTTTGTTATTTTACCTTCATATAGAGAGGGGACATGAATGGTGTTGGTGAAGGAATGATATTAATAAAGTCTGGTTGAGAGTATTACCTCTACCTAGGATGTTATATATCTGTTAAACCTTTATGGTTCCATGGATTATTCATTTTTTTAAGATATAGATTCAAAATAATGGAGATAGATATGAGGATACAATATTCTAGAGTTTTTATTGAGATACAGATTTAAAATGGGTGGATAAATGTTGAGGATGTGGCCTCATTATGTAAGTAAACAAAAGGACACTATATATACTATCATTATTTCGCAACAATATCAATCCAATATCCTATGAATGATGATTTAAAATTAAAAATAATGGTGATGAAAAATAGATAATTAGTTTTCTCCCACTAAAATCAAATTTATCACATGTTTTCAACATCTATTATCCACTTGTATTATGATAGAAAACATTTACCATAATTTATCCTTACCGTGACAACTCCCCTTCCACCCTTGGGAATTAATTTTCATGAAAAAAATAAAACAATGACCTAATTATTTAATTTATTCATAGTGACATTAAATACATAAATCATTTAAAAATATAATTTCTAATATTTATAATAGTTAATTTTAATATTATACCTCATGACGTGTTAAAAAAATGTCTTAGAAAAATTACATTTTATGCTAAGAATTTATGTTTAGAATTAGTTTAATTTTTTTAAAAAATTTTAAAATTAGATTAATATAATATAATAAAATATTATTATCCCTTCAAAACAAGTGAAAACCAAATTTTATGAAAAAATATTTATTTAATTTAAATTACAAATTTTTTTTTGATTGAATAAAATTATGCAATTGTTTTATTTGGTCAAACAAATGTTTATTTTAATTTAAAAAATAAATTTAAAATGGAAAATATTATTCCCCAAAAAAATAATTTATCAATCAAATTATTATTCTTGATTATATAATGAGAATTTAAATGTTTTGTAAAAAACTATATTTTTAATCAATAATTCATCCTTTTCACAGAAATCCAAAAAACTATTCCTAATACCATTATCACACGATGAATCCAAAAAAAATTTCAATTTATGTTAGACAACTTATATAAGTGATAAAAATATTTTGGAATATATGTTCTTAAAAAAATAATTTTTTTTCATAATTTATTTTCATGTATTAAATATTACAACAAATAAGATTTTTATCCCATATATAATATTATAAAGATATTTTATTTTGAATAAATCATATGTTGATGTTAGTTTTTATCATCTATATTATGTTATTGGGAATATGGATATATTATTAACGGATATTTCTATATATAAATTCTAGTTGACAACATTATTACCCCTTAATAAATTTCACCCTTGAAATTTCATTCAATTAACAATAGTTAAATTAAATGTGGGTACCTCTATTTTGGGGCCTCATTAATTTACCTCATATACTATTCATACTTAAAATATCACTACTACCCTTTAAAAAATAGAGTTCACTTGTTGGATAGAGCTTTGTCTTTATGGTCCAATAATAGCACCGAGTGATCGTCATAAGGGTGGTCATTCAAAAATTGTACCAACTCTAAATTCAGTAAATCTTATGGGTCTATAATATAATTACTCAATTTGGATACATGAAAAAATCATGTTTTTTGGGAGTCATTAGTGGTATATTTATTTGATATGCCTCAACTCTAAACTAATAATGAATATCAAGGGGTCAAATATATCATAGACATAACATTTCCTTCAATCCAAACATCATGAATATCTTCCATAGAGATATTAAAACATGAATCTTTTCCACAAACATAAACTCTGTTTATCATTTATTGTTTTTATAATAACTATTGTATCGACATTCATCCATTATGTTGAGTTTCTGAATAGTCATGGAATTTTTTTCCATTTTATCCACTATCATAGTCCCTCACAACTTTCTTTGAAAAACATCATCCTAAAATATAGTTGTTCTATATATATTCATATAGATAAATTTATATAGGACTATTCCAATGATCATTTGGAAATATTTTTTTTATGATAAATCAACTAATAAAAAGTGTTTTTCCCATTCTTTATTAATGTTCATAGATCATGAAATCAACATAACCTAAATAGTTTGGATAGTCCATTAAGATTAGACATTATTTTGGGAATAATATTCCATAATTCTGTTCAAACCAATGTTTTTAGAATATGGGAGATTATTCTAAAAATTTATTATATACCATGGATAATTATTTAGCACAATTAATTGTATTTTTCCATTAAACCTCCCTAATTCTCTAATTAGTATATTTGAACAATTATCTTGTATGGAGTCCTCTTGAATGTAAAATTTATTTATTAGAATTTTTAATATTTTCAGCATAACCCATATTGAAAATTACCATTTTATGTCTTTGTAAGATCTATGAAAAACTACATAGTGATGTTTTCCGAATACCACAAGGGTTTGGGAAATGGATTCATCATCACATTGGACTTTTGTATCTCAACATTCTCCTATTCAAACACTAGTCAAATTAATGAATATTCCAAAATCCTTCCTTTATATTTTCAACCAATTAGTGTTATTTGAGATCACTATACATATTCATGCTCTTGGTTTGGATAGATAATTTCTAGCTATGGTCATCAATTAGTAGTTACGAAAATATTTTTGTCTCTAAATGAACTAAAATTCATTTCTCAAACTTCCCAAGTCCTTCATCAATCATAGACATATATTTTTTCCCTTCCTCATGGAATCTAACTTATTTTGTATATTAATTTCATCCATTGAATATTTCTTATTATTCTCATTTAGTGATGGATGATAAATGATTTTAAAATTTTAGGGCTACATTACATTCCTCGTGACTTCCATGTCTATCATTTTTAGGTATATGAATATGAGATATGTCTCAATATTTGAGATAGATATCGATTCAATATATTTTAAAAATAAATAATCTACCACTTTGTTCATTCCTATTACAGTAGTGAATTGAATAGTTATGATCCTTGACCATCTCTAACTATCTTTATTATTTCATATTGAGATCCTTCTATAGTAATATATATTTCAGTTTCTTATGGTCCATTTATATATCACCCATATCTCTATAGAGATAGTGCATTCATAATTTCAATGAAAATATTACTGAAACCAACTCTATAGCATTTATTAGATAATTATTTGAATGATCCCTTATCATTCTACATCAGTACATATTTTATTACAATTTTTGTTTCATTTAATTAGATAAAAAATAATTCCCCCCGTGTGGGTATGCTGCATTTTGGCCATTTAATTATCCTCCCCTACCAATACATGATTATATATTCATAGTCATGTATCCAGAAATTCCTAATAACATTCACATATGATGAGTTAGTTGTATTTTTAATCTAGATATTTTTTAAAAATATAGATGATAATTCCAAGTTAATCTCATGAAAATATAGATCTCTAACAAAAATTATGGTCAATGCTACAAATAAATAGCATACTATTTGGAGGATCCATAGATATCCTCATATATGTGATAATATTACCTATGAGGTCTACTTTATCCACAAAAAACATATTTACTATAATTATCATTTAAATTTTCATTCCTTGAAGTATTTATCAAAATTTTCAAATTCTACTCATCTTACTATTTTATTTTTAAGTATATTTGAATAATATATATTGTTTCTAATATAATTTTTTAAGGTAATTTATAAATACCCTATACATTATTTATATATATAATTATTGGACATTCTTGATTCCAAATGTCATAACTAAGAACTTTTAATGACCATACCTTGTATAAAATAAGGTCTTGGAAATGTCTTAGTTCATCACCACTGACTGATGATATCCTTACATAAATTCCAGTTTAATAAAGTATTATGCTTTATATACATATTGATAAATTCATAAATTCAATGAGGAGGATACATGTTCTTTTTGGGATAATTAGATAATTATGACAGACAATTATTTACAAATAGAACCGGTTCACCCCATGGTGAAGCACATGGACATTTGAAATCGATGCCCAAATGTTCTTCTAATTGATTCTTTAGTAAATCTAGTTTAATATGGTCTATTATATAAAGATTCTTGAATATCGATGGAGTTATAATAATTAGATCAATTGAGAACTCAACCATCATTTAGTAGAAATAATTTTCTATTATTCAGGGAATACATATGTATAACCCCCCATAAATGGTGTGTCCTTAAGATTTGTACTCTACATTGATTAAATAATTTCATATAGATATTATTTATCATATGTAAATAATATACATGATTATGAAGTATATTTCGATGGATATCTATCATCCTCATTACGCTTGTGGAGAATTAGAGGGTAATTCAGGATACATAAGTTGGTTTCCTTCACTCTATAGTTTATTTGGGACTATATAGGAAAACTAGTCCATTCATATAATAGAATAAAATTACATTAATGGGATTAAGAAATGGATTATTTGTAGATTAATCCCCCATATATCTACTAGAGAGTCATTATTTACCTGACTGGTGGGAATCTCTCCATTATTATTTTTCACAAATAAGTCATCCTTTAGGCTTATGTGCACTGTTTTAATAATTCTAATAAGTATTTATGATATGCAAGATTTGATAGATCTAGAATAAAAAATTTTGATCTCTATTAATTAGTGAATAAATATAATATCTTCCCCCATATTTTTTTGTCTTAATCCACCTTTGTATGAATGATTTAATAAGCCCTCGCTTGATCTCTCAGCCTTAGGGGTTGTAGTTGTTTATTATCTTTGATAACTCTTGGACTAGTGTGTTGGTTTTCATAGTACCCAAATTACATTCTATTGATGAAAGGTATAATTGGATTATTATTGATCTATATGTTCATTTTATAAATAAAATTAATAGGATTATTCTTCTCAATATTACATGAATTATCCTAATGTCCCTCCCTTCCATAGATGAAACATTTCTAGTTCACCCTGATATCAATTCTGGGATAATTCATGCCAATATCTTGACATGTGGGGTGTTATATTTTCATGTAACCATGAGTATTATCAAGTGGTAACTTAGAACTAAACTCCCTTATCTGATTCTTATATCATTTCCGATAAGGAAACTGGGAATCACCGATTTCTATCACATCTTGGAGGGAACAATTGTAAAACTTTTTATATCATTAAAAGTTCTTAAATTTACCATTATCTTCAATAAAAATACATAATCCCAATAAATAAGAAATTAATTTTAATATTATGATTAATGATAATACTAGAGGCATATCATTCAACGCCTTTAAACATATCCTTGTATGATCTGGTATATTTCTCCTCATATTTTCTCGAGCCCAAGGAACTCCATCTAAATTTTATGATAGAGAGTGTGAGAAAATTATATTTTAATAAATAACTTCTTAAATTCATCTCCCACCATATAGTTTATGTCTTAAATTCTAATTTTACTCATTATTAGTGTCCACCATTGATCACCTACTCCATCAATGGGGTAAATATCCAATACGAACTTCTATATCACAATGAATTGAAGGATATAGAATATATTTTCAATTGTGATAATCCATCCATACATGTTTATGTGATGAATATAACAACTTAAATTAGGATCTCTATGATGCCTAAATGACACAACTATAAGTTTCTACCTTATAGGGAGTTCGACATTAATTAATTTATTATTCATACCCATTATATAGTTGTTACAATACATCCACTAGGTTCTCATATCATGCTCCCATCATGGTTGAAATTTTATTAATAAAGTCATCACATCATCCATTAACCTTATCATTATCAAAATTTCGTATATATAGAATAATTACATAAGGTATGGGGTAGTTATATATAGTAATTCTAAGACTAATACATTTATAAAAGCTATACATAACAATAAAAGAAGTAAATCATATGTTATATGTAACATATAATATAAAATTCACTATGTTAAGATCAAATTTTTAAGTGGTTATTTTCCTATTAGGTTCTCTGACCAAATTTGGTTTCATAATAAGATGTTCAAATCAATCATTATTTTTGTTGTAATAAGGTAGTGATGTAACCAAAAAATATCCCTCGAGAGTGTTTATCCAGGTTTATGGTAAGGCCTTTTTTTCATGCACAAGGATATAGTTGAGTTAATATACAACACACCCTCTATGAAGTTATTATACAAGCGAAAAATTGTATCATAACCTTTATCCACTTTCCTATATCTATATAATGAACTAATAATAAGGAAAAACAAAAAATCCAAAATTTTACAAACTTTTAGGATAATCAGTTATACATAGGCATGTCCCTAAAGATTCACCCCATGTTATTAAATAATTTTCTCTCATTATAATAAGAAGAAAATAATATCCCTTTCAATTTTACCAAATATAGTGACCAAATACTTTATACTTTATTTATGGATTTATAACATAAATTTACAAAAATAAATTTAATGAACATTGAAGACTATTATGATTTGAATATTATATTAATAAGTTCATAATAATACACACAAAAAATGTATTTGAAACTCAATATAGTGATCCTATGTCCCATGGATATTCTAAAACAATATAGTAAATCATTGAAAATACACATAAGTAAAAGGGTGACCTATAAATCATAGTAATTGAATAAACATGAATGTAATTAATAACATAAGTGTTGTTATATTCAAAAGGGGTTTAGATACCATGGGAAGGGGGGTTGGAGTGAATTAGGTTATGGATATTCTTTTGAAACATCTCCATACCCCACTGGATCGTAACCTATTTATTATAAGGCTCAAATATTATGCTCATTAATGTCAATGTTGTTCGTATTCTTTCCAATTTTCTCTGATTGTAATGCATTGAAAGTAATGTGATTTAGAATACATAAGGACATAGATATTTTAACATAGTTCACCCTCATTGGGATATATCCATGGAGAATAAAATGTTGATGTTCTGATTGTACCAAATGCACTAAGGCTCACTACCAAATCACAATTTTCAGGATAGATCAACTATGCCTAGGCTCACCGCCCTTATAAGGTTTAGGGTCTTCCCACGGCAATCCCAATGGTCACTATTTTGTGTCCTCCTCTGGCTCACTGCCAGTGGGAAGGATCATCACATTCATCATCCATCGTTCACTGCTCTTGGATAGGATCCATGCATATTTTATAGACTTGTAGGTCCCTTAATTTTCTCTGATGAATTCATCCTCTACTGTATGTAAATTTTTTATTGATGTCCCACTTTCAATAACTGAGGAATACAACTTTAACAAAAGAGTACTGGGTAGCTTCAAATCATTCATGAAAGCATTATTACTACTTTCACACAATTTTTATGATTTGGACACAAAACATCATCTTAAGTTCATATTCCTTCTTACAATCAACACCAATCTTAAATTAAACTTCCATTATGCACACAACTCCAATTCGTACGCAAAAATCTACTTCTTATTCTTTATATAAAATTATTACATGCTTTAGAGATCCGATTTACTCTATGTGTGGAGCTTGTAAAATGAGGAGGTCACATCTTATTTATAAGAATTGTCAAAACCTACGTGTAAGATCATAACATGTTACACAAGATCTTCTTTGAGCGCACAGATCCACATTTGATGTTGTATTGATAACACAAGTCTCTTTCACATAACCCCATCCTTCATGCACATTCCATATCATTCGCACACTTCATGACTTTTCTGTATTGAGATCATTTGATCCTAAAACATTCCTTGTTTGCAACATTTGAAACCCCCATCAATCTTTCACACAATATTTTTTTCTAAAAACAAGCTTTCTCAATATTCTAAATTTTGAGTCCCAAAATGATTCCAATCATTGGAAAATGGTACCACCTTTTATATGTTCTTTTGATTCCACCTATAAGTCATACATACCTTTTTAATTGTTATTTTTAAACATAGACTTTCAACAATATCTCTAGAACTCCACAAATGACCAAGGAAATCCTCTTTGTCAACAAACACAAATAACCCAAAAATAGTGAAATGGTACATTGATAGATTTTCCCAACAAGAGTCTAGACGCATATCATGACATCAAAAAAAGGATGATCATAAGAATATACATATGGTATAAGGAAATGATATCATATGTGTAAAAAGGAAAAATTATATATATAAATTCCCATTCATAAAATATTCATTTTTTAGTATTTTGATATTAATAATAAGAAATAACATCACCGTATCATTAGTATAGAGTATATTATTTTTAAAATGATACCTATTGGATACAAAGATATCTAGTAGATATATTTCATGATTTAGTTTGAATTTTAAAAAAATATGTAATTACTATGTTTTAAGAGCTAATTATAAATAAATTTATCAATTATTTATGTTTTATAAAAATAATTGAAATTATATAATCAATTTATCATGTCAGATTGATTATAAGAATTTTTTTTGATATTTTTATAAAAAAATATTTCTTTAAATGAATATTTATGCTTTTTAAATAATAGTAACCTTTATTAGTATGTGATAAATAATTAGAATTTGATTCATAAATTTTTTTAGGGAATAGAGTTATTAATTTTCATCATATTGTTTAAATTTATAAAACATATGTTTAACCCTATAATATAAATGCTATATATTAAATATCATAGAAAATTGGCCTTTTAATTTAATTAAGAATTATTTTCATAAAATATATCTTTTAAATGATTTAAATCCTTGTAAAATTTAAATATTTGATTATATAAAAAATTATTTTTTGAATATAGAATTCATTGAAATATATATTCAATAATTAAAATTTTTTATCAGAATAAATTTTTTCAAAGATATTATTTTTATTTTTCCTAATATCTAATACTAAAATAAATATCTCCAACTTATAGGAATTTTTTTATAAGAATATTTAAATTTCCAAAAAAATCTTGTTCAGATTAAAAAACAATTTACTTTTATAGTTTTTCCATTCAACTTTTTACCCCACAATGATTATGGAGTTCTCTATGTAAGAGGATATTGGGTTAAATGTATTCTACCTATTTTTATGTAATTAAAATATGTAATAAAAAAGGGAGAGATTGTATGGAGTTGGGATAATAGGAATTATCTATATATTCATACAATTATTGTCTATTTTTTTAGCTTATTTTCATGAATAATCGAGTGATATTCATGGAAAATAATATTGTTTTATAAGAGTTATTTTTTCTTCAATTATAATATGAGACAAACTCATTCACATTTCTCAACCCAATCCTAAAATTTGGATATTAAAAACACTTCTATATCCCTTTTCAACACCAGCACATTTCAATTTAAAGATTTTTTTCATCATAATTCCCAATAAATAATCCTTAACAAGTTACCCAAGTTAAAATATATAAGGGAATATTTTCTATATTATTTAATTATTATAGACACCTAAAGTCCCATATTCCAATGAGGTTATTATAAAACCTATTTTTTATAAATCTTGAATTTATTATATTAGTGGGATATCCATTTTATAGTTTCCTCAAAAATCATTGAGAGAAATGAAAATATTTTAATGTCTGTTAGTGGACTACCACCTCCATGAATGAAATGTTTCTTATATGACCAATATGAATGGATATAATTATGAAATAATTTTCTATGTAAACATGATATTTGTGATAGTACTAGAGCATTGAAATAAAAATATATTAAAATATATAAGTAATAAAAATAATAAATTTTTTATGTAACAAAAATCACCAAAAATGGACTTTTAAGAAACCATTAATGATTTGGATATTTTTTAAATAATATTCAAAATTGAATTATTTTTTTATAATTGAATAATAATGGGAATAAACATGAAAAAATACAATGATAATTATGTTATTTCATAACACATTTATCCATGATTAACAAACTAAATGTTTTATAATGCAAATAATCAAACAATCCAGAGTAACTAACATTAGTGAATAATATATTTGAAATATATTATATGAGATAATATATGGAAAAAATAAAATTAATTATTGGTGAATATGTAAGGTGTAATTCCTTTTAAATATATAAAACATTCGTAACATAGTAAATAATTTAATAATACAGTGAATCCATTGAGTTTTAATTTCATGAGAATTTTGAATGGAATACAATAAAATATAAACTATATTCAAAACATCATGAAGGATTATTCATTGATTAGCCATAAGTTACTTTTACAACATCTCTTTTATTAGGGACATACATGAAAAAAAACACATGTTCGAGATTCTATATATGGAAATTAAAATATAAATATCATTACTTTGATCATGAGGCATAACAATATTGCATGATAATAGTAACATGATATATATTATAATTGGATGATCATGAACAATAACCTGGAAATGAATCTAGAACATAAAAAATTATACATTACTAAGAATATCATCATGAAATATCTCAATGTTTTAATTCCTAAAATCCACATCGATCATAATAAATAAATTATTTTTATATTTAGGTAAATAGAAAACAATAAAGAATGGTTTTGGGTATTAACAATATAATATTATTACATCTAAAAGAGTGAAATTCAAAAAATTATCTCAGAAACCTGATGGTTATACAACATAGATTAATAAAGAGAATTTATTAGAGGTAAAAAAGGTATCCCATTGATAAGAAATATTTTTTATGTAATGGTAGAATAAAAAGTTTGTGAAAATGAAGAAATTAAACATTTCATTTTCATCCCCTAAAGAAGTACTTCAATGGAAAATAATAAGTGAGTATTTCACTTACATTAAAGAGTATATTCCTAAAACATTAATATGTTTCATTAAAATCATAAAGTAGAAATTAATGGAATTTTTTTGGAGTTAATATAACTAGAACATTGTGTGTATTTGATTTAATGTGGAGTGGGATAGTAGGATTGATGAGTATTAATAATAAAGTGGGGGTATTGTTTAATGATTTCTAAAAGACTAGACATAGAGTTATAGGTTGCGGAAAATGGATTAACAATAACATAACCATGTGTTTGGATAATTTTTTAAGTCATTAATTTCTATTTAACTTCACCAAAAATATAATTTTTTAATATCACTTTAGCCATATAAAAAAAATATACACATAATATCATTTTAACTATATCAATTTTCATATGGGACTTTTGAAAGTTTGTTATATGATTTGATATTTTTGTTAAATTACATTATGATACATAGTGTTTATAAAATAATATATTTTAACAGAGAACTAATTTCACATAATTATTAAATATCTTTTATTTATTTATGATGTTAGAGTAGTAACCACATTTTAAACAATATTTTATATTTCACCCAAAAAATTGATTTTATGAGATGATTAATTTTTTTACCATTGGATAATTATTATGGGATTGATAAAAAACTTTCACACAATTTATTAGAAAAATAATAAAAAATTTAGATATTTAATTTTTAAATAAAAAAAATATTTTGATGAATACATTGTTTATTATTATACAATATAATTTTGTTTATTTATATGACAAATATCAAATTTTATAAAAATATTTGATATATAAATTTTTCATGTTATTGTTTTTTATAAATTTTATTATTCTATTAAATTATATATTAATATTGTTTAAATATATAGACTTACCTAAATTATTAAATAATGGATATATTTTATAAATCATTATTTTTTTATATTTTGTAACAATAATAATTTTATTATATGGTGTAATAAAAAATATAAATTAAGAATCCATAAAATTTTTAACTCATTTATAAAATTATTAAACCATAATATTATCTTTTACTAGATTAAATATCCCTTATTATAGTATGTTAGGCTCTAATGGATAGGTGTATTATGGTAGTAGTCTGGTGATGTTGTACCAAACAAAATTTATCTACTGCTGATCATCACTAGTTCTACCTTCTGTTACCAAAATTTCATTTGAGCCTCAGTTGTTGAATCTATACTTGTGATTGATCACGATAAACCCCAAATAATTCTACCTACATCCCAATATCTCACAGATTTTCTACATATGTAACTATTCTACTATTTAAGGCCATTATTTCTTCCTTCTAAATTCATTTAACTCTTATCATTACCCATAATAAAAACTAATCTTAATGGTCACCTAATTACTTCTACATTACCATCAGTCATAACTCTCAACAATCATATAGAAAAATGGTCATATTTACCAATGGTAATTTAATAGTAATTAAATTAGCATACCCTAATGATAAATTTTCTGATTAGATTATATATTTATACCTCTAATCATTAACATTAAATAGTTCATTGCAAAAAGATTTTATAATTTATTTTTTACATATATCTTATTATTAATGCTTCATTTTTCTATTAACAGTTCTCATTAAAGGATTAATTTTCTAGGATTATTTCATTCCTATATAATAAACCATTTCACAATAATAATTTTTTTATATCTCAATAATTGTCAAAGCTATTATAACAGTCATTGGTACATGACACGTAGTATTCTTTTTGTAAAACTATTTCAATATACATATATTTTGTAGTATTATAATATAAAAATTTTGAAAAATAAAATTTCTTTTATTAATAAAATAATTAATTTTCAGTTCCATTCATTATCCCCTCTTTTTGAAATTTTGGGAATAATATTTTCTTATAACATTGAAAAATATGGTATAATTATACTATTACTTCTTGAGGTTCCAAAGTAGGTTCTTCCAAATATTGAATTCTATATAATATATTCACAATTTGTGTTGTCTTTTTCCTCAAAAGTTTTTCACTTCTATGATTAATTAAGATCAAATCCCCATCATATGGAAATTTATGTTCCAATCCCACAACACTAATATAAAGTACATGTTTTCTGTTATACATATATATTCTCAATAAAAATGAATAGAAGGTATCTTTGAAATTAGGAATATTTAGTGGTAGTGTTAATTGATATGAAATCTATCCAACACACTCTATAATCAAAAATCTTCCAGTATACCACAAATTGAGATTCCCCATCCTTCTAAATCATAATACTTTTTCCATTGGGTTATTTTTTGAAATACATTATCCCAAAATTGAAATTATATTTCTATCCTTCGGTTCTCAACATAATATTTCTATCGACTATGAGAAACCATAATTTTATTTCCAAATTACCATAATATTTTCTTTAGTTTTCTTCATTATGTATTATCCAAACAATTTAATTCCTCTGACATCATTGTAACATATTGGTGTTCTATGCAATTTTTTGTATCGAGATTCAAATGGCTCTAGATGAATACTAAATTGAAAATTATTATCACAGGAGTATTCTATATGTGGAGAATGATGGTCATACCTCCCATGAAAATCATTTATTATTTCCCTTGAAAAGTCATGCAATGTTTAAATTTCCACTCGGACATACCATCAATTTAAGAAAGATAAGATATGAATAGGTTTACATATGTATTCATAGAATTTTTAATGGTCCTCTAGAATATGTAATTATATCATATATATTTTATAGAAATAATTTATGATGTTACTCAAGGGAGTTTGACTACTTCTCCAATATAAAGATGAGATAGGCCCTCTAGTGAGAAATCATCTCTTATGGAAATGAAATTGGAATACTTAATCATCATGTCAATGATTACCCATATAAAGTTTTTCCCTTGGATATTATAAATAGGTTAGTGAAAAATCCATAGTGATGTAGTCCCACTTCCATAATTGTATGGGCAGTGGTTTCAATGCCAATTTATGTTAATTTTTATTGTCACCTTCACTTTTTAACCACCATGAACATTGAAGTGTAAGTAAGAATATCTATATTCATATTATCTCAAAAATAATCATCATGAACGTCCACATAAATTTTAGTTCATTTAGGATGTATTAAAATTCTAGTGATATGAGCTTTATCCATCAACTCATTAATTATATTCATAATATATGGGATAAAAGGTATTTTCCAATTTTCACATTACATTATTTATCAATATTGAATTCAAATAACATTCTATTTTTCATAGACTCTATTATTTTTTATTAAAGCATCATCTTTATGAGAATTCATGATCTAAAATATTAATGATGCATGAAAAATAACTTGGGATAGGATGGATGATGTCCCAACCCATTTTATTTAAATTTATAATGTTATTTTGACTGTTTTGTCAAGAAACATGTCTATGGGATTCATGACCTATTAGTTTGATTGTGGAGGGGTTCAACAGCATGACCACTCACTTACATCATGTTTCCCATTTTCATAATGTTAGATTAAAATTACCAACAGTTACCACATCCATATCTATATAAATTCTACTTTCCAATGGAAGGTGGTCAATTGGGGTTTTAGACGCAACAAAACATAGAAAATCACATCGGTTAAGAAAATGGGATTCAGGATACACACACACATTTAGAGAATAAAATTTCCTACTCTAGGACTCCCTTATAGTTTTATGAAATTTTAATTAAATCCATCCTAGAAAACTATATGGGACTTTTTTCCCATGTTTCCTATAATTGATTATAATCATTCATTGATAGGAACTACAAAAAGAATATTACATTGTCTATATCTCTCTCTTATTTCTTTATGATTCTTCAAGTTATGGATATACTGAATAACATAGGGGAAAATTTCCATTCAGGAAGGCGGTTGTTTCCTGGGATATTGAATTGGACCTCTATGATGATTCCTATATATCCAGAAAAAATAGTAATCAAAACTCAAGTAGTTCATTTTCCATAGATTAAGGGCATGTGACCGGACCAATCCATATAGTTTAACAACATGTGGTAAGGATGTGAATATCAGGCTCATAGCTTAGTGTGGTGTGCTACATATCCTATTTAAGGTAGTAATTAGATTCTATTTAGTTCATACATGGGCATCTTCTTTTTGAATGAAACAAAACCATAATCCATAAATGGGACTGGTGCATATAATACTACCCTGAATCAATTTATTTGGATTGTAGGCTTTTGATAAGAGATGGGATGTAACATGAATTACCCTCCATTGGTGATCCCATAATGGGGTTATATTGGTACAATCATATCTATCTTATAATCCCCCATGAGTAATAATCTGTGTGTGAAATGACATAAAATTATATTATCGACAATATACGAGAGAATAGTTATGTAGAGATTACACATTAAAGTTTTCCATTGAGAGATATGATTACCCCTCTCAACGATGATAGGGCCAGGATCTCAAATCATGAGAACGAATCCTATGTGTTCGATTTTATATTAGTAATTAGAGTTATAATAGTTTGATTTATCTCATGAATTGATGATTGGATATGATATGTGATCATGGTCAAACTCGTCATTGTTATCCCAGTGGATTTATTAATAATAGGAGATTTCACTAGGATAGATTCCCTATTTATCTAGACTTACACACTGAGGATGCCCCAGAATTTGGGCTTAGACACCGAGGTGTCCCTTATATTATGGGACATATCTTATTATGTCACTAACTGGTTCTTACATAGTAAGGTTTCCCTTTAGTATACTCATTAATTATCTTCTAACAGATTAAAAATATACAATGATGAAAATGAATGTTATGATCAAGATTATGACAATGACAGGGGTTCATTAGTTCATAAACATATCTACTCAATGAAAAATACCTTAAAAAATTGGTTTGTGTGTAAAGACCCGTAAATTTCAAGGAAATTTTTTTCTAAATTTTCTTTGGAATTTTACAAGAGCGCAGCTTCTGACGGCGCCTGATTCCGAGGCCCGGTGTGCCCGGAATCAATTTCCGAAGTTTGGCTCGGGTACGTTCAGTGAACGGATGAGCGGGTTTTTCTAACATTTGAACCGGTGCCCAGAATCAAATTCTGAGGGCTCCAATGAAATCGCAGCGCCGGTATTCTCTTAGAAATGCCTCTTCCGGAGTTGCGTTTTCTCGGGTGTGGTTTTTTAATTTTTGGGATTAAAGTTAAGAAATAAAATAATTTTGCGACAACTTTATTTTATTTCGCTCAAGCCTCTTGAAGCCACTTAAAGGCGGCTTGAACTGAGTTGAACTGGATAGGATGCTATCCAGAAATATCCTACCCCTTGGTAGGATATTTGTGAGGTGGGGCCCGCACGAGCCCCGCCGTTTCTTTCCGCTAAGAAACGCACCCGTGAAAACTCGTCTTAATGAAAGTCAACTGACGCGTTTCTTAAAATCTTAACAGACCATTTAATTGGGCTGTTTCTTTCGTGAATTAAATGAGCTGTTTCTTTCATTGAATTAATTCTACGAATTAATGGTTCGTTTCTTATCTTTTGAAATTCAAATGTTTAGTTGTGTAAATAAAATAAGGCTTAAGCTTATTTTATTTTGGGTTGAAACTTGTGGCGTGGAGAGGATTTGGAGGAAAGCGTTCTTCTTCGGCGAAGAATGCGAAGAACGTGAAGAACGCGAAGAACGCGAAGAACGCCAAACCTGCGGAGAACGACGACGCGAAGCCTTGTACCGCGACGCCAACGGATCTCCCTTCGCGACGCTTCTTCCGCGACGATCCAACCCTGCGACAGCCTTCGATCGACAACAACCAAGGTAGGGGGTTGCGCTTCTTTTTATTTTCTTTTTGGATTTCAACAACTACATGGATTTAATTATTATTAATTAAATCCGTATGTTATTGGCCCTCGGAGATCGTCGACGCGATGACCTTCCGCGGTGTGACGATCACCTCCTTCCGCGACGGTCAATTCCGCGACGACCTCGCATCCGAGAGCGACGACGAGGTAGGGATTTATTTTGGGAATTACCCCCCATTTTTTTATATTCCCGTAATTGTTTCTTTAAAAAGTTAAAGAAATGGATTTGTGAACAATTTTAAAATTATTAAAATTGTTGTTTCCGTTCAAATAAGGAACCCATTTTTATGAAACAATTTTATTTCATTTAAAATTGTTTCGGATATGCGTTCATGTGTTGAACTTTATTTCTCCCGTTGTTTTTATCTAACGCGGAGGGTGCGGGTCAAACGAACACGGCCCGACAACCCTCCGTCGTTCTTCATGTTTTGCAGATTTGGCGGGCGACGACGGAACATGCCGCAACGGGTGTTTGATGATTCCGCAGTGAAGGACGAGTCCCGGGAGGAGCAGCGGCGAAGGCGGGAACAAAATCGGACCACCAGAGCGATCCCGGTGGCCCGCGGAACTCGCCGGCGGCGCCGGCAGCCGGGAGCGGCGGTGCCCCGGCGCGCCGCCGGACAGGCCGCCGCGACTCAGCGTGGCGGCGGCGGCACCCGCGGACCCGCTGTCGCGCGGGGCCGGTGCCCTCGGACGCGGCTGAAGCCGCGTCCCGACTCAGCGCGGCCCCACGCAGGGGGGCTGCGGCACCACCTGGCCGCGGGGGCGGCACCCCGCGTGCCACGACCTTCGGTCGTTCGGCCGAACCGGACCAGACCGGTTCGACCGGCCGGGGCGCGCGCAGGCCGGACCGGACCGGGTCAGACCGGGTCGGGTCGACCCGGTTCGGCCGACTCCCTGGGGGGGGGGGGGTCGGGCCGGGTCGGTCCGGGCCCGTACCCCCGTCTTCGGATGGACTTCGTTCAAATGGTCGTATCTTGAGATACGAGCCTCCAAACGACCCGCCGTCAGCGGCAACGCGATCCTTGGATCGAGGCGGTCGTTTCAGTATACTATACTCAAGGTGCACCTTTCTTTTCGGGAGTCTACGTAGTTAAAACTCTGTAGTTAAGCGTGCTTGGCCTAGAGCAAGGATCAGGATGGGTGACCTCCTGGGAAGTTTCCCAGGGTGGGTGTGAGACGGAAAGGCCATTAACTAACAGACCGGGCGTCCGATTAACGCACCGTCTGTTTCTTTGAATTCCTCTAAGTGAGACGGATCCTTTTGCATACTCCGCCCGAGGTTGGGACGCAGGTGGAGTACAGTCGGGTTGGTTTTGCCTTAAAAACCAACCGGGCCCCTAGGACGAAAAGGCCAATAACTCTCAGACCGGGCGTCCAATTGACGCGCCGTCTGCGACGTTGAGTTCCTGTTGTCGATACGGAACTTTTGGCGTCCTCCGCCTGAGAATTGGATGCAGATGGATAGAGGCCGGGTTGGATCGCACCGAAATCCAACCGGGCCCCTGGAACGGAAAAGCTGATTTCTTTCAAACCAGATGTCCGTTTGACTAACCGTCATCGGCGTTGGTGATTACGTTGAGTAACGGTCCCTATGAGTATACCCTATGGGAGTTCGGGGTACAGTTGAGATATGGCCGGGATTGGTTTGCTCACGAAACCAACCGGGCCCCTGGGACGAAAAGGCTAATAACTCACAGACCGGGCGTCCGATTGACGCGCCGTCTGTTGCATTGAGACCCCTATGACGAGGCGGTCCTTAGAGATACTTCCTCGTGGGACCTTGAGATACTTGGAGTATCGACCAGTAGCTTGTGGAGCGGACTCTCCCGGAGACGAGTGTGCGGAGTACGGAGACCGTGTAGCCTGCTGAGACCTGACGACTGCTTGACCGACTCGACTTGGAGTGAGTCGACTAGCCCAGTGGACGGAGCGCCCGGTATTTGGCGACAGACCCACGACAGACGGAGCGCCCGGTAGTTGGCCGCAAACTCGCGGTACTCGACAGGAGGAGTACCTCTGTAGGCTATTGGGGGGAGCGCCCGGTATTTGGCGACATACCCACAGCGGACGGAGCGCCCGGTAGTTGGCCGCAGACCCGCGGTACTCGATAGGAGGAGTACCTCAGCAGTCTTAGGTTAGTGAGCAGTACCTCGGAGTCGTGACAGGACCACTGTACACTTTAGAGACTGAGCTCTTCAGTAGTTACGGTTTCGATAATGAAAATCCTGGATTGAGCTGAGACTTTTGACCTTTGTGTTTCCTCATGATTGAGATGGGTTACTTGATAACTTAGGTATATGTATGGGCATATACCTAGGTAGTGGTTTTCCGCTGATCTCATGATCCTTGTGTTTCTTCATGATTGATATGGGTTACTTGATAACTTAGGTATATGTATGGGAATATACCTAAGTAGAGGTTATCTGTTGAGATCTTCTTTGTGGTTATCCTTGTTGGATTTAGTGAGACCTTGAGGGTCTCGGGGTCCCTACTGAGTATCGTTATACTCACCCCTGCACGGGCTATGCCCGCACCTCGTTGTGTTGGTTGCAGACGACAGGCAGTGCTGACGGAGACCGAGTGTTCGAGGACTGGATGGTACCCGGAGGTGGACTACACGACAAGTCAGTGTCCGGAGGTGGACTTCACGGTGAGACGACACTCGAAGGAGGTTGACGGACGAGAGTACTGTGGAGGCTATCTATACCTACCCTTCAGGTAGGAATCGTGGTGGACGATCCAGGAGCTGCGCCATCTGTACCTACCCTTCAGGTAGGATCCGAGGAGGACGACCCAGGAGCCGCTTCCATCCCTCTAGCTGTTGTCTTTTTCTGTTGTACTTTGTTCAGTTGTAGTTGTACTTTCTTTTGGGTTTGTATTCTGGCCCATTTACTTTCCAGCACTTCTTTTTGTACTTAGTGTTTTACTTCCGCTTGTACTCTGTGGTGTTTTGTTACTTTTATAAAGGCAATGCCTTCCCAGTTATCTTGATTTACGCCTTTGGTGCTAGTCGCCAGCCCCTGGCCTATGGAAGGCGGGCTTGGGGTAGTCACGGCACGGGCCCCGAGGACGGGTCGTGACAAATTGGTATCAGAGGTGGTCGGTTCTACCGCAGACTCTGATCTTTCTTTCTATGAAAAAATAGTGTTAAGGGTACCGAGTGTGGTTTTCAGTTCAGGGAGTCCAGTGTTGGTGCGGGCGGCCGACGTATCCATACACCAGGACCCTGACAACTGATTTCCGACTTTGTGCACGAAAACACTGATTGCGTGTGTGTTTTCAAAGGTTTCCCCCCTTAAAACAGCTCAAACCAGGTCAGCTCACCAGGTATAATCGTTTGACCATGTTATGTTGTTTCTTTTAGTATGCCTTTTCTCGGACGACCAGCTAGAGCCCAGAGGGATGTGCGTGCTGACAGCCTGTCGAGTGACGAGGCTTCGGTACAGGGCCCTCTTGCAGTTGAGGCACCAGTGGTACTACCATACGTTGGGCCACTGATGCCACCAGCCCCAGCAGTAGGCGATGCCCGCTACTTGAGCGCACTGCATGAGTTCCAGCGCCAGGGGCCACCCAGGTTCGGGGGAGAGACGGACCCGCAGGTGGCTGAGGATTGGCTGGAGGCTGTGGTGGGAGTCTTCAGGCTAGTGGGGACGCCATCGGACTTCATGGTGACCTTTGCTGCCATCCTTCTTCAGGCAGCGGCAGGCAGGTGGTGGAGCCAGTTGTTCCAGTTTTGCAATGGGATGGATTTCACATTGGAAGACTTCGATACCTTCTTCAGGGTGGAGTTTGTGCCAGTAGCTCTACACCCCGAGTGTGTTCAGGAGTTGCTGTCTTTGCCGCGTGTTTTTTCGATCAGAAGCCAAGTCATCTGTGGGCAGTAGACAGATGATGCAGAGGTCCAGGAGGACCAGACCAGCAGTTGGGCGATCTCGGGTTTTAGGACCGGTGGTGCGGGGCACCTGGGGTGGGGTCAGAGCCAGGCGTGCCAGAAGCAGACTGTGTTACTCGTGCGGTGGAAAGGGGCACCTGGCACGTGACTGTCTGACTCCTCGTACAGTTGACCCATAGGCTTTTGAGGAGCCACCGAGGCAGAGGCAGCGACGAATTCTTGAGAAACAGTAGAGCATTGGACAAGGCAGTAGAGCTCCTGGAGAAGGTGGACAGGAGCGGAACTAGTGGATACGCCTCTTGTACTTCTAGTTCCATGTTGATGTTGTTTTTGTGTCTTTGTACCATGAGCTGCAATAAAATAAAAACACGTATCTTGTGATGTTTGCTTTCCTGTCCTCTTTTGTGATGTTACTAAGTGGTCCTGGTTAAGACTGTTGACTTGACCCTCACTTTCGAAATTCTTACTGGAGGAGACCCAGTGACCTCACACTGATGCCGACAGTGTGACTCGACCCTTGGAGGTGAGAGTGACAGTTTGATCTCTTAGTAGTTACGTCGAGGCCTTACGACGTCATCCATGGCATGAATGCATCCTTCATTCCTGGATTGACTATATTAGGCAATGGGCGTGGTTCATCTAGAGAGGGGATGAGACCGGGATTCTCTTTTCAGCAAAGGAGAAATTTTAGCAGCTCTTCCAGATCGTATGCAAAGGAGGTGCAGTTCATCCAGGAGAGAATGAAGACTGCACAGTGCAGTAAGAAACAGGAAACCAGTTCCAGTCTTAGAGACTCAGGCGTGTTAAATGATTCAAGAAGAGGAAGCTTAAAGGAGAGATGAGTCTGCGAAGTGGTAGATGTGGAGGCAGAGATAGGAGAGCAGTATGAGGTGGTGTACATCTTAACCTGGTACAACCACCCGCCTTAGTTATTCCCGCCAGGCTTAGGGAGCTGGAGGGCGGAGGAAGAGTGCGGCTGCATGCGGTCAAGGAGTGTGACCCAATGGCTCTAGAAATGATTCAAGGGACAGTCTATGTCCACTACTAGCTGCTGTAGTAACAGACGTCGATATGAATCATTCCTCGCTTCCACAAATCTTGTTCCAGACCTAGAGTTTCCGGTAAGCCGTGGACTTGACCCTCACGTCTGGAGATACCTTTGGAGGATACTCGATAATCACACTTACGCCGACGGCGTGGTCAGACCCTCGAGGCGAGAGTTCTGGTTGGAATCTCTTGGTGGCAGCGTCGAGGCCTTACGACATTAGTTTGAGTATGGAATGTGCAATAACTGTTCAGACTCAAATTGACGGTTTTAGGCAAACGTTGGGATGGGTTTTCCTTGGTCGGTGGAAAAGGAAACCCCATGCAGTGCAGGGTAACTCTTGCACAGGAGGGTGCAACCGATCACTCTTGAGTCGGTCAACCTTACCCTCATAGCAGCAGTCGTTTTGAGTTTTAGTTCCAGCAAGAATTGGAGACCTCTTGAGTTCGAGGATGACGATCACGTCCTTATACGGGTCTCACCTCGACGAGGGTTACGGAGATGTGGCCAAGGCGTCAAGTTATCTCCGAGGTTCAACGGACCTTTCTAGGTCCTCAGCTGGGTAGGCAGGATGGTTTACCACTTGGTCCATCCACCTTAGTTGCACTAGGTGCACGACGTTTCCACGTATCTCAGCGGAGGAGATACGTGCACGACCCGACACAAATCTTTTACCATGAGGAGCTAGACGGTGGCGATGAGTGTCTTATACGGAGGTTCCTGTGGGTATCGAGGATAGACAGGAGCGGATCCTAGGAGGATGGTCGATTCCTCTTGTGCACTTTCTTTGGCAGCGCGGGAACCTCCAGGTGAGCACATGGGAGCGGAAGGCTCAGATGTGTGCTCAGTACCGCCTTTGTTTCCCTAAGTTTGTGTTGGAGCTTTACGGGGACGTAAAGCCCTGTGGTGGGAGTAATGTAAAGACCTGTAAATTTCAAGGAATTTTTTTTCTAAATTTTATTTGGAATTTTACAAGAGCGCAGCTTCTGACGGCGCCTGATTCCGTGGCCCGGTGTGCCCGGAATCAATTTCCGAAGTTTGGCTCGGGTACGTTCAGTGAACAGACGAGTGGGTTTTTCTAACTTTTGAACCGGTGCCCGAAATCAAATTCTGAGGGCTCCGATGAAATCGAAGCGCCGATATTCGCTTAGAAATTCCTCTTCCGGAGTTGCGTTTGCTTGGGTGTGGTTTTTAATTTTCGGGCTTAAAGTTAAAAAATAAAATAATTTTGCGACAACTTTATTTTATATCGCTTAAGCCACTTGAAGCCACTTAAAGGCAGCTTGAACTGAGTTGAACTGGATAGGATGCTATCCAGAAATATCATACCCCTTGGTAGGATATTTGTGAGGTGGGGCCTGCACGAGCCCCGCCGTTTCTTTCCGCTAAGAAACGCACCAGTGAAAACCCGTCTTAATGAAAGTCAACTGTCGCGTTTCTTAAAATCTTAACAGACCATTTAATTGGGTTGTTTCTTTCGTGAATTAAATGAGCTGTTTCTTTTGTTTAATTAATTCTACGAATTAATGGTTCGTTTCTTATCTATTGAAAATCAAATGATTAGTTGTGTAAATAAAATAAGGCTTAAGCTTATTTTATTTTGGGTAGAAACTTGTGGCGTGGAGAGGATTTGGAGGAAAGCGTTCTTCTTCGGCGAAGAATGCGAAGAACGTGAAGAACGCGAAGAACGCGAAGAACGCCAAAACTGCGGAGATCGACGACGCGAAGCCTTGTACCGCGACGACAACAGATCTCCCTTCGCGACGCTTCTTCCGCGACGATCCAACCCCGCGACAGCCTTCGATCGACAACAACCAAGATAGGGGGTTGCGCTTCTTTTTATTTTCTTTTTGGATTTCAACAACAACATGGATTTAATTATTATTAATTAAATCCGTATGTTCTTGGTCCTCGGAGATCGTCGACGCGATGCCCTTCCGCGGTGTGACGATCACCTCTTTCCGCGACGGTCAATTCCGCGACGACCTCACATCCGATAGCGACGATGAGGTAGGGATTTATTTTGGGAATTACCCCCTTTTCTTTTTATATTCCCATAATTGTTTCTTTAAAAAGTTAAAGAAATGGATTTTTGAACAATTTTAAAATTATTAAAATTGTTGTTTCCGTTCAAATAAGGAACCCGTTTTTATGAAACAATTTGATTTCATTAAAAATTGTTTCGGATATGCGTTCATGTTTTGAACTTTATTTCTCCCGTTGTTTTTATCTAACGCGGAGGGTGCGGGACAAACGAACACGGCCCGGCAACCCTCCATCGTTCTTCCTGTTTTGCGGATTTGGCGGGCGACGACGGAACGTGCCGCAACGGGTGTTTGATGATTCCGCAGTGAAGGACGAGTCTCGGGAGGAGCAGCGGCGATGGCGGGAACAAAATCGGACCACCGGAGCGATCCCGGTGGCCCGCGGAACCCGCCGTCGGCACGGGTCGCCGGTGCGGTGGCGCCGATAGCCAGGAGCGGCGGCGCCCCGGCGCGCCGCCGGACAGGCCGCCGCGACTCAGCGTGGCGGCGGCGGCACCCGCGGACCCGCGGTCGCGCGGGTCTGTTGCCCTCGGATGCGGCTGAAGCCGCGTCTCGACTCAGCGCGGCCCCACGCGGGGGGGCTGCGGCACCACCTGGCCGCAGGGGCGGCACCCCGCGTGCCGCGACCTTCGGTCGTTCGGCCGAACCGGACCAGACCGGTCCGACCGGCCGGTGCGCGCGCAGGCCGGACCGGACCGGGTCGGACCTGGTCGGGTCGACCCGGTTCGGGCCGACCGGGCGGCCGACTCCCAGGGGGGGGGGCCGAGCCAGGTCGGTCCGGGCCCGTACCCCCATCTTCGGATGAACTTCGTTCAAATTTCCGTATCTTGAGCTACGGGCCTCCAAACGACCCGCCTTCATCGGCAACGCGATCCTTGGATCGAGACGGTCGTTTCGGTATACTATACTCAAGGTGCACCTTTCTTTTCGGGAGTCTACGTAGTTAAAACTCCGTAGTTAAGCGTGCTTGGCCTAGATCAAGGATCAGGATGGGTGACCTCCTGGAATGTTTCCCAGGGTGGGTGTGAGACGGAAAGGCCAATAACTAACAGACCGGGTGTCCGATTAACGCGCCGTCTGTTTCTTTGAATTCCACTAAGTGAGACGGATCTTTTGGCATAATCCGCCCGAGGTTGGGACGCAGGTGGAGTACGGTCGGGTTGGTTTTTCCTTAAAAACCAACCAGGCCCCTAGGACGAAAAAGCCAATAACTCTCAGACCGGGCGTCCAATTGACGCGCCATCTGCGACGTTGAGTTCCTATTGTCGATACGGAACTTTTGGCATCCTCCGCCTGAGAATTGGATGCAGATGGATAGTGGCCGGGTTGGATCGCACCGAAATCCAACCGGGCCCCTGGAACGGAAAAGCTGATTTCTTTCAAACCAGACGTCCATTTGACGAAACGTCAGCGGCGTTGGTGATTACGTTGATTAACGGTCCCTATGAGTATACCCTATGGGAGTTTGGGGTACAGTTGAGATACAGCCGGGATTGGTTTGCTCACGAAACCAACCGGGCCCCTGGGATGAAAAGGCTAATAACTCACAGACCGGGCGTCCGATTGACGCGCCGTCTATTGCGTTGAGACCCCTATGACGAGGCGGTCCTTTGAGATACTTCTTCGTGGGACCTTGAGATACTTGGAGTATCGACTAGTAGCTCATGGAGCGGACCCTCCCGGAGACGAGCGTGCGGAGTACGGAGACCGTGTAGCCTGCTGAGACCTGACGACTGCTTGACCGACTCGAATTGGAGTTAGTTGACTACCCCAGTGGACGGAGCGCCCGGTATTTGGCGACAGACCCACGGCGGACTGAGCGCCCGGTAGTTGGCCGCAAACCCGCGGTACTCGACAGGAGGAGTACCTCTGTAGGCTATTGGGCGGAGCACCCGATATTTGGCGACAGACCCACAGTGGATGGAGCACCCGGTAGTTGGCCGCAGACCCGCGGTACTCGACAGGAGGAGTACCTCAGCAGTCTTAGGTTAGTGAGCAGTACCTCGGAGTCGTGACAGGACCACTGTACACTCTAGAGATGGAGCTCTTCAGTAGTTAGGGTTTCGATAATGAAAATCCTGGTTTGAGCTGAGACTTTTGACCTTTGTGTTTTCTCATGATTGAGATGGGTTACTTGATAACTTAGGAATATGTATGGGCATATACCTGGGTAGTGGTTTTCCGCTGATCTCATGATCCTTTTGTTTCCTCATGATTGAGATTGGTTACTTGATAACTTAGGTATATGAATGGGCATATACCTAAGTAGAGGTTATCTATTGAGATCTTCTTTGTGGTTATCCTTGTTGGATTTAGTGAGACCTTGAGGGTCTCGGGGTCCCTACTGAGTATCGTTATACTCACCCCTGCATGGGCTATGCCCGCACCTCGTTGTGTTGGTTGCAGACGACAGGCAGTGCTAATGGAGACCGAGTGTTCGAGGACTGGACGGTACCCGGAGGTGGACTACACGACAAGTCAGTGTCCGGAGATGGACTTCACGGTGAGACGACACTCAGAGGAGGTTGAAGGACGAGAGTACTGTGGAGGCTATCTGTACCTACCCTTCAGGTAAGAATCGTGGTGGACGATCCAGGAGCTGCGCCATCTGTACCTACCCTTCAGGTAGGATCCGAGGAGGACGACCCATGAGCCGCTTCCGTCCCTCCAGCTGTTGTCTTTTTCTGTTGTACTTTGTTCAGTTGTAGTTTTACTTTCTTTTGGGTTTGTATTCTGGCCCATTTATTTTCCAGCACTTCTTTTTGTACTTAGTGTTTTACTTCCGCTTGTACTCTGTGGTGTTTTGTTACTTTTATAAATGCAATGCCTTCCCAGTTATCGGGATTTACGCCTTTGGTGCTAGTCACCAGCCCCTGGCCTATGGAAGGCGGGCTTGGGGTAGTCACGACACGGGCCCCGAGGACGGGTCGTGACATTGTGGTCGAAGGTTGATGGTTGGATTCCACATGGAAAGGGAAATGGTGTTCCTTTTGAATGATGGATAAATGTTTTAGGGGATACTACTGACATGTATTTGATGTCTTATAGGCATGTCTTGATTATTTTCATGATATAATATGGGAATCAACATGTCATGGAAGACCTCTCTTGGGGTTTCTTCATGACCAATTCACTTGTCCTGGATGCCTTCACATGAGTGAAGAACGCATGTCAAAGAGATTTGCATGATAAAAGTGGAAATTTATGGTGTCTTGCACATGATCAATGAAGTCATTATGATATAATTTTTCATGAATGACATTACACATATTTAGATTATCACGTGAAAATGATGGCATGTCTATGAGCAATCCGATGACAATGATGATAAGAGAAGGACTCATTCGTGTGATCAATGTGCATGGTGTAGGATTTCTTTTCAAAATCAAGGTGGGAAATTGTATGGTGATTTACATGGTCAACATTACATATCCTCATGATGTCACAAGATGTAATATCCCAGATATTCCGTATATATTTTTAATTATATGGATTTTTTACGATACCGTGAAATCTGACCGCACATGATTCATAGGTCCGGAGTGCCCAGAATGATCCATCATAAAATGTGATAAGCTTAAAATTTCACATATGAGTACTTTTTCATGAAAAAATTGGAGTTACTATTAAAGGGGTTCCTGGATCAGAAAACTGAGGGCACCGTTGTGTTCAGGATGGAGGGTTTACCCTAGGCCTGACTTAAATTTAGTTTGTGAAAGCCTCCAGTGACAAATCCCTAAATTGGAATAACTGTAAATAAAATTATTTTATTTTTAAAATTCTTATAACTCATGAACGGTAACTCGGATTAAAATTTTTTTACCACTACTGAAGCCATGTGGGTATTCATTCCTAAGGTGGATCCTAACATTGGATGGCACGGTCCAGAAGTGAATGTTAGTTTTTGGCTGCAAATAAAATAATTAAGTAGCAATTATTTTCTTATTATATTAAATAACTCATTAACGGTAATTCAGATTAGAAATTTGAGAGTATAGTGGATCCAGTTAGGGATTTTTTCCCTTAGGCAGAACCTAACCTCGACTGACATGGGTTGAGGGTGACTATTAATATTTTTTGAACTTTTTTTAAGGTTCGTTCAGTCAACGTGTGGGTGGCGATTTATATATTTTGAACATTTTCATAGACTAAAAATCTGAGGGCACCATTGAATTTGAAACACCAGGATTCTATTAAAGGAATATTAACGTCGACCGACAAGGGTTGGAAGAAAAATTTAATTTTTTATCTTTAAAAATAAAAATTACTAATGGTTATTTTATATTTCTTATTACAACCATTGGAAAAACGGTGGTTGGACCATTTTTCCATGTTATACCATTAATGGAAAGCCCTTAAGTATTATAACCACACTGTTTGGAGTTTTTATTAGGTTGTGTAACCACACAATTCAGAAAACAATTAATATGTTCATTATTTAGACTCATTAATGAACCAAGTTAATTTTGTGGTGCATTGATTTCCCCCCCCCTATATTTAATCCGAACTCATTCTTGGGTTTTGGGAGAGCTATGAGAGGAACATCTCGAGAAGTGGAAATGTCATTCCTCTCCGACGAAGAATGTTATCGAGTGACATATGTAATGGGAATCGACGGGTGATTAAAAGCACCGATGAACACCTCCAGACGTGTGCACTCCCTCATCCTCTGTGGAATATCTTACAAATTCGAGGTAGGAGGTTTAATAATAAAGTTTGTGTTTGTTTAATTAAATTGATTCCTCCTGTTATGATGTTAAAACGGAGGGCATGGGCCAAACGAACAATTCCCGGACCCTCCGCCTATTCGTTTATTGATGTGTTCTTCATGATACAATTTTTAACTCAATGGAATGAGGATAAAAGATGGAGAAAAATGACAGAGGCATCCCAGGAGGGTTGTAGGAATGTCGAGAAGGAATAACTGACCACCAATACTCACTCAGTATCCCACGAAAGATTTTCATGTGCAACAACACCAGCGACTAGCTCCGAAAATGAAGAATGAGGACAATGCTCGCTGGCGACGGATGATGGTGGCACCACTCGGTTCTATAGTGAATGAACAAGTAACCGGCTCCTGCTGTCTCCATGGATGAGGGAGGCCAGCTACGGATGCCAATTCGGATGAGGGCGGTGCCACAACAGATGAGGGAAGCACCGCTCGGTGCCACCGCTAATGAGGGCGATGCCGCTAGGTGCCAATGCAGATGTGGGTAGCCGTGCTCGCTGGCCGCGATGAAGCAGGCTGCAGCTTCGAAGCTACAAAAAAGTGAGGGACTCCCTCCCTACATGTCCTGTAGACACCCAGTCGGAACAACCTAGCACCTCCAATTAATGAGATGAATGGATCTTTTAGCTATTCGGGAGGCGGACCGTTTGACCCACGTGAGGGTTGCTAAAGCTGGTGGGCCGAGCCACCGGGGCCTAGCAGGCCGAGCCCACAGTGGACCAGCCCAACCGGGCCAGCACAGGCTGGTTTGGGTGGGCCGTGTTGGAACCGGACCAGGCCGTGTTGGACCCGAGCCGGGTTGGGTCATCCCGGCCTTGATGGGACGGAACCCGGACCCCACTCCGGCCCAGATATTCTTAAAATGTCGTATCATGCGAACCTGATGTCTGTTTGATGAAACTTCTATGGCACTAGGTTCTTTGGAGGATGATAGTAATATTTTGATAATCCGTGATATTTTTGAGGAACTTTGGTGTGCGGCTGGGTTAGATCGACTCTGAATCCATCTAGGACCTCGGCACTAAAATGAAAATAACATATAGACTGGGCGACTGATCAAAACGCCATCTGTTGAGTTGGAAACTTTATGGAATGATAGATCATTAGGTAACTTCTTCATGGGACTTAGTGCAGGTTGAAATGCAACTGATGTCTTGAGGAGCGGTTTCTTCTAGAAACAAGCTTACTGTGAGTATGAATCATGTGTCTTGCTAAGACGTGAATAATGAAGAGAGATTCTATGTGAATCAGCACCGAGGGATTCTATGTGAATTAACCCCTAGTGATTCTATTTTAATCATCAACCATTGATTCTATGTGAATCAGCACCCATCGATTCTATGTGAATCAGCACCCTGCGATTCTGTGTGAATAAGAACACAATGATTCTATTTGAATTGGCACCCAGCGATTTTGTGGGAATCATCTCCCAACAATTTTGTTTGAATCATCACATAGTGATTCTGTGTGAATATGCAACTCGGGATTATGTTTGAATCATCACCAAGAGATTATGTGTGAATCAACACCGAGAAATTCTATATGAAGTAGCACATATCGATCATTTGTGGGTCTTAAGGGTGGTAATTACATATCGATCCTCTTTGGGTCAACCACAGTGCATCTTGACAGAATAAGACAATCTAGCTTTAATGTTAATCATTTGTACTATTGTACTCATTTATAACTAGTTCGAGTTGGATATTTTTCATTTTGATTTGTGATTGGGATAATTCTTTATGGTTTTTCCATTTTTGGATTCTTAGAGTCCTTCGGGAGTCTTGGGGTCCCTAGTTGGTATTTTATACTCACCCCTACATGGGATTCGCCTGCACCTTGTTTTTTCTAGTGCAGACGTTGAGTTTCATGGATAACACTATAGAAACCAGGGCCAGGTGGTACCCAGAGGTGACAGTTGATATGGAGAGCGGTGGAGATAATCTGTACCTACCAATTATATAGGATCCTTGGCAGAAAATCTCAGGAGCAATTTTTTTCTATTATGTTTAAATCTTATCAGATGGGCTTGTTTTCTAGACACTTTACTTTCAGTACATACTATTAAAATTTTGTGGTTACTAGTTGAGGTTTCACCTTACTCTTCTATTTTGTTTTACTTTTTCATAGTGTACCCTACATGTGTGTGTACATGTTTTGAGGCAATACATTTCCATTTTCAGGAAATGATTTTTTGGTGGTAGTATCCAACCTATGGACTTTGGAACGTGATCTTGTGGTATTCATGGCAGTGGGCTCGAGGGATGGGTCGTGACACATGAAAAATCACACATGATAGTGGAAAGTCTCATGACCATGTCGACATGTCTATAGGTGATCACAATATAAACCTAAATTGTCCAGGAATTGATATATGAGAGACATTACTTCTCTACAAGCACCTATTGACATAGAGATATCAGTGGAAAATCATCCAATAACGTGAAAATAATCTATTCACACTTTGGGTCATGGGGATATGTTTATGAACTATGTATTATCCTAATTTTATGTATCATTCCCTATGGGAGTATTCCATGGCCACATGGGAAATTATATTACATGGATGAATACATGTATATGTTGTCATGTTGGAGGTAGATTTCATAGTGTTTTTATATAACTAGAGGGTGAATTCCCATGGTCACTTGTGCATATTAAAGTCACATATATTCTATTTGATATCTTCATAATGAAACTGCACCATATCGGATTACTATTATGATTTGCATGATACTAAAAAGGTATTTGGTTGAGTCCTTCATATGTATATAGAGGCTTATCATTTGAACCATAATAATGGATGAAATTTTATGATGCATGGATAAGGGGAGGACATGGAATATGAGATGCTTGTCTCTGGTGTTTTTATTAAATGGAAAATGACACGTGAAATTGAATGATAGTGGTATTTCATGTTTATTGTTTTATTCCTATGGACACCAACCTGGGAATCACCTTATCGATGGAATCTACTAAAGGAACACATATATGAATGAGCTAGATGAACCTAAACTATCAACCTTCAATGGCGTGATCCCTATGTGGTCTTGCAATGAACTATCTAACTATGCCAACAACCCAAGGGGTTGTTACTTTCAATGATTAAAACTTCCATGGATACCCAAAATCACTGCATGATAGATGGTTCATAATATTCTTAGGATCAAAGGTTTTCTTTCCCATTGGTTTTCAACTAACAAACACTAGAGTTTTTGTGTTGTGAGTTTGAGGTCCTACCTTATCCTATTGAATGATATTTCATTACACATGAAATAACTTGACCTAAAGGGAGGTCTATAATTAGGTTATGTGAACATGTATAGGGGTAAAATTTGGGGATTTCATTATGGGATACAGTCTGCATAACATAGAAGGTGAATTTCTATAACTACCCTTAAAGAATTTCAAATGTGATCACATGATTCTAGGGATATTATATGAGAAAATATCATAGATACTTTAAATTGTATGTTAATGAGGGAGATTCAAATGATAGGGATGATTATCCAAGGGAGTTTGGGTCCATGTAGAGACGTTTCTCTATATGAAATACCCATGAAATCATCTTGTCATGCGATTTTTCTATGTTTTTTTGACCACATGATGAGTTCTTTTGATGAAATCCTATGGTATATTCCCATTTGAGGGGACCCTAATTTTCCTGGAGGAGATCTATGAAGGCAGTGGCAAGCAGTAGTTTTTTCATTTCTCCTATACACTACTCCCTTTCCCCCTTGTGTGTGTCTTTCTTGATGTGGAAGATGGGTATTTATAAGCTGAAGGATGCCGAGTATGATGTTTCATTGGAGGGATGGAATATCATGTTTATCTACTGAGAAAGTGGAGGCTTTTATAAAACTACATCAATATACTGTGAGGTGGATTCACCTGATCATTAGCCCTTTATGATATTTCTTTCTTATGTTGACATGATTTGTTTTCATTTTCAAAACTATGTGATAGAACCTATTTATTATGATTTATTTTAGATGAAAAATCTTACTGAAAAAGAAAGGTCTTACAGTTGTCAACTTATCTTGCTAATCCCAATGATTTTCAATACATTGATCTCATGATCAAAGAATGATCTCATGACAGATTCACGATTTGATGGATGTTCTTATTTCATTCCACTACGTCTTGTTATGTGATTCTCTTGAGGGATCAAATACATGAAGGAATTAGGGAGTTGATCATAGGGGTCTCTATATTGGTTGTCTCTCCCTCACATGGTTATCAACATATTACTGAATATACTAGAGATGGTGATCACCGAGTTATCATGAAATTTGTATTGAGTCACCATGTTATTTTGAACCAATGACAAAAGAGAGTATCAGATGAGTCAGAGGTTAAGGAAGGGGGTCTCACAATATGCATGATCCATTTGAATATATGCAGTGGGATATTTAATAAATTCAAACTCATGATTCACATGATTGAATGGAGGGCTAAGATTGGATGACCAATGATTGAGTGGATATGATTCAATAAGATGAAAAGTACCTTGAACATCTCATCCCACATCGAAATCACGCTTTTCCTTAAAACCATATTATATGATATTATGAGAACACTATTCAGTCAACAGAGTAATGGGGATCAACACCTGAACACCTACATAGAATAAAACCTAGGATTCTTCCCACATACATTCTAGATTGGACAATGTGGACCATCGATCATGTGCACCATGTGACCTACACATGGTCACACCTCCTTCATGTGGGAATTAAACCATCCATCAACTTCTAGCTGAATGAGGTTGGCTCCCATGGTAGTGGTTGAATTTTTTTCCACACAGTCATGTGGTAGAAGAGTAGTTTGGATGGCTAATTTATTGGATATATTTTTTCCCTAAGGGTGGGAAAAGTTCCATATCAATAGTCACCAAATGTTTCCCGTATATCTAGTCCCAATCCCAAATGTTAACAGATTCCTAGAATCATCCATTTTCATTTCCATATAGACTTCAATAATATATAATAATAAGGAAAAAGCATATAACCCCCAATTATGGGTCCCGAAAACCCCCTTTCCATAGAATGAGAATCATTTAAAATTAAAAGAATCTTATCCTGTAGTAAAGTTAGATCACTTTTTCCTTTATCTGAACAGTTCATAGTCTCAGATTTTGATCATCATGGGATGATTTGTTTTAGAGTATATTGACTAAGGAATATCAACTTCCATCATGATAATGCTTTTGACCATGATTGTTTTTTTAATACAATACAGCTAGTAGATTTTTCTTGGGGTATCAATATCCTGATTTTTGAATGTGTATAAATTAAGAAAACAGAACATGGATTAGATGAGAGGAATCTAGGGGATAGATCTGAAGTATACTATATAGATGTCACTATGTATCCCATGAGTTTAATAATCACGTCGTATATAGTTATAAAATATACCACTAGGAAGATCAAACACACAAAAAGAAAACATAGGTTCATAAATAAATAACTCTTTGATTAATGCACTTATATAGATCTGGATTATAGTTAGTAAGGGGAATGTCACTATTTTGCGATGAATTTTCAATTAGAGACACATGTTTCTGTGAGTATGCTTTTAAGAAGATCCACTATGTCAATATTTTGTGTGAAATACAAATAATATCCAACCATCAAAATTTAGGTTCATGACATACAAGGGGATTCTCTTGTTAAATAATCATGTATACACATCGACATGAAATTATTTATTGATGTAACTACGAAAATAGTTTCGAGATTTATCTTATTTGAAAGGATAATTTGGGCACAATATCCATCCAAATTGTAAAATAATATAATGTATTCCTATATCATTGTACCCTAAGACTATATATTGATTTTCTATGAGGCCTAATTTTGTTCCTTATAGGCTTTGTATCTCTTTATTTACTATTCCCTAAATTTTTACTATGATTCATATGCTGGAATACATAGATGGAATGGATATAGATTTCTCTCAGGCCTCCTTAATAATGGTTTTCAACCTGAAATTTTTTTATATGAATTTAATTTTACAAAATTTCAATATATCATGAATCAAACATAATTCATGTCTATCAAGTAGTGTGTCGACCATTTCCTAGTACCACATTATTGGGATTTCACCATGAAAAGCATTGTGTCTCTTTAGATGTGATGTTTTAGGGGCTTCTGAGATAGACCGTGACTGTGATATATTTTATAGGCATTTAGCTCGGACAATCATTGTTCCCTTTTTTAGGGTCATTAAGATTACACATTTAATGTTTTTCATTTTAGGGTCTCATATCATAGACCTTTAATGTGTTTTAGTTTAAGGACATATTTCATAGAGCCTTGTTGTGATATATTTTAGGGAAATCAAGTTAGACCTTATATGTAATATAGTTTATGGTATTCTAGCTTTCACCTTATGGAATATGGGGTTAAATGACTATGGATGACTCAAAATAATTTTGGGATATATGTTCCATCAAGGTGTTTCCATAGATCATGATGATTGGATTTCCTTTCATGTATGAAGAAGATTACTCTGATTTAGAGGTCAATGTTTTTATGTATTGGTATCATTATCAGACATATGTTTAGCTACACTTTTCCAAGCTATATATAAGAATTAGGTGACTAATTTTGGTTTTGGGTGAAATAATAGGGATTCAGGGTCCACTTGGATAGGTGGAGTATGTTTTATATAATTCATAACCCACAATATTGATTTAGTGAATATTGGAGGGGAAATACATGTTGGGGATGTAATATAACACCATGATGTTCTTGGATCCAACACAGTTTCTCTGGGGCTCTGGAGGATTTGAGTTCCTTTCTTGTAGGGAGTAGATTCCACTAATCATTTGGTCAAATCCCATATGCAAGAATATATTGGGTTTACATTTATGGCCATGTATAGAAGATCCCCACTCTTTTTGAGGGATTTATTATATATACAAAGACTCATATTCAAAACCAAATAAGTATAATAAGGAATAAAAATAATCCATGAAGGGCTTTGGCACCATAGGATAATTGATCTCATAATGTGACTATCAAGCCTGGAACCCTTGGGTTTCAAATTATTTGGTGTGGGAAACTAAAGGTTTGTGAATAGATGGTTTCATTACTTTTTTGTGAAATGGACCGAATCATATTGACATAACATCGAAGACGTCAAATATATTTGAATTGTCTAGTAAATTGAATTGTAAATCATGGTCCAATGTTATTTGATCATGAGGAATGTATGGGAAAATCATAATGAGAATGACCCAAAACACCATTATGTTCTTGATTCATCTACTGTGACGTCAGGTTCACAAGAACCAGGAAGCCGTTTATGTAGAGGCATTTTTTCTCGGGTAGATGAATCTTAATCCCTTATGTGATAAAATAATAGTCAATATGAGATAATTATTTTCCATTAAAAGGTCCATGAAATGTTTTAATAGGCCCAAAACTATCAAATTATGAATAGTAATTCATGGAAAATGTGACATTCAAGAAGGTTTTGAGTACCCTAAAAGATCTGTCATCACCTAGTGTACATGTTATTACATCAAGGAGTTGTGAAAAATAATTAATATAAACATTTCATGGACTAGGGGTCATGTAATAATATTTTTGAATTTACAAGGGAAATGATTTGCAACCTATAAACATTATACATTATTTTTCAGTGTCCTGATTTTTTCATAAATTCCTATGGTGAAGAGATTATCGAGTGAAGACCTGATTTTTTCTTAGGCTTCCCATTTCTAGTATTCATCCTAATGTGTTTTTTTCTCATTATCTATTAGTTTATGGACATGTAATTTAGGCCAATATATGCTTGAGTCTAAGTTCATAATGGTTTGAACAAAGATAACAATGTTTAATGGTGTGATTCAAATGGTCCTAATATGTGAGATCTCAAACAACATCTTAATTTAGATACCGAGGGTCAATTTTAATTCAACATAAATCTATGATACATCTTATAATTTTGTAAAAAATGTCTCAATGTTTCTGGTAAGAGTAATGATATGGGACAGACATTCTACGAATGACCCCAAACACCCTCAAGTGGTGAGATTTTCTATGATGACATCATGCTAAATAAGATTATAAATACATTTACATGAAGCCATGATGCCTCTAGTTGGAGGTTCTTTAGCCTTTATGCTTGAACATTAAGGACAAAGTGATATAGTAGCTTTACATTCCATGGACCATGAATGGGTTGTGAAAACACGAGGTGTTCAAGACATAAAATATGGTATATGGGTCATGGAACCTAAAATATGGTGGAAAACCCCCAATTTTTTTGATTACCATAAGGATCTTGTGGTTGTTTGATAATAAATGATAATTGGTGATAGTAATCACTATTTAACATAATGTTTAAAGGATTTATTTGTCTCTATGTAGTTGAATTTTATGTTGTAAGGTCTTTTTCCATGCATTTTATCGACATGCAGTAAGGAATTTTTTGTTCTGATACTATAATTACGTGAGACAAGAACATTAGAATTTCAATTTAATGCCATGCGTTAAGGACATGACAATTGTCCTGAAAAATTGTGAAATATATATTTCATGCACAAATTGTATTACTGTAGAACTATCAAATATGTAAGGAAAATGGGTTTGTATGAATCATCCCATATGCAGTTAGGATGAATTATTTTAATTGTTTTTAAGGTTAGACCTAGGATTTGAGATCTAACTGTCACTATATATCATATGGTTGAATGAATAATTCCACACATAGATCTAGAACAGGAAACACTATGGGAATGATTGGTCCAAACATAGAGGTGCATGTTATTTTAATTTATTATTACATTTTGACCTAGAATTAAAGATTCATATATTTCAATTTGTATTGTGATGAAAGGAATTAAAACCCATGATGTAATTCATGAACTATAGAGTATAAAATCATATGAAAAGGACTTTCACGTCCTGACAAGAAGAAGGATATATTAGCAGGACCCATGGATGTAAATCTAGGTGTATCTATATATCTGATTTTAATAGGAATAAAGACATATGTTGTTTATAAGAGAGGAACATCATATACAAGTAAAAACTATACACATATAGGATAAATTTATTTATATTTGTTGCCACTCTACATGAGATTTTTCTTATAAGAATCACTATGCATATTGTGATTTCAGGAATCAAGTCACATTTACTTCATTAATGGTGGTGCGGTATGTGACGAATCACCAACAATAGTGGTCCTCTTGGGTGTGGTCCATTGGAATGTGAATAATTATGTCATGAATTGAACACAAATGGTGGTTTTTATCTTCATGATATGATGAATAATTGTATTCCATTAATGTTATTTAATTTAGGAGAATGATAATCATGTCATGGAATTGTATTCTTTGTTCATGTTGGGATTACATTACAAAAATTTAAAAGCTCATGTTGGCTATTCTCATTATGAGAGACAATGAATGGATAGGGTTCCTCTGACTATTGAATGGAGAATAAGTACCAGATAGGGAAATTTTGTGTTAAGTGGTATGTAGATCATGTTATAGGATTAAGGGATCCCTACGTTTCTCATTGAGACAATAATCATGTAATAATTATTTATTAAAATCAATGTAGCTTCATATTTTGTGGTTAGGAGATAATCTGTGTAATTAAATATCATGCAATAATGATGTGGGTGACTTGATGTGGAAGTGAAGGAATGTTGTCGATGGAACCAAGAGTGGAGGTTTAAGTGTCACTATGTATCCGATGATTGATGAAATCAAGGCCCTCATAGTTCATGAGGAACCATGTAGTTTAGTGTTATGTATTAAGAATATAGGATGCCCATGGTGAAAAATAAGTAACAATTTGGATCAAGGCAGTTCTATTTAATCTCGTAAAGGCATGTGTATTGTAGTATAACATCTTACATTAAGGATGCAGATGGCCCAACTAGAAAAAAATGGAATATTGAGTTTGGTTCTATGAATAGTTGTCCCAGAATCACTACATATTCTATTATGGTAGGAATTAATCCACACAATGTTTGTATGAATAGAAATTCTTTATGTGATGTTATCTCTCACTTGGGGACTTGGGAATTTCATCCTTTTATTTCCAAAAAAAATATTGTCTGAGGTGATCCATTAGTGAGATGCTTCTACTCATGCAGTTTAACAACGTGTGGTGAGGACAACTTCCATATAGTTTAATGACATATGGTTATGATGAACTCTGCACAGATTAATATAATTTGTATAGGATGAATGCTATAAAGTTTAATGTGATGTTTTTAGAAATAACTCTGGACCTTCCTTTATGACATAGAATGTAGCTCATAATTGGATGTGGAAATGGGTCGAGATTGTTTGGGATGTTTCTTTTAGTTAATACTCTCCATATCTCCATGTAATCTTCTTCTTCATCAGATCTATATGTCTTTATCTTCTCCAAAACACAAAAGTTTACTCTCTTGTTTTCCTATTGAGCATGGTAAAATGTAGTCAATGGATTTTGGGGAACTATATAAGTTTAAACCTATTATTGTGAGAAAAATTCTATATGATGTTTCCTAATAATTTTTATGCTTTCTATATTAAGGTGTATCGTATTTTTGAGAATGTCTCTATATGATGGTGTATGGGTAAGGTAATGATCACCATGTACATGGGAGATATAACCATATGGAATTGGACCATGATGAATGTCAGGATTTTAGTTTTATGTCATCCATCTCTATAGTACCAAGAGGAGGACTATCTTGGTAATTATCACAATCAACATCAGTTTAAGGACTTTTAGACCCTTGGGATGTGTAGAATATATCATGAACCACCTCAAAGAAAATTAGTATTCAGAAAGGCATGGTTATAAACCTCACTATATATCATGGGTCAAATATGATTCCCTACATTTGGGGGTTGAGTATGTATATTAGCATATTCTATGATAGTAACCAAAATATATTGAAAAATGTTTGGTGATGTGGGAATATGATCCCAGTGGTGGGAAGTTGTTGGACTATTTCAATGAGATTCATTGTCAGGGATATAAGAATGTCATGAGGCATGTGTCAATCTAACATGGTGGGACATTTCTACAGTAGGGATATGCTCCCAATCCTTGGACATTGGAATATGACTATGGTCTTCCTTAATGGTATTTTTATCCCATCATGAGGCATGTTCCACTCTCACTTTGTAACCCCTACTTGGATTGAGAATATATTCATGGTTCAAATATGAATTCCATTTTAGAATTTGTTGAAGGACCTCTAAAATGGTAGAAGGTAAATGATCCTCCTCCAGTATTCTTCTAGGATATTGTCTGTATCATTATTGATATGAACATGACCATTTCATAGGGCATGTGCTACGTCCAATTCATGAAACATGGCCAGATCAGGGATATGTGCCTGATCCAGAGACATTTTAGTATGTCGCCAGTCTTTTTTTCATAGGGGTATGATCCAATCCCAAGTTATTTTCCACTCTCACTCATTGAGAAACAGATAGAACAGATATATTATCTGAATCTCTGGCATTTGGAATATTCTTATGGTCTTCACTGAAAAGAATATGAGCCTATAACAGGGTATGTAATGCTCTCACATAGCGAGCTCATATTAGAACCATGATATGAGACTCACCCTTATGACATGTCCTTTACTGGGATATTCTATTAATCATCTTAGTTGGGAGAAATGAAATTTTATTTCTTTGGAGTAGCCACTTTTTCATACTTATCATATTTTTTTATACTCTAGATATCATGATAGGAATATAGTCATATCAATACATCTTCACCAGAAAATAACTGCATAACACCTCTATTATTATCACAATTATCAGCACTTCATTAGGGAATGTTCATGAATATATTATTCTAGGATCTATACTACTAAGATTTTTTTCCGATGCCTTTGATTGGAGTGGGGATATACTCCCACTCTATTCCTCCAAGATCCATTATAATGTGACGATATACATTAAGAATGGGGTTATGGATTTACACCTTCATCATGCGTGATATTTGAATATGATTGCATAAATATTTTGAATAGTAAAGGGTTTTTCCCCTCTCTCTCTATAATCCATTTTTTCTGCAGTTCAAAATGTATTATTTACAATAAAATATGAATTTTTGTGGAGAATAACTATCAGATAATTCTGTTAGCAACAATCTATGGGGTATTGGAAATTTTATGATATTGTTAAGATTGAGATATTACTGAATTAGTGGTGCTTTTGGCAATGAAATTTTCCACATGATGTGGAAGCTGTCCCATTAAGATTAAGATGCCTCAAATATTATTTTCCTCTAATCATAATTTTTCCCAAGTAATTTGACCACATGCAGTAAGAACATGAATATGGTAGATATGGAAAAATATTGAATATGGATTCCATAAAAATCTCATTAAGATGAAAATCAAGTCGTACATAGGTTTATAAAACCTGTAAAGTTTTAATGTCATATGGAAAATAAATTAGACATTTAGTTTAACATCTTGTGGTATGGAAATGAATATAGGACTATGGGATAAGATATAAAATTTGGTGTCCCTATATATTTCATTGGGATGAGAATCAATCCATATGTAGTTATAGAAGTCTTGTGTACTTGAATTACATATATAAAGGAAATCATCCATGCATTTTCAAGCCTTGATGTATGGATGATGGTCATGTAATTAAATGTCTTGAGATAAGAAGAATGGTTCTGTAGTTTAATATATTCTTGTATGGATAAATTCCACATAGTTTAATATATTAATGGTAGTATGTTGACCATGTATATTGAAATCTTGCAGTGAGGGTGGCATCCATGAAATTTAATTAATTTCAATGAGTATGATGGTTAGGTAGTTTGATGTATTTTGTTATGGATGAAATCCAAGAAGTTTAACGTCTTGCAGTGGGGATGCGATCCCAATAGAATAACATTATGTGGTGAAGACGAATGTGAATAACCTATTATAAGTGTGTCACTTCCCATGGTACTTGGATAACTCTTATGCATGCTATATGTGTTCCACGATCCTTCAACTCTATCAAACCCGATCATAAGTACATATCCGATAAATACATGAAGAAAAAACAGCTTTCTATTGTGTTCATGCGATGAGGATGGATGAGGAAATATTTTTCATGGACAATTAGCCATGTCTCATTCAGCCTCCATATTTTCATGAGATCTATAAAACCATTTTCATGATGTTATAAAAATAATTTAAGACATTAATTATTTGTTAAAAATAAGTTTTATTAAGTAATAAATGAAATAAGGCCATTTAGTCTTAGGAGGAATGTTGAAATGGAACTTCTGTACGACTGGAGAATCATGTTCAATGTGATAAGATGATTATAGTGAAGATTCAAGTGTTAGTGGATAAAATATCACCATGTCCAACCACACATGGATCTAGTCATTATAAGAAATACAACATTCTATTGTGTTCCCTATAGGTCGATGGTAGGGGAAATTGTTTTTATAACCCATAAACCATACCTTAGTATGATTTCTAATTTTTAAGAGCTTTATCCAACCATTATCCAGGGAATATTTGAAATACATCAGAATATGTCTTGATTGGAAGGAATATAAGTTTCGTTTGACTGTCATGAAATGATAGTAATGAATTATTCCTCCCCCACATGTTATATATGCATCCATTGATACAAAAACATGGATCAGTATCAAGCCTGGGGATATAGAGAAATGGTCTTTATTGGTCATGGTGATGGTGAAGAAGGATTTGGGGGTCCAATATGATGAAGAAATATCACAATGATCAAAATATCCCAACCCACTTGGGTGTTTTATGGTAACATCTGAGTTTAAATAGTCTGTAGAATATCCCTGATGCAGATATGGAAACCATGTAAATTTCCGTATCCATATGGGTTACAGAAAGGTGCAACAATATCATGAATTTTCTAAATGAAGGGATCAAAAATATGTAAATTCCCCCAACCTTGTGAGTTAGGGAACATCAGTATAAAGAGGGATTCCACTAGCTGATACTAGTACATCATCCCGAGAAAGAGATCTCATGAATATTATCACAATTATATCCCAAAGAAACATATTCTCTCATTGGAGTTGGATCCTAATTTCTTATACAAGAATTTCCATTTCATTTTCAAGGGGATGGCAGGTTGTAACCATGAAAACACCCCCTACTCTCTTAGTGTAAGGGTGAGTGGATGATGACGGGAGTTTTAAAGTGGATGCTGGAGACTAAATCCAATGTTTTTATTTTCCATATGCTGTATCTTTATTTCCCTCTGAAATACAATCATGGTAGGTAACACCTTCCATAGATGTATGAAATATGTCGATGAGCCATTCATTACCTATGACATTGGAAGAAGATAATCCAACCTACTATGAAACAGAAGAGAACAATATGGTATGATTATACTATTATAGTGTCTTATTATACAGATATAATGAGGAGTCTACATATCTAATTTTTATCATATTGAATGATCCATTAGAAGACATGTTGTAGTGTTTGATGGAGGACCTCATTTGGGGGGTCGGTTCATGGTATACCATTTGAGGGTTCAATTCCTATCGTACCATTTTAGGGTTATGTTCCTAGGATACAATTTTATAATTCAGTGACAATAGTTTTATTTGAGTGGTTGGTTCCCAGGATACCATTTGAGTAGTCATTTCCCATGATACCAATTGAGGGGTCGATGCCCATTATGAAGATGATAATAGGTTAAACCCTAAAACAACCCCCCCCAATCTCTATGGGCTATGGTGATCCATGGTATTCCAATGTAACCAAGCTAGTTGTGATGAAGTCAAAATTTCCTAGATAGTGATGATGTGCGATTTAATTTGGGTGACTGTCAAAATACTTTGCTGGGACTCAAATAGATTGGTGGTATCATGGATGTATGCTTATATTAATGTTGTATTGTTTGGGAACCCCTAGAGGCCTCTTCAACTATATTCCCCATCATGGAAAATTAGTGCATGAACAATTACCTCTTTAAATCCTTGTGGGGAAATGGTCATGTGTTAGTGATGATGACCCAAATGGATTTGATACCTATTAAGAAGATCCTTAGTGAGTGAGTTTTTCTAATGTTTTTCTCATCCACCTCCATGGATATGGGGGAGTAATGAGTTGATTCTATCAAGGGTTAGGCTCCCAAAGTAGTGAAATGTGGAAACAGGGGACACTTCCTCTCCTACATACTATTGGGGGAAATATGTGTAGTGGGAATTAAAACTATAAAGTATTTTCATTATACAATTATGGAGCCAAAATAGGGATATTTATATGGTACACATGGACCATGAAATTCACCAACAAGTATTGGAAGTGGTTCTTCATTGAAAACATACACAAAGGCATTCTGGCCAATGCATCTTGGCCAATAATCTTGGAATGTGTTACCAAATTCAATGTTTTCATTTCAATTGAAAGGAATTTAAAAAAAATTACAAGTGAAAAAAAAATCATTATTATTGTAGCAACACATATAAATGTACATGTTCAAATAATAATATTCAAAGTAAAAGGAAAATTAGGCGGTCCCTTTTTTTATGTGAGGTATATCATGGTTAAAAGAAATGTGGTATGTTATCTATATTGATGCACGCTGAGTGAAAACATATTTTCTAGATGAGACATGGAAAATACATCCCTTATGGTCTGACTAAAGAATAATACAGTTAAAGGAAATCATGTTGTGTTCACTATTTCGTTTCATCAAGAAGGGTGTGGGTGGGTTTGTGTCCTAGTAGTTTGATTTTGGGGGGTTCAACTCCTTTCTTAATCCCTATCATTTGTTTTTCCATTCAAATAATATTTCTATGAAATTCAAAATGGTTTCCACATACATAAGTGATTAAGGAACTACTTTCCAATGGCAGGTGGTCAATTGGGGATTTAGACCGAATGACAGATATGACAAAAATGGTTGAGAATATGGGTGGTTAGTCTCATCCCACCATTGTGGGTTGAATATTTTCCTACTATGGGACTCTCTCAAAGATTTATTATGTGTTCATGAAATCTTTCCTTGTCCCCGATACATGAAATGTTACCCCTGTGTCAATTACATGATTATGAAGATGAATTCATAAGAACTATTGAATTTATATCATGGGATCCCTATCACACTCTTGCATTTTTACGATTCATTAGGTTGCAACTATATTCAAGAACAGATGAGTTTTTTTCCATATAGGAGGGATGTTGTTGTATTGGACGTGGAATTTTAACTCTACAAAGAATCCTACATATCATATGAATACAATTATCAAACCTCACATAGTTCATTTTCCATAAATTAAGGTCATGCGAATAGACCCATCGATGTAGTTTAACATCATCTGGTAAAGAGGTGACTATTAGGATAAGACCCAGGTCAGGTAACCTACGTATCCTATTTGAAATAGGGATCAAAAAATATATTTTTCTCAAATGTGCATCTACATTGTAAAATAAACATCCCTATATGCCTTAGATGGGGCATTTTCTAATAAGACATCCTTGAATCACATTGTTAGGAATATATCCAATTTATTGGAGATGGAATGAAACCTAATATAAACCACATTTGTAAACACAAAATGCGGAATTCTCATCATTATATATCTAAAATCATTTTGATCTTTAAGGACATTTCCTACATAATCATTGTGAGAATGTAGTGATAAATAATTATAAGATACGTATCTTGAGATAATATTAGTGTAGATCATAAAAATTAAAGATTACCATTGAGTTAATTAATTACACATATCATGAATGATATGTTATAGACATAAGACATTGAGAAGGATTCCATTGTATCCCGTTTAATAATAGGAATAAGAGTCATCAATGTTTGATTTATCTTGTAATCTACTGATGGGGTATGGTAGGACATCACACATAGAGAAATCATTTTTATCGTCAAATGTTTTGAATACTGAGGGCTTATACAATGATGGATTCCATTTCAAGAATGACGTACACACTAAGGATTATCATTGATCAGGGCTTAAATATTGTGGACTCCCATATATCATGGGACATATCACATTCTGTCTCTGATCGACGCATACAAAATAAGGTTTCATTTATAATACAAATTATTAATATTATAATTGATTAAATTGATATGATGATAACCATGAAAATTATGTCTCAGATCTTGAAATTGATAGGGTCATATGAGTGCATGATCCTATCTCATCAAGGAAATTCCCGTTAAAAAGGGGTATGTGGTCAATTGTTATTAGTCGGATTCCACATGGAATAAGTATACGTGTACTAGCTGAATGAAGTGGACATGTCTTTGGGAAAATTCCTGATTTGACTTCATAACCTGATATACATTTTTTTGTTGTATTCATGACATATTAGGGGCATCAATCGAAAATGGAAGACGTATCCAAGGGTGACCACCTAATAAATTGAATTTACATAGATGCCTTCACATGAGTGAAGAAAACATGTTAGGGGGATTCACATAATTAATGTGGATATGTTTACATTCTTTCACACAATCAAAGCATACATGACCATACATAATCTCATGATTAACATAACATGTCCTTGCACTATTTCATGACAACGCAAACATGTTTATGGATAATCACAGGCCCATGATGATGTTTGAAATACTCCTTCACATTATCAATGTTTATGGTATATGATATCTTCTCAAAATAAATGTGTATTATTTTAATTTTATCTCAAGATTGACATGAATTGTCCAAACATTGATACATGACAATGCCAACATGTTAATGGATAGTCTCATGATGGTGTTGATAAGTCAATGGTTTATTGGTGGATCAACTTGAATGGTCCAGGGCATGATACATGACCAACATGTCTTTTCATTATTTTCCTATGGATAGGGAGTGATCAATGGAGAATGATTCCATCCTATGACATTAAACTATTCACATGGCTAGGTGTCGTAGAAATTCATAGGATATTTAACTAGTCTTTACATTGATGTTTCATACCATATGGAATCATTATTTGGTCTCATGGGAACCCATTTCTATTAGATGAATGTATGGATACGTGGACATGTCGTAGGCACGCATCTTAATTTCTTTATGACATAAGAGTGTGCATGCCCATGGGTTCTTATGCATACTAAATCGTTCTATATAATGATGGATGTCCTCTGGATGATACCCCACCATGATTTATTACTCATGTGATTCACATGAACCACATGAGGTCCTGTGATTTTCATGATCCTTGTGTGGTCTTGTGATGGGTGCTGCGAATATATATAGGGGATTATAATTAGATGGGCATGTATGGTTGAAGGTCTAAAATGCAAGGTGAAGGTGGGAACATGGGATATGAGTTGAATTCCAAATTATTTTTGTATGTATGTATAAGGAAAAACTAAATTACATGACTAGAAGATTTTATATCCATTATTGTATGCTTGGAGGCACTAATATGGCAATAAACTATTCTAGGGAGTCTATTCAATGAATTCTGACATGATTGAACAACACAAACCTCAAATATCCACATGAAATATCATAATTCCTATGGAATATTTAATTAGACCCTTAGACTATGAAAATTTACCATGAGGGTGATACGTGAAAAAATAACAATGTAAAGGGTTGACCAGAAGTACTGCAAGGTAGATGTCTCATAATGTTATAAAAATAAATTGTTAGAGAAACCACTATTTTTCTTTTTACAGTGAAATGTGTGGGTGTCCCATGCATCCTAGGTTATTTTATATCATGTATCATACTTTTCAATTACTCTTCTGACCGTATGAACCTAAGGGAGGTTTAATATGAGGTCTTGATAATGTGCATATAGGGTGAACATTGGGGTTTTTCTTATGGAGAAGTATTGTATGACATAAAATGTTCATTTATGTGTCTATCATTATGTCTAGTTCTTGTGAAATTATAAGATTCCAATGGAATTATGTGAAAAATATAATTTCACCTTAGTTTTTCATGCCATGGGGGGAGGTTTTCTTGATATGGATATTCTTCTATGAGAGTTTATGGCTGAAAAACTGGAAAAGAATATATTTTAAATAGGTAATTTTTATATGACCCAATAAATTGTAACTATTTGGGATTGGGGCCTATTGTAAATAACTTTTTAATAAAAATAGCATCGAAAAATATAATTTTTTCAATGAAATGTATCAAAAATTATATTTTGTGATGGCCAATTGCAAAAACTATCTTTCTTGATGGGGAACATTCTCATAGAAATTTTCTTAAAGGCGTACTTATTTTCTACTAGTTTGTCACCTGTTGCAAATATGATTAAGAAATAACAATATGAGAAAAATAAAAACAATATGGAAATAATTATTATAATTATAATGAATAAAAATTTTAACATAAAAAAGAATAATAATATTAAATAAACTATTTTCCCTTGATTTTTAACTTCTTTAATATGTCTATAATATATAAACCCCATTGTAGAGGGACAAGTAAGGGTCAATTGGAAGAGGAGGGGGAAAGAACTCTACCCCTAATCCACTAAAAGATGTAAAATGTACTTCTTCTATTTCTCCATACATCCTTAAATCGTACATTTCTTCGGTTAGTGCTGTAAATAGAGCCCATCTTGATTCTTATGCATGGTATCAATAACCTTACCCAGATCTCACAGCTGCTCCCCATTGTGAGAGACGGATGATGATGAATCAATTTTTTCTCCACTATAGAGGGACATGAATTGTTTAGATATATCATAAATACATCTAAAAATTAGTCACGAGCCTATAGAAACCACTCAACCCTTATTATAATCATTTTATGTTTCCTACATCCATGCTACCATATTGAATTCTTCCACAAATGTGGTCAAACTCGTAGTCTCATCTTACCTCTCATCTGGTGCCTGTGATGTTGTAGCCACATATGGAGACATCATTTGAATTTTGAAATTTAAATGTTTAAAAAATATTTTTAGTTAATTATTGAACTGTAAAAAATATACAAACCACAGTCATATACTAGGGACCACCTGTAATCTCCTAGTGATAAGATCATTGTACATAATATTATAAAGGATGAACTATGTGATATTAGGATGGTAAACTGCCAATATCAATATAAAATGAATATTTTACTGATAAATTTAAATAAATTATTAAAAAAATACTTACCATATGTCTTCGATGTGTATAGAATGTATGCCTACCAGTGTGACGTGTCACCTCATACCTCCCTTAATTCTATCGATCTAATGATTCCGTATTTTGAAAAATATCTCCCAAACAGTTTCAGCATAATCCATACCAATCTTCATATTAAATGTAATTATGTCGATTGTAACATTAGTACTGATCCAAATTTGTGACTCTAACATTGTTCATGGTTGTTCTCCCCGTGTTGCGCATAAACTGATGACAGTGTTCACGTATTTTCACCTACCAAACCTCACTAATAAAAAATAGCATAATATCATAAATGGGATACCATTATCCCTTCATATGTTAATAATATCATTTTAATAATGAAATAAATTTAAAAACAACCATTGTTAATTAATGTACAATCTAGTCATAAATCATGACCATTTTAACATCACTGGGAAGCTGATCTAATGACACCAAATCCTTAGAAAAATAGTTCTATAAAACTTCACTCCCCCAGCCAATAGCTATATGTGAAAAGATTTGAAGGAAATAGAAAAATAATAAAACAATTTATAAATTAAAAAATTAATGAAAATTAATGAAAATTAACTAAAATAAAATACTGAACATGCCACTTCTTATATGTATCGAATTTAATACATGGCCATTGATAATGAATAGGGTTGGAAATCATTAATTTTTTAATACCCCAACCCATTTGAGTCCACGAGGAAACACTAGGAACCTGGGGTTCTGATGACATATCACTAGAATTATTAGTAGTTCATACCGCCTCCAGATGGTCACTTAAAATTTAATTATAAGTCTCTTTTTTCCATTTGAATAATGAGAACATCTTTGTCAACAAATAATTAAATATTATTATTATATAATTATTTATTTTTACTATAACCAATAAGAAACTGTTTCTATTCTCCATCATCATCCTAATATTCATATATGATGGTGTTAATATATTCATATTCCTCCCTAGTATCATAAATTTCAATATGAGTATTAACATCATCATTTATTTCTATTTTAAATACATTTGATACATTAATAACTTCATCGCCACCATTGACCCATAACTGTGGGGTGTCATCATTAATATTCAGGTTTTCCTGTGGAAAAGATGGATTTAATGTTTTCTCATAAAAAATTTCAATTGCTTTCACATCAACAGAAAAAAATTCAATTTGGATATATTTATTTTCACATAACGTTATATTTATTATGTTCAACCAGTCACATAACTCTCTTGAAAGAGAAAAATAATTTTCATAAGTAATTTAATGTTCATGATGAACCAACTAAAAAATTTCATTTTCTCCATCAAGGATTTCATATTTAATATCATTAATTCCATGAAATGGATGAACTCACAAGCCAATATCTCAATCCAACAATGGAAATTTAAATATTATTGTGTAATTCCATCCCAACTATCATAGTTAGATTATTTGTTTTAGTATTCCATAAAAGTCTACTAAACGTTCTATATAATGAGATCCTATAAAGAAAACAACTATATTCATTATTATTTTTGGTTCACCATATACTCATGTTTGAAATTAGAAACAATTCACCATATATTAATTTTTTTATTTAACAAATCACGATGGTAGGTTACTCTATAAAGGAAATCAATTATCAATTTTATCAGCTTGTTGAGAGACTTGAATATTTTAAAAAAGGATTTATATAACAAGTAATAATTTTTTATAGGTTAAACATAAAAAATATATTTGACACATTTTTCAAATGAGTAGGAAATTTTATTTTATTGTTGTTGTTTTAGTGATGTTTTTGTAATTTGGGGAAAGATTTTCTTGTTATGATTATCATATGACATAAAAATAAGATAATATTAACTTACATCAAAAAATAAAAAAAGTGATAGTTTCACTCACTATAAAAATTGTTTCATGTATTCCTGTTTGATAAATATAGATGTATGAGAAGAATAATTTTAATGATATAAAAACCATCACTCTGGAATTCCTCCAAAGACATGTTCAGTCTAATTAATAATTAAAAATTGATTATTGATTTCATCGTCAATGTTTTTTTGTTTATGGACATTATTTTTTGAATTGAGGGATAATCAGATTGAAAATAATGTGGGTAGACAAAATAAATTTCCTTTTGAAAATAAACATCTTCAATTAATCATTTACTAGATGCTTTGTTACATACCATATTCATCAATTTTTTCATGAATCTATTATATGGATACATCCATCAGAAATATATTATCCCAAAAACATTTTGTTTCATATATAAATAGTAATATCAAATATTCCATTGATTCAGATAATGTTAGAGTAAATTTTTCTCATTTTACATAAAATAAGAGAAAAAATATTCTTGAAATCTACTTATTTCATCTTAGTCTATTATCGTCATAGGAATGTATCGAGAAAAAAATTATATTTCTACTAACACATCCAAGATCATAGAATTAAAAAAACTATGAATCCAATTTGTTTTTTTGTTATAATACAACAAATAATATTTCATAATCTATTAATATTACCACTTCCAACACATCTATCCAAATTTGAAATATATACAAATTGAAAGCCTTAAATTAGAATTCCACTAACAAAATAGTAAATAATTATGTTTAGAAACAATATAATCAAATTTACCTATCCTTATATTCTCAGATATATCATTTTCATTCAATTCATGTTATAGAAGCCTCTAAATTTGGACAAGATCAAATATTACCTTTATAATATCATTGGATTTAGCTAGTTTTTCCAGAAAAAATTTAAAATATATTATTGAAGTAGTTCCTCTCAATATTCATGGAATCTTTTATGTTACATACAAACAATTTACAAAAGTATGGGAGATGATAAAAAAATATGTCATTTTGTCCAATTATGTTCTTTCCCAATACTATATGTTTGTTTGTGTATAGTCTGTCCAAATGAAATGGGATCTAATGAAGAGACTATAGATATTGACTTAATACCTAAGATAATTGTTGGTGTTCCATCTATTTCAATTTTTCATTTTCGGAAATGATATCCATTCATTCAAAAAGGGTTATCGTTAGGAATAAATGTTTGATAAAATTCCAAAACCATGGTATCCAAGCATTAAAAAACATAAATTCTTTTCTATAACTCATACATTATAGACATTCTATTGGACCATCTATACTTCATCTAGAAAACATTAATATGCTGGGAAGTCACTAATTGTCCAAACTAATTTATATTTCATTAGTAATGTTTTTTGAAACAATATCATAGGTACTGACACCATTACACCAGAATAAATATAACTCATCAGTCAATTGATTCAAATAAACACTGATATTATTTTATAGATGTCCTGGACTTAATAATGTTAAAATAATATATAGCTCATTCATGAACAACAAATGAAGGAAATTTTATGGAGTGATAAATATGGTCAAATAATAATATTGACTATAGTAAGAATAGAATGTGATGAAATTATCTGTAAAAATAACCGATCACATGTTTCGGGATTCTGAAGCAAAAAAAAGATTCAATTCCTCTAAAAATCCCCAGAATCACCACAATAATGACAATTTAATCATTTATTGGTTCAAATATTTTTTTTCAATAAAATTAATGAAATTTATTTCTGATACATAAAAAATGATACTATCTAGGTTTAAGTGGGAAATACCCCAACTAATTTACTGAAATCAATCATTAAATCCCAAATTGAAACTCATTATCCCTCAATTATACAAATGTAGAAAAAATATACAATCACTAATTTCACCATAATATACGATGGAATCATTTCAATAAGCATTAATATTCGAATAACCATGTCCAAAATTATGAACCTACATCTTTCTATTATAGAAATATTTAAGAAACCCATTTATTTTAGTTAATATTACATTAAACAAAAAGAATATCTAATCAAAATAGATGTTTTACATTCCATTATCAAATTTAACATTTATAAATGTTTAAACCACTTCAATTTTTCTTATCATGAAACATGGATAAAATACATCTTGAGAAGACTTAAGAACTCATTAAATTTAGATTCTTCCAACTCATGAGTTAATCAATATATTTATGATTGTGAGTATGTTGAAAACAAAGATTATCCACATCATGCATTAAATTTTGAAATTATGATTGATCTAAAACAAAATTAGCAATATATTCTATTGAACTATGTTCCCTATGTTGATACCAAAAAAATAATCAGATTGAAAAATAAAATATAGTAGATGACCCACAATATTTCCAAATGAGTCAAACATCTTCATATCACATTTATTGAATGGAAGCTTAATTATTCATTCTTAAACAAATTCATGCACCGTCAATATATATAGATGTTTATATTAGAATAGTTTGGGTTCCTATGATGATTTATCTTATCATGATCACGTAATAAGGATTTTCGTCGAAATAATTGTTCTATATTTTAATAAAAAATATAATGTTTTTTAATTATAATATATAAGAATATGATGATATGAAGAAATAGTCTAAAATATAAAAATTATAATTTACATGTAATAGTTTGCAATTTTTTCTATTTAACAAAGATTTTTTCAAACTATAACTCCTTTTAACTCATTATATTACATTTTACTAGCTATATTGATTTAATGTTCATACTTTACTATTATTTACTAATCACCACTAATTTTAACCAATTTTTTATAATTACCACCAATTTCTTGAAATTATAGTGATTTTATAATAGTGTTTACCAAAATTTTCCAATCCTATCCACATATTGTAATTTCGCGAATTTATGTCTATCATGTCTTCTCAATGACACATCTCCCCCATCCAATTTTGTTATTTTTACCATCGATGAGTCACATCCTACCTACCCCACTTACTATTTTCAAATTGTACGTTATATATTGTAATTATTCTTAATTTTATATAATTATTGTTAATTTTATGTATAATTTTATATAACAAAATAAAATAGTATAACATTATAAAAAGGTGTAAATAATAGAATAATCTATTTTCATGTTATGAGAAATGACATGTTTTGGTAAACCATATACAAATTTGTCATTTATCATGACCTTTAAATAAATGTCCTATTTAATTTTCAATTTTCTTTAAATTAATAACGAATATAATAATTTCATTGAAATTCATAATAAATTATAATAATTTATAACAATTTACTATAAATTATATCATATTTAAATTTTATAAAATTATATTTCATTTAATTATTTATTATATCAATTTTTTAATTTTTAAATATTTATGAAACATTTTACTAATTATTTCTAATTTTTATCAATTCTTTACCAATTTTAAATAATACATACTAATAGTACATAATTTTTACTAATTATTGATAATTATAAGTCGTTTTTACTAATTAAAAATAATTACTAAATATTACGAACAATTTTTACTAATTAAATATTTTTACCAATTTTCAATAATTATGAGAAACATTTAAAAAATTATTAATTTTATTTACTAATTATTACAAATATTAAGTAATTATTATTACTTTTTATGAATTATTACAAATTATTATGAATTATTACTAGTTATAACTTATTATAAACAATTTTTATGAATCATTAGTAATTGTTAATAAGTATTACTAAATATTACTAATTACCACTAATTTTTAATAAATTTTATCATTTTATAATTTTTTGTATTTTTTTATATCAATTTCTTAATAATTTCCAAAATTTATTATTTATTATTTCTAATTTTATCAATTTATTACATATTTTTAATAATTACGAAATAATTTATATTAATTATCATAAAGTAAGTTAATTTCCACAATTATTTATTAAATACCAATAACAATTACTTATTACCACTAATTGTATCTAATTACTACTTTTATTTAATAGTTTTTAAAAACATTTTTTTATTACCCTAAATTATTAATAATTGTTACGAATTATTATTCATTATTACTATTGTTTAATAATTATTACTAATTTTTATTAATTAATAATAATTAATAATAATTATTAGTAATTAATACTCAATACCACTAATATTTAGAAATTTTTATTAGTTTGTAACCATATATTACTAATTTCCATTAGTATATAACAAGTCATTACTAATTGTATCTAATTTTTAATCTTTGTTATTAATTATTACTAGTTATCAATATTAAATAGTAATTACAACTAATTTTTACAAATTACCACTAATTAGATATTTTTATATAAATACTACTAATTTTTAGTAATTATAAAGAATTTTTACTCAGTACCAATAGTTTTATCTTAATATTTTGAATTTTCACTAATAAATAATTTTTTTACTAAATTATACTAATTACCACTATTTCATTCTTATATTTATTTGATTAAAACAATTATCAGTAATTATTACTAATCACTTCCAATTTAAGCTAATTACCACGAATTGTTATTATTATTTAGGAATTATAACCATTTTTTTATGAATCAGTAGTAATTTTTAATAATTTTAAAAAAATTTAAATAATTATAACTCATTACCACTAATTTATTAATAATTGTTATTGTTTTATAATAATTTCAAAGTAATATTTGTTTTTGGTTATAACAATTTATTAATTATTTGTAAAATTTATTATTAATTGTAACTAATTACAAAAAAATATTATTTATTACCATTATTTCTTAAAAATTCACATTAATTATTAAAAAGGATTACCAATTACAACAAATTATATCTAATTATAACAAATTTTTTCTAATCATTATGAAATATTATGAATTATTACAATTGTTCATTAATTATTACTAAATATTACAAATTAACACTAATTAAAACTATTTTTCTTTAGTATAAAACAATTTATCGCTACTGTTTACAATTCATTAGTTATTATAACTAATTACAAATAATTGTTATGAATGATTATAAATTATTTTTAACAGCCACTAATTTTTACATATTACAACAAATTATCCCTATTTTTAAAAATTATGATCAATTACAACTAATTTTAATAGATTATTATGAATTATTATTACTTTTTATCAACTATTACTAATTACTATATTTTTTTATTTTTTTATAATAAATTATTAGGAATTTTCACCATTTTTTCAATTTATTATTATTTAAAACTAAATATTTTCTTATTATTAATTATTCTAAATAATTTTATCTAATTATTACTAATTGTTATTAATTTTTACTATTTACAGTTCATTATTTTGATTATTTTAATAAATACCACTAATGTTTCATAATAACCACTAATTATTACAAATTAGTTTTTATTAAAACAAATTACTGGAAATTAAAACTGTTTACATTTAATTGAAGACAATAACACAAACTAATTTTTTTTTTTGAAAAACTATCCAATTCTAATTAAATATATTTTTTACAAATTTAAAATATTAGTTATTAATATAAAAAAAAACTAAAACTCACAAATGTTAAAACATATCAATATGAGGTTAGAAAAGAAGAAAAGTATTTAGAGAACAATGGTTTGAGGGAAATGCATGGGTGAATATAAGTAATATTAGATGTTACATTAGTATTTTGGATGATATTTTCATTATAAATAATATAATTTTCAAATAGACTAATGACAAAAAGTATCATAATTATTAATTAAGAAGGTGGTAAAAAGATTAATTATGACGAGGCCCATCGTAAATACCCACAACTGAAACATTATTTGATACGAGCGAATATCCATTAAAAATAACATAAAATGAAGGATAGTATTTACGACTGGTCATATCACGAATTCAATACTTCTGACAAATTATATGTGATGATCATTTACTCTTGTCCCAAAAAATAAAAATCACAGAATTTCATTTGTGACTGGTGCACATCCCATCACAAATTGTCTTCCAATCTTTTTCCGTGAAACTCATGCTAATGGTATTATCAACAATAATATATTATCATCACAAATACTCTTTTTAGTCCACTATTTTCAACAGGAATCGTATCTCATTGCAATCTCTCTCTGTTGATAGGTTATTTACGATGGGTGGTGGTCCCGTTTCAAATTGTCATTTTTTCAATTGTGTACATGGAGGACATACATCACAATGGACTCAAATGAAACTATCCTTTCATGTGATCCTATGATCTTATGATGATCATGTGATTATTTCTCATGATGAAATCTCATGGGATATTCTCAAGAGAGGTTCCTTATATTTACATGGAGAAGATACCAGAAGGCGGTTTTCGACCCCTGTTTTTACACTTCTCTTCTCCACTGCTTACGTTCCACCCTCACGTGTCTTTTTTTGAAGGGGATCGTGGGTATATATAGGCCAAAGGAGGTAGATCTTGGGGTCATGTTTCACGGAAGGCATGTTTCATTTATCAGTTGAGGCGAAGGATATGTTACCAGATTAACATCATGCGACAGCAAGGAGTTTCCATGTGATCTTCATCCCTTTATGTGACTGATATCTCACGGTCTCATGATCAGTTTTTTCACAATGTCCTGCAAATACCATGATTAATAAAAATTAATTTGGATGAATATTCATGACAAAGATGAAAGGTTTTGCAGTCGTAAAAATCATGTGACGATCCTACTGATTTTCTTCACTTTGATCGTATGATCAAAGACTGAGCATGCGAGAGCATCACATATTGGTTGACGTTCTTGGATGGTTCCATTGTTTCATGAAATTTAATTCTTTTGATGGCTTAGGTATAGTATGGATGAAGGTTTTTGATCATAGGGGGTTCCATTATGGTTGTCTTGTACTCGTTTGGCTATCAATGAAGGACTGGAGATGGCAGTGATGTTGATCACCAAGTGATCATGCAAGCAACATCAAGACATCTAGCCAGGTTGAACTAGTGTCTTAGGAGAGTAGAAAACGAGTGGGAGATTGGAGATGTAGGTCTTGTGTTGCATGGGATTGTTTTAATATTATTATTTTTTGGATCGATTTAATTCAAACTCATTGGGAAATGGTATTGAATGGAAATATGAGACTGGCCAATTGAATTATTGAGTCACTAGGATTCAATCACATGATCACTACGATGAATATATCATCTGACATCAAAATCATGATTCTCATTCCCACTACTTTATAATCAATGATGTGACCACTATTCGCTTGGTCCTAAAATGAGGTTCGACAACCATACCTGCTACACACCAACACTAAAACCAATGATTAGTAACACCATGTTGCTAGTTCAGACTATGAACATCTTCTGGATCATGCACCATAGGAAATAAACATGGGCCCTCCCACTTCATGTGGGAATTATTCCCTCCACCATATGCTTTATGGAAAAAGATCGCTCCCATTGGGCATGGTCTACTCTAGTCTCACAAGGTCTTGTTATCGACCCTTGGTTACGATGGACAGTGTATTGGGAAGAGTGTTGTCTATATGGGGGGATATTTTTATATAAATATAGTCCAAATTAAAACATTATATCCATGTGAAATCCGATTCTTCAATTTTTCCATGAAAACCACATTTGTATTTATACATAGTCTTCAATCATCATTAATCCATAATGACAATTTGTACGACACAATTATGGGTTCCCAAAAGGTCCTTTATCAAAATATATCTTTTAATCAACATCAATGTATGAAAGAAAATATTGTTCATTATCAGGGCATCTGAGACATTTTATATTCTTTTTTGGTGAAAAACAATAGAGCAATAATAGTTTTTAAGAAGATCCATCCATTTCCTTTTTCTTATGGTCAATTCGTTTTTTTAATATATACTTTAATCATTATATTTCTATGTATATGTATAAATTTTCTCATTATTTTTGTGTCTCTGTATTAATAGAGAAAAAATGATTCAACTAACTCTAGGTAATGATTATGAAAATTATGCTCATTAAAAATTAATTGTGATATGCATATATGATGACCTTGTAATTTTGTTTTGAACCCATCCAATCCCTTTTATAGAATAATCACTATAGTTAAAAACACCCACTCTAAAAGAGGTTAGGTCAAGAACTAGTGCACTGACCAACCTAGATTTTAGTTCACGGATAATATCCTCACACACCATTGACAAGATAAACATCACCCATTATCGAGTTAACATTTCTAAAGGATTACAAATATGTGAAATGTTTTATAATTTTTTTAATAATAACCCATAGAACCATGTAATATAATAATCATTGTTATTTTTTTAGGATGATGAAACTACTCTACTTCATTTTTTATAAAGGTTTAACTAATATTCATTCAGTAGTTATATTATTCACATTGAATGCCACTTGTTGTAATAAAAATTTCTATTTAATGAATTATATATATATTTTTTAATTATATGATCATTATTAAATTTACCTTAGGTAATCCCCATACTCTTAAATACATATTGAATATATAATAATATCCTCAATAAATTCCACTAATGATTTATCAAGGCTGTCCTTAATGAGACTGTTCATTAAATCCATAAATATGGTTGGAGGATAAGTCACGAAATATTTTATAACCACATACATGTATCGAATATATCTTTTTTCCAAGGATGCCTTTGGGATATTTTAATTTTGCTCCCTCAACTAATGATATCTCGGTCAGAGATCAATCTTTAAGAATAATTGATCCCGTTAATTTGTAGGATCTGAGCGCAGAAGTAATAAGGCCTTTGGGAGTGCCCAGATTTTCCTTCACCATAGTCGATGACCAATCTGGGATCAATACGACAATAAATTCTAGTATCCATATATTAAGATCCATGATATATTCAAAATATGAGAATGGATTCACATCTTAGAGGGAATATCTTTCACATCATGTTTATAATTAATTTATATAATTTATGTAGATATTAAACTCCGAGATCATCGGTATATTATTTGTGGATGATGTTGATCACCAAGAATGACACATCTAGATTGTGTGATTATTCTGGTGAGGATCCAAACTAGAATCCCTCTATCGATGATCCACACGTGCTCTGATAGCCTCTAATCGACACCACTCGCTCTCTAGGTACTAGTTCGGCGAAGCGAGTTTCTTTCATCAGTCTTTCTAGATCACCTTTTCTTCAGTCTTCAAGAGCGTATCTCTTTATTGAGAGGGGATAGAAGAGGATTAGAGAGATAACTTGTGTTGCATAAACTATTCTATCACCACTAATAATTTATTTCATTATTCATAATGGCCCAATGGACGTACCTTTCTATTTAACAACATGGGGTTTTAGTTATAATATTTAGTTTAATGCGATCATTTTTACTTGAATAAAATTATTCCACGATGTTGAGAATAATTTTTATTAAATTAATTAAATTCAAATAGAATCTAATTGTGATCATAAGAAACATGTTTTTCATGATGCTCAATGATTCCTTCTTATTTTCCTTTGGCGGGTTTTCCTAAAGTCTAAGAGTGCTATCTAGTAATGGGTCAAGGCACCGAATTGAAATAATGTAAATTCTCAATTATGACATCCACATACGAATTCACAATGTCTAAAATAATATCTTTGTATAAATATCTAATCAATATGGCTTAATGGTTACACGATAAACATGTTTTCATGAAACATATTTCTCTGAATTTCTAAAATAAACTCATCGATACACCATGGTGTTGGAATTTTTGGAGATAGTTCTATTTAAATCAAATTGATGAGATATCAACTTCTATAAATTGAAGGGAAAAATCCTTCCTCAACTTATCCTTTAATAACATGACCTTCGTGATGCACCCAACATACGCTACATACCACCAACATATGGCATGATAGTTTTCATCATTAAATCAATGTGTGTGAGTCATGACATTCTTTAATGATAATATTAAAGTCTAAAAACCATTACAAATGATCACAGATATGAATATCTGATGACACCAAAAAATTTGAAATTACAACTGCGAAGAGATTTCTCATAATTTCCCATCTTGGAGATTACTAGGTGAAATATTAATGAGAATAATTCACATATACTTATTATTACTCTCACATGATGGTCAATATACTATGTGTCCCATCAGATTATGTCATCCAAATATAGAACTATATTTAAGAATATTATCATATCACTTCAAGGGTCTCAGCATAGTGGGAAATTCTGTTACATTAGTAATGCTATGAATACACTAGGTCATTATGGAATATTAGTCATGAAGAACAATGTAAAATTACTAATAAGATTTTTAATAACTAAATACATTAAATAGTCATGTTATCAAAGTACAAATAGTTGGTTATAGGAAACAAACTCCAACACAATGTTGGTCAAACAAATAATCAACCCTCGGGAGATAATATTTGTTCTTTACTATGACCCCATTAAGCTCTTTATAATAAATTCAATTCTAAATTGATCTATTTTAATTTTTTCATGAACAAAACATGTGATCCCTAAGGTTACACACTTAGTCAAATATTTTTAAACAGGTCTTATTGTTTATTATTACTAATTTATTGGACTTCTTAGACTCAATTTTATATGGGTTCCTCAATATCTGATTCAATCTAGGTATATGTTCAATGTAAATATTTAAATAAATATTTAAAGAATTTAGAAAATACATTCATATATATATATTCTTGAATAATGGGGACATTTTTTGTCTTTATAATTTCTTTTTCTTCTCCCTCTTCATTGATCATCGCTATAAATAAGTATATAGGTGGTGTTTCTAGAAAATTCTCAAGGTGTGATATCTCTACATTTAAAATAGTTATAGGTTCTCGATTGAAGATAATTATTATTTCTTTAATTCTATTTTTATCATATATTTATATTTTTAGAAACAATATATCCTTTGAATATTGTTTAATTCACCATGAGAATAACAACTAGATTCATTTAAATTTTATACATTACAATGATTAGAAAAGAGTTTCTATTCACATTTCAATTTCAATAACACCTCTTGGAGTTTTAACTAATAAATATACTTATATAAGTATATGGTTATATTCTACATTCTTTGAAATATTTGATGAAATATTTTAATTAGTAGAACTAGAGTTATACAATGTTATTTATAAAATTGAATGCACAATATGTATAAATTCTACCACATCAATTAAAGCATCAAATTATACTATACTGATTGTTCATGAATGGTTGTACTTCCCTATGATATGTTGTGGTTGGGAGGGGTTACACTCCATTATCTTATAATTTTGACACTAATTAGGAAAGTTCCACATCTATCTATACAAGATTCCCCGATCATTTGGTTGTTTGTCCACAATATTCCATCTATGATTTTCATTCATATGTTAATGTTCACCTCGACTTGATAGTTATAATATCTATGTCCATCTCATCCAAACATGTGTCACATTCCACAACCATGCATGATGTTTCCAAAATGTTTCTTCCCACATTTTTTTTATATTGGAGAGTTTCAGTTTCACTCCTTATATTCCAAGATATAAATTATTCCATCAATTGGGATCCGTTTCTCACTTACTTTTTTAAAATGTGTGATTATTGGTAATTTTATTAAATATATAAATATGAAATCGAATATAATGTAACATTAGAATGTATTTGATGTCATGAGATGGAAATTTCGTTAAGGGTGTTAGAAAATTTGATTAACTAGTTCATAACATAGTCAATAAAATTATAGATGAATCTAAAATGACTATGATGTTATAAGAATCATGAGTTTAATCATGAATAAATATTTTTAAAGGGGTATTATGAAGAAACATACATAATGTTTTTGTACGTAGTCCACTAGATGTAGATGACAGGAAAAATTAATGTGGATGATGATATAGTAGTATGAAGTCCTACGGGGAATGTGCGTAATTCTAGTTACGATGATTAAATAGGTTGATTTAGAAACATTTATCTATGTATTTATGGTATAAAAAATTATAGTTAAAATGTTATGGTGAAAAATGATTAGACATAGAAATTGGAGATATTATTATCAATCAATGTAAAGTTGAGAAGAATCATCACATAGAAAAAGGGAGAATACTAATCTCACCATAAAATACCTAGATTTTATATGATATCTACTGAAGGAATCATAATAAAACCATACTATTGATATTTCTATAATGTTGATATAGTTTAATTACTTTAATAAATAAATAATTAAATACCCAACAAGTGTAGATTTTCTAATGACATTGGATTGGTAAATGTGATGGTTCTCTAAAAATTGTGTAAAAATATATAGTTAAAATATAATGGAACTAGATGGATAAACATTCTAATGGATGATCATCATAAATAGGTTACACATGAAGTTCATCAGTTGAAAATATGATTTATGGTCCCCCAAATGAATATATTTTATGTCATCAGAAACACATATTGGGTAATTAATAGACGGTGGTATTCAAACCCAGTGAAACCCAATTATTTTACATCAGATGATAGAATATTTTGAGATTCATTGGTCAAATAGATCCTATTAATGGATATAGTCAGACATACAGTAGATAGAGGAACTCTATAAAGATTTACATGAACTATGTGAAGTATTTAACATAATGGCACTAAGTTGATGTTTAGGATTTTTATCCTGTTGAGGATAAGGAATTTTTTAATGATCATTAACCCTATTATTATGGATGTTTAAAAAATATTAATCTACCAATAAACCTTATAATTATTCATGAATCACCAATGAGAGTTGAGAGTAATCCCATGAAATTCAATTTATATGATGCCACAAGATACAATGTTTTGGTGAGATGGAAAATACTTTTTATTTTCTAACCATAACTATTTAGGTAATCCTATATATAGAGGTAAAACATTAACATAAAAGAGTTTGTAACATTTTTTCCTGTAGAAAGAGATGAGAATATGATGATATCGTGTTGTGAGTTCCAATGAAATGTTCCATCCTAGTTTAATAATCATTTGATCATCATGAAATTCATTAGAAAAAGAATAAATTTCAATGGAATGAGAATAATCTGATAAGTAGGATGTGTAGGAAGCATACATAATTTTCTTACTACTCACATAATGAAGAAAGACGTAAACCAAACCGAACATTTATTAATATACAGAGATACCTAGGTAAAAGTCATATGACAACACTTTTGGTCATTACTCACGATATTGAAGTTCAATGAGGATCATTAAACGAAGAAATATTTGATGGATCCATTAAATAGAAGGGAAAATTATAATGATTAATTAAATGAAAATTGGCTATGAATATTTCTTTTTAATTGTAATGAAATTTTTACATTTACTGCTTATTGGTCCTAAAACAATCGGGAAAATGTTTCAATGCCAAAAAACTCACAATATAGTTAATGAAGATCATTATGATTATAAATAGTTGAACGATCTCAAAATTTCATGTAGAGGAATAGAATTTCTTTCTATAGTGGATCTAAAATGAAGTAGGAATTATACTATAGTAGGTTTATATAACAATATTATAAAATGTATGGATGTATGGGGGATATATTAATACGTGATGAAAGTATATAAAATTATTACATTTTGGGGGTGTAACAATCGTTGGAATGATAGCTGAATACCGAGCTTTGAATTAGGGTTAGTTCGACGAATGATCACTAAAGTGTATAACTATTTTATATATTTTATTTTGTAATAATATAAAGATAATAAAATAATCCATATTTGGTGGAATAAAAAACAAGGAATTGAATATATCATTTTACATAACCATGAATGTATCATGTGATGACCTCTCTTTAAATTGGTTTCATAAGATTTATATGGTGTATATTTTTATTTTATCTAATAGTAACTCTGATAAGTGTCATAGTTTAAGATCTATTCCCTTATTTATTTTTGCTAAATTTATTTTAAAAATGAAATGTGATCAATAATTCACCCCCCATTGGTGAACTTATAATGATCTACTGGGACATCAATTAGTACGAGTTCCTAGATTCCCTATGAAAGATCCAACTACTAAGGATGTATAATTATAATTTAGTGAATAAGATTGGTGTTCTTATTTTTGATAGAATAAGTTAGCAAAATTGGAAGAATGTGATGTTATCATATCTTCTATTTTTTGTAATAGAGGTTTTAGTTGTAGAAACCATGTGATTTCCTCCAATTAGTGAATTTACCATGACTGATTCTAATAAAAAAAATTAAAAAGTTGATTGAAATGATTTGATTTCCATGTTGATGGCTCCCATAAAATATTATTATACAAAGAATATGTGGGATTAATAACTAAAAAACGGTTTATAATTTGGTAATAATATATGAGTTAAATGAGATAGCTAAGGATGCTAAGTTACAAATTGGGAGGATTTGGATTGAAGATAATTAAATTGTGGATTAAAAAAGTATTAGTAGTTACATTACTCGATATAATGAGAATGTTAGTGATATATGAGGTTCTAGGGAGATGTTATAATATTCTACCATCATTATGAAACTAGTGTGAAACATTCTTACAAGATTTAATGCCAATTAATTGGTTTTATAAGATTAATTAAATTTTAATTTTTGTAGTCATCATAATATTCTTAGGTATTATGAGATATGGAAAACAAAAGTATTTAATAAAGACGATGATGATGAAATAAAATTTGAAGCATTATTAAAATTTAATCTCATTGATATAGTTGTTTTAGAGGCAATAAATGATTATGAGGTACATGAAATTGTAAATGAATTTGACATAATCATCACACATCAATATAAGAGATACAATAATGGAAAGATGAACGTTAAACATTATCATAATATTTTTGAATTTAACAGAGAAATTTCATAATGAATAATATTTTCTTAGGAAGAGATATGCAGATTTTTATTAAGATTATGAAGCTAGGATTATACAGAAATATTAGTATAAGAATCATAAGATGAATTTTTCTAAGATTAATTAAATTTATTTTTTGATTAGACGAATGAATGATAATGGTTAATCAAAAAATAAATTTAATTATCATCCCAACATCTAAGTGAATTTGAGAATATGATGTGATTTAATATACTATGATGTTAACATTGAATATACAAAATTGAGTGGATTATAAAATAAAAATTGGAATCCACACTTAGGAAAATTACACAAAATAAAAATGAATGGTTGAATTTAATGAAATATATTAATAATATAAAATTTGACAGTGTTTAGTCAATCTACAATGCAGAAATATAATATAATATTATTTGATGTTAGAAATTTAATGTTAGTGAGCATGGAAGAAAACAAAAATTTTATGAAGAAATGTCATCTATGAAAAAAATTGCTAACATTGTTGAAAAAAATTATTTAGGAATATCAGTAGAGTAAATGAAGTTGTATGAATTCATGAAAATCATAATTGTTCAGAAAGAAAATTTGGTTAGGAATGAATAACTGTTTTCAGATATACTATCAATGATTCTTTCAAAAAATATTGAGTGATGAATGGTGAGATAAGACTTCACCGTTGTAGTGGAGGTTAATTATGAAACTTCTAAACATATTTAATGGATGGGCTTATAGTGGAATGTTTTTTTGTTACCCAAAAAATAAAAATGAACTTATTCATATTAAAATTGTTTTTGTTCAATGGTGATGACCTATTTGAAATCATATTTCAATAGTAAAAATTGGAATTCATTTAGATAATATTTCTTTTAAAACAACCCACTATTTAATAAAATCAACAATGAAAAAAACATATCAGTACTGATATGAATATAAATGTTCACGTTTCAGTGGTAATTACTAGTGTTGTGCAGTATCAGGGAATTGGGCACACTGATGTTGGTATAATAGGTCTCTTCCAATAATTTTCTATGAACATTGATGGATATGCATTGAAAAAATGAGAAAAATCCATCCAATAATGTATGACTAGTAATAAAATAATATTTAGGAGTTGGATAATGTTAATGATCCAAAAATGGAAAATGTGAAGAATAAATAGTTGAGAAAAATTGCATTTAATAAAATCCAATAGAATGAGAATGTTGAGAATGTAAAAAACAATGTTTATTTATTTTATTGAATCCCAATATTTTTTATAAAGCTATATCGTTATTATGTGATTAATAACATAATAGTGATATAATCAATGATCTATATATTTAGTATATTTAGAAAATTTGGATCAGACGCTAATTTTATATAATAAAAAAATATTTATGTTTTTCTTATTTATCCTTATAAGTTCCTCAATATTTTATTAGTATATTTAGTCACCTGAGGATATATATAAATAAAAGTGATAATATAAAATCCCGGTAAGGGGAGATATAATGGACATGAATCAATAGTACATGTGTGAGCATAATCAATGTCACAATGTTATATGAATGGGTTCATCATTATCAACTGGATGAAAACTCATGATAAATAATGGAATGTGTTATAAACATAATATTAAAACATCATAATATAGATTTAAAATATAAAACATTTATCAAAACTAACCTAGAATCGTGTTAATTCATAATATATGTGCATAAAATATAACGTGACCAATTTGAAAAATCATAGAATCATAGTCAAATATAATACATATAATCACATTAAATAAATAATATTTATCGGTTCATTATAGGGATATATAATCCATTCCCATTCATCACATCACAAAAATATAACAAAAATGAATGAAACATATAAGGTTTACAATCATTGTTATGAAATAACCCAAAAAAGGAATGTGTTTCATAAAATATTTAAAATATAATAATTCATGAAATGAACATTAGTATTACAAGATGAATAAGTTATATCATTATATTATATAAAATAGAATCTTATTATTTTAATGTAGAATCAAATGAAGATGATTCAAGGTTTGTTTTAGAAATGGAAGCCCATTTAAAAAAATCATTATAAATGGATTAGATTAAATTTTTGGAGGTTAGAATAATTAATATCCCAAAAAGGGAAGATAAATAATATTGAAAATTCATATTATGGATATTTTAAGAACACTATTATTGTTATAAATGTGAATTAGAAGATAACCCAAAATAATGTGTTTGTGTTTGTAAATCAAATTACCTTAATTCCTTCTTTATTTAGTTAAATTTTCTATACTAAATAATAAACATAGATTCATTAAAACATTAAACTAAAAGTGTATTTTTGATATCTTTTACACTATTTACCAATTATAATAATTGAATTATTTTTTATTTATTTTTTTATACTACTATGTTAATTTTTTATTAAAACACTTTTTGGAAAAAGTTTGAGACCATCATGTACAACAAGATGCATTAAACGCAGTAGCACATAACAAAACCCTTAAAGGCTAACTTAAACATATTATATGTGACCCCCCTAATTAGTTTCTAGGATAGATCTGTTACCTCTTTGTTCTGACCGTCTTTGAGAATGTCTTCCAAATGCTGGGCCAGTTTATCCCTTGTCTTTAAGAACTCCTCCATTGTTAACTTCTTGTCATTAAAGCCTCTCGTCAAAATTAGAAATTGTTTCTCTATCCATCCCCTAAGTTCCTTGTTTGTGTCAACTTGCATTGGACGTCTGATCATCCTTTATACATCCTCTCTGGAAGCTTGAATGGTTATGTCAGTATCCACCATCTCTTCTTCAGAATGCATAAGGAGGTCCGCAGTCTTGTTTGTGGCCTCTATACTATCAACGTGCTGTGAACCAGTAGCGGTCACTAGTGGAGCACCACCGCTTTTATCCTAGTCCCCCAACACCCCCACCGTTCCAAACATAGAAGTTAAATATTCTATATGGTTTTCCTCCCACCCTACTTCTCGTTGTCTTCCCTCTTTGTCAAGGCCTTCATCCATCCCCAGGAACTCCTCCCCCTTAGTATCTCCCACGACAGCTTAGTGATTCTTCTTACTCATCAAGATAGAGGCCAGTTCCACACCTGTCGTCGATGTAGGAACTTTCAGGACAACACTTTCACTCTTACACGCTACCTTCCCGGACGATTTGGTGACTATTGTCTTTGGGGTGTCTGAATAATCCTTATGTGGTCTGGGTTTTTTCACCCCATCGAGGACCGTGAAATTACCAGGCATGATACTTCCTTATTTCGCTTTCCGGGATCCTATTCCTATAAGAGTTTCTTGATCATAGACCGTGTTTGGGTGAGAATCCCCTTCAATTTTGATAGATTCCTCATCATACATGTGTCTCAAATAGGTCTGTTTGCACTTCCATCTTGGGATGATGGGTTTCCATCCTTCAGAGTCCACATTCTCCTTCCCAGCCTAGTTCAGTGCCGAGAAACTATTATGTATCAAGATAGACGTAGAATCATTACAAAGGACATGCAGGGGGTGTTGTGGAGACACTGACCCCATGTCACTGATGTTTTTTATCTCCCCAAGAACCCTTGTTTCAGCTGTAATACCCACACCACCCTGGACTGGATTTTGCACAGTTACCTGGCCAGGATTCACCCCTCCACCCTTAAGAGTCTCACTAAAGGAGAAAGCATTTATGGAACAGGGACCTCCCGAGGACTGCTCTTTCAAATTGGGAGTTCCTAAATCATTAATAAACCTTGACTAAATGTCTTTAACTCTCAGGATTTGGATCTTATTTCACGACTTTTCACACTTAGAAGCAAATAAGGGATCCAAATCAAGAGATACATGCCCCTCTGTGTCCTTCACCTGGATACATTTCTCAGACCCCCTCCTACACACTTCCTTTTGATTCCCATGTTTATTGCACGAGGAGAAGAAATCAACCCATGTCTCAAAGACAACATGTTTCTTAAACCCAAATTATTCACCAACAACAATCCACAAAAAAGGAACTGGACCCTTTAAAACATCCACTTCAACACATATTCGTGGAGAGACCGGGTGGTAAACATCCCTAGTTCTTCTATCCGAGCACAGAAACCGTCCAACTAAATTACCAATCATTCGAATGATATTGGGATTCTGAAAAGGGAGAGGAATCTTGGGGAATCTCACCAAAACTACCGTAGAAGGAGAGTACCACTTTATTAGAATGTCCTCTGACCATCTAAATAGGAAGAAGCGAGAGTCGTTACATATGCGAGGAGCACTGGACCTGGCTTGGATCATATCATTCTCAGACGCAAAGCGGATTATCAGGTGCCTTCCGTCAAGAAGGACAACAATCGTGCGATCTTTGAAACCCCACAAACTGAAAACAAAATGGTCTAACAATCCCTATGTTAGGAAATTAGATATGAATTTTAAATTCCTTGGTTTGGGGTTAACCAGTTGTCCGTAAGACATTACCTGGAGAAGATGAAAGAGATGTATGAAAAATAAAAACATCATAATTATAATGATTATATTAGGTTTGAATCATTTATATTATTTTACAAAACTCTCTAGTAGATCATAGTTTTTTTAATCTGATCAAAAAAATGATGAATAGAAGATAAAAACAAAAAGAACGGTTGTTTAAAACCTCCCATATAATTATAGTTGGTTCTATTATATGGAACTAAAATAACATGATTTTTTTATTTTTTTTAATAAAAATAACCACAGGATTTTGAAAAATTATTGTTTTTTAGGTAGGATTTTTTTTTGATGAGGAGGGAGAGGGGACTTTTATCTATGAGGAAAGGGGTATTTTTGAAATAAACTGTTGAATAAAATAATATATCCAAATTTATAATGGTAACAGTGATATTTTTGAACTCGTGAATCATAAATAAATAAAAAATATTTTATTTAAAATTTTAAACACATTTATAATTCCTATTAAAAATATTACTAAAAAGAATTGTAGAAAAATAATTTTTTTGTTTTAGTGGATTATATTATACTTTATAATTTGGAAAATATTTTTATTTTTAGAAAACCTGTTTATTGTATTTAGGTTACTCATTTATCAAATTGAATAAGTTTTTATTTGATCAAAAATTTATATTATTTATTATTTTATCATTACAACCTGAATAATTTTATTTAAAATCCATGAGTTATGAAAATAGGTATTTTTATTATTTAGATTAAAATTTAAGTATTCCATAAGATTTCGGAAAAATCCCCCTATTGGAAATTTCAATTTTTTGAATTCAAAATGTAAAATCATTTTATAAAAAATAATTTTCAATCATATTTATATTTAATTTTTAATAAAAAATATTGATTTTTATTTAATTTTATATTACACATCATAATAAAAATGATGTAATATTTAGTTGAAGCATTTAATAGTGATCTTTTTCATAGAATAATAATATTTATATTTACATAAATTACACATGATAAATAATATTTATATTAAATTTAGTTATTTTTGGGTCAAATTAATATTCAAATAGTTTGGTTACTACTACCAATGGTCAGGTTGATACTCCTAATGGTTCTATTACTATTCCAACAGTCACAATATTATTATAGTAGTCCGAGTTCCTCCAATAAAAAATATTAATACATTATTGACCTCAACTCCTCCCATGATTCCACACTTTCATTTTTTTTGGATTTCTTATTGTTGACTAATAATTTTTTCATTTAGATAGTGTTTTTTGTGGGGGAAGTGAATCTATTATATAGTTAGTATCCAAATTTACCCATTATATGTATAATAATTTATAATTATTGTCCCATTTTATTATTTTCAATATTATCTACTTCAGTGGAAAATTAATGTAATGATATCAAATTATAAAATAAAATTTTCCCAGTTTTTTATATCTTTTATATATATAAAACAATATTGTAAAATATGGCACACACTTAATTGAAGAAAAAACATCATTTTTAATATCTGAGTTGTTATGTTCTTCCACTATTTTGAAATTTTTCCCATAAAAATTAAACTCAGATTCTCAGTTGAGAATGCGTTAGGGTACTAATGTTTTATTTTATCCTCTTATCCAATGTAACCTCTTTGTATTTATTATCCCATCCGATAAAAATGACCTAGTCAGTTGTCCTTTTGTTTAGAAAGTTTTCTCAGTAGTTAAAAATCTTCATTGGATAATCATAATATGAGATGTTTGTCTTTAGATATACCACTTCTAGATTCATAACATGCAAGGGATCAGTTATGTACTTCCATAAGAGTGATATGTGGAAAAACTCTAGAACATCATCTTTATTAAGTGTAAGTTCAATATCGAATGTCACTGCTTCATTGTGATAATGGATATCATATGAGAAAATTACCAAGGGACAAGGTTCAGTTTCTTTCTTAACTACATGAATCACTTCCATAGTGATATTTGAAGGAAAAAATTATCTCACAAATCAAGATCCATTCCCCTTTAATGGTTTTTAACAAATCTATTTTACTATATCTAATAATCTTTTATATATTATTGGATGACTTGAACTTCTAATTTCATCACTTTCACAAGATCGGGTCCATGTAGATTTTGTTCTCAAACATTATCCCAACATATATGAGTTCTACAAAAATTTCCATATAGATAATATATGGAGATATTTGAATCCTGTATTGCAATCCGTTGTGGTATTTGAACTCAACTAAGGTGATATTTTGATCCTATCCAAACTGACATTTTATTGAGAAGTCTCTCATCATGTCCTCATGTATATGAATAGTTATTTATAATTGGCCATAAATTTGGGGGGAGATAGACTATATCAAAATTAAATTTAGTATTCAATTCATGTTAAAGGATTATTCGTAATTTAGAAGTTAAACTTGGATAATGATCATAGATGATCAGGAGTGGTATTCCATATAGAGTTACCACTTTCTTATTATATATAATGGAATGTACTTCACAAAAAAAATCTGGAAAATCAATTATATTGGATGTCTTGTTGTGTCAATCCACTATAACCCATATCACATTGTTTCCTTTATTTCAATTTTAGAGTCTAGTTAAAATATCTATTTCAATGCTCTCTCATTTCCATGTGGGTATACAAAACGATTGCATCATCCCAATAAAACAATTTCACTTCCAATATATTATATAAAATGTATTGTTGTAAATTTTTTGGGAATGTTAGGATATGGTCCCTAGCATAGTATTTTCAAAATCTATCATTCCATATCCATGATGATAAAATATTTCTCAATCCACATGATGGATAACACAAAATGATAATTTTTACTAACATCATAAGCTATATTTGTTCACCTTTATCAAATTTTAGTGAATAGGGAAATATTAGACCTTCATGAGCTATAACAATATTCCATGAAAAATATTAATCCCTTTGTATGTGAATATATAAAACACTTCTATCCATATAGGTTGTTCTTCCATATCATAAATAATATGATCAAAACTTCACCCATAAGATCATGTATCGAGAAGTTCATATCATGTATCTTTTGTGCTCATGTTTCATTGTGTATCACTTTATTATTCTGCAAGAGCACACAACCCAATTATTTCATTGATGTTTCATTTTATATCACAAAAACTTCTTTACATGATGGTTGTGTGACTATAGGTGTAGTCACTAGCCCTTAATTTGGATCCTTCAATCTTTCCTTGTATTCTTTTATCTAAACATACATTACCACATTCTATATTAATATATTTAGTGGGTTTTACAACAATTAGTGGTCTATTAAAATACACTAGTAGTTCCATTCATTGGAATGATATTTATGGATTCCCGGGATAGTTTTTGTTCTATGAAATTCATCTAAATCCTTTATATTTAATGTATCTATTGAAATATCCTTACTTATGATCATGTTCCCTAAGAATGTTACTTGTTGCTTCCAAAATACACATTGATGTATGCAACATACATTTTCAAATTTCTTAATGTCACTAGAATATTACATATAATATCTTAAAATTCCTCCTTACTCTTGGAGTAAATATGAAAACATTTTATAAACACTACCACAAATTGTTAAGGTTGTCTATAAATACACTATTCATGAAATCCATGAATAAAGTAGGGGTTTTATATAGTCTGAATAGAAACTCAATGAACACATAGTTCCCATACCATATAAAAAAATTTGTGTTCGGAATATCATTCTTTTTTTCATTCTTTTAATGTCATCCAGTATGAAGACCAACCTTTGAGAAGTAATGCGAGTCATTTAGTTTATCAACCAAGTGATCAATCCTTTGTAGGGGATACATTTTCTTATTAGTGAAATAATTATGCTCCTAATAATCAATTCATTATCACATTGAGCCATCCTTTTTCTATAAAAAGAGAATAAACACACCCAATGATAATGGAATAGGGAATATGGACCCATTGTGTGATTTCTCTTACAGAAAATTCTTTAACTCCAACAGTTCTATTGAGGCCATAGTATAGTGGAATTTGAATACAAGATTCCATTATGGAATAAGATCTATTATGAAATCTAACTCATGGTCTGGGGAATGTCTGAATAAAACATTAATAAATACATTAGTTTATTCCCTCTCAATAGAAGTTTAATCTAGGATGATACTATCCATTGACTCATCAAATTATTAAAAATATTCTTCTTTACACGGTAACAACACCCCCAAAAATTGAGATATTTTTTATGTATATTCCGGGAAATAAATTTTATTTATTGGATCATTGGATAGTCTAGAAGAGAGAAAGGTATTTATTTTTATTGATAGTTAAATGTTCTCTATATAATTATATACAATCCATGCATGGTAAATCATCAGATTACACAAAGGGAAGGATAATGAGATTCCCTATAATATTCATCCCACAAACCCTAATAGGATATGAGTCGAAATAATGTGGTTTCATCATTCACAAATCTATGTTTTTTATGGAAATATCTATATAATGTTATCAAGGATGGTTTGATAGCCGTATCAAACCAATAATATACAAATAAATGAATATAAATAGATTCAAATAAATTTTTTTCCATTCTTCAATGGATTGGAAGTTTAAATTTTAAAACATCAATTTCATTCTCAGAATTATCAGTATTGATGAAATAGGCATTACATTTCTCCATTAGTATTGGTGGTTATTGACATCGATTCCCCTTAATGACCCACTATTTATTACATAATCTTGAATAGATCCATTTCTACATACAATTGACTTATTGAACAATAATTCCTGAATCAGTTGGTGCCTTCTTTTCTATTATCATTTTGTGTGGATTATTCATATATCATCGACATTTGTGATCATAAAAAGCATCTCTTAGAAACATTAAGAATTTCTCTATCCCATTAATTCAATTACAATGATGCATCTTCCAACATTTTTTATAAGTGGATGGTTGTAACTTGTTTCTTCCGTTTATTATTTGACCCACTTTCTTAAAACCCCATTATTTTTTTATAACTATTATAAAAGGACAAATCACCAAACACCATCTCTTCTTTATGTATTCATTCAAAAACATATTCAAAACTCCCAAATTCTCATATAGTTATAGGATACTGATGGAGTGGTTTTAAACCACTAAATAATCTGTCTATATAAATACTATCCTTAAACATTTTATAAAATAGAAAAATCAATTATAACTCAATATCATAAATTAAAAAATATTTTTTTGGTTTATATTTTTTTTGTAATTTGTTCATAATTAATATATTAAAACCCTACAAGCATACAAAGTGGATAATACTAAAATATTATCCATTTATATTCAAAATACATTTTTTTAATAAATCATGAATTCTATTCATGAAAAATATTGACGAAATTTATATTGTATTATTATTTTATCATATAATTCTTTAAAATCTATAAAAAATATCTCAAAATGGGATGGGTACCAAAATATCAACATGGTATATAAAAAATAAATAACCAAACTATTAGTCCTAGAGTACTTATAATCATATGAAATCATTTTCAAAATGATATAGTTATCACCCATAAAGTATGATTGACTATATAAAAATATAATATTTATCTAAAACATACAACACAAAAATAAAAAAATTATGTTACATGGGGATTCATTTTATTAGCTTAAAACATTTTATTTTAACACTCGTGGATACCTTTTGATTTGGAACCCTCACCACTACCTTGCAATGTAACCCACATTACTACCTTATGATGTAACCATTACTATTATATTTTTAAATACTATTAATGTTCACATAAAACATAAACATACCCAATGCATTGGAATGAGATATAATTCCCATATTTCATCATAAAAAATTCCCAATAACAAAAAATAATCCTTAAATAATAATAATTACATCATAAAAAATTTATTTTAAATAGAATTTTAAATGATGATTTTTATTTAAAAAAAGTTTCTTACCTTTGGATTGACTTCCATCAAACATGTTCAGACATGAAGTATATTTGTATAAATAGTGTTATTATTTTAATAAAAAACTATATTAATATTTATAATACCTTATATGACCTTTTTATAAAATATTTCCACCCATTAATTGATGATAATTTTTTATTTCTATTGTTTCAGGTGTGTTTATTAAATAGATTCCATTGTTGGTTCATTATGAGTTTTATTGTATAATGGAATAAATACACAAAAGTCAAAATAAATTGTATGAATATGTTTAAATAATTTTAAATGATACCATATATCATTCTTATGATATGATTATGACTCTATTAGATAAAACATTAATGAGAATGATTTATTTTATTTTAGCGTGTTTTATGACCAAAACGATCTTATATAATATCATTTAATATAATTCTTATATATTAGATAAAAAATAGTATATAACTTTTAATATGTAAATTAAAATATTAGTTAACAAAAATAATGATTTTATGAACAACCATAAAGGAGGTAATAGAAAATTAGAAACCATCATTCATGATGATGGAAAATCCGTACATCCCATACAATGTTTTCATTTTTTAGATGAAAAAAATACGGTATGTGGTTTGATGAAGTAAATTCCATTAAAATAGAAAATTACTATTTATATATGATATTTTACTTTTCATTTAAATTTTATGATTTGTGCTTTGGAGATAATGAGGAATGTAAAAAATATATTTAAAGTAAAATAACATAATATGAATGAGGATTTTACCTCTTGAATTATCTTCCTTGAGAACCTTGTCAAGGTCATTGATTTTATCCTTTTGGTGACACCAGAATGTATTAGACATGGAGAAGATTATTAGGAAGGTAATTGGTAATAAATTATTAATGATACAAGTATTTTTATCTGTAAATAGCTGATGTGTTGGGGGGTTGTATTTATAGATGATGAAAGACAAGTTTTTTAATTATTTTTTATATTTGATTGTTATTTATTCCCAAGTCTATGAATAGTGTTGATTATTGTGAATTAATATTGTAAATAGATAATTTGTTTTTTAACTTATGGTGCTTAAATCATCCATACATCAAAAATGACTCAATAATTCTTTTCTTTATCTTATACAATAAATTACTTTATTTAACTATTCACTAAAAATTCAATTATTTCAAAAAAATCCAAATAATACAACCAATCCATTTTAGAAAATTTGAATTAAAAATAATTATTTTATAAAAATAAATTTTTAAATATGATAAATAATATTTTTAATGTCATCCTTCATTTAAAATATAATGATTTAAAATTTTAAATAATTTTATGACTCTTTGAAAATCGAATTAAGGTCTCCTTAAATTATCTTATAATCATAAAAGAATAAAATTATAACAAAATAATCTATTTTACAAAGATATATTTTTTTTAAATCAGTATATGAATTAAAAAATTTTAAATAAAAATTATTTTTCATAATTTTACAAAACATTAATTTATCATTTTAAAAACATTTATTTACATATTCCAAGATAAAAATATATCATATTTTCACTTATTAGATATATAAATTTTAATTATAAATTCATGGGTGAGGATACTATTTAATTTGTGTTTATTCCATAATTTATATAAATACAACTAATTTCATTATAAATTTGTAATGAATTTAACTATTTAATTTTATTAAAAATAAAATTATTTTACATGTACGTTGGATATTACATTCAATATTCCATTAATTATTGTTCATAAAATCCCATGGTGTTTCATGAAATCCTTGCGGGGTTTTCCTCATAATATGAGAACGACTCACCTTCCTTATTATTCATGTACAAAAAATCTATCTCCGAAATTTTCTGAAGAGTTCAATGGACATACTCATTAATAAATAATTTCATAATGTCTTCCCAATCAATCTATTTTTAAATATTTCTCTTCGTATTCTTTAACAGTGCCCCCAATGATCACCCACTCCAACAAAAACATAGACAACTAGAGTCACCTCCTCCATCTCATAATTGTGGATAATATAAAAAAGCCTACTCTTTTGAGTAAACCCTTTGTTCCAGAACTAGTTTATCATAATGTCCACTAAATGCTTGTGGTAGTTTCCAAATAAGGAAATATATTATAGTTTCTCAGTTTTGGATGATGGGAGACATTCCAAATGTTCAGGACATTATTCCATTACTAAAAAAACTAGTAAATCCTCACCATGATGAATTAAGATCTACCTCCCATATAATTGGGGATGTATATTTGGGAATCAATACATTTCACTCGAATGGGTTTTTAGTACGGATTCTCTAAGATCCGACACTACTCAAATAAAGATATGTTTTGTAAATCTTTTAATTCAGAAAATAATAAATATATAATTTATTTTTGTTTCAAAATTAACTCTAAAAGAATATCTCATGGGATCCCCATGTTTATAGTTTTTATAAAATTATTCTTCTAGTATTCTTAACTACATATATAATTGTACATATGTTTTCACAATGGAATTATTATCATAATTCCAAATTAACTAAACTGTTCTCTAGTAGATACTATTGTAACACAACTTTTTCTTACATAGATATTACATTTCATTAAATTAAAAAAACATAATTTTTATACAATCAAAGATCCAAATGGTTAGTGTCCTCACATAATATTCCCCAAGAATCTATATTACATAAAAAAATAATACTTATTAAAATTATTTTTATTTATCCTTAAAAAGATATCATTATCTCTTTTTTAGATGTCATCACCTCAGGATATACATTAAATAATGGGATCGGATAAAATACAAATTAGTGGGAAAAAAGGGACACGTATCAATAGTATATAGGTGAACAAAATCAACATCATCATATAATAATTGTATGATCATATTAAACATCATAATGAAATCATTTGATAATGAAATGGAATGTGGGGTATGAATAATAATGAAACATCATAGCATTGTTGTCAAATACCACACATTGATGTGAATGAATCTAACATCATGTACACCGATAACATACTCCCATAAAGTGTAAAATCATAATTGTGAAAAGATAGATCATATTTTTTTATAGTAAAATATTCTTAATATCATGAGATATATCCCATTACACAATGCATTGGAGGGAAATATTATTTTCTTCACACCCCTAACATTGAAAAAATGCTCATAATCATGCATGCCACATGAAAGAAAAACGAACATAGGAATGAAATATCCCATGGAAAGGAATTTCCTTTTAAAACAAATCAGATATCATAATTCATTAAATAAATATTATTATCCTTAAATATATAATGCAAATCATTCCTAGGTAAAAAATTATAATTTTCTTCTTTTAATTCAGAAACAACACAAGTCGCTTCATGAGATGTTTTTGAAATTGAATTCATTTAGAAACAAAAAATTATTAATATAATATATTACATTTTGGAAGGCTATACACATGTATATACATAAAATAAAAGGGAAACAATATTTAGGGAATATATTTTTCAAATTATAGAAATAGTCATACTAAAATCAAAAATAAGTAGGGGATAACCCAAAAGAAAATTGTTGTGTATGATATTCCTCTAAAATTAAATAAATATTTATTTCCCAATTTTTTTTCAATAGAATAATAAAAGTTGGCACAATTAAAAATTTCACTAAAATATAATTATTTCTAATATTATTATTGTTAAAAAAATAATCATTATAATATAGTTTAAATAATTTTTTAGAAGATTAATCATTTTGGTATCATGTTTTCAAAAAAATTAATCTTTTTTCATTAATCTATTTATTTTGTTTAGGCAATTTTTTCATTACTTGAATCTATTATAGATGAACATAATACATATATTTATACATTTATATATCATAAATAATTTATTACAACAATCCAGTGTGTGGGTGTTAAGGAAATAATTGTTAATGTCCTCATTAGAGATTCAATAACCATTAATGGGACATTATAAGTAGTGGATGAATGATATTTATGAATTATAGATATATAATTGTTATAATTTATAATGCAGGTGGAATTAAATAATATAATTTTAAAATAGTATATAATTAATCTTATTAGATTATATTTTGAATGTTATAGATAAAAAATATTATAAAAGGATAACAAAAATAAGAGTTGAGGAAAAAAGACTCTCCTAACATTATTTTATATAGTGTATGCCACTGAGCTACCTTGATGATTTGAGTTACTTAATTTCAAATAATCTCTATATTTTATAAATGGAATATTAGATAATCTTTTGGAATAATTTTTTGGCTTTTTGAGGGAGGAATGTTTTCTAAGGGGTGTGATAGGTGTTATTTATTCTTGAGAAGAGTAGTATTTTTGAGTTAAAACATTGAATAAATTACAATATCCAAGTTACACTTTATTATAATTTTTTTTTACATAATGAAAAATAATTTAATAAAATAATATGATTTATGACATTAAACCATTTATATTTATAACTATATATTTTAATAAAAATGAATTTTGAAAAAATACGAACATATGTAATTTTAATATAATACAATAAACATTAGGCTTTGGAAAATACTTTTGGGGTTTGGGAATCATTTTTATTGTATTAAAATGAATCATATACAAAATTTAATATTTTATTTGTTGACCCTAAATTTCTAGAATATATTAGTTAATTATTTCATCGACAAGGATGTAATTTAAATAGACCTTTTATTAAAGAACTAAATTTTTTATATTCCCAAGAAAATTGATGTATCTCAGAAAATTACAAAAAAATTTAACCGCATAAAAATTTATACAAAATTATTTAAAATTTTATTTTTATTTTAAAAAAATTATAATATTTCTAATTAAAATTCCATTTTAAATATATTTACTTTTTTAAATAGATTGATATATATTTTATTAAAAAGGTTATTATATTTTCACTAAATATATAATCATTGATATTTATTTTATATAATTATAATATTTTTATTTTTTAAAATTAATCCTAAAAAATATTATTTATATTACATTTTATTTTTTGTGGAAAAATTAATATTCTAATTGTCATGTTACAATTACCAATAGTTATGTTAATATTCTAAATGGTTATGTTAATATTCCAATGGTTAATGTAGTAATCCAATTATCATATTTTATTAAATAAATACAAATTTATTCCTTTATTCATTATTCTAATCAATTACACTCATGTTTCTACATATTCAATTTCATTTATTTTTATTGGTCTACATATATATTTTTTTATTCTCTATAGTATTAATGTGGGGGTGATGATTCTAACAATTATGAAGAAAAAAAATTCATTTTTTACGCTTCATAATTTTTATTTTTCCCTAATACAATTTTAATAATTTTCATGGATTATATTATAGATTAATGTATTGATCTCAATTTAAAAAATTAATTAGCGTTCTTTTCATTATGTGTAATATTTTTAAAAAAATATATAACATATTATAACACAAATTTTCAGGAAAATATAATATATAAATAAAAGGTTGTTACATATTTGTCCAGAAAAAATGGTGGTAGATAGGAAGATGGTGGAACTATAAGAGGATAATTATTAATTGGTAAGAAATAGTTTTTTGAAAACTATAAAAATGTTGATAATAAGTAACCAATAGAGAAAAATTTATGGAATCATTATAAATGTTACATGTGTGATATTATTGTAATGTTATAAAAGAATCTATGACTACCAAACTTGCCCAAAAGTAACCCATAAAGAGGATGTTTGAATCTGAACATAAGAAAATTTGAACCAAAAATAAGTAAAGACAATAGATTCATATGATTATTCCATAGATAAGATAAAATTAAGTATATCCCCTTTAAAATCCCAAAAGAACAAGGAAATGGATTAATAATTTAGGATTGTCAATATAAATGTTAATTATATTGAAAAATGATTTTCCACCTTATACCCAAAATATATTTTTAATTTTTAATACCATTCAATAAATATATGGGAAAAACTTGAGAAACATTCCAACAATATTAATTTTTTCAAAAAAATATTTATAAATACATCATGTAATATATTCATCATAATAATGAGTAATGGAGGTATACCCTTGATGGGAATGAACTCTGATGTTGACGTATGAGTATCACATTTTACTTTAAAATAAATTTTAAATTATTAGAAGTATTTGATATTAGGGAAGGAACGTTTTTAACTTGAACTTTTTTGATATGATTATAATATTAGGTTAGGTTTTTCCATAATAAGTGTATAGAAAGTTCTTCTAATATAAAAATGTGGGAATATTCTTATGGAATGTATCACATGAATGAAATTGTATAGAAAAAATTGATCACCTTGACAAAACACTCTATTTTTCATCATTTTTAATCCCATGTAGACTTAGAGTTATGTAGTTAAAGGATATTTTTTGTGACACTCATGCGATACTAATTTTATCTTTAGAATTATTCTCAATATTTAGATATGAATACTGATAAGTTAATGTATCCGAAATAAATATTATTTTCAATATGAGGTAGAAGTAAAGTATAGAGATATGTAAAAAAAGTAATACGTGGAGAAATTATTAAGGATAAATATTGAATTAAAAGATAGTTAATGTTATTATGTGGGTATTTACAGGATATAAAAATGGTGAGTTTTTTTATAATGTGTGTTTGGTTTTATTTGATATCATTATGCCAATATGGATTAACGTAAAAAAAATTATAAATTTTTTAAATTCTTGAGAAAAAAATTTAATATGTAGTTTAAATATGGTTAAATAACTATTGTAGGAAATAATCCATAGAAAATCACAGGAAACTAATGTGGACATCTTGTTCCATACATTGTGATTTTTATGATGATCCAATATTTTTAAAAGGAGGATATTGAGATAAAGGATTGAGTGATTCTAGAAGTACTCCACCAGATGTAATGTAAAAAATAAATGAATGTCGATGGAGATACAATGATATAGAGTTTAGTGGGAAATTCATTATCTGAGTTATAATGATTTAGGAAGAGGCTATATGAATAAATATCTATGTAATTTATCCATAAAAACTATGTTATAAAATTATACAGAAAAATGACCGGGAAGAGAAATAGTAAACATTCTAATAGGTCAATGTATTTTTTATTTAAGTTTCTTTAGTATAATAATGTGAGATTGGATTGTTAACTGTATAATAGATTTCATGTATATGTTATTGGTCAGAGAAACCCTTATAAAGAATTAATAAAAATATCAATAATATTGTATAGATTTAGGTACCTTTGAATATACACAAAAAGATCTAATGGATGAGGTTTTACCACTGTCATCGAATAGAGAATAGTTATGGAACAACATAAAGAATATGGTGTAGGGTGATTCAGAAAAGATTGAAAAGAATTAGATGAATGAACATTATAGTGGATGATCATCATACATAGGATGCCTATGATGTTAACCAATCAAATACAGATTTTATATCCACCAACTAGATAGGTTTTATATCATAAAACATGTATATGTTTATCTAAATTAATAGAGGGAAACTATGAAAAGGAAAGAAATTTTTTTCACATCAGATAATCTAATAATTTAAGATATATCAAACAGTGAATTATAAATTAGTATCATCATACAAAGAACTCCATATAAATTAAATAAATGTACTTATAACAAAAAAAGAAATTATGATGTTCTTTAAATAAAATTTCTATAGACCTTAATTGATGATGTTATGGTGATCTTCAATTTTTTAATCTTTTTGAGGATAAGGATATTTATTGAAGTACAATAAAACTAATTGTAATGAATTTTGAATAATGTCACAACTTCAAATAACTACATGAGTATTCAAGAATATTCTAAAAGAGTTGATCAACATCCCCTAAAATTCAATTTGACATAAAAATTGAGATACAAGGTTTTAGTGAGTGGTGAAACTCATTTGGGTTCTTAATTATAATGGTTGAAGTAAACAAATATAAAGGCATGCGATGGGTATAGTGAAAATGAGATAACACTATTTAGATGTGGAGGATATGAAGTAATGAAAAGATTATTCTCTGAGTTTGCAACCAAGGTTCATACTAAGATCATGAAAAACCCTATTATACCATTCGTCATCATATGGATAAGAACATGAAATATACTAAGAATTATTGGAAATAAATGAAGTGAATGAATAGTATACAATTGTGTTCATACTCATTCGATGAAATATGAAGCACACTAGGGGAAACACGCTTTACCATGTAGATTTGTATTGACTAATGTCATTGGATAAAATATTATAAATAAGTTAGTAGAATAAATTCCAATGGGGATAATCGGATAGAGATAGATTGGATGGATACATTGGATAGAGGAAAAATTTCATTGAGTCATGATAGGACCAATTTGAATGATATACTTCATAAAAAATATGGAAATGTATAGAATTAGTGCAACCAAGACATAAAATGATTATAAGTATGTTTCAATGAATAAAATAATATTACAATATTTGATAAAGATCAAAATAATTTTACACATGTGAAGTTGATCTAACATTATTATGGATGAGGATATGATATTGGATTATAGGTTAAAAAAATAAAAATGAATGAGCATATAGTTTTCGAGTATAACTAGTTCCATAATAGAGTTGTTTGATGGGGGTATGACCTGATGTGATGAAAGAGGATACAGTTAGAAGAGTTTTGGGTATTTGAAACTATGTTTGAGAATAAAATTTCATAGGGGTATATCCACGGTTAAGTGGATTAATTATTACTGAGGTGTAGAACTAGTTACTGTTTGTACCTTTTAGATCGTAGGATAAAAGAAAATGAACTTGTGTTGGGTGGAATAATGTACATGGATTGGATTTGGAATATTTTAAGAACCTTATAATTATCTTGAAATGACATATATTTATATTTTCCAAATTAGAATGGCGAGTTTGAGATTTATATTTTAGTGGATCTAAACTATAAGAATCTTCTGGGATAAGAATGTTTTCGATGACAAATCAAGGAAACTTTATTTTAAAAATAAAAATAGATCATTGATTCTTCCCTGACACACTCTTAGTGATCTTAATTGATTCAATGTAGATCATATTTATTAATACTATGATACCAAAGAACATCTGAAAACATTTATTCAAAATTGATAGAATTTACCACTATCACTTCATATCATTCATAGTCTCGATTTGATAGATTCCACTTTTTGTAAGGAATTATCCTATTATAGAAGCTATCAAATTTTCTATAAGGACCAATATGAAATATAGAGGTGTGTTGATCATGTCTTATAAATTCAATTTTATATCATCCCACTAATTAATTTTCATTCTAATTAATCTCTTATAAATAATTATCTATTTCTATTTTCTTTGAATAAGGAAAGTATTTATTTAAAAATATTATCCTAAAATATTCCCACTATATAGCATTATTATAAACAATTTATATTTTTTTCTTAATCAGTGTCAACCAAGAAAAATCATCATCTTCTATGTGATTAATTTCTAGGGTGAATTTCATTATCTTTTAAAAATTAAGTAGATAAAATATATTTTCTATAGAGGTAACACACTTTTCTAGAATAAATGGATCCAAGTTTCCCTTAAATATGACGATATTTGACACATGAAGGAATAAATGAAACATTATCCCTTGGAGTTAAATAATGTTTCTCAACATGTTTCATGTTAATTTTTTTTGGAACATTAGGCAAGATACCCTGAGAGTGGGGGTGAATAAGGATATGACAGATTTAAACAACTTCCCATTATGATCTTGTTTTGCTGTTAGAAAAAACTATCTTCTCTCTCATTCCCGTTGAAGTGTATGAATAATCCATAAAACAAGAATATGACACATCAATTTTTACATTGTTCAACCTCACTGGGCTACATCTAAGGACCATACACTGGCAGTGAGCTGATGTAGCAATTTCACTATAAGCACACTACTGTTTACAAGTTTGGAGCGGACTCCCTGTCCCTCTAGGTTTACAACCATTCACAATTTGAGAACTCACTACTCTCTCAACTAAAGTGAAATCACTAGTTCATCAGAAAAATAACTCATAGTTTATAGACCTATAGGTCTCTTTATTATCTCTAATGAATTTTTCTTCCTTATCTTTTGATAGATGCCCTATTGATGCCCATATTTGACCCGCATATGAATCTTTCTTTTCACCAGCTGTACTAGGTAACTCCAATTTTTAAGCGCAGCCCTGACAGAACCTTGCACGTAATTCCCTTGCCCTTCCTGAAATAAAATTTTCACGCAACACTGCATTTATTCACAACCACATCATTATAATGCATCCACATCTTCTACGCGTAGCCTCTACACTGCCTTGGGAACAATTTTCTACTTTTGTGTGCAATACACTTTTCTCACAATAGTCTTCTTTTTCATGAAACCTTTAATTTTCATGAAAAATGTTCTTTTATGCACACACTTATCATTTTCATTCAACTCCTTAGTGGACTCCAAATTCGCGCGCCAGAGCTCGGATAAATTCTAAGTCTTGAGCTTTGCTAAATGAGGGGGGTCACTTCATATTTATAGGCAAAATCGATCCCAGCGCGAAAAACCCTCCTTCCGCGCATAATCCTCATTCTGTGTGATAAACACATATTCCACACAACACCATATTTCACACCGTGCTCTAATTTTTTATGCACCTCATGCCTTTTCAAATTTTCTATCTTATGATTTCTAAACACCACTTGAGTGAAAAAATGCATTCCTCTATTTCGTGTACCACACCAATATTTCATGCACCTCTCCAATATTTTTTGTACCAAACCAATTTTTCGTGCACCACCCCAATTATTCATACATCACTTTATTTTTCACGCACCACAAAAATATTCTGTGCACGAGATCGTCTATTCCTTTTTCTAGGTTCTTTAATCAAACACGGATAGACTACAAAATCTATTGAACCCAAAAAATAACCCTGTAAACACCCTTTGAAATCAAATTATACATCATGGTCTGCATTGTGAACAAACACAACATGGAGACCCACATTGTCAAAAAACACAATCACCTAAAAAATGATTCAATGACACCTTAAGGGATTTTTACCAACATAATTATTAATAAATTGTGTTTGATTAATCACCCTATTGATTTTTTAGATTATAGAATCTTTCTTGTTAATAATACTTTTATAGAATCTCAAATAGCACTCATCATATATGCAGTTCCTCATATTTCGGACAATTTCCTTAATTAGGAAAGTATTATTGATGAACATAGAAGTTACTATAATATTTTAATTCTAAAGGGATATTAAAAATATTTTAAAAATATTTAAATATAGTATTCATAAATTTTATATAATAAAAAATCACATTTTATTTATGTCATTTATATATTTTTTAAAATAACATGTGATTAAACAAAGAAACACCCCATGACTTTTGAAATAAGTTTGATGGAAGACCACAATATGATGAAACACTTAAATATTGAGTTTATTCACAATGTTCCCTATTCATGTTTTTTCCCCGAGTTTAAATTGTACAATATCCACATTGACCTATAATATCTAGATAGTGACTTATTTTCTTAGAAACCACTTTATTTCCACATCGGTGATATTTTATAATTTTTCCTTATATTTAGATATATCTTTATATTTCTTAAAACATTTTACAGTAAAATTATATTTATATAATGAAAAGTTCCTATGAATCCAACTACGGTATTCTCAAAATTTTAATATTCAAAAAAATCATTAAATATAACAATATTTAAATAAACATGTGATCATTTTACATTTAGTTTCATGGAAATTTGTGATGGAATATAGTAAAACATAAACATTAATATTATAAATTGGAATCTATTCTTCATAGATTCATCCTATGTTATGTTACTCCATCTCATATCCTAGTGTCACACATAAAAATTAAGGGGGTGCATAAATACTAGTAATGTAATAATAAAGGAAATATTTAGCTTATGATTATGTGGCATGACTATATGTTTTTATCATATAAACATGGGGAATATAATAATAGAATGATTATTAATCACATAATTGAAATCCTTCTATAGTAATAAAAATAAGAATTTATTTTAATATAACTAAGGTTTATATGTAATGTGTTATAAAACATATTTACCAAGGTAATTAACCATGGTATCATAAAACATGTCAAATATAGAGTTTAATTTTATACATACTTTATTAGAGTTCAATCGGGGTGAACCCTTCATTTGTATTATTTGATGTGATCCATATTTATCATAATAAATTATTTCATCAATAACCCATGGTGAATAAATAAAGGGTTTCATGTATAATAATTCATTATATATGTTCTTAATTATTAAAAACACATCATTTTTATCCCAAAAGATGTTATTGTGGGTTTTATATAGGAATATCCATAATAATAAATTACATTTTTATCTAGTAGAATACCAATTGATAAGGAAGGATTTTTGTTATTCAGAATATAAGAATACTACCTATATATGTGATAAATCATATAAATGAATTCGAAAACATGATGGTTATATAGTGTAAATTCTATTAGGTGATCACTAATAGGGAAAAAATTTCTCAAATTGATAAGATACTATTTTATAAGTAATGGGATAATAATAAAGTGTATAAAAATGAAGGCATTCAATATTTAGAAAACGTACACCAAAGACTCGATTGAATGGAAATGATCAAGAGGATATTTCCCATTCCATGAATATTTTCTTCATAGAACATGAAGAAGGACCTTAAAAACTATATAAAAACATAGAGGGACTATCTCAATGTTAATATGACCCGAAAATCATGGATATTGAATTTAGAGCATAAAGTAATGGGTGGATTGTCTGGAAGTTATACTAATAGAGGATGGATTTTTTAAAAATGCATAATTATTTATCATAAATTTTTTGCTATTGAAAATCAAATACCATTTCCATACCAATGATTTTCCCATGTAATTTTATCCACTTATGTAATTTTTTATAATATTATATTAAAATAAAATCAAAATACAATTTTTGAATTTTTTTAAAGGAAAAGTAGATTTTATGTAATCTGTAGTTTTTAAAATATTAAATTCCTTTTAAGATATTTGAAATTAAATTACATGGTTCAAAAAATATTTAATTCCAATAATATATATATTAATAATTAAATATATTTTTTTTGAAAAAAATCCTTTAATATAATTATTACATAACTTTTATGTGTTTATAATGACATAATACTAACTAAATTTTATATTTTATCCATAAATTTGAATATCCAAAAAAATATAAAAAAATAACTATTAAAAAATTTTGATATGCTAGTTTCAAAATATTTACTCAATATAGGAGGAAGATTTAATATTTATGACAAACATATTTTTTAATTATTAAATAACTATTTTTAAACCAAAAATTTGTTATTATTGAATATAATTCCTAACCTTTTGTAAAACTATTTTGTAATGCCCTAGACTTCTCTGGTCCATTCTTTTGTGAAGCTCTTGTGTTTGAGGTGTATAGATGGTCACTATAACTTATCCCCAACACTTTTTAAAATTTCTAATTCTGTGAACAGATCCATCACTGAACAGTTCCAACAGTAGATCGTTGTGAATAGTGAAATGGAAGGCTTATGTGAATAGTGTCATCAGTATCCTTTTGTGAATAGTTCCAATGGTAACCTTATGTGAACAATGTATTGGTTACCTTATGTGAAAATTGAAAGAGTGATGTCCAACAGTAGCCTATTTCCTTTTCCAAATTAAGAGTTCATGAGTAGTGTTTCTAGAATAGTGAGGTTCCAACAGTAGCTTCTTTCCCTTGCCAAATTTTGAGTTCATGAATTATGTTTCCATATCAGTGAGGTTCCAATAGTACCCTCATTCCTTTTCCAAATTTGGAGTTCATGAACAATGTTTCTAGCATTACGAGGTTCCAATGGTAGCCTCTTTCCTTTTCCAAATTTTGTGGCCATGAATAGTGTTTCCAAATGGTGAGGTCTAATGATAACCTCTATTTCCTTTTCCGAATTTTGTTTTGATGAACAATGTTTCCAACATCCTACAGTTTCACCCCTTTGACGATTCCATTAACGTAAAATCCATTTAAAGCCTCATTTTAGGGACTCTATGGCCGATTCAATGGCCATAACTCCTATATTAAATTTTCCAAAGGCTCATGATGATTTTATTGGGTCAAACTGTGTTGTTTAATTCAATCCACCTTTAATTGAAAATCTGTTGTATCTTAAACCCATGCTTCCTTAAATCTTCAATAGGGATGACATATCATCCTCCATAGTTCTTCCGTGTTGTTCTTAGCTGTGAGATTCTAGAACCATTCATTGAATCCAATAGGAGTTGCACAATGAAACATTCCCCTTTTGTTTGGTTCCCCTCCGTTTTATATTGCAACCAAGAAGTATAGATCAATCTTCGATATAAGGTATGACCTGTAGTCATTCTTTTGGGTATATTTCCTTCTGTTTCTCCCCACCCTTATATGGAATGGTATCTCTATGTTCCTAATGGGATTTACATGGGATTTGACTGGTGATGTTGTTTCTCTATTTGTTAGGTTGGATACAGTTGTCAGTAGGGGAGGAGGTCATAACTTTTTGTGTGGGTCATTCTTCTATAAAGAATGTCATGAAGTGTTTGAGGTGGGAGATCCGTTGCTACACATTTATTTTACTTTAATCTTTAGAGTCATCATGTTTTATCCCACTTGATAACAATGGAATTGGCATAATAAATATTTAATTTGGATATATAAATTGATACCAATCTTATGTTATTGCCTTTTGTTTTTCTAGATAGTTTGATATTTATGATTTCGTTGTTCACTTATTCATTCTTGAAGGAAATTGGTAATGAACGTAAATATGTAATTAATTGATAAATTGTTTAGATAAATATAAAGAGGAATGTGAATGAATCTGAGTGATGATGTTGTAATTCTACGTTAAACAAATTGATGCAGTAATCATGTTTAAACAATTTGTGATAGCTTACTGTTTAGGTTTCCCAAAGTTCGATCCTACGAATAATAAACCAATTAATCCATGATGTATTAATGATCTAGTTGTTTGATAAAATATAATTCCTTGTAGGGGTAGGAGTTACCAACTTTGGTGTTTAAGGGCCTATAGGATAATTGATATGATTCTTTTTTTCCTACTACCTGGGTTATGATATGAGCCTGGATGGCTATTGTGATACGTGAGATCTGGGAGGCCTATTGGTTGTCAAATATGTTGACATCTAGAGTGGTGATATGCATCAGTTTATGCATGTTGTTGTAGGGGAGGACACCAGGGATAATGAAATGGGTAGGATGTGAATGTTGGCATGCTTGATGATTCTTTGGGGTTATTTATCCTCTTTACTTTCCCCACTGCTCATGGCAGCTTGTTTTCGTACCCTCCTTCCAAAAAGGGGTGAAGACACGTGGGGTATTCCATTTTATTTTTGTGTTTAGCTTCTCAAGGGAGGATGTGTCTATGATCTTTCTATAAGAGGAAAAACATGAAGGGTAGTTCATCTACCCACCGAGTTGATCCCCCTTGTGTTTAGTAGCTTAGAATGTTTTTCTAGAATTTTTTGAAATATGTGAAATTCATAATTTTTTTTATAAATGAAGGAAAAAATTATGTTAACCAAAAAGTTTGGATCTTGGTGGGAAGCAATGTAGAAGATAAAATTAAAAGGGACAACAGACTTTGGGTATTATGCTAATGAAATTTAATGTGGAATTGTAGATGGTTACTTAATGTTCAATGAATTAAATAATGTGAAGTGAAACTAATGTAATGGGAATGAAGTAATATAATAATGCTAAATGGTTGGGTTCTGATAGGATACCTAGTCTTAGAAGTGGGAATCAAGAATCCCAGAGACGTTAGCTGCAATTGAGTCTAATACTAGGATATGCTCATAGGGTGGTTGTAAGCTATAGTATATTATGTACATTTTGTGTTTCTATACGTTACTCCACCCCATCAGTTAGGGAAATATAAATCACTAGGATTTTAATCCCTGGGGGTGTTCTCCCCAATATTCTGGTGGGAGGATGGATGGATGACTACCCCCTTTGGCCCGCTCAATTCTTATGGTAGGTATATTTGCTAGTTGTCATTACAGTTATTTTTCACCATAGATGTGTGTACAGGGCTGTAATGGGTTGTGGTTATTCTCACACAAATATTTTGGATATAGTTTTCTATGGACTAGTATAGGAGTAACATGTACAGGTTGTGATGTCATGAGGATTATTACTCGGTGAGGGGGCTGAAATTTCGTGATGAATAATTCCTGAAATATGATACTCGTTTTGTGAGTTGTGGTGGTTCATCGAAACTACCTGGTAACATTTCTTTCATGTACATGGTAGTTCTGTTGCACGACATACATGTTGTGGTTCATTACACATGAGTCTGTGGGCTAGCCTTTTTGGAGAGAGATGCATAGGACGTGCAACATTAGGGAAATCCCAAAAACTAGTGGGGACATAGTAGAGGGGTACCCTTGATATTATTTATTATATTGTATACTATTGTATTCATTAATTGTTTAGAGTATCCATGGTGAGGCTGGGAACATAGTATACATATTTAACAGATGAGTTAGTTTAACTTGTCGTTCACTGTGCTTTATCATGATTTATTTACTTTTTCACGAGAGGCTCTGAGGAGTATCCCACTGAGTATATTGTTATACTCTCCCTATGTTTATATAAATGGGTTTTTAGGTCATTTGTAGAAGGTTGGATATCAGGGTGGTTTCTACTATGTTGTGGTTGTGAGAGATGTTTGGGATTTGTGGTCACTATTGTTTTCACATTCCATTGGGTACTTGAAAATTTTCTCTTTCAGTTGTAGTAGTTTTACATGACATTACATATGTGTACAAGGGATTTCATTTATATATCAGTCTAAGTTGGAGTAGGATGGTTTCTATCATATCTATCTATTTCTCATGTGTTCTGTTAGAGGGTTATGCCTCACATCTATGTGTATACTATACCCTCAGTGAAAGTCTGCAACCCGGGGTTTACTAGAGGCGGGAATCAGGAGTCATTATCTACCTTCTCACATTACCGTCCTTGGAGGTGTACACATTTGAGGAAGGTGGTCATGACAGATAGGTACCAGATGTCTAGTTGAGGGATATGATAATGATTGGTGTTAATAACAAGTGATGTTTCATGGGTTTGTAGGGAAATAGTGTCAGTCAATTTTAGCAAGTGATTTACGCATTATAGACTAGCTAAGACATTGGCCTTTAGGCCCCCCTATGATTTGATGTAAGGACCATTAAGATTAAAATGGATACTAAACGAGGTGATACTAGTTGTAGGGTAAGGACCTTGTAAAGTATCATTCAGTATTATCCATGTGCCTATGTTTTAATGGTTAGAATGTGGGATAGGTTGACCTAAAATGAATAATTGAAAAATAATTTATAAACTAATGGTTATTCTTCCATATTTCGGTTCTAGGATGTATAACTATTTTTCATTTTAAATGTATGGCTCCAGGTTAACATCCTTGTCAGGATCACATAGAATATGTCTAGCAGGCCATGCCAGCAGAGTGCTGCATGGTAATGGTGGACGATGACAACACTTGGAGGAGGACACTGTGAGAGTTTCAGTACAAGAGTCTACAGAAGTACGAGGGCTCTGTTTCAGATGTAGTCACAAAATACTAGTTGTTGGAGGTCGATATAGTCTTCATTTCAATCTGTTCACACATGGTGAACTGGGTGTCCTTGGTTGTGATGATTTTACATGGAGTAGTGAGGTAGTGTTTATTCTTGTTCCTTCGGGATTGTGAGGAGTCGACGATCTCAAAGGAGGAGTTCCAAGACTAGTTTAGAGTACAATTTCTTTCGTCGACCGTGGAGTCGTCTGGTCAATAGATTCTTCTTACCCTTAGATAAGGGATCTCTAGTGTGAGAGAGTTTGGAATATGTTTTAGGAACTATTTACGATATGCTTTGTAGCTATTTCCTAATGTGGAGGCCATAGAGAGGCATTTTGAGAAGGCATTGCATCCAGAGACCCAGTGACATGTCATCCTATTTAGGCTAAAGATATATGTTGAGGTGAAGAAGATAACCAAGGTTGTCGAGAGGACATTTTCCAGAACCATATCATCACCATAGGGGATTCGTCATGATTCCTCACGAATAAGAGATGTAGTCCCGAGGTTCTCGGTTTTTAGGGCAGAAGAGTTTCTGTTAGGACGAGGGTAGGTCCCATCTCTCAGACTCTCGTTTCTCTGGGTTCAGTAGCTCTAATGCCTATTACAAGGGATCATGTGCTTTTTTAATATGGTGGCCATGTTCATCAGTAGTGAGAGTGCCCGACCTTTCAGATCAGTCATCATGCACAATGTGTTCTGCTTCAGGTTCCTCTATTGAGGCAGTTCTAGTCGAGGCAGTAGAAGCGATTTCCACCATCATTGGATCCACAGAGTGTGATGGGGTTGGCAGAAGACAACACAGTAATTCTACCCATCCTCGGAGAGTAGTGTGCATCCATTTTGGTGGTCATCATCAGGGTCATAGAGGCCATGGACGAGGTCTTGGTCAGCTTTTTTCTTTAGCATTGCCAGCGCCAGGCGAGCCATACCTTGTTCAAGGTGCCCTTTACATGTATTCTACCTTGGTGTATGCCTTTTTGGATTTAGGAGTGACACACTCTTACATATCTCTTACCCTTGTCCAAGATTTGGGACATGTGGTAGAGATACTTCTAGTGCCCTTGGCTATGACAACACTAGTTGGTGGTCGAGATGACTTGTATGAAGTATGTAGAGATTATGAGCAAGTGTTGGGAAACACCGCTCATGGGGATATTTCTTATGTTTATAGATACAACCAAATGATGTAATACTCATCATGTATTGGTTTTATTTAGTACTGGCTATCATGGATTTCATCAAGAGGTAGATTTTGTTCTTCGATGCGAATGCATAGCCAGTGGATTTCATTAGTGAGTGAGACCCTAGATGGGTCAGAGGCGTGTTCCATCCATATCATCCATGATGGATTAGTTGATGATGATTTATTCATAGTTTGAGCAGTTGGAATTTCCTAAGGTCATAGAAGAGTACCCTGATGTCTTTCCAGAAGAGGTTGTAACATTACCCGCTTAATGAGAGATTGATTTTGTGATCGAGCTACGACCAGGAGCATATCTTATCTCTATGTCTTCATATAGAATGGGATTTTCTATGTTATGTGAGCTATTTATACAACATGATGGTTTGTTAATGTGTGATTTTTTCGGCCAAGTGTGTCACTGTGGGGCGCACCGGTTTTGTACGAGAAGAAGGCTGATGGCAGTTTTTAGTTGTGTATCAATAATCATTGTTTGAACAAAGTGAAAATAAAGATTTACCATCCTCTTCCATGGATTGATTATTTATTCGATCAAATAAATGGTTTTTGTTGTTTCTCAAAGATTGATTTGCGGTCATGTTACCATCAGATGTAGGAGAAGGATTTGGATATTCTGAATTTTGTTTTCCATTGTTGACATGGGCATAATGAGTTCGTTGTAATGCCGTTAGGTGTGAAAAATTCTCCAGTTGTGTTTATGAATTTTATGAAAACTGTGTTCTATGTGTTCCTGGACAAGTTATTGGTGGTTTTCATCTACGACATCCTTCTGTACTCCACCTATGAGGAAGAGCATGAAATTCATCTAAATTCCATTTAGGGAAGTCTTCCTCAACATCAGCTATTTGGGAAGTTGTTGAAGTGAGTGTTTTAGGATAGAAAAGTATGTTTCTTGGGGCATGTTGAGACCCATTAGGGAGTAGCTCTATATCGATAGATGATTGAAGCAGTTTTGTCATAGGCATCTCCCAATACAGTGTTAGATGTGTGAAGTTTCTTTAGTTTCGTAGGCTACTACAGGAGGTTCGTAGTAGACTTTTCTCGAGTTGCGAATCCTCTGAAAAATTTAACCATGAAAGAACAGGTGTTCATATAAACTAATCAGTGTTAGGAATCCATTGAGTATCTAAAGCGTATGTTAGTACATTCTCCAATTGATTTTCTTCTAGTAGAGGGAGTTCAAATTGATGTTTTCGGTGATACTTTGCATCTGGGTTTTGGCTATGTTTTAATTCAATAGAGATCAGTTTCTTATTATGGGTATCAGCAGTTGAATCCCCAATAATGTAACTATGACAACCATGATCTTGAGTTGGATGTCCTGGTGTTTTCTATGATGTTTTGGAGACATTACCTCATTAGAAAGGGCATTGTGGTTTTCACTCATCATAACAGATTGAGAAATGTTTTCTCCCAGCCCGACATAAACTTGTGAAAATGTTGGTGGATGGAGTTCTTACAGTAATATTACATCGAAATATCATATACACCTACAAAGGGGAATTTTTTAGGTGATGCACTGAGCATAAAGACGCCTAGCGATGGAGTGTGTGAATTTGGTGATTCATGGAGAGTTATGGAAGAATTTTCGGCATTACATCTCGATATGGGAGATTTTGGGGGGTAGATGTTGTCTATTTTATATGGCGGTTCAGTCATCTTTGGTGCAGTAGGTTGAATATTCCATGTTGGTGGATCTAGAGGTGGGGGTCTAGAGGGACCGAGTTGTTTGCTGTGAGTCCCCTGATGGTTGGTCTGAGGATGAACAAAACCTAGTGTTGTATCATGCATGAATATTTGTTCATTTTTCCTCGCACAAGATGGTTTCCAGAGAGTTCTATTGTTCTCCTTTAGAGGTTCATCCTAGCATTACAATGATGTACTAATCCTTGAGGAGTCAGTGTTGGTGGACTAGGTTTAAGAGTGTGGTTTCAATGTTTTTGTCTTGATGTTTGGTTAACTAGAATGTGAAGGCTGAACATCGTGTTCCTGGTGGTCTTCTCTAGATGTTTGATGTTCCTCAATTATAGTGGGAGGACATCTCAATGGACTTTGTTATGGGGTTAACTCGTGATCGGGGAGGAAATGATGTATTTTGGTGGTAGTGGATCATTTAATAGAATCAAACCACATCATAAAAATCAAGGAGTCAAGCTCAGTGGATGTTTTGTCGAGGATGTATCTGGAAGGGGTGGTAAGTCTTCATGGAGTCCCATGGACAATAATTTCTGATCGAGATCCTCATTTTACCTCTAGGGTGTGAAGAGGTCTCCAGAATGATTTTGGTTCTCAACTATTCCATAGTATTGCTTTTCATGATCAGATGGATAGTCAGACTGAGTAGACCATCAAGACTCTTGATGAAATGTTAAACTCATGTGTCCGGAATTTTGGTGGTTTGTTGATGATGCCCTTAACCTTGGTGGAGTTCCCTTAAAACAATTGTTCTCACCCAACAATAGGTATGGCACCGTTTGAATCCTTGTATGGCCCATAATTTTATTATCTGTTGTTCTGGACTGGCGTCGGAGAGTCAGTAAATATCTGACTAGAACTAGGGTAGAATACCACAAATATGGTTCAGGTGATTTGTGAGAGGAAGAATACTAGGAAGGTTTGTCAGAAATCATATGCTAATCAACAGTGGATACCCTTATAGATTGATGTTGGGGATCACGGGTTTCTGATAGTGGCTCCCCATCATGGGAAACGATGTTTTGGTCATTGGAGCATGTTTTCCCCCAGTTTGTTTGTCCTTTCGAGGTTTTGGCTCATGTTGGAGCAGGGGCATATCGAGTATCACTTCCCCCATAGATGACCCATATACATGATGTTTTCCATGTATCATAGCACTATTGTCATCTTCATGATGACTCATAGATCATCAATTGGGGATATATCGATATTGATAATGATGCGACCTTTGAGGAGTGGCCTATGTAGATCCAAGATCACAAAGATAAGGTGTTGTACTGGCATTCTATGCCTTTGGTTCGTTTCTTATGGTGACACGGTGGAGTTTTCATGTTATATACCACTTTATGAAAATGGAATTGGCACAATAAAAATTTGATCCAGATAAATAAATTGATATTGATCATATGTTATTGTCTCTTTTTCTGCTAGATAGTGTGATATCAAGGATATCATTGTTTAGATTTTCGTTCTTGATGGAAATTGGTAATGAACGTAAATCCATATTTAATTGATAATTTTTTTTCTAAAGATAAAGCGGAATGTGAATTAATCTAGTTGTTGTTGATGTAATTTGATGTTAATCAAATTGATGTAGTATGGATGTTTAATCAATTTGTGATAGCTTGTTATTTAGGTTTCCCAATTTTAGAACCAATGAATAAAAAATAGGTTATGCCAAGATGAATTAAAGAACTAGTTGTTTGATAAAATATAATTCCTTTTAGGGTTCTGAGTTATCCACTTTCTTATTTATGGGCCAAGAGCCCAATTGATATGATATTTTTTTTCTGCTTCTTGTGTTTTGTTGTGAGCCTGGATGGATTTATTGAAATGTGGGGGCAGAGAGGCCTATTGGTTGTGGCCGCAATTGACACCTAGATAACAGAGATGCATCTGTTTATGCATGAAGGTGTTAGTGAGGATAACGAGGATGATGAAACTGGTTGGATGTGAATATTGGGAAGCTTACTGATTCTTGTTGGTGGTTTATCCTCTTTAATTTCCCCACTGCTCATGGTAGTTCATTTCATTACCCTCCATCCAACAAGGGGAGATGACCTGCATGGTATCCCCCGTGCTTTCAGTGTTTATCTTCTTGAGGGAGAATTGGTCTACGATCATTCTATAGGTAGTAAAGACTTGATGGGTATTTCATCTATAACTGAGATGACCCCCCTTGTGTTTAGTAGCTTAAAATGTGTTTCTAGAATGTTTGGGAATATGTGAACGTAATAATGTTGTCAATAAATTATTAAATAAATGATGTTAACCAAAAAGGATTGATATTACTGGGACACAATGATGAGGTTACAATTTAATGGGATAGTGGACTTTGGGTGTGATGCTAATGAAATTTAATTTGTAATTGTGGATGATTATTTAATGTTTAAAGAATTAATTAACATAAAGTGAAACTGATATATAGGGAATGATGTAATGTAATAAAGCGCATTAATTGGTTGTGTGCTTATAGAATACCTAGTATTAGAAGTGAGGCCATGAGTCTGAGAGACATTAGTTACAGTTGAGTCTATGACAAGGTTGTGCCCACAGTGTGTCTGTGAGCTATAGTATATTCTATACTTTTTGTCTTTCTATACGCTACTCCACCCCGCCAGTTTGGTAAACAGATACCTCAGTGATTCTAAGCCCAATGGGTGTGTTTTCCCCAACAACCTGGTGGGAGGATGGATGACTGACTACCCCCGTTAGTCTCTCTCTCTTCTCTAGTTAGTTACATGTGCTGGTTAGAACATCGGTTGGTTTCCCCCATATATGTTTCTATAGGTATGTAAAGGATAGTGGTTATTCAAACACATATATTATGGATATAGTTTTCTATGGACTATTATAGGCGTAATGTGTATAGGCTTTAATAGCTTGATGATTCATACTCGGTTTGCGGGATGTAATAGATTTAGTTTTAATGACCGACGTATGAGTCACATTATGCGATTTGTAGTGGATCCCGAAAACTACCAAGTTATTTTTCTTTCATGGACGTGGTGGTTTTGTTTCATGAGGTGCATGTTGTGGTGCTTCTCCTAGGTGTCTGCGGGGAAGCCGTTTGGAGAGAGATGCATAGGATGTGCGATGTTGGGGAAAAGCGGCAATGTAGTGGGGAAGTAGTAGCAGGGTACCCTTGATATTCCTTATTATATTATATATTATTGTATGTGTTAATTGGTAAGAGTATCCATGGTGCGGCTAGGAACATAGTATACCTATTGAGGTGAGGTGTAATTTTCACTTGTTGTTCATTGTGATTTATCATGCTATTGTTACTTTTTCAAGAGTGGATCTGATGAGGAACCTACATAGAGTACTATTATACCCACCTTATTTATATATAAAATTATTTTAGGTCACGTGGATCAGGTTGGAGATCAGGCTGGTTTCTAAAAACATGGGGTTGTGGGAGCTATTTGGGATTCATGGTCTCTTTTGTTTTCACAATCTTTTGGGAAGTTTCATATTTCCCCTTTCAATTGTAGTATTTTTTTATGACATTACCTATGTGTACTTTGGATTTATTTTATATTTAAGACTGAGTTTCAATTGGTTGGTGTCTGTCTTATCTATCTCTTTCACATGTGTTCTCTTTGAGGGTAATGCCTCCCATCTGTTTGTTTACTATACCCTTAGGGCTAGTCACCAACCCAGGGCCTACTAGAGGCGGGACACAATGGTCACTATCTCCCTTCTCACATTGGCTGCCCGTGAGAGGTATACATTGTGGGGAGGGGGTCAAAACATATATATAATTTAAAAAATATATATAAATAAATGTAATTATTTTCATTGATTTATAATATAAATTAATTAGTTTAAATATATATTAATAGAAAATATATATATACAATTTCTAGAAAAAATAATTTTTTGAATCATTATATAAAAAAATATTTTACATAGTCTCTAAATTTATGAATATTCTATAAGGGTGTAAAATAAAATAATAATTTTTCCGGAATAAAATGGTTAATTTATTTAAAAAATAATTTCATTTTAATACTACCACTACCTATATACATCAATGCTTATTATATTTTTATAGGCTATTGGGTACAACATTCGATGGTGATAGTCTCATGAGTTGGTTTAGACAACTTTTATCAAGTTGTGACCTCTACAAGCTAGAATATCCCTTTTGATGTTTTTTCGGGCCTTAATTTTTTAAGAACTACATAGTATTGTTCAAGGGAAAATCCAGACCACGCTACCACCAACCCTGGCTCAGAAAAATTTGCATCATAAGACATAAATTTTTTGGTTGATTTAGTTGTTCATTCCTTTATTATTCAATTAACACTTATCATAAACATTAATATAAACAAATCGTAATGATAATTGTATAACAAATAAATTGAAAATAATGCTAATTAAATGTTTTCAGATAGGCTATAATCAATGTAATTGTAATGTAACAATTTAAAATATAGAAATCACATTTTCATTTATATACTATATATAAACCACCAAATAAAAAAATCCACCAATTCATCTCCAAAGGTTTTTACAATTTCATTGATTATGTCAATCATATTATTAACTTTTATTATTATTTTATTAGTTTTCATTAATTCTACAATATATCTATTAGATATTATTCTTATATAGTCTTCCATTATGTGACCAGTGTTATTTTGTTTTTATATCCCCATACTAGTAATAACTATATTATTTGATATTATTCCTTGAAATATTTTTTTTAAAATCTATTATATTTAATTACATTGTGAAATATAATAAAATATTCATTATGAAAATTATTTGTTAATTTATTAATAAAAGATGGATTTTTTTTGGATTTTGTAATATATTTTGTGTTTTTATATTCAGTTACCTTAATTTAATTATTTTGTGAGTTAAGTGAATGTACATAGAACATTCATACACAAATTATGGTATCTTTTGTTCAACTCTTGGTACTTTTGAGTAACACATTCAATTAACATTTCTCCATTTTATAATAACTTCATCCTTGTAACATTAAAAATATTTATAAATCGCCCTTAGATATATAATTATTTATATATATTTTTCATTAATGGGGTTATATTTGTTTTCAATTCATATATAAATTCTTACTCTAATGTAAAAATTATTTAACAGAAATTTCATATTTAATGTATCTTCTAAATAACAACTGTAATAAAATATATTGAGGCCATGAATAGAATTATAAAATCCATAATTAACTTATAGAAAACACTCTAGGTTCAATTATGATTTTAATTAATATTATATTCTTATTCCATCTTTCAAATCATCACCACATATTTAATAAAGTATCACACAAGTTGTGTGTTATTAATATTTCTTCTCATAGAATGTTTATATGAATTATGTAGATTGGAAGACAATGACCAATAACTCTAATTATTATTTAAATATGAACACCCCAAATAATTCAATTTCTACTTCTCTTGGGAAGAGTTAAGACATTCCATTTGGTTACCCATTGAATTTGAGTTATCAAAACCAATTATTTCACATGGGTTTGATAATGCTTATGAATTATTTGCAGTTTAGTTTCCTCATTTGGAATACAAATATATGATTTTTCATTAATGTGATTGGTTTTAGTAGTATTATACTTCTATTTAATTCAATGTTCATTAATTTATATCTCATGATATGTTAAAATGGATTATGGAGTGAACAGAATACATCATGGTACTTTGTCCAATTTGTGATTATAGTATTTAGAGTGGCCATTGACTTATGTTTATGATATCATGTTTTATTTCACTACCATGTGTTTCATGATTCCTTGATCATATTATGTTATTTCATTATTCCTCATTTCTATGATTATAATCAATAAATTTGTGATATCATTTTATACCCCTTGACTCTCATGTAATGCTTTATATCAAAGCATACTCCCTTACAAGGGTTTATAGCTCATGATTTAATTTTTTCTTTTCCCCTAGGTATCCATTTCCATTATAAATGATATAAGGGAGTTGGTAGGTCCATTTTATGTATTAAATAAATATAATTTTTTATGATGATGCACTTATGTTTCTAATCATCAAATGGAAGAGACCACTAGTTCGTTATCATGCATTGTTGGTAAAGTATGTTTTTAATCAAGAATTAAAGTATGTTTAATGCTTGAATTAATCTTTTTGGTATAAAATAATGGTATATATATATATTACTGTGAGATAATATAAGTGAAGAAATCATTGGGAAGCCTATGTAATAAGCCCATGTATTGGAGAACACAATAAAATTTTGGAAAAGTAGTGTTCATATGGGTTTCCTTGTAATTAAATACATTTATGGGTACTATAATGTGGATTCTACCTCTAGAATAGTTTATTGCTGGGGTAATAATTTCAAAGGTTGAATGTTGGGTATCAATATAACAATGACTCAATGGATGATATAGAGGCCTAAATACACACCAGGATAGAAACCTCAAGTGATATTCGTTGGAAAATTCAAATCCTCTTTACAAACTATTACAATGGATATGAAAACACTTTTTACAAAAATTAATATCAAAGGATAATATATTTAAAAAATTAACATAAATACTTAAATTTAATTATATCTATTCCTAAGTTATTTTCTTCAAATCATATATGATTTTATTCCTCCATGATTATGTGTAATCATTTATAAATTTATTTTTCATGATTCCCACAAATCTAACTATATATTATATTAAAAAAGGTGGAATGTTGGAGGAATAATGTTAACAACATGTGAAATAAGGAATGTTAGGACTAAACTAATGAAATTCCTAAAATTATGGGGGTGAGAACTGAAAACATAAAGGATGTTATAGAACAACTAAATCAAGATATAAATAGTAAAATTATTTTTGTAGATAACCCTCTAATAGGTAATGTTGAAATTTAGTATTTTATAAATCAGAGACATAAGAATATTACTGGCTCTTATAATCCTATAATAATTGAATTATTAATTAATACAATTGAGAAAATGTTATCTTTATTTTTATTATCCATGAAAAAGAAGGACATATTATTAATTTTGTACCTTGATGGGGTTTTTGATCACTATTGGACAATAAACAAGAATAAAATGCCAATGTAAGTCGTAGATTATATAGAATAGGATTAATTCATGATGTTATTTATCATCACAAATTTCTCTCTGAAATATCTATATTTCTATTGAATGGGAGTTCTATTCAATCAAAAAAATAGAGAAATAATACATCATATATTGTTAAATTAACATCACAAGGATTTCACTATTTTCTTATGGTTTAATCATTACAAAAATAAATTTCAACTACTTTTTTGTAGGATAATGTGAAGTCTGTTAAATGATTTCAAAATTTGATAGTTGGATAGCTAAGAAGATTAATTATAGTGTTCCATAAATGTTGGGAAATAAATTGATGATTTTTAATGTTCATGTGATATTGTAGAAAAAAATAATAATTGAGTGAAACTAATTGGGGACCACTAGGCATAACTCATGCAGGGAATAAAAATCCAAAACCCCACAAATCATATGTATGGAATTACGCATCCTAAAAACTAACTAAAGGGGGATGCAAAATGATTTATTAGTGTAATGGAGAGACTTCACGATAACACATTTATAAGTGAGATGAATAATCTAGAAAATGTGAATGAATACAAGAATTACCATACTAATACTCAACCTATTCTCCAATGTTCCATGTTCAAGGAACACGGAAAAAATTTAAACTAAAGAACTATGACACGATATGTTAATGGTAACCAATGAAAATAGCCCATGATTCGAAGTGATATTGAGGACAATATTTATTCCATACTATGTAGGAGTCTATAAAATGATATAGTTTTAGGTATAATATTTATTCATTATATAGTAGTGAATATATAATTTTATTTTTATTCTAAATGATCTATTATGCCATGAAAGACTAGTTTAACTATTCAAACATCATAGAAAAACTTGGACTTTATGTTAATAGCGAAAAATACTAATGGAAATAATTTTACATTTTATGTACAGAATATATAGCTATTATATATATATGGGATGAATTTACTAGAGAACCATGTCATAATCCATTTATTGGAAATTGTTGTATTATTGGAAACTTTATTTTTCCAATATATATATCCCACATCAGCTATTATGATTAGAAATTCGCATTAAATATTATGAAATGACCTCTAGTCATATATATGATAGTAAAGAGGGATAAATATAATTTTTTATATTATTTAAAATCATGGAAATTATTTCCTTATGTGAAAAAATATTTATCTCAATTTATTTAGTTAAATGAGAATACCAAGAATGAAGACATTCCAATTTTATGGGATTATAATAATGTATTTCTTATGTAATTACCTTATCATTGTCCATTTACATAGGTTATGTTCAGAATTTAACAAATACCGACATCTTTTCTTAGATCAATGACTGTATATAAAATTTTCCTCATTGAACTAGTTGAATTGGGGAATAAATTATAAGGAAATATTGAAATTGGTTAAATATTCTTAAGGGCTTCCCAACACATTTCCCTTGTTCAATTTTTCATAATGAAATAGGGGTCTATAAATCCATGAATCTATTATTGTGAGAACAACATGGTCACTAGAATGAAAAAAATACTCCACCAAAAATTTATGACTTTTTCGATTAGTTTTGTAGAGCCCAATAGTTCTCTAAAATGGACTTCCATAATGTAAATCAAAATTTAATGATGAATAAAGATTATATTATGAAGATCATATAGTTTAAGAGGTACATGAATTATGAGTCCATATTTATTGAATTTTAAATATTTAATGCATTAGTGATCTTTATGGGCCTAATGAATAAAATATTTACATATTTCCATGACAATGTACTGGTAGTATTTACATATTATATTTATAAATAATAAAAAATTAATTAGGAATATGAGTATCATTTCAATGTAGTGATACATACTTTTTTATGATTATTTTATATGAAATGTATATATATTTTCATTTTTAAAGCTATAAGTAGCATTAATGGGTAATTTTCCCACATATATGAGGATATATTTGGTCTCTATGAAGATACAATGTTAGTGGATTGGGGTAGACCAACATTTGTGTCAGATATCTATATCGTCATATGATTTAGATAACTATAATATAAATCTTCTGTGAAGCTAATGAAGACATCCACACCCACTATCCAAGGTAACACTGATGGGAGAAATGTATGTTTTGAGAGATAAGTTCCCTCACCATACCCACTTGTGTATAAGGATTTGTGATATACAACAATTAATAAAAATTTAATGGGTTGTTTACTAATGAAGAATGTTAATTTTATTTATAATTCCTTATCATAATAACAGGTTCATGAGAAAAATTATTTGATGGATGATCTAGAATTGGTTTTACTAATAAATACTTTAAAAATATATAGGACTAATAACTATGGATAGATATGTGATATATATATCCAAAAAATTTGAAAATATATATTTACAAAGAAATATATCTTCATGATCCAATGATGATGATAATTAATAATCAAGGATAATGATTATTCAATACATTTACTTTCGGGGAATGAAAATATTGTGGCAGATTCAATATATATAAAATATTAGGGAGGTTCATCTATGATGAGGCAAGATATGGATATAGTCCTTTTTGGACATATAATGTACAAACATGGGAATCAGGTATAATGGAATATTATTCCATATTTCTCCAATGGTTGATTATCAATTAACACACGAGATGATTAAGAATGATCAATGGGATTATGTGGAGATAAAAACGTTGGTGAATTCATTAAATAAGAGAAAAAAATATTTTCATATTGTTTATGATTAAGAAGTAGTGAGATTTGGGAAACTATATTGCATTCCAACAGATCTAGAGATATAGATTGATTTCTTGAGTGACACTCATAGATCATAATTCTATACCCACTGGGGATACCTGAAGATGTAGAAAGATATATATGTTAATTATTGGTAGGATACTATTAAAATTTAAATCATTGAATATACATCATAGTCTGTAGTGTGTCCATAGGTGAAGGATCAGAGAGAAAATTACGAGGTGATGACACAATAATTGCCAATACCAATGAGGAGATGGGATAAATCACTATGGATTTTGTCCCAAAACATCAAATGATATTAATATGTAATAATTAATTTGTGATTTTCAAATCATATTAGAAATTCTTAACACTTAATTTGTATTCTAGGGGATTTTTAGTTGATCATCATATAATGATATACATTAGAGAAGTGTTTTGGATTCATGGAACACCAGTATCAAATATATATAATAGAGATATAAGGTTAACCGAAATGGTTTGGAAGTGTGTATAAAATAACATAATTATAAACATTAACATTATCATGGTATTTCATCCCTTTAATAATGTAAAATATGATTAGACTATCCAGATAGTTGAGGATATGTTGGTAGATCTCTCTATAGACATCAAAGGGAGGTTATGACTATCATCATTTATTGGGAATGTTTTTTTACAATAATAGCTTCAACCATAGCTTTCAAATGTATCCATATGAAACCATTTATGTGAGTAGATGTAGAATACCTGTATTTTTTAGGATAAATTTGGTTAATGAATGTATATGATAATTGAGATGGATGAATAAATCGTATATTTTTTCAAGACTATTCTGCAACATAGAAGAATAGATCGGAGTCAACGAAGGAGTTTTTATGATATATATTGATGTTACAAGGAGTAGTATGCTATAGACATTGTTTCCCTCTATTTATCATAAAAAATATAGTCATCATTTTTTTGATGAATTGGATTTTAATTCAATGACAAATTATCCCCTTTGACAATCTTGAACTCATCGAAATTATGGTTTATCGACAAGTGTTCCCATTATAGATATCAAATGTATATTAGATTTTCCAGTTATCCCTATTTAGGAATTAAATAATAGATCCATCATATATAATTAATTTAGAGGTGGTATAATTGTTAAATGATATTTCTTATAAGGTGCATCTAGTAAAGATATTTAACTATAGAGACTATTTTCTACATAACATAACAAATCACCTTATCAAAGTGTTTATGAATAAAATAATATTTATGAATAGGTGATGTTGGATGGAAATGAGGGCATCAAACATAAGCACATACATATTTTCAACATATTGAATTAAATTAAATTTTTAGCTATATCTTTTCAACGGGGGAAGAATTTAACAACCCAATATATATATATTTATATATTCCATACAATAATATACATGTGTAATATAAGGAAATATAGTTGATAATAACTGACATCACATTATCATTAATTTTTTACGTAATATATATATATATATATATATATTATATGGAATAAAAAATTTACATATTGATATATTTTAGGCTTCAAAATGAATTTTCAAAAAATCATTTTAATATTTTTTCATAGATTATATATATATATTATATATCAATTATATATGTTGTATTTAATAATTATACATACTATTTACTAATAATCTAGTGAAAGTGGGGAAGATATTAATTTTGAGACTATTCAAGAATAATTTGTTTTGTAAAAAAAGTCACTTTTTTGCTAAAATGGTGGAATTTATTTTTATATAAGAGATAACTAGAAATTGATTGATCAAATATTTGTGTATGGAATTTATTTATTTATTTAAATGATATAATTACAATTTATAACAATGGTATTTAACCTTCTAAATCCAAAATAATATTTTAATTCAAAAAATTTATCTTTAATCTTTAAATTTAATTAAATATTTTTTGGGAAAAGTTCTGCATTGAAATGATTTGAAATTAAAAAATAATCATTTTATTAAAAAAAGTAGGTATTTATAATATAAAAAATAAATAACATTATTCAAAACATAAATGTTTTTTGAAAATTTAATATCTTTTTCTTGATAAATAGTTTGTATGCATCAATGTAAAACCACAACCTGATATTTGATTACAACCCCCAAGTAGTGAGCAAAAAGACTACATATCTACATACTTTTATAAAAGAGGATAACAACTAGAGGAGGCGGTTTATGTAATCTATTATGATACATCAATGTTAATAATCATCATTATACACCATAAGAATAAATAAAATATAACAACATAGATTATAAAGTGGATGATAAGTAAGTATAATGTAACAAAAAATTCCACCCATGTCACACATATAAATAAAATGGTATCCTAATGTGTAAAGACTAAATATGTATAAATATTTGAGAGGGGAAATATAATGAAACGTTATATAACCCTCTAGAGAGTGTCCTGGTACCAGTACTCCCCCCTTGTTCCACTTGTTAACTATCTACCATGGGCTACATTCCCTTACCCAGTTCCTGAATCCTGTAAACTATGTGTTCACCATGACTGACATTTAAGGTGGTAGTAATAAAACATGGTATAAAACCCCCAATTCCTCTAAAACATGGGTCCATATGTATAACAGGTGTATTCTATTATTATAATAAATTCATAAGAAATCCTAAACAATCACATATCAAGAAATCATGTTCTAACCTAGCCTCCATGAGCCCTAACCCCAAACTGAAAACAATGAAATATGGATATTTGTAAAATATTTTGGTATTAATCATCATATATCCATAATTCTGGTTTTCATATCTCATGGTATTAACATGACATCATGACAGGTTTGGAAATACGCATGTCACATCACGGCTCTACCATGGGTGGGGACTCATGACCATCAATCCCTATCATAGTTACAAGTCAGGGATTGAGGTTGTTGAATCTTATCTATGCATTTATTTGTGACATAAGGTCATCATGTAAATAATGTTTCTACCATGAGTCTAGCCTCATAGATTTAAAGCTCGTACCTTGTTTCCAAAATTATATTTACCATCATTGTGGGATTATAACACTCTCCCTATAATAGATAACCATTATATAGTCCACCCATTTCATGTTCTATGTAAATAAATCCAATGCTATGGTATTTACGCATATTATGGTATATCATATAAAGTTAAAAACATAACATGTAATCACTCAAATCTCTATAAATTTACAAATATATGTGATTAAAATCAAACACGGTATAATAAGCTATATAATTATAATCATGTAATCAAATATCAAATAAGGGTCTCATGGGATGCAGACACATGGGAGAATTTGAATTCTATCAAGCATGTAAAAATAAGAAATTTCACTAGATGTGTCACATTAGGGAAAAAATAATGTACAAGGGAACCAAATTGTATAGAACTTCCTTCCTTTTGCATGTTGATAAAACCACTGAAATTACATGATAAATGATAACTATGTCCTACAAAAATAATGACCACACACTATGACCCAACGAACCGATATAGACCAAAAAAAATCATCTTTCTTAATCAATATTAATGAATATTATCTACCAAAATATAGGGGTCTACACTAATGTACCTCTATAGATCATTCAATGATGCTAAAATTATGATTGATCAAATGATGTTCTTTGTACACTATATTCCTTCCACCCTTCAAGAAATGTTAAAAAAAATCATCATTAGGTGGACTCCAAATACATAGATTTAAAAATAGAATTCTAGATATATTATTTATCTTAAAAGAAGAATTTTAGATTTAAAATAATCATAATGAACATAATTTCATGGATCACATTGCATAATCCAAAATCATCAACGAATATGGATGTTCCTTATTTAAGGTTATAATGGGTTTATGTCACCATGGAAGGGATGTACAATCTATTGTTTTAGGAGGGATATCAATAAAAATAATTATGAGTTAAAATGGGTGAATAATAACAAAAATTATATTTTCATATAATAATTTCACACACACAAACACACACTATTGGTCGCAACATTCTCAAAATCATGTGATATCCATTTGAGGATTTCCTCCTCGAAGAAGAACCCACACGGTTTAGTCACACAGTTTGTAAACTTTCTCCCAAACCATTCTATTTCCCCAGTAAAATATCACATAATTTTTAAATGAGACTTTAGGTTTTGACATACCTAGAACCATAAAATTTTACCACCCAAAGTTATACTATATCATACCACTTGGATTCTTAAATATTCATCCTAGTTTTAGAAAACTATACATCAACATTGAACCTCCCAAAATGCTAGTAAAACTCTTTGAAACCAATAAAAAAACCCGGAACACTTCCCAAACAAAAATAAAATTCAAAAAAAATATTAGTAATGTTTGAATTATCTAATGTAACACCTAAAAATCCATGTTTTTTATTTCCCCCTCAAAAGTATTCTCATCACTGAGAAACACCACTAGTCATATTTCTCAATCCAATTAGGGTACAATGCCCAAATATTAGACACATGCACATAAGATTCCGCTTATATCAGTCCACAAGACCATAGTATTTGGAAATGTTACACTATCTTCCGCAATGTTACCTTCTAAATCTAATCTATAATTTGAATCGTGTGTTCCATCTATAATGCATCATGTTTTACCTCAACATACATATATTCGACAATATTTTTTGAATCAGGAATGTGCCTTGGGAACTCATACATATTTAATTCTCATTGCATATCTTGATAGAAATGATAAATGTCCATATAACAATCTGTAGTCTAGATATTGTCATTAATTAGGAACATTCCAATGAATCGTGGAGATAGATTTCAATTCATAAGACAAAAATATTTGTCTAAAGAGATGATTCAACAACAATAAAGCTGTATCGATAATAGAAAATTAAAAAGGTCAACTTGTTTGGTTGGAGTATGACCACATCTTTTTTAAGTGGATATAATGGATTCATATTCAATTTTACATTATTTGATTCCATATCCATCATTCTCGTCCCCACCATAGTATAGTCATTGTCCCCATAAAAAAAGTGGTTAACAACTCAACCGGTCATTGAGATCCTTAAAAGGATCCCTATCCAAAGATTCTAAATTTTCTACAAAAAATAATCCAATGGTAGATGATCACCTGTAAATTCATCAATGTATGGGATGGGTTTCTGAAGAATATCTTGAATAATATACATCACCCTCAATGACTCACCATCCGTCTTTGGATGGTACGTTTTATATAGTTTCAGTTGAATAACCCAAATATTATATACTCCCCTCCATAACTGCAACGTGAAGCATGCATCTATGTCATATAAAATACAATGACGAACTCCATTCATGTGTAAAATATTCCATACATCATTCCCAAATAATCCATGGAATATGACCCATAGATCAGCTAAAAATGGGAAACATTTTCCATCCTTTAAAATATCACCCAAAAAGCTTCAAAAATCTGAGGGGTACTAGGTAACCCCATAATGAATTATATCCTCACATAATACCAATTCAACACTATAACTAAAAGTGGGTAAATAAGTCAACTAGGAATATAATTCTGTACCTCTACCCTTTAGCTTTCAGGGAATAATGAAACAAAACCATTGATGTCCCTCTTTATTCCAATAATCTAGAACTGGTGTTGAATATTAGGTTTCATTAATGTTCATCCCAAATGAATTTCACATTTTAATGAATAAGAATACCTCATCAGAATCTCTCTTAGTGAATCTACAACACAAACCCTATCTTTATTCAACTAACATTGTCAATTTATAATGACAATTGTAGAAATGTGTAATTTAAATCTTCTCATTCAAATATAACTATTCATTTATCATGTTACTCTTTTCTAGTTTTCCACAAATCCTCTAATTATGAATTGATAACCATGGTTGAACATGTCATGATTCTATGATACTTAAATTTATCCATAATCAAATCATCAATCAAGCTCATCAGAGACAACTCTATTGATATTTAACCATCACCATGATCCTTTATAGTTTTATTTTTTATACCAAGAGTATCTATAATGATATTACTCTTCAAATGGTTATAATATATATTAAAGTCAAATGACATAAGATACTATGAGAAATACCTCTACCTCAAATTGAGGTCACTTTGAGATAAGATATGATGGATACTCTTTTGGATTTGGTAGACAATGAATGTCCCACTAGATTGGTAATGTCTCCGACACATTAGGATTTAGAACACAACTATGAACTCAAAATCATTTACCGATTAGTTCAACAACGACAGACTCAACCGATATGAAACATAGAAAAATACATGATCCTTATAAATAAACAAATATCCTTACCGAACACCTGAAACATCATCATACACTAAGTATATGATCTGATGATCTAGATGAATCAAAACTACAGTTTTCATCAATCTCTTATTTAGTTCAAGAGAATCTCATTCACACTAACTAATCCATTCGAAATTCACCCCATGTAGATTACCCCATCATCAGATTTAATGTGAGGGATAAATCTGAAATTAATATTTGATACTATTTATCCATCCTATGTAAAATGAAAACATATAAAACAATATTAGGTAGAGTCCAGTATATTACAACATCATCCCTCTCTAGTTAACCAAAAATTCATATCAGAGGGATAACATGACCAATAAAATATACCTATCAGAACACAACGTAAAAAATAAATATATTTTTAATAACATAATGCACATGGATAGTACTCCACATATTATCATGGTTCATGAAATGTAACTCATAAATATATTAATATATAAAGATATCATCAATAATTCTCCAATGAGAGAGTCGAGACATTATTGGATTAAAAAGTAAATGAGATGCATAAATGATTTTAGCATATTCATCTCCTGAAAATGCTTTGAAATATACTCATATAGCCCGTATTTATTATTAAATTTTATCTTAGGGATATCTCCATATTTTTCTTGCAAGAAAAGAATGGGTCCTCGATTGATGATTAATCATTGAGAGCTTTCAGTATCCATATAACATATAAAATAGATCATCAATAATAGTTAAAGTTTACATTTTCTTTATAATCACTATATTTAGCTACATGTAGTCAAAAATACTCATACAATACCATAAACTTTCATGGAAAAAAAATGGTCACTCCATGTTAATGTGATCTGTCTGATGAAACACATCATTTCCATGTTGTCACACTGAATCACGAGTTCTATCAACTTTTTGGATGTATACAATTATGATGAATCAAAAATGGTTATGTTGGAAACATGAGTTATATTTCAGAGTAAACTTATATATATGGAGTGATTCCTAATAATTATTCTAGAATGTCATCTAGAAGAGATAAACCACATGAAGACAATATGTAGAAAAAAAATATGATACCTATATGAAATATAATCATTCTAGCTCAAGTATGATGTCTATAATCTAGTTTAAATATTTTACCACAATTCTATTTTTGAATTCCAGCTCATTAGAAATCACATAAATTTCCCTATTTAGAGGAATAATGGATACTAACCCCCAATAACAAATTATGTGTTCATGAAAGCTGGTTTTCCAGATAATTATATGGAAAACATCATTTTTTTCATCTTAAAGATCATGAAATCACAAAAATTACAATAGTTGAAAACAACTACCAGATGCACTCTATGGATGATCAAATTTCTTATCAAATGTTGTATTGAGAGACAAAATATTTGCATTCAAACTATTATATAATTCAAGAGTAGTGAAAACAAGTGAAGATGAAAAATAATTGGAAGAAGAATTATAAAAATGTGTAGTAGGAAGAGAAGTGGTTATCAAGACTGTACATGGGATATTATGTGTTCCCTCTCCATAGTCATCTGAATTATATTACATCGTATACAATTGGTCTTCTATGCCTATATGTATCTAACGCAGAGTCCTGTTACGTAGATGAGTAAATTTATATTAGGAGTTTGATACTACTATTGATGATCGTAACTAGATCCCTATGTCTAATATTGCATCTGTCTGAAACCCATATTGAATCTTAACCAAGAAGATATGGAGAAATATTATATATACACTATTAGGACCCATAATTTCAATGTAATTTATAAATTAAATATTAATTTTACGAGTCCTTGAAAATTGACGTAGCGTGATTCCAAGGCCCAGACTAGCCGAAATGAATTTTTGAACTTTTCTTCGGGTACGTTAAGTTAACGTGCGAGCGGGTTTTTATAAATTTTAACGAGTGCTCAGAATTGAAATATGAGGTCACCATTGACCTCACATCACCGATTTTCTCTTAAGAAGACAGTCACCTTGACAGTAGTTGGTCAAGGGTGAAAGATAGTTTTTGGGGTTTTTGTAGAAATAATAAAACAAAATAAACACACATTTTATTTTATTTTGATTGTTAAAAACTCTATGTGGAAGTTGATGTGTGAAGAACACCATACCTTAACCTCCCATGAGAGGGTATGGTGGTGGGGACCAACCAAACCTAACCTTTCATGAGAGGTTTAGGGGTTGGGACTAGATGAGGCCCAAACCTCTCAACTCCCACAATAAATTAGGGACAACCTATTCAACTCCTCCTACATTAATTGTTCTAGCCTATTTTAATTAATCTTTCCAACCCTTCCCTTTAATTAATTTATCTAACACATCAATCAATTAATTAAACTATTTGATATTATGCCAACAAACATAAGAGAAATCATAATATATTACCTTGGGCTATGAATTTTTTTCGTGGAATTGGGGAGAGGATGAACATGGGAGAACATTCTCCAATGAAGAACGCTCTTCCAACAAAGAACACTAACCTCATTCGACCTTCTTCCTCGGGACTTCTTTTGATGTTGTACACCCTCATCTACGGAGAATCGACGATTGTACTACCTTCTTGCACCAATAACATCAAGCAAACGAGGTAGGGTTTTATTTCTATTTGATTATCGATTTTCAGGTTCTCTCCTTCTAATTATTTTGCGGGATTGGGAATAAAGATCGATGTGGTTGAGGGATATGATGTTTTAAAATATCTTACATACATGTTCATGCTTCATTCTTTGTAAACAGTTTCGTATCACTATAAACGTGGAGGGTACTGGCCAAACACACTTGGCCCGACCCCTAGGTCGTCCTTCTTTGGTGTGCTCTACAAAATGGAGGAAGGCGACGAAGGAGACGAAGGAGACAAAAGAAATGGAACCACCACCAGCGGCCACCATGACACCCCCCCCCAAACATTCTGGTCTCCGGGCTGAACCAACCGCGCGCCTCGGATCCATGCCCCAGCCGAGCCGCCCCGCGGTGCTCAGGCCTCCCAAATGAATCAGCCCCACGCCCTAGCCGAACCTCACTCACCGCAGCCCTCCATGCCACCCCAGCTCACTCCGCCTTCCAGAACTCCTAGCCATCCCAGCCATGCACCCCCGTGATCCGTTTTCCCAGCCACGCCACCCCGTGGTGCTTCGACCTCCCAGACGAACCGACCGCATGCCCCCGTCGAACCACCCTCTCTACGGCCCTCCGAGATACCCTGGCATGAGCTTCCTGAGGTCCCTCCAAGTCGTCCCGAAAACGAGATCTTACATCATGCATGGGATGTTCATCTTTGTGGCACTTCAGCTGGTTGAAAAAACCAGCCCCGCCCCTGGCCGAACCGCCCTCATCGCGGACCTCCATGCTGCCCCGGCTCGCTCCGCCCGCCGACCCACCGAGCCCCCCCATGCCCTCTTGCCCTCGCGGCCAGACACGGACCTCCGAGGACCCCCATGGCCTTTATAGAATGACCCAGTGGGCCGGACCCACCCAACGTGCCAGGCCGCACTACAGGTCAGGCCGGGGCATGCGGGGTTGGTCTGACTGGGTCAGACAGGACCCGGGCCCACTACAACCCCTTTACTTTATTTTGGTCATAACTTTGGCACCGAATATCCATTAGATGAACATTCAATGGCGTTGGGATCCTTGGAGAGAGTCAGTCCCTTTTAGTGATACCCTACATATTTTGTATTCATATGGGGAACGGTTAGGCTGGATCAAGCAAGAATCCAACTGGGCCCCCAGAACTAAAAGGCTACTAACTCACAGACCGGGCGTCCGATTGACGCGCCGTCTATTACATTGAGATCCCTATGATGTAGAAGATATTTGAGATACTTATTCCTTGGAATTAAAAAATGTTGTAGTATTAACCAGTAGCTTGTGGAGAGGATCCTCTCGGAGACGAGCGAGCATTGTGCGAGAACCTAGTAGCTGTCTGAGACTTGACGAATGGTGACTGTTTCGACTCTGAGTGACGCGACTGGCCTAGTGGGTATCACCTTTGTGACGCGACAGAATCACAGTGGGGAGAACTATGGTGAATTTGTAGAACCAAGATACTCAACAAGAGAAGTACCTCTGCAAACCAAGAGGTGGAGTGCCTCTGTGTGATGCAGCAGACCCACGGTGGGGAGTGCCCCTGTGTGATGCGGCAGACCCGCCATACTCGACAAAAGGAGTACCTCAGCAGTCCAAGGATAGTGGAAAGCGCCACATTGTGATGCGGAAGGCCCACTATACTCGATAGAGGAGGTGTTCTCCAGTAGTCGAGGGTTCAGGACGTTACTTGATACTACCCTAGAATAAATCCTGGTATGAGCTGAGTCAGTTCCTCTGTGTTTTCCTAATGATTGAGATGAACTAATTGATAACTTAGGAATATGTATGGGCATATATTTAAGTAAGGTCATCTGAGGATTTCATATTTTTTGTGTGTCCTTGATGATTTTTTGAGACCTATAGGGTCTCGAGATCCCTACTGAGTATCATTATACTCACCCCTACACGGGCTCTGCCTGCACATTGTGGTGTTTGGTGTAGACGACAGACAGCGCAGAATGAGGATGAGAGTACCAGGTCTGTACGGTACCCGGAGTTGGACCATAAAATGAGTCGGTACACGGAGGAGACGAACTGATGAGTAGTTTTGAGGAGGCGATCTATAGCTACTCTTCAGGTAGGAACCACAAAGGATGACCCAACAGCTGACTTTCCCGTTCTTCAATTGAATTATATCACAGTTGTACTTGTACATTGTAGTTGGGCTTGTAATCTATTCCCTTTTACTTTCATCACTCTTTTGTTATACTGTTTACTTGGTGTTTCCAATCCAGTTCTGTGCTTGCATGTGTGTGTGTTTATAGGTTAAATAGGAAATGTCTTCCTAGTTTTAGGGAATACGCCTTTGGTGCTAGTTTCCATCCCCTAGCCTATGGAATACAGGATTTAGGTAGTCATGGCATAGGCCCTGAGGGATGGGTTGTGAAATGTTGGTATCAGAGGAGTCAGTTCTACCATAGAACTTAGGACTCTGATGTTTATTTTCTATGAAGCAATAGTGTTAAGGGTAATGAGTGCAGTTTTCAGTTTAGGGAGTCTAGTGTTGGTGCGGCGACTAACGTATCCATACACCAGGACCCTGACTTCTGATATCCGACTCAGTGCATGAAAACACTTATTGCATGTGTGTTTTCAAGAGTCTTCTGTAAGGACCCAATGTCTTTAATAAAAATGGCCTTCTTATAAAAATGCCATAAAATCACAACATAATGATCTACTAAGTGATATGTGACTTTTAAACAAAATATTTTCAATTCTGTGTTTTCAATTTTGAAAATCTGACATACACGTTTGTGTTCAAGATGTTTTTGGAGTTCAATAAGAAAAACATAATTTTTTTTGTGAATAGAAACCTACATGTATGAATAGTAACATAACCTTATGAATAGTAATATTTCCTAATGAATAGTAAACTCACCTATGATAGTATAAAAATAATATTCAAGTTGGAAGTAAGATATACTAAAATTTTAGAATGAGTTAATGAGTTTTTTAAAACTGGTTTTTGATAAATAACTATGATTTTAATTAAATATTAAAATAATCATATTTAGAAAATTATTTTTGAAAAATGTACTTCATTTTTTTATTCTACAAGTCCAAAAATGATCAGGGTAAAATTTTGAGATTTTTCATAAATATATGAAATTTTGATGAATAGTAATGTACGATAATTTAACGTATATATACATTATAAGATAAATAGACTATTCCTAGCATCATGGCAGATGTCACGAGCCATGGTTCAAATTAACATGACCCATTTACTATTCCTAGTCATGTAATACTTACTATTCCTTTTCATGGGAAGGAAAATAAAATAACGATTATAATATTATTAAATACCTCCCCTCCTCCACTATAAAAACCCCCGTACACTCCCTCTTCTCTCCACTCTTCTCAAGCCTTGTGCCTTGCCATTATTCTTCCCAAATCATTCCCTAAGGTCCTCCCCTACGTAAAAAAGCTCTCATACTCCTAAAAATACCAAAACCACTCCCCGTAATAGGTTCTCAAAGGAAGAAGTCAGAAGAGGTAACTTTCACTTCCCAATTTGTTCTTTTCTTTTATGTTATTTTCTTTTTTATTACATTTCTCTTCTCCCTTCACCATAATAGTATGATAAATCCAATAACATAGATATACTGGAATTATCTCATGCTAGTGGTATATTTCATTATCTTCTCTTTTTTCCCACCATTTTATTTGAAAAAAATGAATGCACTATTTGAGATGTGATAATTTAGCACATTCAAGGACAACGGTTTATCAACTTCTGTTATTATCTTTAATTCTGGAAATTATAAACATTTGTGTTATAGTTGAACTAGATTATTATATATGTAATATATATCCAATTTTTTTCTGTAATCATTTGGTAAAAATGGAATTATGTTATAAATCAAAACATATTTTTTGTAATCAAATCCACCAATTAACAAAAACGGTTATCACTATGGTTATATATATAATAATTCGACTTGAATCAAAGTAATCAAATAAAAAATGAAAACATGTATTGTACTGGATATTAACTAAAGAATATAAATTCAATTCTGGATAGCCACTTTCATCATGATTATAATCCAAACTTTAATATAAGTGAACTGATCTATTAAAGCCAAGTAATCAAACGAGCCTAAACAATGAAATTGAACATTATTACTAATAAAAATGATTTGAATGAACTAAAAAGGGTTGTAATAAAAAAATGTAATATAGAAGAGGTTTTGGACTTATTAATTAATATGCCTAATTTTGTTATTCATTTTATTAATAACAAGTGGAGAACACTATCACATTTAATTTAAGGGATCCTCCCCTTTTTACTCTTAATCATGATTCATCACTATTCTATGCCTTTTTGTGTAATACCAAGTGATGTGGTACATTTATACACCGTTCCCATACTACCTAATATTTTATTAGTGATGAAAAACCCCTTATCTCTCTCATCAAGAACTCTTAGTTACACCTGATACCATGCCAATAAACCATGATGGATTCTACCCGAACGTCCTTTATTCCTTCAGGTTGGTCTATCTTTATTTTTACCTAATTTTTTTAAATTTTATTTAGAACTTCAAAATTCTTTTTAAATTCCACAAAATCAGGTTCCATGACCCATATCTCATTCACTTTTGTGGATATACATGCTATTATGTGAATCTCTCTTTGATACTTCCCAATAAGCACACTCGTTTTAAAGGAACATCCTGATATTTTACACAATTTCAAGTGCACTATATATTCAATTTTAAGAAATATTTTTCTTTGTAAATTATTTATTTTTATTATGAAAACATTCTTGGATAAATTCTGGTTTTATATAAAAGAATGTCTTCATTACTATTTTAAAATGTCTATAGTATTTTCCTTAAAACCACACTAATATATATTAATGCTAATGTTTCTAAAATACAATTTTCATTTTTTGTCACTTATGATTGCCACCACTTACCATGTTATATGTCTATTTTACCCTATGAACGTTGATTTATTTTCTAATTCTTTCCGTGCATGGAAACATTCATGATACACCCATTGGTTATGATTTACGTCATGATTGTGTTACCCAATTCTTTCCAATGGTACCCATATGTTTGACTATCGTTGATTATGTATGATTGTATATGTGGTAAGAATATTTATGTGGAAATAATATTAATGACAATGTTGACATAGGTGTGCCCAGATAGCGCTCCAATGCATTGGGTAAGGATAAGTCTAATGAGATGAAATGCGAAATGGGATTGGCTGGTAGCCTTGACCCGTACTATAATTGGAAATAGGATTGGTGGTTAGCCTTGACCCGTACTAAATATATGATTTATGATTCTCCAACATTTATATAATTCCTTGTTTATATGATCCCATGATTATATTAATTGATTTTTTGAGTTTCATGCTTTGGATATCATTATGTCATGCCTCCTAACTCATGTGCTTGAGATGTATCTTTATGTTCATTCCCTTATTGGGCTATTTAGCTCATCCATTTGATCATGTGTTCCCCAGGGTACCCTATCCAGATGTAAGGGATCAAAGGAAGTTATTAGATCTCTACGGTGATTGAATAAATAAAATGTTTTTGCCCCATGTTTTATGTTATTTGTACCTAGTCTTCCATGACATCAGACTTAACGATCCTTGGCCTGTACTATGATGATTAATTCTTCTTACAGAAATGAAATGTCATATGTAAAAGGTTCGGGTTGCTGTAGTTGGTATCAGAGGATGGTCTAGTTATTTTTGGAGATTAGGAATAAAGAACCTTAGTGAGATCCATAAGGATGAGACTAAGTATATGAAAATAGTCCTAGATTTTTGTGAGTATAGAGTAAGTGGTTTATCATGCAAATATATCCCTATCTGGATACGAGTAGGTAGACGCGGCTCTGGCACATACGTATCAAGTGGTAAAACCCTTAAACAACAATTTGAGCTGGACTCAAATGGGAACTGGTGCAGAATAACAGGCCTTGCTGCACTCTTGGTTACAACACTCCCAAGGGATATGATTCAATAGATTCATGAGCTTTGTACAAACCATTTTTAAGGGACAAAAACAAGACCATAAGAATATATGTTAAGAAATAGATCGAGGATAACCGAGATATAAACCTAAGGAATCACATGTCAAGATATACTTCTTTATTATAAGTTCATACTTTTATGATCAACGTTTCATTGTATACTCAATAGCTAAGTATTCAAGACCTCTAATTATACATTTTTTTCTTAATTAATGGCGGGAAATAGAAGAACACGTTCCAACAACCAATGTGATATGCAACGTGATGATTTCCCAAATGACATGCCTAATGTGATGGAAACGGGTGCTCAAAACATAATGGTTGTACATTCTCAGCTGGCTCTAGTTGTGAATAATAACTTGAATTAGGTGGAACGTCCCCCTCCTCCAATGATAGAGCATGGTGTCGTAGAATCCTTCATGTGACAAAGGCATCCCATGTTTAGTGGGTCTTCTGTTATCCTCTTCTTGGAACATTGTATTAACTCCATTGAAAAAAATTCCTCTATCCTCCAGGGCTTGGAAGAAGATAACGTTGTACTGGTAGCCTATCATTTTTAGGGTGAAGCTGATCAGTGGAGGACACTGATCAAGAATACAAAGTACCAAGATAAAATTTATTCCATAGAATGGGAGGAATTCAAGAGGATGTTATTCAAAAAATATTTTCCTTGAACCCTCCATATCAAGATGGAAAGAGAGTTCCTTGGACTCATACAAAAGGAAGATGTGTCCATCGAGGCATAAGAAGAAAACATTACAAGGCTTGCAAGGTACGCCTCTGGCTTTGTCAGGAGCACCAAAAGAAACCTGGATCATTGCATTATCATACTAAAGCCGGGTCAATGAAATGTGTTTGTGATTTGAGGCTTTGACAGCAATGAAGATATTTTCTTTTGTGCCCTCAAGGTTGAAATGGATATTGGAGACTCTCAGTGGACTCATGGGCCTAGTGACATGGAATGGAAAATGGAAAACAACATGGTTGTTTAATCAATGAAATCACATGATGGAAAGAAGCCTCACTTTCCCCTTTGCAAAAATTGTGGGAAGAAGTATCTCGGAGACTGTCTCAAGGTAACCTAGATTTTCCTCAAATGCGCAAAGTTTGGTCATTTGGCCATGAACTACAGAAGGGATATGAAAAATCATGTTAATGTTGAAGAAGAAATGATGGTTCAGATCAACACTCAGCCTGTATTGTAGTGTTACAACTACAAGGATCTTGGGAATTATGTGAACAAATTCCCTATGCTGAGGGTTTTCGGAGGCATACATCAACAACCCCCAAGGCAAAAATAAAGGGATTATGCAATCACTACAGCTGAGGTGGAGCTGGAAAACAATGTGGTGAAAGGTACGCTAGTTATTCATTCAAGAATAGTGAATGTAGTATTTTATTTTGGTTCTACACATTCATTCATACATTTCAAGTTTATTAGAACTATTCAAACACCACCTCAAAATTTTGTGGAAATGTTATCTATGAGAATAGAGAATGTGGATATTATTTCATCCATGGTTTATAACTCCTCCCCAGTTAGTGTTTGTGGACTGAACCTCCAAAAAAATCTTGTCATACGTTCTCTGGTGGAGTTCTACACTATCTTTGGCATGGATTGGCTCTCTTTGAACAAGGCCAACATCAATTTTCGGTAATAGGAGATCACTTTTCACATCCCGAATCATCCTATGATTCTTTAAAAGTGTAAGGAAGAAGATGAGTCTCCTTTATAATCTTTGTCTCAATTTTGGATACTGCTTCCTTGTGAGAAATCAAATCTAGATCAAATGAATTGGACAAAGAATATAATCATTCATGAAGACATGCCCATCGTGAGGGATTACACATATGTATTCCCCGAAGAGTTGTCTGGTCTTCCTCCTAACTGAGAGGTTGAGTTATCAATTGAACTTATCCATCGATCTCTGCTATTCTCAAAGACAGCTTACAGAATGGCCACCGTAGAGCTAGAAGAGCTGATGAAGCAGTTACAGGAGAATATGGATAAGGGTTTTATACGCCCGAGTGCTTCACCGTGAGGTGCTATAGTCCTATTCATCAAGAAGAAGGATGGATCAATGAGCCTCTACATTGATTATCATGATGTTAATAAAATCACTATAATGACCAAGTATCCCCTTCCATGGATAGATGACTTGTTTGATCAGCTTTGTGGGGCTAGTTATTTCTCTAAGGTGGACTGTTGGTCGAGATATCACCAACTAAAGGTGAGGAAGGAAGATATTCCCAAGACTACCATTCAAATGAGGTATGGACACTATGAGTTCATAGTAATTCCCTTCGGACTCACTGATGATCCAGAAATTTTCATGGATTTAAAGAATAGAGTCTTTAGATATTACCTCGAAAAATTTGTGTTGGTCTTTATTGATGATATTCTCATATACTCCAAGAGAAAAGAGGAACATGAGGAGAATTTGAAAACTGTGTTAAAGAAATTGCGAATGGAGAAGTTGTATGAAAAGTACAATAAATGTGAGTTCTAGATGGAGGATGTATCATTATTTAGGAATTTTATTACCAGGAATGGGATATATGTGGACCCTTCGAATACTAAGGTAATTCAAGTGTGGCCAGGGTCAACTTCTGTAATGGAGATCCGCTGATTTTTAGGTCTGGATGGGTATTATCGATGATTCATGAAGAAATTTTCACAATTGTCAAACCCAATGAAAATGATGACACAAAAGGGAATACTATTCCTCTGGACACATGAATTTGAAGATGGTATCAAGGAGTTGAAAAATAGGCTTTTCACTGCACCAGTACTCACACTCCCTACAAGTGGAGTACTCTCTATGGTGTATAGTGATACTTTTAAGAATGGATTAGGTTGTGTGCTAATTCTATATGTTAAATTGTTAGCCTATGAATCAAGACAGCAACAAATCCATGAGAAAAACAATCCCATTCATGATCTGGAGTTGGCAGCTGTGAACTTTGTGTTTAAAATCTGGTGGCATTATCTATATGGGAAAAATGTGAGATATATACTGACCACACGAGTCACAAATATATATTCACACAGAAAGAGCATAATATGAGCCAGCGAAGACAGATAGAGATCATCAAGGATTATGACTGCTCAATCCACTACCATTCTGGTAAGGCAAACAAGGTGGCAGATGTACTAAGTAGAAAGGAGCATGCATCTTTATCAATGATGAGAATTGAAAATGATACGATCTTCTTAGATTTTAAAAGGATGACATTGGAATCATTAATGGAGGAACATCATCAATCCTTTATCAAATGATTGATCAACCATCCCTCTTGGATAAAATAAAGGATGCTCAATGAATGGATGTGGAAATTCAGAAAAGGGTGGAAGCTGTTAAAAGTAGGAAATCCTCTGATTTCAAAATTGATAAGGAAGAAGTTGTAAGATTTGGGACACGATTATGTGTACAATATGATCTAGATATAAAGAAGAAGTTGTTGAATGTTGCACATAGCTCAACATTCTATATCCATATTGGGAGTACCAAAATGTATTGTGATCTCCGAGAACACTTCTGGTGGGAAAACATGGAGAAGGAGATTGCAGAATATATATCAAGGTGCTTGGTCTGTCAGCAAATTAAAGCTGAGTGACAAAAGACCAACGGAATGATACAGCCATTGTATATACCCATGTGGAAATGGGAAAATTTTACTATGGAAATTGGGACGGGTCTCCCGAAGACGTTGAAGGGAAAAAATGCAATATGGGTTGTGGTTGACCGACTCACCAAGACATCCCATTTCATCGCTATTCGGGAAGATATCTCACTAGAACGAATTGCAAAGATATATGTGAAGGAAGTGGTGAGATGGAACGGTGTTCCACTATCAATTGTCTCTTACCATGATCCAAGGATCACATCTAAATTTTGGAGGAACCTTCAACATTCATTGAATACTGAATTAAATTTCAGCACACCCTATCACCCCCAAACTGATGGGCAGTCTGAAAGAACTATACAGTTGCTTGAATATATGCTTATATCCAGCTCTATAGAATTCAAAGGTGGATTGGATCAACATCTCCAATTGGTTGAGTTCCCATAAAAAAATAGCATCCACTCAAGTATTCAAATGGCAGCATATGATGCTCTGTAGGGAAAGCGATGTAGAACTCCAACCTATTTGGATGAAGTTGAAGAAATAAATCTACTTGGACCAGATCTTGTTCAAGAGATGATAGAGAATGTTCATGACATCCAGAAACACATCAAAGCTGGTCAAATTTGGCAAAATAGCAATGTTGACAACTATCGAAGGGACATGGAGGTCATTGTTGGAGAAAAGTCTTCCTTCGAATATCTCCATGGAAGAGAGTCATGCGATTTTGGATGAAAGGGAAGTTAAGCCCAAGGTAAATTGGACCTTTTGAGACCCTTGACCACATAGGATCCGTAGCCTATTGGCTTGCACTTCCACCGAACATGGCTCGAGTTCATGATGTCTTTCATGTATCCCTCTTAAGGAAGTACATACCAGAACCTTCACATGTACTCTTTTCAGAGAAGGTACAGTTGGAGGATGATCTCTTTTATGAGGAGCAGCCAGTGAAGATATTCGATCATAGAGACAAAGATTTACGCAACAAAACTACTCATCTGGTCAGGGTACAATGTCGAAACCATAGGTATGAAGAGACAACATGGGAACTAGAGGAGCCAATGAAGGAAAAGTACCCACATTTGTTTTTGGCCTAGAATGTAAAATGAAATTTCAAGGGTGAAATTTCATAAGCAGGGAAGAATGTAACGACCCAATATTTTATTGGAAATTTCCTTCTTATAAATATGCCATAAAATCACAACATAATGAACTAATAAGTGATAAGTGAACATTAAACATATGTTTTTCACATCTGTGTTTTCAATTTTGAAAATCTGACATACACTGTTGTGTTCATGATGTTTTTTGAAGTCTGATGAGAAAAACATAATTTTTGGTGAATAGTAACCTACCCTTATGAATAGTAACATACCATTATGGATACTGATATACCCTAATTAATAGTAACCTTGCTTATGATATTATAAAAATAATATTCAATTTGAAAGTACGATATACCTATATTTTAGAATGAGTTAAGGAGTGTTTTAAAACTGGTTTTTGATAATAAATTTTGATTTTAATTAAATATAAAAATAACAATATTTAGAAAATTATTTTTGAAAAATTCACTTCATTTTTGGATTCTACACGTCAAAAAATGTTCAGGGTATAATTTTGGGATTTTTATGAAATAAATGAAATTTTGATAAATAGTAAAATACTCTAATTTACAGTATATATTCATTATAACATAAATAGAATATTCCTAGAATCAGGGCTGATTTAACCACCCATAGTTCGAATTCACATGACCCATTTACTATTCCTGGTCATGGAATACTTACTATTCCTTGTCTTGGAATGAAATAATAAATTAATGATTATAATATTATGAAATCCCTCCCCACCTCCACCATAAAACCCCCCTTCACTCCCTCTTCCCTCCACTCCTCTCAAGACTTGTCCCTTGCCTTTATTCCACCCAAATACTTCCCCAAGGTCCTCCCACACGTCCTAAAGCTCTCAGCCTCTTCAAAATACCAACACCTCTACCCTTATGTGGTTCTCAAAGGAGGATGTCCCAGGAGTTAAATTCTCCTTCCCAATTTCTTCTTTTCTTTTAAGTTCATTTATTTTTTATTTCTTTCCTCAAGTCCATTCACCATATTGGTATGATAAATCTAGTAACATACATGTACTAGAATTTCCTCATGATAGTGGTATATTTCAATATCTTCTCTTATTTCGACACCCTTTTATTTGAATAAAATGAAAGCACCGTTTGAGATGTGCTAATTTAGCACATTCAAGGACAACGATTTATCCATTTATGTTATTATCATTAACTCTAGTGATGATGAAATTTGTGTCATGGTTGAACTAGATTATTATATATGAAATATGTATCCTATTTTTTCTTTTTTAATCCTTCTTTATAAAAGGATTTCAGTTATAAATCAAAAAACATTCTTTGTAATCAGATCCACTGATTAACAAAAACAGTTATCACTATGGTTATATATATAATAATTTGACTTCAATATAATTAACCTAATTAAAATTACAACTATGTAATCTAATGGATATGAACTAAATAATATATCTTCAATTATGGATAACCACTTTCATCTTGATTATCATCCAAAATTGAATATAAGTGAACCGATCTTTTAAAGCCATGTAAACAAACGATCCTTAACAATGAAACTGATCCTTGTAACTAATCACAAAGGATTTTAATGAACTAAAAAGTGTTATAATAAATAAATTGAATATATAAGTGGTTCTGGAATTATTAATTAATAAACCTAATTTTTTATTCAGGTCTCTAATAACCAGTGGAGAACACCAACGAATTTAAGGTAAGGGATCCTACCCTTTTTACTCTTAATCAAGACTGTTCTTTATTCTATGCCTTTTTGTGTAATACCAAGTGATGGGGTACATTTATACACCATCCCCATACTTCCCTAATGTTTTATAAGAGATTAGAAACCCATTATCTCTCTCATCCAGCCCTCTCTGTTACACCCAATACCATGCCAATAAACCATGATGGATTCTACCCGAACATCCTTTATTCCTTCGGGTTGCTCTATAATTATTTTTACCAAAATTTTGTTTCCTTTTAATTTATGTTGAACATCAAAATTATGTTTATATGCTCCAAACTCAGGTTCCAAGATCCATATCTCATTCACTTTCTGGGATATACATGATTTTAAGTGAATCTCTCTTTGATACTTCACAATAAGCACACTCGTTTCAAATGAACATCCTGAAATTTTACCCAATTTCAAGTGCACTCTATCATATTTTTTAAGACACCATTATATTTGTTAAGTCTGTATTTTTATTATGAAAACCATCTTGGTGAATTTATGGTTATATATAAAAGAATGTCTTCTTTACTATATTAAAAGCTCTATAGAATTTTCCTTAAAACCGCACAAAAATATTTTAATGCTAATGTTTCTAAAATACAATTATCATATGTTGTCACTTATGTTTAACACCACTAACCATGATATAGGCTTATTTTACCCGATGAACATCCATGTATTTTTTAATTCGTTCCTTGAATGCACACTTTCATGATACACCCATTGGTGATGATTTACATCACCATTGTGGTACCCAATTATTTCCATGGGTACCGTTATGTTTGTGTATGGTTGATTATGAATGATTTTATATGTGGTAAGAATATTTATGTTGAAAGAATATTCATGATAATGTTGATATGGGTGTGCCCATATCGCACTCCAATGCATTGGGTAAGGATAAGTCTCATGAGATACGATGTGAAACAGGATTAGCTGTTAGCCTTGGCCCATACTAAAATGGGAAACGAGATTGGTGGATAGCCTTGACCCGTACTAAAGATATGATTTATGATTCTGGAACATTTATATAATTCCAGGTTCAAATGATCCTATGATTATATTAAATTGTTTTTTGAGTTTCATGCTTTGGATATCATTATGTTATGCCACCTAACTCATGTTCTTGAAATGCATCTTTATGTTCATTCCCTTACATGGATTTTTAGATCATCCCATTGTTAATGTGTTCCCCAATGTACCCTATGAAGATGTAAGGGCTCAAAGGAAGTTATAAGAACTTTATAGATGCTAAATAAAGATGTTTTTAGACCCATGTTTTACGTTATATGTACCTAGTCTTCCAAGACACCAGACATAACGATCATTGGCGTGTACTCTAATGATTAATTATGCCTAAAATCATGAAATGTATTATTTAAAAGGCTTGGATCGCTATAGCTGGTATCATAGGATGGTCAAATTATTTTGGGATATTAGAAATAGAGCACCTTAGTGATAACCTTAAGAATGAGACTATGTATATGAAAATAGTCCTAAATTTTGCTGAGTATAGAGTAAGTAGTTTATCATAAAATACATCCATGTTTGGATACAAACAGGTAGAGGCATCTATGGCACAGATGTATCGAGGGGTAAAACCCGAAAACACCACTTTGAGCTAGACTTGAACTAGAACTGGTGCATGATAACGGGTCTTTCATTACTCTTTGTTACGACACACCCATGGGATATGCTTCGGTAGATTCACGAGCATAGTACAAACCATTATTAAGGGACGAAATGAAGCCCATAAGAATATAAGTTAAGAAATATATTGAGGATAACCTAGATATAAACCTAAGCATTCACAAGTCAGGATATACATATTCATTATAAGATCATAATTTTAGGTTCAAATTTTATTTTTATTGTCAATATCTGTGTATTCAAAACCTCTAATTATACATTCTTTTTCTTAGTTAATGGTGGGAAATAGAAGAACATGTTCCAACAACCAATATGATAGGAAATGTGATGATTTCCCTAATGACATGCCTCATGTGACGGAAGTGGATGCTCAAAACATCATGGCAGTTCTTGCTCAGTTGGATCATGTTATGAATAATAACATGAATCAGGTGGGACGTCGCCCTTCTCCAAGGAAAGAGAATGTTGTTGTAAAATCCTTCATGAGACAAAGGCCTCCCATGTTTAGTGGGTCCTCTATTCCCCTCCTCACGGAACAATGGATTAACTCTATTGAAAATATTTTCTCTGTCCTCTAGTGCACGGAAGAAGAGAAAGTTGTACTGGTAGTCTGTCATTTTGATGTGGAAGCTGTTCAGTGGTTCACACTGATCAAGAATACAAATTCCAAAGAGAAAATTGATTCCATAGAATGGGAGGAATACAAGAGGATGTTTTTCAACAAATATTTTCCTCGAAGCATCTGTCTCAAGATAGAAATATAGTTCCTTGCACTCATGCAGAACGAAGATGAGTCAATTGGGGTGTATGAAGAGAAATTTACAAGTCTTTCAAGGTATGCCTCCGGCTTTGTCATGAACACTGAATGCAAGGTGGATCGCTTCTTTAGCGGACTAAAGATGAGTCTATGAAAATTTTTGGTGATTTGAAACTTTGACATCAATGGAGAGATTTTCCGTTGTGCCCTCAAGGTTGAAATAGAGATTGGAGACTCTCAGTGGTCTCATGGGCCTAGTGACAAGAAGTAGAAAATGGTGAAAAACATGGGTGATTCATAAAAAAATCCCATGATAGAGAGAAGCATAACTTTCTCCTTTGTAAAAATTGTGGGAAGAATCATCTTGGTGACTGTCTCAAGGGAACCATGAATTCTTCAAATGAAAAAAATTTGGTCATATGGAGAAGAAAAACTGAAGGGATATGAAAAATCCTGCTAATTTTGAAGAAGAAAGGAAGGTTCAGATCAACACTCAACTTGCAGTGCAGTGTTATAACTGCAAGGAGATTGGGAATTATGCGAAAAATTTCCCTAAGCTGAGGGTTGTTGGAGGAAATCAGCAACAACCTCCAAGTAAACAAGGAAGCACTTATGAAATCACTACTACTGATGTGGTGTCGGAAAACGATGTGGTGACAGGTACACTAGTTATTCATTCATGAATAGAGAATGTACATTTTGATTCTTGTTCTACACATTCTTTCATATCTTGCATGTTTAGTAGAACTATCCAAACACCAGCTCATAATTTGGAGGAATGTTATCTATGAGAACAATGAATTAGGAAATTATTTCTTCCATGGTGTATAACTCCTCCCTGATTAATGTTTTTGGACTGAACCTTCTAGAAAATATTGTCATACTTCTTTTAGTGAGGTTTGACGCTATCTTGGGCATCGATTGTTTATCTTTGTACAAGGCCGAAATCAATTTTTGAGAAAGGGAGATCACTTTTCTGATCCTGCAGCATCCACCGATTCTTTATAATTGTAAGGAAGAAGATGATTCTCCTTTAGAATCTTCGTATCAAGTTTGGATACTGCTTCCTTGTGAGAAATCATATCTAGATCAAGTGATCGGGACAAAGGATAGAATCATTCATAAAGACATTCCCATTGTGAGGGATTACACTGATGTATTCCCCAAAGAGTTCCCTGGTCTTCCTCCTGACTGAGAGTTTGAGTTATTAATTGAACTTATCCATAGATATCTTCCAATATCAGAGACACCATATAGAATGGCCTCCGTACAGCTAGAAGAGCTGAAGAAGCAGTTATAGGAGAATATAAGGAAGGGTTTTATACGCCCGAGTGCTTGACCTTGGGGTGCTCCAGTCCTCTTGGTCAAGAAGAAGGATAGATCAATGGGCCTCTGCATTGATTATTGTGAGATCGATAAAATAACTATAAAGAACAAGTATCCCCTTCCATAGATAGATGACTTGTTCGATTAGTTTCTTGGGGCTAGTTATTTCTCTAAGGTGGACCTTCGGTCGAGATATCACCAACTAAAGGAGAGGAAAGATGATATTGACAAGAATTCATTTCAAACGAGGTATGGACATTATGATTTCATAGCGGTTCCCTTCAGACACACTAATTCTCCAGAAATTCTCATGGATAAAATGAATGTATTCATTAATGATTACCTCGAAATATTTTTGGTGTTCTTTATTGATGATTTTCTGATATACTCCAAGAGAAAGGAGGAACATGAGTGTCATTTGAAAACTGGGTTAAAGACCTTGCGAAGGGAGTAGTTGTTTGCAATGTATAGTAAATGTGTGTTTTGGATGGAGGAAGTATCATTCTTGGGGCATGTTATCACTAGGAAAGAGATATCTATGGACCCTTCCAATACGAAGGTAATTGAAGAGTGGATGAGGTCAACTTCTGTGACAGAGATCCGCATCTTTTTAGGTCAAGCTGGGTATTATCGATGATTAATTAAGAACTTTTCACGATTGTCACACACAATGACCAAGATGACATAGAAGGGATTAAAGTTTGTTTGCACACAAGATTGTGAAGACAGTTTCAAGGAGTTGAAAAAGAGGCTTATCACTACATCGGTACTAACACTCCCTTCAAGTGGAGAACTATTTGTGGTGTATATTGATTATTCTAAGAGATGTTTAGGCTGTGTGCTAATGAAAAATGATAAATTGATTGAATATTCCTCAAGGAAGATGAAAATCCATGAGAAATACTTTCCCATGCATGATCTGGAGTTGGCAGCTGTGATATTTGCGTTGAAAATCTGGCTGCATTATCTCTATGGGAAAAATGTGAGATATATACTGACCACAAGAGTCTCAAATACATATTCACATACAAAGAATAAATTGCGCCTGGGAAGATGGATAGAGTTCATCAATGATTATGACTGCTCAATCCACTACCATCCCGGTAAGGCAAACAGGGTTGTGGATGCTCCAAGAAAAAGGATCCTGCATCTTTATCGATGATGATAATTGAAAAGGATCCAATATTTTTAGATTTGAAAAGGATGGACATGGGAATAATTAAGGGAGGAACATCATCAATCCTTTCTCAAATTAATGCTCAACCATCCCTCTAGGAGAAAATATAAGATGATCAATGAGAGGATGTGGAAATTCAGAAAATGGTATAAGCTGTTAAAAGTGGGAAATCCTCCAATTATATAAATTGATGCAGTAGGAGTTGTATGATTTCAGACACGATTATGTGTACCATCTGTTCCAGAGATAAAGAAGGAGCTATTGAATGATATATATAGCTCGACCTTTGCTATCCATCCTGAGAGTACCAAAATGTAATGTGATCTCCGAGAACACATTTGGTGGGATAACATGATGAAGAAGATTGCAGAATATATATCAAGGTTCTTAGTATGTCAGCAAGTTAATGATGAGCTACAAAAGTCCAATGGTATGATGCAGTCATTGCCTATTCCCAAGTGGGAATGGGAAAATGTTACTATGGACTTTGTCATGGTTCTCCCAAAGACGTTTAAGGTAAATAATGCGATATGGGTTGTGGTTGACAGACTCACCAAGACATCCCATTTCTTCACTATTCGGGAAGATGTGTCGCTTGAACAACATGCAATGATATATGTGAAAGAAGTGGTGAGACTACACGGTGTTACACTCTCAATTGTCTATGACCGTGATCCCAGGTTCACAACTAAATTCGGGGGGAGCCTTCAACATTCTTATAATTTCAGCACAACCTATCACCCCCAAAATGATGGATAGTCTGAAAGAACTATTCAGATGCTTGAAGATATGCTTAGAGCCTGATATATATATTTCAAAGGTGGATGGGATCAACATATCCCATTGGTTGAGTTCTCATACAACAATAGCTTCCACTCGAGTATTCATGTGTCTCTATATGAATATCTATATGGAAAGCGATGTAGAACTCCAACCTATTGGGATAAAGTTGGAGAAAGAAAGGTACATGGAACCGATCTTGTTCAAGAGATGACAGAGAATGTTAATGACATCCATAAACATATCAATGATGCCCAAATTCGGCAATAGAGCTATGCTGACAACCATCAAAGGGACTTGTAGTTTGACGTTGGAGATAAATTATTCATTCAAATATCTCCATCGAATAAAGTCATGTGATTCGAGAGAAATGGAAGCTATGCCCAAGGTATATTGGCCACTATGAGATCCTTGACCGCATAGGATCCGTGGCCTACCGGCATTCACTTCCACAGAACATGGATTGAGGTCGTGATGTCTTTCATTTATCCCTCTTATGGAAGTACATAATAGACCCTTCACATGTACTCTCTTTAGAGGTGGTACAGTTGGAGGATGATCTCTCTTACGAGGAGTAGCCAGTGAATAACTTAGATCATTGAGACAATGTTCTATGCACCAAGACTACTAATCTGGTCAAGGTACATTGACAAAACCATAAGTAGGAAGAGGAAACATGGGTACTGGAGGAAGCAATTATGGAAAATTACCCAAATATATTTTTCATAGAATGAAAAATGATATTTCGAGGGAGAAATTTTGTAAGCGAGGAAGAATATAACGACCCAATGTTTTTAAGGGAAATTACCTTCTTTTTAATAAGCCAGAAAATCACAACATAATGAACTACTAACTGATAAGTGACCTTTAAACATAATACTATAAATTTTTTGTTTGCAATTTTAAAAATCTGATATACACGGTTGTGTTCATGATGTTTTTTGGAGTCCAATAAGAAATACATAATTTCTTTTTGAATAGTAACCAATCCGTATGAATAGTAACATACCTTTATGAATATTTATCTACCCTAATGAATAGTAACCTCACCTATGATAGTATTAAAATAATATTCATGTTGGAAGTACGATAAACCTTTATTTTAGAACGAGTTAATGAGTGTTTTAAAACTGGTTTTTGATAATAAATTATGATTTTAATAAAATATTAAAATAATCATATTTAGAAAATTATTTTTGAAAAATGCACATCATTTTTGGATTCTACATGTCAAAAAATGGTCTAGGTAAATTTTTTGGATTTTTCTGAAATACTTGAAATTTTGATGAATAGTAAAATACGGTAATTTATCATATATATACATTAAAAGCTAAATAGACTATTCCTATCATCGTGGATGATTTCACCACCCATGGTTTGAATTAACATGACCCATTTACTATTCTTGGTCATGGAATATTTACTATTCCTTGTCTTGGGAAGAAATAATAAATTAATGATTATAATATTATGAAATCACTCCTCTTCTCCACTATAAAAAACCCCCTTCACTCCCTCTTATCTCCACTCCTATCAGGCGTTGTGCCTTGCCATTATTCTGCCCAAATATCTCCACAATGTCCTCCCCCACGTCAAAAATCCCTTATCCTCCTCAAAATTCCAAAACCTCTCCCCTTAAGAGGTTCTCAAAGGGGGAAGTCTCAAGATATAAATTCCTCTTCCCAATTTCTTCTTTTCTTTTATATTCTTTTCTTTTTAATTTCATTCCTCACCTCCCTTAACCATAATAGTATGATAAATCCAGTAACATACATGTAATGTAATTTCCACATGATAGTGTTATATTTCATTATCTTCTCTCCTTTCCCCACCATTTTATTTGAATGAAATGAAAGCACCGTTTGAGATGTGCTAATTTACCACATTCAAGGAAAACTGTTTATCAATTTCTATTATTATCTTTAATTATGGTCAAGAAACCATTTGTGTTATGGTTGAACCAGATTATTATATATGTAATACATATCCTATTTTTGGTTCTGTAATCCTTTGGAACAAATGGAATTATGTTATAAAGAAAAACACATTCTTTGTAATCAAATCCCCCGATTAGAAAAACGATTATCACTATGGTTATATATATATATATATATACATATATATAATTATATTTCACTATAAGTAACCTAATTAAAATTAAAACCATGTAATCTACTAGATATTAACTAAATAATATAACTTCAATTCTGGAAAACCACTTTCATCTTGCTTATAATCCAATCTTGAATATATGTGAACGGATCTTTTAAAGACAAGTAAACAAACGGGCCCGAACAATGAAATTGAACCTTGTAACTAATAAAAAACAATTTTAATGAACTAAAAAGTGTTATAATAAAAAAATTGAATGTATAATAGGTTAGGGAATTATTAATTAATAAGCCCAATTTTTTTATTCAGGTCTCTAATAAAAAGTGGAGAACACTAACAGATTTAAGATAAGGGATCCACCCCTTTTTACTCTTAATCAAGATTGTTCACTATGCTTTGCCTTTTTGTGTAATACCAAGTGATGGGGTACATTTATACACCTTTACCATACTTCCCTAATGTATTATATGTGATGAGAAACCCCTTATCTCTCTCGTAAACCCCTCTTAGTTACACCTGATACCATGCTAATAAACCATGATAGATTCTACCTGAACATCCATTATTCCTTCAGGTTTCTCTATCGTTATTTTTACCAAATTGTTATTGTCTTCTGTTTTATGTAGAACTTCAACATTCTTTTTATATTCTCCAAAATCATGTTCCATGATCCATCACCCATTCACTTTTGGGGATATACATTCTTTTATGTGAATCTCTCTTTGATACTTCCCAATATGCACAACCGTTTTAAAGGAACATCCAGAACTTTTAACCAATTTCAAAGGCACTATATCTTCTAATTTAAGAAACCGTTTTATTTTTAAATTATGTATTTTTTTATGAAAAACTTCATTGTTAAATTCTGGTTTTATAGAAATGAATGACTTATTTACTATTTTAAACATATATAGTATTTTCCTTAAAATAGAGCAATTTTTTTAATGCTAATGCTTTTAAAATACAATTCTCATATGTTGTCACTTATGTTTGACACCACTTACCATGTTATATGCCTATTTAACCCTATGAAGGTCCATGTATTTTCTAATTTGTTCCTTGCATGGACACTTTCATGATACGCCCATTGGTTATGATTTATGTTATGATTGTGGTACCCAATTCTTTCCATGGGTACCCTTATGTTTATGTATGGTTGATTATGAATGATTGGAGATATGATAAGAATATTTATGTGGCAAGAATATTCATGAAACTTTTGAGATGGGTGTGCCCAGAAAGTGCTCCAATGCATTGGGTAAGGCCACGTCTCATGAGATGCGATGTGAAATTGAATTGGCGGTTAGCCTTGACCCATACTAAAATGGGAAATGGGATTGGCGGTTAGCCTTGACCCATACTAAAGATATGATTTATGATTCTTCCACATTTATATAATTCCATGTTTAAATGTTCTCATGCTTATATTAAATGACATTATGAGTTTCATTCTTTGTATATCATTATTTCATGCCTCATAACTTATGTGCTAGATATGTATCTTTATGTTCATTCCCTTTCTAGGATTTTTAGCTCATCCCTTTGTTCATGTGTCCCCCATGGTACCCAATGTTGATGTAAGGGATTAAGGGAAGATAGAATTTCTTTATGGAGATTAAAAAAAGAAGTATTTTTAGCCCCATGTTTTATGTTATATGTACCTATTCTTCCAAGACACTAGACCTAACGAACCTTGGCTTGTACTTTGATGATTAATTCTGCTTAAAATCATGAAATGTTTTATGTAAAAGGATGGGAATACTATATCTTCTTTGTGAACACTTTGAGTCAGCACACTAGGTCAGCTCACCAGGTATAACGTTTTATCACAGTGGACCAATTTATTTTCAAGATGCCTCCATGCAGACATCCAGCTAGAGTTCCGGGAGTTGTACGCACAAATATCCCACCGAGCGGCAAGGCCTGAGTGCAGGGCCCTTTTCCGGTAGGGGCACCAGTGTATGAACCAGCAGTACCACACCATTCTATGCCACAGATTCCACCATCCACAGCATTACATGGTGCATTCCCCCTGAGCACGTTTAACGAGTTCCAGTGCTAGAGGCCACCCAGGTTCTAGGGAATGACAGAACCTCAAGCGGTTAAGGATTGGCTGGAGGCTGTAGTGAGAGTTTTCTGATTGATAGGGATACCAGCTGATTTCATGGTGATCCTTGTTTCCATCCTTCTACTGGATGCAGCAGGCTGATGGTGGAGCGTGATGCTTCAGGTTCATAATGAGGTGACACATCTTTGGGCAGACTTCGAGAGCCTGTTTCGATCAGAGGTTGTTCTGGCGACTCTTCATGCAGTGTGCATACAGGAGCTACTACATCTGTAGCAAGGCAACATCACTATGTTCCAGTAATCAGCGAGGTGTATTGACCTCTCATCTTACTCCACTGATATGGTGCGGGACCCATTTTTTAGTGATCAGATGTTCGAGCAGGGGCTCGAGAGAGAAATAAATGATTCGATGGTCTCTCTTAGCATCCCGAAGCTAGCATGGGTGTTAGATAGATCCCTCTTGGGGTAAAGTTTCCTCACTGAGTAGTCACACGAAGCGATACCCACTACAAGTCATCACATAGAGGAGTCATCAGTAGTTGGAAACAGACTGATGTCACAGAGTTCCATGAGGACCATACATATATGTGAAAAACTGCATGACTCCGGCTCGGTTGGGCTGGGCTTCCGAAGCGGAGCCAGTCAAGCCAGGAGCGGGCATTGTTACGCTTGTGGCGTGAAGGGTCACATGGCTCATGAATGTCCGATCCATTATTCATATGATCAACAGACGGTCGAAGGACTGCCCAGGAAGATACATAGATTTTGAACGAGGAGGTCCGTAGGGAGCAGGCAGACGTGGAAGGGGAGCTGGTCGTGTATCTGGCAGTGGGCGGTTATTCAAGATATTACCACCACCACCATCGGGAGGTCCACACCGACTATAGGGAGAAGGTGGATAGGTGAGTGCTCTGCTCCATGTAGTTGAGGCTTACGATCATGGAACTTCGGAGATGATACGAGGTAAGATCTGTGTCTATTCCACCTTAGCTGCAGTACTTATCGACACAAGTTCCAGTCATTCTATTATGACCATTTACCTCGTTCGGATCTCGGAGATTTCGATGGAGCTGATGGCTCGATCCTTATGTCTGGAGACTCTTACGGGTGAAGCTTCTACGATTACGCACTGGTACCATCAATGAGAGCTTACTGTAGGAGGTGAAAGCATTGGTTGGGATCTCCTAGTAGCCGCGTCGAGGCATTATGACGTCATCTTAGGTATGGACTGGTTGTCTACAGTCCATTCATAGATGGAAAGAATTAGGTGCAAAGTGTCGTCTGTCAAAACAGATGGGACCAGGTTTATGTTCACCAGTAATAAGGGGGACTTTTCAGCGTAGGATGGACTTTTCTAGAGGAGGGAGAAGTCGATTACTCATTAGTTGGCTAGCTATACCCTAAAAATGGTTGAAGTCGAGAGTCTGAGTTATCCTGTAGTGGTGGACCAGTACGCAGATGTTTTCCCAGATGATGTCCCAGGTCTACCTCCCCATCGAGAGGTTGAATTTTACACTGACATGTACCCCATGATGGACCGATATCTACACCAACGTATCAGACGGCTCCTGCAGTGCTTCATGAGCTGCGGGTACAGATAGAAGACTTACAGGGGATGGGGTTCATCTGACATAGTTTTTCACATTGGTCAGCCCCAATTCTATTTTCCAAGAAGGCAGATGGGAGCTTGAGGATTTGTGTCGACTAACTGTGGTTGAACAAGGTCACCGTGAAGAACATGTACCCACACTTGAGGATTGATGTCTTCTTTGATCAGCTAAAGAGAGCACGGTTGTTCTTATAGATATACCTCAGATCAAGCTATCACTAGCTTAGAGTTTGAGACAAAGATGTGTAGAAGACGTCATTCATATGTTGGTACAACCACTATGAGTTCATGGTTATTCCATTTAGCATAACCAACGCTCCAGCTGTGTTCATGGGACTCATGAACATGGTTTTTTAACCATACATTGATATCTTTTTAGTGGTATTCATTGATGACATTCAGATTTACTCGACTACTAAGGAGGATAATTCCTATAATATACAGGTAGTACTAGACACAATCTGAGAGAACCAGCTTTATGGGAAGCTCTTGATGTGCTAGTTCTGGATCTGAGAGTTTCACATTCTGGGACATGTCATATCGGAGGCTGTAGTTGCAGCAGATCCAGAAAATATTGAGGCAGTACATACTTGGAAGCCTCCCATAATTGTGAAGGAGGTACAAAGATTAATGGGTTTGGCTGGATACTACCAGGGATTTGTTCCATGCTTCTCCATAGTTTCAGCACCACTATTAGCCTTGACAAAGAAAGGGAAACCATTTGTTTGGTTGGAGAAATGCCACCTGGGTTTTTATGAGGTGAGAGAGAGGATTTCTAGTGCCCCCATCTTGAGGCTTCCAGAGGAGGGCGTAGGGTACGTAGTCTACAACGACACATCAGGGACAAGACACAGATGTGTCCTGATGTAGGAGTGAATTGTGATCACATATGGTTCTCAACAGTTGAGACATCATGGGCAAAACTATGATACCCATGACCTGGAGTTATCAGCAGTGGTCTTGGCCTTGAGGATGTGGTGACACTATCTAATCAGAAAGCGTTTTAGCGTGTACTCTGATCACAAGAGTCTTAGGTATAACATATCTCAGAAGGACCTAAACCTGAGACCACGATGTTTCCTTGAGTTCCTCCAAGACTATGATTTCGAGATAGTGTATACTCTTTGGAAAGGGAACATTATCGCATATGCACTTAGCATGAGATCTGGTATACAATTTCTAAGCGAGGTGACAGAGCAGCTGGTAGCTTTTCATGTATCCTTTTTGGATATATTTGGAGCGTCATTCCTTCAATCTCTTAGTATCACTCCCCCACTTCATTAGTGAGTAAGGGAGGCATAGCATGGGGATGCTGACTGCGGGGAACGATATGCTAAGATATTCACATGACTGGTACCTGATGTATTTTCTAAAGTCGTGGAGCACGTCATCCTTTTTAGAGGGGATACCATGGTACTTCTGTCACATTAGGAGGAAGTGTTGAGGGAGTTCCGCACATCCCCACTAGTAGTACATACAAGAGTGGAGAAGATGTAACAGGATCACCGAAAATAGCACTGGTGGTCGGGAATGATGAAAGAAGTAGCATAGCTTGTCTCACGGTGCCTCACATGTCAACAAGTGATGGCAGATCATCAAGTACCAACGGGATTGGTTCAGCCATTAGAGGTCCCAAAGTGGATGTGGGATGGGATATCCATGGACTTCATGATAGGAGTCCCACGTACATCCAGGGGACATGACTCTATCTGGGTGATCATAGACCGACTCACCGTGTCGGCCCACTTCCTATCGATCAGAGTGCAGGGATTAGTAGAGAGCTTAGGGCGCCTCTATATGCAAGATATTGTGTGGCAACATGGAGTACCTTTGATCATTGTCTCCGAACGTGATGCAAGTTTTTCTTCCTAAAAATGGAACGGGTTGCCGGAGGCATTCGAGATGCAACTTTGTTTGAGCATTGCCATCCCTCCTCAGACAGATGGCCATACTGAGCAAACTATTCAGACCCTCGAGGACATGCTCCCTAATTTTGTCCTCGACAATGGTAGAAGCAGATAGGATCCCATGAATTTGGTTGAGATTGCGTACAACAACAGCTATCATCCCACCATAGGGATGGAACCTTTTGAGGTGTTGTACGGGAGACTTTGCAGATCGCCTTTGTGCTGGACTGACCCTGCAGAGTTAGCACTCATGGGACCATGGATGGTTTGGTCTACCACAGAGAAGGTGTAGATCATCCATGAGTGGATGAAGACTACGCAGAGTAGGCAGAAGTCATATGCCAACAGGATAAAAATACCTTTGGAGTTCGAGGATGGCAACCACATCTTTCTATGGTTCTCAACCCAACAAGGTATACAGAGATTTGGCTGTGGCAGCAAGTTATCTTTGAGGTTCATCGGACCTTTTCAGGTCCTATGTAGAGTTGGTGAGGTGGCATAACGCTTAGCTCTTCTACCTCAGTAGAACTGGGTGAACGACATCTTCCACGTATCCCATTTGAGGAGATACGTTCAAGACCCTTCTCACATCATCGACCATAGAGAGATGGACGTCGACGATGGGGAGACTTTTACAAAGGTTTCAGTAGAGATTGAGGATCAATAGAAGCAGGTCCTTCATGGATGGTTGATCCCTCCGGGGCGTGATTGCAAGCAGCACGGGAACCTCTAAGAGAGCACATGGGATCAGGAGGCTCAGATACATAATAATTACCCCCACTTGTTCACTTAGTTTGACTTGCGTCTTAAGAGGACGTAATGCCAGAGGTCAAGAGAATGTAAAGACCCAGAGATTCCATGTAATTTTTTTAATTAAATGTGAATTTTACGAGTCCGGAAAAATTGACGGTGCAAGATTCCAAGGCCCGGAGATTCCATAATTAATTTCTGAACTTTTTTCTGGTATATTCAGTAATCACGCAACCATGTTTTTCTAACTTTCGAACCAATGCTCAGAATTGAAATCAAAGGGCACCATTGAACTCAAAGTGCCAGTTTTACTTAAGAATACTTTCACCTTAATGGTAGTTGGTTGAGGTTGAAAGATAATTTTTGGGATTTTTGTGGAAACAAAAAAATAAAATAACCACAGGTTTTATTATATGTTGTTTTTTAAAACCTCAAATTTGAAGTTGAGGTGTGAGGAATACCAAACCTTAACCTCCCAAGAGTGGTTATGGTGGTGGGGACCACCCGATCCTAACCACCCATGAGAGTTTATGCTAGTGGGGACCACCAGAGGCCTAAACCTCTCAACTCCCACAATAAATGGGGGAGAGCCTCTTCAACTCCTCCTATATGAATTGCGGAAATCCTCTTTAGTTAATCTTGACAACCCTTCCCTTTAATTATTTGTGCCAACACATCAATTAATTAATTAAAAAATTTGAATTTATGCCAACAAAATTAATAGAACTCATAATCTATTATTTTGGGATATGAATTATTTTTGGTGGAATTGGGGAGAGGAGGAACATGGAAGAAAGCTCTCCAACGATGAACGCTCCTCCAACGAAGAATGCTGACCTCCTTTGACCTTCTTTTTCAGGACATCATCCGACATGGGACATCCTCATCTATGGCGAATCAATGACCGTACTACCTTCTTGTGCCAACGACATCAAGAAAACGAGGTAGGGGTTTATTTCTAATTTGATTATCACTTTCCATGTTCTCCCCTTTTAATTTTTATTGCAGGATTGAGAATAGAGATTGACGTGGGTTGTGGGAAATGATGTTTTAAAATATCTTCCATACGCGTTCATGCTTCGTGCTTTGTAAACCTCATGCTATCAATCTAAACCTGGAGGGTGCGGTCCAAACAAAGAGGGCCCGATCCTTCCATCGTTCTTCTATGGTGTAATATTTGAAATGGAGGAAGGAGACAAAGTCGACGAAGGTGACAAAGGCTACGACGCCACCACCCGTGGCCTTCGCGACACGTGCGGCCCCCGCGGTGTTCTGGTCTCCTAGCCAAACTGGAAGTGCACCATAGCTCTGTGGCCACTTGGCCAAACTGGCCCCATTCCCCGGTTTAACCAACCTCGCCGTTGCCCCCGGATCCGACCTGGCTCACGCCGCCTGTCAGCCCTTCGAGTCGCCCCGACCACGCGCCCCAGTGCTTTGGCCTCCCGAACGAACCGGCCCTACACCCCTACCGAACCACCCTCGCCGTGACCCTCTGGTCCTCCTCGGCTCTCGCCGCATTCCGGAAATCCATCGAATCCCTGTTGTGCACCCTGGCTCCACACCAAAGCCAAAAAGCCCCAAGGCACTCTATAATCTTGGCCGAACCAGCCCCTCACCCAGGCCGAACCACCCTCGTCGTGGCCCTCCGTGCTACCCTAACTCGAGATGGCCACTAGCCCTCCGAGCCGCCCCGACCAAGCCACCCCACGGGATCATGCCCTCGTGACCTTTCACGGCCCTCTATGGCACTCGTGGCCTTTAGGGCTCGACCTAGTGGGTCGGACTGACCTAATGTGCTAGGTTGGTCTGACCTGGTCGGACTGAACCCATGCCCACTACGAACCCTTTTTACATTGGCACCAGATGTCTGTTTGATGAACCGTCATTGGAATTGGTAAACTTGTAGTGATTTAGTCTCTATGAGTGATAGACTACTGAGTTTTGGATTGAGATGGGGAACGGTCAGGTGGGATCGAGCTCGAATCCAACCGGGCCCCTTGGGAATAAAAGTCAAAAAACTCACAGACCGGGCGTCTGATTGATGCGCCGTCTTTTACTCTGAGATCCATATGATGGGGTGGAACTTTGACATTATTATTAGGGGGAATTCGTGGAATTTTTAGTATCGACCAATATATTTTGTAGGGGATCCTACCGTATACGAGTAAGAACTGTGCGAGAACCTAGTAGCTGGCTGAGAATTGATGATTGTTGACTGATTCAACTCGGAGTGACTCGATTGGCCCAGTGGGGAGTGCATCAGTTATGCGGATGAACCACAGTTGGGAGTACCTTGGTGATTCGGCAGACCCACGATACTCGATAGGAGGAGTACCTCATTAGGCCATGAGGGGGAGCGCCTCTGTGTTGCACTGCAGCCCCGTAGTGGGGAGTGCCTCTCTGTGATGTGACAAACCCACGATAATTGATAGGAGGAGTACCTCAACCGTCCAAGGTTAGTGGGAATCACCTTTGTGTGATGCGGTAGGACCACTGTACTCAATAGGGGAGGAGTTCTCTAGTAGATGACGGTTCAGAATGTTACTTGATACAAACCTAGAGTAAATCATGGTATGAGTTGAGTTAGTTCCTCTGTGTTTTCCTCATGATTGAGATATATTACTTAATAAATTATGTATATGTGTGGGCATATATCTATGTATGCTTATCTATTGATTTCATACATTTTGTTTATATTTGATAGATTTTGTGAGACCTAAGAGGGTCTCGGGGTCCCTACTAAGTATCGTTATACTCACCCATGCACGAGATATGCCCACACCTCGTTGTGTGTGGTGTATACAACAGATAGTGATGACTGAGGACGAGAGTACCTGGTCTAGATGGTACCTGGAGGAGGAACTTATGATGACTCGGTACACAGAGGAGACAGATGGACAACGAGTGCTGAGGAGGCAATATATACATACCCTTCAGGAAGTAACCTCAAGGGATGACCCAGCATCTGACCTTCCCTTTATTCAGTTGTATTGTATAACTGTTGTACTTGTACTTTCCAGTTGGGCTGTTATTCTGGACCCTTTTACTTTCAGCACACTTTTATTATACAGTTTACTTGGTGTTTTGTATCCAGGTGTGTGCTTTCTTGTGTGTGTGTTTAATGGTTATAAATGCAATGCCTTCCCAGTTTTAGAGAATACACCTTTGGTTCTAGTCACTAGCCCCTGGCCTATGGAAGGTGGTCTTGGGATAGTCACGACATGGGCCCCGAGTGACGGGACGTGACATACACCTTATCTTCCCATATTATCAATAGTTTATCTATGAGGCTAGGATATAACATTTGCAGTGTTCAACATTTACATAGTTTGAGATCTATGTAACTCCTATTAAGGGGGACAAAACAACCATCTTCTTCTCAATATAACTTTCACCACAACATAAATTTCCATTGATTATACTCTACATACTACTAGAACTGATTCTAACTACTATAGTTGCAGTAATACCCACTAAATTATTGAGGAATTGAATAGGACCAACTAATATGACCTCTTATATTCCCTTCTCAATAATTATGACTTTTTCCAAAACATGTAGGAATGTCTGTTCGAAAAAACTTTTAAACACCAATATGATATTTGGAGGGAGACCAATCTGAATATTTTGGGCACTTTGTTCCCATCCTCCATAAAATAACCCAGATAATTGATTTATTTTTGTTAATGGATTATATAATGAAAACATATTCATTGAAATATGGGGTATCTCAATGATTTTATGGGTGCGGTCCAAATTCAGTGTGTTAAGAACTAACTCCCCCAAGAAAATGTTCTAGAAGTCCTCCCAATGAATTCAATCATATTTTCCTTTATATCCCATGATACCCCATTATCTCCATGTGGGTCTCAAAATCATAGAAACTGATATTTTGAAACATCAATCCTTTATTGTATTGACCATTTCATGATATTACCACAATGGTATTAATAAAATACTCAACATCATGTTTTCGTATAGTTCCTCTAATGGATAGAATATAGTATAGTTGGAAGTTAAAGGTTAAGTCATATTTTCTCTTCAAGACAACTCCTCTATGTGGTGGTGCAATCTGAATGACACTATGCTAGAGTGGATCAAATACCAAAACCACTAGAGTTTGAGTGGGAATATGATAATTTGAATAATTTTATATGTTATGTCATAGAACTAGTTTAACCTCCATAGAAAAGTCATTTAGAAATACTTGATGAGGTATTTTTCAAAAAATGCTAGTGAAAATTTATAGAACACAAATAAATGTTCATATAAGAAAAAATAAAGCACTTATAAGGTAAAATTAATGTATTTCAAATAGATTTTGTATACTAAGAGATACCAAAACAAATGGTATTCTTTTTATGTTATATTCAATCCTCAATACTATTTATTTGTAATCATATTTCATTCAAATATATATATATATATAATTACTACATTCTCGAGTATATTTACTTATTTCTTAATAATTTTATCATATTATAAAATTACATAGATATATCACTGAATTGAATAAATTGGTATATCTCAAATATATTTAAATAATCATGGAGTAAAATTAACAAAATAATTTGAAGCACTCTATAAGTTTATAAGTGACACAAGATCATTAACAACCTATTATTTTAAAACATAAACATCATGTCTGATATTTGTATGACCCACAATACCATGAGTATATATGAATACAACAACTTGAGAATTTATGATATATTTTACATTTTAAATAAATTTAATATATTATATAAATATCAATTCACATAGTACAGAGCTATCTTTCATTACATGGGACAATTAGTTTCTTCAACATATTGTCTTATATTGAAGAACCAGTTTTACCAAGCAACAATATACAATTAATAATATTAAATATGATAGTTATCACCTATTTGTTGGAATTTCGGGTACAAAAAAATATAATAATTATGAAAGTATGGTTTAGTAATGTTTTTAATAATTAATTAATTGGATTACGATTAATTACAAATGAAAATAAGATCCACATGAAATGAAATGAGTAATTTTAGAAAAATGTTATTTTCCTAAAATATGGTTTAATCATGCTTTATTCACATAATTTAAAATTAAATTTTACCAAATTAAATATATATATATATATATATAATGAAAGCTTTTTTGAAATCAGAATAAAAAAATATATTAGTTTGAACTTCGGTAACACCCTGACACTAGTTACCCAGAGTCGGTGCATTATTATATAACATTGGCATGATAAAAGGAAATCATGTCCTGAAAGACCGATATGTTTAGTAGTCCTGGAAATTGATTACATACAAAACTTCACATTACAATTTCAAACATAAAATATAGCATATATAGTTCTTTAAGAACACCATTATTCCCTTTTTGTTAACCCTTCATATCAATTATAATACACTACTTGGAAATCATAGGAAAATAAAACATAAGAAAGGGGTGAGGTTAGATGCTTAGTAAGGGTAAATAATTTAGTGGAAGACAACATTAATAATAGGCAAGGTGAATAATTGAAAAAACAGGCCTAAAAAATAATAAACATTAATAATTTGTTGCAGAAATATGGGATGATTAAATAATTCCATATTAAAACATAGTCCTGGGTATTCTACTAGACAAATAAGCAAATTACCCATCAATATTATTTTCATAATGAGGGAATGTAAAATTCCAGACATTCTGAAACATATTGTCAAGGCCTCGGCCAAGACGTCTAAAAATGATTTTGGCCTCATCCATAACAAAATATCAAATTGGGAAAGGCCTCAGCCAATTCCACTTCAAATTGTCTCAGGAGACCTACCGATTAGTGAAGAGCTATAGCAGTCTCCAACCATCACATACTAAGTCCAATATATTCCTCATATGAAATGGTTGATACATAACATAAAAATTATTATTAAAACTAGCATAAGAAATATCAATACTTTAACCATAAACCATGAATGGTATAAAAATAACACATCCACAATCAATCACATCACAAAACCATCAATACAATAAGGATGATTTGTATCATAATAATTCAACTTCCGACAAGTTTTATATCCATCAAAAGATGTTGACAGAGATGAAATGAAAACTATTTGAATGAAATACCTCTTTTTATTTTGAAACCATTTAATAGTCAAATAATTAAAATGAAAATATTTATATTGAAAATATTCTTATAATATTTTAAGGGAATCTTCGATAATTTTATAATGGTGGAAAATATCCAAACCAATCGTATAAGTTAAAAAACATTCTTACATTAATTTTGGCTAATGGTTATAATGTACCATGTTTGGAAAACGACAGAAATATTCCATTCCAAATATATACGGTCAAATAAGGGTATAAATGACTTTAATCCACATTCTAGTAAATAGTAGAATTTTTTTGAAATAAATGTTTATGAAAAGACGGATGTATATGATAAAGAGGTCCCAGTTGATTCTTATGTAAAAACAACCACAGTTAATAATGAGATTGTGAAATTAACCCTTACCATGTACTTTCTTTACCCGATGGTATGTTAACGTCTTGTGTAATAGTTAAAGAATTGTTATTAAATTTTACAAGAAACATAAAATAAATATGATATCATATATGATCTTCTAATATTATACTGTTAATAGTATTTTAGTATTATCGTCGTTTATGGTGTTAAATGATTCGTTTTCCTTTATATGTTTTGTTATGTAAGCCGTGTTTGTTATGTATATGATGTATCTAATTCAGATCCAGAATGATATTAAGTTCATAATACTTATTATTAATCAATAAATTTAAATTATTATTTAATGATTACGATGGGAAATGAATATCATCGCATTCATGGAGTCGGTAATCATTACATACTCACGAGCGACAATATGATTCAATTGAATGTAAAATAATACATAATTGAATGTTATATCATATATAAAGAATCATTAACTTGTTATATTTATTATTCACATCTATTATACCTCATTATTATACCCATCCAAAAAATGAACTGTTTAAATAACAAACTACACAATGACGTGGGGACAGTAAGTCGTGCGTACACATGTAGAGTGACTTGGTCAGTCATATGATGGATATAATAATTAATACGGTTGTGCCATTTTTAAAATAACATCACAGTATATCAAATATACTAAAGATTTTATTTTAGAATGTAAATAAAAAAGAATGAAGAAGTGGAAGAAGAAATTAACATGAAAGAGGTGGTGAAATATTTAACTCTACTTCAGGTTCTTCCTTTTTATTTGATCAAAAGGGATCCTTATGCATGATTTATGACCAAATGAAGGACTCTTGGATGAAGGGATTATTTTTGGGAGGATATTTGGGTAGGGATTGGCTGAGCCAAATGGCTTTGGAGGTGTGAAATTAAGATAAGTTAAGTTCCCTTTTATAAGAGAGGTGATGGTCACTTTAGTACATGTTTGAAATATTATTTTACAATAAAATAATTTTTGGTTTCTAAATGATCCAAAATGATGTATTTAGAGGCTACTATTTTTATGGGTCAAAAACCATTAAACCAATAGGTTTTAAATAGGTTTAGGTCATCACATTAACCTTATCTTCTAGATTTAAGTCTTAGTAAAATAGTTTGACATTTACCATATCTCTTTGTATTTTCCTATTATATGTTTAATAAAAATACTATAACAAGATAGTAGAACCACATGTGGTTAATTATTAATATATATAACCTTATCTATGTCCTTTTTTCTGATCCGTAGATTTTTAAGAATATTATATCATTTATTAATATAGAATTCATTTTTAAAACTCAATTATGTCAATTTTGACACTATTTAGTATATGTTTTTTGTGAAAGTCATCACAACTTGATTACTTCGAGAAAAATTCATTGAATCATCCCTAACATGCCATATTCACCATGAAAATCGGGTATGGAATCGAAACTCTCAAATTATATTGATTTTAATATTTACAATATCATTTTTTCGATTCTTTTATTAATAAGGAAAATACTACATCATTATTGGGTCATAATATTATATATTTATATATATATTATGTTAAAAAATTATAAATAAAATATAAACTTGTAGGAAATCTCATTATATTTTAAATAAATATTTATAGTTGATGAGATAAATTATATATACTTATATAAAAAGGATTTACTATAATATACATGCTTTTGTTATTTTTGTCAATACATTAGATTAATTAATGTAAAATGTCATTATCACTCCCATGTGACTCCATGGGGTCCCAAAATAGACCCACGGATTCCCATGGTCTTTAATGTATCAACCAATAGGAATAGTACACATGTTAGGGTAATTTAATATTATTATAATATTATTTTTTATCGTTATTTACCAGATTTACCCGTTTACCATGGTAAATAAAATATTTACCAAAGAAATTATTTATAATGTCTAAAAATAAAAGTTACCTATTTATGAAATTTAGACCTCTTGATTCCAACTATGGAATCAATTTTTTCAAATTCAAAATCCAGAAGTGGGGGAAATTAATTTAATAATAATTTTTGTTGTAAAAAAAGCATGTTTTTAAGAAATTATAACAATCAAAAGATTTACTGTGGTATATGTTTAGTTTAAATGTGAAATTACATAACATTACCTAGATTATATTAAATGTTAAAAATATAATCTAATTATACTTCAAAACCACTCAACTGTATTATTTAACAACATAATTTATTTTTATTTATAAAGTTTCTTCTAATTAAAATTCTTTTATTTTTCACTATTAATCAAAATATGAAAGTTATCAAAAAAGAAACAAAATTTTATCCAAAATAAATTTTTATGTACCTATTCTAATGATGAATTTAATTTCACTAAATTGAATATTTAAAATGTCAAATATTGGATTTAAAAAGGGTTCTCCATTAAAAGGGGGAAAACTATTTTTTTTAAAATACCTCTTTTATCTTAAAAAATGAAATTTTCATATATTATAACTATGAAACAAAAAAGTTAAATTTTAAAATTATTAAGGATATATATTATTTAAAATGTGGTTAATACTATTCATAACCACTTTTTTGAATGAATAATTGGTAAGTAGTGTAGTGCTCGAACTCGGTGTTGAGTGTAGCACATGTTATTGAAATACATTGAAGAGAAAACATACTATGAAATCTTGGGGTGTTACATTATTATATCCTTTACTAAATTTAGTCCTCACAGTTTGAAATTTTCTTTCAAAAAATGAAGGTTATATATAGAAATATACTTTTCTGGAGAATCCACATCATAAATTGGTTTAACAAAATTTAATTTTAATAAGAGGGAAAATGAAATCAAAAAGCCACTATCAAATTTTGATCATGGTTTGGAGAACATTGGTAGAAATTAGAGACACATAATTGGGGGAAAATCATAAATATATATTTGGAGTGATTGAGGTCATAAATCACAAACAACTTTAAAATTAAGGGCCTAAAAGCCTTCAATCTATAATGATATAAAATATCGTTAGTTCGACAAAAAATAAGGTATTAGGATAAAACATTTTTGGTTTAAAGATCACTTAAATATATATTAAGAAAAAATTAAATCATTGAATAAAAGGGAAAAAATATATTTGAAAAGTATAGTTCATCCTTCAACTAATTCATACCACAAACTCATCTTTCACGTCAAAAGATAATAGAATTAAAAAACATTCAATTTATCATAATCATATAGGGTTCCAAAAAATGAATTTATAATTTATCTATCTGACCATTTTAAAAAATTATTTATACAAACCATAAAATCACTTAGGCCTGTGGTAGGTGAATCACCCTTTTCCCTCTTCAGTTATGGGTTTAGGTCTCGCGCCCTTGCTGGACGTGAAGGTGGTCGCACACCCTTCAAGTATTCATTTTTATAAAAATCCCAAAAAAATATTAGGAAATGCTTTAACCTTAATAATAGTATTGAATGTCAAACTTAATCCACTCAAACCTTTAGACTTATCCAAAAAACTTATGTCCAAACTCACAGTCCATAATTTATAAAGAAGGTAAAGAAAATGAATATCTCTTTTGACACGTAATAACATATGAATACCTTCATCATGTATTTTTTTAAACATAGTATCATCTTGAATTACCATAAATCCTTATTGATTACATTCATTGTCCCTTATTCATTATTGAATACTATATATACTTCTTATATCCAAAAACATTGTAAACTCCAACAATGATGGAATATACAAATCATTAATCAGTTTCAAGTTAGATAAAAATATCTAATACAATTTATCCAAATTAATCATATATTATTCCAAAATAATTACCATAGTATCAGAACCATATTATGATCTATTTTCTCTCATCAATATATTTTCCAAAAAAAAGTTAACCTTCTATTGAGTCACTTTTCTTGGTAGCACACAATCACAAGTCCTTAATGTAATAGTACTATAGTACAATCCTTATATACTCTATAATTCTTATAACAGGTACATCAGTAATAAAATACTCAAATGACACAATATGTCTATAACAACATAAGAACTCTAATATTTCGATTTCATCTTTGGTAGTATCATAACATGATTGTTATCCTATAAAAGCATTTGTGGTATACTCTGATGATCTAGACATTGATTCTCATAGTGTCTCAACTCCTTGCAGATGAAGCATTGTACATTTAAATCATTTTTCTTACCCTTGAAATCATGTACTCAGTGTCCTTTTTCTCCACACTTATAACAAATTCCCATTCCCATCAATCATTTACCAAGGTGACTCTTTCCATCGTTATCACATATTTGAAAATAATTCTTTCTCTTATTCTTGTTATCCAGCTTTCTATCTACCATATTTTTCTTCTATGCCTTCCCTTAAAAGCTATATGACTCATAAAATTCATTACATATCTTATTTACACATGATACTATATTTTTTATATGATGATAATATGTTAGAGTCTTTTTCCATTTTAAATGTTGTCTTAATACCATGACTGATATGATCCTTCTTAATATTTCGATCATGGAAATTTCTAGAATTCACATTCCTTCTACTAGGTGCCATTTCTAAACAATGGCATGATAGGTTAGTTTATGAATCACAATACATAATTCCAAACTTGTAAAATTCCTAACATAAATTGAAAATATTATCCATATAATATATAATCGTAAATTTCTTTTAGGAAGTATTTACTCTTAAATCCTTCATAATGGCCTGTAATGCAAAAGTGAATTATACTAAGCATATCCCCTAAGAGTGTCGTAACCAAGAGTAAAACAAGGCTCATTTTCATGCACCAATTCATATTCCAGTCTAGATTAAAGAGGTGTATTTAGGTTTCACCCCTAGGTACATCTGTGCCAGATCCGCCTCAACCATCTCATATCCAGACATGGGTGTATTGTTTGGAAAACTCAAAAAATCTATACATTACCAAAAATCTATGAAGTTACCCTAGGCTAATTTTCAAATTCTATCTTATGGTGATGTTTTATAATCAACTTTTTTCTAAATATTGTTTCCAAGGTTATTTCTAAACAACCTCTGATTCCAAATGTAACGCCCCGACCCCAGTTACCCTGAGTCAGTTCATTATTTCATAAAATTGGCCTGATAGAAGGAAATCATGTCCCGAAAAACCGATTAGGTTAGAATTCTTGGAAATATATTACATACATTAAATTCACATTACAATTTCAACCATAAAATAAAACATAGATAGTTCATTGATAATTCCATTATATACTTTTAGATTAACCTTGAATATCAATCATAATACCCTTATTGGATATCCATGGAAAACAAAACATAAATAGGTGGGGAGTATAGATGGTCATTATGGTTAATCAAAATAGGGGAAGATAACAAAAACAATAACAAGGTGAATAATTGAAAACACATGTCTTTAAAAATAATAAACATGAACACTTTATGAATATGGGCTTAGTAAAAAATGATATAATAAAACATAGTAATGGTTATTCTACTACTATAATAACTTCATGAACCATCAATATTATTTTCGCAATGAGGGAATGCATAATGTCAGACATTCTGAAACATCTGGTCAGTGCCTTGAAAAAGACGTCTCAAAATAATTTAGTCCTCAGCCAAAACCATATATCAAATTGGTAAATGCCTTGGATAATTCCATGTGTAATTGTCTTATGATACCTACCAATGCATCGAGGATCTATATCGAGCTCCACCTATCACATACTAAGTCCAATACATACTCGTATGAAAATGTTGAAAGATAACATAAACATTCATATAAAAACTAGCTTACAAAATTTCAATACTTTATCTATAAACCATGAATGGTATAAAAATGAAACATCCACAGTCAATCATATCCCAAAACCTTCAATACAATATGGAAGATTTTTATCAAAATAAATCAACATCAAACAATTTTAAAATCCATCAAAGGATGTCGACATAGTTGAAATGAAAACTATTTGAAAGAAATACCCCTTTTTTTTAAACCATTTAAGAGTCACATAATTATAAAAGAAATCATTTATTTTGAAAATATTTTTATAAGATTGTAAGGGATCCTTTGATGATGTTATAACATCCGAAAATAGTCACACACATCGTATAAGAAAAAAATCATTCTTAACTTAATTTTCTCAAAAATGTCATAAAGTACCCTATTTGGAAAACGATGGAAAGATTCCATTAAAAAATATAAGGTAAAATAAGGTAATAAATGAATTTAACCCATACTCTAGTAATTAGTAGGAATGTTTTGAAATATATTTTTATGAAAACAAGGATTTGGATGATAAAGAGGTCCTAGTATAGACTTACGTAAAAACAACCTTGGATGATAAAGAGACTGTGAAATTAACCCTTACCCTGTAATTTTCCTTAGTTGATGGTATGTAAAACTCATGTATAATTGTTAAAACATTGTTATTAAATTATAAAAGAACAATTTATGTAAATATGATATCATATATGATCTTTAATATTACTTTGTTAATAATTTTTTAGTAATATGGTCATTTTGGGTGTTAATTGATTGATTTTCCTTTATATGTTTTATTACATAAATCATGTTTTTTATGGATATGATGTACTTTTTTCATATCCAGAATGATATAATGTTCAGAAAAATTATTTTTAATCATCAAATGTAAATTATTCTTGAATGATGACGATGTGGAATGAATCCCATCGTGTTCGTGGAGATGGTAATCCGTGCGTACGCACGAGCGAAAATATCATTTAATTGATGGTGAAATCATATATAATTGAATGTCATATGGTATATAAAAATTCATTAACATGTTATATTTATTATATACAACAATTATACATCATTATTATACCCATCCAAATAATGAAGTGTTTAAATAACAGACTACAGCATGACATAGAGACGGTAAGCCTTACATACACACGTATGGTGACTTTGTCATTCATATAACATATAGAATAATAAATATGTTTGTAAAATTTTTAATAACATAAAATTATACAGAAGATATTGGAGTTATTAATTTATAATGTAATTTAAAAATAAATAGGATCTGGAAGAATAAAAGATGTTGAAAGAGGTGGTGAAATATTTACTTCTTCTTCATGTTCTTCCTTTTGATTTGAAAAAAATGGATCCTTTGGCTGGATTAATGACTAATGGAAGGCCTGTAAAATGATGGTAGGAAATTTCAGACGGTATTTGAGCTGGGTTTGGACGATCCAAAAGGCATTGGAGGTGTAAAATCAAGGGAAGAGGAAGGGCCCTTTTATAAGTGAGGTTACTGTTACATTAAAAAAAATCTTGAATTATTATTTTATAAAAAAATAATTTTCGGTTTATAAGGGCTCAAATATGAATTATTTAGAGGATAAGGTGGGTATGGGTCAAAAAAATCTAAACCTATTTTTTTTAGAACGGATTATGTCATCATATTACCCTTATCTTTTTTATTTAACTCTAAGTTAAATAGTATGACATTTACCATGTGTCTTTGTATTTTAAAATTATATGGTTAATAAAATTACTATAACAGGACAATATAACCCCATGTGGTTCATTATTAGTATATATAACCTTATATAAGTCTTTTTTCCAAACATTATATTTTTAAGAATATTATAACAATTAACAATATAGCATTTGTATTAAAAAACCTATTATGTCAATTTTGACACTATTAAGTATTTGGTTTTTGTGAAAGTCATAAATACATGATTACATCGAACCAAATAAATTTAATCAACCCTAACATGTCATATTAACCTATAAAATTAGTTTATGGAATCAAAACCTTTGAATTATATTTATTTTAATATTTACAATATAATTTATTTTAATCTTTTATTAATAAGGAAAATACTGCATCATTATTGGTTCATAAATAAATAAATATATATTATGTATAAAAATAATAAATAAATTATCATCATGTATGAAATAGTTTTATATTAAAAATTAATATTTAGAGTCTATGGTATCAATTATATATCCCCTTATAAAAATGTTTTACTAAAAGATTCATGCTTTTGTTATTTTTTCATTACATTAGATTAATTAATGTAAAATGTCATTATCACTCCCATGTGGCCCCATGGAGTCCCAAAATTGACCCAAGGATTCCAATGGTCGTAAATATATCATAAAATAGGAATGGGATACATGTTATGGTGATTTAGTATTTTTATAATATTATTTTTACCCTTCATTACCAGATTTACCTTTTAACCATAGTAAATAAAATATTTACTGAAGTAATTATTCATAATGTCTAAAAATAAAAGATACCTATTTACAAAATTTGGAACTCCAGATTCATAATATAGAATCAATTTTTCATAATTTATAACACATAATTGGTAGAAATTATATTAAAATTAATTTCCATTATCTAAATAAAAAGCATGTTTTTAAGAAATAATAACTATCAAAAGATTGACAGTTGTTTATGTTCAGTTTAAATGTGAAATAATATACAATGACCTAAATTATATTAAATGTTAAAAATATAATATAATTATACTTAAAAATCACTAAAATTTATAATTTAACATAATAAATTATTTCAATTATAAAAGTTGTTTCTAATTAAAATTTAGTATTTTTCACTATTCATCAATATATGAAAGTTATCAGAAAAGTACAAAAATTTAATCCAAACTACATCGTTATGTACCTATTATAAAGAAGAAGTTAATTTAACTAAATTGAATATATAAAAGTTTAAAATATAGGTTTATAAATGGTTCGCCATTAAAAGGGTGGAAAAACTATATTCTTTGAAAAATAACTCTTTTATCATAAAAATTAAAATTTCTTATATTATGTATAAGAAACAAAAAATATTAATTTTATAATTTTATAGAATATATATATAATTTATAAAATGGTTAATACTATTCATAACGTCTTTTTTTGAACGGCTAGTTTGGTAAGTTGTGGTGCCCTCGAACTCGGTGTAGCCAATAGCACGTGTTATTTAAATTCATTGAAGAGGTAACATGATTTGAAATAATAGGGTGTTAAATTTTTTAGTATTTTTAGAAGAATATTCAATTTATGGATAAATAGTAAAAAATATTGAATATATGTTGAAGACTATCTTTTCATATGAAAAATATATAACATTAAATTTAATAAAGAATTGGTTAAAAAGTAACAATAGTACAATTAGAAATCCATTTATCCAGTTTATATTATTTTAAACAAATTAATATTTAATTTTCATAAAAAACATTGGATATGTTTTAACATTTTCACTTTCTGACTCCACTTTCTTTCCAAGACTATGGGATTAATTTATAATTATTATTTTTTTACAAGTTTGTGAATTTAATTTTTAAAAATGGTGTCAATATATGGAATAAAAATATTTTTTTATTTTTAATAAGTTCATTTTAATTTTTTAAAAAATTAATTACTTATAACTTTTAAAATTAATTAAAAATATTAACATATGAACGTGTTTACATTGTGGTTAAACATAGAATATAATCTATAAAAATGACCCAAAAATGAAAAAAAAACCCATTATATATATATACTATATTCCTTGTATTAAAGATAATTTATTTTTTTGGAATGGGTACATGAAATAACATGCATAGAATTCACCATTTAAAATATTTTCTAGTGGGCCATTCACGCCACTTTTAAAAGGGTACCCCCTCCTCCTATCATCACACATTAAAACCACTTTTCCTGCCACTGCAAACGCTAATATCTTAAAAATTTCCCTCATCTTATCATATTTTCAATATTATGGAAAAAATAACCCTTTGAGGGTTTTAGTAAAAACATAAGTGGGATACCCGATGTAGCGGTAATGTTCTTCTAAATGTATTTTATTTTTTCTGCCTTTCCACTACCATTGATTCATATTATACAATTCATATACAATTAACACATTATCCCCCAAATACTATTATGTTTTTATGTTAAGTGTATGATTTATAACATCACATACAACTCCAAAATGGGTTATGAAATCATCATTCATTTGTACATTGGACTACCGCCTCCCAATCCACTATCATTCGTTTTTTCCATTTCCACTATTCATGGTTTGGGATATTGATGGATTTATTAATTATAGATAATATTTATGAAATTTTATATTATATTTTTATTTTTAATTATTATATCTCACATTCATTAAAAATTTATATCTTTTGGGAATACGATAAAGTCGCCCATATATACGACAGACTATCATCACACAAAGCATTGTGATTCATTAATGATTTACATGGAATGTATTATGTATGGGTTAAATAATTATATATGATATAAAATAAATTAAAATTATACTTGAATAATTATATATATATATATATATATTTCATTTCATTTTTTTTATTTTTATCATTAAAACAACAGAATGGAAACAACGTTCATGTATACAAAAAACCAACCAACTCCATAGATGATGTATTTCTTTTCAAAACCCACATTTTATAGGTTACTTTAAATACATGAATATGTAATATATATGATATATTATTAATCTTTTAAATTCATTAGATTATGAATTCATGACCAATGTAATAGAAACAAAAAAAAAGTTAATGCGTACTAAAAAGTAGGCCAATTAAGACATGAAACAATGTAAGTAATGAATAATTATTAAAACAATTTGATAAGATATTTTAAAATACACATATAAGATATCGTAAAAATTATTAGTTTTCTAATATATGTTCATAACATGTTTAATACCAATATATATGATGTTATATAAATTATTAGCAAAATAAAAGTACGAGGTATTGGATTTATTCATAATTACTTTTAATTTAGATATATTTTATTATTATGCACCTAATTACTTTAACATAGTATGTATGATTCCCTATTGACATGTAATATAATTTAATATTCCTTAGTCGTCATATATTATTTTTTATTCTAAAATATTTAATATTAGGAGATTTGAACATAACGGTACAATATTGTAAAGAAATTTCATAACTAAATTAATTTTCACTGGGTTATGTTACTTGTTAGTTATAGATGATGTTCTATGATTATGTGTATAAATAATTTTAAACTATATATTTTTTTATTTATAATTTTATTATTTTTATTTATAGTTTATACACATTATATGTTCATTTATTAAAAAATAAATAAATATTATGATCATTTGAAGGGTTTATTTCACAGTCTCATTCAAATAGAGATAGTTTTTTCAAGAGTTTTCATTAAAGAGAATTATATGATAATTGTTTAATAAAGGCAATAATTAATACATACTATGGTTAATAAATTTATTTTTCATGTCATAGTACATATTTTTTTACTATTTGGAAATATAAATTATTTATAGAATGTTTTTAAAAAATACAACTCCATTTCTCTCACCAGTATGAAATAAGATTTCATAAAAATGATAACTACGGAAAAAAGAAAAAAAATTTATTTAACTTTTTAATAAATTTTTTTAAAATAATTCATTAGCCATTTTTTCTTTTTACAATATGTTCTAAATGTGGCCTTGTTATCTATTTAGAATAAGGATGTTTTCTAACCACTTTACCATGAAAAAGTAATGTTATTTATGATAACTAATGAATTACCCATTGAAATGATAATAATTTCATTGAGACATATTTTTCTCATTTAGGATGTAATATATGAATAATTTTTTAAGAATTTATTTTCAATGAAAATGATTTTCTTAAATAAAATTTCAATATGAAATCAAAATTTTTCTCAACAATGTTTTTAAATATCTGTATGTTTTATTTCTATTCATAAATGGATTCAACAATTTTAAGTTAATAAAATTGGTATATGTTATTTTGAAACCATAATAATTCTTCTTCTAGATGGTTTATGATCATTTATGATAAGGAAATTATTTAAATTTACTTCCTTTGTGACATTTTTTGGTTAATAGATTTCCCCTAAAATGTTCTCTTTCCTCTAATAAATTAAAATCAATTTTCCCATAAATATAAATACTATTTATAATGTATAGGATCATTGAAAAACCCATATACCATATTTACATACAGAGTTTATATTTTAATTTTTTTTCCTATCTTTCGAAATGTTGATAAATATGATTCCTTTTCACATTAATTATATTTGATGATTATTTATAATAATCAATAATAAAATAAATTATTCAATATATAATGAATTATTAGGATATGTAGTGATGGGTCGTGGTCAAAAAGTATGCATCCCCTCGATGCATCAACATGTCTTGTGAGGGAAATTAGTTAGACAAATTAAATAAGTTTCTACCTATAGTTTAAAACTATATTAATGACATTTATTAATAGTATAGGTTTTCATGTGCTTTGGAAATGACGTACGATAATTAATCTTTTCTTACATTAATAATTCAATCATGATTAACCATGATATTTTAGCTATGTTTTTATATATAGATACATTTCATTATTATCATATTTATTAAATTAAATGACTTTTTTGTTATTTACGTTCATTATTGATTCAAAATTAATAATTCATTCATAAATGTTATATAATATAATGTGTATTCATTTATTTACCATTATTTAGTAAATATTTTTATTGATTCCTGACTAAGTCCCCTATATATACCAATTAATGCACATTTCATATAACCAATATTTTTTTTTTCTTTCCTCAGGATATGAAGATAAATTCTTGGATTGATTTTCAAGGTTTCTAATCATTTACATTTTTTATGATTTACATTAATTTCCAAATTAACAGTGGGTATAATTTCAATGTTTTTGTTTCTAAAACCACTAAAATACATGATCGTTTAGAATTTAAATATTGTATCTATTCCATTGTAATAATTTTGGGTACTGGCTTTGGGATGCTTTTTTTAGGGTCATTATAGTTTGAATCAAATAATGTTTAGTGTAATAATTGGGAACTAGATTCAGGAAAACACATATTAGGGGACAAAAGACTATGATGGAATTTGAGGATATGTATAAAATATCATCTTAATGTTTTGGTGAATTATTGATTATGTGGTTTTTCTAGAATTTTATCCCTGTCTAGATGTTAAACATGGACATGGTTCTGGAAGAAATATCTTTAGGGGTAAGAACATTGTAGAGGGAACATCGATCATGAAACGAGAATAACATGGTAAATGATATTGGGCCTAACTTTGTACCTAGTATGTAACTAACATTTGATATTCTTTGGATAATTGACATTTTCAATGTAAACCGTTATGTTGTAATTCAATAGATAATGATAATGAATAACCTAAGAAAAATACTAGACTATTGAAAACTATGTGGAAATACAATGGATTTAGTATTTATGTATTTGGATTCAAAAATTAAATTTTAATAGTATATTTACCAGTGGAATTTGGTGAAATGAATTATAAAACATATAAGTAATGTGAAAAATATTATAATGACATATATCTTCATTAAAATAAGAGTTATAAATAATGTCATTGGATTTTGAGATTATAATTGATCATAATTTCTATGTATTAAACACAACTTTTTAGGTTTTATACGATGGTATTAAACAATTATTAATGATATTTTGAATTATATTTATATTAAAAAATTCATAATTGTAGTACACGTTTATTGGAATAATTATTTGATGAATATTACAATAAAATTTTAAGGAAATTAGTTTAATTTCATTGATAACCTTTGTAAATAATATGATTATTAGATTCATTGTATTAATAATAAAAAATGTAAATAGAATTGTAAAAAATAATATTTAATGAATACATATATGAAAAGGTTATTTTTTGATTAAATTTCAAGGATTCCCATAATTTTTTTAGAATCATTAATGGAAATATATATATATTATTTTAAAAAAAAGCTATATGCTTGGTGATAAAACCATTAATTCCAAAATGTTTAAGGGATTATACCCACGTCCAAAAGACGGTAAGGATTTCTCATCTACCACTGGACTATATAATGTATTATTAAATTGGTAATTTTTTTTTCAGATAATATTTTGACAAATAAATATTAACGATTACGAATTTGTGTTACTGTGGAGGATTAGAGATTAATGTATTATATTTCATATCTTGTGGTAATAATATTAGTTTAGAAAATATTATGAGATACACATAAATACATTTCACTCATTTACAGATCTTACAATCTGTTAAATGAATATAAGGTTTCTTTAGTAAAAAAATCATTTATGGATATTAATTTAATTAATTAGGAGATCGATGAAGAATGAGAGAATAAAATTATTCTTATGAAATAGAAATATACCAATTATGTATATTTAGTCATTTTATTAAATAGTAAAATAATATCTCAATGTTATAAAAAGACTTTATAAATAAAATGCTATCCTGTTACCATCATTTTTAATGATATCAGTGGCCTTTTCACACTTATTAGATTTATGGATTTGAGGCCAAAAACATTCAATTTATCATTCACTTGATTGTGATCAGTGTCTGAATCCACACACTATATTTATTTACACTTTTCTACCATGTTCATATCTTCTCCTTCCACTTATTATCTACAAACTGAGAAACTGGTTATTTTTTTCCCTAATGCCCTTCAATTATCCAATTCTATATTAATAAGAACACATTTTTCTCTCCATTATCATGATTTGGGTTTCTCAACAATGGAATTTTTGAATATTATTCACTATATTACCCATATCATATTTAAATTTTGTTAATAAATTAATTTAAGGTGAAGATAATATAACAAAAATAAATTTATATATATAAACATCATATTTCATAGCATGTTTGAAACAAAAAAACCAAGCATTGAAAAAAAATTAACAACCGGAGAATTTATTATATATTTCGTATTATATTTGAATTCAATCTATTATATTACATAAATTTCAAGAAATATTTAGTTTTCTTGATTTATATAAATATCTATTTTATGTATGTATGTATAATGAATTACTTGGTTTCCAATTTATTATACATGAAAATAATAACCCCTTGAAATAAAAATTAATTTTTATTGAAAAACTGTATTTTCCAAAAGACTGTTTAATAAAACTTTTCCACATAAAATTGAAAATTTATTTAACCAATTTTATAAAATTTATTTTAAAAAATAGAATTTAGATGTGAAATTATAATGTCAATATTAGAAGACGGTATATTTTTGTTTTTTTCTGGGAAATTTCAATTTTTTATGAATATATAAAAATACTGAATTATAGTTGAAAAAACAAATTCACTGTAGAAAAATTGTTTTCAATGTCGTTAATTTAAAGTCAGTTTCCGGAAAACTGAGTAAAATATATTTTCAGAGATTTTTTGGCATCATGTTTATAAAAACTGAATCCAAAAACAAAAAAAATTATTCTGGCATAGGTTTTTAAAAAACCGATGCGAAAAAAATTAAAAAATGATTTTGTGTAGGTTTTTATGAAAACCAATGCAAAAAAATTAAAAAATTTAGAGTGATTTAATAAATTCCCTAATATTCGATTTGACTGGTTTTGGACCAAAAACTGAGTAATGGATTAAATGTTATTGATAATAGAAGTTGGTCTTCTCTAAGAGAATTCTTAAATAAGTCCAACATTCAAAGGGTGTAACTTTTAATCTGTAACACTATTTTAGCTCCAAGACCAATAAAATCAAAGTGATGATATTTTCAAAAACATGGTAATAATTTTTTTAAAATTAGGCGTTAGTTTTCATAAAACTGATGCAAAAACATTTTTTTAGTTTTTCACGCTAGTTTTTTTAAAAACAGAAGAGATTTTGTTTTCAAATTTTTGGCGTCGGTTTATTTAAAAGCTGACTCCAAAAAAATTTACTTCTACATTTTATGTTGTTTTTAAGAAAATGAAGAAAAAGTTATTTTTTCAATTTTTATCATCTGTTTATTTAAAATCTAACAGAAAAAAACAATTTTTTTAACGTTTTGGAATCAGTATTCAAAAAACCGATGTGTAAAGTATATTTTGTTTTAAATTTTTAGGGTCAGTTTATTTAAAATCTGATACCTAAAATGAAATATATTGGCATTTTTTGCATCAGTTTTCTAAAATAACTGACTCTAAAAGACCAATTTAAATCCTCTTTTCCATCGGTTTCAAATAATACTGACGCGAAAGAGTATTCAACAATACATGGGATTAAAATTTAAATTTTATTCACAACTCACATTTAACTTTTCAAAATACTGCCTATATTTTCATACAAATCAATCGAAAATATTTTCATTTACTATATAAAAATCCATTTCACCTTCGATCATCATTTTTAACATCTTCGATTCAATCATGTTTTCAACACGGCTACAATGTTTAATTTGATCACGGTACCTATTATATTCATTTATTTTCATTATTATTACTGATTTTTCATTATAATAAACTAGATTAACTTTATCATAATGATGATTTAATTATATTATCGAGTTACATATATGAAACATTCAGATGAGATTTACCAACCATGGGGTATATTTAATTATCTATCACCATTTTTATTATTACATGAGTTATACAATAAATATAAGTGATATGACGAAAAACAACATATAAATTCAATGGAAGCCCCAAATACCATTGAAATATTTTTGAAGTATTATGTTTATTTTGTATCATTCGGTGTATGTGATATTATTTCATGTTTATTATGTTTTCATTACAACAAGTTGTATCAATCGAAATGATGGCAGGTTCAACTTCTGATGAACATAAATTTTGATCCATAACTCCGTTTTAGCTCCACGACTAGTCAAATTGAATCTTAAGAAATTATCTAAAACATAGAAGTTAAAAAATTATCCTTTTGGCGTGGGTTTTTATAAAAATCATCAAAAACAATAATGTTATTCCATTTATGGCGTCGGTTTATTTTATGAATTGACGCCGATACTATTTTTCAACTTTTTGGCGTCAGTTTTTAAAGAATTCGACAGCAAAAATTATACGAATGAGTTTTTTTGTCCTTGGTTTGTTACAAAATTGATTCTAAAAAATGAATGCAATTCTCCTTTGGCATCGTATTGCAAAAAACCAACTCATGAAGTCATATTTTTAATGTTGGAGACTTCAACGTCAGTCAAAAACTGACGTCAAAAATAAAAAAACCGACATTAAAGACATTTTTTCTACTAGAAATTATATCCTAATAATTTATATTGTTAATTTAAATTTGGAAATTTTGTAAGGTAAAAAAAACTCTATAATATATAAATTAATATAATTGAAGTTATTGGACTCAATTTTATATTGAATTTTGAATCAAAAATGTTATAAACTTTTGAGCATTTTCTCTTTAAATAGATACATTCTCACCATGTTTGTAGGATAAATATTAAATTAATTTTTACCACTTTTTCAGATTATATTTGGAAAAATATATTACATTTATATAATCATAATAGATTATAATGTTTCATGTGTTCAGCATCACTTTTGTCAAGAAGTATTATTGAAAGACATTAATAATAATTAATTTGATTAAGATAAAATCAGTTTACTTAGAAGTTAAAATTAGAATATAATTTGTAAAAATGATGCAAGACATGTACAAAACCCAATTTAGGGCCATATATGGACCTTATAATATATTGTATCAAACATTTTTCATTATTTGGGACTAGTGACATGAAAAATGTAGTTGGAATTCACTATCATAAAAATAGATGTTTTCCACTCACCCCACCTATAATAGCCCACCATCTATCATCCTCTATTCAAAAATTATAACAAAAATTATTGGGATAATATGTAACCAAATATCTTACCAAATTCCATATTAATATCCTATAAGACATTATTTTGGAAAAAATTATACATTTTATGGTTTTACTGAGAACATAAAGAGGATACTAGAAGACAATTGAATGTTCCTCTAATAGAGTTTTTATTTTATTTCCTTCTCCACATACATGAATTACTATTATACTATGATTATATAATAAAATAATTACATTTCATATAATTAAATAATTTTATTTTAAGGTTTAGACCATGAACATCACACAATTATATCAAATTGGTTACGAAATCACCATTCATGTGTACTGCACACTACCACCTTATGGACTGATGTTGTTCAATTTTCCATTACTAGCATTGAAGGATAAGAATAATGATTTATTTATAATTTATATGTCATCTATATGAATTTTATTATGTTATTATGCTTACATAATTATTATTTAACACATAACATAATTATTTCCATTTTGTGAAAATATAATAATGTTGCTCATGTTTGTAGTAGACTACTACCATAGAATGTGATATAATTCATTAATTCGTTACATGGAATGTATTAAGAATGAAACTAATAAAAAATGTGAAATATATTACAAAAAAGTTATACTTTAATAATATATATATATATATAGTATTTGACTATTATTTAATTCAATACAATAATAAAACGGAATAAATATTCATAATTATGTATGAGCTACCATTTCCATGATCAGTGTATTGCATTTCGTATGACCATATATTATGGATTATTATAAAAACATGTAAAAATAATTTATATAAAATTTAATACATTTTTAACATTTTTATGTGATCAAATCATCATCAATGTAAGATAAACAAAAATAATTATAATTCAAAACATGCTAACAAAATAAGGAAATTTACTCCCAAACTAATGAAAATAATGAATGATTATAAACAATCATGTGATATGTTGATATAAAAGGGTCATTTTATATTTAATAAATATAAATATAGTTATTTTATATGTAAATAATATGATTAAAACCATGCTAATATAGTTAATTAAGTTACACTTAAAAGAAACGTGCAATGTAAGGGATTTCATCCCAATTCCATTCTATTGAGGGATATTATAATGTTATACATTCAATTAACTTTATATGCGGTATATACTAACCCATTTAAATGTAATATCCTGAATAAAAATTTTTTAATGGAATATTATGTTCATATTTTAATTCTTTTATATAATATTATTTGAATTTAATAATAACAAGTGGTAGAGAATTTTCATTTCTCAATTTCATTTCATTGGGTAATATTATTTATTTTTTGTTTCAAAAAATCTATGATTATGTATATAATGAAATGTGAATATATGTTTTATTATTCACACTTTTATTATGTGTGTATAAAATAGATAATAATAATTTATTCATTTATTAATTATCACATCACTATTATGATAATGTTATGTGTTTATTTCATATTCTAATTCTAATTGAGATTGTTTATTCTTGAGTTTCCATTAATGAATATTTTATGATATTAGTTTAATGAAACCTCTCATTTCTATCTTATATTTTTTAATCATAAAATTTTTGTAGTAGTGGTACCATTATTCCACTCTTTGGTAAATAAAATTATTGAAAAAATAATAATAAAATTCCTATTTATTTCTCTCTTCGGTTGAAAATCTATTTTTTACAAAACCATTTTTTACTAAAATTGTATAAAAATATTTTTCATTAACCATTTAATAATAAATTATATAATGTAATATTTAACAAGGTTTTTATTTTGAAAATTTTATATAAAATGAATCATATAGTCTCTTTCGGAACAAGGAAATTTTCTATTAGTTTTATAATGTAAAAGGATTCTTCTATAAATAATTTATGGAATTACCCACCATCAATAAAATAATTTCATTAAATATTCCTTATATGTTGTATAAGAAATTGTTATTGATTTAAAAAAAATGTTTTTCAAAGAAATTTATTTTTCTGAATGACTTTCAAAATGAAATGTAAATTTTCATCAAGAATGATTTTAAGGATATTTATATTGTATTTCAATTCACTAGTGAAAACAACCCAAGATTCTTACTCCAATGGTTATGTGATGTATATATACCTTCTTATTCATCCTATCGATAGTTTATGATCATTTTTAAGAAAGAAAGTATTTAATTTCACTTCCAAGATACAATTTGTTTAGTCAACAACTTTTTAATGAAATATCCACTTTCCTATTCTTATTGGATAGTAAATTAATTATAAATATCCAAATTATTTATCACAGATTTGATCATTTCATACACAATATTCCATTTTTACATATGATGTAAACTATGAATTTTTTTTGATTTTCCTGGGAGATAATGATAAATCCATATCCTATAATCATTTTAGATATTTTATGATAAGTCATATTGATCATGAATTAAATCAATTATTCAATATATGAGGAATTATTTTGAAATGCTGTGATGATTGGGGACAAAGAATTATATATCCCCTTAATGAATTGATAGGTCTCCGGGGTAAAATTAGTTGGCCATGTTAAAAAGTTTTATACCAATATATTTAACCTATATAAAAGATAGATATTTACAATACTGGTTTTTTTATTCCTATGTCGTGACGTCCAATAATTTATCAATTCATAAATTGATGATTAAGGAACTATTATCCATGAGAATTTTCCCTATGATATTAGATGTGGATACTTTTCAAACCTATATTATTTATTAATTGTAATGTGTTTTTAGTTATTTACCTCTATATATTTATTATTCTTATATATTGATGATTTCATCAAATAAAAATAACCCATACTAATCATTTGATCATAAATTTTTTTTCTCTCCACATGATGTGAAGATGAATTTTTGGAATTAGTTTCTAGGATTCCAAACATTAACCTTTTTTATTCCTTAAATTATTTTCATAATGTAAAATGGGTATGATGTATGTATCTAATTTTCCAAAGCTACTAAAATGATAGACCCTTGGATAATCTAGTCTTGTATATATGAAAATGTAATAAAGTAATTCATTGCCTCTATGATATTGGTGTTTGGGTCATTAAATGTTACAATATACTAACACATGATTCATAAACACACCCAAATCCCATTAAAATGTTAATGAAATTATATATATGGTAACTCAGAAGAATATTACATGTGTTATGGAAAATATTTTGGAAACTCTCCAACCCAAGTTCCACAAATCCAATATCCATTCCACCATATCATGGAATATCCATGATTAATTAATGGAATGACGAGTACTAATACAGTTTGTAACACCCCGACAATATTTTCCTAAATATCACCTAATTAAATATTTCATGGGATATCATGCACAACTCCCCATAAAAAAGAGGCATCGAACAACTAGTGAGGTTCTAAAGAAAAATTATAGAGACTATTCCCTCATCAATCCAAAACCCTCAATATAGTAATATATATTATATAACAACATAGTGTATCTGGAAGCATATAATTGAGTATAATGTAAAACCATTTTTCACCCACGCCACACATTAAAATGATCTAGAATAACATTGTTGTAAGAGAATCCATAGTATAAATAAAAAATAAATAAACACCACAAAATCCATTAGAGAATATCGTAGTACCACTACATTTTCCATTCTCTAATGCTCATCTATATAACATGGTCCCCTTTCCCATACATAGAATATGAATCATGATGCCTATACACAAGTTGATATTCCCATAGATTTTATGAGTAATGCATCCCACTATTTTACCACAAATGTGTCCTTAAATATTGATCACATGTATAACTTTTTTATTTCATAATAATAATAAATTCAAATGAAATTATAAAAACCCACATTCTGAGTACTCACGTGATAACCATGCATCAGGAGTACTAGTCATGCCTTCCTCAGATCTACACTTTATTGATAATGATAATAGACATCATGAGTAAACCATAAATATCTGTATGGATGGGGAACATATCTCTTATAAAGCCTATGGAATCTAGTTGGATCGGAGTATAGAGTCATCACATTCGGGTTCCACTATAAGTAATTCATTAAGCCCATCAAACCTTGTCTCGTTTATGGATAATACATCAATATTTTTGTATCTTGTTTATTCCTTAGTTTGGAAAAATATTTCCCATACCCATGATGTTACTACCAAATGATTGGCCTCAAACATATCATGCCCCCACCTTCTGTTTAGGTTCATCATTTTTATCATTATATATTATGTACACTCTATCTTGAAGGGAAAACCATAACATGATGTTCCAACACATATTATTTTTATGGAAATACCACCAAAGGGATGGTATTCACACATTTTAGAATATAAAATATTTATTATGTATATAGAATTTCATTATGAGATTCCGAAGAAACCCACAAGTAGATGGGATCTAAATCAAACATTGGATATTAAGCTGTTATATTATACATAAAAAATTAATCATCATATGTCTGTATCATGGTCTTGACACATACATGTGATCACTATTAAAAATGGGATCATATGAAATGGATAAATAACTCAGTTTTCATAGAAACATGAGTGTACATGGTCCCAAAATTGTATTTAATTTCATGACATTATTTGTTTGATTACTACCACCAAAACATTAAGATAAATTATTGATGATTTATAACTTGATTGATCTCACACAAAATGTACCCCTAGAATTGATACACCCCAAACAACAACATGATTAAAAAATATGATTCATGTAACCTTTATGCTAATAAATACTGGTTTACACCAACAAACAACTCAGGATACATTAATGTTTTTAGAATTATTATTGATTAATGGAATTTCAATTAAAACTCTATATCTACTATAGTTCAAGAATAAATCCATGAATTCATCACTATGTGGCATCATAATCTATAGATCTTGAAACAGTGTGTTGAATCTATGATTCATCTCCAGGGAATAGTGGATCATCTTGAAGAAACCCAACAAATCTTTTTTTGGGACCTAGACCAAGCTTCCACCTCATCAATGAAAATAGATCCATTGGATTTGATCTTTGAAGGGTAGGATATTTCAATGGAGTGGTTATGGATTCAGTTAGATCGATAGGTGTATCAATAAGAATAATGTTGGATTAAAATGAAAGATTAAATACATAAAGTGGATTATTTATTTCAATTTATCAGAGTTTTGATGAAAGCATTACCAAACCACATGCCAAATGTGTGAGGCCTTCAACCTCTCCTAGGTACAAGCATAGTTTAGTCACATGTTTCAAAAATATATTTTTTTGCCACAATTTTTAAAAGTATTATGTCACACGATTTTACAGACAAGGTCACATGGTTTGATAAAATATTCACCTTAACCATGAATCACCACATTTTCTAATAACTCTTTCCAATTATTTTAAAGATTCAAAATGATTTTCTAAAATCTTTTCTATAACTATGTACCTCTAAAATAAGAAACTAAAAATATAAGTGTCCAACCATAGATCATTATAAATCCTTCCAAGAAAAACGTAGTTTTTAAGAACAGTTAAAAATTCTAAAAGTAACTCATATTGCACCTAAACAATTTAGGTTATTATAGTAAATTTTAATTTCATCCATTAAAATTAGTACCAATGGGTGAATGTGGAGATAACCGGGTGAGGGTAAATTAGGGTAATTTTTTTCTAACCTAGTGATGTTGAATAAATCATGTGTAAAATATAACACCATATGAATTTAATGAGGATTTTTTAATTATCATTCTTGTCTTCTGTTTTTTGCTACAATAAGATAAGATATCTCTACATGAAACACCAAAATAGATTATGGTATATGAAACAATATTCATGGCTTGTGTTACACACAATTTCATGTTCTTTTGATCGATATCATTTTACGCAAGATTGATTTTAATGGAAAAATTATGTATTATTATGTTACCTTATAACTTATCCGTTAAAATCGAGAGTATTAATAGTATTAACTAAATATGAAAATATGTTTCACCCAATTATATATATTTATATAATTGGTGAGTAATTAATTATAATAGAAAATATACATCATTTTAATTTAAAGGAAATTACTTTACGAAAAAAAATACTTATATGAAACTATGTGAGTTTGTAAAATAATGAAAACACTCTAGATTGATTTTATTAATCAAATATATATGTAATTTATTTAATAAAATCTAATAAATTCATATTTAAATTTATTTATACATGATATATTAACAATTTCATGTTTTATTATAAGAGATGTATTTTTTTTAAATGTCATTTTACCACCTCTTGATGGCACACCCATTCTAAAAATACTATTGAAAATTTCATTATATTATATAATGAAAACAATAATTAATTATTTATATTTAGTATCAATGTTTACATTTATTCTCTAATTTGGTATTCTTTGGATATGTTTCATCTTTTGAGGAATTGTAAATAGTTACTAAATTTTAATAGGAAATTACTAAATTTCATTGAAATAATTTATATGTTAAAATTATTTTATTTAATGATATTAAATTATAAATATATTCTATTTTTATCACTTATTATAATGTTGGTCATTATAATTAATTTACCATTCAATTTAGATGTAAATATTTTAAATATTTTGAAATGTTCAAATATTAAAGAAATTATTTTCATTTTGATAACATGATTAATATTAAATTAATTATTGAATATTTAAGGTTTAGAATTTTCAAAAATGGATTCCGTATTAGGAATTAGTTGGTCCAAATTTGGAAAATATTTTATTTTTCTCATTATGAATAATAACATCACTGATTTTTTTAATATTTTAAAGAAGAAAATCTGGTAATAATTGGTAAATATAATATAATAAAATTACCCTAAAATATTTCTTAATATCATTGGATATGTTTTTATTATCCTAAATCATCCTTGGTTCGAAATGGTAGCCTTTAAATTCTAGTTGGATTCTATTAGGACATTAAATATATTTTATTTAATGAAATGTTAAATAATTCTTAATAAAATTTTAATAACTACATAAATGATAATATAAGGTTTTACAGAAGATAAATTAGTATATAAATACTCTGCTGAAATCAATTTTTTTAATTATCATGTGAATTTATTTTTAATTTTTAGGAAATAAATAATTTCCTTAAAGGATTGTATGATTATGTTGTAGAAATTATTTAATTGATAAAGAACCAATAATTTTTAAAACTTAAAATGATAATAAATCATAAAAGATCGAAACACATGATGAAATATTACTATTGTGTATATATTGAACATGATAATCCATCGTTATAATTATTGATCATTTAGAGCGACATGGAAACAATTATAACAATTCTAATATTTTATTTTATGTGACATTAAAGTTATCACATTAATGTTTTAATAAATATATCAATTTTAATGTATGATTTTTTAGAATAAAAACTATATTATATGTATTTTTTAGAAATAATGTTGATTTATATTCATTAATTTTTTTTATTTTTAATTTTTTAACAACAAATACGTATATTACATAAATACAATAATCTAATGTTGTAATTATTTTATTATTGAAAATATCAAAAATTATTATTAAAAATATTAAAATAAATATAAATTTGTATAATTAATAATCCCAACGAATTATTTTTTATTACCTTAACCTTTTAAGAATATTATATAATATTTTTTTCAATGTGAACTTGTTATTTAAATATTTTCTTAAATTAAATGAATGAATAGTGTCAAAATTGACACCATTAGATGTTCGTCAAATTAATGTGTTGTTAAGTTATTTAAAAATCATAATAGATTTTTATAAATAAAAAATAATAATTATATGTTTTAAAAAATATTATTATTAATTTTTGGTCTAATTTTCATCAAATAAATTAATACAATACATTTTTAATATTGATATATTTGTTAACATAGATAACAATAAAACATAATAACTAAGTGTCTATTAAAATTATTAGATTTATATTCATTAAAAATGTGTATAAAATTTATATATTTATTATATTAAAACCTCATATCATATCATTTTCTAATTCAGGACATTATGGAAGAATTTGGACTGATATTTTTTTAATTTAATATTTTTAGAGATTCCAAAAGTGTCTCCCTCCTCAATTATTAAATGGAACCTCCTCCCTTAGTTGTATAGTTCTCTTATTGTATACAATATCGGTATGTCATGGAAAATTCACATTTTAATATTACCTAATTACATTTTATAGGGTTATTTCTTCTCAAAATACGAACTCTAGTGTTGTTAATAGGAGATCTAGAGGGAGCTCGTTGAAGAAGATGTAATCTCGTATATCGATAATTTCAAAAAAAAATCAACTTCTACGTCATATTCATGAGTGTGTTCCATTATATAGTCATTAATCTAGTATCAATTATATAAAAAGATTTTATTATGATTAAGGTACAACCATATTCCACCTTATATCAATCCTCTAAAAAACAAAATTACCATATGTGTGTACGTAAGGCTTACCGTCTCCATGTCACGGTGTAGTTAGGTTTTCATCCTTACATTAAAAGGATGGGTATAATGATGAAAATAATAACAATATATGAATTTTTAATATAATATTGATTCTGGGAAAATATATTTACCATCCTCTTCTATACCATTTCATTATTAAAAGAATTATATCAGTGCTCGTGCATACGTATGACTTATCGTCTTCCTGATGCGATGGGATTAATTATCAATGATATAATTTATAAAATGATTATATAAATGTATATATTAAATAAATTTATTATATATTATCTTATTATCGTTATTGAAATGATATAATGGAATCCCATGTAGAATTATTGGGAATTTTATGATAAAACATGCATGAAATAATGCCCGAAAGAAGTGTAATAATGAAATATTAATAAACTAAGGATAATATGATCACATAAGATAAAATAAATATAAATATGGTTCTGTGATAAGTTTATTACACCATTTACTCCATTATAAATTCTTTTTTGATAAATAAAATGGACACATAACGATGGTAAGGCTTATTTTGTCTCACAATTATTTTTGTGGGATATATACATTATAAACCACCTATTTCTTTTGTGTAATGTTTATGCTGCCCCTGAATGTTTTTATGATTATTATTGTGAAGGTTGTGATGTGTAAACATTCATATATTTTTCATTATTTTATGAGGTATCCAATTTTTCTGATTATAAATTTGTAAGGTAAAATTTTACAATCTCATTATTTTCGAAGATAAATTTTACATAAGTATTTACTTGGTTATATTTATAATCTAAGTAAATGTTTCCAAAATATCATATATATTCTTCTACAACTAATTAATGTTAATTTTATCCATTGGTAAATTTTTATTAAACCGTATTAAAGATTTTTTTTCTTTTTTGATATGATGTACTTTTTGAACAATCTAATAAACATATGAGAAAATGATTTCTTTTAGATTACACATCATAGACATATTTTAATGCTTTCATAAGTCATTAATTCCAATACACAATTATTATAATATTTAAAATTCATTTTCAATGAAAAATATTTCATTTAATATTACATGTCATTTTAAGAAAAGAAATAATTTTTGAAGAGCAATGGAGATTTTTCAAGAGAATTAATTTCAAGTGTTTTATAAAAAATATTTTACAGCTAAGATGACATTATTTAATAGGGATTTGTATTATGTATACTATCCCTGTTTTTTATTTTTATTGATTAATTTTTTTGGAATTTATATTTATGAAATCCATATCTTCTTCACGTATCTTTTTTGATATAATGATATTTATGAGACCCAATCTCATTTCTATGGGTTATGTTATGAATGCAAGATTTTTATGAAACCCATTCAATTCCATGTGTTATGATATGATTAAGATTATTATGGAACTTATATATATATATATTTAATTATGTGAAAAGTGGTACCAATATGTCCCTACAATCAATTTTGTAAATATTAAAATCTCAAGAGATAAGCATGTTTGGAATGAAAAATTATCATATTTAGTACTATATGGCTGGAATAGGGTAGGAAATTAGATTAATAACATAGGGATGGCATTGAAAAGTAATCCTAGTTTAGTAATACATTGCTAAAACGAGGATTGAACTTAGTTATTAATGGAAAATTAATGCTATGATGGTATTGGAAATGATTATTGAAAATATTAATGATTTTAGAAGCTTATGTGTTTTCCAAAATTCTATTTTTTATAATAAATTTATTATTTTATGAATTATGACTTAATAATTTTTAAGGCACATGATTATGATATTTTATATTCCTGGTTCAGTACCCTCAGTTTCTTGTATGTATCCCTTGCTTAATGATATTCATGGTTATAAATTTTAAAGGTGATTTATTTGAGAGTTGAGAGAACATTGGAGGTGTTTTTGGTGAAAAAATGGAAGTCCTAAGTGAGGTACATGGTTTATCTTACAGTGGGTCCAAACTCTGCATAGTTGGCACTTTTGAGGTCGTATCTCCATCATGGTTGGATCATAGTTCATGAGACCGTTCATGGATGTCGTTCAAGGTTCTGCCGTGGTAGTGGCTAAGACACGTTCATCGCACTGTTTTTCTAATCATCCGAACTAATCATACAGACACTTATGTGAGATAAAAAAAGTAGATCTCACACATTTATGCCTTTAAATAGACCTTTTTTCCTCACATGTGGCCATGACATGGGAATACTCTCCCTTGAAGGTAATAGAACCTCTTGAAATAATATTGGAGATGATTTTATGGCTTTCCATAGAGAATCAAAGTCAAATTCTAGAGTTATGTCATCATTCTCCATTTTTCTTGATCGGTTTAATAGATCATATTAGATCTACAACTCCTATTATCTCGGTTTCATATATCTACTCCCATTATGTGTATATATATGTGTTTGGATTACAAATATAATGAGATTTGGTCATGGTATTTTTTGGAAAAGATATCTACGGTGGGTTCTTGAAGAATCAAACCGGTTTTTTGAGCATTCTTCATTCATTATGGTTTTCATCAAAACCATCATGGTAGGAGGATTTTCTATCTACTCCTATTTCTATAATTGATTTCCTTAGATACAAATTGGTTAATTTTAAATAAATTTATTTTAAAATCATATTAAAATCATTTTTGTGATGATTTATGGATTTTGTGAAATTGCGTGATATTGGTGAATAGTTGTGCAAAGGGGGTTTATTTTCATGAATTTAAAATAATTATTTTAAATTGTTGATTTTAAATAATTTGTAAATTGTTTATTAAAATGGGGTTTTAAATAGAAATGGTTTTCAAAATAAATGGAGTTTTATTGAAATGGTTTGGAATTGAAATGGATTGGCATTGATATAGTTTTGATGGAAATGATTTTCTATAAAAAGGTGTTTTTAGTGAAAGGGTTGTTCTGGCATGATCTTGGAGAAAATGTGGTGTGTTTTCATGTTGAATATATGGGCCTTGGTTGAAATATGACTATGTTTTTGGATATAAAGGGTTTATGGAAGATGAGAATTTAAAATACATGGCTTGGATGAAATTTGATCTTGTGCTTGGGGGTAAAGCGTTAATGGAACATGGGAAACCATTACATTGTGACAACATGGTATATTGATGAGAAAATACTATTGGGTATCGAACTGTCATTACGTAGAATGCATGGTTGATTACAGTGGTTTCTGGAATGGTTGGGTATGACAAGAAATAGATATTGTGAAATGATTTTAATGCTTGGTTCGTTATTTTTCTGGAAAAATATCATACTGGGAAAATTGGTTTCAATTTCACTTGTATGATTTTATTAATGAATGGTTTTTAAACATGTTTATATGTAGTTATAAACAATTTTTGAGAAATTTTATTAAATAAGCAGTTTTATAAAATTGATGTTAACTCTTCTATCAGGGTGTCATGAGAAGAAAAGTCATTGGGGGAAAACCAACTATGTTTTATACTCACCCCGGATTTGGCACATATGTGAATTTTCAAATGCTTTATTCTGAGATAATGGAAAAGTTTATGTTTCCCATGTTTTTAGAACTACATCGTGATGTTTGGTTTGTTCAGTTATTATTGATATTGGATCATGTGGAACATGGAGTCTTCTGGTCTATTGAGAGATCTTAGTAGATTATCCACTATTTACTTTGATACCGGTTTTGTCTTCTGCGGTTGAAAATTTTGATGTGGTCTTTCAATAAACGATGTTATTTTGTACTCTTTCATTTGTTCATGTGTCATATATTAAATGTTTGGATATGGTTAGTTGGTTTATTAGTTTATTTAATAAAGGTAAAATAATCCCCCACTTGAATTTGAAACCCTTTGGAATTTATTTACAGCCTATGGCATCTTGGGGATATATCTTAAGACCTAGTAATGAATCATTGTACTCTGAATCCAATTAGAATGGGTGGGCCATTATAAATGGTATCATTCTGGTTCATCCATCGAGGAATAAATGTTACTATCTTGTTCGTTCCTTTCCTAACATGTATTCATCATTATTTTTGTTCTTGGATGGGAGATTCATTCTTGTCTATCCTTAAGGAAGAAATTTTAAAACTTGAGTAGGATTGTCATAAAATAAAATTCATATCATAAAAGGACGTATCTAACCCTTTTAGATTGAACATCATGTTACCAGGGAGTTGGGTGAATAATTGTTTGTAGACACTTCTGGGATATTGAAATCTTATATTCAGGGTTTTAGCCAATGATTCGAGCATGACATGCATTGTAGAGGAATGACTTCTCACTAAGAGTACATACATTATTTCAAGTAACAATTCATGTGGTAAAAATAGTGATAATTTTTTGAAAAAGCATTGAATTGGGTTTCAAATGAAAATATTTTTAAATAGTGAAGGCTTATTGTATTTTGAATTTTCATTAATATCCAAAATCATTTTAATTGTTTTAAAAAATGGTTGAACATGGGAAAATGATGTTTTGGAAAATATGTTAGTGATAGTTGATGTGATTGAATTTGAAATGATAGGAAATCATTTGATAGATATTGAGACTTATAGATTTTGATGTTGGTTTAGAAAATGTCACATGATTGGAATCAAATGAAGTTGTCAAAAGAGTCTGTTTAGAATTTGGTTGCACCTGATCCATAGGTGAACCAACAGTTTGCCCAAAGCATCACTAGATATTTTCAAAATGTTGAGTTGGGAATACAACCAGATACTCTATTTATGATATCTGCCACTACTAAAACTCGAAGGGGAGGAAGTATGGTTTCCTTCACTAGAGGATATGAGAACTCTATCACTAAGATGATGAAGATGCGGGGCTCCTATTCACTATGATTATAACATGAAATGATACCTTCTATTATAAAACTCTAAACTCTTCTGAGTGAAAGATAATGTTGAGCATTCATGTATAAAACATGTTCAATAACTATTGGAGGGAGTTGAGTTGAAATAGGACATCTTGATGTTGCATATCGATGTCTATTATGTAATCATGGGTATGGATTTGTTGAAAGAATTCATGGATCACATTGACTATTATATAAGAACATTCAGTTTCAAAATTGAGGAAAACATTGAGCATATCTCCAGGTGATTGATGGATACAAAGAAAGGTGTAACAAGCTAGTTGGAATCAATGGTGTGAACGATATCTTACCAATTAAAGGTGTTGACATTGAAGTGACAGAAGACATCGAGGAAACTGGGTTTTCAGCAATGGTCGATCAATTTCCATATGTCTTTCTCAAAAATATATCAGTGTTACCACCTATAAGGGAAATAGGTATTACAATTGATCTTCTTCAAGGGACAATCCCGATATCCCTTCTTTCATATAGGATGGAACCAAAAATGTTATGGGATTTGAAAGTGTAGTTGGAGGAGCTGGAAAGAAAGGTATTCATTTTGTTAGGATATACCACCCACTAGTTATCATGTTCCAATATTCACTAGAAATGAGAAAGGAAACATATATCTTAAAGTAATCAATATGAGCTGGATTACTGGTTATTATGTTCATTCTGAATGTCACATCAAAACAACTTATATCAAAGATCATGATTTAAGACATATTTTTATATCGTACAAGAACTATGGTAAAATCAAAAAAATCAAGTTATTGTCTAATTTCATTCCCATGGGTGATTAAAGTGAGGGTATCTCAAAAGATAAATTAATTATAAAATCGTGTCCATTAAGGACTTTAGACGATATAAATGACTAGTAATATCTCCTTTCATACAATGTATTAGATAATGTAGATGTATTAAAGTCCATACCTATAAATATATATTGTTCTTATCTACAAATGTCTAGAACCTCATCCATCACATTATCATACCATCATATAAACAATGACATTTCTTGTGTAGTGTATAACTTGAATGAGTCACTATTGTATATGATGCATGGGTCTACAACTAAGTACTCTTTCTTCCACCACAATTATTCTCCTTGAATCTATATATGAAAACATAAATCTAAATCTTTATAGATATCCCAATTTTACATTTCAGTGACATCCCCTCTGTGTTATTGATCACTATATCCTAAAATCTCCCCTTAATCCATAATTGTATCACCTGGTATAATGTTTCCCACATTGGGAGTAAAATAATCTATACACATCCCTTATTTCTGAAATCCCTGTTATACATACTCAACATTCCTATTCCAACTACATGAATACGAACTCAATATTGAATTGGGATATTTTATTTTAAGTGTAATGTAATATGTATGTAATATACATAGGATTCCTTCCTCTAGACCCATATAAAACTTTAGATCCTTGCTAATAACCTATATATATTGTTTCAGGTAAATATACCTAACATTACATCTATACTTCAAACACATTCCATTTTCAAAATACTTATACTTATACATATCATTATTAACCAAAATAGAACTTAATCCTAGATCCTTTTTAAAATGAGTAGAGTATAAGGAAACTGATTTTATTCCCAAATGATGATCAATAAACTCATATACTCAAAATGTATTAAGTATGTCCTCAAATAAACCCTAAATTAATATCGTATTTAAGGCCTACCAAGTAAGACCATCATTATATCATGAAGATCCAATAACATGACACACTTTAAGGGTGGATCCCTGATTAATAAAGGAATCTACCTTGACATTCATATCCTAAAGTGTCTCTTAAAAATCAAATATTCCCTATAAAATGTCTATACATTCCACAGTATACTAAGGACCACTACTTCCCTGGATTTCTAGTGGATAATATATATAGAAATATTAAGAACAATCAATCATCATCATATATTCTCATCTACCCTGAGTAGTAATAGTTTAGAATTCTACGATATGAGGACTGTTAAACCCCTAAATCACTAAAGTGAGTGAAGGATCAAGCTTTTTGGGAAATACCCTTATATAGAACATAGTCACACAAGTACATCATAACATGAATGCTATTTTTTCATCCATTCCTAGGAAGAATCATAAAGCTTCACCAAGGAATATTTATTTGAAATGTAAAATGAATTATCCTAATTTCCGTAAAAACTATCATAATTGAATAAATAAATAATCTAAAAGGAACACATAAATGATTTATAGTGGATTATATATCATAGTAAAAACCACAAAAATTGATATAACCCAAATTGTTTTACCCACATGTTTTTCTAGAGATCTAAGTAACTGTACATTAGTTACAATCACATATATATATATAAGAGATTTCACTAGAATAATGATATAATTCTAAAATATATTTCACCTATGAATATGATAATGGTATATCATAGAACATATTTTTCAAAACATGGAATTTAATTAAATAACTAAATTTTATTAAAAAATATTTATAAACATGAAATTTTCTCCTACATACCTATTCATGATGCTTGAATGTAATCAAATATAATAAATTATAAAAAAACAACTTACTATGGACCCACATTAAACTGTAAGGGCACAACTGAAACAAAAATCCCATCATCAGTAACTACGATATGTATTACACATGATATTTCTAAGCACGTATAAATTACCCAAACTATGTTCCACATATGTTATTCCCCTTTTACCATACCCTAAAATAACTAATACATATGTTAAAGTAGACCCCATTCTATAATACAATTTTTTAACACTCCAACCCAAGTGGAAGTGCCACATGGACTTAAATGTACCTCACCACAGGAAAGGGTATACAACTAGTGGTAATGGAATAAATGTAATTTGTGGAGGCTATACCCTAAATAATAATATCCATACAGAAGAATATAATAACATAAAAATTGTCCAACTAAACAACAAAGTCAGATACATTATAAATAAGATTCAAAAAAAGATGTCATGTAAGGTCAAACAATATTTAATCAGTGAAACGGCAATGCAAAAGATAAAAAATTAGCAGATTTAAAATTAGAAATAAATTAATAAAATACTCTTACACATCTATCTAAGGTAGGATACGGTACTAAATCAATTTCGTTATTCAATCATCCTCACCGACCAACCACTTGACTCTTCACCTGAGATGGATTCCTGATAATGATGCCTTCATGAGCACTAAGATTTATGTGTTTGGTGTGTGTACAAACCTATTAAGACAGAAAAAATTAGTTATTTACAAATGTTAACATTTATATAGAGTATAATGTCATGATAGAATGGTAAATTCCCATACACATATACAACCAACCATATATCTAGTTATTATGTGTTAATGAATATTTAACCAACCTTAATCATATTATTTTGAATACCATGCCAGAATACTGACATATGTTTCCCCATATGAATATGATCAACTTATGTGGCCGCATACAACAATTATTAAATTTATATTTTCTATCTTTATGGAATAATAGTGTCCCCAGTTGAAATGGAAATTAACACTCATTACTAAGGCCACCTGCTCTCGATTTCTGGTATGTTCACTTGATGTATGGCTATACGTCCTCATAAAACCCCATTAAAATATTTGGCACTATTCTTCATGTATCCTGATCTATCATCCTTATGTGTGAATATTCATGCCACACCTCAATGGAGGTGGCAATGTCCTTCAATGCCACCTACCTACCTGACCATTGAAATAGAAGTTCCACTATCTATATACCAATACATATGTATGGGATAAAATATAAAAAAATATTTCCCAATGAGTTTACCCAATTATATGACATAATAAAATTAATGGAAGAATAAGTAAAAAGAAAATCATGGTTTAAATTTTTTTTATAGAAATGAACAACAACACATAATGAAGACATAGAATTGATCCTGAAAGGTTTATGAAGGGATGGTCTCATGGGATAACTATGCATATCAACATTCAAAATCATTCCAGGGTTCCTATAATACACAAATACACTCAACCAAAGAATGTAAGGTAGCTACATACATGGGATGGAAATTATAATGACTTCCTTTGTTTAGACCATTGAAAACAATTTTTAGGATAAATCGAGCAATGATACCTAGATCAAATCTATGCACCATAATTTTGGAGAAAATGAATAAATTCATAATAATAAAATCTCTGAAATTAGTATTATATTAAGAGAACATTTTAGTAAATTATATTTAGATAAAAATACCATAACAAGATTCATTTCTAATGGAAGATATATGATCTCTCAAGGAGAGGTCACCAATTCTCATAGTCCAACACCTATCTACCAAAAAATCCTGAATTAACATTTAGGTCCGGCTGGAGATTCATATATATATATATATATATATATATATATCTTATATGGCTTTAATATATGGTAAATTACATAGAAAAATGTATTAATAATCTTAAAATGGATAGGTTTTACCTTGATGGAACAAAAAATATCAATATCGACGTCATGTTCATAAGAGGATAGGAAGAAGTGTCTCAGAGAACCATGGGGTTCTATCAAAGAGGTTCAAGTAATAATAGAGATGTATTATGGCGATTTCTAGGTTACACAAGAGATTAGAGAATAATGAACAAAACACCATTAATGAAATATTTATCTAGTTTCCATCGATCTATTGATGGAACATTGTATTGGTCACTCACTAAACTATGGATGGTTCATGTTCCTTGGTATATCTCTACGAATTATTACTTACCAACCATATTTCTAGGATTGATCTGTAGAATTATAGGTTACACTTTTAGAATAACCAGTAGATTGGAACCCCCTACCGACACGATGGTGGCCCTATTTCTTCCCCCATGTAGAACATAAAAGTCATTATACTCTTTGTCATAACCCTAAATCTAATTTACACATAATGCGAACCTCCAACTGAGAAAAACAAGATAATATATTCCATAAATTAGAAAAAAAAATTACCGTCAATGTCAAGGTTGTTACAGAAGAAATATTTTAAAGTACTAAAGGCAACCTGGAGTGGCTTCTACTAGAAGATTGTAAGGTGTGATGGCATTTAATGATGTAGACTGGTGTAAAATGACCATATCTAACACTATTCTCTGGTAGAAATTAATGAAATTTAAAGCACAAAAAGATATTTTACAAGAGGTGTAGATAATAAGGTACATACATGAAAATTAGAAATTGGGTGGGTTGATGATTGGATAATGGGATGGGGTTTTATTTATAAGTCCTTGGTTTATATGGGGTTTTGAGACATATACTATTTGAAATTTAAAATGTATCATGGGTATTTTAGGCTTACTATGGATTCCCACTCAATGATGTATAAAATTTTTATTTTAAAGAAAATATAATAAAAAATTAATTTTAAATAATATATATAAATTAATATTATGAACACATTATGTATTTAAAAGTCATTTTCTTTAATACATTATATTTTTTATTTTCATCTAAAATTAAAATTCATAAATCATAGAATTCTTAAAAATACATATATTTTCATGAATTATAATGTAGAATTTTTCATAAGGTTAAATATTTGTATTATTTTTGTCATTGTGGAATTTTTGGTTTTTAGAAATCAATTTTTTTTGTGAACATAGAATCATTTAGTACAAAACCATGGTATGGAACAGATTAATTATTTATAAATTTTGTACTAAATTTTGATAAGGGCTATATTAATAAATGTATAAACAATGATTTGAATTTAGAGACATGTACTTGATATTTTTTTTATTAAAATTATATTTTATAATAATTAAAAACTATTTTGTGGTTCATTACATTTAATTTATTGATTCAGAATAAAAATATTGTTTTTGAATGATAAAAATGACAATGAACAAACAATTTTTTAAAATTAAATAAAAAAACATGGTAATCGTTCAAATTTATATTCTATCCGTATAAATGACCAAACTATCTATATTTTAATTCTAAAATACTCTTTTCCTCAAGAATAGTCACCCTTTCACATTTCTCTTGTAAAATTATATCCCATTCCCTTCAAAAATTAAACTTCATACTAATTTCTCATCATATAATTTTCTTTGTACTTGTTTGGATATTATGGATGTACCCAACCCCAAGCGCTAAATTATTTAGAAAAGAAGTAATTCTACCATAAAAAAGATACCATGAATCTTGATCATTATGTTCGTTCTCTTCTTGTTTCTACGATCTAAATAAATATCACATTATATATATTTCAAAAATATTTGATATAAAATTATATATGAGATGAATGTTACTATAAAACTGGTATAATTAGCATAATATATTGATATTATATATCGTCTATCTCTCTCCCTCTCTCGACACGTCTTGATAATTATTAGTTTCATCAACCTGTGAAGACATTTTTAGTTATTTAATTATCACCACCTATATGGATGGTCAGTATAGATAATATAATATGAAATTATTTTTATATAAAACAAACATACTTAAATTTTATTTGATAATAAAATATTAAAAACAATTATAATCATCAAATAAAAACAAAATGGGATAAATTTGATGTTCATGTTTGCATTACATTATTCCCTAAAACAATATTGTAATAAATGTAATCTAATGATTATAACAGGTCAATAATAAAAAAAGAAAATGAATTTAATTATGGATTTATGATTTAATAAACATAAGTTTATAATATATGAGTAACAGACAAGGTGAGGTAAAACATTTCCTATGGTACGAGTTCATTATCTCAATTTATATTCCATTCAGAATTGATTCAAATTATGAAAAATGTTTCATTTTATATTGAATTATTGATACTTAATTGTCCTGATTTATAATAATAATATTATATTTTATAATATTGTAAATTTCATCTCTCGATTGACCTTATATGATATATTGATTGAAATAATACTAATGTCAAAAGCGGTTTTCATCATAAATTTCCATCACTAAGACATGATTAATCTAATTAGGCTATTATCATTTGTATTCTATATTTAAATATTCATGGGATTATTTTATCATTATTATCTTTGTATTCATGGTATTTAAATGTTATATTTCCGGTAATTTCACTTATATTCAATTTCATTATTCTTTATCGAAGAGGTAGGGTTTTTATTAACTCATTTAACTTTCATTTGGAAATCATAATTTGTCTTAAACACCATTATTATTTGACTTATTCATTAAATAATATTATTTTATTATGTTTTGTATACAGATTTTTCAGTGTATTATATCTAATGATAGAATCCATCTTCTTTATATAGATAGAATATGAGCATGTTTTGGGGAAATATTCATAAAAAAATTTATTCTTCTAGTTAGATGCCGTTTAATGAAATGTGATTGTTTCTTTTTTATCAAACATATATATGTACATATTATGATATGATGCATGTGGAATGAATTATATAAGTCCCAATACAAGGGGTCAATGTTCTATATCTCATGAGACGATATAGATTGGACTAGGAAGAAACCCCAAATACACTATGGTACTTCATCCACTAAAGTATGTGTTCTTAGAAGTGATAATTGATTTATTCTTAAGATGTTTAGTATAATGTTGTCTTCATATTATTAAAGAAATATTATTTTGTGACATCTAGTTCTTTATGATGAAATAAATATTTTATTATTCATAAAATATTAACCATGTTTTATTTGTTAATATTTTCTTATGATATGTGGATATATCATTATTATATTCTCTTGCTGAAAATATTATCTTATTCTCAAATATGATCATTGATTTTTATAGGTTTTTCTTACCATGGCTATGTTTTTGAGATCACCCATATTGTGTTTCAATTTCCCTAGGTTTTAAACATGATAATAAATTATCATATTTTTTTATTAGTATCAGGTGTATATAATATTGTAGGATTTGATAAATACGTATGGTAAAAAAATGAATCAGTGGTTAATTAGTAAATTTTTTGATTTAATGATAAATATTTGGATATTTTTAGTTAATAGTTTTTTTCTAAAAATCAAACCCCTAATTATAAAATGTATTTGTGAGGTAAGTGACTAAATAATGGGTATTTATTTTTCAATTAGTGGTGTGAATGTTTTTTTTACTATAGTTTCTTTGAAACTGATAATATATAATACCTTTTTAGCTGCCGATGGGATGTGTAGTTTAGGATAATTTCACTTGGTATCAAATCTCGGTTAAGATAACATTATATTTTAGTTTTTTATTATATGGGGATATTTTTATACTTATTTATGCAGTCATGGGTTAATATGTTTAAGGATGATCATTTTTTTAAATTCATAGAGACCAATTTTTAGTTTTTTATGATTATATTATTATCTTATTAATGATATTTTGGAACATTAATTTATTGTTTTAGGAAGAAAACATAATTGTGATATATGTATAACATAAAGATGGTATGTCATTTGATGTCATGGAAATGAAATTTATCGTTGTAAAATATTAATATCTTTTTTGTAGTATATATGATTAAGGAATATATTGAATTGTATGAAATTAAATTCTATTGGGGATAAATGTTAATTTTAATTCTAGGACCACATGTTTCTATGATGTTTTTATGAATATTCTAATGAGGATCTTGAAAAATATATGTTTAATTAATATTGAGAATTTTTACTTTCACACATTAGTGCAAAGCCTAATGATAATTCCAAATATAATAAAAAAATCCTAAAACTCTGGAAATGTAATGTGCACATGGATTCTTATAAATGAAATCTCTATATATATAATATCTACGAATAAATATTCTATCTTTGATTAACCTTGGGGTAATAATATTAGAAAATGATGGATGTATATTAAGTCGATCTTCTACCATTGTGCAATAAGAGGTATTAACTACACAATTAGTTTGACATTATCTTTATAATAAATTATGAAGGTTTATAATATATGGTTATTTCATGATTATTTACTATATTAATAATATACTCATATATTTTCATCAGTGATATATAATAAAATTTTGATGATGAAATCCATTTAATGTTGTAAAATGTAAATACCTAATATTTTAGTATTTATTTGACTTTAAATATTTTCTATGATTAATATCTAGTAATATAAAAAATAGTAGACTAAAGTGAACCATGTTATATTTTACAAATCATTATAAAAATTAATACAACATTGGAAAAAAATATCACAATGAAAATTTATAACATAATTAAACATCAACTAAAAAAATATATTTAAGATGATATATTTTATATATCAATATTTATTTAAATAATAATTTTATGTTGTCTAATTGTAATGAATTGATGAAAATTAGTTTTTAGATGGCAATTAATTAGTGGGATGTGATTAAAATCATTTAGTGTTAGAAGGACTATTTTTTGAAGGATTTGTTTCTAATTTATGTTATATATTTTTAACATATCAAATTAATTTTATCAATTTCAATAGATTTTAGTAACAAATTATTTCAATAAATTAAAAAATATATTTATTTTCAATGAAATTGTTAAATGCTACAAAATGATATTAACAAATCATAAATGTTTTACAATTATTTTTTAATAAAAATAGTTATTTATTATATTTTAAATTTTCATTAAAATGAATAATTATTAAATCATAAGAACCTATTTTAAGAAAACAATTCAAATCAACTATTAAAATTTATAATAGGGTGAAATTTTGGGTTTTATTTATTTTTTTGGTGAATAGTAAGAATTACCGTGTTTAATAATTCCATGACATTTTTGAAATTATCATGATATATGAATTAATTAAAAATTTATGAAGACATATACACTAAAAAAATGTCCTTGTATATTAAAATATTAAAATTAAAAAATAAAAATATATCTTTTAAACTTATATTTTACATTTTGGGAGGTAAATTATATTCAGTCATAATAAATTTTCTTCATTTAAACGAGTAGTTTTGTGATTATGTGAAGTTTTAGCATCCCAATGCACTCAATCATACTCTATTCCTTACAAATAAATTTTAAAACTAATGATAAGCTTACATATTAAAAAAATGGTATAAATGACAATATAATCAATTTTTCAACTAGGAATACCTCACTCTATCTATAAGAATAAATACCCCTTCTCTTCCTTATAAAATAACCTCCCGTTATTTTCTCAACTCCAAATCTCCTCCAATTTCCACTTTTTTAAGACTCTTAGTACCCATAGTTATTTTTTGGATGTTTTCAATCCCATGCCTTCATAGATTTAGCAATGTAGTAAATCATCCAATAACAGCTAATCTTGAATATATTAGATTATTTTAATTATATTCATCATTCTAATCTCCAAATTAATTTACCTTTTTTTACCATTATAAAATAATACAAATATTTTTATAAAAGATATTAATGTTATTATGTAACTGCTATATATATCATAATTGACTTATAGTTTATAGTATCTCTCTCCCTCCCTTTTGACATGTTAGATAATGTTCTGCTCAATCTACCCATGAGAACAATGCCAATGATTTAAATATAACCAAAATCATGTATTTTTATAATAGATTTTAGGATAACATTTTTTCAACCTATTAAATCATTTTTGAAAAGACATCCTGAAATGAAAAAAAATATCTTTAAATCATTTCAAAATTAGAAAATTTTAAATAAAATTAATCTTCATCCCATATTTTCATCGAATGAAATAGTAATAAAAAAATTTAAAAAACTATATCCAATTATGATTTAAAAAAATAAAAGAAATCCTTCTTTATGTGTTGAAAATAATATTATTATACAGGGGGGAAATGTGTTGATTTGAAATGGGATATAATTTAATGTTTTTTTCCATAATTTTAATTACTAGAATCATATTTAATATTTTTTTGAAAATTTTACTTTATAATTGTTAATTACTAGAATATTTGATTATTTTATAATAAAACTGTTGTTTTCTTGTGATTTTAAATGACATCTTATTATCTCTCTTCTTTTATCTTTAGACCTATATAATAACTCTATTGTATGGTTATTTATTTTCAAATTTCCATAATTGACTCATACTTTGTATTATAAAGATAATTTTTATTATATATTATATATGCTATCTATTTTCTATGTTATATCATGATTACAGTTATATTCAGTGTATATAACATTCAATTTCTTGTTCTCTCCATCATTTTTAATTTCCTTATTCATCATCAATGATGTAAAATTATTTAATAACACAATTTTCATTCATTTAGTTATAATGTTTCATTTCGAAATCCATTATTCTATATTGGATTAATCTTGATGAATGTTTTTTAATTTTGTATTTCTTATGTTTTATTTAGGCATATTCTATAATAATACCACACATATACTTTCTATAGATGTAATGTGATCTTTTCTGGTGTAAGTCCTATTTAATATCATTTTTTTCTTGGGTTTGTTATAAATTAATGAAATTAAGAATGTATTCAAATATGTAATGAACAAGAAAGTACATATTATTATGTGCTGGTTGGGTTCAAAATTATAGATCTAGAAATTCATTAGAATTTTTTTCTCTCTAATGATATTATATATAAGGGACTAGGGTTTAATCCCAATATGCTATGGGACTATGTTCTACATGTTATATTCTCTTTGAAATAAACCTTGAGATATTCTTAATATTACTGGTTTTATATATTTTATACATTTTAATAATGAAAATATCCAAATATATGTACTTATTTATGAAAAAATAATATTGGTACAATTCCTGAATTATGATCTATATTTTATTGAGTATAATTAACTTCAATGTCTTTATATACCATGATAATGTTCTCATATCCAATATATATTAACATAACATATGAGATTTTATTTTTATCTATTTTTTCCATGTTCATTGTGTGTTTGAGCTCACTGTTCTTATGTTTCCATTTTTATAAGATATGGAAATGGGTATTATGTATGATATTTCTAGATGGGAATCAATTATGATGTGTTTTTCAGTACAATTTTAAGCCTTATGATAATACAAAAAACCATTGGTTCACGGGAAAAGTATATATTTGATGATAAATATATGGGTTTATATTACTGTAATAAAAATGAGATATAAATCAAAATAATAATGAATATTAAATAAAGATCATCAGTGAGCATAATATGAAAATGTTGGTAAGAGAAATTTCTAAAGGTAAATCAGAAAACATGAAGAATACATACCCAATATAATATGAACTATAAAATATAATTTTTTTTATAACTAAAGAAGCAATTCATGTAAATGTTTTATAAACATAATCATAAAAAATTCCTATCTTATGATTAGGGAAAATTTTATGATCATATTCATATAGTCGATGCACAAGTCTAATAAAATAGTAGACTCAGATAACCTCCCATATCCCATAATATAAAATCTAATAAGATATTAGCTTGACATAATTAATTATAGGCATATGTAATTCATTTTACTCCTATAAAAAAACTTAAAATTAAAAAAAATATGTTCTATATGAACATGAAATCATTTCTAAATACATTATATCATAGTTAACAATTTAGAGTGGATGGATTCCATAAATCTATTATTGGAAATTAATAAAGCATTCCATGTAAAAAATAATAATTTCCCGAAAATATATCTCTAGTGGAAAATTGTAATTTTATTTAATTATTATAAAAAAAATTATATTGAAATGGATGAAAACTCTCAAATGATGATAAAAAAATTAAATACAAAACTGAAATAATAATTATAAGTTTTACCCTTTAATCGATTAAAATACAAAATAATAAATATTTATTTAAAAGGAAATTAGAAAATTAAATATATATAATCCATTTATAAAAACAATTATGAGAATTTGTATAAGGAATACATACAAAAAAATTGGAGTATTGTGAATGAGCGAAAAAACATAAGACAATACATCTAAAAAATTATTCTCACATTTTGATGCAAATAAAATTTAGTTCATATAGAAGAAAAAAAGTATATAATTTTAGATAAATAAAAAATAAAAAATTATTTATTTGATAATCGATGATAAATACACTCACTGAAAAATATGTGATAATCATAATTCCACAAACATAAAAATTTATAGGGGAGTTATAAATCAATGATATAAGAAATTTTAAAAATACTTATGAACCTAAAAAATATCCATGGAAGACGAAATTAAAATTTAATTTTAAATAAAATCACATATAAAGTTCCCAAAAATAATTATACATTGAAAATATAATTTTAATAGTCATATTGGAAGAAAAACTTATACCATTACTCTTCACTCCCATGAATGCACTATAATCCCATATTTAATAATTAATATTCCTATGTTTTTGGTTTTATTTTAAATAATAATAGAACATTTAGTTCTATTAAAATAGATTTGAATATTTTTTTTGTTATGTAAAAAATTAGGATGTTACATTATTTTAATTTGGGGTTATAATGGGAGATCATAGTGTACTGAATATCTCTTTGATGACCTTTTGTAAATAATAAAAAGTAGTCCAAACATGTGGTGACTAAAGATCAAGAACTTAATTGAAATATATTTACTATAGTTGGTTGTACTGTCCCATATTCTTTTGAGAAATAAAAAATTTTATTTATTTTTTTACACCTTATGAGTTCTATTAAAAAAGGTTATTTTTATTTTAAATGGGATATTGATTTTTTGGAGCTATACATGAACTATCCAAGGACTCATCAGGATTATTTTAACGACAAATATTATAAAACATACCATGAATATATCGTTGAATAGTTTGTAGAATCCCAAGAGAAACTGAAAGTAATATGGAATTAGTTTGAATAAATCTATAAACATTATACTCAAATTGGAAAAATACAAAAGTTCTAGAGAATAAAAAATTATCGATATACCTTATAACTTCTTCATACGACTAAAATGATTTTTTTTTATTTTAGTTCAACTGTAGTGTCATAATTATTTAATGCAATATTTAATCGTATTATCATAATGTGTCATATTTAGTAATACAATATTCTATATAGTATAAACACCGTATGATAGAACCAATAAAATTTTATTATATTTATGTTAAAATTAGATTTAAATTAAAAATATGTCCATAATAATTGAAAATATAATAATGGGAAAAAATAGAGTAAAGATAAATTAATTATTATCATTCGGATCAACTCAATCTTCTAAAAGGATTACTGTCATGAAGAACAAAATACTATTGAAATAGAAGATTTTTAATAAAATATTCATTTATAAAATGATATTATAAATAATCCTTATATAATATTAATTTGAATAAAGAATCATGTTAATATGAGGTATTTATAGAAGTCAATGAATCCATATGACATTTAAAAATGTAAATGTTGGAATAATTATATGACCATTTGAATAGTAATTTGTTTGTTAGGAATATTAATCTAACCATTTAAATACAAACATCACCTTGTAATTGTAAAATGAAATTTATTTACCTTAAGAAATTAAAATATATAATTTTTGTATAATGTTAACAATAAATAAATATTTTAGAATACCGGAAAGATTTTTTTTATTTTTATGAAACATAGATGTTATATTTATATTTTCATTATATATGATAAAATATAAAATAATGTTTTTTTCCAAAAATTTATTTATCCATTAATAAAAAAATTTCATTATACTTATAATATAATTTTCTATGGCCATAAAAAAAATTCAATGGGACTGAAAATTGATCATAACAATTAAATTTGTATTTTTTAATTACAAATCATAGTAAATTAATTTTATTTTTAACTAATTTATATAGTTTATATTATGATATTTATTTTAATTTTTTAATTTAAACAACATATAGTAGTTAGGGTTAATTTTTTTCATGTTTGTAAAATAGTTGTATTTTGTTTGAATAGAAAAATACACCAAAATATGGTATTTTATATTATAACATAAATTAATAAATAAATTAAACATGGAAGATGTAATATAAAATTATTTCACACTCACATCCACTAATTACTAGATTTATTTACAGCAACCATCACTATCAGTATTTCTAAGCCAAAATGATAAACTAATAAACATTACATTCAAACACTCCCATCTATTTCCCTTATAAATACTACCCCATACCACCCCTTTTCTTTATATGTAATAAGCCATATAGATGTCCCTAAATCGTCACATTTATCTTTGAAAACTACCTCACCACAAACAAGTATAATTTTTCAAAACAAATGGCCATTCTAATGATCTTTATGGGGTGGCCTAAGAGGATACATCTGATAGATAAGATAATACCCTAAACCATAGTTTTAAATTTTTTAACCACCACATCCTATATATATTTCCCATACACTTTGATAAAATTAATCAAGTATCATAAATATGCAAGATATTTTTTTAATCAAAAGATCATTATCCAACTTATTCTTACATTATTCAAAAATGATAACATACTTCACACTATAGTTGGCTCACCACCTCCATTGAAAACATGATTGTTTTTTATTCACACCCTTAATGGTTGGTTTCAGTTCACATATTATTCTTTGGAATTATTCAAATAACAATATTTTTATCTATTTCACATTTCATAATGGATATATCGTCTTAATATAATGGGAAACACACTAAGTAAATCATTGTTAGAAAACTCACCTAATTGGACTAAACATATCACAATGAAAAGTATACCCTGAAAATCATGGATACTTATAAATATTATTGGACTTTTCATTGATTAAGGTTATTTAAAAAAATTGAGGAAACCAAAATGTGATCGAGTAACATTATTTTTAGTGAGGGATAACATAATTTCAAATGTAAGGTGGTCATTAGGACCTTACCAGCAACACTAACCATGCGCACTAATTAAAAGGCTATGAGGTTGGGATCATCACACCCCTTTTATGGGGGAGTTATTTCATATATTTGGTATCACATATGAATTTAATAATTTTTTAAAATGATTACTATAGTCTCACTATGGGACTGATTTCCCTGGTGGGAGTGATCTGATTAAATTAATTATGTTAATATTAAAAAAATTAATCTATTCATGATTAATTATATGGTTTAAAACCACATAGCTTGGTACTATATAATTTAATTCCATCCATGAGGGATATAGTTTTATTTATAAGGGTCAATTCCATTTGGTGGGTATCCGATGTATCCCTATGTAGGGGATAAGTACCCATGTTGTTCTATACACATTACCAAGACACATTGTACATTTTATGGTTGTGAAATGAGGACAGATTCAAAGAAATATAATTTAATTTGGAAAACACTATTAGATGAGATTTATCATGAAGTTATTGGTGTGGGACATAAATGTTAGTATCCCTTTGTATTTTCTTTAATGGAGAATGTTTCCCAACGGGGATTGATGGAGTCAAATGATAGAGAAATGGCCTACTATGTAAAAGTGTGACCACATTATGAAAACACCATTGAGAAGGAAATGCGATGAAACAAGGAGGGGATATGGATCTCTAAATAGGTGAATGATATGATCAATAATATAACATGATGTATGACTATTATGTTTTTAGAAATATGGACAATAATGGGGAATATATAAAATGAACAACTTCTAGGGATATTAGGATTGGCCCTGAAAATGGATCTTATGTGTCCTATTATAGATATGGATTATATCACATATATATCATGAAAGATATTTTAAGGTCATATATAAGAAATTTACAATGAATTTTAATGTCTTGATGTAATTAAATTACCAAGAAATATTACATATTTCAATAATTACATGGGCCATGTGGTTTAAAATCATTTTTTGTGGATATTTAATTTTTGGAAGGGTACAAAAATTGAAAACTGATTAAGAAAAACACATATGTGGTTTCCCTATAAATATTCATCAGAAGTAGTTCACTTTGGAGAGAAAATAATATAGTTTACTTTGATTACACCTAAGTAGAAGGTCCATAATGAGATATGTGATGGTGATTGCACCTAAGGGGGAGGCACATAATGATGTATGTGTTGGGGTATTACACCTTAAGATGATCCTCATTATGTGAGATATGGTAGGGAGTAACCCTAAATAGTATTATCATAATGATAGTTGTCTTACGGAGTACACGTTTGGAGAAGTCCTACAATGAGATAATTTTTGGGGTTTACCCAAAAATAGGAGGCCTATAATTAGATAAATGTTCGACATGCAAATGAATAATATTCCCATATTGAGATATTTTATAGGTGGGATGACATGATCATCTATGTTATCTATGAACAAATTATTCAACATCAGTGTGAGAAAAAAGAGATAAGGGATGACCTTGTGTATTTTAGGAGAGCATGAAATTTCATTTTAATTTCTCTTATATATTGGGAAATAAAAAATATCATTGTATATATTCAACCAATTGTTGATTCATGCTTTATGAAATCACCAAACAGAACCTCTAGTGTCACATTTATGGAGAACAACATAGCCCTATCGTATTCAATTCAATATCATGGCCATGATGGGTAAAAACATGAAGGTTAGAGGAGGGTAAATTCCCATAAGAAATACTAGACTCTTAATATATGTGGGATGACATTTCATGTTAAACTCAGTTTATTGAGAAGGAATCCATCACTTTCATGGAAAAACATATATTGTGTATTATTGATAACAATAATTACTAAAAATTGTTTCTATGATATTAGTTATCTTGAGAGTATTACATAACATGGTTGATGACTTGATTCCTAATTTTTATAATGCAATCTATAATCAAATTGACATATGCTGAAGCACAAAACCCTACCATGTTTTTTCAATGGATTTGAAGGAGTCTAGGATTTTGACACTTTGGGATTATATGATACATCAACCCATATTTATACCACATAGATAGTTCATGACTCAATGGAGGTTTGAAGTGCATACATGAAAGGACTTAAAATTATAGTATGAGAAGTATTACCTTTGAAAATAGTAAGTTAACTTTTCGCAGCACATGATATTGTCCTGGAGAAGAGATAAATTCCCCTTGAAGAATGGAAATTAATCTTGTAGAAGTAGAGTTATCATAGTATAATTGAAATTAAACTAGAATAATCTCAATTCACCCAGTCACATAGTGATACTCCTAGAATAATAAAAACAAACCTAATACCACGAAAATGCACCTAATAATAGCAGAATTCACCTAGTAACTTCAAAATAACCTAGTACCAAATATGGATGAAAATTGAATCAATGGAAGAAAAAAATAATATATGGGAGATTCACTGAGGTAGTAGTAAAAACCATGTGGTTTGGGAGGCATCTTGCACTTGGTGATATCATTTTGGTACCAATACCCAGAAAGACTTTCCATACAAAAATTTGTATAGTATAAATCACATACATTCAATTAAATTATATTTTTATATCCTTAATGAAATAATTGGTGATGTTAAATCCTCCATTCTCCTTATACCTCAATATCCTTTTACAATAATGGATTAATGTATTTATATTCATTTTAACTTGTTTGCGATTTATAATTTTTTTGAATTAAATTTACTTTATATGCATTGAAATGATGGTTTTCCTTATTTTATTAGAATATAAAATCATGCAATCACACATGAAGGATACCATTAATAAGTTCTATATATTTTTCAAATCAAGTGGTTAACTCAACAAATATCATCTGGTGAAAAAGGGTAAAAAATTACCATGTCTATTGGGTTAGAAATTATTAGGGTGCCACACCACTAATAAATGTGATCCAATTGAATTAATATAGTTTAGTTGGTTGGTGATCACAATGGGATATGAGTAAGTGATTCACCTAGTTTTAGGAGGAGATTGATGTTAAATCAAGATGTGAAAGAAATAAAATATATAGAATTATATTTTCTTTCAATATCACACATATATTTTATCGATCAATCACACCACCATCATTTCCACATTTTATCTAGATGATCATTATATAAATGTCTCCCCTAGTTTCTTTGTAGATTCACAGTGGAAAATACAATCAATATTTTTTTTCAAAATTTATGTTGGTTTCCCTCATTTTTTATTATTTATATTTTTTGGATATGAAAAATGCCTTACATTGGGATTAGTCATGTATGTAATGATATGTTACTAATTATAAGGAACTAATGGGATATCATATAGTTACCAAGTAGTCCATGACGGCTTGATGGTATTTAATTGGGATAATTCATTTATATTTGAAAACAAAAAAAAATTATTTAATTCTTTTTTTTTCATGGAAATTCATAGTTTTCATTGTAATGAAAAACACTTGGTTAATATCACATAATTTAGATCACATAGTGGTAGTAAAATAGTGTGTCAGGATCTTATTTGATAGACGGTAAGGTCCCATCATGTATCCTATATTTTCATAGTTACATTGTGAAATTTTCCTTGTATATACATACATTTGTGAAAGATGGGATATATTCTTACAGAATTTGAACATAATACACTTCCCTATAATGGGTAGTCAATTGGTGTAGTAGGGTAAAATCCATAATTTTTCAAATTAGAATATATTTTAATTATTCTCATAGATGGATACTCTATAATGGATTTTACATGATGATGTGGAAATAATGAGATAAAAAATATCATCAAGATAATCAATCATTATAATTGAAAATATAGCAACCCTAAACATCATTTTATTTCAAGTTTGATGGGAGTGGGATTTTGAAAAAATACATTTCATGAAAGACTTTCTCTATATGGTTTCTAATTGTTGAATGATATCCTTAATAGGGAAACTCGACCATAGAATCAACCATCAATATTGATTCTTATAAATTAAGGGATGATCCATGAAAATATTTTAGCACTCTAATGCATCATCAAGTAAACTGAGAACCTAGAGTTTCACATGATGTGGATTTCCTTATTGGATCTAGAATGTGTATGTTATGTGATAGATCTTGATGTTAATAGATACAAATCCATCATTTTCAAAAGATATGAAATTATTGTCTTCGATTTTCCTCAAGTAGGGATCAGTTGTTTAGGGTGCTTTTCTTGTGTATTTGGTTTTTCCATTCTAGGTGAAGAAAATATATAGTGAATTCACTATGAATGTTAAATTAGTTATAATATAAGAATCTATCTGGGTTTACTACTCTGTCATCCACATGAGAAAATATTGTATCCCATAAAACATATTTATGTTGATTCCAAATAAAAAATATATTCACCTAGTTCATAGTGAGGTATGTATCATCATATCTTACATAAATATAATTAATGAAGCTATAATTTTTAGGTATATGCATGGAAATTCCTTCACATGGTTTTCATATGGGATGATGTTGATATAACATTATAATTCACTAAAGAACTACTATAGCTAGTGAGAAATGTTATGGGGGAGGATCTATTTATGAAATGTGATACTCAATTTGAGACATCAATTGATGAATTTATCAAGATGACTATATTATAGATAAAGTCCATGATACCCAGAATAATCCAAACATAGTAAAATCATGCAGATTCCAAAACATATTTTTCTCTCAATAAAGGAAAATAATTTCCTGATTGTGGATATCAGGTATCTACTAAGGACAGTCAGTATTGTCAAATGTATGGTTCGTTGAACATGAACCTAATTTGACACCATATATCATTAAGGGAGAGGGGGTGGTAAGGGTTTCAATGTGCATAATGGTTTATAATCAATATTTCTTATAAAAATAAATCATAGAAGAATTAGTTCCTGTTGTGTTTTATCATAAAATATAGAATATATCAATGGGGATGAGACTATTCAGAGACGTCGTCCCCTTACAAGTCCTATGGTGATAGATCAGAGTGCCTATAGGTTATTATGAGTTAGTAAATTTAGCATTGATTACCAAAGCCCCTTTATGTCCTCAGATTCATACCACCCGGAAAGTTAGTCCACACACACAAAATGTGTAAGATATGATGAAATAGATTAATTTATACGACCAGTTCTTATATAGATGATACAATTCTCCCACTAAGACATTCATTAAAAATTCTATTTTGGAACTAGAGACAATACTAACTTTAAATAAATTATAGTTTGCATTATATTTACTAGAATACTTGGGAAGTTCATATTAAAGAGTATTACACATATTGATTCATATATCAATTAAACTATGTTAAGATGATGTTCCCACACCTTTCCTTAGGGTGTGTTCTAAGAGACATCCTGTAGTGGAAACCCACTTTTGGTAAATTAATATGAGATAATTTATAGGAGTTAATGTGACATTAACTTTTTATGATGTTGTTATTAGTCCAATCTCTAAATATGTAAATATTTTGATGCATTCATATCTGTTAGGACAAATGGAAATTGTGGTATTGATGTTGTAGGGTACCTCAACTCTTGGAGAAGAATAATAAACTTATTTTCAAGTGGAGATAATATGTCCCCAAAAATGGAATTTTTAATAGCTATCAATGAATTAGATTTTGGGAAAAAATATTTAAAAATTAGTGAATCATTATCCCATATGTCTAAGAAACATCATAAATGTTTTGATATCCTACGTTTACTAAAATTATCATCTTCCTTTACCAGTAATTATTTTTATGGTAAATATAAACAATATTGAAATATTTTGTGTACAAAGAGAGCTTCCATGACAACTACAGAGATCATGGATTCCCTACGAATAGAAGAAAATATACAGACATGTCTTTGAAAAACAATGGTCCCCATAGATATCTCTTTTAATTAATAACCTAAAGAAGAATATATGTACTTCAAGGATGAATATGTCATAATTTACTCTAAGAAGGATGTTTCACTGCATTCGAAGTGGCCCGAAAACTTATTTGGGATGGACTAATAAAGTGAATGTGTTGATGATGGTGAAAGTTATCATTAGGAATTGGATTATAAGATACCCATATTTCACGTTTTCAACACAATTTACACTATTACTAAAAGGAACTTTTTCATTTTAGGATTTAGTTATGGATCATTAACTATATCGTCATAGGAAAATTCAGTCGATATTACAATAGTTGGTCTCAATATCAAACCAAACATGGATGAAATGATTAAGGATTTCTATGATTATAAAAGGGTATCATAATGGAGGGCTCTAATAATTATTAGAAATACCAAATACCTAAACTTTTAGCTAACTGTTTATAATGTCCCACCAAAGTAATCTATAGACCAGAATAGGCAATTTTATTATTATCTTATCACCATCCTAAGTGGGTATGAATTTATTAACTATTTTTTATAAATATTAAGAGAATATTATATTGACATCTAGCTAAATTTTCATCCATTTATGCTCGGAATTATCTCTTGGTACCTGTGGAGAATAAAATTATCAATACAAGGTAAATATCATAGATATTGGAAGAAAAGATTGAGAGAAGAAGTTCAGTGAGACTTACCAAGAGAGTGACCTCAAAATGATAAAAATATATCATCTAATTCCCTAAATTAATCAAATATTAAAGGTATCATAATGAATTTTTATCATAATACTACACATATTTGGAAAACACCACTGATTTTAGTGTATCACTTCAAGAAGTAATATTTTTTATTTTTAGGATCTTATACTTCTACGTTCGAATTTTTATGATTGTTGATATAGAATTTTTTCAAATAATATATCCATTACGAGTGTTTTACAAGAATAATATAATATTTAAAAAAAACATCTAGATGTTGTGATCCTATTAAAAGGTCTCAGATAGGTGACTTGGGACATACCAGTGGTTTCAAATCAAGAGATCCTCATGATTATCCTTCAAGGATAGGAGGTGTAAATTGTGTTCATCATTCTACCATTTGAATGTCAATGTAAAAATACTTTATACTAGTATTTAATCACAAAAATTATTTCAAATATAGTTATTTTTTATATTATTTAGGTTGGTCACTATAACAGGCTTAGGAAACATGGGGTGGTGCTTCATTATCCTTGATGGCTAGTGATGGGGACCTAATAATTGTTCCACTTGATAATACCCCATGATATATAGGGAATAAAACAATATAGGATGAACTAATCCTTAAGTATATACCATTTCTTATTATTTTAAATGATTATATCTTAAATGATTAATCATTTATATTAATACTGTGACTATATGTATGGAATAGAATATTAACATTGATTGGTGAACAAAATTCATGTAGATATGGGTAACCAACTTCAAAAAATTATCTATATATTAGTCATATTATGTCTTTGGGGGTTTAATACCATGACACTCATCATGCTATGAAAAATATATATGATTCAACTTATGGAATGTTGAACATCACCAAATCTACATAGAATAGAGAAAAAAACACATCCATACCCAACTCAAACATCATCATGAGATGAACTATGAGGAAGACGATTAAGGAAAAACTTATTGACTAATTGGTGGGAGATGAAATCAATAGTCTTATACAGAATTTTTTTCATTATACAGTAATGACCAAATGTCCAACAAAAACATGTGTAAGAAGAAGAAGATTGAAGGAGGGGTGTTTCTATTGAGCTACAGAGACTTTTCATTAACTATGGTGTTAATGCCACAGGGATTGATGAAATTCAATGAATCATTGAAAAATATTGACAATATATTTGTGAACATTGGTATTTTATGTGACATTCCCTAAAAAAATCCCATAATAAACAATATAATGAATTATATCCTAATTTTGTTGATTCTCCTTTATTTTAAATATTAGTAAAAGAGGCATTTGTCAAATTAGATGAATTATTTTCAATCCTTATTTTTAGTAGACATATTGCTACTATTCAATATTTTATGAATCACTGAAAAAATTATGTTTTATTTTATTTTAAACCACACTAAATCAAATTCCATTTCATAATGATTTTGATGAAGGCATGACTCAATGATCAATATAGATAATGAGACAATCACTGTGGCAATATTGTAAGTTTATTACAGAATAAATGGTGAATGGTTTAACTCAAAGGATTGATTTGGGTTAGTAATTTCGAAGTGGGATCTCACCATATATTTCTAGGACTAAGGGACCGTATGACATAGTTTTTCTGTTTTAGGGATATGGTGGTTTAACCATAATATTAATATAACTTTTTTTATCACCTTAATTTTTTCCAACTCCTATGTTGGTAGACCTGGAGATTTAAGATTCTACTTTTTATTAGATAACCATTTTTTGTGATTTAAATTTAATAAGTTTTCATTACTGCATTTTGTTTTGAACATCACCCATACGAGTAAAATGGATGATGTTTATAGTCACAAATCCTACACTAAATACATCTATTATTTGTGGTCATACATTATAAACCAAAAAAATAGATATTATAATAAGTAAATACATGTCTCCAATGTGAAATTAAAAAAAAATTACATTAGAATATATTACCTTTAAAATTAGAATGATTCACAATATGTAACATCAAGGGTATCAAATCCACTAGAATTAGAAAATGGTGGAATGTGTTATACATTGCCTAAGGATCCAGCATCAGGGATGATGAAGTTAAAAAAAATATATGAACAACACAAAAATATAAATTCCAAAGAAGTTACTTATATTATTCTTTTAGTGAATACGGATATTATAGGTTATTCATATCTAGAAAACTTTCTTATAGTTGACAGGAAAAAACGATGGAACATATATAGATACATATAAGGGAATATTTTAATTTACAATCAGAAGTGTCCGTTAGAGTTTCATAATATCATTACTGATATACATGTAAGATTTATAGGAATTAATGAACTTAGTTTATTTCATATTTGAATTATATATTAGTTATTTTGAAGTATTTTAATACCCTAGAAGTTATATTATATTGTTTTGAAAACATTATCTCAATGATGAAATATGAAGCTTAGTTTATCTAATATTTTACTAAACCAATAGTGTTCAGTAATAATAACTCAATTTTTTGGTGACTATATAGTTGGCCTCAGGAGATTTATCTCTATTACATGCGTGATCAATCATTTTCTTAAGCCTTATATAGGGGAGACGTAATGACCAATCACATTACCTTTTCCCAAAACACTCATTATAGGTACTAAACCTTAAAAGTTTTATCTCTTTTCCTCTTATATATTATAGATATTAAACAAGGTCCTTTGATATCTATAATATAAGGTGGTAATTATATGACCTAAATTTTAGAGTTTAAGGTCATTTATAATAGACATAAGGTGAATGTGAGGTATAAAAGAGACAATGATGTAATTGATTAAGAAAAAAATACATCCCTAAAACATTGAAAAATGAATAGTGATTATGATTTTGTAAATAAAAATATGACATTATTTGATAAAGAATGATCTTTTGATATAGGAATATAACGGATAAATGAAGACCAAATTTGAATGATATGTTCTACTATAATGTTATCAAACCATATAATGACATTAAATAATTACACATATAAAGAGATATTTTAGGTTGAATGGAAATATAATGGTACATATGTGATCCATATTAAGGGATATATTCATAGAAAAATAAAATTATACTTTATTGTTTCATATTCTTATTATTGATTACCATGAATGATTTAGGGAATTATTAGATGTTTGAGATGAAAAGTAAAAATTTTATAAGAGTGATTCTCAGAAGGGAAGATGGTTCTGTTATAGGACTTTCCTTGTGTTTTCTAGTATTTCCATGTCCTTTGTTAAGGATATAATATGGATAATACTCTATGGTTATGTATAAAATATATTTTTTCTAGACATTAATATATATCATAAGTTAATAAGAATAATTTCATTGGTAGTGTTAATGATATTGGTGAATTACTAGGCAACAAGATCTTAGATAAAGAAAAATATATGAACACCCAATATATAGATATATCTAATACAAAATAGTGAGGGGCCTTGAAATGTTCATTTCCCACAATAATTGGTGGTATGAGAAGAATAATAATAATCCCAATATGTAATTGTTTAATGAAGATGGATTTTATTCCTGGAAGACTGAAAGGATCATAGGTGTCACTATGTATCACATAATAGAACGAATCAATTCATACTAATTTGCTAATTATGTGAAAAAATCACAAACATATCTAACTCATTTTAGTAGTGGTTTAGTGATATAAAATTCATGTTCTTATTTCCCGAACATATGCCACACAGTTTAATGTTATACAGTAAGGATGTAGTTCCATATCTTTCATTGATGGTTCTTCGTGATCAACCATCTATGGAAAATACATAATAATCATTAAACTCATATGATTCATGATTTGGGCGATAAATAGTATGTGATATAGGGACCTCCCACAATTCATGTGATCCTGTAACAAAAGAAAATCCAAAAACATGTGGGATATGATATTTTCCATCCATAAGAAGATGTATATTATATTAAGGTATTTCCATCATGGAACATGTTAGAGTAGAGATAGATTTATAGTTTTATGTAATATATCCATATGATATATGTTATCTTGTTTTTATAGTCATAGAATATTGAAAAAATGGTTTCAAATTTTGTTTCCAGCATATGAGGTCATTTTCAACATTTAGAGTTTCTATAACCATCTTTAAATCAAAAGTGGTTTCTAATTGAAGATAATACCGTAGGATTTTTGGTTTGTGACCTTGGATGACCATATGTTTCATGTTCCAACGTAAATCAAGAATCTTGTAATATATATGGAGAATTGATTCCTGCATAAATTTGGCTCATTTACCAGGAAATGATTTCTTTGAATTGTGATTTGGCCTTGAATAGGTGATCTAGGCGTCACTGTGTGTCACCAGTTAATAATAATAATCCCACTTGTAGTTTTTAATCATGATCCCATAAAAATTTCTAGGTTATGTACATGAAAAAATTTTACTCTTCTTTTAATATTTTTCTTTTCCAAACAAATTAGGTTTAGGCATAACTACAAATCATTATGTAATAAGAATCAATCCACACATATATATCAAATGCTACATATATTTTTGGGACAAGTGTGTATGGAGTGTGTAATTTTACAAGAATATTGTATATATACATGGGAAATTTTATATATGAATCACTACATATTTTATATTAATAGTAATCAATTCATGTGTAGTTCTTAAGAAAAATTAATTCTATACTAATTTGACCCATGTGTAGGGGAAATGTGCATTTTATAAATATAGGATTGTAAATGAGGGAACACAAGTAAGAAATCACTATATAGGACTGGATTATTTTCATGAGACAAAAATTTTCAAATTCTCATTTTTACAGATATTATTTAAATTTGTATTGAATAAACTCAACAAATATTTAATAAAATAATCACAAACCAAAATGATGTGGACAGATTCATTACCTCTGTAGTTGGAGATATATCATAAATTCAATGTATATAGGTGCATCCCAAAAATATGATTATCGATACACATGTATATATTATAGGGGGTTCCTATATATAGAACAAAATCATATATAATGATGATGGAATTTATTATTGATGAAATTTTTGGCTGGGTCTGGGTTAAGGGATGCCGACATCAGTACGTTTCATACACCAATATGAATAAAGCCACACATAATTATTTAAAATTATTAAATTACATATAACTAACATATATATAGGGTATAGAATAAATATTCTTTATGAAATTAATGGGTTGTGTGTTAAAGCTTCAATATTGATTGAACAATCATGAAGAAGAGAGAGAGATCATTTTGAAAGCACCACATTGATTTTATAAAAAATCATTCAAAATGGAGTTAAAGGGAATTTACTTTTGGTATCATGTCTAATAAAAATATATATTTAAATTTATGGGCATGTGATATGAAATAAGGAAGAATAAAATTTAATAAATTCTCTATGTACCAATACTATTATGTTTTTACATCAGTTGGCTAGCATATTGTTGGGTGGTTTAACATAGGGAGACTATGATGAGCTTTATATAGTTAAATTCTCAGTTGGATGGAATTTTATTATGTAGTTTAGATTCCTACATCTGAAACATCAATCAATGTGATATATTATGTGATATACATCTTGAGAAACAATGAATTAGAGTGAGATGTGATGCACTCACCACCAATAGTAATAAGGAAGTACACCATGTTGGGGGTAAACATCATGTATGATGTAATATACCTCCCATATTCCCTCCAATTTTATAGGCATCTTCACCAATATAATTTTATCTCTATAAAAAATATGATCTCTCTATAGAAAAATTAAAGGAGTTGAAAATTCATATTGAAGGCTCCTGAAACCCAATTAGGACATATTTCTAGATTTTTCAACATGAACAGTCTCCATTCATTTGGTTATTCAATTATATCCAACCAATTGTAGTATTGTTCATCTTCCAAAAAATGGTTATATATGGATACACAAATTCACCGAATTTGAACATCAATGTGTTAAAATTCTTATGTCCATATAAAAGTTAGTATGTGGTTGTTTATGAGATGGTTAGAGTTATAGTGTGATAATCTTATAAAGCATACAATAACATGTATTTCCACACCTTATTAACTTTTCCAAAAATACTTTGAGGGATATTAGAAAAATAAGTATTAAAATAATTAATCTCCCCATTAGATACAATAATATTGATTGATGAATGATTGGATTGGATGTTGTATTATTGATAAATTATGTTAAATTTCAATGAAATGTAATTTGTAGAATTTTATGTCTATATATTGTGATTGAAACCAAAAATAGTGATAATTTTTTACATCACAAGGCTAATAATAGCCATGTCTATGACCTCCTTGAGGGGCATATCCTGGAACAACATGGGTAATAAATTTTTGTGAGTCTTTATGTACATGAACTATCATGTTGTAGCTGGAGGATATAGAACCATGATATCATTTCACCATTTGAAAAATGTCCATGAATATCGTGGATTTTATAGAATCTCAAGAGTATAAAAAATAATTTTTCAGGTTTCTAATAGAAATTGAAGTCTTTGGAGAAACCAATTCAGTTTTTTAAAACGTTCAGCTAGAAGTGTCCAAGTCTCCTGACTTGATATGAGAGCATGAACCCAGATTGGTGGGATTTTTATATTTCTTTTTATAATCATTATATAATATTTATAATTCCAATAGCTACAAAAAAATATGATTAAGACTCCATATAAGACCCATTTATAGATAATGTTTTTAAGGATTAGACTACTATGAAGAGTGAATTTTTCTACATAAGGCCATGTGATTCCTTTTTGATATCTATGGAATGGGTGTTTCATATACTAGAGGTATTAAATTATTAGGGAGATCAAAATTCCTATTTTTTGAACTGTGGTGGTGACTCCTTTCCATCTTACTAGACTATATGAATTTAATTCATTTCCTCATATTTTGTGTGATGAATGGCTTGATTATCCATTGGTGGGAAATGAAAAATATATTGGAGATGGTTCTTTAAAAAAACTTTGTTTCAATTTATGATGACATGTATTCATTATTTTTATACTAATAAACAACTTATCACATCCACATTGGTATTCTACGTATCATTGAATGCGATAATGTATTAAGTGTAGCTATCAAACTAAAAGGTCATAGAAGTTCCCTCCTATGATTGAAACCCATATGTTCTATGAAAATGTTCATAAATAGATTTTCTACAGATAGATGTTATCATTATACAAATAGAAATGATAATGGATATCTAGGGTGGTGAAACATCAGACTTTGAGGAACCATCTCATGGTGTATGATCATGGTAATATCCTGTAGGATATTTTGAGAATAAGACCCACGAGTAGGAAATCCACATTTATATGTGTTATTAGATGTTCCTATAAGTAGATGGGTGTAATAATCCTTCTATTTTAATATTATTATTAATTAATATTTTGATATTTTAATTTGATTTATTTTTTAAAAAAATGAAATCATATTTTTCCAGAGATGTATGATATGTTTGGTTTGACACTAGTGAGATTTCATTATTGAATAATATGAGGAAAATTTTAACTTATGTTATCTAGTGGAAGATGATATCTTAGGACCTTTGATGGAAATGATATAGCCTAAATACATCCAATTATATGGTGTTCTATATGAAAATTAAATTTCTAGGATGTCAAGGAATTATACATCGATCACATAGGTTGATGGAACTATTAGGCAACCTACTTGATAAGAGATATCATGATAAAGGGATTTCATTACAAGGTAAATAATGTTAGGAGGTATTGTGTCTTTGCGACATTATCTTAATTAACTATGAGTGATTTGGCGTGTTTCTAGACACTATCCTCTAACATTAGGGTACATCTCATAATGCCACTAAGAAATTCGCCTATAGGATCACACACCAAATTTATCCTGAATCTCAGTTAAATAATAATAATATTTTTTATTATTTAATAGGTTGAATAAATATTATCTCGCATGTGGTTTAATAATTATTCTTGTTTTCTTGATCACATTTAGTATATAACCAATTATTAAAAATAATATAATGTGATCAGAATATTTAATAAATATTTATTTTCAATTTAGTGAATAAAATATTTATTTATGTATTAGTGAATAATGTAGTGATATTAAATTAATAAATAATCAGTCATTATGCAGGGAACCATAAATAATTGGGTGTAATTGCAGACTATGTTTATTGGTCTAATGAGAAATATTAAATAATGAGTATTATTTAATTAACTAATAATTAATATAATTCCAATGATAAGGGAATATAAATAAATAATATAATTATTATTATTGAACATGGAGTTCTATAGGGTCTAACTAAATAGTAAGGGGATATTGTACAATTATATATTTCTATCCCTAAGGATATATAAATCTAATAAGTTAATTTTCTCAATAAGAAAATTAATTTGTTTTTGTTGTGCACAATGAATTTGTAGAATCCTCTAAATCCCTAGTGGGATCCCTTCTCCAAAAACAATCCCATGTAGTGAGAGTGATCTTCTTCCACATCCCACTCTTGAGTTAGGAGAGATCCAAGAGAACTCTTTGGAAGTGATTATCTAAGTGATCAAATATGGAAGTTTCAAAACTATGATATGTCTTACATCACGTAGAGATTCCAACAGTAATTCCAAGATATTTGCAGAACATGTGTGTATCACCACTAGAAAAAATATTATTTGATTCCCATAATTTAATGTCCTTACAATGAAGATCTATTTTTAGATCTATCAAAGATGAAAAAAATTCCATTATGTTAATATTTTAATTAATCAAATTGATTTAAAAAATTTAATGAAACTATCTATAATTTCAGAATTCCATCACTTATCTATATTATTTAATACAATTCGGTATATAATAACATTTGTTATTTTTTAAATATCGGATTGATCGTAAATCATCTAAAATATCCATGTTTGGCATCTTCCATCACACACTTCTACAATGCCTGGATAATACAAGTGGTATCAAAGTAGTGAGATAAATATTTACAAATATTTAGAAATCGCTGAGTAATTTATACATTTATAATTTTGTTTTCAATTAATGTTTAATCACCTTTTTATTCCAAATTATAATATTTGATTCTTCCTCCATTTCTAATTGATCTAATAAAATTTGTTAACTAATGAATAAAATAATATTGAATAAAACATACAGAGGATCCATGGATTTTAGAAACATAACATAGGATTACACACTATGTAACCAGAGTTACATACCATGTACTTGTGTTCAATGCATCGGGAAATAATTCTAAAATTAATTCAAACTATGTGAATTGATGAAACAAATTTCATTTAATTATTAAACCATATGTTGACCAATATAGCCTTTCACATGGTCAGCTGGAGTAATCACCTTGTAGCCCACATACATGGCATATATTTTCTTTTGAGTCATAGATGGTATGTGTAATTTATCTATAGCATACCTGACTGGTACCCATGTAATTCAATGACCACAAGTTGGGTTGTAATTTTTAAATGTCATTTAGTCAATTTTCTAAGGCACATATTACACACTGAGTCACAAGGCATGTGGCTTGGATGGATGGTGAGAGGCGTTCAATCCATGTCGCTCTATTTACATGATGTGTACTTATACCAAATTACACAAATTTAAAATTTATCTATTATACTTTAAAGCTTATCCATGTGTTATTATTTTTGGACAATAAGATGGTAGGACACACCATGTGATATGTATATATATATATACATATATATATAATTTAATTAATATATGTGTTATGTTTAGATAATCATATCATTATTAAGCCATATTATAGATATTACTGTATGGGAGTTGAAGCAGAACCCATGACCAATAAAATCATGTAATTCATGTAATCATTATATTGATAGTACATGTAATGAGTGTACCTAATAAGATATGTATTCTAATGTAACAAGATTAAAAAAATATATGATTTTAATACTTATTTGGTAGAATCTGATGGGTATTCAATGTGTTTCTTCCAAGTTACACTTATCTACACAATTAATTTAAAATAAAATTATTTAATTTGTTTAAAATTATAATGGGTGACAATCTTAAGGAATTTTGGATTAGAATTATGATTAAGGATTTGGTTTAATAATAATGATAATTAAATTATTTGAGTGTTATTTATATTAAATAAGATAGATTAATAATTAGATGATAGTTTCTATAAATGTTTAATTCATTTCATGCATTTGTATGATAATCAGCATATACCAGATCATTGTATTTCATTGGATTCATTTAATATATTAATAATTTTTTTATCATCCATGTCTTTTCTCCTATTATTATATATGGGCTTGTGTGCCCATGGTTTATTTTACGCAAAACCATTTCCCCTCACCTGCATGTGAGAAAAATCATATGTAAATGATGCAGATCCCAAGCTGGTGGAGGCAGTTCAAGTTTGGAGCAGAGGCGAAACCAATCCAAGATGGATATATAATGGTGGATAGATGAAATTCTATAAAACATACCTCAATAGGTTCGTGAATTTATACTCCTCAGTCAAAAATTATTTTATCAATGACTAGATAAACTAACCATTAATATAAACTAATGATCATACTGTTTCATTATTTTATTTCTGTTAATTTTCCTGGTTGTTTCATTATCTATGTTTTTTTCATGGTGACATGAATTATTGAAATTAACAAGCATTCAACATAGAACAAAACTAAATTTCCATATACATAATTATTTTCAAAGAAAAGGTATTTCACTTAATTAAATACACTTAATATTTAATGTCATGTGATAAATATAATAAAAATTAATTTATACAAAAAGGGACGAAATCCCAAAATAAAAAAAAAATATGTAGGTATAGCCATCCACTACATCAATTAAAATTTAACTATAGTTTGATGTGGTTGACCAGCCAATGTTGGGGTACATTGAATTATTATGGAATTATAACTTTAATTTTTTGGTTTGATGTAACATAGTTCACAACAAGGTTTGAATTCCCAATAGGATTTGGTGTAATTGGTAGGAAAATGTTGAGGAAATCCAAATTATGGATTTTCGGATTGTGGATTCCACTTAATAGATCATGGAACTGGGAGTTAATTAAAATTTCATTTGAATACCTACTTAAAAAATCAGGTTTATTATCCAACTATTGGGAAAAATCCTTCAAGTTGTCCTCTTGGTATGTTTTGGTTGTGATTTTGTTTCATGAAAAATCCATATGACTGTGAAAGGGAATGGATGGTGTTTTTTGAATCCGGTGTTTATGATAGCACTATTTCATAATGTTTTCAATTAAATTTGGGCCTCAAAACTAGGAGTTTTTTTGGAAATGTATTTCTTCAAAGGTAGTATGTAGAATTAGATTTCTAGGAATAGTCTACAGATCATGAATTTTGGTACGTAGAATAGTGAAATACGAACTGGGGGGTGAGAATGGTTATTGGAATGGAAACCGGTACGTGTACCACACAGGAGTAATGGTTCAATGAAGGAAAAGAGTTCATGAAAGTAGTTCACGGGGTGACATGTAGTTCACGGTGAAGGCATGTAGTATGCATAATGCATCCAGTATACAGGATGGATTGTCATTCGTGGAAATGGTGCAGTGATTGAGAGGTTGTGATGGGCCTCATTCATGAAAAATTTATGGTTATTTGGGCCTCCTCAAAGGAAGAAAGGAATTACACAGGCTGCGTAGGGAACATTGGTTCATGGGTGAAGTGGAAAGTGATGAAGGTTGTACCACATTGAAGATATGGGTAATCTCAGATTAGTAGATTTTGAATATATATTTTCACATATTAGGACACCAATACAATCATTACATTGAGAGTTCTTTCTAAGAAAACTTTTTTTCTCTATGAATTTGGTGATTTCCGTAGTGGTTCATGGGAAACAAATCTATGAATGAGAAGTGGTTCATGAGGAGAATTACAAAAAAAGGGAATGATGTTCAAAGAAATTGTTCATGAAGGGGTATGAGATGCATTGTACCTCACAATGTAAAATGGTTCATGAAAGGAGAAGTCGTATGTGAGAGGGGAAGCAGTCAATGAAAGTTGTAGTGCACGTAGGTGGGGAGTATGGTATGCAGAGGTGGTACAAGGAAGTGGTATGTGGTAGCAGAAATAGTTGCAGTACACAGAAGAGGTGTTCAATGTAGCATATTTTTAACAAAATTTGCAGAAGAAGTAGTTGGTTCTTTAATGGACATAAACAAATCGTGAATAAAAATTCCTCTGACCTAACTATATGAGAAAAAGTGTAATTCATTTACGGGTGAAAAATTTACTTCAACATCTCATAAACCTACATTTAAAGATGCATGATTTCATGAATTTTAAGGGAGATGCGAGTCCATAATATTTAAGTGGATTCCTTCCAATATATGTGAGAAAAGTAAGTGAAAGATTGTGATCATTTCATTTGGCACTGATCCATCGATTGAGATATAGGTTGTGACGCTTGTAATTTTAATGAGGATACCCCAAACTATGTAAAGTCAGTGAGGCAAGACATAAAATATTTTTTAAAAACCATGTAATTGGATGTGAGATTTATTGGATTTGTTACATCGGTATATCGATTTTGTATTCTCCTTGGAAATATCCCAATGAGTAGATACCGCGTAAATTCATTTTGTCCTACCAATGATTTAATTTCTTTTCATACATTGGTACATGATAAAGAGAGATGTGTGTCTTGTTTAACAACAAAAAATGATCTGAAGGGGAAGTAAATTTAAATGTATCATTCCCTGATTAACCCCCCTATCATGTAATTTTGACCAAGTGGACCTGACACCAACCCATGTTGGGGTAATGATAATGGTCATATGGATCCTTTCCACCAGAACTACCAAGAAACACGATATTATTAATGAAATGTTATTGGATATTGGGCTTTGTTAAAATTGTGGGAGATGATCAAATATAATATTTATTTAATTGTCAATATTTTATCTAATTAACAACTAAATTTTTTGATCATATTATTTTTAGTAAAAATAATAAAATTATATCAAACATATCAATATGATCCATATATGAAAAGATACACTTGTAACTAACACAAATTTCAAGAGTGGAAAAAGAAAATTATGCATAATCCATTTTCAAGAAATAAATTGTATGTGTGGGTGGAATGATTAGACATGGAATGAGGCTAATATTCATTATTAATATATAAAATATTCATGTTCTTTATTATTCATAGACACTATTTTAGTGAATTTTACACTATTAATAGTGATTCACATTATGTTTTCAATTCCCTTTTAAATGCATTTTTACATGGTAAATTTTTGAACACCTACTAAAATAAAAAATGGTTTTGATTTTCTTTTCTTTTTTAATTTTCAGGTTTCACATTACATTGGGAAAAATTTATACTTTAGAGTACTTGAAAATTAATATTGGAAAACCACCAAATATGGCCTTGAACAAACAACGTTCTGGGGGAAGTGAACTGAACAAAAGCTCAATAAAACTATTGTAGTAGCCACGATCCATGACCAATGATGATTAAATTATATTTCATGATATAGGAAATAATTTTGAACATTTAATACAGTAGTGAAAAGAGATAATTTAGATGTCTTATGGGAGTTCAAGGCAGCCCAAGTTGGAGATAAAATTCTGTGCCAGATTCTGCGGCCTAGAAAAAAAGACCACTATTTTGATAATATCTCGCAAACAAAAATTTCAATTTTGAAGAAATTTTACATACAGTTTGGAGATATACATAACTTCATTTTATTATTATATGGACCACTCTAATTCGGCCATATAAAGGACATTTAGACGTGTATGTTTAGTGAATGTAGGTTTGATTCAACTTCGGGTAAAGAGTGGAAATGACTAGGTTCCAAAAGATTTCCACCACCCTAAGCTTACCATACTCATGTGGGATTAATTTCACTATTTCATGCTCAACCCAAGACTCACAAAATTCATATTTAAGGTAGTGGTGATTGAGGACTTAATCATATATGAGATTTTTTTTCATTTTAATGTTATTTTTCCGATTTTTCTTTGTAACATTCTTCATTCTCATTTATGTTGTTCAATTCACCATAGTTCATAACAAAATTTCTTCTTTTCATCTTATAATATTTTTATCTATATAACATTAATACTGTTGCCTTAAGGTGTGTATTTATTTAAACCATACATTGTGATATTCTTCACACAACGGGCAAGTGATCATTATTTTGTTGTTTTTACTTCTCCAATTTCACCATTATGAGTCTACTTCCCACATCTGTTGAGAACATGTCATCAATGGAGGGATAACTCATTTATGGGTTGATCCAAGGAGTTATCCAGGGAATGGATTGGATTTTATTTATCAATACCAAAATGCGTAATTTCCCAGAATTACAATATAATTTTATATAATTATATGATATTATTTTGATACTACAAAATCTGACGGCGTGTGATTCCGAGATATGGAGTCCTAGGAATGATCCGTCAATGTTTTGTTAAACATTAAATAGAGCGCCTAAGAATTTTTCCTGAAAAGGTTGAATAACTCTTAAATGGTTTCCCAGATAAGAAATCTGATGGCACTGTTGTTCTTAGGATGACTATATTACCTTTGGGACGACATAAGTTTAGTCCACACCGACCTCCTATGAGAAAAACCAAAAATAGAATAACCATGAATTAAATAATTAAATAAAATATTTTTATTTTTCAAATGTTATAACTCATGAAAAGTAAATTGGATTTAAAATCTAAGACCACCGCTAAACTTGTGAGTTTAGGATTTCCTTAGGCTGATACTAACATTGGTCGGTGCAGGCCATAAGTGAAAGATAGTTTTTGACTGTAAATAAAATAATTAAGTAGAAATTATTTTTTCGCATAATCCATATCTTCTAAATGATAACTCAGATTAAAAATCTTAGAGTATCATTGGGTTCATAAGGGAATGTTTTCCTTAGGTGGAGGCTAATCTCGACCGTTGTGGGTCGTGGGAGAACGTTATTAATTTATTGAATTCTTTTTGGGTAAGTCCAATAAACAATTGAGAGGAATTTTATAAATTTTGAACCATTGCTCGGATTAAAAAATTGAGGGCACCATTGAATCCGCATCATCGAGATTCGCTTATGGGAGGCATTAATTTTACTGTAGTAGGACAGAAGAAAATGTTATGTTTTCAAATATTTTTAAAGAAATGAAATGAAATAATTTTATTATTTTATTTTATGTCCTCTAATAGAAAAGAAAATGGGTGGGCCCATGGAGTTATCCAGACAATAAATGGATTGACCTTCCAAACATAAGTAATGATGTCATTGGGGAATTGGGAATATTCCATCTTAATGAGCCCCATTAAATCCAATGTTGTTACTTACCATCACCCTCCCATATATATATAGAGTTTAGGGGAAGGTACCTGCAACGCTTCTCCATGTAATGACGTGATTAAGGGAACCCTGACACCGAAACCTTAGAGGACAGAGCCGAACCCAACGGGAGGTGACAGACGGCACCGAACAACTAACCGATGAACGACGTATGAGTGGAGCCGTTGGGAACCAGTTACAGGAAGGAAGAACACAATCTAACTTCAAGAACAGAAGCTCTCCAACGGGTTTACAAGGTAGGGTGTTAATTGCTTTATTCTTTTTTAATAATTTTATTTTTCCCCACTCATGAATAATTTGAAGAATTCACGTCAACCGATTAATGGGTTCAACATTGATTCATTTGCATTTGGGGGAGGTCATTGCAAGGAATCATGTGGGGTTTATCTTGTTGTATAATTTAATTGTTATTTAACCCTTAACCCCCTCATGTTTTCGAGCTTACACGGAGGTCACGCTCCTAATGAACCCAACCCTAACACTCTTAAATCGTTGCTATATCCTTGTGCCTCCATGGAATACTTACACGCAGTGATACCGACCGGCTATATGGGGGATAGCATGTCAACGCATGCCATAAGAGAAGGTCGTGTTACAAAGTTGTGATAGTCATCAGAGCGGTCAGTACTGGATTTCCGTGGCAGAGGGGCGGTGCGCCATCACACACTGCCTATAAACAAGGGGGTATGGGATTCATCATCCATATTGACTAGAGGAAGGGGGCCAACACACTAGCTGGCCACGAGGGATGGTGTGGCGCGCCAACGCTCGCCGTTGGAGTGGTCGGCCGACATGCCGACAGGCCACGACGGAACCTAATGGCCCCACCCCCGCATGTCTTGTGTGCAACCAGGGGGTGCCATGTGGTGCCTATACTATGAAATGACCAAACATCCCTCGACCATTCAAGATAATCGGGGGTCGCTCCCCCAGTAGAGGCTTGGGCTCACCCCTTGCGGGTCGGGCCACCACCATGCCGCCGCCCTCCTGAGCTGCCTACCTCATGTGGGCTGGGACCCCTTGCGGGCTATACATGACCTTGGCGCAGGTGGCCGAGTCCGCCTCGGCCCAGCCTAGATCGGGTCAGGCCGGGTCAGTCCTACCGTGTCACACTGGAAGAAGGCCCAACTGGGCCCAGAAACAGTTAAAGGGCCTTATCGTGAGAATCATATGTCTATTTTATGACCCATCTATGGTATTAGGATCCTTGGAGAGAGATATTACTTTTACCTACTCCATTGGTGTTTTGTAAAAACATGGAGTATGGTTGGGTTGGTTCGCACCCAAATCCAACCGAGCCTTCAGCAATGAAATGCCAATAACACACAGACAGGGCATCCGATTGATGCGTTGTCTATTACATTGGAACCCTTATGACATAGCAGATTATCAGGTTACTTTATTATTAAAATTTGTGTCAGACGTAATATGTCCAACTGTTTGAGGAGAAATTCACCCATGTGCACTACGTACGAAACCCTACGACTAGCTGTGACTTGACGTCTGCTGAACTTTTCAACTCAGAGTGACTCAACGACCCTATGGGGAGTGACTCTGTGTGACACATCAGACCCACCGTATGTGATGCAGAGGAGTACCGCAATGTGCTAGAGGGGAATGTAGCTCTGTGTGACCGACATACCCACGGTACGCAATGGGGAGGAGTACCTCATCAGTCCAAGGTTAGTGGGAAGCATCGTTGTGTGATGTGGCAGGCCCACTGTACTCGATAGAGGAAGATTTCTCCTACAGCCAAGGTGTTCAACATTGTGACTAGGAATTTTACTTCTCTTAGTCATTTAGAATTTGTGGGTGGATATCAGCATTCATAGTAATCCTGTTTGGGTCAGCATCATAATCTTGTTTCACTATGTTGTAAAAATGGTTTGAGCTAAGAATCTACTTGAGCTATGTATATTGCTTTGTGATTTGTGATTGAGATCATGGTTTTTGGTTTTCCTAAAGTAAATATGATAGAACATTGGGGGTATCGAGGTCCCTAGTGAGTATCGTTATACTCACCCCTACACAGGATACGCCTGCACCATATTGTGTCTCTTGCAGACACCGAGCAACTAGGCTGAGGTTTGAGGGAGATAAGACAACGTAGTATGTGGTGGAGACAAGCAGAAATGGAGTGATGAGGAGGCGATTTGTACCTACCATTCATTTAGGATCCTCGGAGGGCATCCCAGTAGCTTTTTTCCCTTATTCATTTGATTTTTTACTTTTTAGTTGTACTCATACTTTTAGATGGGCTTGTATTACATCCCCTTTTACTTCCATCACACATTTTTCTACATCATTTTACATTAAATTTTCTTCTTGTTATGTTATTGGACTGTGTGTTTGCATAGGTTTAAAGGCGATGCCTACCCCATTTAGGGAACACACTTTTCGGTGCTAGTCACTAGCTCTAGCCTTTGGTAGTCAGTAATTGGGTAGCCATAGAATGGGTCCTGGGGGACGGGTCATGACAAAATGTTATTGATTAATTTTACATGAGTTTTTTTTATTCACGGATTTCTATATTCATTTCCCATATTGAATTTTATCGCTCCACTTTTCTATTCTAATAAGATCATTTACCATTATGTTATCATGAAATTTGTCCAACAAGTGTATAGGTGATTAAATTGTGTTTGTGAATGTGTTTAACCAATAAGTAATGATTTTAGTTTGAATTCTTTAAATGAATCATGATTGAGTTAATGAAATTGAAATTGTTAATAAATGGAATTCATCCAATCCACCCCATTTGATAACCTAAGATCAACTCAACATTTAAATTTGAATTAACATAAGTATTTTAATGTTCACATAAATAAATCTAAAATCAACCCTTGTTGGCCATTTCATAACCAGAAAACAATCCATAGAATGTATGTGTCCTTAGGTAACATCTTTGGTCCCTAATTTTTCAAAAACCCGAGAAAACCCTCAAGCCTTCTCTTAACGTTAAAATCATGTGTAGATTTGGGTGAGACCAAATTTTGGCATCATTACCAAGGAGCTAATTATGTTAATTTAGAAACTATCTTCTTTATCTCACCCTAATATCTAATCTAATCTCCAATTTCTTTCCTATTGAAAACCCTTTTGAAGAAATCCCAACATGGGAATCCTCTATTTACTTGGATCACTCCACACCAAGTTTGATGTACAATTACCATCCTAGTTTCTACTGGTGGGATAATCAATAAACTATTGAGCCATAATTTTTTTAACACATATTTCCCTCAAAACATTCCAACCTATTATGAGTTCCAATCCCAGCATGGCCAATCCGAACATCCTATTGTGGAATTCCAATAATTTAATTATCCGCATGGAATAAAACATATGTCTCACCTCCTTGCCCATCTTGATCCACATCCATTAATTTTGAAATTTTTTCAAAAAATGGATAGAATTACTTATTAAGCTTCATTCATGAGTGTATAACTATGAAGGATAATAATGGTTATGGAACCCATTACATGTCAGGTTCTCCATTCCTAATCATTCATAGAAGAATCTTGTTACACACAAACCACTCATGAAAATTCTAAAGAATTTTGTTTGGACCTATGATAACATAATAACATGAATTAATTGTTGATCGGTGTTTAAATGAAGAGGAAACTAATTTTTTTGAATCATAAGAGGGAAATTTGACATCGTGGATTGAGTGTCCCTATTATAGATCCATTTATGATTCTTCAAAAAACACAAATTAGTGAAACAATGGGAGAAATAACAAACATTGAGTCCATACCCATTTCAAACATTGGTCATTCCTATTTCGAGGTATAGTCTTCTATTCAAGAGGAACCAATTATTTTGAGATATTTTTGAAATGAAATCGAGTTTGATTCAATGTCCCGACCAGTGTCTCAATGTGATAGCAAACCTGATCTAAAATTCAATGTATTTACATCATCTCTCAAGTGTTACATTATAGAGGATAATCAAAAAAATTCTATCATAATTCCAACATATCTGGATGCTAATAAAGATAAAATTATTCTTGATTTCTTAAGAAATATTATGAAGACAATTGGATGGACCCTTATTGGTAATCATGGTATTAGCCCATTAATTGGGACCTATATTGTTTTTATTGAATAAACTTAGAAACCATCAAATAAACCCCATTGGAGACTCAATAAATATCTAATTTATGTGGTGATAATTTTAATCAATAAATTTTTAAAATATGGTGTTATAAATGTTTGGGTGTTCATGTCGAGCTTGCAACGTTAAACAAAAGTGTTGCCCGAGAGGCAACCCGTGGTTTTTACGTATCCAATAATGGTGCATTATATTTATTTTTCAAAGATAATTGACAAATCAATTTTATATTATAAACATATATATATTTATTAATTTATTTAACTCTGAATATTATAGTATCATAGTATATTGGTATGTTCTTCTATTATGAGTCTAGATGGGTATGAAAGGGGAGCATCAATTCATCCAGGTCACGTGGTGTGATCATTGAGTTATACCCTACCAAGAAATTTAAAAACAAGACAATGTATCATCAGTTTATTTTTATTTTTATTTTTTTTGTAAAATATAAAAAAATACAATAATAATAATGAAAATTAAAAGGACATGTCTTAGGTCATGAGGAAAACCCTGTCACAACCGGCGATGCTATTGGGACTCGAACCCGGGACTGGAGACATGGGAGCATGATTTCTAATGAACTATTGCTTATAGTGCGTCATTCTTCTATAATTTTATATATATATATTCTTTTTTTTCTATGTGAAACTTGTATCGGTCTTTGGTATGCGAAAATAAATTGGATTGTTTTTGAGTCTCTATCTATTTTTAATTAAGGAAACCTCTCAGGGTTTCCATGGTTTATAATTTAGTTTATGAGTGAGATATAGAGGCTATTGAGGTGAAAGTGCTTTATATCCACGTAAAAAATTTCCATAACATCCAAAATTCGATACCATCTACCATTGAGTGTCCATGAGTTGAATAGAGATCAATGTAATAATCAGTAGTGTCATGAAATTCACCTTCAAAAACCAGGTGACTTTTTTCCTTTTTTATTTAATTAATTTACTTTTAGAACTCCCCTCTTATTACTCTACCCAAAATAATATTTTCTTTTATTATAATACTGGGCACAATGTAATTTTATGTTCAGGGGAGATGAAATAAAATAAATTTCTTGTATGTGAAAGAGAATGAGTTAAAAAACTATGCCTTAGTTGAAGGAAAATTTCCTTTAACCTTGAACATGATAATATATATTTCACATGTTGAAATTGAATATCAAATAATTTAGAATTCACATATGCTGATTTTAATCGATGTATAATTTCATAAGCATGGATTTTGGAATGTGTGGCTGTCTAATGTGATATTTCATCATTTATAGTTTCATTAAAATAAAAACAAAGCACAACTCACGTCCTTTGGATTTTGGGGTATTAGTTTTTGTTCATGGGGTCCCTCAAATAAATATCATAGTTCTGGTGATTATTTTAGTTTTAATATGAATATTCATGAAAAAATAAAAAAAAATAAAAAATAAAAAAATAAATTTGCACATAGAGTAATGAAATGACCTAATTCGTGGCTTTCAGCACTTGTGGGTCATGAATCCATAGTTGTCTGGCCTAGAGTTAATAATTTTATCTCTCTTTGTGGTAAATTTACTTAGTCATTGAATAAGTAAATTTGATATGATGCCTGAGTTTGTGGGATTCACTTGGTGCCCTAAATTCTTTGAGCCTGGGAGTCATCGGCAATGTCTCGATACATGGGTTGACTCTTTTGAGTGCAGTTTCAATTACCATTGAAAAATTGCAAAAAAAACAATAAAATGAATTCCATTTTTTTTTCTGAATACTCATCTTAATATTGAAATGTGATTCCACCTATAGCTTCCATTATTTCCCCCCTTTAATAATTATGAACCCTCATGTTTATTACGATGAACAACACGTCATTATGCTTAATGGATATTTGATGAAAAACAATGATGAATTTGAACAAAATATTGGGTTGGGGATTGGGATATACATATTAAACTATCATGTATTAAAATATTTTTATGGGTTTCATGATTGTTTGGTATACGCGTTCCTTTTGATCGTTGTGTATTGAAATGTTTTTGGAAAATGGAATTCGAATTTCACATTATATATTTTGCTCAGGACTATAAAAATTCAGGGTGAGGGTGTGATTAGACACTATATAGTGCCAATATTCATTTTTAATATATAAAATGTTCATGTTCTTTATTATTAAAAATCACCATTTTAGTTCATTTTACACTTTGAACCCTAATTCTTATTTGGTTTGTAATTCCCTCTTAAAATGCATTATTACATAGTACATTTATTAACACCTCCAAAAATAAAAAAATGATCTAGAGTTTATTTTCATATTTAAAATTATGTTTTCTCATTACATTTGGATTATTTCATACATTTTAATAATTGAAGATTATATTTGAATACCACCAAAGATGGACTAAAACAAATAACATTCATTGTGATGTGAACTGAAGAGTATCCATATAGAACTACTATAGAGGACAAGATCAAATCTGAATGGTTATGAAACATTAATTGACGATAAAGGATGTCATATTGAAAATTTCATCAAACAGTTTAAATAGATAATTTTGATTTCTTAAGGGGGTTCCTAGAGGCCCAAGTTGGAGATAATATTCTAGGCCAGATTCGGTAGCCCAAAAAAACAGCCCACATTTCGATAATATATTGCATAAAAAATTCCAATTGGGCTAATATTTTAAATGAGGTTATGAGTCATCCGGAGCTCCAGTTTTTTATTCTAGGTCCCACTATAATTTGGTAATCTAAAAATCCATTTAGATGGGTCTATTCAGTGAATGATAGTCGGATTCCACTTAGGGGCAAGAGTGGAAAAGTCTAAGTTACACAAGCTTTCCACTACCCTAAGCCTACTATACTCAAGTGGGATGACATTAACTATTTGAGACTCGACCCAAGACTCCCTTAATTCTTATTAAATGCTGTGGTGTTAGAGGATTTAATCATCATTGAGATTTGATTTCATTGTAATGTAATTTTGGCGACTTCCCTTTGTATCGTTCTTCTTGATCGTGTAAGTTGTTCGAATCACATTAGTTCTTAATTAAATTTCTTCCTTTCCTATTATTATATTTTTCTATATATAAAATTGATACCATTTTTATGATACTAATTTATTAACACCATACCCAGTGATATTTTGCACATAATGGTGGAGTGATATTTATTTTGTAGTTTTTTCTTTTTTAATTTGTCCCTTATGTGTCTACATCCCACTTCTATTGAAAACATGTCATCAATGGATGTATAACTCTTATATGGGTTAAACCAAGAGAGTAAAAATGTGATGTAATAGTTGTTATATTATAGTCTCTAAATTTTATTGATTTATTTTATATAAGTTTTTTTTATTGAATTCTTTTCTCTATTCCTCTTCCTTATTGAATTTTATCATTAAACTTTTACATGATAACAAAATCATTTACCATGGAGTTCTCAAGAAAATGATCCTAAAAGTGTATTCGTGATTAGAATTTGTTTTTGAAGGTGTTTAACCAAAATGTTATGAGTTTAGTTTTATTTCATTAAATGAATCCTTCATGAGTTATTGAAGTTGAAATTGTTTAAAAAACGGGAATTAATCCAAATCACCCCAAGTGATAACCTTGGATCAACACATTTTTTTAATTTGAATTCACTTAAATATTTTAGAGCTCACTTAAACCCGTATAAAATAAATCTATGTTGGCCACTTTATATCCAAAAACAATCCATATAACATTTGTTTGTGTAGGTTACATCTTAGGTCTTTAAGTATTCAACAACCCTAGCTAAGCATCACGAGACCGCTAATCCCAAAAATCATTTGTAAATTTGGGTGATACCAAGGAACCTATTCTTAACAGACCAAGAAATGATTCATGTTATAAAGAGTTATTACTGTATGAGTAAAATTTGAAAGATTATATATATTTTCAATGAATCATTATCTCACTCTTATCTAAAGATAATTTGAAGAAATAAGAGGATATGGATGCATATATAAACATTTATCACTAACTGTATATCTATAAAGAGAAGGTGATAAAATAGAGGTATGATATACCCAATAATCAATTTAGAAGTAATTTTAATGAGTATGGACGATCTGGGCCGCATTTGGTCAAGAATACTTTCAATATTGAATGGTTTGACATCTTATGGATTAAATTTCCAATTGGGTTTCGTGAATATCTATTATAATAATCACTTAAAATACCTTATCAGGTGTTTTATTAATTAATATTTGGGAAATCGATTGAATTTTATTTCATTTCATCACTACGTGATTTACTAATTGGATAATGACATGGGTTGTGATAAACCTGTTGTCCAAATGGTGATCCAAAAAAGGATGAACAAGTAAATGTCACCCAAGAACTATAATAATTATAAATCTCCATATAATTTTTCATCCATTATTTGGAATATTTCGATGCAGTTAATGTAAAATGAAGAATTATTTTTTCATATGGCAAGCAAGGCCCCTAGAAGAAGAACAGCACACAAGAAGAAAATGAATGCTAACGATGCCTTTTTTTATTGATAGTTACATTTAAATATATATAGATTTTGGTCCTCACACATGTATCCAAATGTAGGAAAAAATATATTTCGAAATATTTATAGAGATGTTCTGGATCTTCAAGATTCAAATCATGAAAGGACTACTTCTCTTTCCATTGGTGACTGCCACATTTCATTTCCAACATTAATGATTTTTGTTTTAAAAGATTTTTTTATGTACCTATGTTTTTCAAGAACATAATTTATATATCAAGCATATATATTGATGGGTTTATTTTCAAGAGTCGAAATAAATGTTTTTGTTTATATAAATACAACACATGTGATTGTATGCCACATTTTAATAAGGGACATTATGTATTAAATTATGATAACCAAGTATTGGTAATTTATAACGAATCAAGTGCACATAACTCATATAACACCCAAAATTGGAAGAACAGTCTTGGTCATGTAAATGATAATTATCCAAAAAATCTATATCAAGGTGGATATTTAGAATCTTATGAGCTAAAACCACATGAAATATGTCATGATTTTTTATAAGGAAAAATTACCAAACCACTGTTTGATGGATATTGTGAAAGAGCCAAAGAGCATCTACTGTTGTTATACAATGATGCATGTCGACCAATTCAATTATAATATAGAGGTGTATATTATAATGTTACAACATTTACTAATGTCTTGAGTTGATATGGAGGTGTATACATGATGAGGTATAAGTACGAACCCTTTGATAAATTCCAATAATTGAAGAATGAATTAGATAATCAATGTGGTAAGAAGATAAGGAAGCTTTGATAGGATCGATCTGGTAAATTTCATAACCAAGAGTATATAGTACATATACAAAAGTTTTGGATTCCAACTCAACTCACTCCACTTTACACACCAAAGTGGAGTGGTGTTAATGAAATTAGAATCCTTACCCTGTTAGACCATGTATGGTCAATATTGAGTGATGCATATCTTCCATTTTTTGGGGATATGAATTATGAAATGCACAATACATATTAATCATATTACCTACAGAAGTGGAAAACTAAATTCCACGTGACATATGGAGTGGAAAGAAACCCATTTTATCACAAACACATGTTTGGGGTTGTGATTCATTTATAACTCCTTTGCAGGCATAGAACTAGAACCATGGGGAATTATGTGTATCTTCATAAGGTATCCCATAGAAATAAATGGATAATAAATATATAATCCATTTGATAAGAATGTTATTATCTATAGATATGAATTCTTTATTCAAAGGGAGAAGATGCTCAAAAAGGATACTAGGAGAAAATTGACTTATATGTTATTGATGCTCAAGATACACATGGGTTGGTATAGGAAAAGATTCCACAAGTCCTCATGGATGATGTAATTCTCTGTACACATGTACTACATAGGAGGTTAAGTTATGTAAGAAAACTATAGGGATATGGTTTTCTAGTAACTGAAGATAGTGACTCGTTAATGGTTGATAATGATGAACCTATCCCATATAATGAGGAACAATATAGATCAAAAGTTTCCAAATGTAATGAATCCAATAATTTCGAAATTGAATCTATGTATCAGAATCAATCTTGGGTCCTGGTCGATACACCGTGTAATGTAAATCCCATTTGATGATAATTTGTATTGAAGAGAAAATGGGACACAGAAGGTAATTAAAATACCTATACAACAAGGCAAATGGATATATATTTCAAACAGCATCAAATAATTTTTTACGATGAAATTTTTTCACCAGTTATAATGTATAAATCATTTAGAATTATAGATTCTATAGATGAATTACATGACTATGAATTTTCAATGATGGATATCGAAACTGCATTCCATGATGATAACCTTTACGAATATTTCAATACGACACAACTATAAAGGTTTGTTTCTCCAGTTGATTCCAAAATGATTTTCTTGTTGAAAATATCCATTTATTTATTGATGAAAGAATACAGGTCGTGGAACAATTGATTCAATGATGTTATAAAATAACTTTCTTTCACTAAGAATTAATGAGAGACATTTGTTTGCAGTAGTATTAGTGGAAATTTAATTGTTATTCTAGTATTATATGTTTAAGACATATTACTTATCGGAGACAACATACATGTATTACAGTCTATTATGGTGTGGTAAAAAATGTGTTTCTCCAATAGGGACATAGTTAAAGAAACATATATCATTTGGATCATTATCAATTATGATATATCCAAGTAGATTCTGGGACAATGTTGTAGTACATATGTTTACCAGATAATAAAGAGATTTATTATAGAATAATCCAAGAAAGGATTGGTTTAAATGTGACATGGTTTATGTATTTCTAATAAATGGTTCCTCATACAAAAAAGTGTAAAGACATATCAGGTAAGATCCCATATGCTTCAGTGATAGGATGAATCATTTTTCAAATGTTATGTACTTGAATTAATGTATCCAGTGCATTGATCATGGTAAGGAGATACGAAGAAGATCTAGGAGAATAACATTGGTATTCTATTATGGTTATCCTTACCTATCTGAGAAAAACTAGGCATATGATCCTAGTGTATGAAGGGGATGTGGAACTAGTCATTATGATTTATAAGAAATCTAGTTTTTTGATAGATGTTAATGACCATAAGTCATAATTAGGATATTATTTATCTATGAAAAGAGGATATTCGATCTAGAAGAGTTCATCATTGCTAGTTATTGATAATTATTTAATAGATTCCAAGTATATATCATCTTTAGATGTAGCTAATAAATCAATTTGTATTCATATCATTATCTAGGATCTTGATGTGGTGCCTAGAATTAACGACCCTGTCATATTGTATTGTGATATTATTGTTGTGGTGAGTATTGAAAAAGATGCATGGTCACATCAACTAAAAAATAATACACTCTGGAAGTATCACCTCTTGATAGATTTCTAAAACAGGGTTGATGAATCTGTAATCAGAGTACCTTCAAAAGAGAACATGGAGGACCCCTTGAAAAAGGCCTATGTCAAAAAAACATGAGTATCATGTCAGTGCTAGCAGACTAAACGTTACATGTAGTTATCTCTAGAGAAATTGGGTGTCTTTTGCAGTTGTTTCACTCGAACAAACTTTTCATTACTTTATGAAAACATGTACTCATTGTAATTAATATTAATAAACTTCTTATAAAATAATGGATATTATTCTGCATAACAATGTATGTGATAATGCTTTAAGATTTTTTGTCTCGTAAAAAGGTCATAATAATTCCTCTATATGATGAGATCCTAGAATTACTATAACAAAATTCTTAAATATATGTTCTATAGTTGGATGATATCATTTTAGGGAATGAAATGTTATTGGCCATCAGTGGTGGAGACACATAGAACATTGAGTCACCTTCTCATGATGTATTCCCTTGGTAATATCCAATAGGATATTATGAGAAAACGACCTACTAGTATGAAATACTCATTTATATGTGACAATGGATGTTCTTATCTTTTAATGATTATAATGATCCTTGGAAAATATTTTTATTATTAAAGAATATTATGAGTTATCTATGTTGATGTATTGACCAAAACTGTGACGACATATTTTCACAGTGAGGTCTGATACCCTGGCTGTCTCATGAGTAATATTACATTAAGGAATAATATAAGATATGATTTTCCCTTATATTGTTTAATGAATTTTTATATATCATACCCTTTTATGGAAATATAATATCCTATATAAAACTATTTCCATGGTGTTTTATAGGAATGTTTAATTTCTAGGAAATCAATGAAAGAGACATCAAGCACATATGATGATGACGCAAACATGAAACATGTTTGATAATAGATATCATGATAAATGGATTATATTATATAGTAATCATCTCAATAAGGTAATATTTCACTGAAAGTATAAAGTATTTCCCCATGGGTTGATTAAATGTTTCGAAATTCTAACCTTGGAATTTTGGATTTTTCGGCTAATGCCATTCAGAAAGATGCCAAGAGAGTCACACAAACTTGTTGTATAAATAATCATAGTTAAATATTATTATTATTATATTTTATTTAACAAAATTCATAAATATTATCATGCACATGGTTCAATAAAAATTCTTATTTCCATGATCACATTCAGTCTGTCCGTATATATTCAAGAGAATATAATTTTAGTGAAATATTTAATAAATATTTATTTTCTATTTATTGAATATAATATTTATTTATTTATTAGAGAATAGTGTAGTTAAATTTATTTATTAAATAAATATTCATTATTCAAGATTTGATAAATATTATAGAGGAATAGAAGACCGAGTTTAATGGTCTGGCGAGAAATAATAAATATTTAATGAAATTTAAGTAAATATTTATTAATCTAATTCTCATGTTATGTGTATGTTGAATTATAATAAAATTAATATTATTATCAATATTTTCCTTGGTTTATTACATGTATTAATTAAATAATAAGGGGTACGAGTGAAATTATTTATTTCGAACTCTAGAGACATATAAAACCAATTATTTAATTTTCCATGAGAGACAATTCATATGTTATGGTTGTGAACATCCGATTTGGAGAATCCCTTCAATCACTATAGATAAAACCTATCCATGAACACTCCTAAGAATGGATAGCTTTCATCTTACACCTCTCCTACTTGGGTAAATAGATATTCCAGAGAACACATTGGAATTTATTGTAGTGGATATCAACGACGAACACCAAAAGTGCTATGATATGCCATCACAACACTTGAAGATTCTTTTGACGATGCCCGATGATTATTTGAACATATAATAATAACAAATAGAGTTAATATTATTTTATTCCAACAATTCAATGACCATACAACATAGATCTATTTTCATATCCATCAAAGAAGAAATAATTTCATCAATGCGATTCTTTAATTATTTAAATTGATAAAAATAATATGTGAAGACCCTATCTATAGTTTTGGTGTTATATATATTGTAAATATTACATGATTAAATTCCATAGATCATTATTTTTATTGTTGTGTAAATCTCAGAATGATAATAGATCGTGTAAAAAACAATGTTGGGAATGACCCATAACCCCATTTCATTGTTCCATGAATCTATAGTTAATTGATTCATCATATTCCGAATTTATCAATGTTATGAATATATTGGTAAATTGGTTAGATTAGATTCTATGTGGCCCTGGAACCTAAGTCATAATTTTATTGATAAGGAATTGTACAATGATATCATGCATATAATCATTTATAGGGATTAATTCAGCTTTGTTTATGGAACATTCACCATGAATTTATTCGATCAGTGGATCTAAATCAACTATTATATGAAGTAAAGACATAGATATGTGAAGAGAAAAATAAAAACCAGCACTAAGGTCCTAGTATTTTCCTTATTTATTATATTATTCTATATATATAATAAAGAAATACATAATTATAGATCCTACTATATAGACAGTGATAATTATCAGGTCAACTGAGTTTTCCATAAGAAAAACCAATTTTTCCCAAGTAATACTTTTAGAATCACCATAAAATTACATCACCCACAATTGGGTAGTGTCTCACATAGTTGGAAACTCTTCAATAGATACTTTTTAATACATTGATGTGTTTTCTAGAGTGGGATGGGATTCAAAAAAAACTTCAATCCTTATCTACTGACAAATGTTTATGATAAAAATGGAATGTTACCTTTTTATAAAATTACATCCCATCGAGATTAATATCTATACAACATTGAGATTATTAGGATACAATTGAGTAGGTTAATATAAAACAACAACCGAGTCACACAGTGCTACAATTAATTTCTCAACTTTTTTGATGAAAATATATACCAAATGAAACTCATCCTAATGAAATAATATCTTTTCTTGGAAAAAATAATTTTTCTAATGAGATAATATGCATAATTTACATATCAATATTATTTCATACAGTAAGATATGATCTAAATGATAAATCTAGGACTACAATGTAATGAGGTAGTGTCTTCCCTTCAACCAATGGCATTAGAACTAGTGGGTTTATAAGATAAATCCTGAGACTATTTAAATCCTTCTAATTGGAATTATCCCATAGGTAGGTGATTACATTTCTAATGAATGTGGTTATTAAAAAACAATTCATAGTTAGATTGGTGATTTTGTTCTAAATATTAGTCATATTCCTTTTAATTCCCCACAATTCATTAATATATCATGGAGGGATCATCTAAAAAAATTTCCCAGTCATCTTAGGATCAATTTTGGCACCATAGTGACAGAAAATGAATCCTTGAAACATTCATTTTGTGACCCTTGAATTTTATTTTTTTATTTATCAGTATGTTATGTTATTGGATCTTGTTGGAAACCATTTCAAGGTTAGAAAGTTGATCTGAACATTATATAAACTATTCTGTCAATTTACTTCATATAATTACACTATATTTTCTAGAAAATTTATTATGATATGTTGAATGGAATGTTGATTTTAACTTCATTAATTAATTAATCAAAACAACATCATCTACAAATAAAAAAACCAATAAAGGAATTATGAGAATAGTCAATTCTGAATCATTATATTACTAGAGAATCTTTTTATAACTAGAGTATCCATCCACAAATACGATGTATTTGAAGATGGGTGTGCCATCAAAAAACCATTCAATAATAGAGAATAAAAATTCAATATTTGTAAAATATTAGTTTTAATTATAAAGTCGGTATAGAATCATGTTTTCATATTCTTTTTCTCAATCGATATTATATTGTCTAACAATTTTGATTGATGTAAATCGTGAATAATTTATTCCTTGATGATCATATAAAAAAATCCTCTTTTCAAGAAATAGTTGTATATTATCTTTCATGACCCGTCCCATGGGGCCCTAATGTGACTACCCCAAGCCCACATTCCATAGACCAGGGGTTGGTGAATAGAACCTAAAGGATTTTCCCAAATATGGAAGGAATTACATTACAGATCTGTACATACTCAAAAAGGGTAACTGATGTAAACAACCATCGAAGGAAAGGTATAACAACGAGTATAAATAACAACCACATGTAAAACTGAAAAATGAATCTAGTGGGTCAGAATACAAGCCCAAGCATCAAAAAACAATGTAAATAGCCATTTAATCTTCCCTGAAGCTCTACATAAAGGGTAGTTGTTGTATTTCAAAAGTCGAAGTATAAGATCTTGAATAATCCCAATGAACCAAGCTTTATGATGTCCCGAAGCTCCATAGTCTACCTCAGAGCTTCTATAGTCTGCACCAGACACAGATGTGTGGGCGGAGCCCATGAAGGGGTGAGTAAAACAACTCAATAGGGGACCCCGAGACCTCCAAAGGTCTCGTAGTAATCCACAATGAAAAACATCAAAATAAATACCCTAAAGGTAATATCACAAGTATAATCTAAATCAGGAATCATAAAGAGAAGGAGACAGCTCACTCTAAAGGTATACCTTCACGGATATTGGGATTGGGATGAATAATCAAAAACATATATCATCATATCCATAGTAATTCCATTTCTATCCTATATATATATATATCTATTTATGTTTACTTGTATTGGTTGCAATATGCTGGCTTGTGTTGGTCGTTGGTGAAAACCTATAAAGGTCATTATTGCTAACTCGGATAGGTCACTTGTGGTGACCCGCATTAGTCCCTGGTGCTAACCCGTATTGGTTCATGGTTGTTGACACGTATTGGTCATTGGTACATAGGACGGGATGATTAATCATATAGCAAGATCAACACACTCTGGGGTTTCTGATACTACACAGTATTGGTCACTCATCTTCTTCATGTCACACCTAGCTACATGATTCCCACACAAAGCATTCCGGATCACTAGTAGGCTCTCCTCCTCAAGCCATTGGTCTAATTTCAACCGGTATGATGTCTCACCAAAATAATACCCAAGGGACCGCCCTTTCATAGGGGTCCCAATAGGATAGACATTGCTTCGATCATAAGCTCGCTCTGTGAGATATGGGAACTTTAGTAAAAAGGAACCGGTAAGATTCATGTATGATCCAAACCGAGCGCACATCAAAATCTGTCAAAACTCACTTAGTTTATCTCCAATGGACCGCCTTGTCACAAGGGTCCTTATTCCTTGGATGACGTGTTCGTTGGATGCCCGATCTGTTAGTTACACCCCCTTCCCTGAAACGGGGGTGATCACACATCGATCAGGCATGGCTCAGGCGAGCCTACCAAAATATTCCAAGGGGAACGCTTCTCATAAGGGGTCATAGTATCACTGAATGCGTGTCAACCAGATACCTAGTTCCTTAGTCACATGCGTTTCTTTATTCGGGGGCCGGTTGGGTCTAGGCCCTCTCCGACTCAGTCAGGCTGACCCGAAGCAATGGGTCCCAATGTCTACCTAACCCTGCCCATGTTAGTCCCGTTAAGGGTCGGTATGGTTCAATAGGTTTGGACCATCTCGGTAAGCCTATTTGGTCGGCACGTGTCCGTCCTAGTCCACCTAATGGCAGACTGTGCCTCCAGTTGGCCCTGCAGATGCTGGGCCATTCATCCTGTTTGTGGAGCGCTGCCCCACCCCGAGCAATGGTCCACCCAGTAGCCGACCGGTCTCCAGCTGATGCGGCACAACGCAAGGGCCACATCTCCCCCTCATGTCACAGGCAGTTCCTGTGGGAATCTCCATTTTCCCGTGCGTCTAACTTTGTCTGGGGGCCTTTGGCCACCACGACACACGACGGTGCACCACCTTCCCACTACCCGTGGCTGGTTGTCACAGGTCTCCTCCAACCACCACCGGCTGCCACCAGCATGGCGCACCTGCGGATCATTACATAGGCTACCAAATGTGTTCTGTTGGTTCATTCTTAGTGTCGTCTACGCCAATGAGCTTCTTGGGTCACCTCTGTCCCTACTTGACCCCTATATCTGCCTTGCGTCACATTGCCTGGCCACATACAGGAAACAAATGAACAAAACTATCGGCTGAGGTTCTGGGCCTTGTTCCAAATGGCTGGCGCCCTCCATATAATCATTTTTAAAAATGGGTGTTAGTAACAAATATATAATTTAGAAATAACTCCCAACTAGTAATCATGTATCAACCTCTAATGTTTAATGAATGATCTGTGGATAAAAATGTTGGTCGGTAGATCCTAATTCTTCATATAAATCATTAATGGGGAAAGAGGAATTTTAAAATATCAAAAACAAAAACCCCTACTTGGATGAGACGTCCACTAAGAACGATCAACATAACCTCCTTTGTTGTTGTCATAGTTTTGTTATTTAGTGACACTCGTCACCGGTCGTTGATTCTGGCCTCACCCTTCAGGTGTTTAATACCGCATGACATCGCCAATGTTTCCTCGCATGAAGAAGTCGTGCCAAAATGCCACCCCTAACTCCATTTAAATAGGAGGGCGAAAGGTGAGTAATGAACTGTGGAATTAATGAGGTTCATTTATTGAATGAACCTTTTAATTCCCCAATGGTATGGTTTCAAAAAAAAAGTGATTCAAGCCATTAATTGTCTTGACAAGTCACCAGTCCCTACCACCGCTGCTCATCCACTAGATAAAAAGAAAAAAAACTTTTTTTTGTTATTTTCTTATATTTTTATAAATTCCAAAATTTAACATTTCCGCCCAACCTTCTACAATTTAAGTGAATCTTTCCGTAATAGAATGTGGGCTCTTTAAATTCATTGTGTCCATCATATTTTTCATCCAAGAACCCGTTTAAAAGATAGAAAATTTCACATGCACGTTTATTGAACATACCATAAAAAAGTTCATAAATTCATTATGGTCCCACCTAGGCTGAAAATCCTGCACTGTCAAATTTTGATGAATCTTATAAATCGCTAATAAATAAATAAAATTACTTGTACTTTTTGGGTCATTACATTATCACCACCTTAGGGCTTTACATCCAAAAAATCCAAACCAGACAGTTCAAAAAAGAGGGGTATTAGGCATGCATATGGACCTCTCACTCCCTTGTGCTCTCATGGAGATTTGCGTGCTCCCATATAATGTGCACTAGAGGTATCTACCTCCCTCAAATAATCTGCTCCTTTCAATCCTCTATATCCTACCAGTACTCCAAAAAAGTCTCCATGACATTAGACTCCAGCTCACCATGGTTTATGACCAAATATGGGTTATGCGCATATCTCTTCAGCTGGGATATGTGGAAGACATCATGCACCCTCTCTAACTGAGGTGGTAGTGCCGAGTGGTATTCCACATTTCCAATCCTTAGAAGTATTGGGAATGGTATGATAAACTTCTATGAGAGTTTTCTACCTCCTCCAAATCTCTGTAGTTTCCAATGAGGGGAGGCTCGCAGGAATATATAGTCCCCATCCTAGAACTCCATTAGTATCCATCACCTATCAGCATTGGACTTGAATTTGTGTAGTCTTCATCCTCTATCGAATGACCTGAACCATCTCAATCATAGCATGTACCATCACTGTGCCCTTGACTGCTGGCTCTCATAGATCCGTCCAACACAAGGGAGATCTGCACGGTCATCCGTACAATTCCTCAATATGGGCCATACCAATTGTTGAGTGATAGCTATTGTTTTACAAGAACTCCACCAATGATAGGTGCTCATCCCAACTGCGACCAAAATATAGGACACGTTTACAAAGCATTTCCTCTATGGTATTGATGGTCTGCTCAGTCAGACCTTCTATTTGTGGGTGAAAAGATGTGCTCAACTGAAGCTGAGTCCCGAAAGCCTCCTACAATACTTTCCCCAATCGGGATGTGAAGCATGCGTCCCTCTCTAAGACAATCTTCCAAGGCACCCCATGAAGTCACACAATCTCTTGAACATAGATACATCCCATGCTCTCTACTGAACCCTTCTATTGAATAGTAAGGAACTGGCCTAACACGATGAGTCATTCAATGATCACCCATATGGTATTGTTCCCTATGTACGTGAGTGGTAAAACCATAAAAAATTACATCGATATCCTTTCCCACTTACACTATGGTATCTCGAGGGTTTGGATCATGCCTACAAGATCTTGGTGCTCGACCATCACATGCTGGAAAGTGAGGCATCTAGGAAAAAACTCTACCACAGAATTCATTATCCTTGTCCCCCAAAACTGACACTAAAGGTCCATATACATATTCATCACCTTTGAATGTACTTACAAGGAGAATATATTGAACTCCTTCATCACCTCCTTTCGTAGTGCCACTGGTATAACTGTGCGTCCTTGGAAATGGACAGTGTGCTCCCCACCTTCAGAATATCTGTCTGGTTTCTAGCTTCAGGCTATCTGAGAACATGTTGAATCGAAGCTTCTATCTCCGAGTTGTGCCTCCCTGACTCACTGAAGGAGTGGAGTGGAAACTACCATTGACTGGAGTTAGACTATCTCATCTCTATCCATGTTGGTTATCTGATGTGAGGCTTACTTCTTTGAAGCCTCATTCAGAAGTTTTGAGCTGGATCTCTAGCAAAGTGCATCTGCCAATACATTCCCCTTCCCAAGTGAATAGAATATCTCGAAACCATTTTCCTAGAAGAACTGTATCCTATTTCGCTTTATCATATTCTGATTTTTCTCAATGAATACGTATTTTAGACTCTCCAGGTCTGAGTAAACAATGAACTTCTCTCCCATCAAGTCGTGTCATCACATCTTTAGTGCGAAGACTATGACTTATAACTCAATGTCGCGAGTCACATAATTATTCTCATGAGTCCTCAAGTGTTTTGATCCATAAGCAATAAATGAATCATCTTGCATTAGGACACAATTGAGTCCAGTAACAATTGCATCAAATTATACAACGTAGTCAGTTCCCTCCTCCAGAAAACTCATTATGGAAACACTAGTCAAGCTCCGCCTCGGTTGTTGAAAGCTCAGCTGGTATGTACTTAAACATCGGAAGGGTTTCCTCTTCTTCATCTAGGTAGTCATAGGGGATGATTCTTTGGAGAAAACGGGTATGAACCTCTAATATTAGCCTACTAATCTAAGGAAGCTTTGTACCACAGTAACACTCATGGGTGGCTCCCAAGAATGTACTGCCTCGATATTCACTAGATACATGAAAACTCTAGCCTCTGAGAGTACATGTCCCATGAAGTGGACCTTCTGTATCCAGAACACACATTTTTAGAGCATCCCAAATAACTAGTGCTCCAAGAGTGTTTCTAGAAGTATCATCAAGGGTAAACCATTCTCTTCCTAGTATGCTGATTACAACAATGTGTTGTCGATGAAGACCACCATAAAGTGATCATGGTATGGCTGGAAGATCTTATTCATGATCCCCATGAACACAGCTAGAGCGTTGGTCATGCCGAAAGGCATCACCAATAAATCGAAATGTCCATACCGACATCTGAATGTTTTCTTCCATACGTCTTCATATCATACCCTAAGATGGTGATAGTTGGATCTAAGGTCTATCTTTGAAAACCAACAATCACCCTTTTACTAGTCGAAGAGATTATCGATATTTGGCAGAGGATACTTGTTTGTCTTGGCCACATGGTTTTGGCACTGGAAGTCCACACATAGCTTAAAAATTCTGTCTTACTTATTAGAAAACAACACTAGGTATGCCCATGGAGAAAGACTGGGATTTATGAATCCCTTCCTATGTATGTCTTCCTACTGTGCCGTCATCTCCAGGAGCTCTTCAAGGGCCATTCGACATGCTGGTGTAAATATCAATGTTGTACTTGGATTTAAATCAATTAAAAATTCTACCTCTTTACAAGGATGTAGTCCATGAATATCTTCAGCAAACATTCCTTAATTCTCATCCAACACCGCAAGAAACTATAGACTCACCTCATCCACCATGTCGAATGTCATTCAAGCTAGCCGATATGAAATTGATTGTACCCTCCTGAGCACAAATCCATCTCAAGCTGCTCTGTTTTCCTTCTCACAAACAAAGGAAAACTGGCCACCATCTCTGTGTGTACATCACATTATACATCTCAATCAGTCAAATTGTGCCTGAACTTCTAATATATTGTCCATACCTAGAATGACCTCATAGGGATTCAACACCGCAACTAGAAGATCTAATCTAAAACTCTCTCCATCGAGTGTAGGGTCACACTGTCAGAACTAGTCTGTGACCACTGAATCTCCTTTATTAAGATTATCTAAACGCAACGATCGAGATAAATGCTCAGTCGGAATCTTAGATTCCCGAACTATGATTGCAACAAAGAATGAATCGATACCACTAGTGTCGATAACCATGACTGCTAAAGTAGAGAATATACAGATCATATCTCATATCATCTCAATGAAATCAAGATCATGAGCCCTTCCTTCATGTAGTTGGTCTTATCCCCAGCCACCAGCTCCCTGATCTTTTGGTGGAATTCCTGGGGGTGGTGTTGGTAGTTCCTGGTGACCCCAACCACCTCCCCCTACATATCTTTCTCGCATACCTCATTGTCCAGATAACTAATGTTCATGATTATATCAATGTCATTGCCTTAGGGGACACTCCACCATCTGCCGATCATATGCACGAGGAGTCAGACAGTCATGAGCTCGATTACCCAATCCCCCACTTGAAAAATAGATAATGACTCAATAGTGGATCCCTTGGACTCTCGAGCCTCTCACCTCTGACCCTGCATCCCGAGGATACCCTCCAGAAGGTCTATCCCACTTAGGATTCTACGTCTTATGTCTACTGATAGCAATAGATGAATCTGCTACCTATTGTTCGGTAGAGGCTATCAAAATCGGGGTCTGCTCGTCAGGGAAGCTTCCCATCTACAAAGCTCACTCTAGCACCCTATCCTGCGTCGGAATGCTGAGATAAACTACCACAACTCTGATCTCTTGTCAGAGCCCCAACTCAAAATACCATGCCTTGATGTATGGGACTCTTACTATCTTGGTGGAGTATTGGGAGAGCTCAGAAAATCTCATCGTGTAATGAGCCATAATTTGGCAGCCCTACTACAGATGCAGGAACTCCGAAATACGAACAGAGAATAGTGTCGCTGGCACAAACTACACTCTGAAAAGGACATTAATGTTTAGCCTGGTGAGGATCGTCTTTTCATGAACCTTTAGTATCAAGATCCAACATAGTCCTACCGAGCCCTAATGAAGTTTAGCATCAATGATATCCATCTATACAGCATGTGACTCTACTATGTGAAAGACTTTCAAAAATTCCTCAATGTTTTCCTCTGCTTCCTTGGGGACTATCTCACCTAAAAACCTCAGAGGCCTCTGTCTCTAGAACTCATGAAATGCACTCTTCTGGTGTGCATGATCCACTAGTAGCATCTGCTGGTCAATAGGTTGTGTTGATACTGGCACGTCACCCAATGGTGCCATCACTGTGAGTGGTCCCTATACCGACACCTCGTCGCTCAGTGGGCCACTATAATGATCACTAACTTGAATCCTTGCTAACTTTCATTGTGTAGGAATCCTGTAAGAAATAGATGATCTATAGTTAATAAGTTATAATTGGTGAGATGACTCATGAATGACCAAGGAAACTTTTCAAAACACATGAAACTTGTGTTTTGATGTACTAAGTCAGAAAAAAAATTCCGGGTCCTGGTGTATGGATACGTCAGTCGCCGCACCAATAATTGACTCCAAGTATTGAAAACTGAAATCAAGACACATTACTCAATTAACTAATTAAAATTTGACTCTTAGTTAATCTGGTAGAACTGACTGCCATTAGATACCACATTGTCACGACCTGTGCCACGGGGCCTGGACATGACTACCACAAGCCCACCTCCTATAGGCCAGGGGTTGGTGATTAGCAGCTGAAGAATTCTCCCAAAGAGGGATGGAATTTCCTTAGATATTTGTACACACTAAAAAAGGAATCTACTGTAAACCACCATAAAATGAAAGGTATACCAATAGGATTAAAGTACAACCACAAGTATAATAGAAAGCGGAAAATAGTGGGCCGATATACAATCCCTATTTACTAAAAAGAAATTAAATAGCTGTCGCATATGCCCTAGACCTCTACATAGAGTGTAGTATCTATATGTATGAAGTCTAAGAAGAGTATCTCGACTGATCTAATCACACCAAGATCTACCAAGTCACGAACCTCCACAGTCTTGCTCGGTGTGGCCGTAGTCCTCACAAGACACACAAGTGTGGGCAGAGCCCATGCATGGTTAGTATAAGAACTCTGTAGGGGTCCTCGAGACCCACGCAGGTCTCTTTGTTATCCAAATTGAAAAACATTAAAAAGAAATAACACAATGTTAATATCACAATCATGATATAAATCATGAAGCACAAAGGTAAAGAGATAGCTCAACCTGACATTATAATATAAGGGTTACTGGGATATGGATGACTAGTCATAAATCATGATTATCATATCTATAGTAACACCATTGCTGACCCATATAGGAGTTTGTATGTGGTCCCGTATTTGTCTCTAGATGGTGACTCATATTGTTCGCTGGTGCTGACCTGTATTGGTCACTGGTGATGACCCATATTGGTCGCTAGTGCTGACTCGTATTGATCGATGGTGCTGACATATAGTGGTTGATGGTGTTGACCCGTATTGGTCACTAGTACAGAGGTAACGATGATTAGTCATACAACTAGAACATCTCGCTATGGAGTTTCTGATGCTGACACATATTAGTGGCTCTTTTTCATCATGTCACAGCCAACCACTACATTCCAGCACGAAGCACGCCCGATCTCTGGAAGAATATGCTCCTCAATCCATTGGTCATATTTCAACTGGTATGAAGTCCCACAAAAATCATACCCAAGGATCCACCCCATCATAGGTCTCCAAACATTACAAACAAAACATCGATTGGATTCCCAGTCTATGAGATATTGACACTTTTATAAAAAGGGCCTGGTTGGATTCAAGACTGATCCAGCCTATGTCATATGTCAAACTCCATAAAATCTCACATAGAGTATTTCCAAAGGACACCCATATCACAAGGGTCTGTATGCCACAGACGTCTCGTCAGTCAAATGCCTGGTCTATTAGTCACACCCCTTTCTATGAAATAGGTGTGATCACATCTCAGTCCATCTCGGATTGGTCGGACCTGCACGAATATGCCGAAGGGACCGCTTCCCAAAAGTGTTCCCAATGCGAATAACAACATGTGAAATAGAAAATTGGTTTTTCAGTTATGGGTGATTCATTATTTGTAGGCCAGTTGGGTCTATGCCCAGTCCGACTGGGTCAGGCCGACCCGACGCAATGGGTCCTAGGGTTTCCTTGACCCCGCTAGGGTCCGACCCATTAAGGGGAAGCCTGGTTCACTGGTTCCGGACCATCAGTTTAGGCCTAGTTGGTTTATGGGCCCAAGAAACTGTTGGCTCAGCCCGTCGGGTGGGACTTGGCCCACTTGGGCATGGGTCTAGCCCACCTATTGGGTTGTAGTTCCGACCCACTCGACCGGTCTGTGTCCGACCCGGTACTCCAGATGGCGAGCCATGTATCCAGCTGGACCCACAAACACAGGGCCATTTCATCCAGTCAGTGGGGTGCTGCCCCACTGCATGCAATGGTCATCCTGGTGGATGATCGGTCTCAAGCCGATGCAGCGAGGCACGGGGTCGCACTACCCCTTTCTACCGCAGCTCGCTAGTCACGGCTGCATGCCGCCAGCGGTGCCTGCGCGCGCCACCCTTCTCCCACGCGGCTGGCACTATTTTTCCACCTCTAGCCACCCTGGAGCTCGATGAATCACCTCTTTCCCACCATCCCTGGCCAGTTTCTGTAGGTCTCCTCCAACCACCGCTGTTAGCCACCGGCATGGCGCGCTGGAAGTTCATTCCGCATGCCACTGGATGTTCTCTGGTTGTTCGTTCTTGTTGTCATCTACACCAAATATCCTCTTGGGTCACAACCACTACTGCGTGACCCCAATCTCTACCTTGCTATAACATTTACCATCCGCATATCGGAAAGACAATAACAACAAGATCTATGGATGGTTTGTGCCTTGTTCGAAATGTTATGTTCCTTCCGTGTTAGCGTTTTTAACAGGGGGTGTTAGCTATAAATATAGAATTTAGAAATAACTCTTTACTTGTAAGCCCACATCAACCACCTCGTGTTTAAATAATGATCCATGAATCAACCTATTGGTTGGTTGATATACGTTTTTCGTATAAATCAAGAATGGATAAGGAGGAAATAGATAATATAAAAAACCAAGACCCCTACCTAGATGAGACGTCTTCTGACGAAAATCGATGGAAAATCCATATTCATTGCTGTCAGTTTGTAATTTGGTGGCACCTGTCACCACTTTTTGAATCTGGTCTCATCCTCCAGGTGGATGTTGCCATAGGACTTCTATAGAGTTTCATCGTTAGAAGAAGTTGTTCCAAAACCCCACCCCAAACTCCATTTAAATAGGATGGGGAAAGATGAGTAACACACCGAGGAATTAATGAGGTAAATTTAATGAATGAGGCTTTTAATTTTGCAATGGTGCGGTCTTAAAAAAGGAGAGTCATGCCATTAATTGGATTGACAAGTCACATATCCCCACCACCGCTTCTCATCTGCTGGAGAAAAATAAATAAAATAACTTTTTATTATTTTATCTTTCTATAATGACTTAAATTTATCTTTTCTTCCCGACCTACTGCAGTTGAAGTGAATCTTCCATTAAAGAGAATCTCATTATAGTTGATTCAACAGTTCCCTCCGATTTTTAATCTGACCACCAGTTTTAAAGATAGAAAACGTCGGCTAGAAGTTTATTGAACGTACACCAAAAAAAGTTGAGAAATTCATTCTGGGCACACAGGGCCTCAAAATCACTTGCCTTCAAAATTCACAGACTCAAAAAATCCAATATAATTATATAAAATTAAATGGAATTTTTAGTTATTCATATTCTCCCCTAATATCATAGTTATTACATCGATTATCATTAGGAATCCCCACATGGTGGGTCACTGACTTGGGGTCCAATATAGTCATCTCAGTATGGTTATTGGGTAAAATATATTTATTTTTCTATATAAACTGGATGTTCTTATATTTCTCTTTTTGGAAGAATTTTTGAGTTGATCAAGGATTGAATTGTTCTTATTCTATAGAAAGATTCACATATTCTCATTCTATAATAGTGGCTGATACGCCTTCCTCAAATAGTGGGGCATCTAAAAAATATTAATCATCTCATTCCTCTTTTTACTCCTCTAATTCTATACTCCTATACAAATGTTGTGAGGAAAACTTGTAAAAGCACGATCATTTTCATTGGTCAAAGTCATGGTATAATTTCTCCATTAGAGATAATGATATATAGATAATTAATTTACAATGGAATTTATAAACATGATGGTTTTAATGCACGTATTGGATAATATAGAGAACTCAGGAAGATCTAGAGAGAACTTGTGTTATCATTATTGTGTTCATATCTATTAACCTGGGTAAAATATGAAATAGTATATATCATAAAGATATGGTTCGACATCTATTTACCATGATTGGTTCTTATACCATGTTTCTTCTATTTACTTAGAGTAAACCCATCAATATGGAAGATAAAGGTCACAGACTCATCATTAATTGAAAACCATAGATTAATGATGATGGATTTCAAACTATTTTTGGTCCTCAATTTAAACAATATCATTTACAATTTTTATCTTTCATGTTATCTTATATAATATTGCCACCAAATACTAAGAACCACATAAATAAAAAGGGTGGGAATCACCATTAAACACTCTAAATTTTATATTGAATACTTATTTTAGGCTTTGATGTAATGATGAATTTAGGACACCATATATATTGAGACATAGACTACCTAATATCTTGTTGAAGTTTTTCGATTTTATCACCACCATAATAACACATTGTGAAATAACATTTCCAAAATGGGTTTTAACTTAATCTTTCCATGGGTACCTTGGTAACATCTATCATAAAATTTAATGGCCAACATGGATGAAGATAGATTGCTCAAAGTGTACCCAAAAATTGATATTTCATTATAGAAATAATATTTATTCAAGAACCATTACTGAGTAATGATCAATATAAATTGATATCATGGATTATTCCAACTATAAATAATGTTACAATGTTCCCATGCATAATTTCTTCAAAATATATTTATATTAATTATATGATATTATTATATATGTTTATATTTACCTTTTTATGTTGTATTTCTATATCCATCACATCAGTCTGAAGCTCTAGTGGAATTGAATGGGTTTGAAATAATTATTCCTTGAACTCTTTTGATAGATTGGGAGAATCCAATATTGATTTATTAACTCAAATGGTAGCCTATTTCATTAATATATTAGAGTTTTGTACTAGTGGAATGTTATTCCAAGTAGGGAGTTATTATTTTGGATGTTCCTTCATTATCTTATATATTTATGTATGTTGTGCTTGCACATGTCTTCTCTCAAAGGGGTAATGTTTCATTTGTAGGATTTATTATATCAAATTTCTCATTTCATTTACTAAAGAATAAAAATAGGTGGATATGTTTGGTCATCAAATGTGATTATGCCAGAGAATTCTTTGGAAGGCCTATTATTTTTTATGTTCATGTTGTATAACTAAGAGAGAGAATTTGATTTTTTTTATCACAAATAGACCGTTTATTCTATCATTTAATTATGGTTTATTCCTCTAATAATATGGCCTCATACTCATCATCAATATTTTTTCTTTGTTAAGGCTCATATAGATCTTTTATAATAGGGATGTTTCTTTATAAATGAATAGTTTTTAATGATTCACATACTGTCCCTACATATAATTAATATTAAATTGGGTGGGATGGTATATGTCTTCTCATTTTTGTGGGATAGTTTAAATCCTTCTAATATTGGATGTAAAAATCTCAAAATATTTGGACCATTATGAAAATCCAATTAATTTAAAAATATATTTATTTTCCATTACTTTCCCCTATTTTCCTAGCATTTTAGAGATGTGATATTAAAAGGAATGACTTAAACATCCTAATACAATCTATGGTTATAACAGTTTTATTTTTTAGTGCCATGAGTATAACATGTTCTCAATCAACTAATTTTTGGGACATCCAATCAAAAAAATTGTCAGTACCTAGTATGGTTTGATTTCCCCTCTTTTTCCTCATACATAAAAATGATGGAGACATATATTATATATGTTTTATAATTGATTTACTAGATTGACTTCGCAATGGTAAAATATTTTCAAATTAAATTCCTTAAACCTTAATCAATCTTGGTTATTATATGCAATAATCAGGTGAATGTATAAATTACTACAGGTAGTTAGTTAGGTCGATTGGGTTATTCAAAATATATTATGAAAACTAAAATTAATTAATTTCTATTTTAGAACTAAAATATCTAACAACTTGCACCATTTCAGAATTAATGGATCATATTGATGGGTTTATTTAAACTCGTGCAACCCAGTTACTTCTTTCCACCATTCCAATTTTTTTTTCATTTTCTCACTCAATATGTTCTACATTTTAATTTTGAATGGGATTATATGCATGAAGTGATATTTATGATATCATATGGGTGATAGTTTCTTCTTATTCCATGTTATCCCTTTTCCCTTTATTAATCAGAATAAGATGAGTAGTATTTTTGAGTCAATAGATTGTGTTTTGAGAAGGAAAATCAACAACTACAAATACTATATTATTCCAATAATATTTATCTTTATGAGTGGTGATTGAAACTCATATCAACGATTTTGGTATGAATATTTCGTGTAACTACTATAGTGGGGTCTTCCATTTCTGATAATATGTGAGAGCATTCATCATTGTGATGACATATAAAACTCTATGATAGTCATTATACATAAAATATGAGAGGTTTGGACAGCCATTTTTTCTTTTGGAGATGAACTGATAAAAAATTTATTTCAAAAAGCTTCCCAATTGTACAAGGATTTAGTCAAAAAACTAGTGTACATGTTGACGGCTTGGACATAGAATGATTGAAATAAACATCAGAGATTTTATTCATCCTTCTACTACAACATTACCATCACACGATCACCATAATCAATGAGATGAATCATGAGTTTCTTTGGGTATCTGGTTCCATTGAATGAAATGAATGTTGGATTCTCGAAATTTCACGACCTTATATTTTAGACCCTTTAAATTAATACTATATTCAATATATTTTGTCCCATGAAACTCCAAACTAATGAAAAACCTGACCAAAATTAACAAGGATATGTTAAAAATAAATGAAGAATATAATTTTTTTCAAATATAAAATGGAATAATCATCTAATATAACAACATATTATAATTTTTTCTTTTATTATTATTATATAATGGATGATTTATAAACGACAATTAAAATATATTTTATTTTAAATTAATTTTATTGATCAATTATAAAAGTTTATTATAATATATAATATCAATAATTATAGACTAACATTTCAATATGAAATTATATAATGATTTATTTAAAATATGATTAAAGACACTGGATGTTTAAAATGATCAATTATAAATAATTGGTATTATATTTATTTTTTCCATTATTTTAAATAACTAAATAAATAAATTTTATAAATTAAATTTGATAAATATAAATTTATTTTTTAATAAATAATTTGAAAATTCGCATATGTTAGTATTATATATATATTTAATATCATTTTTATTTAGATGAATATTAAAAAATAAGGTATTTACTAAAATCATAGAGTTTCTTGCTATATGAAAGATAAATTATAACTTAAAAACATATAGAAATTTTTTCATGATAAAATATGTAATTTTATACTAAAATAATATGTTTTTAAATAATATTAGGAATTTATAAAACCTATATTTAACACATTATGTAATAATTTCAAATGAATAATATTTTATAGTATTTTTTAATTGAATATTATTTTGGTAAATATTTTTTTAATTTGATTTAAATACTCATAATATTTAATTATAATATAATAAACCAATATATATCATTGAAATAAAATAAATTTAAATCTCTATCCAACACTAAAATATAATGATTAAAATAGAAATATTTTTTTAAAAAGGTTTTTAAGCATGTCATGAACTAATTTTATAATTAATTTTTGTTGCACATAGTTATTTTGTTTGAAATTTTTTTTTATAATTTTAATCATCATGTTCAAATTTTGAAATGAGAAACATTATTTTTTTATTATATAATTTTAAATTTCATATAAAAAAAGTTGTTATAGAGGTAATATATAAAATAGGAAATGTAATAAATCAAGGATTAAAGCTATTGAAACATCTAAAAATAATTTTTTAGTTAGTTGTTTAAGAGATTAATGACCTTATTTATTACTAAACTAAATTATTTTCAATTAATTGATAATGTTATCATATTAATCATTTTAACTCTTTATATATTGTATTTGTATTTATAAAATTTATATTTTCACTACTTATAAAAGGGGTCTCCCACCACCTCATTAGGAATACCCTACAAATTCAGTTTCTATAGTAACTAAGGCTTAACATACATAGATATTATATCATTTTAGATTATTATTCAGTGTCTTACAAAATTATATTCATTATAACCCCAATATTTTAGTGTATTTGTAAATGTGGATCAAATTATTCTAATTTGGTGAAATATATTCAACATCTATTGTAAATATCATCCCCTTTAGTTCTTCTATATAAAACATTTCTTTATAACCTATATAAAGGAATCATATGTATGGGTTGATCTCAATTTAAAAGTAAGGGTAATTAAAGGAAGTAATTATACATAGAAATAGCCTAAGGATATGATAACTTTTGAATACCATTTGAAGAACATACCCTGCTTATAAAATATCTTATATTTGAGTCATGTAATAAATATTGGATGTTAATAAGACATGAATCATAAATGAATAATGAGAATAAGACATGAGTTCATAATATATGAATAATACATAGAATTTGTGGATTACACATAATCATATAAAATAATTCAATATAAGTGAAGGATCATTTCCAAAACATACTAGTCCACATCATGGTGGCTACACAAATTGGGTGGGACACACCAACATCCCTTGTGTCTGCCTATTCCTTGGACTGAAATGTGTTTACTCCCCAAATCATAATAGTATTCATGGTTTACTCACAAGAGCATCTTAGTCATAAAGGTTCACTTCCAATACCACCATAAGAGATAATTATTATTACTAACTGTGTGCTCCCACTATTCAATCGATTAATTTATCTTGAGATAAAAATATTAAACCAATTAACTTTAGGGAGATATAGGTCTCACCCATAACCTAATGAAATCATACATACGTGTGTCAAAATATTGTACTATAGTTATCATATCACAAACCATAAAAAGTGTTGGGTTATATAAACATCATATTAGAACCCATGAAATTGAAGGAGTAGCATAATCATTTTCTTATATCAAAACTTTTGGAAAGGAGATAGGTTTCAAAATTATTTCATCATTGAATAACAAATTAATGGAAGAGGGACCCAAAAAAATTGTATCATGATATAACTAATAGATGGAAAACATGATTTATAAAACCTTTTCATCTTGAACATAAACCATTCAAAGAAGATGGAATAATGGTCTCATTGTGTGATATCCCTAGTAAATAATTAAATATATCAATAAATGACATCTTATATGGATAATGATTTTGAATGATCACATGGAACATTTCTAATGGATAATAATACTTCTATGAAAATAAATTAAAAAAACATGAATTTTTAAAAAAGGATATTAATTGAAAACTATATTGATATTCTTGTAAAAAAAATTCAAATCATTAAACACATAACATGAGGAAAATATCCTTTCCACATTGAAAATTTATGTTTAAATAATATAGCGTTTTAGAAACATTTTGATTTAAATATATCCTTGAAAACATATAAGGGAATATTTTCAAATCATATAAGAATATATTGATAAATTAAAATAATTTGAAAACCAATATTCTTTAAATCGTATAAATGAATCCTACAAAGTCATTGAATTTTTTGTAAATGTAAAACATTTTTTTAAAAAATCGTTTGAATACATATAAATGATTATTTGAATAAAATTTACAATATATATCAAAACATAACACTTTTTAAAAAATATATTATCCATGAAAATGAATATCAAATGTCAATTATAAATATTTTTTTGAATTTTCAAAATACATTGTTATGAAATACGTAGATATCTGACCAATGAGAGAAAAAAATGATGATATTTTTTTAACAAAACTTAATTATCAGAAATAATAATTTGCGGGGTAATAGTAAAAGTACATTAATATATTATGAAAATTAGAAAGAGAATAAATTTCAATGGAATTATTGAGAAAAGGATCATAATATTTCATTAATGTAATCAAAATTGCAATCAATCACAATAAAGGATGAGATTGTATCAATAGACTCTAAAAAAATTTATACATTGGAACATAATCCGAATGACATAAAAAAATTACATGAATATTTTAATATCATGAATATAATCAGATTAATGGTATAAAATATCCAACGGAATTATATAAACTCATCAATGAAAAATGATGTAGAACGTGTAATGTGTTGCAAAGAATAGAAATTGAGACAAAATTAATTTACCCATTTACTAAGTTTTGAACTATAAACCCCATGAAATAGATATCATAAAATATATTTCTAAATAACCATATATTTAATTATAATAATTGTATAATAAATTCTTGAGTAGTATATACCCCACATATAATTAATGAGTGGTGAATATGGCATAATTCTTGTAGAAATAAAATTGAAACTACAAATTCCCTTAGTACCTGATTAAATTTTGAATAATGATTCCCATGAAAAAATAAAAAAATAAAAACACATAATACCATAAAATAAATTAAATCAATTAAATAACACGTATTAGTAAATTATATAGAAAAAAACATGAATCATGTGGTGAATATCTCTTATATCTCCCAAAAATAAAAAGTGATATGAAATTGACATACCATAAGTATTGAATATCATCATACTTATTCAAACATATTGTATAATAAATATATGTTTATTATAAATCTATAATCAAATCATATTAATTTATATAAGACCATATATGATTTAATTATTTTTTTAAATTCTCACTTATTAACAAATTCATGTAAAATTAACCATTCCGGTAAAAACCAATTTGATGTTCGGAAATGTTTTGACATGTTAATATTGGTCCTCATACATAGATCATAAATTCATTATTTCTATAATATAAAACATCACATAAATATCATAAATATTTAGAATATATGTATTTATAGAGATATATAAAATAAAAATATAAGAAATGAATTACAGTGTTCATGGAGATGATATGTTGAAATTACTCATGATCATTGTTTCCTTTTTCTTAACATATTTTTAAATAAATAAATTTATATGATATATATACTATCATTAATTTAATATTATAAATTAATAAGTTGATATATGTCACATATGATTATTAATATCCTCATTAAAACATTACTTGTATTGCATGAACATATCACAATGCTTTGAGGATGCTGTTGTCCACACATCCGCAAAGAGAGTTTTTGTTTTTCAAAACATTTGTAATCCTGAAGAGATGTTTTAAATAATAAATCAAAAATAACAATTAAATATTAAATATAATATATATTATATAAAAAAGTGTATTTCTATCATTATTCCCATCCTTGAATGGTTGTAACGGAAGAATTAATGACCTTAGTTTGCAGGGCGGAAATCCCCAAGACACATGATCGATGATTGCAAATCACATTTGATGGGCATTTTTGTGGATTTATGTGACAACCATAACATAAAAAAGTCTAAATGTATTTACAATTATGAGTTTATTTTATAGTCATTTAATAATAATAATTTAATGGGTGGATAATAAAATAATATAAAGAATCTTGTTGAAGGATGTTTCTCTTCCTTTGTTAACTCATTTTGGTTTGCACTAATGGGATTCCATAATGTATTTATTCCCAAAGCGAGTATCATCATCTGAATGGATAGAATTTGGGTGATTATATTGATATTGTTTTTATTTTAAAATGTGCATGTGTGGGACAATAAAGTGAGGGGGGAGTGTGAGTGTCCTTTTTATAATGGAGGAGTAGTGGATCTTTTTAAAATTTAAAAAGGTAATCAATAATTAGAGGTATCACGTAAATAAAAATCATAAAATATGTTTTCATATTATACCCAATGGTATATATGGTCAATATATGGATATAAAATGACTTTTGGAAATTTTTCTATGTTATTTGGCCCCTTTAGTTAAAATTAATGACTATGTACACTCGTTTTTTCATTAATCACTTTAAATTTTTTTATATTAACTAATATTTTTGGGAAAAAATAATTTGATCTTGTTATACACTAAAATTTTTTCTAAACCCAAATATGGAATAAATTTTTACAAATTCCAAACATTAAAGTGGTAAAAATTATTTTGAAAATAATCTCACAATCAGGATGAAACAGTGGGTTTTTTAATTGAAAATGTTCGAATGTTTGAATTGTTTTTATATCTTATCTGAATTTGAAACTAGTATCAGTAAAATAGATTGTATTAATATAGTTATATATTCTATGAATATACATTAGAAACAATTTATAGTAAAATAAACTATATAAATAAATTAAAGGAAAATTTTCTTTTCAATTAAATTTTAGTGATATTCATTATGCATCCAAAAGTGAATCTTCTTAGAACAATATAAAAAGTTTACAAAATTAATATTTTAAATTAATATTTAAAAATGATGTTAATATCTGTAAATAAAAATTATATATGTTTCAAATATTATATTTAATATTTTGGTGCTATTAAAATGTAGTAAAATTTTCCTTTTGAGAAATACATCATTCTACCCAAAAATATAGATTAATTCTTATCTTATCCAAATAAAATATATTGGATTCATGTCTACAAATTTATTGAATTTATAATATATATATATATTATTAAAAACATTCATCAAAAGTTCTTTGTTTAATGCTGGGAGATAAAATATTTTTTTTACAATTATTAATGAATTTTTTATAAAATGAATTTCTTTATTTTTAGATTGTTCTTAAATAAATTTTTATTTTATTTGTAACTATATGAATTATGTTAAAAAAATATTTAATTCATATTTTCATTGATTAGTTAATATTATTAATAGCATCCATTCCCATTTCATAGAGGTTACTATTAGAATATTTTAGTTCAGAAAAATCTGACATTATGTATAAGGAAATACGATAAAAAAATATTATGTGCCACAAGAAAATAAAAGAGTTGAATGTTGTGAAATCGTAACATGATGATTCATGAAATGAAATAAAAAATTTGTTCTTTCCTATAAAATAACCAATATTTAGTGTGGAATGAAATTAAAAATGTTCAAAAAACTAAAAAATTCACAAAATATAAGGGTGTTACATTTAACCCCATTATAATGAATGTAATCATTGAATTAATCTAGTAAAATAATATTTTTTTGATTGAATATTTTATTCACTGAAAACGAAAACATAAAAATGATTACTAAACATTCCATTATGACAAGAATATAAAAAAATTATTACCAAAAGTAAGTCATGATTAGGATTCCACATATGAAAACATATTTGGGACGTGAGAACATGGAGATAAAATACAAATCTAACTATAAATGTTTGATTTATACAAGTAAGGAACATTGTATGGGGAATATTAATGATCAAAAATATGTAAACCAAATAAGCTTTAAAATGGTCATTTATAACATTAAAATGTAAGTAACATAATGTTTTTTATCTAAGACCCTTTGACTAATGTTTATGAATTTTAACAAGTATATATATTTACAAGAATATTGGAAAACCACACCCATTATTCTACACTTATAGATTTACACTTCAATTATTTTTTCAGTAAATGATGTTTAATTATTCATTTCTAATGCTTTAGTAGATCATTAGATATATAAATATAATGATAGGTTATTCCGTCAATCTCAATCAAAATTGAATGGTTAGAATAAGTGATCCAATATGAATAAATCCTTATATTGAGAGTTCATACATTAATCACTAAAATACCATCCAAGAAATAAAATAAATAATTATTTAAATGGTAAACCTTATAGAAATTCTGAATAATGAATGTCCAAAACTCCATAATTAAGGTAACTACATTTCTCAAAAATAGCGTAGCAGTGATCATATGTTTATTATAAAGTATCCATTGTTTTTCACATACCAAATATGTGAATTCATTCATCGTGTATTCTCATTAAATATATTATTAACCACAAAATATTTTTGAAAACATGAATTATTTCTTATTATAATGATAGTTGGATATATTTCATAAGGCTAGAAATGTTTAAACTCTATCTCTGATAGAAAAAACCACTTTTTCAACCAAAGGTAAATCCGTTCCAAGGTAATCAATATCATCGAATTTTCTAATTCATGTTCAATGTATCATTATAAAAACATAATTTATAAAAATTATGAATAAATTATGGGTTATATATCCCTTAATCTTGTGCTTCCAATGAATATCCCCTTTACATTAAATCAGTTTTATAGTCTATTGGATGCATCCAATATATTATTGTAAATACTTAGTAAAAATAGTAAACTACACATTCCTTATATAATTCCAAATTCATAATTATTGAGTCAAAATACATAAAAATGGTATATAATTTCACTTAATCCTTATTATATTAGTAAGGAAACATCATTCAGTAAATTACTACCACATTCCTTACACATTTCACCTATAGTCACATCATCATCAATAATATAATCATTAATCATACAACCTTCTTGATTCTCCATGGGATCATTCAACTTAAAAAATCAGTTTTCATAATTCCATATTAACTAATCATTTAAATAATTTAATCATCTATTATTTCATATGGATTTTTATTCTCATTCATTTTGTTAACCAAAATTTTCATTTTTCCCTTTTTAGATTCATTTATTGTTCCCTTCTTTTCCAAAGTCAAAATTTATTACTGTTCCCATAAGTCATTCACATAGGTGATGAATTAAACATTCTTAACACCAAGGAAACTCAATACTGTTTCCACCATTGCTTCCATCAATTTAAGAATCATTAAACTCCATCATTCTATTATTTTGCTATCGCAATTGTTGGTAATGGTATATATTGTTAATCTTGTTCCATGAAAAATGTTTATACCTGATCATAATATAATTATCTCTTGTGATCACTTGAATTGACTTATCACTAGTAAATTTTCTGTCACATTCAATTTTAACCCAATATATTCTAGTTCCCACCATTGACCAAAACCCGAAAACATTGTGCGATTAGCACATATCATAGTAGAAGAACTCAATATTTCGAATAAACACTTATATAATGGCTAAATTATGAAACCTAAATCATTAATCAATAAAACCTTAGGTTTAATTTTTTTTATTTATAGTCATATTAAATTTTAATCCTTCATTATGGTTTGTAAAGAATTATTGAATTCCCAAATCATATACCATGATAATGTCAAATCGGGTGTGTGGTAAAGCCCATTAGCTTGCCTAAAATCCTGATCAAGAATATTTCACTATGTAGTTTTTGGGGTTGTTTCCACTATGTCCCTATATTCTAGAGCCACATCAATTTGTATTATCCTGAATGGGATGTATTGGTAGGAAACCACTCAATACATTCATTACCAAAATTCAAGGACATTTTCATAAACATTAACTCATCCTCAGACATGCCTTTAGATACATCAGAAGACATATCCTTTCCTATATTCTAGGGGATCTCTCTAATGTAATCTCATATATCTTTACCATATTGACTAAATAGTTTCATTTATGCCATCTATAGTGACTCATACTTAACATGTATGAATATATCATCTTTTTATATGAATAATATGAAAATTAAAAAGTACCTGACTGAGGTCTATAATAGTATAGTGTCTTTGGAAACACGGAGAACATACTTTTAATTTTTTGAAACATCTTGAAAATATCACAAAAGGATCTTCCCATTTATTACTCATACTCACTTACATTTTTCAGAACTTGGGGAAAGTGAACATAAGAATGCGGCGATCTTTAATTCGTAGTAAGGTTAAATAATGGAGATACATAAGCATAATATGAGAATAATAGTCTGAGAACATGATAATATCATTTATTGATTATACCCAACATATAAAATATAATATAAAGAAGCCATGTAATAATTACTGGTAGATCATTAAACATTAATCAAAAGGAAATGAAGATAATAATCTATTTGATTTTTAAATTGGATTAGAGAATAGAGTTTACATCATTCATGTAAGAATATAGAATAATTCCACATAAGTAAATTCTTTTTTAGAAAACCTATAAGGGAACTTCATGGGGGATATACATACTTGTAAAGACACACCAACATCCCCAGTCACAACCTTTTACATGTAATGGAATTGATTCATTCCCTAAACCATATTAGTATTCATGGGTCAATCCCAATACCATCTTAGTAGTCAAGGTTCAATCTGAAGAACATCTTATCAGACAATTTCCTTCCCTAAACTGAGTTCACACGCCATTATAGTCATTTAATTTTCATGAGATATAAATATTTACCCTATAAATTGGAAGGATATATATGAACCATCCATCACATAATGAAATCATAATGTGTGTGCCTTAATTTTATATATGATTCATCTTATGATGACCCTACAAATAGATTGGTTTCATTAATATAATTCAATGTCTATGGAATTAAATGGGACTCATAACCATTTATCATATCATAACATGTGGAATATATATATTTCTCATAATTATTTTTTAATAGAATTACCAATTAAATGAAGTAGTTTTCATTGTATTTCTATTATGATATAACAAGTGGGAGGGAAAATCATTTCATAAACAACATGTCGTCATCAATATAAACCATTATAAGAAGTAGTAATAGTGGTTTCATTGGATCACATCCCTATTAAATCATAGACTATATCAACACATGAAATAACAGATGGAGAAGGATTTTGATGTACCATATGGATCATTACCTAAACAATATAATCTTTCCGTGAAAATCACTTTTTCAAAAACACATTAAATATTTTCAAAATCCATTTCACTAAAAACCAATATTAAAGTCATTCAAAAAAATTATTAATAATCACATAAAACATTTCATGGTGAAAATTTCCATTCCAATTTGAAAGCATATTTTTATATAAAAAACATTTTGAAAACAATTTTCATTTAAAAATAATCTTCATAAAATATTTTTTAAGACTTTAAAACCATTAAAATAAGTTTGAAAACTTTTTACCTTGAAAAATTATGGAACAATTTTTTATTATCATTTAATGTAATTATTTACTAGAAAACATTTTTGAAAACAATTTTCAATGGAATATTATAAATAAATCATTGAAAATAAATTAAAATAGACAACTTGAAAATTAATTTCACTAGAGAAGGATCTGAAAATACAATTTAAAAAATTATAAAACAATTTTAAAAATTATTATAATCAATGAACACATATTTCCGAAAAAAGTGATAATTAAAGATATATTTTAATAAAAATATTTCATAATTATGTTAAGTTCCTATGTGTGTGAAATTGGTACCATTACCCAAATATTTCAATATTAATTATTTTATATGAAAAATAGTGAGAATTATTTATTAATGGATTTTAATTCTTCACTAATGGAAGCATAATCATAAATAATCTTGATAAATGATGAGATTGTAACAATAGACTCTGAAAACATTGGTAATGTTAAACCATAATACCCATGATGTAATAACACTAAATAAATCATTGAATATCATGAAATAAAATTTATTCTTGATATAACATATCAATGGGTAGTATATACACCGCACAAAAGAATATCCGTTCATAACATGACATGTGTATCAATGATGGGAAGTTGAGAAAAAATTACATTACCAATTTGGTATCTTTTGAAATATAAAACACATGAAGGAGAGATCATAAATTTGATATATAAAGACCCATAATGTAATTTATTATAATAAAACAATTAAATAATGGGAATTATGTACACCATAGAAAACAAATGATTGGTAAATATGGTGTATGTCTCAAATAGAAAAAAGTGAGACTAAAAATCCCCTTACTAAATGTGTAACATTTTAGTTTTGATCCCATGAAATAATAAAATCAATTAAGACATTAATTATTAATAAAATTCAATTAATTATATAACATTAAATAGGTATATTCATACACCAAAAATAATATACCAGTGTTGGATATGGTATGTATCTCATAGATATAAACTGTGAAGAGAAATTCATTTACCTTAAGTATTGACACTCATCATACTTATTCAATCCTATTTTATAATAAATATACGATTATTTTAAATATATATAATATTAATATTCTTTTATATAATAAAATATATGAATTAATTATGACTTAATAATACCCTTTTACTAACAATTACATTTTAAAAAAAATGTTTCAGTTAATAACCATTTTTTTTCAAACATGTTTTGACATGATATTCATGATCCTTTAATATCATGGTAATCTTTTTAAAAGAATGTAAATAATGTTATAAATTTATTATATATTAGTTATATATATATATATATTAATATATAAAGGATTTAAATATGAAATTGAAAACATTTTTCATGGAGATGCTAGGTTGTAGTACACCGTAATTTTGTTTCCATTTTGATGTCAAATATTTAATGAAATAAATGAGTATGATATATATGTGTGTGTGGGTTAGAAATTTTGTATTATATTTCCATTAGAATTATTTTTTCATTTGTATCCCATATTTTTAATCAAACCATCCTTAATACATTGCATGTATAGAGTAAATGAATCATATCACTTTAGGGAGGTGGTAGTCCACTTGTCCACAAATTAAGTTATCAACTTCGCAAAAAATGGAAAGACTGAATGTTTTTGTTATATACTAATTAATGAAGAAATAAGATATCATATATAAAATATAAGTCATATAAAAATATATATTATATCATTATTCCAATCCATGAGAGGGGTAATGGAATAACAAATGATATACATTCGCGGGGTGGGAGTCTGTTGTATAAATGAATGATGATTTTGAATCCAATTTAAGGTGGGTGTGTGTGAGTGAAGATAATACCTTTAACATTAAAACGTCTCAAAATATATATAACAGTAATGTTTTTATATAATCATAGAATAATAATAATTTATGGCATGGAGAATTAAATAAAACAATAGTGATATTTGAAAGATGTTACATATTCTTTGGGTAACAGCTTTTGGTTTGCGACAAAGGGTTTTCTTGGATGATTCTCTACAAAAAATGGGGCTTCTAGAATGATTTAAGCGATTTATTGGGCATATTTTTTCATGTTTGTTATGAGGCAAATGAATTTATTTGTTTAAATATTTTAGGGGTTTTGTTTCGTTTTTATGGTGATTGAGAAGTTGTTTTCTTGTAAACATAAAAACATAAACATTATTGAGTGGTATCACTTAAATAAAATGCCTCATATAATATTCCATTTTGGATAAAATGGGGTATATAGTCTATATATTACTATAAAAATGTATTTTTGACATGTTTATATGGTATTTTCTCTTTATGTTAATGTTTAACCACTTTGTAAACACCATTTTATATTAATTTCTATAATAAATTTTAATTAGATTCGCTAATATTTTGGTCATAAAATAAGTTGAACATATTATAAAATATATATAATTATATGTCCAAAGAATGTTTCTATTTTTTTAAATTCCAAATATAGAATTGGTATAAAGTATTTTAAAAATAATCCCAATAATAAGATGAATCCAAGTGTTTGTAATGTGAAAATGTACAAAAGATTGGATTGTTTTTTATCTAATTTCAATGTGACAATTTATTTTATTACGTAAATATTTATTAATAATGTTATAGTTTATATTAATTTACTTTAAAAAACAAATAAAATATAATTTATCAATATATATAAATTATATGAAGAAGTAGTTTTCAATTATAATTCTTTGTTTTACATTATTCACCATAAAATTAAATTTCTCAGAACAATTAAAAAAATTACCCCAAAGTAAATTATGATTTTATTATTTCAAAAATTAATTTTATATATTTAAAATAATAATTATTAAATTTTCAAAAAAATATATATTTAAAATAGGTGAACCATTAAAAGGAAATATAAGTACATTTACAAAAAATTAAATATTCTTATTCATAAAATTCGATTTATTCTTATCCTATATATATCAAATCATTTAGATGAGTGTAATAAATAAAAATTTATTATATGATATATTTATTAAAAACAATAATCAAAAGTGGAATGTTTAACTTATTTAGATAAAATATTATTTGTATATAAAATAATAGTTTCCTTAGAAAAGGAATTTCATTATTCTCATAAATATCATACATTTATTTTCAACTAAATAATCAGAAAAAGAATAATTTTATAAATAATTTTAAATTATATTTTCACATTTTTGTAAATATAGTCCATAGATTCTATTCCAATGTCTAGATGGTAACTATAATCATATTTTAATAATAATACTAATAGTATATTTTTTTCGGTAAAACACTACATTGTGTGTGAAATTAAAAAAACCTAGGATTGTGTTTACCACAAGAAAATATAATTTTTGAAATACGTGAAATATTTATTTGGTTTTTTATTAAATTCAATAATTTTTTTTTAAAAATAACACAATCTATATTTAGTGTTGTGTGAAATACAAAATATTAAATTATATCTAAAAAAATATTTCACAAAATCAAAATGAGTTAGAGATTAATCATTTATCTCTTACCTATTTCAATTAAATTACATTTTATCTCACTCAATTATGAATATTGACCCAAGGTATTGTAAAATTCATTCCTTTTCCATGAATTATGTAAGAATGTTCAGAATCTCAATGTAAACACTTCTCACCCTCTAATATTTTCCATTCTCTATATATTTTTGTTAATCACATGTTGACCATTATAAATTGATAAAATAATAATGATCTATATAATGAAATGTTTCCTTATTTATGTAATATACATTACCATCCCTTTCCAATATTCAATGAACATAGTGAAAATGTCAATCGTGTATATGTCCGGATTACTGCCTCTATGAAAAAACATATTCTATCTTATGTTTCCACCCTTCATAGATGGTTATAATGGTACTATATTAAGATGTATATTATTACTATTTACATAAAAAGGGTTTTTATTTTATATTTCAGAACCTCATAAAAATGATAAAAATTAACAACTGTTTTAAATTCAGTTGTCTAAAAAGGAAATCATAAACGGTAAAAATAATCTCATTATTTTTCAATTAACTTTATAGATGACATATTATTTTTATAAATCATTAAAATTTTGATATATCATACTAATAAATTCTAAATAATTTCATTTTTATCATGTACAATGAAATTATAAATAAACCGCATCATAATCCTCTATTAATTAATGTTTATTTTTGTTTGGGATAGTTTAACATTCTACTTGAACAATGACCCAAATTATTATGAAGGATGACTATTGGAATATAATTTTTAGTAATATATGATATAGTAATGTTAATAATTGTATATTATGGGTTCATTAATGATAACATATATAAAATTCATCAATTAAGATACTGATGTAAAATTGATAAAATTAATGAAACATTCTCAAATTTGATTTTATTTTTAAGGGTCATAATGAATAATATAATAGGATTAAATTATGTCATTATAAATGATTATAGATAATAAACAATATTATTTTGTATAATCTATGAATGATGGAATTTCTGAAAATAATGAATGATGATGCTGCTATTATGAAACAATTTCAAAACAATCACCATATATCACACCCGACAAAGAAAATAAAAATTAACAAATGGATATAATTGTATTGAAAAAATCAATATAAGTATAAAAACGGTTTTGGTTATTAATAGGGTTCTAAATAATTTGTTTATATATTCATATTTCTTAAACATGATCTTACATCACATTTGAATATGTTAGGAATCATGATAATGGTTTCTTTCCCTTGATAATTTATCCCTTATGACACAATTCATATTATACAACATGTTTTAATGAGAATCGTGTTTCTAATTCCCATTTAATATTTCTATAATGATCAATATTCTGTCCTCCAAGGGTGTTTTAATTTAATGGACCTACTGTAGTATGACATTCATGGATATAATTTATGATATATCAGTGTATAGAATTTATTATTTAAATATACATTTATGATTACTTTGATCGTTAAATTTTCCATATTATATATTGTATTTTATATTATTATCTTTTTAAATTACATACCCTATAAAATAAAAACTTATTTTATAAAATGATTACAAAATTAAACTGTATCATTCGTTTGATTAACTACCATTGATTCTAATGAATCATTTATTATGTGTCTATATATTTCATCCCAATAATGTTTTCCTCTTTTTTCTGGGAGAATATTTATCATTTCATACATCTGATCTTATTAATTCACATCACCAATATTAAAAAATATATATTATTTGTATATTTACATTATTGGTTTACAATAAATATATTTAATGACATTTAAATTCTTTTACATCCATTAACAATGAGTTGGTTTATAAACCAAAAAAAATTTCTTTTGATAACTCTTATATATATATTGAAATAATTAATATTGATGATTCCTTTTGATAAATTGTATTCACTTTATCTTTTATTAAATGAATTTTTTATATATACAAAAAAACTATTATTTTTCAACTATGAAAAAAGTTTTTTGGAGTAATATTATAGATTTTCTTAACATTTTCCTCATTGTAAACATAAGTGTTATTTTAAAATACCCATTGAAGAGATATAATTTTTGGTGTCATTCATTTATATTATCAGGGTAAAATTTGGTGTTACTATTTTCAAAATTTTCATGTTCTTCTAATTTTATTTTAATATATAAAATGTGAATTTTTTTAATTCTAATATTTTAGGAAACCCATTTTATTTTCATTTTTTATTATGATGTTATTAATGAATAATTTTCATGTGGAACACATATGTATTCATTATTAGGGGTGTGACCAATATGACCATTTAATTCATTGTTTAATATATTATAACTAATTTTATAATATAGAATGTTTTTTACTATTTATAATAAATAACAAATGGAAGATCCTTAAGGAATTTTTATAATAAAATAAATGGTGAGCCTTCGTGAATATGCTTAAAAAATAATGGGTGATACTTCCTGAGTATGATAAAAACTAAAGGCTGGTCATTCCTGGATATTCTCAAAAACTAAAGCATGATTATTCCCACAATATTATATGGGATATGATTTTTTTGTAACATGATTGAACCATATGCTCATATTATGCTTATATATGATCATTTATTATTATTTTTATATTATTACCCTCACTAAGAATAATAACTTGAAAATTAATTTTGTTTCCATTTACCCAGTTTATGATAAAAAGTAATATTTATTTTTTATCTTGAATATAATAATTTATTATATATTTAATAAGAAATAATGAATTCTTATAACATTTAATTGAGTTGATTATAGAGTCTGTGAAATTTCATTTCATTGAAAATATACAGATGTTTAGTTACTCAATATATGGTATAAATTATCTATAACTATAAACCTAAATGTTCATTAGAATGTATTGTAAGGAAATATTTATTTAAGTAATATATTTGAGATGGTTACATTTCACATTTTCATAGTTGGTAATATATAAGTGTTTATATTACATTAGAATTTATGATATTAGTTTGGAATAACAATAGGGTAGTTTGGTTCTGTTTGAAAAAAAAATTAATTTAATCTTTTACATTAGTTGAGGTGATACTGAATGTTTTAGGAATTAATTAATGATAACATTAGAGAAATCCATTGGGTTGTGTCTAAGGTATAATTATAGGTGTAGGATAAAATCTTAGAAATTTGGTTACGTTTTTAGTTCTATGTAATAAAATCCCAATATAAATACCATTAGTGGATAGATTATTTTAAAATGGTTGACCTATAGGTAATAACCCCAACAAGACTGAGTTGGGAATAAAATTATTCATCACTTATTGCAGGAAATATATGCCTAACTAGACATTTGGTTTGACAGTACCATGGGATATGGTATTGTTAATTTATTTTATTTATAACAAAAAAATTTAAAAAAAAATCAGAATGATGTTTACTAATTTTGATTCAGAACCAAATAGAGAATTAAACAAGAGAGAACCTATTATAAAATAAACAATATCATTGGTTCAAAAAAATATCATATGTTAAATATGATGTTTTCTAAGGGGAATGAAGTATCTAATTTATGTTCTTATATTCTTATATTGGATATTAGCATAAAATATTGTGTTTTTTATTTAGATAAAACATGTTCACAAAAATAAATATGAGAACATTATATAACTATAAACCACTATGTATTATATATAAAAAGTGATGAATACTTAATGGTTAATGAGTTTATCATATACCTATTATCGTGGTAAATGTAAGTTTCTTGAACTTAATAATGGTAGAGTGGTAGATATTTTTAATGGATGAAATACCAATACTCTTATATATTTTAATTTGTAAGTGATATTTATTTATGACCATCATGCATATTTGGAATGTTGTGATGGTTATGGGAAACATATATTGATTTTTATTGATTGTATTTAATTTAATGAATTGCTGAAATATATTAAATTATATTAATAATCATTCAAAATGATTTTGTAACAAGGTAATATTTTTTGGACAACTATTAGAGAACATGTGATTTATTTATATTCAACTATTATGATTAAAATTTACATGATGTTGATGTAATAAGGGTATAAATAATTTAGTTAAAAATTAGTAAGATTTTATTGATACCACGAGAAATGTTGAATCATTTTATATACAAATTTTCCATTATATTTTGGGTAGTTTTAATCATAATTGTTAGGATTATGAATTATATTAACTAGGGTGTGAATTTATAAACTAGCAGTAAATATATTTGAGGGTTAAAGGGAGAGTTAAAAAATTGAAAAATATACATATTAGTTGTGTTTTAATGTATCTTATGTTATTATGTTTTTGGAATTGTAAGTTATAGAAAATATCATTTTAGGATTAATACATGTATTTTTATATGATTGTAGGAACGAACAATGTATTTTAAAGAAAACATAATAACCAAATATACTATAAGAGAGTATGGTAGATAACATATGATATATGATGAATAAAATAATTACTATTTTTTGGTTACCAACCCCTCATTACACATGTTATTAATAATATGTATTTGAGAGTATGTAATTTATTTAATGAGGTAAATAGTGACAACCCAATATTTTGGAACATATACAATAATTAAATCATCAATATCTTGTGTCACATAAAACTATTAACTATTGGAACACACGAATAAAATGAAAAATGAAATATATTACATACATACACAATCCAGTACCTTTAAACACCCTTTTCATGGTTGGATAACATGGTTAGACAAACCATGAACCAACCATGTTTTTTCCTCTCTTGCATTTTTCATGGTTACTCCTAGGCTGCCACCTGTTTTGGAAAAATTGTGATCCCTAACCATGAACCTAACCTGATCCCACATAACTACATTCCACATTTCCAATAGATGTTTCATGGTTTCTACTAACACCTCTAAAATATTAAACTTTCATAAAATACCCAACAATATGAAATAATTCCACCTAACACCCTCAAACATCACCCAAACAGTCGAAATACATAGAATACATAAATAATATGTTATATAAATGAAAATAGGGGTGTTAAATTATCACCACCATTGGTGTTTCCTTCCAAAAAATGTGTAAAAACACCATTTCCTGGAATGATTTCACGACATTTCTTGACGAATTCATTCTGTCGTTTCTAATATTCCTCATAAATTTGGGAACATTTCCACAAACCCCACAATCGACCAATTATTTACCCATGATATAAATTATCATTCATATCCATGATCCACACTAGAACAAGAACAAATTAAGAAACCAACTCTAGGTTAACAAGAAACAATTGAATCAGAAAGTCTTGATCAGGCTGATACTTTTTCAACAGAGACACATGGAATCAAGTATTCACAGCACTATACTGTAGTGTCAAATCCAACCTATATTCCACATCACCAAGCCATTAAAATATGTAAAATGTTCCTATAAATCTGGTAAATTATTTTACATACTTTCCTAAACAATGATACACATGTATAGGATAAAGTCAAAATAACACTAGATCACTCACTTGGAATTACAATGACCATACATAATGATCTAATGATGAGTTAGGACGAATAAGATTCGTTGCCATTATCTTTTAGATTAACATAATAGTTTTTCCCTATCTTGTAAATGATTTATCATAACCAGTGAATCCTCGCCTATTTACACCCATCAAACTGTAGAATGACACAGATCCCAATTAAAGGCTTAAAAAAGAGACACATGAATCGAGGCCTAATAACTATTGTTATATTGAAACTCAAATAAAGGTATATTGCCTTTCTTTGAGCCCCAAAAATCAATTATACAAGTCTTAAATATGTCATACAATGTTTTTATATTTATTTTATATTTTTCATCAGTCTTGGGATGATATTCCATACACATGGTAAACTGAGTCCCAATTGCATGTTGTATGAATTTCTAGAAATGATACATAGACCACAGGTTTCATTCTAAAACAATAGAAACTGGTACACTGTCAATATTTACAAATTTAGGGATATAGATTTTGGAAAATTTCTCTTACACAAGAGATTCATGAATAGAGATGATATGAGGTGACATTGTGTGCTGATCTAATTCCAATCATATAGTATCATGTTTTTGAACCATCCTTGGGAGATCTTCCCCAATATCTGTAGCTAAGTAATCATATGTTCAAATAGGAATTGTGAAGGACACAAAATATCTACTATTTACCGATTCTCTTCCTTAACCTACTAACAAGTTATGAATATCAAAAAATACCCAACCACCATTTCTACCATACCAACCTAATGGAATTGTTCTTTAAAAACATTATACATAATATAAATTCTTGGACGAACAACCCATATACCGTGTTGGTAGGAATGAAGTGGATGTTCTTGAAAATTCATAGGCATGACCATCTTATTGTGAATCCACAATACTAAACTACCATATAGCTTATTTCCTTTAATGGTCTCCCACCTTTGAGTTATGACCGCATCACAACACATTTAAAATAACGTTTTCTTACTCATTATCCACATCTAAAAAATCTTGAACAAATAAAACTTTAATGAAAACTACTACACTGTTTCCATCTTCACAATCCATGTTCATTTCAGTTATGGCCGACATTAAATACCACTGATCTGAAGTCACCTTTTCCAATTGAACATATTAATTTAATCTTAGTGAATAGACTACAATGTTTATGTCTCTAGGTGTATACACTAGGTCAAATTCAATAATTTTAGTGATAATACACCCATCTTCTTTATCATGGGATAATATAACATTATTAGAAAATATGATTCAAACTCTTGTGATCAATAACCACTATAAATTTATCGCCAAAGAGGTCATGATACTATGTCATTAATTAATATACTAAAGTTTCTAACTCTAAATTTTTTGGGTAGTCTTATTAATCAATTATAACTACCATGATCTATATTAATCGTCATGATCTCCTTGTATGATAAAACATCCCAACACAAGTCATGCAGAATAGAAGTATACCATGTACCCTAATACTAATTCCAACAAAATCATTATTGGTGCGGATGTAAGGTTAACCTTTACCTATTTAATTGACATATGAAATTAACCATTCCATTAAGATGGAACATTTTACTGGTCAATGTTTTCATAGGTGATTGTAGTTGTTAAAAGTCATGAAATAATTGTTAGAATTGACAAACTAATCCAAGAAAACTATGTATCATAAAGAAATTCATATTTTCAAAATATAATAACCTATATCTTTTCAAAATATATAGATTCACATATTTTAGAGACAACATGGACATGGAAATAGACATATTATATCCAAACATCACACTTTGATAATATTATCATAGAAACGATGATCCTTCCAAATTCAAAACATTTTCCCCAAGTGATTATCATTATAAAAAATTTTACTTGAATACACCAATATATAATCCAAAAACACCCCCAAAAAAGAATCCATATATTTTGAAAATATATTATTATATAATCCCATAAATTATTTTTGGTAATTTATATCAGAAAATGGTATAACCACATCATTACAATGAGCAAATCTTATTTTAAATGTTATCTTAGGAATTTCCTCATTCTGAACCCACAATTAGTGATATCTGGATTATAATAAAATTTTATAGAACATATGTTCTCCCTAAATTGATGAAAATGGTCATTAATTTTTAATGTTGATACCAATTAATTATAATAACTTGGTTAGGCTTATGATAATTAACACAAAACTAAAGAGTTCTATCTTCATTTTTGATAAAAAAGACAGGTTATGCCCGAAAACATGTCAAAGGATGAATGAACATGCATTTTTCATGGTCGCATAACTACAATATTAAATCGATTAAATTTATTTGTTCCATCTAGTATGATAGAATATAAACTGAACTGGTCCCAGATATGATATCAATTGTAATATCATCTTCTCTCAGAGGTGGGAAATCGATAAAATTTTCATGGATAACATTATGGAACTAGTTGATACCCCTTGGAAAAATGTTGTTCTAGATCTCTTCACCTTATTCTATGGTCAATGATTATAAATAATATGAGATCATTCCATCTTCAAGTTCAAAAAAGGCCATTACATCATCCATTACATTCCAGTATCCTCTATAGAGATGCATTATGCAATTTTTAGTCGTAAAACAAACCTTTTCTATATATCAATCGATGTGATCCTATAATAGAATAAAAAATATACACCCAATATTATTTCATATAAAAACATCACAAGAATAGATAAATCTCATATCTACTAAACTCCCTCAAAATATATAGAACAATTGTTACACATAAATTATTGACATCTATTTGACCTATATGAGTTTGAAGCATCAAAATATATTGAATAATATCAACATAAAAACCCATAAAATCTACAAAATGAGATGAAATAAAATAATGGGATGAAACTATAAGAAAAAATGATTTCACAAGGGTATAGTTCAAAAAAAATTATACCACACTTCATTTATGGTTAGGATTGGTCATCCACTATCACATTCATAGCTAAATAAAATTTATTATTCACTAATTATTGTGCATTATTATCCAATTAAGACATCCCTGGTTGAGGAGTTTATGGTATTGTTAAAATCACAACAGATAAATCAACAATTCTGAAGATAGGTATTATTCATCCCTTTTTCTATCGAAGCATATGACACCAACAAAACATGAGATGTGCTCTTAACACCAACCCTTGGAGAAAAATAGAAATTGAAATGAAGAATCCCCATTTTCTTTTGATTTTTGAATGTTATAGGTGGTTCCATAATATATCACTTGAAATAGTCCAATAAACCCCATTGGAAGCATCCATGATTACCCATATGTCGTGGAGAAATTTTTACTAATCTAACTATCTAATTCTAAGCACTTCAACTACATTGGATGTATTTTTTCCTCTTTCCCATGTTCCTAGAATTCGAGTTCCCGTCAATTTTCGTAGCTATAAGCATTATCCCTCCACCAATATCTACTATTAATACATTTCTTACACCATATATCTTTTTAAAATATTTATATAATCCATTATGCAAGGAATGTCAATGTCTAAGTTAATCTACAACCTTATCCCCAATTAAATAATTTTCCCTTCAAGGACACACCAAAATTAAATTTGGGTGAAAAGAGGACTACATTATAAAAATAGCTCCACAATCTATCAGAATGGGGTTATCTTACATCAATATGAAAAGATTTTTTATTCCTCAAATCCTGAACATATGAGGATAGATTTATTTGTTAAACATTTCTTTTGAATACTTCCATGTAATACCATGGTCAAATTTATCATGGACTACATTATCCCACCATTGGCATGAAAGATCATCCATCATATACAATGGAACTTGACCTTCAATTCTACTTGTGTTCCTATGATATAAAATATTTTATACAACCTATTCATCCACACATTTTCCTTCTATGGTTCTGAGAAACATAAAATATGGTTGGAATCTAGTTTTGGATCCTAATATAATGATCTATTTCCCTTGGCTCAACTCATTTTTTACCTCTATCCACTGATTTACTAGCTTGTAAAATAATATAAACAAGTTTTTGGTCCACCTATTGCTCCAGTGTAACATCATTTTTATATTCTCCTAACAATTGGTTTCTATGATGCCTACCAGGTGACATTCTTTATAAACATAAAAATATCCTACTTATAACTTCTCTTTCAAATAAAGGCTTCTAAATTTGAAACTATCACATAAAAACATTCACAACATGGATTTTCAAAAATTCATTTTTGATCCCATTTATGAAAAATCCACCATTCTATTGAAAATTAAACCATTTTAATATTACCACTACCATGTTTTTTCAAAATATAAAATTTTAGAATATATTAAATACATTTGTTAAATATATTTTTTTTTGAAAAATGATAAATTATTACTCAAAATAAAATATTCAATCTTATTGGGGAGTGATTTATATAATCCATGTCATGGTCTTATTATTTTATAATCCCACAACAAAGAGAATGAAACTCCAATAAGTGTATTCAATACACTTATGTATCCAATTCCATGGTAACGAGAATTTTAAAATAAATTGTTCAGCTATATATTGTATTCTATACATTTCATATCTCGATAATAAATTTTTTTTTATATTAACCAAAAATATATATTAATATTTAATGAAATTAAAACCCCATAACCAATAAACAAATACCATTTGGCCCAAAAGGAAATACATAATAATTAATATTGGTACCATTTTCATGGGAATTACCGAACAAGCTAGTACCAAAAATTACATCTCACCCCTCCTAATTGGTTTTAGTTGAAGAATAATTGCTACACAGCCTTAAGAAACTTTTCTAAGTCACTAAAGGAAAGAAATAAATCCCACTATCTTCATGAGAAATTAGACGAAGATTTTCCCTTTGAAAAAAGATCAACCAAAACAAACATACCTCAACAAAAAAACACTAATTGATTCATGAACATAATGAAAAAAAATCCACACATAAAAAACCAACTATATAACTGTACCAAGTGAAATCCAATTCCACATTAAATACAAATAGAAGTCAAAACAATCAAAACTCGTAGTCTCCAAAAACCACAACTATGCAAATCCATACAACCTCCAAGCTCAAACTCCTAAATCCATTACCATGTATCATTAACCACCAATAATTAAATTTGAAACATTTCCTTTACATATTCCTAGATTAATGGTATCTGCAAATGTACCAATGTTTACAGACATGGGGGTGGCTAATAAAACATAGTAGGTTTTAAGAAAATTATTTCCCTACTCACACCACTATGATAGAAATCATGGTTACATTTATATAGGCAATTTTACATTAAAATATGAATTATTTTATCTCAAAAAAATGAAGTTTCTATAAAAAATTAATATTCTCAACCTAATCCATTTCAATGGAAAACAACCACACAATTCATTTAACCATTTTATAAATTTTATTTTTGAATTATAGATTCTATTTCCCATAACTAGACATACTCACACTCTCTTGGGTTGACCATTAATTATATAACTTCATGTCTATAACCTGACCCATTGATCGTGGTACATCGCGACCATTATCCATCCCATACAATTCATTAAAAAATAAAACATTCCAAAATCATACCAACCAATAGTGAGAAAACACTTCTGTAAAAAAGTATTTATTGAAAACACTTCCCCTCCCCTACAATTTGTATTCAATAAAACAGAAAATCCATTTTAAAATCAACCATTTTTAATAATAAAACGAATTGAACATTCCAAAAAAACCAATTTCCATAGAGCATCACCAAAGAATGTCATATCAATCCTTTCACATCAAATAGAAAACTAATTTTAATAAAAAATTCAATTTGATATCCTTACTTCATTATTTAATAATATGAGTCAAGAGTGAAGCAACCAACCAGGGTAACTATAGATAAAAATAGATATAACCTGAAATTTCCATGAAAGCTGGATTTAATCTCATAAAATATGTGTTAGATACCATTCCCTGCCATTAAGACAACTAAATAACATTATTAATTTCTTATACTATCATATACATACACTTAACATACAAGATATATGTTTCCAAGAGAATGAATAAGAAAATCTCTAATAAAAAACCATCAATATATTCTTACCACGAAATTTGGCCTTTAATTAACCATTATTTGCAAAAGGATCACCCCCAAATCAAATGGAAAAGACTCCATATCTATTGGAAATAATAAAAACCATGTTTGGGTTAGATTATTTGAAACGTAGATTGTTTTATTGTCAATAAAGAGTGACATACACATTTTAAGGATCCAAATAATAACTGTGTAAGGTTGGATCTCATGGTTATGAAAACCAAGTTCCATCCACACTAATGCTAGATCCTCTAAACACGGTTTCCATGGTTTGATGATATAGTTAAAAGAATCATGATCCAACTATATTTTTCCCCATAACCCATTTTTCATGGTTACTACTTCATGGCTACACAATTTATCTAAACTATGCTGCCTAATCATGAGCCTACCCAGATCACACATTGATAATTTTTAAAATCTATTGGAGAAGATTCATGTATTCAACTAATCTTGATCAAACCATTCACCTCACAAGAAGCCACAAAACATGCTAAAAGTCCACCAAAACCACTTAGACATCACCTGAAAACATTAAAAAAATAAAATACATAATGAAAGTGTTACTAAATTGAATCATAGAGTAATAAATATTTGAACTATATCTTATGTAAATGATTAAGTATATTCGCGAGAAAACATAAATGATAATACAAGATAGTTGACTCCAAAAAAATTAATATAATGAAATATTATTAATAAACATGTGGTAATATGTTCTAAAAGGATAATATAATTTTCTTAAAATATTAATATGTTTATGGTATAAGTGAGTAAAATATTTAACACCATCATATACTTTTTAATTTTGTTTCAAACCTTAGGTATGGGTTTCCCATCTTAGTTTTCCTTCTATGGGACATCTTCCTTATTCACCACTAATCTTCACTAAGTAGTGCATATTATAAAAATTAATCCACCCAATAATTAATATTATGAATTTTAGACAGATCTTGGAATATATATTATGTTCTAACATTCATAGAGATTATATTTTAAATGAAAACAGTTCTATAAGAGTTTATTTCACAATTTCATCACTAGTCGATATTGATTATGTTTAAGTCTCCACATGGGAATATTTATTACATATATTAATATTCTATAATAATACTATAAAAATGGGTTTTAATATTATTATACAATTATTTAAATCCATAATAACATATATTATAAATTATGTATAATATTTTGATATGGTTCTTTATGTCGTTTTAAAAATAATACCTATTTGGATTTTGTTTAGAATGTTAAAGAATTTTTTTAATATGTACACCATGAATTTAAAGTCTATATTTCATGATGAAAAAATATTTTTATGATTATTTTTTAAAATATAATAGTTATTTTTAAATATTATATTTTTTACAATTTATATTGAAATTTTTCTTTTAAAATTTGAATTTTAATATGAAAGGTGTATTTTTATAAATAATGTTTTTAAATAAAATTTTATTCTTCAATGAGAAAGAAATTTAATGTCATTATGTCCAAATTGAGATATTATATATAAATATCATTATTATTCATTATGTGGACGGTTTATGATTAGTTTCACTATGGATACATACATTGAAGAATTCAATATATTAAAGTAGATGGATTAAGATTTGTGTTAATGAATGGTGAGAATATTTAAATCTTAGAATATATTTTCAATAATAATTTCTACATTTTTATTTTTCTACACATTGATATTTTTAATGAATTATTGTCAGATAGTGATATGTGGTGCCTGGAATAGCCCCCAGATTCATCAATACGTTTCATGAGACAAATTTGCTGGCAAAATCAGATGGGTTTTAATGTATAGATTTAAACCTGATTGAAGTTAAATCAGGTGGGTAACTCTATTTTAGATAGATTTTGAATTTAGAAATCATTTGGATAGAACTTTATAGTTTATAAATCTCTTATTATTCATTCCATCAGTGTCAGATTTGTTATAGATATTCTTGGTGATTATTTGATCAGTAGAATATCAATGAATATGTTTAATTTTCAATGGATTATTTATATTAAATTATTAGATTATCATTTTTTTCATTCCATATTAATATAATATTATTGACTTATGTAGAATGTTTTTAGTTATTTATCTTCGATATTGTATATGTATTATTTAATCAAACCTTTCTTTACATACCATTACATAGTATCTGAACCCAGCCCTTTCTTATGTCTTATTATATTTATGTTATGATGAAATAAATTATTACTAATATAATGGATATCATAAGGTGAATAATGAAATTATTGCTTACTATCCTTTTTTTCATTATTATTTAATTTTAATATGACTTTTAATTATATATCTAGTTTTCCAAGACTAATAAAATATTATTTCATTTTGGATTTCATTCCTTGTATATTATTCCAATAAAATAATGTAACAATCAAATATAGTATACAAGGGATAGGGAAATTATTCTTGGTATCAGAAAATGGTTATTAAAAACTGTGGAAACTAGATTTTGGAAAATATAAATAATGGAATATTACCCTATGACTACATTTCTTGAAAAGTATATGTACTTGATAACAGACTAAATATTTGTTAATTACTATAGATATGAATAATTAAAACTAAGCACTCATCAGTTGGGAATATGGTGTGATTATTAAATCTTACTATGAATAATATTTATTTGATACGTAGTATCTCACATAAAATATTTATGTCTGATTATTAACCATCAATGGAAAAAACATAAATGAACTAGTTTAAAATTGAATTTTATAGGAAATTTTTTTATGAGAAACAAAATGTTATTATTACTAGGGAATGTATATTCTCATTAGTTATTATGATATATGATTAAAATAATATAACTTATCAATATATCAGACTCTCCAAACAAGAGAAGGTTAGAGTTCACTAAGATAACCTATTGTTTAATCTATAGAGGAATGATGATTCAATTAACCATATTTTTGGAATGTTAGATGATACACTCTTTATAATTTCCATGAAAAATGAGAAGATTATTTTTATATGTGAAATAATGACACAAATCATTTATTTATCAAGGAAGAATTAACTATTTTGATATTCAGATGGATGACAATAATGTACCCCTTAATGTATTATTGATGATTGATTATTTTAAATGTAGAAAGTATGTGTGTTATGAAAAATGGATATCCTTGGAGGAAATCACATAGAGAGAATTATAAATGTTGAAACAGTAATGGTAATATCATTGTAAATGAAGATATAAAAAATATATTAAGAATGGAATGATATAATGAGTTCAAGTTAATAGTTTAATAGTGTAGAGTACTGATTTAAATTCATTTTTAGATTAAATAATTGTGTTATAGGTGTATTTTTTCATTGAAATAGTGTTATATTAATAATGAAAGGTAAATGGATTATACAACTATCCTTTTTTATTTACTTATTTGAGAGAGTATTCTGAATTGTGCTGATAACTATGAAAAGTGAATTAGTGTAAATTTTATCTTTTTGATGATTCATTATTGATGGATGTTAACCATTAATATTTTTTTGATTATAAGGATATTTTTATGGGATATAATTTGTTTGTGATTTGATGGATTGTATTTGATTTACTATTTTTATGGAATAAACTCAACAACTTGAGGTTTTATTTATTTGAGAATGCACATTTTCATTAATATATTAATGTGATGAAGCTAATCTTATATATGGTGTTTAAAAGTAAAATTTAAATCATATTGTTTGGGTAATAAAGGTTTATTTCTAAATATATATTTTTGGAACATCCCTCTATTTTTTTGTCAAAAACCTTTGACTAATGTATATTGGGTGAGTCTTATTGTAAACAACTTAAGGAACAAATTTTGTCAAACTTTGTATATTGTTTGATGTTAATGTATGATATATATTATTAGATAACCTTATCTAACCATTTTGGTTTTAATATAATTTTAATGGAAAGGAATTCCTTATGGATCAATTGATAAAAGTTATTTGGACATAAAAATCCTTCATGAATATCAAACTCTTGTTGTTTGAAATGAAATGTGTATAGAAAAGTGAAGAACCAAAGAATGTTATTATACTGATGTCTTGAAAATAATAAATTAATATAATTTTCTCATGTAATTTATATTTATATTAAAAAAATTAAATCAAATATAGGAAACATATTTTTTAACAAATAATTCATTTATTTAATTATGTTTTTGAGAAAAAAATATCCATAAAAAATATCCCAAATTTATAGTTTTGTAATGGTAAAAATTTTAATGACCATGTTCTCTATTACCATGCATCCAAAATTTATTGATTGATTTCTATTACATATCTATATTTTTAATTTACCATAATGTTCACATATTCAAAAGCCTAATTTTGAAGTTACCATCACATTTCCCTTTTCAACTTACAAAAAGGATGTTTTATTAACCCTATTTATGATGTCTGTCTTTGAAAAATGATTGTTCTAGTATCATCCAATGATTTTATATGATAAAATTTGAAAATTTAAGATGCAATTTATTGGAGGATTTTATAATATAAAAACCATATAATTTTTTTGTATGTCCCTCTAAAATTTAGTTTCCTCAATAACATACATTTCATGAAATATATGGTTTAAACAAACATTGAAATATGATTATAAAATAGCATCCAAATTTTGTGGTAAGGAATCTTATCAACCACATTTTGGAAAATATAATTATCCTTATAATTTTTTGTAACAATCATTTCTTTGTGAATAAAAACATAATTTGTAATAAATAAATTTTAATCACCCACAAAATATTTTCATCAAAAAAGGATATCATTATATTTAAGTCTACATATTAAATAAATTTACTTTACATACGATAATTTTTTTATAAAAATAATATAATTTTTTAAATCATCATTTTAAAATTATCAAATGGTGAATTTTTGGTAATTTATTGAGATGTTTGATTTTCATTGAATGGTAAAAAATACTGATTTTTAAAAAAATATCAATTTAACGATATTAAAAGAATAATTATTTTATTAATTTTGTGTTAATTTAAATTACATACTATTTAGTTATAAATAATTTATTTAATTTAATTTTAATAATCCTGATATTTTTTGTAAATTTAAATTTAGGGAATTTAAATGAATTTTTTTAAGAATAATGTTATTTATTTAGATTCCTGGTATTACTATTAAATTATTTTATAAAAATATTATTTTTTAATTTTTGAGAAATAATTTCATATTATAATTAGAAAATTTAATATTTAGTAAATAGGTACTTTTTAATTTTGGAAAATAAGAATAGTAATCATAATAATTTTTGTAACCATGGTAAAGGGAAAATATGGTAATTAATTGTAAATATAATATAACAAGGATTATAAGACTGCCCTAACACCTTACATAATTTTTTTAGATGATTACGTATAATCCAAAATCATTCATGGGTTGAATATATAACACTTTGAAGAAAATGGATGAAATTTAGTCCATTGTAGTATTTTAATTTCATAAATGTAAATCATGTCACACTAATTTGTATAATAAGTAAATAATTTTTAATATATGTTTATACAGAGGCCATATAATACCATATATAGTTTTTTTAATGCTAAAATATTTATATCCATCATGGTACCATATTTTTAAAATTTATAGAATAAATAATAACCTTAATAGTTTGCACAAAAATGGTGTAAAAATTCTTTATTTGGTCAAAAAAATAAATTTATTTATTTTATTTAAGACAATATGAAAAATTAAATTACAAAAAAGACATGATTTATTTTTATTATGTTAGATAATTTTTTTCATTTTCATTAAATTTTTATTTTTACAAGCGTTTTTAGGATGTCTCTGTGAACCTTATAGTAATTTATTTAATTAAAAGCCAATCAAATAATACCTTTGCTTAAAATATGTGTAATATTAATAATATTGTGGTATCAAGAAGAAATTTTATTAAATAAATTATCTTTGGAAATATTTGACATTTAAATTCGTCATAATAAATAAATTGTTATTTTTATTGAAGGAACACTTACCTTAATTTATTACACAACGATGATGAAGTAATAATTCCATTATTGGAAAATTCAAATAAATTATATTGAAAAATATTAAACTTATTCTAATTTAAATTAATTATGAAGGTATAAAAATTAACTAGAATAAGAATCCATATTTAATATTTATATAAAAAAAGTTAATGAATTTTTGTTTCATTATATTTTTAATGTAAAAGTAATTAACAGTATCAAATTTGACAATAATTATACTATATAGAATCAATATGTTATGAAAATATTTAAAATCATAAAATTTTTAAATAATTCAAAAGGTAAAAATATGTGGCAAAGATTTTTATCCAAAAATCATTTATTGGAAATATGTAAGTACGTCACACTCTATAATAGACTGGTTATATTTTAATACATTAAAAAATATTAAATGTGCTCCCCACCTCAATTATAAATGGTCACCAACTCCCTTCCTCCATCACAACACATTGAGCCTTATATGTCATCCAAAACCCCCAATTTCACATTCAATATTCATTATCCTAGTTATGTTGTTTTATTATCTTCAAATGACAAACCTTGCTATCCATAGGAAGTGATCTAAAATAATTATTCCAATTAAGATTAAATCATGATTACCAATTATTTATAGTTTATTTATTCTTATACAACCACATCATGTATTTTTTAAATTATAATGTATTAAATACAGTATCATATCAATTATGTTAAAATTATTATTAAAAAATACATTACTTCTTTTAACTATCTTACTAAAAATGAAAATATTGAACATTCGTACATACGACATACCATCATCACGCATTGGTGTAATATTATTTTAATCACCACATTAAATTAATTGTTATAATTATGAAGATAATGGATATATATTATAATTACAAAACTATATCAATTTCGTGGAATTTAATATATCGTGAACTCTCGTATACTTTCAGTTTGTAAGGGAATTCTAACGCCCCGACCCGAGTTACCCAGAGTCGGTGCATTAATGCGTAACATTGGCATGATCACAAAAGATCATGTCTGGAAAGACCGATTAGTTCAGTAGCCATGGAAACACTAGATACATTCATAAATGTTACATTACATCATAAAGTGAAAAAATAAAATAACATAGTCTCCATTTTCCACACTCATATTCTCTTCAGACTATCCCTGCAGGTCATTCTTAAAATACTTCTTCACATCTTGTAAAATTTAAAACATTGAAAGGGGAGAGCTCAGATGCCCAATAAGGATAACAATATAGCGGAAGCTTTCATAAAAAAACATAAACATTTAAGGCAATGTATAACTAAACAAAAGCCTTTTAAACGTGAACTCCAGCATAATATGGAAAAAGTAAAGTGAAGTAATTACATTTACTAATTCACATGGATATTCTACTGGTCGAAAAATCACATGCAATATCAATAACAGCTTTCATAATTATGGAATGTGTAATGCTAGACTATCATAACCACATATCCAAGGCCTCGTGGAAAGACCACAAATAAGATTTTGTCAAGGCCTCGTGCCAGGACACTAGTTTGTCTCATGAGACCAACCGATGCATCGAGGAGTTATAGCGGGCTCCACCCATCACTTATTAAGTCCAATGCATTCCTCATATGAACAGGTTTAAACAGATCAGAAAACATAACATAATCGTATCACATAAAACATGCATAAAGGAAACATAAAATTTCCACATTTCAATCACAATATATCAATACAACACATTGATATAATAAAAATATTTTCAATACCATTTTCAATACCACAATAAAACAAAATTAATGCTTTTTAATTATTTTTAATTTAAAAAAATTTATGGCATGTAGAGGAAGCCGAAACTCAAATAATGGTCACGGTGGCAGAGAAGTCGTTGTCGCAGCATACGTAAGACAAAACATTCCTTTTGTAATTTAGTAAAAACACTTTCATATAAATGGATTACTTTTGAATAAAAGTAAAAGTCAAAGGGGTTTATACACCGTATAAAAGAAAGTTGTGTATAAAACGAAATATGCCTCAATGAAAGGAGATTGAGACGTAGTCTCTTAAAAAGATCATTTTTTAAATAAAGTAGATCTATTATGTTTATTCACTTTAAGTACACATAAATAAAGTACAAATACATGATAGGACATAATAATATCATGACATAATTTGAAAGTAAGAGATTAACCCAAAGAATGGAAATTGGGTTATGAAGTTCCCTTACCTCATGTCCGACTTGACTCGATCGTTCTTTAACCTCCTGAATAATAAACTATAGTTAATTTCTCTTTTCTTAAGAACCTTTTATATGTTCATTATTCTTTTTTTATCACTTATTACCATGTTATGAACATTATGTAATTATTTAAGTTAATAACGGTCATTTGTCGATCTTTGGAACTTGAGTCATAAATAACCTTCTTATAATTACAAGTTGTTCATGTGGTAAAATATCCATTATATCCAGAATTATATTCCTAATGTAGATATATTATATATCATATATATCCATTATATACATGCATTTATAATATTACATAACCTTTAGAGGTAAGAAATGAAATGCACTGTTCATGGAGACGGTTAGTCGTACGTACGCATGAACACTACTTTCATTTCTATTTCATATTTAATGGACTGAAATTATAATTATATAAAGTTATATTATAATTACAGTATAATATAATTTATAATAGAATTTACTACATCCTTTATACATCCCACATATGGCATTAACGATTTAAATCACTTTGAGGGGGCGGTAGTCCGCACTTCCTAAAATGAAAATATCGCGTTTACACATAATGGAAACCATTAAGGAATTCCATAAATGAAAAATAAAGTAGCTTAATTAAAACATAAACATATTATATATCATATATAAATATAGTGACATCTTAATGGCCACCTTTGAAGGTGTTATATGAGTGTTGAACAATCATCATTTCGTGAGGCAAAAATTCACCATCCACAAAAACAGTATGTCATTTAACCATTTGATGTAGGTTTGTGAAAGTGTAGCTAGAATCCTTCTTATAAAAACATCCTAGTATATTTAATATACTGTTTTTGTTACAAAATAATGGAATAAAAAATAGTTTAAGGGGTTGTAGAAACAAAATAAAACAAAATAACACAAGAAAAGATATTACCTTAAAATTGTGTAACTCTTTTTGATTTGATCCAAAGGATTCATGGGGAAGAATTATACCCAAAGTGAGGATTCTAGGAGTAATAGAGGGAAGTTTATAGAGTATTTGGGCAGAGTTTGGCCGAGCCAAAAGGCTTTGAAGGTGTGAATAAGGGGGTAGTGGTGGGGGCCTTTTATAAGAGGAGAGGAGGGGACTCTTGGAAGGTCATGAAATGTTACTTTATTATATAATGTGTTTCAGATTTTAAAGGTCCCAAACATATATATTTCCAGGATAAGGTGATAATGGTTAGAAATATACTCATCCAATAAATTTTTGACAAGTTTATGTTATAGATTTTACATTATCATATCATTTTATTTAAATCTTTAATTAATGAGGTAATCATTGCATCATCATGGTGTCATAAAATATTTAATTTATTTAATGTATAAAAATTATAAAAAAATATCATGATGTAGGAAATATTTTTTCTCTTTCCAAATAATATTTATAGTCGAAAGGTTACTTTATATAACCCCATGTAAAAATTGTTTTAGTAAAACAACTCATGTTTGTGACAATTTTATTTTTACTTTAAATAAAAAGTTATTATGGTCATTTTCTTACCCAAGTGGCTCCATGGGGTCCCCAAGTTGACCCATGGATTGACTTGGTCGTCCACGACTCATCAAATAGTGGTAGGACAAGTGTAAAGGTATTTTCGTGTTTGTATAATATTATTTTTACCTTAAATTTCACTAATTAACTTTAACAACGATTAATTGAACTTAAAAGTTACTATTCATGAATAATTATTTTAATCCCATTGAACAACATTTTACTTCCTAATGAAAACCATGTATGTTGGATTTTTGAAAATCAAATCATAGAAGTGGTAATGATTCATTTAAATGAAAAAACATTTTTTAACTACCACTTAGCGGTTTCATTATTCATCAAAAATTGAAGTTTTTCAGAATAATGCCAAAATTTTACCCTATGCTATAATTGATATTCCAAATTCAAAAATGATGTCTATTTTAAAAAATTCCAAGCATATAAGTTGAATTAATTAATTTTATAATTAATTTCCGCTGTCACAACGAATAGCATTTTTTATGAAACAATATATATCAAAAGATTGACAATTGTTTATGTCCAATTTCAATATTAAATTAATTTTAATGACCACCATTGGATTGAATGGTAAAAATATAGTATAACTATACTTTAAAACCACTAAATAGTATAATTTATCACTATAAATTATTTTTATTTAAAAAGTTGGTTTAAGTATTTTTTCACTATTCATAAAAAATTGGAATTTATGAGAAAAATACCAAAAATTCAACATGGGCTAATTTCGATATTCCGAATCCAAAAATGAAGTCCATTTTGAAATATAAAATATATAAAATTTCAAAAAGCGGGTATTACTATTCATAATTACTATTTTGATTGGTCACGGTATGTTAGAATCTCGAACTTGAGTACAATGCAAGCTATTGCATTATTGAAAGAGAAGTGTATCATGGAATCTCTGGGTGTTACATTCTACCCTCATTCAATAAATTGCGTCCTCTCTATTTGAAATTTTTATTTGAAAATAAAATGTTGAAAATAGAAAATAACTTTGTGGAAAAACCACATCGGACATAAGGTTAATAAAATTTAGCCTTAATAAGAGGGAAAGGAAAATGAAAAAGTCACCACCAAATTATGATCTCGATAAGGAGAACATTGGTGGAAATTATAGACATATAATTGGAGGAAAAATGTAATTATTTATAGGGAGTTATTGAGGTCATCAATAACAAACAAGTGTAAAATTGATGGACTCAAGGCCTTCAATCTATGTTGATTTAAAATATTATCAGTTCAACAAGACATAAGTTATTAGGATAACACATTTTTTGTTTTAATAAACCTTTAATAAAGTTTAAAAATTAATTTATTCATAGAATAAGATATAGGTATATATATATTTATGCTTGACATGTAGATTTTCAACCATCAACTAATTTCTTCCACAAACTCATCATTCACTCAAAAAGATAATAGAACCCAAAAATATTATATATATCCTAATCGTACAAGGTTCAAAATATTAACACATACAATTTATATTAGGAAAACGTTTTTTAATAACCAGGGACTTTCTGTAGGATAGTGGTAGGTAATAATGGCCTGTCGCACTATGGTTGTGGGTTCGATTCTTGCAGCTTTTTCTGACGCGATGGGTTATCCCCCAACCTGCAGGTTGTCCTTTTCCTAAAAATATAGTATTATAATATTCCGAAATTAATCTTCAGAAATGTTTTAACCTTAAAAAAACTATCCAATGTTCAACTTAATCCATTCCAACCTTTATATTTATCCAAACTACCTTTGTCCAGACTTTCTCTAAAAGGTCTCTAATTTCCAAAATCAATTGTATCACCAGATTACTCAAACAAAGTAAAGTATCTCTTATTATCAGATACAAAAATATGATTACATTCATCATATTAAAACCTTAATGAAAACAACAAGTACTGGAGTACAATCTTTTTATATATCACATTATTCTTATAACCATAATATAATCCTTGAGTCCAAAAGCACTAATACATTATTTATTCCACTTCAACTGTAGTAATAGCATAATATTTTCCTTGATCCCTTGGCCTTATATGAGATAAGTTTCAATGACGCTTAAGACATTCATTTTCATAATTCCCCATTTCCCTACAATTGTAGCGTTCAACATTGATAGCATCTTTCTTTTCCTTACAATCACGAGCCCGGTGACCTTTTTCTCCACATTTGTAACAAACTCCCATTCCATTTAGGCATGTACCGGGGTGATTCTTCCCACAATTATCACCTAATGGAAAATCCTTCTTTACCTTTTTCCCTTTGTCTGTCTCTTGTTCCACAATTCTCTTCTTCTCTTTCTTTACTTTGTTGTCATAAGACGTAGAGAATTCCTTTTCTATGTTGATAGCACACGAGAAAATATCTTTGTAAGATGAGAAGGATTGAGATACTAAAGATCAATAGAGAAATGGTTTTATCCCATCAATGAATCGATCAATCTTACTTCTTGGGTTACGTATATAATCTTTAGCATACATCGCTAACCTTGTAATGTTAGCCTCATACTTTGTGACATTCTCATCCACTTTTTGTCTCAGACTCAGAAATTTCCTTTCCATATCTGCTCGATGGTTATGAGGAAAGTATTTTTCTATGAAAATTTCCTTAAACTCCCTCCATTCCATACTTGATACTTATTCATCTTACTTTGTATTTTGAATCAGCGACCACCATTGATCAGCATCTCCTGTGAGGTGGTAAACTGCCATGACAACTTTCTCCCTTTCGGTACTCCCCAAGGCGTGGAATATTTTCTCTAAGGAGTTTATCCATTGATCAACTAATAATGGATTTGTACCCCCATTAAATGTTGGTGGTTGTTGCCTCATGAAGCTGTCTAAAATTGATCCTCCATGTTGCAGATCAGGGAGCTCCATACGAGTAAGGTTATTATTCATAACCTGAGTGAGTTGTCCCAGTATGGTAATAATTTGACCAGCAGCAGTTGTATCTCCAGCTCCACAATAATTATCTTGAGCAGGAGGGCAATCCCTACACGGAGTGCGTGCATTGATACAGTTTCCATTCGTCCCACTAGGTGTCGTTTCTAAACAACGGCATAAACTAGATTAGTTTATGAATTAAAATACTTAATTCCATACTTGTAAAACACTTAACATAAATTGAACTATTTATGGATATAATCCATAATCATAAAATTATTTTATTTGAGGAAGTATGTACTCATAATCCCTTCATAATGGCTTTTAATTAAAATGATAATTATCCTAGGAATATCCCCCGGGAGTGTCGTAACCAAGAGTGAAGCAATGCCTGTTGTCGTGCACCAGTTCCCGTTCGAGTCTACCTCAAAGCGGTGTTTTCAGTTTTTACCCCTAGGTACATATGTTCCAAAGCCGCATCTACCTACTCATATCCAGATAGGGATGTATTTCTCGGAAAACTCACAAAATCTCTACAATACCAAAATTCAAGGATGTTCTTCTATACTACTCCTCATAGTCTATATTTGGCATATGTGATCTAATCAGAGTTTATCTAAATCTACCTTCCATGGTTAGTACTAAACGGCATCTAATACCAACTATAACGCCCCAACCCCGGTTACCCATATTCGGTGCATTATTGCGTAACACTGGAATGATCACAAAAGATCAAGTCCCGAAAGACCAATTAGTTTAGTAGACTTGGAAACACTAGATACATTCATAAATGTTACATTACATCATAAAGTGAAAAACTAAATAACATAGTCTCCATTTTCCACTCTCATATCCTCTTCGGACTATCTCTGTAGGTCATTCCTAAAATACTTCTTCACATCCTGGAAAAATTAAAACATTGAAAGGGGTGAGCTCAGATGCTCAGTAAGGATAACAATATAGTGGAATCTTTCATAAATAAACATAAATATTTAAGGAAATGTATAACTAAACAAATGCCTTTTAAACATGAACATCAGCATAATTTGGAAAATGTAAAATGATGTAATTCCATTTACTTATTCACATAGATATTCTACTAGTCTAATAATCACATGCAATATCAATAACCACTTTCATAATGACGGAATACATAATTCCATACTATCATAACCACGTATCCAAGGCCTCGTTCCCAGAACACAAATAAGATTTTGTCAAGGCCTCGTGCCAAGACACTAGTTTGTCTCATGTGACCTACCGATGCATCGAGGAGCTATAGCTGGCTCCACCTGTCACTTATTAAGTGCAATGCATTCCTCATATGAATAGGTTTAAACATATCAAAAACCATAACATAATCGTATCACATAAAACATGCATAAAGGAAACATAACATTTCCAAATTTAAATCAAAATATATCAATACAACCCATGGATATAATAAAAACATTTTCAATACCATTTTCAATACCAAAATTAAAGAAAATTAAAACATCGTAATTATTTTTCATTTATAAAAATTTATGGCTTATAGAGGAAGCTGAAACTCAAATAATGGTCATGGAGGCGGAGAATTCGTTGTCACCGCATACATAAGACAAAACATTCCTTTTTTCATTTAGTAAAAATGCTTCGTATAAAACTATTTATTTTGAATAAAAGTAAAATTCAAAGGGGTTTATAGACCATATAAAATAAAGCTGTGTATAAAACAAAATATGTCTCAATGAATGGAGATTGAGACGAAGTGCCTTGCAAAGATAATTTTTTAAATAAAGTAGATCTATTATGTTTATTCACTATATGTACACATAAATAATGTACAAATACAATATAGGACATAATAATATCATGACATAATTTGAAAGTAGGAGATTAACCCAAAGAATGGAAATTGGGTTAAGAAGTTCCCTTACCTCGTGTCCGACTTCAATTGACAGTTCTTTAACCTCTTGAATAATAAACTAGAGTTAATTTATTTTTAATTAAGAACCTTTTAAATGTTCATTATTCCATTTATATCACTTATTACCATGTTATGGACATTATGTAATTATTTATGTTAATAACGGTAATTTTGTCGATCTTTTGTACTTGAGTCAAAAATAACCTTCTTATAATTACAAGTTGTTCATGTGGTGAAATATACATTATATACAGAATTATATTCCTAATTTAGATATCATATATATCATATATATCATATATATCCATTATATACATGCATTTATAATATTACATAACATTTAGAGGTAAGAAATGAAATGAACCGTTAATGGAGACAGTAAGCCGTATGTACGCATGAACGCTACTTTCATTTCTATTTCGTATTTAATGGAAATAAATTATAATTTTATAAAGTTATACTATAATTCCAGTATAATATAATGTATAATACCATTTACTACATACTTTATACAACCCACATATGGCATTAACGATTCAAATCACTTTGAGGGGGCGGTAGTCCGCACTTCCTAAAATGAAAATATCGCGTTTACCCATAATGGAAACCATAAAGGTATAACATAAATGACAAATACAGAAGCTTAAGTAAAAAATAAAAATATTATATATCATATTTAAATATTGTTAAATCTTAATGGCCACCTTTGAAGGTGTTATATGAGTGTTGAACAATCATCGTTTCGTGAGGCAGAAATTCTCCGTCCACAGAAACAGTATGTTCTTTAACCATTAGATGTAGTTGTGTGTATGTGTAGCTCGAATACTTATTATAACAACATACTAGTAAATTGAATATACTGTTTTGGTTACAAAATAATGTAATTAAAAGATTTTAAGGGGTTGTAGAAGCGAAATAAAACAATATAACATAAGAGAAGACAATACCTTAAAATCGTGTAACTCTTTTTTATTTGAGCCAAAGGCTTCCTTGGGAAGACTTCTTCCAAAAGTGAGGCTTCTAGGAGTAATATAGGGAAGTAGATAGAGTATTTGTTCAGAGGATGGACGATCCAAAAGGCTTTTATGGTGTGAATAAGGTGGTAGTGGTGGGGGCCTTTTATAAGAGGAGTGGAGGGACACTCTTGGAAAGTTATGAAATGTTACTTTATTATATAATGAGTTTAGGATTTTAAAGGTCCAACACTTATATATTTCTAGGATATGGTGATAAGGGTTCTAAATATACTCATACAATAGGTTTTTCACAAGTGTAAGTCTTATATTTTACATTTTATTTTCATTTTATTTAAATCGTTAATTAATGAGGTAATCGCTGCATCAACATGGTGTCATAAAATATTTAATTCATTTAATATCTAAAAATTATTAAAAAAATATCATGATGTAGGAAATAGTTTTTTATTTCCAATTAATATTCATAGTAGAAATTTTACTTTATATAACTCCATGTAATAATTGTTTTAGTAAAACAACTCATGTTTGTGAAAATTTTATTTTTAATTTAAATAAAAAAGTTATTATTGTCATTTTCTTACCCAAGTGGCTCCATGGGGTCCCCAAGTTGACCCATGGATTTTCTCGGTCGTCCATGACTCATCCAATAGGGTTAGGACAAGTGTAAAGGTATTTTCATATTTTTATAATATCATTTTTACCTAAAATATGACTAATTACCTTTAATCGCGATTAATTAAACTTAAACGTTAATATTCACCAAAAATTATTTTAATCCCATTGAACCACATTTTACATCCTAATTAAAACCATATATGTTGGATATCTGAAAATCAAATCACAGAATTGGTGATGTTTCATTTAAATGAAAAATCAGTTTTTAACTACAACTTAGTGGTTTCACTATTCATAAAAAATTGACGTTTTTCAAAATAATGCCAAAATTTCACCCTAAGATATAATTGATATTCGAAATTCAAAAATGATGTCTATTTTACAAAATTCCAAAAATATATGTTTCATTAATTATTTTTATAATTAATTCCCATTGTCACAACAAATAGCGTGTTTTTTAGAAACAATATATATCAAAAGATTGATAATTGTTTATATCCAATTTCAATGTTAAATTAATTCTAATGATCACCATTGGATAAAATGGTAAAAATATATTCTAATTATACATTAAAACCACTAAATAGTATAATTTATCAGTATAAATTATTTTCATTAAAAAATTTGTTTTATGTATTTTTCAGTATTCCTAAAAAATTAGAAGTTCTCAGAAAAATACCAAAAATTCAACATAGGATATTTTCGATATTCCGAGTCCAAAAATGAAGTCCATTTTGAAATATAAAAAAATATAATTTCAAAAAGTTGGTATTACTATTAATAATTGGTATTTTGATTGGTCGATGTGTGTTAGAATCTCGAACTTGCGTACAATGAAAGCTATTGCATTATTGAAAGAGAAGCGTATCATGGAAACCCGGGGTGTTATAGGAATGATATCATCACTCGTGTATATATATGGAATACCATCTCCACAATGTAATGTGATTCATTTTATAAGTTAAAAAATTAAATAATTGTTGTAACATTATGTATATTGATTTAATATGATATTTATAACATTAATACCATTCAAGAGATGTTGGATTACTATCCTATGAAAATGAATTAGAATTTTTATGAAAAAACATTCAAGATAATATAAGGTAATAAACTCTTAAAAGAATGAAATTAATGAAATATTATTAATAAATTATTTTTAAGTAATTATAAAAGGGTCATACAAGATATATAAATACTAATAAGGTTCCTTTTTAAATTGTTGAAAATTTTAAAACCATTATACATGGGGTTTGAACACGTTTGAATTTAGGTGATATTTAGTTAAGAGTTTCTCGTCTAAAATTTATTTATATGGGACTTGTGATATATTCATCACTTTATAACCATTATATAGTGTATATAATACCCATTAATTCCATTTATGATACATATTAATAATTTTACTTTGTTATACATATCCTTATTAATTTGTTTTTTCGTGGGTCTTATAATAAATATGTAACCCACGAGATAAGAGAATATTTTACAATAAGATCATTATTCGAGATTGTATATGATTTAGCATACACTGAGGTTAATTTCTCTTATATGTTCATATTTTTTGGAAAAAAGTTCAATAAATATTTAACTATTCTATTAAAATATTTTAAAATCAATTTTACTAATATTTTACTTTAATGAAAATGTTTTGAATGGAATCTTCATGTAGTTTTCAAAATATGACTAGTTCGGATTTTATCAAGAAAGTGAAAGGAATATTTTTTGAAGTGTAGAAAATGAATGGAATTTTATATTATCTTATCCTATAATATGTTTTATATCTTATATAATAAATTTAAATGTTATTTCTCAAATAATAATTTTTTCCAAACGTTTGCAAAAAATTTATTTTTAAAAAATAAATTTCCATGTGAAAAAGTATATATTCTAAAAAAATATTTTAATATATTGTTATACATCAGTGAAATCTACCCCTTAATGAACTTATGAATAACTTTTGATATATTATATTAATATCATCTTTGTTCTTTGTATGGATGGTTTATGATCATTTTGACTGGATATGCACTTTTTTGATACAATTCAACAAATTACTCTTTATGTTTTATGATTTCTCATGTTGAATGTGGAATGTATTTAATTTTTATATAATAGTTTCTATATAAATGTTTATGTTCTTATGTTCCTCCCCATTGATAGGAGGAATGAATTTGACATAGTGAGTGTCATGTATGGCCCACTATAGACCCTCGATTCATTGACATGTCTCATGAGAATATTTAGATGACCAAATCAGATGAGTTTCTACACATAAAATTTGAACATTAATTAGAAATGTTCTTGATACTACATTAATTGTTGATAGATCATGATAGTAACTATCTTTATGATAGATCCTCATAATTCAGATTTTTTGAATTATATATTCCATATTTATGAGATTACTAATTATTATTCTATATGATTATTCAATTAGTATAGTATCTATTGTTCAGTTTCATTTTCATGTGATTTTTTATATGGAATTATTTTATCATCATTTATTAATTACATATTATTCTCATGTTATTAACTAAATATAATATTTTAGATGATTTGGTTTCTATATTGTTTATAACTTATTTACTCATAGCATCTATTGTTTTATTACCCTTACATAGAAACTGAGAAAACCCCACTCTTATGTCAAATTTTACCCTAGATACAAGGAAATATTTTGTGATTGATATGTATGGATATACTAAGTGAAGTAATGATATTATTGGGGAATTTTTTTTTTCTTCTATGTTTGAAATTTAATTATAATTTCAATTTAGTATTTATTTATCAATTTCTACTCAATAATTAAATGTTTTTTGGATGTGATTTATTCTATCTAATGACAGAGTAATAATTTAACAAATAACTCCTAGATACTCTGGATATGGCCACATAATGTCATTATAATATCAAATTTATGAAAAACCATGGGAAATATATTTTATAAAACATATATTATGTGGTATAACTCTATGAATGAATTTGAGGATAATTATAATTGTTGGATAACATAATATATATTTGATAATTATGATGGATAACCAACTGTAATCATATAGACTCATATATTGAGAATAATGTGTAATTATTTAGAGATTAATTTTATACTATTTAATATTTACATTATTGCTCACATTAAATATTCTTGTTGGATGCTAACACATTAATGGAGAAAAATTGAAGGAAGTGACTTAAAATTTAATGTTGTATACAATTAATTTGTGAGAATCAAAATTGGATGATGAATATGTTAATTAATATTATGATAAACTATTATGATATATGATTTACAATATTCATCTTAACTAACTGCCAGACTCTACATAGAAGAGAATGATTTAGATCACTGAGGGATCATGTGGTGGAAACCATAGAGGAATGATGGTTTAGTTTATGATATATTTTGTAATTTAAGAAGAAACAACAATGTAAATGACTTAGAGTAATGAGAAGATGTCTGGGATTTAGGAATGAATAACATACAACAAGTAATTAGTTAGGAAAAATGAAATGTGGGGTTAACAAAATTAAATAAAATAATGGTCCCCCAATGGTTATTATCAATGGTTGAGTGTTTTAATGGATAATGGCTAGGCATTATGAAAATATATATCAAGGGAGGAAGTCCCATTAAGAGAATCATAATGGATTTTTTAGTGATGGTTATATCATTGATATTCAAAAGATGATAATTGATATATGAATGGAATGAGATGATGGGTCATATGTAATGGTTTAATTATGTATAGGAATGATTAATGAGATTCTATTGGATTCATGATTTATGTTTGAGAGTATTTTAGAAATGAAATTTGGTTATTTGAATTATGAAATGTATAAGGATTATATTGTCGTGACTTTTATATAAAGATTTGAGAGATTATATTGAGTTGTATCGATAACCAAGGAAAGTTATGTAGTGCCATATCGATATTTTGGAAAACACATTATTGGGAGAATATGACCCTTAATATATTATTATTGTTATAGATATGTTTATGGGATAGTGTTTTTAGTGATTTAGTGGTTAATGTGGGGTTTACAATAGTTTTGGATTTAATGGATATATTGAAAAACTTGTGACTTTTTTAGAGCATGCATTTTTTCATTATTTTATTACGTTCATCAAGGTATTCATACATGTTGGTGTGAGATAATAAGTGATAAATTATATTGATCAGGAAATCATATTTTATGTAAATTTTTAAATTTGTGGTCCTTCCAACTAATATTATTTTAGCATTGAATTTTAATGGATGTATTTTGGATGAGTCTAATAGTTAACTTCATATGTAATGATTTAATTTGAGAATTTGATATTTTCAAGAGGTTAATACATGATATTTTAATTGGGATTACCTTACCTATTTTTTCTTATTTTAGAAAAAATTAAAATGAAAATGGAATTAATTATGATTCTATTGAAAAATGTTCCACATGTATAATAATTATTCATAAATATTTATATTGTAGTATATGAAATTAAGTAGAGATATAAAAATACAGAGATAAAGGTATATATTATTAAAATTAAATTAAAATAAATCATCAATGTTTATTTTTTTTATGTTATTTTTATTGACTATAAAAGAATCTCTCACTACTAGGAAAAGGATTTTGGAACAAAAATGTTATCCGTTTATTTTTGCTTATTATAAATCAATGGGGTATTAACCCCAATTGGATTTACAATTATATGATGGGAAAAATTATAATGACATTTTTCTCTATTAAAATCCATTAGAAAATTAAATTTTGATTTCTCTTCCATGCCCATATTATCACACACTTACAAATTTCTCACATGAAAATGAAAAATTTTATTGGTGAAATTCACATTTCTTTTTCCCTTTTTTTAAAGGGATGTGTTGTTAACCTGATTTATCAGCTTGTATTCCCACAGGCGAATATTCAAGTTTCATCCTTGGAATTAAAAATTAAAAATTGAAATTATCATGATATAATATATTTAATTAGGAGAGAATGTAACACCACAAATTATTATGGAATGAATCTTTTAAATGTAATTTGATCAATATCATTCAATGCAGGCAGCACCATGCTTGAATAAAAAAATGAGAAATAATTATAACGTTGCAATACTATTTGTGGTAATGAATAGTATTAACCATATTATTAAATATATAATTCTTTTTTATCATTGATAATATATTACCTCATGATTTGTGAGTAAGTAATTAATTTTTAGTAAAATCATTTTAATAATTAAAAATATTCTTTCTTCAAAAACATATTTCCTTTTTTAAAAGTAAATATTATACTAAATTAACATAAATTTTATAAATTTTATATTAAAAATAAAATATTATTTTTTAAATATTATATTATAATTATCTTATGATGGATTTTGGAGGGTTTTTTAAGATGATTGATTTTCTAATAAAAATTGAAAATATAATTTTTTATAAAAATATCAATATGGTTATATTAAAATAATATTTACTATTTTATTTTCAAAAATATGTTACATAAGTAATATTTAGTTATAAATATTATAATTTATTTCTTTATAATCACCCTTATACCTTATTTTGAAATGTTTACAATAAGGCATTAACAATATTTTTTTTCATGAAAGTTGTATTCCATTATTCATCAAAGGATTAATATTGAATTAATTTATAAGAATAATATATTTTCTATTTATAAATCGTATTGTATTTTTTATAATTATGTTAATTGTTTTTTAAAATTTTATATTCATTTTTTAGAAAATAGGAATTATAATCATAATTATTATTTTTATCATGGTAAAGGGTAAGTCAGATAATAATTAGGGTAAATAATTTGATAAGGATTAAAATATTACAATATCACAGATATTAATTTTATTGGATGATAATTTTTATGAAAAAAATCATCCAAGGGTCATATTTATGAATCTTTTGGGCCTTTTGGTTGACGTTAAGTAACATATAGTATTTTATTTTATAAAAACTCTATTATGTCACACTATTTTGATAAATAATAATAATATTTTTCTAATCATATTTTCTAGATGACATATCACGGAATAAATATTATTTTGAAATGAAAATATTTCAAATAATTTTGGTAACATATTTTTAATATTCAGAATAATTTAAATTCTTCAACAAAAATGATGCAATAATTATTCAATTAATAAAAAGATTAAGAAAATGTTTTCAGTTTAAATGATAAGAACAGTTAAATTACACAGAAAACCTAAATACATTCGTTTGATGAGTAAAATTTCCCCATAAGAATTCTTGTTTCAAATTTCCAACACCTTTTTCTATTACGAAGCGATTATGATCCTTACAGTAATTTATCTAATTAAAATTCAAACAATTCATACAATTATTTTTAAAATGATTAATATTTTCAATATGGAATATTCCAAAACATTTGTTCAAATATAAATATTATTTAGAAGTATAAAAAAATTAATAGATAAAATTAATATAATTTTAATTTTTATCGTGGAGCTATTTTCCATAAATAATTACAAATATATGATAATGTAATTATTCAGTTACAGAAGAAGTAAATTAAATTATATTAAAAATATTAAAAGTGATATAATTTGAATTAATTATGGTTGTCCATTAATTTTCATGATAAATATGAAATATTATGAATTCATTTTTCTAAAAATATATTTCATTATTATTGTTGTTAATATCAAAGAAATTATTAGTAAAAAAATTTACAAAAATATTGTTATATAGAATTAATATTTTATGAAATTTCTAAAAATAAAAAATATATTAGATAAACAAAAAGTGAAAAATATATGGACTAAAATTCCATCTCATATTCATTTATTGTCCATTAAGAAGTCTTTGGCTGTATAATTTCTTTATTATATGATAATATATATATGTTTTTTAAAAGTGTATCCAACCTCAATTATAAAACAGAACCTCCCCCCCCCCCTCACTTATTCTCAAAAATTTGTGCATTATAGATTAACCAAACCCAAACAATTTCTATTACCATATTAATTATCAATATTATTTAGTTTCTATACTCTTAAAAATACAGTCCCTTATTTTCTTAAGAGTAGATCTAAATAAAGTCTGCTTATAAAATATAATTGTCTTTTCCAAATCATTCATGATTATTTCTTCTTTTACTTCATCATCATTTTTTTATTCCCTGTTAAAGTAGAAAATATATTATAATATATAATATTATATGTTAAGATTATTATGGGAAAACTATCTTCCACCTTTTAACTATCCGATGAATAATAAAATCATCATCTCTGTGTGTGTGTGCATAAGACATACAATCTCCATACAATGGTGAAATTAGTTTTTCATCACAAATTTAAATGGAATGATACAATGACTTCTGTAATAGTTATATATTATAACTATTACGGAATATAAACTGATTAAATTTAATATATCTGACACTCCCATAAGCTTTCACTTGTTAATGGAATTATATAATATCTTGTGAATGCATGCGACCTACCATCTCCACAACACGATGTGATTCATTATTCATTTCAAAAAATTAAAATATATTTATAAAAATATATTTAATGATTAAATATCAAATTTATAACATTAATATAAATTTATAAATTTTATATCTCTATCCTACAAAAAAATATGTTGGATGTTAATTACAATACATACAAGAGAATGAATGTCAATTATCTCCTAAAAGAAAGAAAATAATAAATTATTTTTAATGAAAGTGTGGTAAGATATTATGAAAGGATCGTATAAGATATTATGAATATTAAAAACAATTTTGGATTAAATTAGTTGAATATTAGAATCCATTATACAGGTGGATTGATCCTTTTTTATGGAATTTAAATATAAGGTAAGTGTTTCTTGTATCACTTTTATATTTTTGTGGCATATGAATTATTCATTAAGTCCCTCTTTTGTATGGTGTATATTCTACCTATGAAATCCTGTTACGATACATACTATGAAAATTACTAGGGTAAAAATATATATATATATATATATCCATATTATGTTATTGTTTTCATGGGTCTTATGATTCAAATGATACCTAAGCTTTAAGAGTGAATTTAACAATCTCATCATTATTAAATATTTTTTTATGTTTACATCTCGACAAAAGAATATTTAGATTTGAAGTTGATCTTTTATAATAATATTTTTAAAAAATGTTTTTAATATTCTCCTACACTTTTCTGAAATCATTTTTACCCATAATTGAATTTTTAGAAAATTATTTGAATTAAATCATCACTTGTTTCCAATATAATGATTGCTTGTATTTTATCTAAAAAGGGGAAGGAATATTTATTTTACCACGTATAACATGAATATATCTTGTAGATATCATTGAAACTAAATTTTGGAAGGATTATTTTATAACTTTCAACATGTATTTTCAAATAAAATAATTTTCCAAAAAATATTAATTGTTTTTAAAAAATTAAATTTCAAGTTGAAAAGGTTAATTTTCACAAGAATGATTAAAAATAATTTTTTTTCATAAATCACATCAGCTGATAAATTTGATTATTTTAATGTCGGGATATATTGAATAAATATAATCATTATTATTTATAAGGATGTTTATGATCATTTTTACTAGGGATGCACTATTTTGATAATATTTGATGTGTTATTGTGGATTGTTCATGACTTGAAAAATTTATTGGGGAATGTAATCAATTTTAATTATGTAGTTTCAATATAAATGTTTACATTTTTATGGATATCAAATTTCATTTTAGGAATGAATTTGACTTATTATGTTATAGTTGGGTCCTTCTATAGCCCCTCGATTCATCAACTGGTCACATGAGACAAATCAGTTTTCCAAATTAGATGGCCTTATCACATATATTTAAGAAATCGTGATGATATATCATTAGTATAACTATATTGAGGATATATCCTGATATTAACTGTTTTATGGTAGATCATGATATTTTGGATTTACCTATTTATTCATTATAAAATATGTGCATTACTTATTTATATTTCATGTGAATCTTAAATTTTTAGAATATCAATGATAATGATTCATTTTCATTATATTTTTTACATAGAATTATTTAACCATCATATATTCATGCTATATTATGCTCAAGGTATTGATTAATTGAATGTTGTTATGTTATTTACCTTCCCATATTATTTTTTATTTACATACTCAAATAATCCATTGTACTCTTACCCTTACTAAGCATTTTAGATCACCCCTTACTTAGGTTTCATTTCCCCCATGATATTAAGATGGATTTTTTCAATTATATAAATTAAAGAAATAAGGAGAATAATGATATCCTGGTTTAAAATTCATTGTGTATTTTATGTTTCAAATGTAATGTTAATTTCAAGTTGTGACTATTTTTCCATGACTACAAAAATTCATTCATTTGGGTTGTAATTCATTGAATATCATGTCAGTGAAATAAATTAACTAAAACCTCAAGGAAACTAGTGTCAGGGTTTTTAAATTTATAATTTCATTTTTGTAATTTAGGTTGGAAACAGTCATTATTAAAAAACAAATTAGGATAAAAATATGAGATTATTGTGGAAATTTATTAATGGATGAAATTCTGATCCTCGAGTATGTATATTTCAAAATTATCAAAGTCTAGATGGTAAAATAATTCCATAACTCTTGGAATATAATCTTGAATCAAACGTATTTTCCTATTAACTCTAATTTTTATAATCCAATGGTCTTTTTGAATATTACAAATTTAATTTCTTAAAGCCCTTAATATTCGATTCATTATTCAGTTTCTTGTTGTTAATGAGCTCAATCATTCCCTATATTTATTTAAAATTTTCATCAAATAACACTTAATTTATCATATTTGGATACAATGTTTTGTATTTTTTTAAATATGACTATTATACATTATTTTCATCATTATTAAGGGGATTTTTTATTTACCATTTTTACAATGTGAGATTATAATAAAAGTATTTACAGTGTAATATAAATATTAACTAGGATAAAGATCAAATTATGATTACATAATTTAAAAAAGGGGGTAGGACTTAAGACACTAATATTTTAAATGATGAATATTATATTTGATATCATAAAGGATACATAACCCCATGTTCACCTTAAAATACACATAATTCCTAGTTTAGCTTGGTTTATACACTACCATGTGATTTTTACTTTACATAGCATATTCAACATGCAAAAACAAACATAAAAAACTTGTGATTTTTATTATTGTTATAAAATTTTTTCTGCAATGGTGGGTATGAATAGTATTATCTTAATTATGAAAATATTTTTTAAAATATATATTTGGTTATAAAAATGTTAGACATTATAAATAATATATTTAAAAAATAAACAAAAATATTTTTGAGAAAAATAATTTTAATGCGAACAATTGTGTATCATAAAAATAAATAAATCAAATAAATATTATTGGATTAAATTAACATAATTTATATAATACATATTGAATATAATATATAACATTAAAATTAATAATTTTTATCAAATGTTATAAAAATAAATTAAATTTTATGCATAAAATTTTATATTTTTCAAAAATATAGTTTTCTCACATATTAATAGTGTACATATATTGAAAATATTCTTTCAAATTTTTATGATATATAAAAAAACAATAAAAAAATATTTAAGTGGAATATCATAAATTTCATTGGGTGAGTTTAATTAATTTTTCAATTTTTTTTATTTTTCAGTAAATAGTTAAAAATACAGTTTCTCTAAAACAATTATTTACATTTCAATAAATTAATTAATATAATAGAACCATCATTGTTTGAATATGTTTTAATATAACATGTTTTATATTCAATCCACTTATTAAATTTAATAAACTCAATATTGGTTTTTGTATAAGTTTATTATAAGTTTTAAAATAGATTTTTTTAAAAACAATTTTCTAATGCATAATGCATCAATAATTTAATTAATTATAATTATCCCAAATACATAATATTTTTTAATGAAATGAATATATTTTATTTCATTATTAATTAATTTATATTCACATAATAATTTTTATTATTTATCCTAGAGTTATTTTAATGTAATCATTTAAAAAAATCTACTAGAAAACCTGATGTGTCGGCTCGTCGGTGAGATTAATATTAATTTAAAATTATCAACTTATGTTATTTCAATTCGTCAAAAAGGATTCCATATTTTGAATAATAATAAATTATTATTTCTAATTATTTTAATAAAATTTATTTTCTAAAATTATTAGTTAATAAATTAAAAATGATTACACAAATTAAAGTTGAAGGAATTTACTAAGTGGTTATACATTAATCTTAATATAAAAAATGACCTAGAACCATGTACCTCACCAATTAAATGGGCATATGTAGACCTTAAAATTATTTTATTGTTTAGAAAAAATCACTTAAGACATCATTGATGCATTCTTTAGGTGATTGTGTTTGTTGACAAAGTGGGCCGCCATGTTGTGTTTGTTGACAAAGCAGACTATAATGTATGAGTGTGTTGAGAAAGGGGGTTTGCTTGGTGATTTTTCAGGTTCAATGGATTCTTTCAACAATCCATTATTGATTGATGAACCTCCAAAAAGTAATGGACGATCAGGAGGCAGTACAAAAAGAGAATATGTGTTATTGGAAAATGGAGGAGAGCACAAAATCAGAGCGGTGCGTGAAAAATATTGTTGGGAATGAACAATTTATAGGATTTCCGAAAAATATAGTGGCGCTTGAAAAATCTATGGGAGAAATTAAATATATACCCAGTGTGTGAAAAAGAAATGTGATGTGTGAAATAGTGGAATGATGTATTTCACGCAAGTGGTGTTTTGAGGTCCGAAGCTAGAATATTGGCAAATTCATGAGGTGCGTGAAATATTGGAGTAGTGTGCGAAAAATTGTGTTGCGCAGAAGATTTATTTTTCGTACTCTAAGTGGATTACATGCTCATGGAGGTTTTTTTTGCACGGGGTCGATTTTTCCTATAAATATGAAGTGACCCCTCCCCCCCTCATTTTACATAGATCAAGACCTTGAGAGTATCCAAGCTCTGGAGCATGAAATTTGTGTGCATAAGAGAGTTGCGCGAAAACAAAAAGTTTTCGTGTAAAAACTATTGCGCGTAAAATAATTCGTTTCACGTAAAATGGGTGTTGCACGAAAAGTATATTTCGCGCAAAAGTAGAAAATTATGCGCAAGATAGTGTAAAGGCTACGTGTTAAATTTGGTGGTGGCATGTAAAAGAGGCGTTTCACCGAAATTGAATTTAGTTCAAAGAAAGGGAATTATGTGCATGGTGCCGTAAGGGCTGCGCGTAAAAATTGGGGTTTCCTGGTATATCCAGATCAAAGAGAGATTCATCTGCGGGTGAAATTTGGACGTCAATAGTGCATCTATCAACAGTTAAGGATGCATTTTTCATTAGAGATAATGAATTGACCTATGGGTCTATAAACTGTGAGTGGATCTTCTGAAAAAGCAGTGAGCGCTCATCAGTTGAGATATCAGTGAGCTTTCATATTACGAGTGGTTGTAATCCAGCAGGGACAATGAGTCTGCTTCGAACATCTATTCTGTAGTGCGCTTATTGTGGATTTGGTACATTGACACGTTTCTGGTGTATTCTCCTTGGATGTATCCCAATGAGGGTGAACCATGTAAAAATTATTGTGTCTCATCCATGATTTAATTTCTGTCTATACATTTCCATGAGAATAAGAGAGAAAATAGTTTTCTTAACAACGAAACACGATCAATATAGGTAATTATTTTAATCGGTCAAACCCTGATTCACCCCCTCTTAGAGTATCATACCAAGTGGACCTAACATTTATCACTCCTACTTCAATATTTAGGCCTGGTTAAATTATAAAAAAGTTGGTTGAAATCACTCTTCTAGAAATTTAAATGTTTCCCACTCACCCCATGTATATATGGCCTCACAATATCCTCTTCTCTACAAACTAATAAAGAAATTTTTTATAAGACAATAAATGCCCAAATTACCTCTCAAATTACATCCTACCATAATAAAATCATTGTCTATTGGATAAAATCAACCAAAAAAATCATTGGGTTCAAATTAAAATGAGTTTACTAAAAATGGTCATGTTCATCAACATTTGTTTTTTATTTCTCTATAAAATTCCTTAAATTATCTTTATAACATGATTATATAAAAACCTAAATATCCTCAATTTTATTATATTATGTCATTTTATGGGTAAAACATACACTCACATACACTTCCATCAAATGGATTATGAAATGACCATTCATGTGTATGATAGACTATCACATCATGGAATGACATCGTTCATTTTTTCATTACCACTACTCTTTTTTTGGTATAATAATAGAACTATATTTTATATATTATATTTTTAACTATATTATACCTATTTATTTATTATATCATATATATATATATATTATTTCTCTATTCTATTATATAGGGGATATGATATTATCAAACGTCTGTATAAAAGTTTACCACCTCACAGAATGATGTGAAGTGTTTTTACTAATGTATTACATATAGCATTATAAGGGTAATAATAATTAATATATATTATATATATGAAATCAATATGATATTAATAATATAATTATACATATAGAAATATAATAAATTATTTTTATACTTACCATTTCACACAGTGAAAAAGTGGTAACACCATCCATGGATGTGCGCACCACCGCCTAGTCCAAGAGATGTTATTATTATGTCACATCATCACATAACAATAATGATATATATAATTATTTATAATTAAATATAATGTCTCATATTATATAATTATCATTATTCAATATTAAAATATTATACACTTTATTTCTATAATGATCATTGAAAAATATGAACGTTACTTATGCATCTGTACGACCTACCAACTCCATGATCATAATGTTGGCTCATTTTTCAAGAACATATTCAATGAATTGTTAAAAAAGTCTAATTGATGTATAAATATTATAAATTTTTATGATTATAATTCTTTAAATGTATAAATAATTACCTCATTGACCATAGTATTTATAGTAAATTAATTTTTGATACATAAACTAAAAATGGTCAAAACATCCAACATAAACATAATTGAATATGAAAATGCATGTGACATGGTGTTAAGTAAAATTAGAGAAATAATAAAATATAAAATGATTATCTAGGATGAAAAATTTAAGATATGTTAATTATTCGGGATGTTAAATAAACATGTGACATGTCATAATCAAGTTATGAGTTTTCTCATTTTATTTTTAATTTCAGGAGATAAATGCCATATTAACGATTTTATTACAGTATTTCTAAATCAAGTTGATTTAATACATGATTCATATAAATAAATTTATAGGTGTCTAAATATCAATTTTAGGATATCTATTTCATGGGGTTCACAACTTCATTGTTAAAATAGTGGTAATAGACTTTTCATAAAATATCATCATTTCATTGGATTGTATATGATTATTTATATAATACGGATTTTGTATACTTCTCATGAATTATAAAATCCTCTATTAAATATTTATATATTTAATTAATTCTACATATCTTCCACATTTTGGTTTATAAATATTTTGATAAAGTGATTTTAAGAAAATTTAACTTCATATCTCTCTTCTTTTAGAAATATATTTTCCACCAAAATGATGTTTTCTAAAAAGGTTTTAAAAAATATTTTTAAAATTGTTTTTCAAAAGAAAAGTAGTTTTTTCAATTTGAAAATTTTTAAATGAGTTTTAAAAATTAATTTATATGTTTCAATTATTATTTTCAAATAATATAATTTTTGTATTCTTTTATGTTTTAAGAACATGTATTCAAATTGAAACATATATTTTCCTAAAAAATGTTTTAATTATTTTAATAGGTATTTCTATTCATCAACATCAGAAAACCTTGGTTTTATTTATCCTATACTATGGATATTTAGGGATGATACTATACTAATTATTTATATTAATCGAATAATATTGTTTCAAAGATATTGTTATAGAACCCATTTATTTTCCATAGGTTAGTCTTGTTTAAAAGAGATTTTTATGTAAGACATTTTCGTTTCAATGTCTAATCATGTATCAAATTGATTGATATATAACCCAGTTATTTATTTCATGTTAATAAATATTTACAAAGATTGAAATAAAACTCATTTCGCTTCAATGGAACAATCAAGTTTAAAAATTAATATTCATTTTTTCTCTGAGCTTTATGATAAATTCTATATGTACATTATACATGTTTTGATTTTTGGGTGTTATATATGATGGGGTGGCCCATATAGTATTGGGTTTTCACATTAAATCATATAAGATTGGTTGGAATGGATATCACCAGGTCTTCCCATTATATGTTATAAGATAGGGTTGCCTAGATAGAGTCATTTGATCTCATTAAAACATAAATGATAGTGTGGCTATGAAGCATTAGGTGAGGTTATTATAACTCTATTATGGTTGTGACCAAATACCCCTCCAATTCATTGAGTGAATAATGTATTGTAAGATTTGAATATTATTTTTCCAATTAAATGTTTATTGAAAGTGTTTTAATAATTTGATGCTACATGTTACTAAAAACGGTTAAAATTTCATTTTATGGGTTTATAATGTTTCTTTTGTCTATAATGATATCCCTTGTCTCATGACTACTAATTCAAAATAGTCTTTCCATTTCCATGTTTTCATACTTCATGATATTAGTATTAATGGTTATGATTTCTATTATTATTTTATCACGCACTCATATTATTTTTTCTTCCCCCCACAAACTATTTATTCTAAATGATAACATTCAATTATTATTTCCTACATCTACTATTACGAATAATTTTAGCTCAAACATCTTATGAACTATATCACAGGGTCATATATAATGAGGATGAATGAATTATGTCTAAAATAAATTTTAGAAGGATAATTTCAATGATCTAATGTGACATAAAAATATGGTTTATATGGGAGAAATTCTCATTTTAATTCCAATGAGATGTTATATAAGTGTTTTTCATTATCCTATAACACTGTAATCCTAAATTTTTCAGGGGAGAAGAGTGATCCAATAATATTTTTTGATGTTTTATGTTATTATTAGTGAATGTTGGTTCTCATTCTTCAGTATCAAGGATAGAAATGTAATTTTTATGAATTTATCAATAGATCTTAGAGTGTGATTTATGGGATGTTATTATAAGGACCCGCCAATTCTCATAGGCTTGAGAGCTCAACGTGTCATTATTAGGTCTTAAGCGACATCTGCACAACGCCAAAGGATAGTAATAAATGCCAAAGAGTTTAAAATACAAGTTGGGGGATGATTTACCATTTAAGAAATAATCCAAATGTCCAACCAACAAAAGGATCAACTACCAACAACTACATGATGCATGTCAACGAAACAACCAACTCATCCATCACCAAAAGGGAAATACACTATTCTACAATACAACCCATAAACCAAAACAAACAATAAAAAATCAGAGTTCTATGCGGAAGAGTAGAGAAAAGACCCATTGTAAACCAAGACACACTCCACGGCTCTACACCATGCTCCATACTCAAAGAACCACCACATCCCCCAAGAATCCGCACAAAACACTTGCAATGGGATGCCTTGCCTTTACCTGTGTCTCGGAATATGACATCTTCAATAGAACCAAAGTGCCAAAGTAGGGGTGAGTATAAAACACAGTAGATTTTCCCCAATAAATTACATAGACACTCCACTAGGATAGAAGAGTTAGACAAAATTTATATAAAAGTAGATTATATAAAACTTTTTCTCAAAAAGATTATATAAATTAATATAAACAAGTATCCAAAAACATTCTAATATAAATTGAAACCAATTTTTTTGCAATTTATTTTTCCAGATAAATAACCAAGCAAGCATAAGAACCATTTCACAAAAATTCCTTTTTGGAATACTTAACCATTTCCACAATCACATTCATACAACCATGAATGCTACCAAGAACAAGGGAAAGCCCTAACCCTTATCCATCCCACCCATGATGGGGGAGACTTTTTACCCTTATCCAACACAAATTCACATGAATTCTAGAAGAGGGATATCCCTAACCCTTTTCCATCCCAACACTGGTGGGGGAGACCCCTAACCCTTATCCATCCCGAATTCAATATGAACACACACCTTCTTCATTTTTGATTAACACATTGGGACCAAGGACAAGGTCAAATATCAACCAAGCCCTATATTTCCCATGTGCAATTAACCCTTTGGAATCGAGAAAAAGGTCATAATTCAACGAATCCTCATACATGCGATATGAACACACACCACATATTCTGATCAATCATGCCAAAAAACCCTTTCAATAAAAATTTTTTTATTGAAAACCATTTCCATAAAAACCATTTCAATGCCAAGCCATTTCAATTCCAAACCATTTCAACAATACTCCATTTTTATTGAAAACCAGTTCCATCAAGGTAATTTCAATCTCAAGCCATTTCAATAAAACACCTTTTTTATTGAGAACCCATTTTTCATCAAACCATATACGGTTTCAACAAATCCATAATTTAAAATCAACATTTTAAATTCACGAAGCCAAATCACTTGCCACAACAATTCCCCAAAATATCACAATCTCATAAAAACCATAAATCATCACTATAAAATATTTATTATATGTTGTTCAAAATAATATCCATTCAAATAAACCAATTTGAATCTAATCCAATAAATTCTAACAAGAGGAGTCAAGAGTGAAGCCTCCTACCTAAAAGGTTTTGAAGAAAACCCTAACAAATGGATAACGCACAAGAAAACCAAGTTGTTTCATCAAAAACACGCCTTAGATCACTTCTCCAAGAAAGATCAAGACCAGATATCATTCTATTTGGCATCCAGACATGAATATATAACCATAACATGCGTAGATCTATGAATCCAAGAGATAAGGAGAAGCAAATCTAAGTAGATCTATGAAACCAATCTAGAATGAAGAAGAATAGTTATATACCCCATGAATCTGGCTTTGATTCGCCAAGCGAAGCCCTCAGATCACCACCAAAATGATTAGAGAACTCTATTTGACCTTAGGAGAATAAATATCTCAAGTTATTCCGATTAGGAGCTTATACAGAGAACATATAGGCAAATACGTGTGAGAAAAACTTTTATATGATCTCATTTAAGTGGCTTCATGGTTTGGTCGCATGGTTAGACAAATCGTGCATTAATCGTTCATTAGCTATTGCCTGAGCCACCCTTCTCGCACAGTTTGGACACATGGTTAGACATACCATGCAGAAGCTACTACCTCCATGACCTACAAGGCATGGATTGGCGGCACGGTTTAGACAAATTGTGTGCTGCCCGTGCAACTTATCCTTTTCCCTGAAAACATCATTTAAAGTACTACCGAATCTCCCATTCATCACCCTTAATGTTAAAACCATTAAAAGCATCAATACAGGGTTACATAATAGATACCATGGGTACTACAGTTATAATTCCATCATTATTATTCTTAATATTTATTATCATGTTTTCCTCATAATGTATCATTGTTTTTCAGATATCATAAAATTATATCTCAATAACACACATCTGATTTAAATTTACAACATTTTAAGGTAATACATAATTTATATTTAATTTTTTTAATGTACAAATATATGAACTCTGGAGGTGTTATGTTGTACCCCCTAATGAAATTACATCCTCTAAATTTTTTGCCGAGCTAGGAATGTTTGAGATTATGAATTATACAAATTAAAAAATATTCATAGTCCACTTCAAAAGGTTAAAAGAGAATGCGAACACCATGAATTTAAAAAGAAAACTTTTTAAGGGATACATAAAAATAACATATAGGTTATCTAGAGGAAATGTTGAATCGAAGATAAAATATATGAACATGAAGGGAAAAAATATTTTAACAACTAATAATGCCTTTAAAGAAAACTGACACTATATATAGGAATAACAAAATGTCCCATTTGAAAATTAGAAAAGGGAAATATTATGATATACTAGAATAACACCTAATCAGATTCTAGAATGAGGAGAACATTTGTGGGATGTGAGTACAAGTACATGGAAATAATATTCAATTTAGATATAAAATTATACATTTTTTAAAATAAAAGTGAAAATAAATTTCATAGAAATTATTCTATTATTAAAATACATCAATATGAAAAAATAATCATGAAAATAATCTATACCATTCATATTTTAGTATTAGATTTCCAAAATTCATCTATAATATACATAGAAATTTTTAAACCACTTTCATTTTGTTTTTGTTGATCCCCTTCTTGATCTCCCCCCTATAAAATTTATTTCAATATTTCCCATATTCCCAAAGTTAAAATATTCAATGAATCCATTAGATGAACAATACTCCCCTTAATTGTGTAAAATAAATGGTTACTTTTTCCATAAGACGTTTATAATAATATACCCTCCATTACCAAATATAAAACATCATCACATTCAATAAATACATTTACATAGGATCTTCTACCCATATTAGCCACAAATAAAAAATTAAATATTTATATCTTTACGGTATTTATCACTTGAACATCCATATAAATTAATTTTTTCCTATTATGTAGTTCATTATAGAACTCAAATGGTATCATGTTATTGATCGGAACTCATAATATATTTTTAATAACAATAACATGTGTTTGAAATAAGATTGTAATTCTATTTGGTATCTCATTCTTGAAAACACCACATTATCCTTAACATCCATTTTCAATTTGGATCATGATGACTATATCTATTTACAATAAAATTATTAGTGTGAGTGTAATAAATAAAACAAGAATAAAACATCTTATAAAGTGGATAAATCATATGTCATTCTGAAACTCAATTATATTCTATTTAACTATTTCAATTAATCCAAATTACAATAATTCTAAAAAACATATTAACCTTTTGGTTATAGAGTATATTTAAATTATGATATAAAAAATTTATATCCTTATAAATTATCTAAAAACTACTCTAATACATAATATAAAGGGCTAATCCATATTTAACACACAATCTATTTATCTTCTAAAAATTATTTTCTATAATATATTTGGTCATTTTAGTTTTATAATTTTTTAAAATTAGGTTACATATCTTTTAAATACATCCCATGAATTATGAATTCATCACCTCGACCTAGTGTCAATTCTTTCCACAATAAAAAACATTTATAAGGATAACCATTTTCCTTTCCTAAAAAATAATCACGATTTACACATGATATGCTCATTTTACCAATTAATCATAAACTCTATAAAATCATTTGAAAACATGAGAAAAGAATAAAATTATCTATTAGCGACTTATATGAAAAAGTTGAAAGAAACATTTTTTCCCATTCCAAAACCAGGATACCATAAAAGATAGTTTTCTTTCAGCATAATATGAATCATGTTCAAATAATAAATTACATACAAAACATATCACATTTAATAGAAACATTTTTTCATTAAATACACAATATATGAATATGATATAAAATAATAATCATGTATTTTTCATAGAAAACATGAGAACTCATGAAATTAAATTATTAAATATACATTTTCTACTCTTAAATGGTGTAGTCATTACATTAATAGACGATAATTATCTTACCTTATTGGAAAAAATTATTTCCCAAAAAAACATTAGAAATCATGGATAATTTATGTATGCTACCTAGGAAATAATCATCATTCCACCATTATAAAAACCCTTAGTAAAGGAAAATATAACTAGATTAATTCCAATATAATTATACCTAAAACATAATAATTTCCCAATTAATTGGAAAACTATATTCAGATCAACCATTTTTATAATTGATTTATAAGGACTACGATATACATAAATGAATTTTGATAAATAATTTCTTTAATAAAATATCAAAACATATTCTTTTCAATTAATATACAGAAGCATATTCGATATTTATATTAAAATAATGATAAATGTACATTATCAAGGAAAACTCTTGAAAAAAATTCCTTGAAGGATATTAGATGTTATATTATTTGGAATATATATATAAATATGTAGTGGAATATTCATTAAAAAAATTAATTGTTTTTGGAAGTTCCTCTAAGGTTCGATACATTAAAATAAATTTTCGTTAACAAATTTTTAAAAGTGTAAAAAAAACCACTTTGGAAAATATATCAAATAATATTTTTAAAACATTTATAAATATTTTAAAACACATAATAAAATTAATTTAAATGAAAAATTTCTTATATTATTTACAAAATTGATATAATATATTGATCATGGATATTTTTGAATAATATTTAAAATATACATATTTAAAACACATTGGACAACATTTTAAGATAACATGTCCTTACCCCAATTCTAAGATTTCATGTACATTAATTTTCATCAAGAATAATAATTTTTTAAAATATTCAGTAACATAATAAAAAATTGTTTTTCAAATTCATTGTATTTCACTTATTTCCTTGTTATACTTATTACTTAATAGATAAAGTTCACAGCAGATGTTTTGAGGGAATTTTTTTTGTAAACCCAATAGAACATCACTGTCTTCTCCATGTTCAGTGGGATTAGGGTTCCAATATCTCATGAATATTTGAAAATCTATAATTATTAAATTTAAACATTATATAAACATTTAAAAACAACCAATTATTTTTTTAATTAAAATATAAGCATGTTGTGTAAGGGAGACAGTAATTCATGGAAAAAAGTGAAGAATGTTTCAATTTATTTACTAGGTGGAAAATAAATATGGTAGACAGAATTATAATTTATAAAATTATTAAATGTATTAAGAATATAATATCTATTAATTGGTTCATTATTAATTGAAAACCTTGTATAGTGTATGTAAAAATCAATAATATCAATTCATGGGGGTGGTAGTCCACTCATACGAATAAGTGACACTATCATTTACCAAAACATGAATAGGTAAGAATTTCTATAATATGTTGTATTTAAAAATTAATAACTACATTATAAATGTCATATATATAAATTTTTTCAATAATTTTATCCATCATTGTAATATTTTCACGAACAATGAAACATATCACTTCTTGCATGTTATAGTGCTCATGTACACATAGATGATAGTTTTTAATTTCCATTGGATGTATATGTAAATTAAATATATATATATATATAATCATAATGACATTAAAATATATTTAATATAATTATTATATATTTTAATCATTTTGATGATGATTTTATGGTTGTAGATGAATAAATAAAATGAAAACCCTCTATTAAAATCTATAATTCTTCTTTAGTGAACCACCTTAGTTTTATACCAAAAGAATTAATAAAATGTTATAATAATCTATAAAGGTCCGGTAGGATGTGGGGAGGGATTATTGGATAGTATTTTTATAGGTATTTCCATGTTTAAGGTAATTTTTTTGTGTACGGAAATGAGACGAGTAGTTTTCCTATTATAAGTGGGAGAGAGGACACACTTGCAGTCTTCCAAAACGTTAGGATTTATTAATGTATTACTCATTAATGTGGTTCCAAAATGACTCATAATATAATAAAATATAACATTGGGATGAAATTTGACTTGAAAATAAAATTTATAACTGTTTTTTTCATTTTAACCCATTTCATTTAAGTTTAAAACTTTTAACTAAGTTTAACTACTACCATGTGAATTGAATTTTTAATAGAAGTTATTAACCATACAGGAAAAAAATAAAATAAAATTATTTATATAATTATAAATGAATATTATAAAGAAGAAGTCTTTTTTCATATTTTATTTATAAAATTAGTTGAAAATAATATAAAAAACTAACAAAATGTGAAGAGAAATAGTTTTCCAACAAAAATTCATTTTTAAGTAAAAAACATTATAAAAAACAAAACTATAATGTTCATATCAAAGATAATATTTTATTTATGTATATTTGAAAAAAATAAATTAAATTTCTAACTTTTCCCAATTAAAAAGGACATTTTAAATAATTAAAAGATATTATTTTTTCCTAAAAATGTTAATTTTTTATTTTTATCCAAAAATAAATTTTTAAAGAAATTATCTAAATTTAATCCTACATGTATTATAAAATGTTGGTTTCAAAATGATATCCATTTTATTAAAAAAATATTTATAGATGTTGAAAAAATTCATTATAATATTAGCCCAAAAAATTAAATAATATTCTTTTGAATAAAATGTATTTTGAAATATAAAATGAATTTATAATAATTATTCATGTAGTTACCTCCTTTGGATGAATGTTAATATATTTAATTGTATATTTTAATATCATATATTATCATAATTTTATTTTTTAAGTCATTAATTTTATATGATAAAACAAAAAACCCTATATAAATATTTATTTGAAAAATATCACATCAATCACATCAAAACATTTCTATTTATAAAATTTTTACTAATACTACACACAATGACTATATAATTCCAATATAATTATTGGTCTAATATCTATAAAACCATAAAAACCATGTAATTCTAATGTATATATAATCCAAATTCCTATATAAGCCCAAGGGTTATATTAGCATCGTATATAATCTCATATAAATAACTAAAATAATTAATTATGTGTTATCCTTACAATAATGGATATATATATATATATAAGACCTTTATCCATTGTTCTTATGCGGATTATGATCCTTCTGTTGGACCAAAGGGAATAAGATTATATGATAACGATATTTTTAAATATTTTTAATTTATTCTAATTGTATTTTACTAAAAGTTATTATTTTAGTAGCCTCATAATGTTTTAATTCTTATCTAGAATTGTAATATTTTACATAAATGGAATATAAAATGTTTTATTTTATTTTTTATGTTTTTAAAGAAGAGTATATCATGAAAAGTTTATTTAATTAAAATAATGTCTGAAATATTAGGGTATTATAATGTTGATCACAACGTCAACACACCACATCAAGAAATTCATAATTAACATTTTCTTTTATACTATTAATTTTTATGAATTTCCTTCTTAACAATATTGCTTATTATACTTTTTTATTATGAATATCATTATTTTGATTTCTCAATTATTTATACCCCTTAACTCAGGAATTTCTAAAGTAAGTGAAATGTTGTTACAATTGTAATATTATTTTATCCTAAATTATCTAGAATACAAATAACATCCATTGAATCTATGATTACATAAAGATATAAATGTTGATGGTGATATTTTCATTCAGATTCGTCATAATTTCTAAACTCCATCTTTCTTTCATGTCGAATATTATCCTTCTTAGAGTTAATTTTCACTTTCTATTGATTCTTAATTGAAATGAATTTTTTAGTACCATTTTTATTTCACACATTCCCTTCTCTTTTCATTGAACCTTCATAATTATTATAAACTATATTTGTAAATATTTAATTATCTAGTTTGATTCATTAAAAAATATTCTTTATTTTTCCACTACTTAAATTTATTTTAAAATCTTCATCCATCATTTTTATAGATTCAATTTCTTCGATATATCTAGATTGAGTCATTAAAAATTAATTTTTCATTTCTGAAATGATTCACATGATTATATTTTAATAAAAGTTATCACTCTACAGAATTTTAATTTAGTGATTTAATCATATGATGATATTGTTGTTATTTTTAATAATGATTTTTTATTAATAAATATGGATTCCCTCAAGAGTTTATCATTTTTATTAATAAAACACTCATTTTTTGACCTCATAACATAGTATTTATCTGACTCTTCACCTTCTCCTTATTCCAAAATTTATTTTTTATCATATTTATTGATATTAAAAAATGTTGTGATTATATTCTGACATTTTTTGTTGATGATGCATTTTTAGTTTAACTGTTTCATAATTTTTTACAAATCAAACTCACGATTCTTCTAGAATATCATCAATAAATCTACATGGATTTATTTACTTAAATATAAATATTACCTCACATTATATTCATAGGATTATTTATTTTTTCATCCTTATTAGGCTCAATATTTTTATTCCATAGGTTCTCAAAGGCAATGTGGCCACATTCCCCACAATGGAAATATTTTGTAGGATGTTTTCCCTTATATTGTAATTTACTTGTTCTATGATTTTAGAGATAAAATATATCCCCTGTGAATATTATAAATTATCTTCCATTTATATTAAATATATTAAAGAAATCTTATTCAACTAAAATAATGATTTTTATCACTACATCAAGACAATTCACCTTTCACCATCTTTATATGGTAAAAAATCATTCCTAATTTCATTGGTAATGAGGATGGTTTGAATCATATCAAAAATATTAATAACCATTATAGTAAATATTTTGGAACAAATCTATCCAGTAAATTTCATGTCAATTTTTTAATAATTGTTGAATTATAAAATAATTCTAAAAAGAAAATGATTTTAATTATTATTTTATTAAAAATTGTGTAAAATATATAAATAATATCTTCCTAAAATATTTTAAGATAATCAAATTTACTTTTATATATCTATTTGTTTCCTCTATAAAATCAAAAATTCCATTAAATATTTTTCATTTTTATACCAAATTTTATAATCCATTCAATGAACAATAACCTTTATATATAATTTTCCTAAAAGATATATAATATTTGAATTTAGAACCCAAAAATCATCATTTAGATAATTGTATTCATAAAAAAGTCATATGTTCATTCTTCTCTCATAGTAGAAATCGGATAGTTGTTTCATCTACCACTTCTAATACATGTGAAATGAGATATCATATAATCCTATTATTCATTCCTTGATAGTCTATGTAATAAAACTAAGGAACTATTCTATTGTCTGAATTTATATTCATTATAAATCAAAAAATGAATCTCTAATGTTATCCTCCCTTTGATACCAACTGTATTGTAATTATACGTTGCACCAAGAATGGGGAGTGGTTAATCAGTGTGGATCAGAATATAACATCCTTCACAAGGATATAATCATCTATAACTTATTTTATTTTTTTTATGGTAAAAATCATTACTTAGAATCAATAATATTTAATGAGAACAAAAATAACTACATTGCAATCAATTTTAACATATTTCTACCCAAATGTGGGTACTTACTCCTTGTTCTGTTTTCTCTCACCTAATAAATATATTTTATTCTAATCTCAATAACTAATTAATATGTGTTTAGGGAATGAATGTCCCCTAAACAAAATGATAGTGGTGATTAATCAACATGAAAAAAACAAAACTTGTTATCAATACTTAGAAAAGCATCTTTCAACAGTAAAGAATGATATCTTAATCCATGGGGTTCATCTAAAATAATAATGATCTTCCTATAAGAAGGTAAAATATATTTAATAATCTCATACTCAAAAAATCATCCTTAAACATATATATTACTAAAACATCATATTCAAAAAATATTATTCATCTAAATACCCATTATTATTGACATAAAAAAACAATCACCAAGAACATTCCACCAATTATATGCTCACACATCCTTAAATAAATAAGGGGGAAATACAAATATAAAATTTTAATTTTTTAATTACTAATTAATCGTTTAAATACCTTTTTAGAATAAAAATGAATCTATGTTAATAGATTTTGTATCATTTTACTCAAATATCAGCATTAGCGATCATTAATGTTTTCTGAAAAATAGATATAATAGATTTATTCTATTTTAAGATTTATATGGAAAAAATTGGTGTCAAAAATTACATGACTCCTCAAAATTTATTTAATTTTCACCATGAACATACATCCACGAAATCCACATATAATCCTCTATGTAACACTTCCTCTCCAAAACATGTTATATTAATTACAAAAATCAATGAACTTCATATAGATATTTTTTTATACAGAGAGTAAATGATTTGTGAATGACTTGAAAGATTGATTGTATTATGTTTTATTTTCCATCTACAGATAAATCACATGACGATGTTGATCATTCATTATAATGTTTTAATAGAAATTTCTAGAAATAGATTTATTGATATAATAGAATAGGGTATCATATGGATATCACTACACAAAAAAGATATAGTGATGATTATATTTTCTTGAAATAACCAATCATCATGATTAAATAAATGTGTTCATGATTGTATATATTTATAGTAATATTATGGAATCAGGGAAATATGAGGCTTATGGATAGAGTCTACTAGAAGAATAATGATCATTATCTCAAGAAACAATGGTTTATAAAACCATTTTTTATAGTACATTCCATGAAAAGTTATCAAAAAAATTCCATAGTCAATGTAATAACATATAATATACCTAATGTAGTTGTTATATATATATGTGTATCAAAAAATTTATCAAAATTAATATTTTCTATATTAATTTCATTTGACTGCGGTTTCCATTTAAATATTCATCTGATATGGATACAATGAAATCTCCAGACATATGAAACTAGTCCATCATAGTGGATTTAAAAATATGTATACTACATGATAGTGTGTAACTAGAAAAAGATAAACCACATGATGTTATAAATGATGGATAATTATCTAATAGAATTATTCAAATATACCTGATGATTATTTTAAGAACATTATAGTATTTTTTAATGACATATATTATGATGAGGGTCGGTAATATTTTCAATGACACAATAATAATGAATAATAGGTCCTCATTAATTCTACAAAATTCCTTATATTTTATTATCGTTGATGCCTTGATTTTTGGAATTTTCGTATTAATATTATAGAGTTAAATTTATCTGATGGTTGGAGGTGGTCCATTGAAGGAAGGCATGAGAAGGAGATTCATATTTACTATGGGAAATTAAAATTTTAATTTCATTCTCTAAAGTCTTATTTTAATGAAGCTCTATTTATAAAATGTGGTGAATGTGTATTTTTATGTTTTTGTTTATCTTGTTCAAAATTTTGAAGAACTGTGATGTCCAATGAAGTGAATTTGTGTTCTTTTAATCAAATAATAAGACACATATGTATAACATAGTGTGATATTGAAAATTTTGATATCATATTAATTGGTACGAAAGAAACAATGTACCAGATACAAGGTGTTGGATAGCTAGCTACCAGACATAGATGATATCAAATGGATAAGTTCCAATAAATAATTTTAGAGAAATTTTCTTGTTATCAATTCAAAATGAAATCAAAGATGGATAAGAAGAACACATAATAATCCATCTATGAGGAATTCATGAATTATGGTATTGATTTGTTAAATCATTTTGTCAAAGGTTCATTTAATTATTATAGTGATTTTTTTATTATATTATCTGATCTACAATCACATTAACTATCAAGGGAAAAGGGTTTTATCTAATTGATATATTTATCCCAAATAATGTCCAAAAAATTATTAGATGTGGGGTCTTGATTTTTTTATAAACCATTCCATGGATTAAATACTCTAATTTAGTTGTGAAATTGCAGTGGGCCATACCATCCTAGTATATTAATTTTCCAACATTCTGTTGTATGACGGATCTTGGGGACTACTAGTGACTCATTAATGAGATTTCTAGAAACTCAATCCCACCATACGGTTCCACAGAAATGGTGGAAACAGTCATGGTGGCGCCGTGACGATGGCACTGTGACAGGGGGAACCATGACGGTGTAATTTTCATGGTTTCAGCTGTCATGGTCACACATCAAAATGGCAGTACCACTAATGGTGTCCCACCGAATATGTGGCACCGTTACAATGGCACCAATACAGCGACACCATGTCTCCCCCATTTTCTTATAAGTATTTTTTCCAGTTTCGGGGTTTTTCATTTCCACTCCCATATAGTATCTTTTTATGTCAAAATGATTTAATACCCTTTATAAAGCCATTTGATGCCAATAAAGGTTGTTTTAAACCCCCAAGAGCCAGGAGACCCTTCGGTTACCAATATGTGTGGCCTTTCCTCAATGTCACATCTTTCCATGTGCCTTCCACCTTAGCCCATGTTACGTGGTTTTCCTTTTTTAGAGGATATATATTACTCACAACCATTATTTCCACCATATATGAGGTTAATTATTAAATAAAAATTAATAACATTTTTTATAACTACCCATCCATGTCGTGGAACCACAGTCCTCTTTTTAGAGGTTTGAGATTTCATATCCGGTTACTCTAGTATCTAGAATTTTATCACAGGGGGATTATTTTTCTCTTTCCTTGATTACATTCTTCTCCTTTGTGTTCTTGGAGTCCCCCTTTTAGAGATGAATCGTGTACCATAATGGAGCCCTTTCCACTCAGCCATGGAGACCTTGGCGTTCATCCTCTGCAAGTTGCACAACCACAGTTCTTGGTGTTAGACGAATACTTCGACCATTAATAATCAATGTTTTATTTTTCCTTCATCTCTCTTTACAGTTTATCATGTGGTGTGGGTATGATAATTCTTCCTAAGGGATTGGATGATACCATAAAAGAATGAATATAATAAATATATTTAAGAGAATGAAGGGGTGTTTTTTTATGATATCGTTGTACTCGTTTGTTATTTTATATATGTTGTGAAACGTATGGGCTTCTGCCCGCTAAAAATCATGGCCATTGGTGGTTCATTCCTTTGCACTAATGAACCAATATTTTCTTTCTAATCTAGTGATTGAATGTATGTAACATAGAAACTAGTTAATCATGTAAACTCGGTCAATTAAATGGATGCCCAATGAATAACATTCCTTGTGTGATCACCTCAGATAACCATACGGAATAGGGGAACTTGATCAATGTTTAAGTAAAATATATAAACTCACTTTATATTAAGAACAATTGTTCTTCTAGAAGATTGTGTGGTGATTTAGATGGAGATGGGATTCCCTGTTGTTCAGTTTTTGGCTTGTGGAACTAGGAATATATGTTGGGTCTTGGTTTGTTTCCAGTATATTCAGGGATCTCACATATGCCTTTTGATGTTGTGACATTACAAGAGAACTAGGTGTGAATTCCCAAATTGTTGTTTGGCTGTTTTCGTCTTCATTACAAAGTTGTTTTTACTTGTGGATGCACCTGTTAGATTCCTGGTAGTGGAGATTTAATTTATTCAATGAAATCAATTGAAAATTAATTCAAAAATAGATGTTGGTCTAGTTTGGGATATTCTGCATTTGATCCTATATAAATAGTAATGATGATGTATGTCTATAAGATTGTTTTCTGAACCCTCAGTTTAGGATAAGTTCTTGTTCAACTATACATATAAATTTACTTCTTTTGTTTCTTAATCAATCCCTTCCTAGGTTGATCACTTCGTGACAAACACCTTGGTTTAATGGGGGATGATGTTTTCCCATGATTCTTATGAGTGCCTGGTAATTAGCATCATTCTTCTCCCTCTCCTAGGATTCCCATGTCTTTTCAGGCCTGTGTGATAACCTGAGGTCCATTATAGCCAAATATTCTTCAGGCATGGTATGTTGTGGTGGTTGGACCATGAGTGTGCCAGAAGGATTGTTTCCCATGAGTCTTTAGGCATTTTAGTGGTTGTTCTAGCCCAGGTTTTTGAGGGAGTGGTTATGGTGGTTGTGGTGGCCCAGGTGTCTATGGGAATAAAAGTGGTTGTTCTAGAACATGTGTCTATTGGAAAGGTTACGTATGGTTTTTGTGTCGTAGATGTTTACGGGGATGATGTATGGATGTGGTGGAAAAAAGGTTGTTATTTGGGAAGCTGTGGGACGGTAGTGGAAATGGAATGGGAGGTATCACTCGTAGGTTGTCTTCGATAACTAGTGGGAAAGCGGTGTGGGGTACCCAAATATAGAAGTGCTACTACTATTACTTTATTTAACATGCATTGTTTATGGAGTGTTCCCTAGTGAGGCTGGGTGGGTAGTTTCACTTGTTAGGTGTTTTGGCAACATCTAATTTCTCATGGGGAATTATAATTCCACACCACATTTTCATGAAAGATTTTTGTTTTCCCTACTTAGTATACATGTATACTCACACTACGTATATAAAACTACATTCAGATTTCCCAATACAATTCACGAAGCATGTGGGATAGTATTAGCTCAGATGATGGGAATGTTTTTCTATTTGTTTTTTTCTTTTCATTTAGTACATACCAATGAAGTTTTTTTGACCTTGTAGCACTTTATATTGAGCATGCATGTGAGAAATGGGTTTTGGTTTTACTTTTTCATTATGTATCTCATGTTTTTTGAGATTTACCATCTAATATAATGATAATTTTCAATTAAAGGGTAATGCATTATATATTAAGTGTGATTTAATACCCTTGGTTTCAGTCGCCACTCTTGGGCCTATTGAAGGCGGGACTTGGGGGATCATTATCTCCCTTTCAAAATAAAAAAGTATGTTTCTTGTACTTTTTTGTCCCTTCCCTCATCTTGGTGAAGGCTGCTAATGATAGAATAGTATCTATGGGATGGTTGAGAGATAAGATAAAGTTCAGAGTTACAAACAATGAAGATTTCATGGGATGATACAAAAAAAGTGTAAGGAAAACTTGGTGCATGAAATAGGCTTGGGAAGACAGGATATGACCATGGATTTTAGGCCCCCTCAAGATTCGATGCAGGGACGATAAACCTACCAAATTACCAAGTGATGTTAAACTGATTGTAGGTTAGAGACACTTTGAAAGGTAAATGATTCATAATGACTTGTGTTATAGTGTTTTTGGTCATTTTCGGAGTTTAAAATGAATAAAAAAGTTTATTAGAAATTAAAAAGAGATTATCTCCACTACTAGAGCATTGGCCCAGACGATGAACACGTGTAGTGAGGGAGTCAAGGACTATATGGATAATCGGGTAGGTTAGTGGATGGATGACCGAGAGTAAGAAGACAACCATTAGAAGAATATTCTTCCATCCTTTCAATGACTCCCCCAATAGAATTACAAGGGCGGCATATATGACATGGAGGAAGAAATGTGGCTCGAGGTGTTCACTATAGTTTTCTACTTGATCTGGGATCTGGAAAAGTAATGGGTTCCTCTAGCTATAAGCTAGTTGTGGGGAGCGGAGCGTTTTCAGTGGATGGTCTATCTCCGGGAGAAGATGGAGGATGAGGTTTCCTGGACTGTCTTTGAGAGGGAGTTGCGGGAGGAATTCCTATATTCTAAAATGAAGGCTGGAAGAGGTAGGATCTACTCTCCCTTCTGTAGGGGATTATGTCAGTAACAGAATTGGTCATCATGTACACGGATCTCTTTCAGTATTCTTCGGATCAATTTTCAGATGAGGATTTTCTAGTGATATGTTTAGAGGAGGTACTCCGACCATCTCTTCAATATGATGTTACTACCTTCACTCTACTGACATAACTAGAGGATAAAAAGAAGGGTAAAGTGGTGCAGAGTATTTAGACACTGGGAGTTGTGCCTTGAGAGGGTATCCAGTTGAGTTCATAGAAGGGGAATGACATCAGCAGCGTGCCTCAAGGCTTAGGGCCTTCTTGGATTCAACAGAAAGGGAGTAGGTGCCAACAATTCTAGATTCGATCTCCCAGTACTCATCCATTCTCTACAGGACCATAATAGAGATACGTCATCTTTGGAAATCATGGGAACCTTCATATTTAGTGTTCAAACCAAGTGTAGTGTAGTAGAGTTGGGATGTTTCATTACCCACATCAGTAAAATCAGTTTCTGTCCTGGCATTTTCAACAGCCACAACAGGGACAACAAGCTCCCACTCCACTGAGAGTATATATTGCAGGAGGAGTCCGACCTTAGATTGTTCATTAGGGACATCGAACAGGGAATGTTCAGGGAAGTGGTCAACATTTGAGGTGAATAGGAGCTGAGCATGGGTAGTTTCACAGAGTAGAGGTAGCAGTTTCAACAGCATCTGATGTCGTTCGAGGTACGATCTGATTATTTAGTACTATTGCATATGCCTTGTTTTATATTGGAGATTCATAATCCATTTTTGAAACTGGTCTAGCCCATGATCAATGGATAGACACAAAATGACTTCTCGTGCCCCTGGTATTGAGTATGAAAGTCAAAAATTAGACCATATTGTCCTATGATTTTAGATATTTTAGACTGATGTTGGTCCACATAAGTCCAATGATGACATTATTTTTCTACAGATGCAGCTATATGATGTAATTTTAGGAATTAACTGGTTATTATATGTGTATGATTAAATCAAATAAAAATGGATAAAGGTTGTGTTTTTAGATGTGGGTGGAAAACATGTTGTTTTCATTTTTGAGCCAGGATTCTAGGAGGGAAACCGACGAGTAGATCCCCTTCATTTTTTGTTAGCTGAGGGGTCAGTGGAGTTAGTAGATAATGGGATGGTGGATTTCTTGGGGATTGTTAGTCAGTTCTTGGATGAATTCCCTAGAGAGGTGGAGACTCTACCCCCTCGATGGGATATTGAGTTCGGGATAGACTTGAATCCCTGTGCCTATCCGATTTTGATGTCTCCCTATCAGATAGTACATTCTGAGTTGCGGGAGTTACAGATCCAGTTTGATGACCTGGTGTATAAGGGTTTTATCTGAACAACCACCCCACCATGGGGTGCTCTAGACTTATTCACAATGAAGTAAAACATTGGTCTCATGTTGTGTATAGAGTACTGAAGGCAGAATTAGGTGGCGATCAATAACTGTTACCTCAACCCGAGGATCGAAGAAAATTTTTACAAGTTAATGGGAGTAAGTTGGTTCTCTATGATTGACATGTAGTTGAAATATTACCAGTTGATGGTTAAGGAGGGTGAAATATTGAATTATTGATTATGTGTAGATATTAGCACATTGATTTCTTGGTTAGGTTGTTCATCATTAAGAATGCACCAGCTTTGTTCAAGGTGCTCATGAACACCATATTCCTGAAATATCTAGATCAAATCATAGTCATGCTTCTCAATGACATCATAATCTACTCAAAAATTATAGGAGGATTACACTAAGCACTTGAGTGTAGTTTTAAATATCCTCCAAAAGCACCGTCTCGACGTGATGTTGTCCAAGTGAATGTTTTGGACATGATAGGTGAAATGTCTTGGACACATGGTGTCCCAACAAGGATTAATGTTGGACCCATTGAAGGTCAAAGTAGTTGTTTCGTGGGAAGAACCTAAGAACGTAGTGTTGTTTCTTATTTTCTGGGGTCTACCAGGTTACTACAGAAGGTTCATTCCCATCAGATCTCGAGATGTAGCACCTTTGATAGCCTTGACCAAGAAAGACCAGGTCTTCATTTGGAGTGAGCAGTGCCAGGAGTCCATTAGTTATCTGAAGGTATAACCAGTCAGTTCCCCAATGCTAAGGTTTCCAAAAGAGGGGGTAACATTTCATGTGTTATGTGATGCTTTAGGCCCATGCTTGTGGTGTGTGTTGATGCAATGGTAGGGAGTAATATCTTATGGGACTAGGAGTAAAGTACCCATGATTGTAACTACACCAACCCTGACCTAGAGCATGAAATATATGTGTTTATTTAGATGTTCTGGAGGCATTACATAATCATGGAACAATTGGTGGAATTCAATGATCACAAGAGCAGGAGGTATGTCTTCTCCCAACAAGTCATAAAACTGAAAAAACGGAGGTGGATTAATTATATTCAAGATTATGACTTCGAGATATCCTACCCATCAGAAATGGGGAACACATTGTCTTGTTCCTTGAGCATTAATTCGGAGAAGGATGTTGTTCATGAATTAGCTGATTCCTAGAAGGAGATATAGGTGTTGGAATACTTAAAACGAGATGCAAGGGAGGATGGTGGTATAGTCTGTCTATTTTATATGATGGTGCAATATTCCTTGTCATAGAAGGTTTAGGAGTATCATCGGGGGGACTTAGTGGATAACGTGATGCACAATTGTGTCAGTTATGGCAATGCTCTAGAAGGATGGTCGGAGGATGGTCAGAATCAGATTCTATTTCATGGAATGTTGGTTTTTTCAAATGGAAAGCTACGAGAGAGTTCCTGTTGATTTCCAAAACTAACCCCTAGAAGAACACCCATGTTATTCTAAAATGTACTGGGAATTGAAAGATCAGTTTTGGTTTCCCAGTTTGAAGTAGGAAGTGGCGATGTTTGTGGGAAAGTGCCTCGTGTGTCAAGAGGTGAATGTAGAATGTCGCATCCCAGGAGTTCTGTTGCGGCCTTTAGATTCCAATGAGTGGAAGTGGGATGATCTCTTGATGTATTTTATCATAGGACTACCCATGGTTCCAGGAGTCTACGGTGTAATCTGGGTAGTAGTGGACCGGGTGATGAAATCAACTCACTTCCTGGTAGTCAAGGAGTCGAGTGTGGTGGATCCCTTACCATAGAGGTATGTGGATGAGGTGGTTTTAATACATATTGTTTTGAGGTTTATAGTCTCAGATCATGATACATGGTTTACCCCTCTAGTTATGAAAATATTGCAACATTCATTGGGAACCCATCTACGCCTCAACACTGTTGTCCACCACAATAAAATGGGAAAATAGAGGGGATAATCCAGACATTGGAAGTTATGCTTCTAGAATGTGTTTTGGACTTTGATGGATCAGGGGTATGATGAATTATTATGGTATAGTATTCCTACAATGACAGCTATCTCTTTACCATTGGCATGGCTCCATTTTAATCCTTTTTTGAAAGACCATGTTGTTCACTTGTGTGCTGAAAAGAGGTTGGGAAGCAAGTGTTCATTGCTCTAAGGTGTAGTGGAGCATGACAGAAAGGGTTCTTGATATGTGGGAGAGGATGATGGTAGATCAGTACCAACCAAAGTTGTATGTAGATCATAGTAGGAGACCCTTGGAGTTAGAGGTTGGGGACTATACATTCTTAAGATCTCCTCACGGCGCGGACCACAGATTTTCGACAGGGGGATTAAGCTATCTCCCAGGTTCATTGGTCCCTTTGAGGTGTTGCAATAGGTCAGTGAAGTGGCTTATCAGCAATAACTACCACCACCACTTCTGAGGGTCCATATTTTATTCCACATGTCTCTGCTCAGTTGGTATAAACATGATGACTCACATATCCTAGACTGGGGGAGATTGGATATCGAGGATGATGCATTGTTTGTGAAGAAACAAGTGAGGATCGAGGATCATGATGAGAAGGTGATTTGTGGATGAACAATTCCCTTGGATTGGGTTTTATGGAGGCATGGGGGCCTCGATGAGAGTACCTGGGAACATTATTCTTAGATGCATACAGAGTACCCAAATAAATTTTCAATTTTTTTCTATGTTGTTTGGTTCTTGACTATGATGTAATGCATGACATTGTTATCAATGAGATGGATTTTTTCCATTTTTTTATTCTGTGTGAAGATCCTTGAATATGAGGAGGTCAAAACGTGATCCCTAATCAAGAAACATTAATATGGATGTGATTAAACCTGTGTGGTTGAGTCAGTGCTGCCCAAAGTGAATAGTATATTGACATGGAAGAAGGAACTTTCAAATCCATGTATGTTGATGGCTTAACATTGTGTTTGTGTAGCTACATAGTTTATCTACACATTTCAAGAGATGGGTGAGAGAGATACTCTAGGATGTAAAGGTATGATTCGGATATCAGGAAACACTACAGTAGTTTTTTCCCTGAGAGGTCTCTTATGAGGTGGTTGGTCGGACCCCTATCTTTTCTCAAGGACTACTCATGGATTTTTTAGTACGAGAATAGTTTGAGTGGAATCTGATGTAACGACTCGAACCCTCTTGGACTATTACATCTCAAAATATATGGTGTATGTGGTATCCTGGGGACCACCAGTGACTCATTTAGAAGATTTCCATGAACTCTATCCACAAAACAGTTCCACCGTAATAGTGGCACCGATCATAGTGGCATTGTGACCATGGACACGTGATTATGGCCATGTGAAAAATGCATCGTGGCGGTGGAACCTTGATGGTTGCACCATGATGGGGGAACCATTATGCAAAATCCTCTAATAGCCGCACCCCAAAATGGTGGCACTGCATAAGGTGTATCACAGAACCAGTGGCACCGTTATGGTGGCACTGTGTTTCCCCCCATTTTCATTCTTTTTCTTTTAGTTTCCATGTTTTCCATCTCTTATCACATAAAATATCTTTTGACATAAATGTTTTTAAGGGACTTTTAATCCCATTTAAATCCAATAAATGATTTTTTTAATCACCAATAGTTGGAAGACCCTTCAATTACCAAAAAATTTGGATTTTTCCTCACTGCCACACCTTTCCCCGAGAAATCCACCTTCACCATGGTTAGGTGGTTTTCTCTTTTTAATGTATAACTATTACTCATGGCCATTATCTCCACCATAGATGAATATAAATAAAAAATTATAATTAATAACGTCATGTGTAACCACCCAACCGCATGGTGACACCATGAGCCTCCTTTTATGTAGTTCAAGATTTCATATCCAGCAACATCTGGATCTTGCTTTTTATGAAAAATATATTATTATTATCCTTCCCTAATCCCTTTATTTTCCTTGGTGTTCTTGGAGTCCGATTTTAAGAGACAAATCATGCGTCGTGCGAGAGACCTTCTCTCCCAGCCTTGGTGACCTTGTAGTTCTTACTCTCCAAATCAGGCAACCCCAGTTCTTTGTGCGAGACGAAAAAATTTATCATTGATCATCCAAGTACTATTATTTCCTTCATCTATATTTAATTTGTATCATCCGGGGTGGGTATGGTAATTTTTCCCCGAGGTGTGGATGAACCCAAACCTTAACAAAGATAATAAATTGATTTTATAGAATGAAGGGGTGTGTTTTTTGATGATACTATTATACTCTTTTATCTTCATTTATATGTTGTGAACCATATGGTCTTATTCCCACTAAAAATAGTGGGCATTGGTTGCCCTTTATTGCACACAAATGAAACTCTGTTTTCATTATAATCATGTGATTGATGGACTTTAACATGGAAACTGGTTAATCACGTAATCTCATTGATTAAATGTATGCCCAATGAATAAGAATCCTTGTGTGATCACTTCGGTAAACCAAATGGAAATGTGTAACTTGATAAATGGTGTGCTTAAATCTGAAAACTCCCTTTGTAATAAGCACGACTTTTTTGCTTAATGCTAGTGGGGTGACTTGGATAGGAATGGGATCCCATGTTGTTCAGTTGTTGGATTGTGTATTCGTGTTCATATGTTAGGGCTTGGATTGGTTCTAGTACGTTGAGGGATCTCATGGATCCATTTTTTTATTGTGTCAGTACAAGAGAGCTGGGTGTGAATGCTTAAATTACTATCTGGTTGTTTCCTTGTTTAGTCACGAGTTGTTTAGAATTTTCGATGTCCCTGTTAGTTTCCCGGTAGTGTTGAATAATTTTTTTCTAATGAAATAACTTTAACTTGATAAAAAAATGTATGGTGGTTTAATTTTTGTTGTTCTGAATTTTTTCAACTATGAATAGTAATGAAGGTGATTATGTATAGGATAGTTTCAGAAACCTCATGTTGGGATGGGTTCTTGTTCATCCACAAATATAAATTTATTTCTTGTGTTTTTTTCGCACCCCACCCCTGTTGAGAACTTCATGCCGAACCGCCCCATTTCATGGGGGATGATGTTTTTTCCAATATTCATATGAGTGGTGGTTATTAGATCTTTTTTTCTCTCTCTAAGGGGTATCCCAAGACTCTTCGTGCAGGTGGGGACATCCTAAGATCCCTTATACCAAATGATTATTTGAGAAGGGGTACATTGTGGTGGATGACCCAGGTGTGTGATGTGATGTTTCTTTCACAGGTATCTTTAGTATGAGGCCCAGGTGTCATCAGGTGTGATAGTGGTTGTTCTGGACCAGGTGTTTGTAGGCGCCATTATGGTGGTTGTGGTGGCCTATGTGTATGTCGGCATAGCAGTTGTTGTTCTAGACCTTATGTCTGTGGGCATGGTTACATATGGTAGTGGTGGCCCCGGTGTGTTTGGATTTGATGTGTTGATGTGATGGCCCCAAATGTTATTGTTGGGGTGGCAATAGGATTGCAGTTGCAATGGAGGGGGAGGTCTGACGCAAAGGATGTATTCAATAACCAATGGGAATGTGGTGTAGGGTACCCAAATATTTATGTTCTATTACTATTACATTATCTAATTTGATTTATTTGGGGAGTGTTCCTTGGTGAGTTTGGGTGGGTAGTTTCCCTTGCTAGGTGTTTTGGCTACCTCTAATTTCTTACGGGGAATTAGAACACCTCCCCACTTGTGCACAAGATATTTTTTCCCCTACTGAGTATACCTGTATACTCACCCTATATATATAAAAAAATTCCAGGTTCGCAGGAGGACCTCATAGACCATGTGGGCCTATATTTGCGTGGTCATAGGGCAATTTTTGTTTCTCTTTTCATTACTTTTAGTTCTTATCTCTAGTGTTTTCTTGTATATTGTTGCACTTTATTTTGAGCATTCATGTGGAAAAGGGGGTTCTATTTTAATTTTACTTTCTGTAGATTGAGTTGTTTGAGATTTACCATTTTATCTCCCGATCATTTTTTTAAAAACGTTATTGACTTCCATATTAGTGTGATTTTATACCCTTGGTTCTAATAACCCCTCTAGGGCCTATTAAATGTGGGACTCCGTGGTCATTATCGCCCATTCTACATGAAGAAGGAAGGGTCATGAAGTTTTCTTTCCCTTTTCTTATCTTGGTGAAGGTAGGTCCTGACAGAACTATAAATATTATTATGTTCATAAGGGGTTTATTTTTTATTTTATTATTCCTTATCAGTAATTATATCTAACCATAGAAGACGGTTGTTTCGAATGAATAAAAACATAAAAGGTATGCCATTGAATCACCCATTATAGTAATATTGATCCAAACATATTCTTTCATTCAGTATCATATCCTAGGAATACTTTATTGACTATTACCTATCATAATAAGGATAAAACTACTATCCATGTTTCTACTCTATCAGATGTGAGGAGGTTCATATATTCTATGGAATAAACATTCTTATATTGAAATATAGGAGGCTAAACTAACATTTATCAAAATGATTTATAGTTTTTAATGATAATACATATGCTTTAATACCTCTTTCTAAGTGTGTTCACTTAATAGTAGTAGAAATGATAAATTCTTATAATTCGTAGTGATACATATATGTTATACATTCCTCCCACAATAAAATAGAATTTATAAATGTTAAAAATTCCATGAACTAAATAATTAAAAAAAAGATGAAAACTATCTTTCAAGGAAGTATGAAATTACATAAACCCATGTTATGAATATTTATAATTATGTTTTAATATATATATATATAATTGATATTATGAATATATTAGTGAGTTCATTGCATGGTGAAATTAAATTATAAGCACCATAAGATGTTTCATAATCAAATTGGAAGATTAAACTATTATTTAAATGTATATATCATTAATCCTGATATATTTAACATGATGGAATCATCCATAGAAGAAAAGGATTCAAGAAATTATCTATTTATGATCTACAATGTATTCTGATCACATGTGAAATGTGATGATTAAAACATTCAGGAAATGGAAAAGGAAGATGTGGAAATCTATTTAAATACTACTGAATAGAAATTATTTGAAAGACACTAAGGATTCCAATAGTTAATATAACAGAAAATATAGAGTAAGAATATAATTTGATGAGTTCTAGTTTTTATTGGAGAGGTAAAATTGTGTACAAAGAAATATAATAGAATTTTCTTATTGAATTTTATTAACGGCAGGTCCATTAGACTTATCATATAAAACAATCTAATTGTAAATTAATATCAATATAGTGAAAAAAAGATAACATTAAATGAAATACATAAAATAAGAAAATAAACAAATAAATGTTCTCAAAAGGATTCGATAATAAGTTATCTAAATATGAAATGTTAAATTATTGTTCAATGACATGAAGGATGATAATTATAATGTTGAAGCTAAATTCTATATTGAATAAAATGATGAATACATTTTTATTGAAAAATGTGATATTAATTTTCACATATTATGAAATTAGAAACTTAGAATATGCTGAATAAAAAACATACATGGATCTTGTTTTTAAAAGTGAATTGAATGAATGTATTTAAAAAAATTTCAAATTTGAGATAGAGATCATGGATCTAAAGAAAGAAAATATATCAGGGAAAATGAAGAATAATATATTGTGCTAAAATATGGATTCCTAAAATATATTTTTTATTTTATGAACTTATATAATGAAAATATAAATATCAACATCATATTTGAGAAAAATCTATAGTTGGAGGATAAATAAATTGATCTTTTTCAATAGATACTAGCTAATCATGAAAAGGGAATATAAAACATAAAAAACATTATTTTAGAAGTGTATTAAAGTATTTAGTAGTTTAAACCATGTAAGGATCAACAATGATATTCATTATAGGATAAAAATTAAGCTGAAATTTTTAAAAAGAATAAACAATTACAAATGACTATTTATATAGCTAAAAATAGAGATGTTAAAAATTATAAAATTTATATGGAATCAAAGATTGAAGAAAAAACACATAAAAATTGATACATTATTAAGGATGATAATAGGTATAATATAAATAATATTAGTTCATGTGTCTATATGAATTTTGGTTCACAATGTGTATATATGGTCACCAACCATTATTATAATGGAAAAAATACACACATTGTTTATAGTATATTGGTTATAGAAAAAATATGATTTCTATGGAAAAATATTACTCAGGATTGGCTTTGAGAAATGGTAAATTTTTTTGTTCAATCGTCATCACTAAAAATAATACTAGAGGTATCAGAGGTGGTGTTCTATATGGAGTCGACCCTTAAAAGAAAACAACATCAAAGATTCAATATGAAAAAAAACTATATTTCAACAACTAACAAAAAAATATTGGAATATATGATCTACCTTAACATATGTCCAAATTGATGTCTTGTAATGTTAATATCTCAGAAAATATTATTTGAAAAATCAAATTTTCGTTATGTGGAGCAGGGAAAAGGTAAATAATGTTACTTATTTGTTGAAATTATTCTCAATGAAACCAAACATGAATAACCATTGACATTCTGATATAGGTTTTCATCACATATAACTAGGATTTGTAATTGTAAAAAATATGAAATAATAAATAAAATGGATAATGATATTTGAAAATGATAAGTTACTTCGAATAAAAGGTATTTCATCATCTATCATTGGTAAATAAAAAATAAAATCCACAAGTGACTTTTTTGTTTATGGATTATTTTTGATATTTTAACATATTTAAGTATAAGGAATGAAGTAATTGTTAAAATAGAAATCATTTTTGTCAAAATTTCAAATATTAAGATTGTTTTACATGGAAAATATAAAAAAATTGATATCAATTCATAGTTGGTGATGCATAGAGTTTAGGATATATGAGCATGTTAGATGAAAATACGTTATGGAAAAAAAAGGATCAGATATAAGAGAGAGATTAATATAGAAAACAAGAAAGAGTTTAATTTTTAAAAAGAATATGAATTTATTATGATATGATATTATTGTTGTTCAATATGTTAATAGTCTGATTCTTATTTTGTTACATAAGAATTTTATGATACATTGAACTTATCTCTTAGAGCACATTCATTCTGACATCTCAGGTCTGATGAAAATGAAATCAATGAATAGGGATATGTATTTTATATACATTATTCATTATTTCACCATTATAACATGAATTATGTTTTTTAAGCACAAATTTTTGTCATTAAATATGTTGAATAGTTTTAGGATATGTGTTTGAAAGGAATATGAATATTCAATTAAGAATATTTAGGATGATAATGGAATTTAGAATAAAAATTGAATGTTTAATATCAAACATGAAAAAATATAATTCAACCTAATATTATTCCATTATACACACCAAAAATGAATTGTGTTTCCAAATTATATAATAATAGTTTTTTTGAGGAGGCTCAAACATGGCTAATGGAACATGATACCTCCCAATTGTTTTGAGACTTGTGATTAGAGAAGTAATTTAAATTTATAACTTTTGTTTCTGGAGTCCAGAATCTAATTTAGATCTATTTATGATGTGGCATAGTCATAACCAATGTTGTTAATACATAAGAGTGGTTGTAAATCATTTTTTTATATAGGACAAGGGTATAAATTCTGGAATGTTTAATCAAAGAGGTGTCGATGGTTACATCTTTTTCTTACATATTAATGTTAGAGTATAATTTAATTATTATGTGTAAAATAAAAGGATTTTTGACTCTTTCAATATTATTGTCAAGGAAAATAACTTAATAAATATTTAAAGGTCAATTATGTATAATATTAAGTGAATATATTGTTATTTCATGTAAAAATGAGATTTTTTATATAGGTTACTATATAAATGCATTATAGGACAATGATATTGATTCATCCATTTCAGGTTATGATATAAATTGTTCTTAGTTCCCTAGATAATGTAGAATAAATTGGTGTTATATAATATTATTATAGATCAATGGAAACAAGTTCAAACCCACAACAATCTTGGATAATTTCACATACCTCTTTGATTTAATAGTCTTATCTAATAAATTTTGAATAAAATTTGTAGGATCATGATTATATTGATTCCAATAATGATGCACTATATTAGACTATAATAAAATTTGATATTCAAGTTATTATCCAAACAGGAATACAAAAATGTGATTGGAATAACGTAGTTTTTTCATAATAAGCTGAATAAAATAGCTAATGTGATATAAATACGACGTATGAGTTGTTACATGATACTCATATTTTTCCCAAGATTAATATAGATATATATTACATCATTATGGATAAAAATTTGATAAATATCAAAATAATTCATACTCATGGATTATAAAGGAATAATAACTTTAGAGATTGGAGACATAATCAACTCATTTCTTAATAAATCCTCATCATTTCACACAATTCTCTACATATTATCCCCATTCTTTAAATATGATACTTAGATTCTTAGATATAAAAAATGGTAAGGGAAACCTTAAAAGGTCTATCTTGGATAGTTACTATGGTTTAAAATGGATGTTATTAATCAAAAGGGAATAATAAGATCATAAGGGTCCTGAAAACATAATCAAGTAAAGGTTCTCATTGAAAAATATTTATAGCCTTAAAATATTTTATCCTATACTACAAATTAATTCCACATTCATAAGAGTGATTATATTAGTGCCAAATAATTAATCATCATTAATGAGTTAGAACATTGGAATGTGAAATTTTAAGTATAATAGACCATAATATTTTGAATATAGTAAGTCACAATAATGTCCACAAATAAATCATGTGAGAATACAGAAAAGAAATCATAATAACATATCAAAATATATACAAAAGATTTTTTTAATCACATCTAAAAACATATTTTTTATTTTTAGTAGAATATATCAAACTCATACATCAAAATGTGAACACAGAAACATTCAATAATGTCTACGATTATCATCATTGTTTTATGATATATCAACACCACATTAATAAATGCATTACAAAGAATTATCATACCCAACCATTATCAAATCTGAATCCATTCTAATATATTCCACAATGTCATAAACAAATTTCAAATTTCATTATAGATTAAAACATGGATCATAAAATGGGTCCATCTATATTTCGTCATCATAATCAATAACCATTCAGACAATGAAAATAGATGGTATCAGTGAAAAGAAAGATATCAACTAAATTAAATTATTATAAACGTGAATATATCATAAATTATTTAGGTGTTACATTATACCTATATTATAAGGATTTCTACGTATTAAAATTTTCACATTGTCATAAAAAAAGTTGATACTTCTTCCTCATCATATATTCAGGTTCCCACATTTCATCTTCTATTTTATATTTTCACTATAAAACATTGACTATGTGAGTGGTCTTGTTATATAAAACATTATATCCATGATAAAAAATATATTTTTGTTTTCCCTCATATGATAGATAATTCTACATGAAAATAACTATGATTTAAGTATATGTTATGGATCATGTGTCTAATTCCTAAATAGAGAAAAATGGATCACATCAGGATTATGATGAAGATTTAGTTGAATATCCTAAAAATAATAAATAATCCAATTATAATAAATAATTTTTAAGGGATCGATATATCAAGGGATCACGTTTCCCCATATTCAAAATCATATAACCTTCTTCCAAGATGACAAACATAGAAATATATTATCACTGACATTGAAATCTGTATATTACCAATGATTCATAGAATAATGTTTGTATTGGATTTGAGATTCCCTGATTTGTATATAAATATATATAACCATATCTACTATTTCCTTGTCAATATAAAATTCCAATATATATATATATATCTATCATTATTCTCTAAAATTTTTGTTTCGTAATTCTTCTCATAGAGGTATTCCTAAAGAGACATCTAAATTATTGGTTGAAATCTATTGTTGTTAGAAAATTTCACCAAATGAAGTGTTTACCCCAACCATCATTGAAATCCATATAATAGGATTACAACATATTCTCTAGGGTTTAAATAGTCATTTAATAATAAACATAAATTTATGAATGATATGAAGTTATATTTTTGAACTCTATATTCAATTCAAACTAAAGACTTCTCTAGAACATTAACATACACAACATTTTCTGAGTAGACACTATATTATGTAGTTATCCAATAAATCATACCACTTCCATAATATATATCAATGAATTTTGATCATGATATAAATATTATATTTTTTAAATGAAATATATTAAGAACATTATTAGATGGAATATAACCAAAATGGAATTGTTCCATTTTGATTATTTTAGGAATTTGATGATGAAATCCTTGTTAAATTTACCCCATTTCCATTTGTGTATGGGTAATAGCTATAAAACCCCCTTATTCATTTGTCTCTCTTCCATGACATTTTAATATAATAGGAAACAAGATAACAACTGTATAATTTCTATTTCCATGTTATCCCACCATAACTATTCTTCAATATCTCAATACATCTTTGTATGTTTTGTATGAATAAAAAATTATGAACAACTAGAATAATTCAATAAGTCCTTTTTCATGTCCTATATTGATAATTCAAATACTTTTTCCTGAATATTTTCATCCCATAATATTCATTTTTGAAATTGGGAACATTTATCACACTCTTTTCCAATTATACATCTCAATTTTGAGCACATATAATTCTAAAATGGAAGGATAGTTGGACATTCATATGAAAATAAATATGATTTTTCACATTTCCTCTTGATTTTGAGGAACTGTTTTTTTTAAATCAGGAAATATTGGATACAAATAAATCATAATTATGAAAAAACAAGCATATTCTTTATGACTCAACCCATCATCCAGATTGTTTACCATACCTTGGTGGTAAAGTAATTAGAATTTATAATCATCAATCAAATATAATAATATACATTCTATGAATAAAAAAATATCTTTATTAAAATATATAATTCAATATTTTATGATCAATTAATATAAACTACATTTCATCATAATTATAATTCTTCAAAATTTTTAATTAATAAAATCTATAGAAAATTCCATATCATGAGATAGGGAATTTTTATGATGAAACTTTTATCGATGTGACACATAATCTTTCACCATATCATTATACATAGGGATTAATCCATGTCCCATAGTTTATATATCATAATAGATTATAGGACATTGTTCAATATATGGCAATGTAATAATTAGTGCATTGAAAGAACATCTTTTTAGCTTTTTGAAATTTTCATAATATTTATATGTACGAAGGAACTTGACTCCCTTTTATGTAAACTAGGATTTTGGAAGTGATATCTAAGATAAATTATTCACAAAGCATTGATAATAACCCTCCAATCCACTAAAACATAATATATCGGCCATAAGGGTTGGTCTAGGAAATTACTGTATTAATTCAATATTTCATGGATCTACTAATAAACTATATATTGTTATTATATGACCAAATAATGAATATTTTGGTATCTAAAATTCAAACATTCAAAAATTGGAATACAACTTCTCCATAGTAATTTATTTTGTAAAATATAGAAATGATATTCACTCTCTTCATTGATATTTTAATATATAAGAATAAAATCTCTAAATACTACTAAAAATTGATCATGTTATCATATAAAAGTATATTAATTGAATCCAAGAAGATAGTGGAGGATTTTTAAGGTACAAATGGTATTATTTATATTATAAAGACCATAGTTATTATACAAGGTTGTGTTTAGTATATCCCATACTCCACCCTTTTTTGAAGAAGTAAAAAATGATGGTCCATTTTTCAAACACATTATGCTCTACGTAGTTGATAAAAAAATACATCAATATGGTGTATAATATTTGTTTTATTAGTAGTGGTATTTCTATTATCTTGATAAAAAATTAAATGATCCATTGAACAATATTTCATCTTAACAAAAATACCAGGTGCATGACATGATAATGCTCTCCAATGTATGAATCAATGATAAAGAGTCCACAAGAGTAGATTATTCAATTCATAAAAATAAATTGAAACTATTCTATATGATTTTTTTGAAATATATGTACTAATGAGTATAAACTATATTAAAATTTCAAAAAAAAAATTAATGTAACACTTGAAACGTCTTCTTGAAATACATCATAATATTTCCAAAAAAAATGAAATATTTTTAATTTTGAGTTTCTCAGAAAAAATAAAATATAGATATCCATAGTGAATAAGTTGTATGACTATTACAGTTGTAGTAATTCCTTTTGGAAGTTAATGTTCTTCCTTCCACTGATAAATAATATTAGGTTGACTATAAAAATAAAATTTGACTACTATTCTATAAAAATACATGGGATTTTGAAAATGAAATTCAATATGTTCCCAATATGACATCAACTTCATCATTGGGGGGAATAACAAGAACTATAATAATACATTCCAGGAAACTTATTTCAAATAAGATCTATAAATATGTTATGTAATAATCATGTCATTAAAGGTTTTTACTACAATCATTACATCTAAAAACTAATTTTAAGGTATGATACTTTATGAAAATTCTTAAAGTAAATACTATTATGTAATGATTGAATTAAATAAGTAATTTGAATATCTAGATATGATGGTAATTTTATGTTTCACCCCTTCATTCTCCTCGACCACTTTTGTTGTAATAAAAAAGGTCTTTCCTTTATACTATTGGATTTGGTTGTTGTTAAGGACATACATCCTCATTAAATAATTTATTAGAGATTTAATTCACATTATTCCCATATCCATTAATAGGAAACATTGATATTCATTTTTTGAATCATTCTTCTCTTATGTTTATTTTTTGACCTTTTCAACCCCAATTAGAAATCACAAGATCAATGGCCAGCCTTTACAAAATTGAGATATTTTATTTTTCCTTGTATATAATTTTCTGTGATATTTTCTAATTAATTTTAGCACATAATTTATTATAGATTCTTCCTTCTATGGGATTTATCATTTTATTTTCCATGGAACATTATTTTTTCTACATATCAAAAAAAAGAGTAGAATAAATTTAGTTCCACTAGTATAATGGAATGGGAAAGTGAATAATAATTCAACATATATATCAGTTATTATGTCATTGATAATATATATATACATTAAATATAACATTTTTTCTATCTATGTGATGTCAAAACAAAAAATTAATCATTTTGCTTCATAAAGGATGTTGTCCCCACATATGCATGAATGATGTTACCACTTTACAACATATGAAAATTGTAATAATGTAGATTAGATATTACATTTTAAAACACAGATTTAAAATAAAAATATCACAAATAATAAATAATACCATTATAATTTGAAAATCATTAAATTTGGGGCTACAAAAGTAATCAAATCATGATGTGGAGTCTATAGTCTACATGTACACAAGAGAGATACATTCATTTACCATTTGATGGAAATTAAGTGAATAATTGTTATGAAATAATCTTAATAAAATATAATTATATTAATGATAATTGAATAATTATTTTATAATTTATATATTAGTTTTATAGAATGGTTCCTAAGAAATAAAATTGAAATTAATCAGTAAAGAGTTATACATACTCATTGAGAAACCTCTTTTAGAATAGGAATGAATCATTAATGGATGATATTATGATAAAAATAGGGCCATTAGGATGTTGGGAGAGATGATAAGAAATGATATGGGTAGTTATTGGCTAAGATAAGAGGATATTGAAGTGTGAATAAGAGAGGAGAGATAGACTTCATTAATAAGGGATTTAAAGGACACACTATGTTTTTTAGATGATAAGTATATATTAATTTATAAAGATATGAAATAGCTCTAAAATTATTAATACCCAAATATTTGAAGATATAATTTTCAAATATAAATAATTATATATATGTGTGTGTGTTTGTGTGTGTTTTAGGCCATATTTCCCTTACCACATTGGATAAAACCCTAGTTAACCCATTTTAACCTATATAGTGGTAATGAATTTTAACACCGGTCGTAATTCATAATGAAAAAATATTCATCTGAAATACTTATAAAATATTAATCATTTTTACTCAAAACATGGAATACAATTTATAGAATTAAATAACCATCATTGATAGAAATTACTATTTAAAAATCTCCCTAACATGAAGAAAAATGGTTTTCAAGGGAAATGAATTTTAACTTATAAAAATGACCTTTACAAATTTTAAAATTAATTATGATTATAATGACATTAATAAAGTTATATTTCATAAAAATTGACATATATAATATTAAAATGAATTTAAAAAATAAAATTACATTTAAATAAAATAATGGAAAATATTGTTTTTTTATAAAATAATAATTTTTCACTATTTATTGAAAATTGTTTCTTATCATTAAAATAAATAACATTAAATCTAAGCTAATTTTTCTAATCTAATTTGAAAATACTATAACGTTATTATTAAATTATTTTTCATAATTTTATATAAATTATTTATATTATTTAATCATTAAATGAAATAAAAAATATTTTAAAAGAGTACATATTTTTGAAAATAAAAAGCATCACTAAAAATTGATTGTTTAAATAAAAAACAAATAAATAAATTTATATAAATAAGAAAAGTATAAATATATTTCATAATTATGTTACATGAATTCAAACCCACTAATTCAACAACTAGTTTTTAATAGTCATATTTAAAATAATAATATTTATATAGCATATCAAGGTCAGTTTAAACTTGTTATTATGTATGTGTTAATGTATAAATGAAAATATATTTATATAAAGGTTAATATATTATAAAATAATATTGTATTAGATAATAATAAGTAAATGTAATTTATTTTAATGTGACCTTTTATGATGTAGAATTTAATGAAACCATAAATATCTTTAATGATATTGTTAAACAATTGATATATAGGATACTTCAAATAGTTGTAAATTATTTATTTTATTATGGAGAAGGAGAATAAAAATTTAATATTGATCAGACATGTCACTTGTTTCTTAGTTTAAATGAAACCATTTATTCCACGATGATAATGTATTAGTATGTGTTGAAACATGATTTTGGATATTTCTATTCAATGCTAGATAATTTCATAAAGATGTTGGATTTCATAAAAGGAAATATATATAATATACTATAAACAAATCAATAAAATTAACTTAGTTTTTTTATTATGATGATCATATCATATTTTATGTTATCAATGAATAATATTGTGAAGGTTTTGTTGATAAATGATGATATTAAATGAAATAATAATGCTAGGATAAGTGTATTACATTATTTTTATAAAAGATAGTCAAGATAAGGGAAAGAATTTCACATAAAAAAATGTGCAAATTAAATAATAAAAATAACCATGATTGTTATATTCAAAACATTTTTTCACACATGTCTAATTAGGAATGCATCTGTATAATGATGACCTTTGAAGGAAATTTTACAGTAATGAATTTAGAAAATTTATAAGAATTATATTGTATTTAACATCAAGTAGATAAAATTTGTTATATGTTGTTACTCTAGGTTATATATTTGAATTCGAACAAAAAATGAAAATTTTGATTACATGAATAATAATTATCAGATACATTAAAGAGATATTTTTTTGATAGTGTACAGTACAAATGGATTGTAGAACCAGTTTTTATATAAAGATATTGACTTGGATGTTTACATGGATGATAAAAGATAATCATATGGTGGAGTTATATTTTTATGGGAAATATGTGTGAGATGGAATAAAAATAATTAATTATCAATAACACAAAAAACTACATATGATGACTGTGCTAATGACATGTTGTCTGAAACAAAATTATTGTTAATGAAAGCACAATTGGAAGACTTATTGGTTGATATGATGTTTGCACATCTCTTAGGTTTTGATAGTCATAGTGGTATCAATGTTACAAATAATATATCATATCTATTATTCACGATCTATGCCCATTTATATTAAATATAGAATTATCAAATACATGAAGATGGAAATGAACTAAATATGGATTTTATATCTACATAGTAATAAGTTTTAGATATCTTCACTAAATCATTTTCAAAGTAAGAAGTTCATAATTATAGGTTAATTTTAGGAATTCCTACGCACACTCTTCAAGGATAATGTATGTAATGTCTATCAAATCACCTACCTTGTCCTTGGACAATATATCCAAACAGGGAGAAAAAAAATATGATTCCAATTGAAATGCACATTACATTTCTATAGACAAAATATTTAGGGGTAGAATTGTAAAGGGGTAAGTTATAATGCAATCATTTTTGAACTATCCTCATAGTTTGTTAATGATGATTAAGGAACATGTTAAAGCCAATTTTGGTTTTTTCTAATAATGTATCAATTTTATTAAAAAGGATCACATTTTTTCTACTATCTAATTTATTTGTAGTGTGGTATCTTTTTAGAAAATTTTTCTTATTTAATACACTGAGTTTTCACACATAAGATTATAATTATTGGAGAATTATCTGTTTATTTATTTTCAAATATTTATGGATTATTATTACTTGTTTCATTACAAAATACACATGGGTATCATCGAACAAATAGGTTTTTAATTGGGATTAGACAAAAAATAAGTATTTATTTATGTATTGTTTTGTTATTAATACATAAACGCCATTGAAATTTTATCATTATTTATAATGTGTTTAGATAGAATCATTTAGATAGATAATTATGGTTCCCTTGAATAGGGGTATCAATCATAAAGATTGAAAAAATTGATGATTTAATTTTATTCAACGTACCAAACATCATTATTACATCACGTAATTTATGATTGTATCTGTGGAATTAACAAAAATTTGAACGTCTAGATAGATTCTAGAAAATGATGACTGATTATGATTGTATTTGATAGATATTTCAGAGGAAATTTTTAGTAACTGGTTTCTAAGAAAAATCCTTACACTAAGGTTTCTATGAAAATTATTCAGATAAAATCATCAATTGATGTCATCATAGTGATGTTTCAAAATTAATTTATAAGACAATAGTTTCCCAAATTAATTTCATTAAATATGTTTTTCTAAAAAAATTATTCTTATAGATATTCCTTAAAATATCTTCACAGTTAAAACATGTAATGTTCAGCAGACTACAAATTCAGTATAATTACAAATTTATGGGTACTACAAAATGAATAAACATGGGAGGTTAATGAGAAAAATAGTAATGTAAAGAATTATTTACATTGATGATATAAGAAGATTTTTTTCTGTGGATATTTATAATATTTTTATGAAATTATATATTTTGATGATGTTGGGAAGGCCATTAAATGGACTAATAATCATAAAGGTAAGATCACGATTCTAACCAATATACTAGGTACATATATAGATTGTGGATTATAATATTTAGGGAAGGTTTAATTGAATATTATTGACTCAATTTTTTTCTTAGGATTTAATATAGTTAACTTAATAATGATTTGAGTGTGCCATTACAATTTAGAGAAGGAACGTGAAAGTTGATGTATTCACTACTCAATTATTTTTCGGAGAAATGATTAACAAATAAATTGGAGAATGGGTTCTTTGACGGATTTATTTTGGAAGTGCTATATGATTATTAAGTGAGGTGATGATTGATGTGTTTGATACTTTTTTGAGTCTCCAAATATAGAAGTATCATAAATCATGATATTGGAGATAGTTTTATCAGGAAGAGAGGTATTAGATAAAAAAGGGATGAGATAGAGGGTACCAGTATGATATATTCTACTCAAATAATCATTCAGGTGTGATGGGTTTTGGATAGAAAACCATATACAATTTCCTTCTCTATTATTATTGGAAGAAATAGAAAAGGAAAATGAAGAACTCTTTGGAAGAAAATTTTCATTAACAGAAGATGTATAGTGTTATGTTTATCAAGAATTTTATTTATGCTTCATTTCATTGTCAAAAATATTATTCTATCATATTATATGTGGAAGAATTTGAAACATATTTAATGGAATATAGTGCTATAAACATGGTTAATATACACTATTTGTTATAATCCTCAAAATATTTTTTATTGTGGGTTTGTGGTAATGATTTATTTCCAAACCATACCAATTACTAACAATAATTATTGAAAAATGAGCCGTGATTTTTTTCATGTGTGTGTTATTATGTGTTATTTTACAATAGAGCTGTTTCTATTTAAGAGAAGGTAAATATTGTTTTTGAAGGAAAAAATATTACATGGAAGTCCACTCATTCACCCCCATCATCTTATCATTAGTCTCACTAATTATATGGAGTCCTTTTAAACTATTTATAATTTTGAAACACTAATGAAAATAATTCAGGTTGATTAAGTATTTCAATATTTAGAATGATCACAAAATTACCCTTTTAGATAATAAAATCATCTAAAATCATATAATTTCAAGATCGTATTTTAGGATACGCATTATGGATCTCTGTCCAGAAAACTAAAAATAATTATTGAATTTTTTTTTATTATGAGCACACTTATGTTCCTAAGGAAAAATTTTTAAGATAGATCTCATCATCTAATTTTAGAAACACATTTACGTACAATATCTAGAAAATAATGTATCAACTTATTCAATAAACTCAAATTTCAACTGCACATATTATAACATTTTTATATTTTGAATCACGATTAAATATTTTGTTAAAGAGATATTTATAATTTACAAAATTAGAAAATGAAATAGCTGACATAAACATGTTGAAAGTAAATTATATAAATTTAACAAAATTTTGGTTTCTTTAGGTATTATTGGATTTTGGAATCATAGGTTTATCCTAAAAGGAATACCATCCTACTCTTCAGATATGTAATTCACTTGATGAGACCTTCTCCTCAATATTCAATGTCATGTGATTATGGAATTTAGAAGATAGTGGTCCCATTGGGTGGAATCTCCTATAATTGTTCCCCATTTTATTATCAATTTATTATGATTGGATTATTTAGATTAAATAGAAATATAATCCACCCATTTAGAGTCTTTTCGAATTTACTTATGATGTGTTTTAGTTTTTAGAGGAATATACTCCTCCAGTTGAATGGATCTGAAATATTCAAAAAAACATTGTCATAAGAATGAATATGAGCCTTCCCAAAGGTGGTTGTTTGTATATAATGATTTATCCAAGTTGGAATGTCTTATTCTCATTATCTATATTTATATTCATCACTGAAACATATCGAAAATCCTCCATGATAGGAGAATAAATATGTTCCCAATTTGATATAGCCACTAAAGCGCATTTAATGTCATTTTCATCATTGGAGAAGGGATTTATTAATTACTCCATTAAAATATTGAGATATCCCTATGAATTTACTCCACTAATAAATCTTTATAATTTTGTAAAAAAAATTAATGCACGTCTGGGCTTATAATCCCACCATGGTATCAAAATTGTAATATTATAATAGGTATCCTTGATAGGGATGGGAATTTGATTCCACATGTTATTTCCAACTACCATTGTTATTATTTTACGACTACGATAGGATTATGTGCCTTCCAAGATGTGATGGGTGGGATATATCGATGATCTTTAGTTGGAGCAAGAATATATTTTAAATCTGTTCCACATCATTCACTAAAATATTCTAATGATAGTATGTATTCTGAGTATGAATATATGATTACCCCTATTTCTCTATTTGAATATGTAAATCGGTTTCACCACACACCTATGGATTTCTATTGCTGAGGCAAAAATACGAGTCAGACCCTTATGGGATTTCAAAATATACCATCCAAAAACATAAGAGAAATAACAGATATTTACCAACCCATTATCTGGTATTATAATTCAATCCTGGAAGGACCTTGATATCTTCCTTGCATGTATAATTATGGTTGGGTATTTATAAAACCCCTACTCTGAATCATATTGGGGAATACCCGATGCATGATACATGCGATACAAACTACATGAAACATGGGCCCTAGTGTGTGATTATTTAGTTACTAATAAAATACAGTTTCCATATTTTTAGAACACATATGAACTTGGGAGGACCCAACTTCTTCATTCCATATAGAGTCACAGAAATTGGTTTGGGATGGGAGTGAACAATATATTCACATAAAATATTATCAACCTATTTAGATGAGTATATTCATGGGGTTTCTCCCCTTTAAGGAATCCAAATACCATATATATGATTTAGATAATTTAATTGAGGCAGAACTCTCTAACCATGTTATTGATAGTCTTCCACTAAAGTTATTATATTGAGGATATCATCCACTATATGATCATGATAATGGAAAAACTCGTCGCCTGTGTTTTCTTGATTAGGGATTGTGTCATTAGTATTGATGCAAGGGAGGTTTTGTGGAGAAAGTTCAAGTACTTATAACTAAATAAACACAATGATGAAACTAGTCAGTGATTTGTGCACAATTTTAAATAATTTAATCAATCACTTTAATAATTATTGGTCAATATTAACTCATTCACATCTGGTTAAACATATATGGTTTCAATGCATATTTTACTTATTTTTTTATCCAAAAAATTGATACCAACTACAATTTTATTATCAAATGATTGGAATCAACTATTTTATCTCCTTGATTCTTTCACATCATATCATGTTCCCCATTTATTTATATGATGTGGTATCTTTGAAAAATATGAAACACCTCACAGATGATCTAGTAAAAATGTTTTATGTGAGGGAAAGCATTTTTTTTAATGGAACATGGTCTATAAGAATTTACCAGTATCATACATGATCTACATTGGTTGAGCGGGTTATATATTCACATCATTTTCACCACATTTACGGGGATTATTTAATACACATATACACTATTTTGAATCTATTTACTATACATTAACATTACCTAAAAACACTTGTGGGACTAATTACCATTATGTATGTTATCAGATTCAATAGATTGTATTAATATTCAACGTTAACCATTATTACATTCATGATTCCCTAATGTTTTTAAATTAACCTAGATAAGAAATCCTTAATTTTAAAACATCTATGTGGGAAAGGTGTTTTTATTTTTGGATCATGCACATTTTTTATGTTTCTTACACATCATATTGAATGGAATTAGAACCCACATTGTTTAGTATGCATAATGATAGACATCATAATATTACAATTTTGTAGGGATGATAAGTATTTCCATATAGTTTAATATCATGTGGAATGGTCTACTGTTTGAAAAGAGCACGAATATTTTTATAATGGGATATACATGTATGAATCGATTTTTCGAAGCCACAATGGTTATATGGACAACTAAGGATTGATGGGGTCCGAAAACATGCATATTTTTGTGCTTATCATTTGTATAATATAATAAAGAATATATCATAGAAATTAAAATATAATAAGAATTAGGGGGTATATGGATCTCTATGATGGTGGCGTGATTTCATCGAGAATATATCTGGATTATTGAATAATATTTTCCTAAGAATATATCATAGTGGGGGATTTAGAAAATGATTGATATTCAAGGATATCTGTTTCCATAATTAAAACAATGTCTTAAATATCCTACAGGATATATGAATTAGAACCCACATTTTATGAGTAACATAGTTTTATGTCATATACGTGGATTTTACCATTATGTTTATGGTCATGTGGATAGGATATAGTTATGTAGTTTTTCATTCTGTGGTTAAGATGTCGGCGACATAGTTTTTTATCACAATTTATGAACATGAATTTTTCAAAATGATATGAAAATATATGATTGGTTTCTATTTAATAATTTCTTTATACCCTTTCATGATTAATCAGGAATGTAAAATTTTTAGATACGTAAATATTGTTATTGGTGAATACCCCTAAAGAATATCCCTATTATAGGATATTTTCTAGGGAGTTTAAAAAAGGGGTGGCCCATAAGGAGTGACATATTGGAGAATATACCTTATATGAAGTCCCATAATAGAATATTTGTTGGGGATTACACATTTAGAGGATTTCCATAATGAGACATTTTATGGGGCCTACACCTACAGAGGTGGACCATAAAGAGAAATGTTATTGGGAGTACACCAATAGAGGAGGTCCCTAATGAGATACAAGATAGATCTTGATCCCAAAGAGGTTGTCTATAATATGATTTTTATCTTCAAAATAGAATAAACAACAGAAGTATCTATGTATAATCTAGTAATTATCATTATAAAAAACCAGTGATAAGGGAGGATCTGACACTTTTCCCGGGGTATGACCTATATTTGAAAGGGAAAAAAATTATATTTTATCATCATAAACTATTACTGATTTATGATTATTGGAATCATTAACAAAAATCTCTTTACTATCATGTGTAAAGAATTAACTTACACTATTATATTTCTGCCTAATTATAGTCCAAGATAGGGTATGTAATATGAAAGATGAATGAGAGAGACATACATTATTAAATACTAAGGGATTACCCTATGAGGGATTATTTATATGGCCTATAATGTGAAACAGATAAGTATTCCATCATTAATCTAGGTGATAACTATATAACATCTTTTAGAGATGTATTATCATTATCTATGGAATCCATGATTTTGGATCCCATGAGGGTTTTTTGTTCCTAGGATAATGGCATGGATCTTCCATTTATCATGGAAATCAAATATCTAATATTTTTACTCTGATTCAAAAACTCTAATCACATTTTCCAAGAGGCATCACTGGAGGTTTGGATTAGTCCTCCTTGGGATTCTTGGTTTCTTCAAGAAATATATATATATCTTTGAAAAGGGTTATTACATAATTGAGTTTGGTGGACCCATTCAAGGATAGTCTAGGAATTATATTATGATAGTTACTCTCATTGTTATTAGTATGTGGGATTTTATAATCATAGTAAATTCACATAGTGTAGAGGGAAATTGAATTAGAAGAATGTGAATATTCTTAGTATGAGAAAAATTAAACTAGTGGAATGGAAATAATCCATGAACATGATGAATTTTCATAGTTTCCTGGAAATTCATCATTTACATAGATAATTGATTATGTATAATTTAAATTATCCTATTTCTTGATGAAATTTCCTACTAACATGGAATTCAACTAGTACCGTGGTAAGAGGAAAGTGTCATATATTGAATAAATATTATGTGAGGTTTTATGTAAGCATATAATTGATGTTATAAAAGATAGTTCATGTGTTTTATGATATATATGTGGTATAAATAACATATTTTTGTCTTCCAAATATTATTTATATAGTATCATTTTTATTGTCTCAAAAATTCCCAATGGGTATCAAGGTATAACTAAAATGGGCGTTGATGCATCCTCAATTCTTCACATGGAATTATTTTTTTTATAATGATGGAATTTGGTATTTATAATAATAAGCTTACTATATAGACATTATAGTTTATGTTAAATTAATTTCATTCATCTTTGGCTAAAGGTAACTCTATAGGATTTAGTTAGTAAACATAACTGATATAACACACATGAAGGATCCCATTACTGAGGTACAAAAATTATCCCGAGTACGTCGTTTTCTCAGAAGAAGGATCCATTGGTGGATGGGTATGTGATCGGCTGGTCTAGTAGGATACCGGTTGATAGATATCCTCAAAATTATTGCACATATTCCATATTTACCTCTTTGTTTAGTTTTTTGGTTATTTCATGGGATCATAACTATGTAATTTTTGTAATAGTAGAAGGTCGGAGAAGGAAATGACAATTGATGTAAGTGATCCAAGAATTATAACAATTTTTTTTCAGTTAAACTAATATATAGGGTTGATTTTATCCTCCTATGGTCACCTTTCATTGGTTTCTATGTGATCCACCTTGTAGAACAATCATCCCATGGTACACCATGGTGATTCATTTTAACACTAATTATGTATTTCCCTTTATCAAAATTCATATTTATTTCCTATTATTTTTTATTTTATGGTTATGATAAAAAAATAAGAACCATTTTGACTTATAGAAACACCTTAACTTTATACCATAGAAAATATGGATTTATTGAACCATTCTTTAATAACAATACAAATTTCATAAAAACTAATTATCCCTCAGAACTGTGAGATAAACAACCATGGGAGAATAGAAATAGAATAAATATATAAATTATATAAATATGCATTATGATAAATTCGAATTAATAGTTCATATATATGATAACATAGTATACAATAAAGTATTCAATAAATCATATTTTATTTTTTAGGAGGTGAATTGTATGATCATAATGAATCTGGGAACCATGTAAGTAATCTTATAAACCATTATCATAAATCTATGGTCATTCCATTACCCAATAAAACATAATTCCTCACACTATTAATCAAATTTATTTTTCTCATATTATCAATTTATCTTCATATTAAATATATTTCTACTTGTTGTAGATTTTCTTGGGTGTCAATACAAATTCTTATAGGGATTCATCCTGAATATCATTTGTTAAACAACCCTAATTAAAGGGAAATTCTCGGTTTCTAGCCCTATTTCAAGTAACAATAAATAAAAGTATTGAATCGATATGTGGTTTAAAAATTAATTACTATATTATGGAAAAAAATATAGATCATTTTTAATGTAAGTTAAAAATCACAATACCCTTTTAAAATTTTTATCCATTATTTTTCATATATTCACATTAACTAGAAAAAAAAATTTAGGTTTATTCAAACTTTTCTTCAATGAAAATCAATGAATTATATAATCCACTCATCCATGGAGGAAGATTTGTTATGTATTTTAGTTATGAAATTTGACATGATCACATAACCCATTTAATTTCTTGGGAAATTCATATTTTTATACCAAATGTGTTGTTTCCTTTCCCAAAAAAAACAAATCATTGTACATGTTATGATGGGTTTCCTACATAGTACTCAAATAAATTGGGTAATGTTTATATCTCATGAGTTGAATTTTTATGGGATAATGCAGTATTCCATATCCATTAATAGACTCTTTCTATTATGTTATATTGTCATGGAAGTGATTCTTAAAATATTTTTATATAATGTATTATATTGTTTCTATATTGATTTATTCCACTATCATGTGAACCAATATTCTTTATTTCATGGTCCCATATGAATATTCACAACACATTCTTGTTCGTATATCATGTTATTCCATTTGAATCATTTGATATGCTTCTTTATTATGTGTATTTATTACAGGTCATTATACCTCACCAATTTTATTCATATATATCCAATGTTATCCTATATAGGTTATTAATCTAAAATGTATTTAAGAGATAATTATGGAGTTTAATTTTGTTTATGTTTTATTACACTATTGATGAAATATTACCTAGTATCACAAAGACACTATGCCTCTCAATAATTGGGTTGGTTTTTATGGATATCTATGATAAATAATATGTATTAATATGTGTTTTAGGACATTGTTGTTATTTTCTTCATTCAAGGAAGAACTGGTTAGTTTTTTGTATTAGAAGAGAATAATTTTTTAAAAACCATGGTAGAAGTATACTTTTTATAAAAAATCCTAAAATTTTTATAATGTTTATATAGAGTTGTATCCAAGTAATGAAATCCTTATCAATATAATATAAGTTGATGTGGCTATGATATGTGGTCTTAGGAAAAATAAATGTGAAAGGGATCCTTCTGTATTAAATCAACCTGAACCTAGTTTACAACAGGGAGGCCTTATTAAACACTAGGGTGGAAAACCCAAGGGTATATGATTTGGTAAATTCACATAATATTTATGAACCATTATGAATTGCATGAATATACTTTTGGGATAGAAAACGATTTAATTGGAAAATAAAAAATGATATCATAGAATTAATCCTGGAGACTTGTATATTATGATATTCATGTCATTAATGTTATATAATGGTTATATTTAAATTTAACCATTAATATTCTTATCGGTTTATGTATTCTTTTCACAAATTTCAATTTACTACATTTAATATCGAGAAATTAGAAGAATCAAGAGAAAAATTGTAACACCGAAAGGTTTTACAAATAAAATTAATGAATTGCTTGAAACACCATGTCTCTATGAAACAAAATTTTTTAAGGAGATAGTTATAAGTTATCCATTAATCATAATTTTACCCTTTTGTGTTGAATATTGAAAAATGGACACACAAAGTTGGGATTAGTAAATTATTTATAGTCTGATAGGACAAATATATTTTTTCAGTAATAGAAACCTATCATTATGAATAGTAATGTTACCCTTATGAATGGTAATATAATCCTGATGAATAGTAAAATGGACAAATGAATACTAACATCATCAAAGAATATATAATAAAAAGGATTCATATAATTGAAAATATAATCATTATATAAGTGTTGGTATTTTTTTAAGCAAAAAATATTTAATTACAATTTATGAATAAATAAATAATTTAAATGAAAAATTATTTTCTTAATATCTAATATAAAATAATTTTTATTATCTTTTTTTAAGAAAATTTTATGAGACAGTGATTAATTTTTCATGGTGTTATAAAATGATATATAGTTTTAAAATTCTAATTTTTTCAATAAATGAGGTTTTTTATCATAAATTAAATTAAACAATTATTTAAAATTATTTTGATAAAATTGTTCATTTTTAAATTCCACACATCAAATAATTGAAGGCTGGTTTTTTGTTCATAAATACTATATTTGGTTTTGAATAGTGACATACGACAATTTACCGTATATATATATTATATGTAAGCTACACTATTCAAATAATTGTGTCATATATAAGCACCCATGGTTCAAAATTGTAAAAACCCAGATCTTCGTTCAGGTATGATTTTCCTTTTTTCTGGAGTATATATGAAAAATGTTTTTTCTGTAAATTTTCACAGTACACGCCATGTACTTTTTGAGTACACGCCGTGTACTCTATTCCGGCTCGAAGCCGTGTGCTGGCCGTGTCCGGGCCACAGTCAAGGTGTGTAAGTCTGAGGTGGACGCCGGTTTTTCGGAGTACAGAAAAAAATTGATGTACACGTCGTGTGCTCTAGAAGTACACGCCGTGTACTTTCTTTTTTTCATTAAACAGACCGGGGTCGTGACTAACCCCCATATTCTTCTTCTTCTTCTTCAGTTTTTGACCGTCCGAGAGAGACCGTATGACCGAATCTTCGAAAAAATCCCGCCTCTCCGTCCGTTCTCCGTTTCGAGCATGGTCGATTACGTTGGAAGCACAGTGGTGAGTTCTTCCTTCTTCTTGAGCCTTGTTTCTTGATTCCTCCTTGTTTCCATGTTATTGTGGGATGAACATTTTGTGCATTTTCTCAGATCTACATCGTTCTAAGGGGAATCTGTAGTCGATGTTCACGTAGATCGATCTCCTAGGATCGAGGTAAGTGGTTTGTGCCTTTCCGTAGAAAGTTGATGGATATTTTTTGAAATTTCATCCAATACCCTTGAATGGGGTATTGTGTGTTTCTAGTTTTTCCCTTGTTACTTGCCTACTTTTCTTGATTACATTAGTAGAGGTTATTATTTGTGATTAGAGTATTTTTTTTTGTGCTCAGTTTGCTTGCCATGCTTGTTCTGCCTGTTTGGAATTTTTCCAGTGCCATGCCTAGTTGTAGGATTGTGGACTGTTGACCTGTTTTGTTGTTGAGCCTTAGTTGATCGCCAAGTAGTTCTTGAGGTTTACCTGGACGATATACACGCGTTGATCATGTTTAGTAATACTCCGGACTGTGAGAACCAAGAGTAGTAGACCAAAGGGGGAATTGACAGAAGGGCTTTCCAGAGTGTCTTTTTGTAACATCCCAAGTAATTAATGAATAATAGATATTTTTATCTATGTCTATTAATGATTAAGATTGTGTTATAGAGGCTTAAAATGAAAAAAAATACAATCTTATGCATGGAATACACTAATATTCTTAAAAGATTGTCTTACTGACTTTTGATGGAAAACCATTTTTGAATATATATTTTGACAATTTTATAAACTATGTTTGTCAAAATAAACTTATTATTTATGATTGGGACATCGAAATTTACCTTGTGTGAATTTTTGGTATTTTTCTGACAATGTTCATTTTTTAATGAATAGTGAAAAATACTGCATTTTACATCAAAACTGCTTTTTAATCTAATTTATTTATATGATTATATTATGTTTTGAATTGGTTTTGAAGTGAAATTAGAATATATATTTACCATTTAATCTAATGGTGGTCATTGGAATCAATTTCACTTTGAAATTAGACTTAAACTGGTGTCAATCTTTTGATACTTATTGTTTTGTAAAAACACGCTTTTTACTCTGGCAGCGGGAATTAATTATTAAATTAATTAATGTGACTTATATGATTTGAATTTTGTAAAATAGACTAAATTTCGGAATTCGGAATATCAAATATAGCTTAGGGTGAATTTTTGAGAATTTTCTGAAAAACTTCAATTTTTGATGAATAGTGAAACCACTAAGTGGTAATGAAGCAAACTGATTTTTCAGTTAAATGAAAGTTTACCACTAATGTGTATTGAATTTTGAAAATCCTACATACATGGTTGTCATTAAGAAGTAAAATGTGGTTCAATGAGATTAAAATAATTTTTTGGTGAATAGTAACTTATTAAGTCTTTAATCGCGATTAGTGGTAATTAGTGTAGTTTAAGGTATAAATAATGCTTTAATAATATGAAATGACCTAGACACATGTCCCAACCTTATTTTTTGTGTCATGGACGACCAAGACAAGCCATGGGTCAACTTGGGGACCCCATGGAGACATTTTGGTTGGGAAATGACATAAATAACTTTTTATTTAATGTAAAAGTAAAAATGACACAAACATAATATGTTTCACAAAAACAATTTTTACATGGGGTTATAAAGATCATATTTTTTATTATAAATTATCATTGGAAAGCTAAAAAGATTTCCTACATCATATTATTTTTTTTATAATTTTTAGACATTAAATAAATTAAATTATTTATGACATAATAATGATGCAGCGATGACATCATTATTTGACGATTTAAATAAAATGGAAAGACAATGTAAAATCTATGAACTACACATGGCCAAAACCAATTGTATGAGTGGATTTAGAACCCTTATAACCATATCCACGAATTATATCAATGTGGGACCTTTTAAAACCGAAAAACATTTTAAAATAAAGTAATATTTCTTTACTTTCCAAAAGTGCCCCTCCTCTCCTCTTATAAAAGGCCCCCACCTCTACCTCATTTCACACACTACTCAAGCCTTTGGCTAGACCAACCCCTGCCCATTTACTCTCTCCACATCCCTCTCCTCATCCTAGAGGATTCCCTTTGGGCAGAATCCTTTCAAAGGATGACTTTCGGCTCAAATCAAAAGGAGTAACACTTTTGAAGGTAATTCATTCTCTCATGTTCATTTGTTTTATTTTGCTTCTCCAACCCCCTAAACTCTTTTTATTTACTTCTTTTGTAACAACACCAGTATCTTAAATATACTAGGATGTTGTTATAAGATTTATTTGATCTACACTCTCACACAACTACATCAAATGGTTAAAGAACATACGGTTTCCGTGGATGGCGAAATTCTACCTCCCGAAACGATGACTGTTCAATACTCATTTAACACCTTCAAAGGTGGCCATTATGATGTCACTATTTTTATATGATATATAATATGTTTATGTTTTCCTTATGCTTCTGTTTTTTTCATTTTGGGCATACCTTTATGGTTTCCATTATGGGTAAACACGATATCTTCATTTTAGGAAGTGCGGACTACGGCCCCCAAAAAGTGGTTTGATTCGTTAATATCATATGTGGGATGTGTAAAGGATAATGTTAATGATATTATATATGTTATTATACTGGAATTATAATATACTCTTATATCATTATGATTCCATTCTATAAAATACGAAATAGAAATGAAAGTAGCGTTCATGCGTACGTACGGCTTACCGTCTCCATGAACGGTGCATTTCATTTCTTACCTCTAAATGATTATGTAATATTATAAATGCAAGTATGTACTGGATATATATGAAATATATGATATCTACATCATGAATACCATTCTTGATATAATGAACCTTTGACCAAATTAATAACATGTAAGTGTAAGAAGTCTATTTTTGACTTAAGAACCAAATACCAACAAAATGAACATTATTAACTTAACTGATTACATGATGTTCATAACATGGTATAAAAGGAATAATGAACTTGAAAAAGATTCATAATCAAGTATAGATTAACTAAAGTTTATTATTCAGGAGATTAAAGAACGGTCGGGTCAAGTCGGATACGAGGTATGGGACTTCGTCTCAATCTCCTTTCATTGAGGCATATTTTATTTTATACACAACTTTCTTTTATATGGTGTATAAACCCCTTTGACTTTTACGTTTATTCAAAAGGAATATTTTTTATACGAATCATTTACTAAACGACAAAAGGGAATGTTTTTGTCGTACGTATGCGGCGACAATGACTTCTCCGCCGTCGTGACCATTATTTGAGTTTTGGCTTCCTCTACAAGCCATACCTTCTTTTTAAAAGAAAGATAAATACCATATTTTACTTTTCTTTTATTTTGGTATTGAAAATGGTTTTCATAATGTTTTTATATCAATTTGTTGTATTGATATCTCATGATTGAAATGTGGAAATTTTATGTTTCCTTTATGAATGTTTTATGTGATATGATTATGTTATGGTTCTTGGGCATTATTATGAAGACGGGTGGTTCCGTGATAAACTAAGGGCAGGTGAGCCCGTTATAGCTCTCCAATGCATTGGGTAACGCGAAGGAGTGAAACGTTAAGGTTTCTCCGAAGAGATTTTTAGGGAATATACTGTGATGGGTATTCCAAACGTAACCAAGAGGGTTACTCCCTGCGTAAGAATGTTATGAATGCCTCAAGTTACCTTTATGTCTTATGATTTCTATGATTTATTCATGATTTTATGAGGTATGTTAAAGTGCCTATGTTTTATGGGTAAAGTATGATTTCATTCTTATGTATATATGAACTCATGTTTCCTTTCCATGTTTTTTTATATAACCCATACTGAGTTTTTATGCTCATCCCAAGTTTTTGAAATGTTTTTCACAGGTCAAGGGAAAGGTACATGATAAGATGATAGAGTCAAGGATGTGTCAATAAATAATCCATGTTTTATTTTAAATGTGTTTCCATTGATGGGAATGAAGAATACTATCTTTATGTAACCACTTTGTTTATATGTGGAATGTAATGCATGTTTTATGATCTAATTCTCTAAAACTCTAAACCCGAAAAGATCCTCAATGTGTAATCTTGTAATAACTCAAGATTAAGTAAGGTTTAAGGTTGGGGCCTTATAGTTGGTATCAAAGGTCGGTTTAGATAACATTAGGAGTTAGAATTTTATTAAATGATTATCCAAAAATATTTTTTTTTTGATATAGCATTTGAAGATTACCATGTTGCTTCATCTAAGACATGTTTGTTCAGAATGGTTTTCCGCAGAGGAAGCAGGGAAGCAGTGCTAGGAAGGCATACAGAAGGAAATAACCTTCTGAATCATCATCCAGAAATGGTCGGAATTGGAACTGAACAGTTTGTTGCAGCAATGGCGCAGTTGACTCAAGCGATAAATGGCGGTGGTATCCATGCACGAGATCAGCCAGAACAACCGCAGAGGAACATGTTAGTGGTGAAAACTTTCATGAGGCAACATCCACCATCATTCAGAGGATCATCTGACCCTATGCTAGCTGAAGGTTGGATTAAAGCATTGGAGAAGATTTTTGATGTCATGGGGTGTTCAGACAATCAAAATGTTAGTCTTGTTATTTACCGTTTGGAGGGTGAAGCAGATCAGTGGTGGTCTATGGTTAAAAATATCAGGGATGCCGATGAGATTGATGCTCTTGACTGGGATGAATTCAAAGGTATGTTTCTTGAGAAGTATTTTCCTAAGACTGTTCGACTTAGGATGGAAAAGCAATTCTTGGAATTGAGGCAAGAGGAAGACTCAGTGGTTGCCTATGAAGAAAGGTTCACTCGATTGGCAAGGTATGCTCCAGATTTTATCCGGGACCTTGATAGTAAAATCAATCGTTTTTACTCAGGATTAAAGCTAAAGTATCGAAGGGCATTAGCTTCTCGTGAGTTTAAAAGTTATGAAAAGCTTGTTTGATGTGCTGAGAAGGTGGAAATGGAGTTTGCCGATTACCAAGTGTTCTATAACAACCGGCAGAATAAGAGACCGAGGTGTCAGGAGAAAGGTAATAATTCTTCAAAAAAGTCTGATGGTAAGAGAACTAAGTTTCCAGTTTGTGATAAATGTGGCAAAAGGCATGCTGGGGAATGTCTTCTGAATTCTGGGAAGTGCTACCGATGTGGTAAGATGGGACATAAGGCTCGTGATTGCACTAAAAAGGATCAAGGTGAAGGTAAGAACAAATTTGATTTACAGTTAGTGAAATGTTTTAAGTGCGATGAGATGGGTCACTATGCAGATGAGTGTCTGACAAAGAGCTTGAGTGATGGGAAGCAGTTAGACTACAAGCAGAAAGGGGTGGTGAAATCCTTTGCAACTACTTCAACAGATGTCGGGCCATCAAATGAAGTTGTATCAGGTACTTTGTTTGTTTTTTCAGATTATGCCAGCGTGTTGTTTGATTCGGGGTCTACACATTCTTTCATCTCTGAAAACTTTTCTAGTAAAATGGGAATACCATCTCAAGAAATGACTCATGAACTTTTGGTAAAAACACCTGGGGGAAATGTTGAGGCAAAAAGAATTTATAAGAATCTTCCTATCCTTATCTGTGGAAAGAACCTACTTGCAAACCTTATTTTTCTACCTCTAGTAGAGTTTAATGTTATCCTGGGTATGGATTGGCTCTTTATTTACCATGCTAAGATAGACTGTAGAGCTAAAGAAGTTTCTTTTCAGAAAGACTTTCAGTTTGTTTACAAGAATGAACCCTTACTTTTGATAACATATCAAGAGGCCGAGAAACTTGTAATATATGGAAATGGATGTTACCTTGCACACGTCGTTGAAAATAAAGGAACTGTTCAGATTAATGATGTGCCAGTGGTAAATGAGTATCCTGATGTTTTTCCTGATGAGTTGCCTGGAATAATACCAGATCGGGAAGTTGAGTTTACTGTTGACTTAGTTCCTGATGCTAAGACAATTTCAAAAACCCCTTATCGAATGGCACAAATTATACTTTTAGAGTTGAAGGAGCAATTGCAAGATTTATTAGAGAAAGGTTTCATTAGACCTAGAACATCACCATGGGGTGCTCCTGTTTTATTTGTTAAAAAGAAAGATGGTTCTATGAGACTTTTCATTGATTATAGAGACTTGAATAATATCACTGTTAAGAACAAATATCCTTTGCCTCATATCGATAATTTGTTTGATCAGCTCCAGGGAGCTCAGTTTTTTTTAAAGATTGACTTGAGATCGGGGTACCATCAGCTGAAGGTAATGGAGGCAGATATTCCGAAGACCGCGTTCCGTACGAGATATGGCCATTATGAATTTGTAGTAATGCCTTTTGGGCTAACCAATGCACCTGCTTTATTCATGGACATAATGAATAGAATTTTCCATGAGTTCTTGGATAAGTTTGTGGTGGTTTTCATTGATGATATTTTGGTGTTTTCTAAAAGTAAAGAGGAGCATGAAAAACATTTAAGGGTTATCTTGCAAACCTTAAAAGAAAAGAAACTGTATGGGAAATTCAGCAAGTATGAGTTTTGGTTGCAACAAATTTCTTTCCTTGGTCACATTGTTTCTAAAGATGGAATAACTGTTGATCCTGCAAAAACAAAATTTGTGGAAGAATGGCCAAGACCCACAAATGTTACCGAGATTCGTAGCTTCCTTGGTTTGGCGGGCTATTACCGAAGGTTTGTTAGAAATTTTTCACGGTTATCTAGTCCAATGACTAAGCTAACTCGGAAGGGTGTTAAGTTTATCTGGACAAAAGAATGTGATGATTGTTTTCAGGAATTGAAAAGAAGATTGGTGAATGCTCCAGTTTTGGCACTACCTTCCAGGAATGGTGAGTTTGTTATATACAGTGATGCTTCATTGAAAGGACTTGGTTGCGTCCTAATGCAGAATGATCAGGTAATTGCTTATGCTTCACGACAGTTGAAAACTCATGAGGTAAATTACCCTACACATGATTTGGAATTAGCTGCTGTTGTTTTTGCTTTAAAAATTTGGAGGCATCATTTGTATGGAGTAAAGTGTGAAATATATACCGATCACAAAAGTTTAAAGTATATATTCACTCAGAAAGAGTTAAACATGAGACAAAGGAGATGGCTGGAATTAATCGAGGATTATGATTGTAGAATTCATTACCATCCGGGAAAAGCAAATAAAGTGGCTGATGCTTTGAGTCGAAAAAGTAATGCTTCATTAAAAATGTTGCGTTTGGAACGTGATCATTTGGTTAAGGATTTGATGAACTTTGTCATAGAAGTTGTTGGTGCAGGAAGTCCTTCTTTTTTGTTTCATGTATCAGTGAGATCTTCTCTATCAGATAGAATCAAGCAAGCACAGAAGCAAGATAGTGAGTTGCAGAAAAAGGTAGAGATGGTTCAGAAAGGTAAGTTTCCTGAATTCAACATTGATAATGATTGTGTTTTGAGATGTGGGAAGAGATTGTGTGTGCCTTGTGATTCACAGTTGAAGAGAGAGTTGTTATGTGAAGCTCATAGTTCTCCGTTTTCAGTTCATCTGGGAAGTACTAAGATGTATAGAGATCTGCGGGAGTATTACTGGTGGGATGGAATGAAAAGAGATATTGCTGATTTTACTGTGAAGTGTTTGACATGTCAACAGGTTAAAGCAGAGCGGCAGTTACCGAAAGGGATGCCTCAGCCTTTACCAGTGCCATAGTGGAAATGGGAGAATATATCCATGGACTTTGTTGTTGGATTACCGAATACATCTCGAGGTAATAATGCAATCTGGGTTGTTGTTGATCGCTTGACCAAATCTGCTCATTTCCTTGCTATACGAGATACTTTCTCTCTTGATCAACTTTCCTGTTTGTATCTTAAAGAGATAGTCAGGTTACATGGAGTTCCTCTCTCCATTGTATCGGATCGTGATCCCAGGTTTACTTCTAACTTTTGGAAAGGCCTTCAGAAGTCGTTGTGTACTGAATTAAATTTTAGTACATCTTTTCATCCTCAATCAGATGGGCAGTCCGAACGAACAATTCAGACATTGGAGGATATGCTACGAGCTTGTTCTATGGATTATCAGGGATGTTGGGACCAACACCTTTCTTTGGTTGAGTTTTCATATAATAATATTTTTCATTCCAGTATACAGATGGCACCATTTCAGGCATTATATGGGAAGCGGTGTCGAACTCCAGCTTTCTGGGATGAAGTGGGTGAAAGGAAGTTGATGGGACCAGAATTGGTAGAAGAGATGGCAGAAAAAGTTCAGCTGATTCAGAAACACATGAGAACAGCTCAGAGCAGGCAGAAGAGTTATGCGGATAACCGGAGGAAGGATCTATCTTTCGAGGTAGGTGATCATGTTTTTCTCAAGGTTTCCCCTTGGAAAAGTGTGATGAGATTTGGTAAGAAAGGAAAGTTGAGTCCAAGGTTCATTGGACCATATGAAATTCTAGAGAGAGTTGGATCAGTTGCATACCGAGTGGCTTTACCTCAGAGTTTATCTCAGGTACACAATGTGTTTCACGTTTCGATGTTGAGAAAGTATATGCCAGATCCATCTCATGTTTTGAGTCCAGAGGTAGTTTAGCTGGAATAGAACCTATCTTATGAGGAACAACCGGTCCAGATTCTTGACCACAAGGAAAAGGTGTTACGGAATAAGGTGATTCACTAGGTAAAGGTTTTGTGGAAAAACCACATGATTTAAGAGGCAACATGGGAATCTGAAAATGCAATGAGGGATAAGTACACCCATTTATTCGATAAGTAAATAAATTGTGGGGACGCAATTTTCTAAAGGGGGGAAGGATGTAACATCCCAAGTAAGTAATGAATAATAGATATTTTATCTATGTCTATTAATGATTAAGATAGTGTTATAGAGGCTTAAAATGAAAATAAATACAATCTTATGCATGGAATACACTAATATTCTTAAAAGATTGTTTTACTGCCTTTTGATGGCAAACCATTTTTGAATCTATATTTTGACAATTTTATAAACTATGTTTGTCAAAATAAACTTATTCTTTATGATTGGGACATCAAAATTTACCTTGTGTGAATTTTTGGTATTTTTCTGACAATGTTCATTTTTTAATGAATAGTGAAAAATACTGCATTTTACATCAAAACTGCTTTTTAATCTAATTTATTTATATGATTATATTATGTTTTGAATTGGTTTTGAAGTGAAATTAGTATATATTTTTACCATTTAATCCAATGGTGGTCATTGGAATCAATTTTACTTTGAAATTAGACTTAAACTGGTGTCAATCTTTTGATACCTATTGTTTTGTAAAAACACGCTTTTTTGCTCTGGCAGCGGGAATTAATTATTAAATTAATTAATGTGACTTATATGATTTTAATTTTGTAAAATAGACTTCATTTTTTAATTCATAATATCAAATATAGCTTAGGGTGAATTTTTGGTAATTTTCTGAAAAACTTCAATTTTTGATGAATAGTGAAACCACTAAGTGGTAATCAAGCAAACTGATTTTTCAGTTAAATAAAAGTTTACCACTAATGTGTATTGAATTTTGAAAATCTGACATACATGGTTGTCATTAAGAAGTAAAATGTGTTTCAATGAGATTAAAATAATTTTTTGGTGAATAGTAACTTATTAAGTCTTTAATCGCGATTAGTGGTAATTAGTGTAGTTTAAGGTATAAATAATGCTTTAATAATATGAAATGACCTAGACACATGTCCCAACCTTATTGGTTGTGTCATGTCCGACCAAGACAAGCCATGGGTCAACTTGGGGACCCCATGGAGACATTTTGGTTGGGAAATGACATAAATAACTTTTTATTTAATGTAAAAGTAAAAATGACACAAACATGATATGTTTCACAAAAATAATTTTTACATGGGGTTATAAAGATCAGAATTTTGATTATAAATAGTCATTGGAAATCTAAAAAGATTTCCTACATCATAGTATATTTTTATAATTTTTAGACATTAAATAAATTAAATTATTTATGAAATAATAATGATGCAGCGATGACATCATTATTTGACGATTTAAATAAAATGGAAAGACAATGTAAAATCTATGAACTACACATGGACAAAACCAATTGGATGAGTGGATTTAGAACCCTTATAACCTTATACACGAAGTATATCAATGTGGGACCTTTTAAAACCGAAATTTTTTTTCAAATAAAGTAATATTTCTTTACTTTCCAAAAGTGCACCTCGTCTCCTCTAATAAAAGGCCCCCACCTCTACCTCATTTCACACACTACTCAAGCCTTTGGCTCGCCCAAACCCTGCCCATTTACTCTCTCCACATCCCTATCCTTATCCTAGAGGATTCCCTTGGGGCAGAATCATTTCAAAGGAAGCCTTTAGGCTCAAATCAAAAGGAGTTACACTTTTGAAGGTAATTCATTCTCTCATGTTCATTTGTTTTATTTTGCTTCTCCAACCCCCTAAACTCTTTTTATTTACTTCTTTTGTAACAACAACAGTATCTTCAATATACTAGGATGTTTTTATAAGCTTTATTTGTTCTAAACTCTCACACAACTACATCAAATGGTTAAAGAACATACGGTTTCCGTGGATGGCGAAATTCTGCCTCCCGAAACGATGATTGTTCAATACTCATTTAACAACTTCAAAGGTGGCCATTATGATGTCACTATTTTTATATGATATATAATATGTTTATGTTTTCCTTAAGATTCTGTTTTTTTCATTTTGGGCATACCTTTATGGTTTCCATTATGGGTAAACATGATATCTTCATTTTAGGAAGTGCGGACTACAACCCCCTAAAAGTGGTTTGATTCGTTAATACCATATGTGGGATGTGTAAAGGATAATGTTAATGATATTATATATGTTATTATACTGGAATTAGAATATACTCTTATATCATTATGATTCCATTCTATAAAATACGAAATAGAAATGAAAGTAGCGTTCATGCGTACGTACGGCTTACCGTCTCCATGAACAGTGCATTTCATTTCTTACCTCTAAATGATTATGTAATATTATAAATGCAAGTATGTACTGGATATATATGACATATATGATATCTAAATCATGAATACCATTCTGGATATAATGAACCTTTGACCAAATTAACAACATGTTAGTGTAAGAAGTCTATTTTGACTTAAGAACCAAATACCGACAAAATGAACATTATTAACTTAACTGATTACATGATGTTCATAACATGGTATAAAAGGAATAATGAACGTGAATAAGATTCATAATCAAGTAGATATTAACTCAAGTTTATTATTCAGGAGATTAAAGAACGGTCGGGTCATGTCAGATACGAGGAATGGGACTTCGTCTCAATCTCCTTTCATTGAGGCATATTTTATTTTATACACAACTTTCTTTTATACGGTGTATAAACCCCTCTTACTTTTACGTTTATTCAAAAGGAATCTTTTTTATAAGAAGCATTTACTAAACGACAAAAGGGAATGTTTTTGTTGTACGTATGCGGTGACAATGACTTCTCCGCCGTCGTGACCGTTATTTGAGTTTCGGCTTCCTCTACAAGCCATACCTTCTTTTTAAAAGAAATATAAATACCATATTTTACTTTTCTTTTATTTTGGTATTGAAAATGGTTTTCATAATGTTTTTATATGAATTTGTTGTATTGATATCTCATGATTGAAATATGGAAATTTTATGTTTCCTTTATGCATGTTTTATGTGATATGATTATGTTATGGTTCTTGGGCATTATTATGAAGATTGGTGGTTCAGTGATAAACTAAGGGCGGGTGAGCCCGTTATAGCTCTCCAATGCATTGGGTAACGCGAATGAGTGAAACGTTAAGGTTTCTCCGAAGAGATTTTTAGGGAATATACTGTGATGGGTATTCCAAACATAACCAAGAGGGTTACTCCCTACGTAAGAATGTTATGAATGCCTCAAGTTACCTTTATGTCTTATGATTTCTATGATTTATTCATGATTTTATGAGGTATGTTAAAGTGCCTATGTTTTATGGGTAAAGTATGATTTCATTCTTATGTATATATGAACTCATGTTTCCTTTCCATGTTTTTTTATATAACCCATACTGAGTTTTTATGCTCATCCCAAGTTTTTGAAATGTTTTTCACAGGTCAAGGGAAAGGTACATGATAAGATAATAGAGTCAAGGATGTGTCAAGAAATAATCCATGTTTTATTTTAAATGTGTTTCCATTGATGGGAATGAAGAATACTATCTTTATGTAACCACTTTGTTTATATGTGGAATGTAATGCAAGTTTTATGATCTAATTCTCTAAAACTCTAAACCCGAAAAGATCCCCAATGTGTAATCTTGTAATAACTCAAGATTAAGTTAGGTTTAAGGTTGGGGCCTTATACTTTTAATCATGATGCGAGACCAAGGGGGTATTGACGGAAGGGATTCTCTAGAGTGTCTTTTAATTATGACATGAGATATAGAGTTAATTGACGTTGAGTGCTTCTCCAGAGAGCCTTTAGCACGATATGAGACTATATGGGGAATTGACGGTGACTGCTTCCCCAAAGATTCTACTTAATTACGTAGCTGAACCAGAGGGGTGAGACTGTGTGTGCCTCCCAGAGGGTTTCTAGTAATTAGAGGTTGAACCATATGTGTTTGACTGTGAGAGCTACCTAGAGGTTTACCTGTTTTCTTCTTGTTGTTGACTGCTTACTTGTGTTATTTACTTGTTAGAACTATGGATTTTAGCTGCTTGTGCTTTTCTGTTCACTGCTTCTTGGTTTATTACTCCAATATATTCATTGACTGTTAGGCAAAAATCATTCAGTGATTGCCTACTGGGATTGAATCTCACACCCTGTTTGGCCCATGCTTTTGGGCCCAAGAAGACTATGTTGATGCAGGTATAGATAAGGGCAAGTGCCCTCCTACTTCAGGATCTTGACTGCATCAGGAGCTGGGGAGCATGAGACCGAGTCGTGGATTGCGATGATGAGGAGATTATTTTGTTTTTATTTTGGACTTGATTTCAGTTGTATTTCAGCATGTTGTTGTGTTTGCTATTTTCCTTAGATACTTGTACCTATTGCATCATTTTCATCATAGTTATATATCTACATTGCTTCCGTTTTTTGGTTTATGTTGTTATGCATGTTGTTTACTGCTTCCGCTATTTATTGTTGTTTTCTTACCTTGTACACCTTACTGAATGAGGGAATAGTTTCCCCACTGACTCACCAAGGCCCTCGCTGCTAGTCGGCAGCCTCTGACATTCGGGGAAACGCACTTGAGGTCATGTGGCGAACTGGGTACAGGGCACCAGTGGGGGGGCTCCGGACTCAGGTTGTCACAAAGTGGTATCAGATGAGTTATTTTCTATTGCTTTACTGTTTGGGGACCTTAGCCAGGGATATGAAGAATTCAGTACATGGCATTAAGTTGTGCTCGGGAGTAGGTAACTCGTGTACATGGAAAATCCATACTACCTCGTTAATTGCAGTTTTCTGGTTTTGAGATTTTATGGTTGCTATGTTTTCACCTAGATTGATTCGTATGACTTGTGCAGTTATTGTTTTGATATTTTGGTTCTATTTCTGTCACAACCCGATGATATGTGGGTATGCCATATCATGCATCATATAGACACTTGAAGAAATCACATGTCATGCATTCATGTCATGCCATCTAGGGTGCATTAGTGATTTCATGTTGTTGTGATAGGCTCTGTGTAAATTATGCATGCTGTTTTGATAGAAGCTTGATAGATTATCTGCTATTATGTAAGAAAACTGTTTGTTTTGTTCTTTTCATAAAGTGAATTCCAAATTTTGGTTCTTTAGGTGTTATGGGTCCTCGCAGATTAAAATATGGTACTTTTTCCTTGTTTTTCTGTACTGGGATTCTGTGCAGTTTCTGAGCTACAGCCCAGAAAAAACCAGAATACACGGTGTGTACATTTTAGATACACGTCGTGTAGTTTTCAGGCCGTGTCACTAACCGTGTGAGCAGAAAACGGTGTCGTGGGACTAAATTTGGGAACACGCCGTGTACCATTGATACACGCCCTGTGAGTTCGGAGCCATGTATCTGGCCTTGTCACTAACAACACGGGCTGGGGAAGCTCAGGTAGAACACGTTGTGTCCATAGGGAACACGCCGTGTAGTCATTTCCATGTACCCGGCCGTGTCACGAACAACACGGGCCGGCGTTACCTTCCTTTCCACAAACTGTGTTTTTTCGGAACACGCTGTGTAGTCTTTCCCAGATACCTGGCCGTGTCACGATCAACACGGGACGGTGTCGCCTTCACCAATTCACGCCGTGCTTGTTTGGAACACGAAGTGTAAGGTCCAGCCGTGTAGATGGCCATGTACTCAACAACATGGACCGCCGAAGACTTGACTAGTGCACACCGTGTTTGTTTCGAACACGCCGTGTAGTCTCGGGTTGAGTCGGACCGTGTGGGTTAGCCGTGTAAGGAGACACGGGCAGGGAAATATTTTTCAAGTACATGCCCTGTGTGGGGGTCAACACACCATGTAGTTTGTAGTGTACATGACTTGTAGGGAAGGAGTACACGCCCATGTCAGTGGTTTAAGAAGACACCCTGTGTAGTTTTATACACGCCGTGTAGTCGTGTTTTGAAATCTTGTTTGTTTTTCATCCCTTATTCCCGTTTTTTACTCTTGTTCTCTTTGTCCTAGTTTTTCTGATCTATGGTTCGCTTTTGATCTTTCAGAGCTATGCCTCTGAGATGTCCTCCGGTTGTACATCTATCTTAAGGCAGTGATCAGACCCCAGACATGGATGATCATTGACTTCTTGTCGATCCCCCAGTCGAGAAAGCCTTGGAACTTGTTTTTGTACCAGTTCCGGGCGCCAATGCACAGTTCAGGGAGGGTTTTGATGAGGATTATTCAGGCCTTCCAGGGAGCACCGCCTCATTCCTCGTCTATGGAAGACTTGACGCGGGTCATTCAGTAGCAGCATCCTCCCACGTTCTCGGGGGAGGGAGGACCTCAGGCTGTAGAGTCATGGATGGAAGCCATGCTGACTTTATTCGAGCATCTAGAGACGCCTCCAGAGAGGCGGGTCATGCTCGGCACCTACATGCTCCGATAATCTACCATGAGTTGGTTGTACGTGATCTCACAGGCGGTTCAACATCAGTCTATGACTTGGGAGGAGTTACAGCGCATGTTCTATGACTACTTTTACCCGGAGACCCTGAGGGCCTATCGATCCCAGAGGTTCATGAGCCTAGAGCAGGGTACTCTATCTGTCATTGAGTATTCCTCTCGTTTCACTAAGCTGTATAATTTTACACCCCTTTGGGATGGGAGTGGGGTGTTCTTGGCGAGGATGTTTGAGGATGGACTTAGGCGGGATATCCGCTCGCAAGTGAACATCTTCTAGATGACTTCCATTACTTCCATCGTCAACCAAGCACTGATTGCAGAGCGCTATCTGAGAGACTTTGGAGCTGCGATTCAAGGCGGTTCTACTTCCAGAGCTAGCTTCCCTTCATATGACAGCAAGAAGAGCCGTAGGGAGCCTACGCGCGGTGATGCGAGGAAGCGAGACACATCATCAGGCAGTCAGGTGACATGCTACCAGTGTGGCCTGATAGGGCACACGAGGCCGCAGTTCCAGAGAGACCCCGTGGAGTGCCGATCTTGCGGCAAGATGGGTCACCTTCAGCGTTTTTGCCAGGTTTTCTCAATAGCAGCAGGTGACCGGGGATCATCCATGACTCCTCGTTCAGGAGCATCCCCACCAGCCTCTCACCAGTCAGGGAACTGGAGTTCTTCTGGTTGTTTGGGCCGAGGTGGAGGTCGAGGCCGTGGCAGTCAGCCACCAGTTCCTCAGCACCACCAAGGAGGTTCAGCTCATAGAGGACAGTCAGGGGCGCAGGGCCACGGTGCATGCCAATCTTTCTCCGTGGAGCAGACTTATCAAGACCAAGATCCCTACCCTTTTACTTTTCGAGGTACGATTTTAGTAGCCTCTGTTTTATCTTCATCCCTTTTCGATACTAGTGTTACGCATAGATTTATTTCTATTGCCTTTGTGGAGAGCCTTAGACTCTGCACCCATTCTTTTGCCGACTCATTGACACTAGACACACCTTTGGGAATGAGGACATCTAGTGTACGTTAGTGTAGAGAGTGCCCTCTTGAGATTGCAGGGTATCGCTTCTTATGAGATCTCTCTGTCCTAGATATGATAGGCTATGATGTCATCCTTGGCATGGACTGGTTGATTCCCTTCTAGGCAGTCGTTGACTGTTATCGTCGTAGAGTAAGTTTCATTTCACAAGAGGGTGAATATTTCCTTCATAGAGGCGAATGGGACGTTCGGGCGAGTCATGCGGGACTCGAGCATCTTGGACTAGGAGAAGTGACTGCCCAGATTTCTAGCCTTTACCTATATGATCCGGGGACTCCACAGTTGGACTTTCCTCCAGTGGTGGATCGCTTCAGCGATGTCTTTCCAGAGAACTTTTTAGGTTTGCCTTCGGAGCGTGAGGTAGACTTCTCTATTTAGATCGTTCCAGGAGCGGCACTGGTGTCCATTCCTCTATATAGGATGGCCACACCTGAGTTGAATGAGATCAATTAGCAGTTGGAGGAGTTACAGGCTAAGGGTTTCATCCCACCTAGTACTTCTCCTTGGGGTTTGCATGTTCAGTTTGCAAAGAAGGAAGACGTTACCCTTCGGCTTTGTGTAGATTATCAGAAGATAAACCAGTTGACGGTCAAGAACCGATATCCTTTTTCGCAGATTGATGACCTTTTCGATCAGCTTCGAGGTGCCCTGGTGTTCTTGAAGATCTACATGAGGTTCAGTTATCATCAGTTGCGTGTTAGACCATCAGATATACCTCTGAAAACCTTCAGGAGCAGGTATGGTCTTTACGAGTATACATTCATGCTCTTTGGACTCACGAACGCAGCTGCAGTTTTTATGGAACTGATGAACCGAGTGTTCCATCCTTACATGGATTCTTTCGGCATGGTCTTCATGGATGATATCTTGGTGTACTCTAACACTCGACACGACCATGACACGCATCTTGAGATTGTTCTTAGAACACTGAGAGAGCATCAGCTTTATGCTAAACTCTCGAAGTTCCACTTCTGGATGGATCAGATTCACTACTTGGGTCACGTCATCTCAGAGGTAGGAGTATCAGTGGACCCAGAGAAAGTGAGAGCTTTAGTATCCTGGGAGTATCCAAATAACGTCTTTGAGGTACGAAGATTCCTAGGGCTGGTTGGATACTACATACGCTTCAATCATGACTTCTCTCGTCTAGCATCACCATTGACAGTTCTGACCAGGAAGGGGGGGAAGTTCTTATGGTCAGATTCTTATGAGTCATCCTTTCAGGAGCTGAAAGGGAGGATGATGTCAGCAACGATACTAGTAATTCCTGATCCATGCAAGAGCTACACTATTTACTGTGATGGTTAGGGTATCGGTCTGGGAGTTGTGCTTATGCAGGGAGATGGAGTCATTTCATATGGATCTCGGCAGCTGAGGCAACATAAGAGGAACTACACTACGCATGATCTAGAGTTGGTAGCTGTTGTTCATGTCATGCGTTGTTGGAGACATTATCTTCTGGGAGAGCACTTTTTGGTCTTCACTGACCACAAGAGTCTCAAGTATATCTTCACTAAGCGTGATCTGAATCTGAGGCAGCGTAGGTGGGTCGAGTACCTTCGAACTTTTGACTTCGAGCTCGCCTATACGTCGGGAAAGGGAAACGTCGTGGAAAATGCGTTGAGTAGGAGAACATAGATTCAGGCATTTTAGGAGGCCAGTAGTGAGTGGAAGCTAATGGATTTGTTCTATGAGATACATATGGAGGTGCACGATAGATGGGGACAGACTTTTCTATCTTCTTTAGCTGTTACCTCCACGCTACTTGATCGGGTACAATTGAGGAAGATATCAGACTCGGAAGGCTTACTCCTACGGGAGAGTGTGTCAGGAGAGGACCCTCTTCCAGGATGGACAATGGGTGAGGATGAGATCTTGCGTTTCCAGGGACGGGTATGAGTGCCAGCAGACATACACAAGGAGCTGATGCGGGATTTTCATTCATCTGTTTGGGCAGTTCATCCTGGTGTCACCAAGATGTATCAGGACCTTCATCGCCAATACTGGTGGCCAGGTATGAAGAAGTATGTTGCTGGTTTTGTCATGAGATGTTCTACTTGTCTGCAGGTGAAAGCAGATCATCAGCGGCCAGCGAGGCTCTTACAGCAGTTACCCATTCCGGAGTGGAAGTGGAACGATGTTGCGATGGACATCATGACAGGGTTTCCGAGATCACCTTGAGGGAACGATGTTGTGTGGGTTTGCGTTGACAGACTTACGAAGGATTCTCACTTCATTCCGATCAAGGAGACCTTCAGTGTCGATGATCTGGGATGACATTACATCAGAGAGATTGTGAGTCGGCATGGAGTTCTGCACTCTATTGTTTTAGATAGAGATGTGCGCTTTACATCTCGGTTCTGGCTGGGACTTCAGAAGGCCTTGGGTACACAGGTGCTTTTGATTACATCATACCATCCCCAGACTGATGGCCAGTCCGACGGCACGATCCAGGTGCTTGAGGATATGCTCCGAGCTTGCATCCATGACTTTGGCGGTTCTTGGGAGATGAATATTCCTCTAGTGGAGTTCGCCTACAACAAAAATTTCTAGGCAAGAATCCAAATGGCGCCATACATGGCTCTGTATGGTAGGCATTCCGATCACCCTTATGCTGGCTTGAGGCAGGTGAGGTAGCTTTGCTGGGACCTCGTCTTGTACAGGAGACTTCAGAGTAGATAGAGCTGATTCGAAAGAGGATGTCTACAACACAGTCTCGGTAGAAATCTTATGCTGGTCAGCGGAGATTCCCTCTGGATTTCGAGGTCGGTGATCAGGTTTTCCTACGTGTCGCACTGAGGTTGGGACCCAAAAGGATTCATAGACAGGGTAATCTTTCGCCACGGTACGTCAGGCTGTTTGAGGTTTTGAAGAGAGTGGGGCTAGTCGCCTATCGGTTGCAGTAACCTCAGAAGTATCAGGTCATGCATGACGTCTTCCACGTCTCTCAGCTCCAACATTACTTTTCAGACCTGTCTCACGTCTTTCATCCTATGGAAGTCGAGCTTGAAGCAGATGCGTCGTTCGAGAAGCATCCTATCCGGATTGTCGATCGTGGTACAAAGGTTCTCTGCAGGTGGTCTGTTCTTCTAGTACGATTGCTATAGTACCACAGGCGAGTATAGGACAAGACCTGGGAGAGGGAGATCGATGTACGATCGCAGTGGCTGGAGCTGTTTAGGGATTCTTCTTCTCCACCTCGTTAGGGAAATTTTGGGATGAATTTCTTTAAGGGGTGAAGTTTGTAAGAACCCGGATCTTCGTTCAAGTATGTTTTTCCTTTTTTCTGGAGTTTTTATGAAAAATGGTTTTTCTGGAAATTTTCAAAGTACACGCCATGTAAATTATAAGTTCATGTCATGTACTCTATTCCGGCTCAAAGCTGTGTGTTGGCCGTGTCCGGGCCACACACACGGTGTGTAAGGCTGAGGTGGAGGATGATTTTTCAGAGTACAGAAAAAATTGAAGTACACGTTGTGTAATATATAAGTACATGCCGTTTACTTTATTTTTTTTCATTAAACAGACCGAGGTCGCGCCTAACCCCCATATTCGTCTTCTTCTTTAGTTTTCGATCGTCCGAGAGCGACCGTATGACTGGATCTTCGACGAACTCTCGCCTCGTCGTTTGTTCTCCGTTTCGAGCACGATCAATTGCCTTGGAAGCGCAGCGGTGAGTTCTTCCTTCTGCATGAGCCTCGTTTCTTGATTCCTCCTCATTTCAAAGTTATCATGGGATGAAAATTTTGTGCATTTTCTCAGATCTACGTTGTTCTAAGGAAAATCTGTAGTCGAGGTTCATGTATATCGATCTCCTAGGAATGAGGTAGGTGGTTTGTGACTTTCCGTAGAATGTTGATGGATATTTTATGAAATTTCCACCAATACCCTTGAACGGGGTATTGAGTGTTTCCTATTTTTCCCTTGTTACTTTCCGGCATTACATGATTGCTTTATTAGAGGTTATTTCTTGTGATTAGAGTATTTTTGTTTGTGCTTAGTTTTCTTTCCATGCTTGTTCTGCATGTTTGGCGTTTTGCCAGTGCCATGCCTAGTTGTTGGATTGTGGACTATTGCCCTATTTTTCTGTTGAGCCTTAGTTGATAGCCAAGTAGTTCATGAGGTCAACTTGGACAATATACATGCTCTTAGCATGTTTAGTTATACTCAGTACTGTGAGAACCTAGAGTAGTAGACCAAAGGGAGAATTGACGGAAGGGCTTCTCCAGAGTATCTTTTAATCACGATGCGAGACCAAGGTGAGAAATGATGGAAGGGATTCTCCATAGTGTCATTTAATTACGACACATGATATAGGGGGGATTGATGTTGAGTACTTCCCCAGATAGCCTTTAGCACGATACGAGACAATAAGGGGAATTTACTGTGAGTGCTTCCCCAAAGAGTCTACTTAATTACGTAGCTGAACCAGAGGGTGAGACAGTGTGTGCCTCCAAGAGGGTTGCTAGTACATAGAGGTTGAACCATAGGGGTTAGACTGTGAGAGCTACCCAGAGGGTTCACTTTTTTCTTCTTGTTGCTGACTTCTTACTTGTGTGCATTACTTGTTAGAACTGTGGATTTTAGCTGCTTGTGTTTTCGGTTCACTGCTTCTTGTTTTATTACTGCCATGTATTCATTGACTATTAGGCACAAATCGTTGGGTGATTTACTACTGGAAATTTTATCTCACACCCTGTTTGGGGCATGCTTTTAGGCCCAAGCAGACTATGTTGCTGCAGGTATAGATAAGTGTAAGTTCCCTTCTACTTTAGGATCATGACTGCATCAAGAGCTGGGGAGCATGGGACCGAGCCATGGCTCGCGATGCTGAGGAGATTATTTTGTTTTAATTTTTCACTTGGTTTCAGTTTTATTTCATCACGTTGTTGTATTTTTTGTTTTCCTTAGATACTTGTACATGCTGCATCATTTTCATCATAGATATATATCTACATTCCTTCCGTTGTTTTGTTTATATTGTTAGGAATGTTGTTTGCTGCTTCCACAATTTATTTTTGTTTTCATACCTTGTATACCTTACCGAATGAGGTCATAGTTTCCCCACCAACTCAACAAGGCCCTCTCTACTAGTCGGCAGCCTCTGGTATTCGGGGAAACGTGCTTGAGGTCATGTGGCGAACCGGCTACGGGGCACCAGTGGAGGGGCTCCGGACTCGGGATGTTACAAAAATAACATGCTATATTTAATACTTTCAGTCACATGAATAAATTCGATTTCATAGTCTTATTTAATAATATTAAACTAATGATTAAAATAACAGAAAACCCATTATCTGCTCCACTATAAAAACCACCATGATGCCCCTCTTCCTATCATACTATCAATCATTAAGAATTGTATAAATTCAGAAAAATAGCATTCCCAAGGAACATCCCCACGACCAAAACGTACCAATCTCACCCAAAGGCCGATAATGAAGGCCTTATGTTGGCACTCAATGAGAATATATCATGAGGTAAAAATCCTATTTCATTATCATGTGTTTTCCATTAAATTCTTTTTCATTCCTTATAATCACATAAACTCCACTTATATAAGAGTCATCAAGGCCGTGGTAACTTATATATACTATTATATTATCATTTATATGGAAAAATTAATCAACTTACTTATTATCCTCTCCCTATTTTTATAACAATATAAAACACTTTCTGTGATGTGTCGATTTACCAAATTCATGGACGACGTGCATTCTATTTATTTTACTTCCATTAAATCTGTAAGTAAAACCATTTCAATGGCTGAAATATATTTTAATGTTTATTATATAACACATTTTATGTTCTTTAATTAACTTATATTAGTGATATTAAATTATATAATGAAACATGATTTTGATTATCGAAGAATCACAAAAATGATCTAAAAAGATATCACTAATGATTTTAATAATGATTAATCCTCATAACATATAACAAAAATTATTTATGGTATCATTTAATATTTTGGAATAATATAAATACCATTTCATTCCACTTATTTATTTTCTTTTCCATTTTATAAGGAAATCCATTACGAACTGACCATTGAAATTAGTTAAAGAACACACCCAAAAAAATAAAAAGAAAACAATATTAAAAATTAATTGGAGAAATTATGATATAAAATTCTCATATAATGTGTTATAAAAATGAATATTTTTTATTTAAATAATAATAAAAATCTTCTAACCATTATACAAGAGGTTTAATCATGTTTTATGTATGACAATCCGGAGGTAATGGAATTCTAAACGAAATTTTTATTCTTTGCGTTAAAATTATACTTCATTAATTATGTCCTAACATGATTGTTGGTTTAATTAATTTCATCAATATTATGATTTATTATCTAGATTTATAGTATATAGAAATATTCCTTTCATTATACTAACTCTTAAATAAATTATATTATTTTCGTTAGGGACATTCCTTTAAAAATCATCTTTAAGAATTTAATTTTACAAAATTACATAGAAATATGTTTACGAAATTATTCATGACCTATGATTATGTTATGGTTTTGAGAATTAATTATGGGGAATTGTGGGACCTATATCTCAATACAATTCTTTTTTTATGTGTAAGCTAGAGGCCGGTCGTATGGTTACTCGATGTGTAACTACAACGATTAAACCATAAGGTAGGTGTGAGGGTTACATTGTAAGGTAGTCAGGAGGGTTAAAAAGAATAAGGTTGACAAGAGGGATACAATATAAATAATCAATTCCCCATATCCCTTTATAGATTTATATATGTTATCTAATGTTTTATGGAAATATCATGTTTCACAAAGTAAGAATATTGGGGTTAGAAGTATGTCTTTGTGAAAATGATTTAATATGTTTTTAAGAATTCATGGACTAAGGGTCTATTTAATTTTAATTATATCCCTTACTAATCATCTTATGATCATCCCATGTTTTTCAATGTTTTAACTGTTAATAAGGATGTGTAATGGAATAAATAAAGTCACGTTAAATGTTATGATGATTTTTCAACAAAATCATGTAGCTATTTTGTGTAAACAAAATATGATTCGGATGAAATAGATACTATTTTTGTGGTGCCTAATTTGTATTGTTGTGGGTTGATATGTATTATTTATTTACAAACACTATATATATATAAACTATAACACTATTTTGTAATGTGAAGAAGTGAAGCCTAGTTGAAATAACTATATTATGTAATGTTTTAGTCCATGTCACTATAGTTGGCATCAGAGAATGATTTATATACTATTAGGTGTTAGTATGATTTTAATATTATACTATATTATATTTTTAATGTATGATTATATGATGTTCAATTTAAATATCACAATGTTTTTTCACCTAAGGTATTTCTATTTAGTTTGATTTTCAATATAATTAACTAGGAAGCTGAAATTGGAAGGAACTGAGAGGCTGGTATCGTTTTGAATCCGCAATAAGAAATGGTGGGAATTAGAACGAAGAAACTTGGGAATTCAATGCCTAAGATAACATACAAAATAAGTGTGGTTGGAATCCATTAAATAGAATAACCATATCTACCATAATAGAATATGATGATATTAAAACATTGTTTGAGGAAACACCAACATTCATTCAGTGTATCTTCTGACCATGTAGCTGCTGAAGGATGGATTAAAGACCTGGATGAGTTATTCATTGTTATGGGATGTTTTTTTAATAAATAGTTCAGTTGTTCCTTTTACTTTTTAAAGGTGAATCTGGTTCTTTTTGGACAATGATCAATAATATCATGGATAGAGAGGATATTGAATTCCTATATTATGAAGAATTTCAGTATTTTCCTTGAAAACTATTTTACTAAGTTGGTTTGACATAGGATGGAGAATAAATTCCTTGAATTGATGAAAAATGATGAATATTTAATGTCTATTTATGAATGAAACATCCTCCGACACGAATGGTATACTCCAAACCAAATTCGTGATCATGATAGAAAAATCAATCATTTTTTACTCTAGAAGAAATCTAATATACTAAGGGGCATTGTCCTCTTGAGAATTCAAAAGTTATGATAAATTTGTTCGATGTGCTGACAGGGTAGAAATGTAGCCTTCAGATGCTCACATTTACATTGACAACAATTAGAAGAAGGGTTCTAAATGAAATGTGATTGGTAAGAGTCCATCGATGAAATCTAATAGTAATATTGTATAGTATCCAGTTTACAAGTAGTGTGGTAAAAAGATCCTTGGGAAATGTATTACCAAAACTAGGAAGTGTTTTCTATGTGGTATGCTTGGAAATATGGCTTACAATTATAATGAAAATCATTCTTATACAAATCATGATAGGAAAAATATAATGTGTTTTAAATGTGGTGAGATTGTTCATTCTTCAAATACCTTCTCAATAAATGATATGAATATTTCAATGAATCTAACCTATAAGAAGCAAAATTTAGTGTGATTTTTTGCGACTATATCATTAGATTTCGGTCCATCCAATGAGGTGTTGTTATATACTTCTTTTACTTAGTTTTTTCTAGTGGTTTTTTGATATAGGGTCTACACATTCCATTATTTTTGTGAAATATTCTTGTAAATTGGAAATTTCATCTCATGAAATGAGACTATAAATTGTGGATAAAACAAAAGGGGTAAATATAATAGAAAAAATTAATTATAATAATCTTTTTTATTATTATATGTGGAAATACATTACCTACAATCGTAGTCGTTTCTCTCTCATTAGAGTTTGATCATATTCCAAGAATGTAATGAATTTCTATTTGTCATGCTAAAATCTATAATAGAGATAAAAAGTTGTTTTAAAAAAATACATTAAATTTATATACTATAAATAACACATAAAATTGATAATGTATAAAAAATAAAAAAAATTAAAAAAATATTGAAATCAATCTAATATTGATACTATTATTGAGAATAAGGGAACAATTTAGGTTAATGATGTTTTAGTGGTAAATAAGTACTTAAATGTAATTATTATTGAGTTACACAATGTTATACCTAATAGAGATGTTGAATTCAACATTTAATATGTTCCTTATGAATATCTAATTTCAAAAACCCTTTATCGAATGGCTCAAATTGAACATCACTAATTGGAAAATCAGTTGCAGGAGTTTCTTGATAAAGGATTCATTTGTCCCAATACATAACCGTAGGGTGATCATATTTTATTCTCTAAAACAAAAGATGGTCTCATAAGACTTTTTTTATTATAGATCTTTGAATAACATTACTATTAAGAATTAGTATCAATTTCTCTATATCAATGACCTGTTTGACCAGCTCCAAGGAGCTCCGTATTTTTTGAAGATTGACATGAGATCTAGATACCATCATTTGATGGTGATGGATAATGACATCACAAATACAACTTTTCTGTACTAGATATAGGAATTCCAATTTTTATGCAATTTGGATTGACAGATTCCTGTAAGGTATTAATTGATCCTATGAATAGAATATTTAGTGAATATTTGGGAAAGGTTAATTTATTTATTGATGATATTTTGGTCTTATCAAAAAGTTATGAGGATCCTGAAAAAAAAATTTAGGATCTTCTAGCAATCTATCTATGAGAAAAAAGGAGAATAAAAATTTAACAAATGCAATTTTGGGTTGTGAGAAATGTATTTACCAGGGTATATTTTTGATAAGGATGGAATAACAATTGATCCAAAAAAGGGTTTGATGAATGGCCAAGACATACAACTATAATAGAGATTTATAGATTTCCTAGATTAGTAGGTTATTAATGATTCCTTGTCCAAAATTTTCACCATTTTCTTTCCTTTTAACTATGTTAACATGAAAAGGGATAAAATTAATTAGGACAGAAGCATGTGATGATTATTTTTAGGAACTGATGAAGTAATTCTGGATTTCTCTGGTATTTTCCTTTTCTTCTAAAAATGGTGATGTTGTCATCTAAAATGATGCTTTTCTGTAGGTACATGGTTGTGTTATAATGAAAAATGATAATATGATTTATTAATCTTCAAGAAAAATGAACCTTCATGTGCTAAATTATCCAACATGTGATTTAAAATTCGCATTTGTGGTTTTTTTCATTGAAAATTTTTAGGAATCATTAATATAGATCCCAATTTGAAATTAATACCGACCATAAAAATATGAAGTATATATTCACCCCAAAGTAATTAAACATGAGGTAGAGAAAATTTCAATAATTGATAACGAATTATGATTCCGTGATCAATTACCATCCTGTACAAGCAATAAAAGTGGATGATAAATTTAGATGAAAACATTATGCATCATAATTCATTCTACATTTGGTGAATAACCCCTTGATTACTGTTTTGATGAATTTTGGATTGGATGTTGTTGGTTTATAAAATTCTTTTTTTCTATTTTTGGTTTCAGTGTAGTCATCATTGTTAGACATAATTTAGCCAACATATAAGGCAAACATGGAGTAATATAAAAAGGTATAATTGGTTAAAATGGGTATGGTTCTAGAATATAACCATGATATAGATTGTGGATTGAGATTTGGGAAAATATTATTTGTGACTTGTGATTCCATGTTGAAGAAATAACTGTTATTTAATGATCATTGTTCTCCATTTTTAGATAATTATAGTAGTACACTTAAGCACAATAAACATTGATAATATTCTTGGTGGGATTGGTTGAAATGAGATATTGCTGATTTTACCATGAAATTTCTCACATGTCAACATGTTAATCCTGAGTGAATACTACCAAAGGTGTTGCATCATACATTTCCAGTTCTATAGTGGAAATGGTGAAACATATCGATAAATTTCGTGGTGGGACTATAAAAGACTTTTCTAGGTAACAATTCAATTTTTGTAATTTTTTATAGGATGACTAAGACTTCACATTTATATAATAATCAAGATACTATGTATTTGGGTGAAATTTATTTAATATTCCTAAAATATATTTTTAGCATTCATAGATTTACTCATTCCTATGTATCTAACCATGATCCTAGGTTCAGTAACAAATTTTAAAATGGTCTTTAGAAGTGGTTCGACACGAAATTAAATTTAAGAACTATGTTTCATGGTTGAATAAGAAACATGGGAATCTGAAAATGATATGAGGGAAAGGTACCCTCATATGATTAATAAGAAAATAAAATTGGGCAGACAGAATTTCCAGAAGACAGGGAGAATCTAATGCACCAAGCTTTTACAAATAAATTTACTGAAATTCATGAAACACTATTTTATTTATAAAACAATAGTTTTTATGTAGATAGTTATAATATATCCATCAAACAAAAATTTTCCTCTTCAGTGTTTTGAATTTTAAAAAATTGACATACACGGTTGTGATTAGTATTTTATTTGGAGTCTGATAGGACAAAATTAAATTTTGGTGATCAGTAACATACCATTATGAATAACAATGTAATCCTTATGAAAATTAATATGACCACTATGAATCGTAAAATAACCAAACATATAGTAACATCAACAATGAATGTATAATAAAAAAATTCTTATAAGTGGAAATATGATATTATATAAGTCTTGGTATGATTGTAATTAAAAAAACATTAATTATAATTTTAAGATTCATAAAATAATTAAAATTAAAATTAATTTTCATAAAATGTTATCATAAATTATATTTTTATTATCTTATTTTTATAATATTATTTTATGAGAACATGATTTATTTTTCAAGGTGTTATAAAATGAGTTATAGATTTAATTTTTTTAATTTTTTACTATATTATGATTTTATTTAAAAATAATTTTAATATTTTTACAAAATTATTTTTATAAAATATTTTTCATTTTTGAATTCAAAACATCTACAAATTTTATCATTTAATAATTAAGAATGTTCTGAAATACGTTAATTCTTTGTAAATAGTGAAATAAAGATCTCTACTGTATATATACATTATATGTTAACTCCACTATTCATAAAATCATATTTGATGTAAGAACCCTTAGTACGAAATGACATGCTCTCTATACTATATTGGGTAACATTATTAAAAACTATTTGTAGACTTGATAAAAATATTTTATCTAATGATTAAAATAAATGAAAACCCACCCTCTCCATTATTATATATACAACCCTCAACCCCTCTTCATATTACACCTATCAAGCTATGGGAAATGACTAAATTCTTCTAAATCCCCTTCCCAATGCTCTTCTCCATATCCTAGACCTGATATTCTCACCAAAAGGCCAATACCCAAGGAATTAAGGATGATCTCAAGAGGAAGAGATCAAGAGGTAATTATCTACTTTCATTCGCTTATGTTTTCATTCAATTACATTTTTTTTCATATAATCACTTAACCACAACATATCCAATTAAAATAAAATATATATTATCATACATATACTATAACCTAATCATGTTTATCAAAGTTTATGTCAACTTACTTCTTCTCATCTCTATCGTATTCAAAAAATAAAAAATTGTCTGCGATATGTAGATTTAGGAAAACCGTGGATGATGCGTTATCAATTTATTTTAATTCCTTCAATGATCATTGTAAAATAGTTTAAATTATTGAAAAATATTGTATAGTGTATTATATAAACTTTTCGGGTTTCTATAATTAACCTATATTTATGATATTATATTTTATAATGAAACCAGTTGGTGATTATCGAAGAACTCCCAAATTGATCTAAATGAATATCATTAATGATTTATATATTGATTAATCCACAATACATATAACCAAAAAACTTTATGGAATCATATAATATTATGGAAAAATATTAATATGATTTCCTTTCATTTCTATTGTTTCTCTTTCATTCGATATGTAAATTCATTATGGCCCGATCATGAAAAGCATGTAATGAACACACCTAAAACAATAGAAAAAACATGATATTATGAATTAATTGGTGGAATGATGTTATAGAATGATAATATAAATTATTATAAACATGATATGATTCTTTAAAATATTTATTAAACTTTTTTATACATTATAAAATAGGTCTAATCATGTTTTATATAAAAAAAATCTAGGGTAAGGTAATTATTATCCCAATTTTCATTCTTTGGGTTAACCTTATACATCATTAATTTTCTACTACCATGATTATTTTTGTAATTTATTTTATTTATATTTTGATTTATTATATGGATTTATAGTATATACACTTAATCCTTTCATTATATTATTTATTACATCAATTATTTGATATTTTTAAGGGTCTTTCCTTAAAAAATTCCATTTTAGAATTGTATTTTACTAAATTCAAAAGGAATGTTTTAATGAAATTTTTTATATTTTATGATAATGTTATCGTTGTTGGGGATTTTTTATAATAAAATATTAGATCTATATGTCCCTCTAATTCATGTGTTATTTGTATGTTTGAGGTTGGTTTTATTGTTACTCCACATGTAACTATGATGGTTACAAAATAAGGTTGTCTGAGGGTTACATTGAAAGGTACCCATGAAGGTTACAAATCATAAGGTAGCAATGCGGGGTACAATATAAGTAAGAAATTTCCAATGATTCTTTTATGGTATTGTCTATGTTCTCTATATTTTTATAGAAATATCATGTCTCACAATGTAAGAATATATGTGTGAGATGTATGTTTTCGTGAAAATGATTTCACGTGTTTATAAGTATTTTTGACTAATGGTTTCTTTCCTTATTTGTGGACCCATTACTAATATTTTTATGATCTCACCATTTTTTTATTGTTTTATTAGAGGTTATAATGATGTGAAAGAGAATAATGTAATAAAATTTAAAGATTATGTGGATTTTGAAAATAAATCATGTTGATGTTTTGTGTTAAAATTTTAATGTTTTGGAAGAAATGGATACCATTTTAGTGGTACCCACTTTGTATACTTCTTGGTTGATATGTATGAGTTATGTAATAAATTTAAAAAACTCTATAATTAAATTACCTTTGGTAATTTAATAATATTATATCATGTAGAATTATCAATATTAAGATTTTTTTTGGTCTAGACCCTATAAAAACCAATGTGATTGAAAATTTGATGACTTACCCAATGAAATGCATATCCTGATTGTAGATGAATATGAGATATTTATTTTGTTACTGGCTAACCAGACATAATTGAGGAATAATAACATGAGTCTATAGAATACCCACCATATCCATAGAAGGATAATCTCATGGTTGACTCATTTAAAATAAAATACTTCAATCATTTAATGGCTTTTATGATCCCTTGTGGTTAAAAAATGTACTAACACAATTGAGGCAATAATTTCTATCCTCTAATAAATGGATTAATTGAATTTTTTACATGACCATTAATAATCACAGGGAGTATCTGATCAGTGGTGGATACTAATGGAGAACCTGAATCCAATCATAGAAATCTAATCTATTGAGTTGCAAGGATTCATTAAAATATTTTTCAACAATTTTTTTATCAATCATTCTAATAATAGAGTAGAATTTACATAGAATGATGTAAATGGAGTAAGAGTATCATGGATCATGAGGAAAAATTCATAATTATTTCACGGTATATCTCCATCCTTTTAATCGATATTAAAATAAATGTGGATGACATTTTTAGGTGAGTAATTTCATATATACTATAATATATACTAATGAAAACCTTTAATATCTATAACTATATTTTCTATTATCCCCTTGTGGTTAAGATGTAGATTGGTGGTTCTATTTACCATAAAGGGGAAATAGATGTACAATGATAACTAGTGATTAATTTAGGAACATAAAAGGAAAACCCCCATATTTTTACCACTCATATCTATGAGGAAGTAAATATAGTAGTGGATGGCCTCGCTAGTAAAAGTGTAACTCAAGACATTTCCTGGATTGAGGAATTAGCTGCAGAATTAATCTCCCTTTATGTGAATGATTTTAATATGACACCTTATTTTAGACTCGTATACCATTTTTCTATATAATATATTGTTATTTTTTATTTTGGACAAGGTGTTACATTGATCATAAAAAATGGAGATTCATGATATATCAAAGATAACCAAAATTCACATATTTCAAAAGTGTGGGTATAAATATACCAAAAACTATCTCTATGGGATGGATAGATGATACAAGTAAGAATAGGAGGCACATAAGTATACCCAATGAGTAAAATAGATAATGAAACTGACTAATTAAGTAGAATAAAAATAGGTTCAAATGTATAATATTCACGTTGTCTAGTGTTTTATCTATAAGGAACATGGACAATTTGAAAGTTAATTCATTAATCCAAGGATTATTGTATCCATTGAATAAAAACAACCACAAAATACTATTGGGAAATGTAGGAAATATTCTTTCACTAATTATAAGGTGGAACATAATATTGAAGTGGTGATATGTATTCTATTCAATCATTCAATAACAGAGAATGTATTATTAAATTTGGGTTAAACCCATTACAGCATGTCATGAAATTTTATGATAATTATTTTACCACCACATAAAAAATAGATGTTATTATTTCAATGATAAAAAAACCAACATACAATTGAATCCCATGTACATAACACCTCTCTAAAAAATGATTCTGACTAAACCTTTAATATAATTTTTCATACTTCCAGTAGTGTAAATTAATGATATATTTTACATGTATTCTTTGTCCTTACATAAATATAACATCAAATTTTGAGATAGATAAATACCAATCTATATCCCAAATAATCATCCTATTTTTTATATGTTTATGGAAGATGATGGATCTATTTTGGAACATTCATCTTAAGAAAATAATTTTTCCATTATCAGCTAGAGTATCTCAATAAAGTAGTTGGGACAAAGGATGGAATCATTCTTGAAGACATAAAAACATTGAGGGACAATACTGATGTATACCATAAATTTTTTTAATCATTATCCTAATAGATATGATTTGTTTTCAATTAAACAGATACACAAATATATACTGATATTCATGACGTCATATAGAATGGAAAACAGTGAGTTAGAAAAACTGAATAAGATGTTACAAAAGAATCTTATTAGGTATTTATATTCTTGAGGTTTTCAGAATTTGGGATAGAACTCCTCTTTTTCAATAAGATGTATGGGTCAATGTGCCTCTTTATTTGTTATCCAAAACATAGGCAAATCATTAAAAATAACAAGTATCATATTCTATGGTTTTTCGACTTGTTTGGTCATCTATGTAGGGCCTCATAATCCTATATGGTGGCTGTTTGGTCCGGATCTCAAAAATAAATCGTCTATGAAGTTGATATTCCAAAGTCTATATTTAAAACAAGCATTGAACACCAGTTTTTTACAATGATACAATCAGACTCAATAATTCCCAAGAAATATTCATGGAAATATTATCTTATATTTATATATTACCATGAAAAATTATTCATTTTATTTATAGAACATATTATGATACACTCTAATTGTATGGAAGTTCAAGATAATAATTCAAGTATTATTCTAAAGGAATTTTAAATCGTTTTGTAATACTAAATATTTATTAAATGTGAGTTTTAGATAGAGGTTGTATCATTACTCTGGTATATTATTGGAAATAAAGGGAAATCACTTGATCATTCTAAGATAGTGGAGATTGAATATTATCCCCAAAAAATATTTATAATGGGGACCTATAGTTTCCATGGACACGTTGTTTAGTATTGATGATATTTGTGGAAAGTCTCAATGTTTTCAAACTAACTAACCAACATATCTCAAAAGGGAGAGAAGTTATTCTGGTATAATTATTTTGAATAGGGCCCTATTGAATTCAAAAGGTAACTTATCACTACACCAGTACATGCATTACCCACAAGTGGGGTATTTTTTTCTATGTAGATATAATTTATTGAATTAATTGGGTTATATGCTAATGTGAAATGATAAATTGGTAGCCTATTTCACAAGGTAGTTGAATATTCCTTATTCAAACTATCCAACACTTGATCTAGAGCTAGTAGAATCAATTTTCACATTAATGGTTTAGATGAAATATATATATATGAAAAGATGTGTCAAGTATATAGGTATAATAAGTTCCTCATCATTATAATCAAATTTGTGGAACGTTATATATCCGAATGATGATGGTCTAAACTGATAAAGAACCATTATTTCTAAATCCATTAACATCACTGAATTGAAAATTAGGTCGATGATGATCAGTAGAGAAATTATCCCAAAACATTATCTGGGATACTAATTGGGAAGGATCTAATCATCATAGAATTAAAATGGATAGACATGGGAATCATATACAAAGGGACAACATCACTTCTAGATCAAATTATTTCTTATCCATCCATTATAAATAATATATAGTATACCCAAATGGATGGGTTTGAAATAATGATGAAGGTGGAATCATTGTGAAAACAAAATAAATCATATTTTAAAATTGATGATGGTTGTGAAGTAATATTCCGGACACGATAACATATACCATCAAATCATAAGATAATTATTGACTTCATGAATGTTTCCGATATTATGGAATTAATCATTCTCAAAGGGACAATTATGATGCATTAAAAACGCGAATAGATATACTCTTGGAAAAATTGATAAAGGTCATAAAAGTATATATATTAAAGCGCCAGGGATTTTAGAATGTGAAGGATGATTGATAAAAGTACAAGGGAATGATGTAGACATTACCCATATCTAAATTGAAAAGGGAAAACCACCATATTCTTCTTCATAGGTATTCTGAATACATCCAATAGATGTAAAATCATATGGGTAATAATATATCATCTTAAAAATACATCCCTCAATATTATAATACTCAAGGGAACGTCACATGATCAAAATGCAAGGATATTTATCTGGGATGTAGTGAGCCTACAGGAGACACCAATATAGATAGTATCTGATCTAGATATGTGTTTAATATCAATGTTAGGTAACTTTATACAAAATTATATATGAATTGAGGTGATATATATTTTTTATTATCCCCATATGTTTACTTCGTATCTATGTATAAAATCCATACACATGAGGATAAGTTGAGATAATTAATGATGGACATTAAAGGAGGATGGAGTCATTATATTCCTCTGGTAGAGTTCATATAAAATAATTACATCCACTTGAGCATCGAAATGGGTCAATGCCATGATATTTACTGGAATAGATGTTTTACTCCTATGTTATCTGATAATGTCGGAAAATTCATGTTGTTTAGATATGAAATGGTTGAAAATGATGTAAAAGGTAGAACATATTCAGTTGAAAATCAGGACCACACAAAGATGAAAAAATATCTATGATGATAATAATCATAGAGACATTGAGTTTGAGGTTAGATATAAGGTGTTCCTCTATATATCTTCTCGGAATAGGGTCATGAGGTTTTCATGGAAAAATACAACTAAGTCACAAATACAATATTCCTATTGAAATTTTTTATTTCATTGAAGAATGGATTGTCAAATAAAAATCCCATATATATTTTCTCAAGTACAATATATTTCCTATTTATACTTATTAAGATATTATATACCAAATCCCACATATGTATTGAATTAGAAGGTGGAATAGATAGATCCTGATATCTCTTATGATGAGGGAACAATGATGTTCTTGGACCATAGTGAAAAAGTTATATGTAACAGGAATACTCTCCTAATAAACATACTATATATTAATTATTAGTATTAAGAGTAAAAATATAAACTAGTGGATGAAATGAATCAAAATTGACCTCATATTATTTATTCATAGTGAGAGAAATGAAATTTCATGGAAAAAATCTTATAGGGGGGAGTGTAACAACCTAAAATGTTATTCCAACCGAATTTCCCGTATGATTGTATAGATGTGTCATGTAAATAATTTTTTATTATTTAAATTAAATTAACAACATGATTGAAAAGATTAATTTCTTTTATATTTACGTCAACTTTATATTCGGTGAATAAAAATATGAATAGGAATTGAATGTGTATTTATGGGAATAATTAGAAAATTATAATATGAATATTTGGATATAATTGATATTGTTGAATGATCACAGTCATGAAAAAACCATTGAAATGAAACAAAATATAAATAATGAAATATTAATTTTTCAAATTAAAATTTTTATATATACCCTCAATATAATTTATAATAGAATTAAAAATTAATTAATAAATGTATATTTATATATGTTAGGAAACTCATATGATCGTTACAAATTTCAATGTTGCAATACTAATACGATCATAAATAATAATAACATGACTATTATAATATAAGAATAGAATATTTAACTTTAAAATAATAATTAGTTTTTATATAAAATAAAAATATAGAAAATTTATTATATTATAAAAATTTTAAAAATTGTTAAAAAATAATATATGTGTTTTTAAATTTTCAAAAAAATTATATTTTATTTAATGTTTATTTATAAAAATTAAAATTTTAAAAAAAATATTAGTTCAATAAAAAATTTTATATATTAATATTACATTTCATAATAATTATAATTTAATTTTATGAGTTAATAAGTTATTTCTAATGAGTTAGATATTGTTTTTCAAAAAAGTAAAATTGGTATGTTTAAAATGACTAAAGAATTTGTGTAAAAATAATTTTATAATTTTTGAAAAACTATTTTCATAAAATGAAATATATTTTCATAATATGGGATTTAAAATCATCATACGGATAATATTTTCCATGTTTTTAAATTAGTTATCTATATTTTGAATAGTGAACTATGAAAAACAATGTGATTTGAAATTATATGTTAAATACATGATTAAATTAGTTTTAGATGGTGTATAAAGCCATTATTTTGAACTCAAATGAATTAATTTCAATTATAAGTCACAATAATAATAATAATTCTTATTATCGATCCAAAATAACAATATATACAATATTAAATTCAAAAACTCCATTCTAATTCATTTATAAATACAACCCCTACCAGATATTCTTCGAAAACAATTTAAGCCATGTATACATCACAAAATCATATGATTTCCCTATAAACCCCTCATATCCAATACTAATTTTTTTGTGAAACTGAAAACACATTCCATTGAGTTTTATGGGTTTCCAAGGAGGATACTTCTAATGGGTTAGGTAATACCCTCAACGGATATTTTTAATTTTTCTCTTTCCTCCACAAGAATATCCATATAACCTGGAATAACTAATCAAGTATCCAAAATATACTATCATTTTATTATTTTATTGAATAATATATCATCTATCCTCTTCTAGTTTATTTATAACATGAAAATGTTGTTCAAAATATGGGCATTTTTCCACCTCGGCAAACAATGTTATTTTATTTCTCTGCCATCATAATGGATGAATCAAATCAACTTATTATGGTTTAAAAAGGTATAAATAGTAAAAAAAATCAAAATTATGAATACTTATATACCGATAATATTAATGAAAATAAAATAAGATCATCATGGCTGTGGAATCATACTAGACGAACTAAGGGTATAGGAATAACACATATATCTAATAAAATGGACATAATTATGTATACTAATTATACTAAGAACCATTTAAACCAATTAAATATATAAATATATACATTTGGAGTTATTGAAATATTACATAATAACTATCATAATTACTAAATAATTCAATCTCCCCTTTAATCTATGAAATTAAAGACATTGGGATAGTGTAAGATGTAATAATAGCTCATATAGATGAATATAAATTGGCCCAAACGATTGATAAAGAATAAAAAAATTTATAATAACATTATCATTTAATCATTTAATAAATTTAATTTAATTATTAATTAGGTTTTCGAGTTCATATAATAAATAGATTCATTATGTAAGGGCACTTTTAAACCACCCTCCTTTAATTTGTGTCAATATTTCTCTATATAAAACAAATTTAATCACAATATTATTCATATTTAATCAAATAATGTTCTATAGTTATGTTCCTTTAAAATATACATCTCATTATCCATTATTTATTTTTTATGATATAAATTTATTATGGTTTCTTTCTTAGTTTTATTCATTAATAAAACATGATAGAAGAGAACATTTCTTTTTCATTCCAAATTTCATGTACCAATCCATAAAATATTTTAAATCATCCATGGTTTAGGAATATTATGTTTTAATTTTAGTGTACTTTTTAGTTCATATCTCGGTTTATAGAAGGTAAAATGATCTTTTTCGACCAAAAATACACTTCACCCATTTCCCATAACCCGTGAATAATAAGTTCTTTTCCAAAGTGACTTCTCTAATATTTGTATTTTATTCACATTACATTGAATTAATATAAGATGTCATGTGATTTCATTCTCCTATAAACACCTAAAAATTATTCAATTCCTTCTTTCATGGAACTAAATTGATATATAATTTGGATATTCTGTATGAAATTATCGCATAACCAATTTATCTAGATGGTTATGTATTATGATTATTTATTATGTTCAATTTAATATTGTGGAACTCTTAGGCATGTAAATGTTATCATTGGTGTTCCCATATAACACCCTAATGAATTGTTAAATTATTGATATATCATAATAAGAAGTTAACGAGAATATGGATTGATCCTAATAAACAATGGGAAACTATCAACCATTCAATTTTTTCTTTGTTGTAATACCAAATTTATCTTTTTTTCCTGCTTCATATTATTTCTTAAATCCTATGTTTCCACAAACTAATGATTTAATCATCCTTATTTCAATCTTTAACATGATTAAACATGATACTGGTATTATATGATATCATTCAATGTTTTTTCCTCATATTTTACGCTTCAATATCATTCTTATTCTTTAATTTGGATTTATGGATCACCCATTTTCATATGTATTCCGTAGTTTGTATTGTGTACTTTTAGAGTATTGATTGTGATTATGAGATCATTATAGATATCAAACATAATTTGTTTTATTTAATTTCTAAATTAACAAAATATGAACCTATTATAAAGATGATAATTTTACTGTGGATTCGTGGATTTTTTTAAATTATATTTTTATTAAAAAATCATTTATATATATGGGTAAGAGCGTTGGGTCAATATATCTTGTGTAATACTTTTCTAGAGATCATATGAATTTTTCAGCAACATACATTGGGTTGGAAAGTACCATAATTCCATATATAACATTGAATTTATATTGTATGAATTTTGGGTATTTTTCTCTATCTCATGAAAAGTGAGTATGGCATCATAATTCATTATATAACTTTGAGCGAATTGATACATTTTCAGGTGTTGGAAGTTTAAATCTCTATATAAATTAAAAAAAATTAATGATTTATATGTGATGTGAAATGATTATTATATTTTGTGTATGAATTTCCCCTATAACATATGGATTCTATTGATATCATATCATAATTCATAGTAGCGTAATATTTCAACACATAGTATAACTTATTGAATTCTTCTATATGAAAAATAAATATTTCATATTTAATTCTGATGAAATGAAATGTCACGTGGGATGATGTTAAATACAAACATGAGTGAATTAAACATTACATTCAAATATATCTTCATTATCATTATCAAGATAATGAGTCTATAAAAATGTAATAGGAAATTTGATCAGTCATAGTAATAATAAATATGTAAACCAGTCAATACATGGGGGTTTAGTCATTATAGAAGGATGTGTTTTTGGAAGACTAATATATATTTTGAAAAAAAATATAATGCCCAGATAAGAAATAGATAAAATTTAAATTGTAATTATTGTGGAGTGGAAAAAAGTAATAATTCCATGAATTTATTCTTACTTAACTTTTATGAATGAAAAAAAATAATTATTTATTTTTATGTTTTGGAAAAAATAAAAAAGGATAAATATATGTGTTTATTTTATAGTTTCAAAAAATATTGTTTGAGGAGAAAAAAATTACAAGATATTATGGTAAATTTAAATGGATATATTTTCAATGTTGAATATATGTTTTAAGGGTTCTTATATATTAATGGGGTATAAAAATGTAGTTATTTTAAATTGCTTCTTTTGGTTGATATATAAAAACAATACTTATGGAATTCCATCTATTGATACTTCTTTTTATGAAATTATGTTAGTTATCTTATGTATACATTCTTTTAGGATTTGTGAGACCATTAGATATTACATTATTATAGAAGAACATATCACGGAATATATATATATATAACTGTTAAGATTAAAGTGTATTATGCATAGGGAAATGTGTAATGGAACTATAATATCGTGAAAAAAATATGACTAACAAACATAACAACAACAATGTATAAAGAAAATAAAAATATGGCCCCAAAATATAATGGTTCATTTACATGAAATGAAGACTTTGTATTTCCATGCATAACATAAGAATCTCATAATTAATAATTAAAAAGAATGGATTTATATTCTTTTTTTAATAATCCTTATATGTTTACATTTGTAGAGAATTAGGAAAACCATTACATATCAATGTGGAAAATTCAATATAATGATCATTTTTTATAAAAAAAACTTTTTTATGATGACACTCATTTTTCATTCATAGAATTATTTCTTTATTTAAAACTTATCAACATTAACATTATATAGTTCATATACATACATAGGAAATATAAAAAACATTTGAATGTTTTTTATGAGAGAAACAAAGCACTCGAAGGGATTTAAATGAATAAAAATTGTTATATAATTGTAATATATCAAAACTGATGACAAATTATATCTTTAGAAAAAAGATTTATGATATTCTATATAGTATAAACCTAAAATGATAAACAAAAACATATTTTACTAACATGTTTCAAAAAATAATATCAATAGTAAGTATAAATCTAATGGGTCACTAAGAAACCTGATATTTGTAAAACCAATTATAGAATAACATAACCTGTTAATTCCAAGCTAACATTATAATGGAATAACAAATCTAGTAAATTCAAATTTAAACTCATAATGGAATAAATACCTAGTTTATTTTTACATATCTCATCGAACTAACATAAATTTTATTATTTTTCATCAACACCTAATTCATTTTAGATCTATATTTCGTACAACCATCATCATAGATATTTCAAGATGTCTTCTCTTTGAAAAAATAATCTAGATTCATATTATGCTAAAAACTCAAAAAATATTTAGCATCCATCTCGAAACCGATAAAATTATTCAATTAATACAATCATGAAAAACACATTATGTAATCTCATAAAGATGATAGGGAATGGCATTTCATTAAATAACATTTTATACTAAAAATACTAGATTAATTATAAAGAAATATAGTTTAAAAAACGATGAAAACTTATTGTGGAATCATGATAGTAAAAATAACATTGATAGTTTAACGCCCGCTTCTAGGGAGTCACAAGAAGGGTTCTCTAAGCCAGTTTGGCTACGTGACCTCAACCACATCTCCCAAATTATAGAGGTTGTGACTAGTACTGAGGGACCATTAACTTATCCATGGGGGGAGATTATGACCTCCTAGGTTATAGGTAATATACAACAGATGAAACACAGTTTATAAAAAATTTCTGAATCATATAAATAATAATAATAAAGAATAATGAAATGAATATTCCCAAACAAATAAATAATAAGTGCATAAGATAATAAATTTACTAGATAGACAATTATTTGGGGCTATTAACTTGTTGCTGATGCAGAATTATGGAAAACATGAATACAAGCGTAAAATCAAAGATGCAATGAAAACAACAAAAAGTGAAACAACTGCGTCCTGAGAAAAGGGTCGGTCCACTACCCCCAATCTCTATTCTAATTAGAATGAAACACTCAAGAACTACAAGTAGCATGCTTACTATTATCCCTACACATGTGCATAAATTCTATTTTAGTACCAAATAGAACCTAATAAGGGGTGAGATAAAATCCTTGTATCCCAACACCGATATTGTGTATACTTTTCCATTTCATGCAGTAAAAAAAATCATTGGGCCAATACATGATAAATGTTATCAATGAAATGAACATGATAAAATAATCATATCTTGGCCCGGGTTCTCAACAACACCCATCCCATATCACCTACATTGTCCATATCCAGGTAACTGAATAAGGTCTTTTGATTAAAATATGATATATATATATATATATAAAGGCTAAAAAAATAGATGGTAGAAAAAATGATCATACCATAGGCATGTGCTTTATCTTGGGTCAAATTTATTTTTCAACAAATTGTGATTCAATAATGTACGCAAATATCACAATAACCATGGAACATAAAATTCGTGGTTTTATCATGAGTCCTTCTTGGGTATCACATAGTAGGGTTCGAGTATCACCTCAGGCATGGAGTAACCACTTTTCTAGTGGGTCCATCAATGATTCTCCAATAGGGAACTAGTATCACTCATGAGTATATAGAATCCCAGGGAAACCCTTATCTGAAAAATCCCAATACCTCATCTATATGGTGTATTGTGCAACCAATTAGAAATGGAGTGTCCATGTGTGGTCCCTAATACAGAACCCATGTTGTCTCACCTCCATGAATTTAATTATATTTCAAGGAGAATATATCCTGGTGAAGTCATTTATAACTGCAACAAATTAATTCAGCATCTAAAGGCACATAATTATTGATCATTAAAGTTAAATAGTTAGAGTCAAAACACATTATTAATGAAAGCAGGGAAAACACACATTACTCTTTTATAAAGGAATAACATGGTATGAGTATAAATATGGGATAATTTTGGTAAAAATAATGAAAAACCTTCGAGATTCATGGTTCATAACTATCATAAATAATATATTTAATTTAAAGCTGAATAATTGGGGGTAAAAACACATGAAATTAAAAAAATGTATTAATATGTTTTATCAAAAAATAGAAAATTTTAATTGGCATGCCCAAAAGGGTATCCAATGATTTTTGAAATAATTTGAACAAGGTAGGTTATCTCAAATAAGGGTGAAATTATCATTCCAAGAAACATATTTAAATTAGAATAGGTGAAAATATATATCACCAACATGAATCAGCGACTGGCATAACGTGAAATCTATAAGATTCAACAAAACAAATGGTAGTATATTAGAAGACCAACCTTATAACCATAGATGATCCTACAATCGGGGATGATAATTTATTTACCATAAAATGGAATAAAATAGAATATTTTTGAAAAGACCAAATTAGGTTAAAATAATTCCTGGAATATTTCATAAAGGATATTGGATGAGATCCTATGATTCATGTTGTGTAATTTTATCCTTATAGAGGGAATTAATTTTCACCTAACAACATTGAAAATAGATGAGAAACATAGTCACAGCGGGCATCCAAAGGATGAGAGGAGGAAGAGAAAGCTCACTAGAAGGGGCACTATAGGGGTGACACATCAAGTGAGATGTTGGAGTGAAATAGATGAAATTAATAGAAAAAAATATATAATGAATGGAAAAATAAAGGTAAAAATAAAAAAAATAAATATTGATAGAAACATTAAATGATTAAGAATGAAATAAAATAAAATAAAAGCGGTGAAAAAAAAAGAAATAAAAATAAAAAAATGGGATAATTCCCATTTTAATCCTTTTTACATTTCTCGTAACACCCTTTAAATTTTATTTCAAAATGTTTTTTTATATCACTTTACATTTGATTAATTTCCTTTAAAATTTAATATTATTCCTTTTTATTTTATTTTTAATTTTTGACCTGAACGTTGCTTTAGGGAATAATGAAATATTTTACATAAATCCAATGAAAAAATTCAAAAAATATTAATAGCTACTCAGGACCCACAATATGGTGTGAAGGAATGCGCCCTATTTAACATTGAGGATTTACACAAAAAAATTATGTGGTTTGTACCTTGATTGAAGTTGGGACGTTACGAGCTCACCTGCTTAAAACATGTCATCCTCTGGTTTGCATTCTGAGGGAAGAGGAACATAATTAGAGATAGTCTTTGGAAATTGAGAATGAACATCAGTCTCTCACCCATAGTTCTCATCTAGAACAGAACCACGCTACCATAGCACCTAGACCAGAGTAACTAACCATCCCTGAAAAAAATTCATGCTATGTCCATGATTCAAATCAGACGCTCTTAAAAGGATGCATCCTATTCATGATCAATGTCGTTGGGATCAAATAAATGAGATTAGTCTAGATGATAGTGAAGCAAATGAGATGCAAGGAAGATGTTGGGAATAGAATTGTACCTCTTAGGTAAAAATTAATGAGTGGATACTATCCTATAATTCTACACTCTCTTGAACAGATCGATGTATTTCAGTTAAAATTTCCTCTGTCTCCTAATCCACCTAGGACCCATCCTTGGCGAAACACGAAATATGACTAGATGCACAACCTCGACCTCGATAGGTCTTTGGTGATGATTCATAAAATAATTTTGACTTGATTGAGCTATAGTCATCCACTTACGAATCATCTAAACATTCCGGGAAAATTCCTAAATGATGTAAGGATCCAACAGAGCTATCTCCCCTTCCTTAGTCCCACATAAGGGTGAAATACAAAGTCTACCATAGAGGGACTCATACAGATCCATTGGAATTGTATCCTTAAAATTATTATTATAGAGAAACTCATTAAGGGGAATATGTTTCTTCCAGGAACCTCCAAAATTAGGGATACATACCTATTGGATATCCTTTATCATATATGTGGTCTGCTAAAAGTTCCCATGAGTTTGAAGGTGATATACAGTACAAAAGATTACCTACAAAACCAATGATTTATGCAACCCGTTCGAGAACTGTGAAGTAAATATGGAATATCAATCTGAGATAATAGAATGATGTATTCCATGAATTCACACTATCTCTAGAATATAAATACTTCCTAACTCAATGATAGATAACATATACCAGATAGGTAAGAAGTGCGTGACATAGTTAAATCTATCCAAAACCACCCATAATGAATCACAACCTCAAGGAGATCTTGGAAATCCTGTAACAAAATACATGGTGATTTCATTTGTTTTCCAATCTTGTATAGATAGAGGATATAGAAGTCCAGTTGGTCATTGGTGCTATGCCTTCACCTGCTGACAGGTTGATCATTGATTAGTGAAATAGATAATGAAATTCTTCAAAGATATCCACCAGTATTGAATACACAAGATGTTGAACATCTTAGAATGTCTAGGATAAACTTCCCAACCTGAGTTATGATATTCCTTCACTAGTGTTTCACATATATCTAAAGGTTCCCATACACAACCACGATAATGGAGAGTTTTACTGCCATTAACAACACAACTAGAAGGTGGGTTCTCTCCTATAAATATTTCCCTAAAAATGAGCATGTCTGGATTATATAACTATCACATAGAAACTCATTCTAGAAGAGATCATGTCACTGGAAGTGCTGTTAAATTGGGTATCCCATTCTTTTCTCGGTCTTCTTGATGCACCTCAAAAAAATGCCATCATTTTCCACTCACTACTAGATATGCATATTGCTTGAGTCAATATCTTGTAGCTTAAATCTTCATCCACGTCTTTACCCTTACTAGGGGTAGAAGAACACTCAAAATTTAATGAATGTAGGTATTAAAACCACATATAATGCATCAAATTCAAGTATTTCTATGTGATTATATATTTGAAGCTCTTACAATCTAGGTAAACAATGAACCTCTCACCCAAGAAGTTGTTTCTCCAAAAATGAAAATCATGAATCATTGATTCAAACTAGAGTTTATGTGTTTGAGAGATCTACTCATCAGGTATCAACCAGAAGGATCCATAAGAAATAACTTGATCACCCTGCATCAAAACCGAACCTAGTTTGATTCCTCAAGAATCATAGTAAATTTTATAGCTTCTAACTATCTCATGTAGAGTCAAGATCAGAGTTGATGTTAGACTTACCTTTAACTCTTAAAAACATTTTCCCCTTGATTCTAAGTCGATGACATATAAACCTTTTATTGTCAGGGTTGTAAGAGGAGGTTCTATGAAGGAGATATCCTGGATGAAAGAGCAGTAATATCATTAAAGACTCAAGGAACTACGATTGTCAAAAACATTCTTGGGATGCTCCCATGAAACTATGGTTCCCACCACTATTGGGTTAATTGATACTCTAGGTTTAGGTATTATATGACCCATGATGTTGACCATATCATTTCAAAAGTGTAATTTTCCGAGCTTTTCATATATCCAGTGCTCTCTCAGTGTACTCAGAATGATGTCAAGATTGGTTGGATGGTCATGTCTGGAACGTGAATACACCATGATGTTTTAATAAACAACCACAATGGAATCAAGGTACAAACGAAAGAACCAACTCATCATATCAATGAATATTTTCAGACCATTCATGAGGCTAAAGGGTATAACCACCTGCTCTGGAACATCGTACATGGTTTGTCAGATGGCCACACACACAACTGGTGATATCCAAAACTCAATTAAATCATGGTGAAATTAGGTTCTCCTTAGAAGAGGTCAATTATTTCATCTATATGAGGAAATATAAAACTATTCCTTAACATAAGTGGGTTGAGTTGACGATAATCCAGGCACAATATAAGGGTATCATCCACCTTCTTCATGAAAAGAACTGGTGGACCCCACAGTGAAGTGTTGGGACTAATAAAACCATAAGCCTAAATGAATTCATTGCTTTTTGTGAGGACATGTAGCTCTATAGGTTTCATCCTATAAAGATGAATAGACACTAGTTCCACACATTAAACTAGCTCGATAGTGAACTCCACATCTCTGATTAGAGGTAATCTAGAGAAATAATTAGGGAAGACATCCATGAAATGATTCAAAATGAGAGGAAATTCCACTATTTTTATTCCCTAATCGCTCATCAAGAGTCATGCTAAATTATTTATCACTCTTCCCAACTCCAAAAAAAAATTTCCAGTTCGATCTCCCATCATATCACATTCTACTTTGTGCAGATATATGTCACCCTCGGGGGATGTGAAAGGCACTGAACATTGATAAAAATATACATGGGAATGATAAGGAGGGATCCAAATCATACCATTAATGTCGTCGATTCCATAAATATCAAGGATGAAAAAATAGAAAGGAAAAGGTACCCACATATCTCAACAGGGAACTCATGGCACTAGAGTATGCCATCTGTCCTAACCCCTAATGTAGGGTTGAGAGACATGATGCCGAAAATATAGAATCCAATGTATTAAAGGAATAATAAATTTTCTAATCCATTTATATTTACAAATAGGATAATATTTTTCATTAAATGAGACACTTTTTCGGATATTGTATTTGATATGCAACAATGGGTTTCTCCGAAATCGTACGTTGCACACAACGTTGAGTTATACCGGAAAATAATATAATAATATTATTATTTAAAATAATAGTTAATGCCTGAAAGTTATATTGGAAGTACTGAATAGAACTAACTATAATATGATTATACATCTTTTTAAATGTTTTTAAATTTATCCAATAAATTTCAAAGGCATAAAAGGAGAAGGAATCCAATTTTAATCATTAAATAATCTAATATTTTTAAATGGATTTTTTACAGCCTTTTAATGGAGAACCATTTTTAAATATAATGTTTGTTTCTTTTATATGTTCTAATTGTCAAAATAAATATATTTTTTAGATTTGAGACATCAAACTTTACTTTGGTTAAATTTTTGGTATTTTCTCTGATGAAAATAAAATTATAAGGAATAGTGAAAAAAACTGCATTTCAATTAAAAACATAATTTTCATATAATTTATTTATATAGTTATGTTATCCTTCAAATTGGGTTTGAAGTATAATTTTATTATGTTTTAATCATTTAATATAATTTTTATCATTGTTATTAATTTCACATTGAAATTGGACATAATAAGATGTCAATCTTTTGAAAGATTTTAATTTATATAAATAGGTTTTTGGGATTTGAAATCATGAATTAATTTTAAATTTATTAGTAAAATATTGATGTTTTTAATTTTGAAAATGCCTTACATATTTGGAATCATAGGATTCAAATAGTTTAAATAGGTACCTGTTATTTTTTATCATTATAAATATTAACTTCAGTAGTTACTTTTGTTTACTATGGATAAAGGGTAAATCTGGTAAATAATGGTAATAAGTTATTTTATAATAATAATATAAAACAACCCTAAAACGTGTCTTGATCTTATTTTATGAGTTATGGACGACCAAGAGGATCATTAGGTGGAGAGTTTGGCATTTGGAAGCCACATGAGAATGATAATAACATATTATAAAAATAAATTTAAAGTAAAGAGAGAAGTAACATAAACATGTATCTTTTTAATATTTTTTAAATGGGGTTATATAAGTTATATATTCAATTATATTTATTCATTAGAAATATAAAAATATTTCCTATATCCTGATATTTTATATATAATTTTTTGATATTAAATAAATTTCAATCAATATAACACAATTATGATGTTGTGATTGCTTCATCAATAAAGGATTCAAATAAATGATATTATATGTATTTAAATAAATATTATTGGACATAATTAGTGTCATACACGAATTTTATAGGTGAATATGACAAGTTAGGACTTATTCTATGTTTTTTTGAAGAAATTAGTCTTTTATGAATTTTTAAAAAAGTCAAGCATGAATAGTGTCTAAAATAGACATAATTCATAAATTAAAATATAAAATAATTTATTAAATTATATAAAATTCCTAAAAATATAATATTAGTCCAAATGGTAAATAAATGTCCAAATATGTTATAAATGACGTTATATAGGTCCTTTGACTTAATATGGTAATTATATTAACGCTCAATTTGTAAATAACATGATATTAATAGATGATTAAAAATGATAAAATATGGGTTAAAAAAAAGATAAGGATAAAAAATATTCAAAAAATGTGTAATAATTATTTTATTATGGGTATTAGAACCAAAATCATCTTATATAAAAATTAAATTAGTTTTGGGCCATTTATAATTGAAATTGAATTTATAATAAATTAATATTTCATGCCTTTCCTAAAGTGCCCATCCCCCCTCTTATAAAAGGCCATCATGTCAACCCCCATACTCACACCTCTGAAGCCCCTTGGATAATCTAAATTAATCTCAAATAAGATTCCAACATATTCCCTTTCTTTGTATAGTCCTTAACATGGGTATAAGGCAATTGAAGAATGATTCTTTTCTCAAATAAATAGAAGATACCTGATTCAGAGGTAACATCTTCTATCAAGTTGTTTTTTTATTTTATTTAGTCACTCCGTATTATATTAATATTATTTTATTACATAAAAACCATTGTCGTTAATATATTATGATATTTTAATGATATTTATTTGAAATACACATACAAAAATCTCTATCTAATGGATATGAACATACTGTTTCTGTGAATGTATAACTACTGCCTCACAAAATGATGATTGTTCAATTTTCCCATACCACCACAAATGGTGGAAATTGTGATTAAATTTTAGTTATATATCATATATATTATATTTCTATTTTCTCTATTGTTCTATTATGTTTATTTAAAACATATCTGGGTGCATTACATAATTTTTAATATGATAGTTTTATTTGAGGAAGTGAGGACTAACGCCCCTCAAACTGATATTACTCATTCATACCATTCATGGAACATTTAAATTACAGAATTAATAAATTTATTTAACAAATATAACATATATATTATAATGTAATTATAAAATACATATGTATCATTTTGTTTTAATTCATTTAATATGAAAACAAAATGAATGTTGATTTCAAGAATACGTATGACCTACCTTCTCCATGAACGGTGCATTTTATTTCTTGTCTCCAAATGTTATGGATTATTATAAACACATATATATAATATATAAATATGATATTTGAGACATTAATATTATTATGGATATGATGAAAGTTTGACTACATGGACAATTTACATCAAAACAAGTTCATTTTTAACACAAGTAATGAATATCAACAAAATGATTGATATGAACATGAATGATTTTGTTATTGTTATTAAATGATAATAAGTGATATAAAAAGAATAATAAACATTAAAAATGAAATAAGACAAATAGAAATTAACTTATGTTTATTATTCAAGAATAACCAGGAACATGCGTGATGATTTGGACTCAAGGTAAAGGACTTTTTATCAATCTCCTTCCATTGGGGCATATTTTGTTTTATAAAAGTCATTATATTATAAGGTGTATAATTGAATCATTTTTATTTTAATTTAATTAAATTATATTCAAATGGGATATTATTTTACGAAGCATTTTTTTTAAATGAAGAAAAGAATATATTTTTTTAACGTACGTGACGACAATGACCATTCCACCGCAACAAGAATTATTTGATAATTGGATTCCTTAAAATCCATAATGTTTTAAAAATAAAAAAATACATTAATAAATTTTTATTTATTTTGGAACTGAAAATGGTTTTTAAAATAGAATTTATTATGTCAATATCTAGAAATGATATTTTGTTATTGCAATATGGAAATGTTATCTTTCCATTATTCTTGTTTTATGTGTTATGATTATGGTATGGTTCTTGGTAATTATTTATGTATACAGATGGTTTCATGATAAACTGAGGGCGAGCGATCCTGAGATAGCTCTCCAATTAATTGGGTTACATGATGGAGGTAAATGTTAAGGTTTCACCTAAGTGATTTAGGGAATATTTTTTTATTGGTATTCCAAACATAATCATGTGGGTTTTTACCTATGTTGCTATGAAAGAGAGAATGTAAGTATATAATGAATGACACAAGTTAAATTTATTATTTATAATTTATATAAGTTATTCATAAATCTTATGATTTAATGAGGTGTATTAAAGATCATATTTTTTCTGACAAAATAGAATGAATTCATTGATTTTTATGCATTTGTGGGATAATGCTTACTTTTATTACATTATATCCCTGACTGATTTTTTAATTCTCATCCCAAGTATATGAATTTTTGTTCAAGGGGTTCAAGTAATGGTAAGATAATGGATGATTTCAATAATAATTTTATTATGAAATGAACTCTTTTATTATTTAAGGAATTTTATTATTTTGAAAAAAATTGGATACCTTAGAACTGTCTAATTTGAAATTTTTGAGATGTATTGTAATAGATATGGCATAATTATCTAAAATGATAAACATAAAAATATCCTCAATTTGAATTCCAGAACTAACTGAAGATTATTTAATGTTTAAATCTATGGCCATATAGTTTGTATCAATGGTCTGTTTAGATATCTTTAAAAGTTGGCATGTTGTTAAATGAGTATCCATAAATTATTTATAATTTATAGTCAAATGGAATTTATATATCATTTTAATATTTCCATGTTTCTTCGTCAAAGATATTCTTGTTTTCAGAATGGTTTTCCATAAGGAATTTTGATGGCAAATATTTGACGACATCAAGAGGAAAACATCTAACCAAATCATCAATATGATATGGTCGAAATCAGAACTGAACAGCTTGTTATAGTGATTGAATAGTTTATTAATGCTATAAAAGGTGTCATTATCCATGCACGAGTTCATCCATATCTACCAAAATGGAACCTATTGGAATAGGTGCATTTCCTAAGGAAACAACCCCCATCATTCATAGGACCATCTGACCCTATGCTAGCTAAAGTGTGGATTGAAGAATTGGAAAAGTGATTTGTTGTCATGGTATATCTCTAACATCACAAGGTTAGTCTTGAAATTTACTATTATTAAGGTGAAGCTGATCAGTGGTGGTCGATGGTTAAAAATATCAGGTATAGTGAGGATATTGATTAACTTGATTGGGATTCATGGAATGGTATGTTCATTGAGAATTTTTTTCCTATGGTGGTCCGACTTATGACGGAAAAAAAATTCCTGGAATTGAGGTATGAGGATGTCTCAATGCTTGATTATGAAGAAAAATTCACTCAAATGGAATGGTATACTACAAATATGATTTGGTATCTTGAGAGTAAAATCAATCTTTTTTACATAGGATTAAATACAATGTATCAAATGGAATTAGCATCTCATGAGTTCAAAAGCTATTAAAAACGTGGTTGATGTACAGAGGTGGAAATGGAGTTTGCTGAAGATCAAGTGTTCGTTAATAAACAACAATATAAGAGGTTTCGGTGGATGAAGAAAGGTAATAACACTTCAATAAATTCATATTGTATGAAATTTTTGTTAATAGTGTGTGAAACTTGTGGTAAAAATCGCACTAGGGAATTCGTTTCGAATTGTCATAAATGATTCTGATGTGTTAAAATGGGACATAAGGCTCATAATTTTAATAGAAAATTTCCGTTTAATGGTATAAAAAAACATATTTTTATTAAGTAAAATGTTTTAAGTGCAATATAATTTATCATTGTGAAAATGATTATCTGAAAAAGAACTCAAATACTAGAAATCAGCCGGACTACAAGAAGAATGATGTGGTGAAATCAATTGCAACTATATTAGCAGATGATGGGCAATCAAATTAATTAGTATCATGTAAATATTTTATTTATTCAAATTATGCCAACTTGTTGTTTAATTTTCGGGATTACACATTCATTAATTTCTTGTAAATTTTCAATTATATTGGGAATTCCATATAAAGATATGAATCTTGAACATGATGTAAATGCAACTGGAGGAAATGATGAGGCAAAATAATTATATGAACCTGCATGTCCTTGTTTGTGGAAAGAATCAACCTACCAACCAAATTTTTTTTCATCTAGTAGAGTTTTATGTTATTTTTGATATGGATTGTGTTTCCGTTTATCATGATAAGATTGATTGGAAAGATAAATATGTTTCTTTTCAGATAGAATTACAGTTTCTGAAAAGAATTAAAACTTACATTTGATAACAAATCAGGAATATTAGAAACCTGTAAAATATTGAAATTAATGTAACCTTGCACATATTTTTGAAAAAAATTAAATATTCAGATTAATGACGTTCCAGTGGTCTACAGGTATTTGGTTGTGTTTTCTGATAAGTTTCTTAATATAATACCAAATTAAGAAATTGAATTTTCTGTTGACTTGTTACCTGATCCTAAGTCATTTTCAAAATTACTTTATCTAAGGGACCAAATTGAACTATTAAAATTAAAGAATCAATTAAAGGGGTTATTAGATAATGGTTTCATTAGAGTTAGAACAAAACTATAGGGTGATAAAATCTTATTTGTTGAAAATAAATATAGTTCAATAAGTCTTTTCATTGATTATATATCCTTGAATAACATAACTGTTAAGAACATGTCTCTTTTGCATCAAATTGATGTTTTTTTCGATCATCTCTAGAAGATCAGTATTTTTCCAAAGATAATAATGGGGTTAGTTTACCATTAACTGAATGTAAATAAAAAAAACTCTATGAAGACAACATTTTTTACTATATATGGCCTTTATGAGTTTGTAGTTATGCATTTTGGGTTAATCAATGCACATACTGTATTCATGGTTCTTATGAATAGAATATTTAGTGAGCTCTTCAATTAGTTTGTGGTTGTGTTTATTTTTGATATTTTGGTATATTATAAAATAAAATAGGAGTAGGAAATTAATTTAAGGGTTGTCTTTAATACGTTAAATGAAAGAAAATTTTATTGGAAATTCAAAAAGTTTGAGTTTTGGTTAAAAAAATTTCATTTTTTGTCACATTGTTACTAAATATGAAATTAATCATTATCCTACTAAAACAAAACCTGTTGAAGCATGGAAAAGACCCACAAATTTAAACTATATTTTTAGTTTCCTTGGTTTATCAAGTTATTATTAGAGGTTTTTTTAAATTTTTCATGGTTATCTAGCCCACTGGCTAAGTTAACTCGAAAAGGTGTTAAGTTCATCTGGACTAAAAAAATGATGAATGTATTCAAGAATTGAATTAAATATTGGTGAATGATCTAAGTATATGACTACCATCTAGAAATGGTGAATTTGTTATCTATAGTGGTTATTAGATAAAAGGACATGGATGTTTCCAAATAAAGAATGATCAGTTAATTTTTTATGCTTCAAATCAGTTGAAAACTCATGAGTTATATCACCCTACACATAATTAGTAATTAGATTCTATTTTTTTTCTTATAAAAATTTATAGGCATCGTATGTATGGCATGAAGCGTGAAATATATACCGATCAAAAAAATCAAAAGTATATATTTACTCAAAAAGAATTAAACATGGTACAAATGATATGGCTATAATAATAAAGTATTAAGATTGTACTATTAATTAGAATTATAGAACAACAAATAAATTGGCTGACACATTGACTCGAAATTGTAATGAAATATTAACCATTATACATTTTGAATGAGATCCTTTAGTATTTAATTTGATTATTTTTGGGTTGGATGTTGTTGGTGCGGGGAATTCATATTTTTTGTTTCAGGTGGCAGTGTAATCTACTTTATCAAAAAGTATTTTCAATGCCCATAAAGAGGACAGTGAGTTATAGAAAAAGATATAATTTGTTTGCAAGGGTATGTTATGTAAATTTAATATTAATAAATATAGTGATTTGATTTTTGGAATGAGATTATGTGTTCCTTGTGATTCACAGTTGACGAAAGGGTAATTACATAATGATCATAAATTTTCATTTTCAATTCATCTGGGATGTACAATGATATACAATGCTCTTTTAGAGTATTAATGGATGGACGAAATTAAAATAGATATTGCAGACATTACTTTGAGATGTTTTATTTGATTACAGTTTAAAGTATAGTGTATGTTAGTGAATGGGATGGTTCAGCCATTACTAGGGCCAGAGTGGAAATGTGAAAATGTTTCCATGGATTTCGTATTGGGATTAAAAAATACATCTAAAGGTAACAATGTAATCTAGGTTATTATTGACTAATTGACTATATCTTATCATTTTCTTCTTATTAAAGATACACTATGTCTAAATCTACTTTATAAGTTGTATCATAAAGATAGAGTCATGTTACATTGAGTTCATCTCTCTATTGTTTCTGATCGTGATCTCGAGAACACTTATAACTTTTGGAAGGGCCTTCAAAAGTCATTTGTTACTGAATTAAATTTTAGTACATAACTTCATCTGTAATCTGATGGGAAGTCAAAATGAAAAATTCAGACATTGGAATATATACTATGTGTTTTTCAAATGGATTACAATTCTAGTTAAGACCATTATATTTCATTTGTTGAGTTTTATTATAATAACAGTTTTCATTTAAGAATACAAATGGAACTATTTGAAGAATTGTATGGAAAGGTGTGTTGAACTCCCTATTTTTTGGATTAAATTTGTAAAAAGAATATGATGGGACTAGAATTGGTAGAAAAGATGAAAAAATGTTTAATTGATTTAGAAGTGCAAGACAATAGCTTAGAGTTGGAAGAAATGTTTTGAGGATAACAAGAGGAAGGATCATTATTCTGAGCTAGGTGATCATGTCTTTTTCAAATTTTCTCCATGGAAAAGTGTGATTTGGATTGGATAGAAGGGAAAGGTGACTTAGATGATAATGGGAACCTATGAAATCTTGGAGAATATTCGATTTCTTGTTTACATGGTGTCTTTGAGTCCATGATCATCCCTATTAAACAATTGTTTTGATGTTTCAATGCTGATAATGTATAATCTGGATGCATCTCATGTTTTGAGTTCAAAGGTAGTTTAGTTGGAAGATAATATTTATTTTTGGGGATAACCGGTCTATATTCATGACCACATGGATCATGTGTTATAGAATAAGGTAATTAATCAGGTAATGGTTTTTTTTTTGGAAAAACCATATTTTCGAAGAGGCTATGTGGGAATCTTAAAATGTTATGATAGATAAATTCTCCCACTTATTTGATAAGTAAATAAAATTTGGGGGATGGAATTTCCAAAAGATTGAATATGTAGGATCCCATGTATTTATAGAAAAATAATTTTCCATGTCTACTATTATTTATGAATATGATGTTAATTTTAGATTAAATGGGAAACATTATTATATAGTGTACTCTACCCGCAACAATGTGTTTCTCCTAAATAATATGTTGCACACAACATTGAGTTATGCCGAAATATAATATAATAATAATATTATATTAAATGGTAGGTAACACATAGACATTGGTTTCAAGGGAGTGAACAAAAAAACTAAAATATTGTTTTACATATTTTAAAATGTTTTTACAGTTATCCAATAAATTTTAGACGCTTAAAATGAGAATGAATAAAATTTTAATCAATGAATACTCATATATTTTTAGAAGGTCGTTTTACTTCCTTTTGATGGTCAACTATTTTTAAATCTAGTTTTTTTTAACTTTTATATGTTATATGTGAAAAAATAATCTTTTTATATTGTAGTGGGACATTAAATTTTATTTTGTTAAATATTTGGTATTTTTCTTTTGAAATTCATATTTTAATAAATACTGATAAATACTACCTTTTGATTCAAACCTAGATTTTTTTCTAATTTATTTATATAGTTATGTTATCCTTAAATTGGTTTTAAAGTGTATTTGGAATATTTTTTTGTCATTTAATCTAATATTATCCATTTTATGTAATTTCAAATTGAAATTGAACATAGACACAAGTCAATCAGTAGAAATTTTTTACTTATTAAAAACATGCCTTTTGGTTTTGACGATATGAATTAATTTTATATTAATTAATAATTTATATTAATTTAGAAAAATGGATTTAATATTTGGATTCATTGGGTCTATATTTTTTAAATTGGTTAATTTTAATTTTGGGCAGTTTGAATAGTAACATTAGTATTTATTTTTATTTACAGTTGTTCAAGGGTAAATCAGGTAAATAAGGGTTCAAAAATATTTTTATAATTATATAAAACTACCCTAAAACATGTCTGAATACTTATTAATGAGTTATTTACAACCATGACCGTCACTATGCCTAATTTTTTACATTTGGGAGCCAATTTGCAGTTATAATGAAAAGTTATAACAATTAATTTAAAGTGAAGTGAAAAATATCAAAAAATTTGTATCTTCTTACTAAAACAATTTTTATATGGGGTTATATAAGGGATGTCTTCAAATATAAATAATCATTGAAAATATAAAAACATTGCATACATAATGAAATTTTATGAATAATTTGTAGACATTAATTAAATAAATTTAATTATGACACAATTAAAATTTTGTGATTGGATCATTAATAAATGATTCAAGGAAATGATTTTTTAAACATTAAAATAAATTTTATTTGAAATTGTTAATGTCATAAAATAACTCGATAGGTTAACATGACATGTAAATGTTTTTTAAATGATAATTTTCGGAGGAATTTTTTTGTTATGAATCTTTAAAAAATTCGAGTATGAATATTGTACAAAATTGACATAATTCATAACATAAAACATATGATAGTTTATTAAATGATATTAAATTATTGACCAAATGAAATTCGATAAAATGATTAATATAAGACCAAATATGTCATAAATTATTTTTTGTGGGTCTCGGGACATAATATGGTAATTATATTAACCCACATTGTGTAAATAACATGATATCACTTTAAAATTAAAATTGAAAAAAATGATTAATCCAAAAAAATAATGCTAAAAACTTATTCAAAACTACTGTAAAAATTATTGGATGATGGTTAATCGAACAAAAATAATATTATCATAGAATAAAATGAGTTATTTACCCTTTTTAATCAATATTTAATATTTAATTATTTAATATTTTAAGACTATTCAAATGAGCCCTTTATCACTCTTATAAAAGGCCACCAACTCTACCCCTTACTCACAAATATCATTCCCCATGGATAAGCAAAATTCAGGGAAAATATGCTCTCAAAATCCCTAGCTTATTCATATAATACTTTAATTGTGTATAAGTAAAGTCAAGAAATCCTTCTTCTCAAATGAAAAAGTCACCTAATTTAGAAGTAATGTTTTCTCTCATGTTCCTTTCTTTTATTTAGTTTTTTCACTTTCTACAATCTTGTTATTCTTTGATTAAATAATAGAAATGTTATATTAAATGTAATAATATTCATTTATGATATGTATTCAAACTACACTTACAGACACCGCTATTTAATTGATACGAACATATTGTTTCCGTGTGTGGGGAACCACTACCTCAGGAAACAATGATTGTTCAATTTTTATCTGCCACCTCTCTTTGTTTCCATTATTATGGAACTATATTTATATATTATTTATATATTATTTATATTGTCTCCATTATTTTATAAGTTTTATTTACAACATACCTTTATTCATTCCATTATATGTAAATACGATAATTTCATTTGAGGATGTGAAAATTACCACCCCCTCAATGTAACAGGACTCGTTCATTCCATACATGAAATGTAAAAAGGAAGGAATTAATTAATTTATATAACATATATAATGAAATTATTATTATATAATAAGGACATATTTATGTATCATTTATAGTTCATTCCTATGATACTACAAAAAATGAATGTAGCGTTCATGCTTACAAACTCCCTACCGTCTCCATGAACGATGCATTTCATTTCATGTATCCAAATATTATGGACTATTATAAATACATATACACTAGATGTTTATGATATTTAAATCATTTATATTATTTTTTATATTATTTGATTTTGAATACTTGGATAATTTATATCAATAAAAATTTATTTTCAACTCATGTACCGAATATCGACAACTGACCAATATGAATATGAATAATTATGTGATTGTTATAAAAGGGTAATAATTGAGATAAATGTAATAATAAAATTTATTAAGGTTATTAAATATGTAGAAATTAAATATAGTTTATTATTAATGAAGAACAAGGTACATACGTGATGATTTGGACTCATGGTATAAGACTTTGTCTCAATATCCTTTCATTTAGACATGTTTTGTTTATTATTAGACAATATTTTATATGGTGTATAATAATAAATTTTCTCTTTTAATTTAATTCAACATTTTTCAAAATGTATCATTTTTATGAATCATTTTATAAAATGAAAAAGGTAATGTTTTTTTAATGTACATAGGGACAACAACCGTCCTGTAGTCACGACTAATATTTGATATTTTAAATTCTTAACAAATTGTAATGTTTTTAAAAGGTAAATAATTACCATATACAATTTTTACTTATTTTTTTTATTGAAAACGGTTTTGAGAAAGTATTGATCCACTCAAATTCATGAAACGATATATTGTGATTATAATGTATAAATTTTATCTTTCCTTTACGATTATTTTTTTTGTTATGATTATGATATGGTTCTTGGGATTTGTTTAGGCATACAGGTGGTTCTGTGATAAACTGATGTTAGGTGAATTAGAGATAGCACTCCAATTAATTGGGTAACATGACAAAGGTAATTTTTAGTGTTTTCCCTCAGAGATTTATTGAATATACTATGATGTGTATTCCAATCATAACCATATAGGTTACTCACTATATAGATGTGAATGCTAAAATGTAAGTATAATATGGATTCCACAATTTTCCTTTCAGATTTCAATGATTTATTAACGATTCTTATGATTTCATGTGGTATATTAAAGATCATAAGTTTTATGACTGAAATTTATGATATTATTGATTTGTATGTATTCAGGGACTGATGTTATATTTCCTGAATTTATATCCCTTACTATGATTTTTATGCTCATCCTAGGATATTTAAATGCATTTCACAGGGTATTAGGTAGGGTAAGAAGAAGGAATATTTCAAAAATATTTTTTCCAAGAATATAATTCTTATTCATTTTATGGATTTTTTATTGTGAAAAATGGATAGAGTATAAGTGTGTACTTTGTATTATTTGATATGTAATTTAATACATATAAACTAATTCTTTAAAACACTAACACTGAAAATATCCTCAATGATAATTAATTATTTAACTCACGATTATGTAATTGTTATAGTTGGGGACATATAACAAACGTAAACGATTGTAAAACCAAGGCTTTCAACAACAGTAGCATATAAAAATCAATGCAATGTCCGGGTATCAAGAAGGGAAGAAACTAAAATCATAGGCCACCTGAATAGAACATATAATCGTATATTCTCTTACACTCTACTTATATGGTGATGGTTTCATTGGGTATATAATACCTCAATAAAATTCATATGGTTCTACCTGACTGGCCTGAGCATGTCCACTCCCTAAATGAAAATATTATAGAACATGATTTCCTTGACAAAATACTCCATAATTATCTCAATCGGATCATAACATGGAAAATAAACTCATAGACTACTGTGGATTCATATAACCAATTCCTGATAGGGGTGCTCATATGGATTCTCTGTCACATGATGATAATGAGAATTAATGGAAGAAATGCTGAAGGTGTACCATATTACCACAATCTCGTCACTCTATTTTGTTCCTAATTCACTTGGTAATGTTATGTTCGATCAGGCCTCACTACTGTTATTTGATAGTGCAGTTAGTATATGACTTCTTAAAAGTATTTCACCCATCAGCACCGTTGAAGTCACACTTCTCACTGCCTGATGAACAATCACCATTTCTTAGAACTAAACTGCCCTGGCTCATAGGTTTTTCTTCCCTAAAATTTTGTTCCGAAATTAGGGCCTAATTCAAAATCTATGTATCATTTCTCAAATGAAATACATTGAAATATTAGAGGATGGTATATCTATGTCCATCCTAAATTCATCTCTTAGTTGTTTATGTGTCACCGGTCAGAGAAAGAGAAAATTGATAAATTTATATGAAATGAGCTTAATAAAAATACCAATTTCATAGAGCCATAATAAAGATGTATGAATTCCCAAGAATGATCATCTCTCTGATTCTGCATAATCATGTGATCATAGAAGGATATTTGGAAGCCTACCTAAATCATGTCTCTAGTCCAATTTTTCTGAAAAATAAAATCCCACCAATGCTTGGCGGAGTCCCGAATCATGTAGACTAAAAGTTTGACCACCACCTCTAGAAGTGCCTCAAAATGGTCAAAGATTGACTTCATGGATTTTATCCATTACATGCTGCATGAAAACTAGAACTCTTAAAGACGATAGGAGGGTGCTGTTGTAGAATGTATCGTGTAAGATTTTCCATAGACGGGGATGGTCCAGGGACATTATGATCTGACTGCATACACCTAAGGTGACTATCCTGGAATTGAGCATTAAGTCACATCAGAAGATCAATAGTACGTGGTACCACAAGAAGCACCATGGGTGGTACTAAATGGTCCACATAAAGAGACCCAACATGAGGCACCTTCGGTTGTTCAAGACCCACTATCCCCGGTATGTTCTCATCTCTACTCTCCTAAGGTATGACACGAATACATTGAGAAGACAATGGTATAAAATATCCAAACACACACCTTTAGATAGAAATACAAAATATAGGAGGACAACAGGTAAATGTGAAATAATGAGTGTTGTTACATAGCCAACCTCTTAAAACTACACAACAGATAGCATGCTCTAAGATCTTGGTCATGATAAAGAAGATAAAATTTAGGAGGATCCCTAAAAAGAGGCCAATACCATATTTCTTAGGTATGTCAAGTTATCTTTTAACAACTATCACAACATTATATTAAACATACATTCACTTAAAATTTTTACAACTATGAAAACATAACATAAATGAAAACAAGAAGATGCACACTAAAATTATATATGGCATGTAAATATGAATATTGTTTTAAAAACTATAGTTCATAAAATAATGAATCTAAATGAATTACCCTCATACCATCAGGATGTAATAGTAAGAATAATTATCTTAATAATATCGATATCAATAACAGTGAAAAACAAGTTTCTTACCAAGAAGTGAAAACATTCTTAAAATAATTGGCATAATTAATAACTTCAATCCCATCCCAAGAATTTGGGTTTCCCTGGTACACGGGTTAGCTATATCAAAGAATATGTTATGTTCAAAATCCATATATCCTATATTTCAATCTAACCTAATTAGTATGAGAAAAGGAAAAACAACCTCTGATACATATGTGTAACATTCCTATGTATGGATCCACTAGAGGGTGATCCATGCCGAGTTTGTTACATGACCCAAAGCACATCTCCCAGAATTCCAAATGCTACATACTAGTAGAGAGGTCCCTTTAATGTCTTCGCAAGGGAGACTATTCCCTTATATGTAATAAGTAATCTATAGAATAATAAAAATAGTTTACAACAAATAGAGGAAGCATATAAATAATAAAATTGTAGTAGAATCAAATAAATAATCTCAACTAATAAATTTGAGAAAGTTGATAAATAAAATAGATAAAAAATGATGTCATGCTATGTTGTTTGGGATAATGTGAATTCAAGGAAACCAAAAATACAAGCATTCTATCAATGTTGTAATTAAAATTACATAATGTGTAAAAACTATATTGAGAGCAAAGGTTCTATCCTATGCCCCAATCTCTATCATTACTAGAAGGAAAAACTCAAGCACCAGAAGAAGCATGCTTCCCATTATCCCAACATGTGAGCATATAGTCTACTCGGGTACCAAATGACACTCAAATAGGGATTGAAATAAATTCCTAGCAGGTCGACACCAACAGTATCTAAACCATTCTATTTCATGTTGTAAAAAATTCATGGTTCCAGTATATGAAAAAATTAAGATGTAAAATAAATATGATAAAATCAATATATCATCTTCTAGGGTCGTAATGACACCCATCACATATCACCTGCTTCAGAATAAGCTTGGAGTATGAACAAGGAACAATGATAAGAAGAATGTGTATATATATTCATAAATGATACAACAGAAGATGGAATACAAAAGGGAACAAACAAAAATCTTGTTAATAATATTGGGACTATATTTTGTTTCAACAAAGTGTGATTCATAATAGCAGGAATGTAACATAATTCAAAAGGAACCCAAATTTTCAACAACTAAAAACTTCCGTGAATCCTAATTTTTATTATATTGATTTATAGAGTTGGATTCTGAACCTATATTTAAGGTATCACTATGGTACATCCTTCAATATATCTAATACCATTGAGCTCATACAAGGAAGTATTTAGAAATTACATGTATTGCTTGAGAAATGGTTTTATCAGGAGTCTGTCCCAGGTATCGCACATCAGGGGTAGAGAATCACCCAAGGCCTGGAATACGAAACTGGACAATGGGTCAATCCTAGATTTCCCATTAGTGAACTAGTAACACTCATCATTATATAGAAACCAATGGAAACCCATTTCTTGAAAATCCTATGAAATTTCCTCCTTGGTGTAATGTATAACCAATCAGGATTGAAGAGTTCATCTGTGGTCCTTAATACGATATCCAAGTTGTCTCACCGCTTAGAATTTAATATGATTTCAAGGAATAAATCATGAGGGATAATTAAATAATAATTTAAAAATAAAAACTACATCCACATACTTATTGATACTTAAATCTAAATAGTTATAGTTAAACACTTTGTCAACAAAAGAATAAAAACCACACTTTATTACTTTTAGATTGGTATATCATGATATGAATTTAAACATTGAATCCATCCAGCAAAGAAATGATAAAACCCCAAGATTCATGGATGATAACTTTCCTGAATAATTTATTTAATTTGAGGATCACTAAGTGGGGTCGTGAAACGCTTGAAATTAGTAAAATAAATTATTGAGGGATAATTGAAAATATACCAATTTCTTCTGCACACCCAAATGGGTATCTAATGATGTTGAAACAATTTGATCAAGAAAATGTCTCAAAAAAGGGTGCAATAGTATTTCCAAGCCATATATTAAAATTTTAAAAGGTGACCTAAAATATTTTTGGTAGGCACTAATGATTAGAAAAATGTGTGATCTATGTGATACAAGGAAATGAAAGGAAAGATAGTAAATTCCCTAACTCATAATAATAAAGGATCCTACTCACTACGATGATCATTGATTTGACCAAAAAAAGATGGATACATATGTATTTTGAAAAAACCCCAAATTCAGGTAAATACCTTACACAACATATTGTATGATATATTGTGGATGATATCATACTATTATTGGTGTATAACATTAGCATTTATGAGATATTTACTACACGCATTACAGTGTTGAAATATTATGAGAAATGGAATCACATTAGTCATTCTAAATAGGATAGGATAGGAGGAGGCCCATCATAAGGGGGTTCGGTTGGAACGACACACCAAGGGTGAGGGCGGAGAGAAATAGAGAAAAAAGAAAAAAAGAAGAAAAAACAGGGAAAAATATACAAAAAATATGAAAATAATGAAAAATAGATAAAGGAAATAATTAAGAATAAACTAAAATAAAATAAAATGGATGAAAAAGAAAATGAAATAAAAATTATATAAAATGGGCTAATGAACATTTTATTTATTTTTAATTTTATTTTATCCACATATAAATTATATTTTAAAATTTCTTTTTATTATTTTTTTACATTCTTTTAATTTCCCTTAAAAATTATTTTTATTCCTTTATAATTTCGTGTTATTATTTCTAACCCAAACAATATGATAGGTCATGATATAATATTTTACATAATACCTTTGAAATCATTTAACTAATTTAAATATATGACCCAGACCTTAAATAGGGTGTGAAGGCAGACACCATGTGTCCCTTTAAGGATTTAAATAGAAAAGTTAAATTTATAATACCTTAATTATGATTGAGATGTTACAGTATTGGTAAAATGTGTTATCTAAATAAATTCTATGATTTTTTTCACTTTTGTATATAAATTATAAAAAACCAAAATATTAAACATTTATAGGATTCATTTTTAATTGATTTGAACAAAATCAAAATATTTTGATACTAAACATGAATAATCATTCATCTTTTTTAAAAAATATACATAAATTGATATTGTGGAAAAAGATTTAAAAAAATCTAAAACAATATTTTAATGAAAAAAAACCTATGACTATTCTATCATTTCAATCAAAAGGAAACTAAATGATATAAATTTAAATAGATTTTCAAGAATCAATAATTTCAATAAATTTTTGATAAAATACTTCCATATGGTAGTTTTTTTCATAATAAAAGTAATGAAATGTTGTCAAAATGGTATATGTCACAATGAGAAGAATTTGAAATGAGAAATATATTGCCTTTATTTTAAAAACACCTCCATTAAATTGAATCTGTAATCCTTTTTGGAATGTTTTTTTGATAAAAACAAATATATGTAAATGTGAAAGAGGTCGTTCTGAGATATTTCATGGTATGATGATAACAATTATCAAAACATATTTTATGGATTGAGTATGGTAAAATGGGATCCCGTTTATATGATAAAATGTAATGGATTTTTTTGTAAATTCTCTATCTTTAAGGTTCAAAATTGGAATTAAAAATATACCATTATTATTCCCCAGAGGTTAACATTACATAATCTTGACTTTTAGTAATGAAATATATTATTCTCACATTGAGGATCTTTTTAAATTTAGATTATTAGATAATTAGTCCTTATTTCATACATATAAATTCAAATATTATAGTGTAGATTCATCTACACAATATCCCTTTTTTAAAACAAAACACAAGAAAATTTAAAATTTAACATGGATTATTTTCTTCTAAAATCATCACAATTTTTACCTTCATATCCTCCTTGTATCTATTCTCCCTTTAATCCTATGAAAAAAATTTAAAAATTGGGTTGATAAAAAATATCTCTATAAGGGATACACAAATAACAAAAACTATTAATATTTTTTTTAAAAATAAAACCCTGTAAAACCTTTTCATAAAGTAATGATTTTCACCCTTGAGAAATATAAAATTACTTAATTAAAAATATCCTCATTGAATACCCTTTTATTCATAATAGTACAATAATACCCATAGAAATTATATATAACAAATAAATGTAAAAGTGGAGAAAATTATACTCAAAGTTATTAACCATGTGGACAAAATCCATACGAGTCACTCAAAAAGTGGAATAATCATATGATCAACGTCCATACCAAATGAATTTGAAGGATATCATTGACCGATCAGTCTTTAGTTTATCATGAAACTATACATCATCAGTTTATCATTCAAACACCTTACATATATCCATGTACAATTATATTATCAAAACACATAAAAGAATACAATTCAACATGTTAATATTAAAATTTCATTTACACCCAAATTATAATATTTCATGTTATTGATGTAATCAATTCATTTTCAAAAACCATTTAAACATTTAAAAAGACTGTTTTAAATAAATCTTCCCTATACGACATTAAAACTTTTGAATCATAAAAACCAAGGATGATTAACATTTAAAAATTTTAATTAATAAGAAAATAAATAAATTTATGATATGAAATATCACAGACGATATATATAAAACATCTTAATGATGGAGAGTGTATGGTGTCATGATAAACCTCAATGAAAGGATATTGAGGCAAATTCCATTAATATGAGTCAAACTCATCAGGTAAAATCCTTATATAACTAAATAATAAACTTCTGTTAATTATTTACATTATTCAGAACCTTTTTCATGTTTATTTTTCCTTCAATGTCACTTATTAAAATTTTATAATAATTACATCATTATTTAACATCTTGTTGGATGTTGTGATGATATTTGGTACATGAGTCCAAAATGATTTTTTGTTTTATATCTATAATAAAACATGGTCATTTGTACATCATCTCTAAAACAGTATTAATGATATAATTATCACTTTTATAAATAATTTTTACTTTCAAACCCATCCATTATATATGGATATGTATAATGAACTGTGTTACAATCATGAAGATATTTGATCGTACATAAACATTAGTTGTGTTTCCATTAATCAATGATCATCATGGAATAAAGGTAAATATTTTTTATCTTTATATAATTATCAGTATATTAGTAAAATCTTATTAAAAATTTAAATAAATAAATATATATATTTATATATATCATCCATGTTATGTGGTGTTGAAAAATAAATCACATCACTTCATGGAGATAATAGTTCACACGTACACATGAACGACGTTATCATTTTCATCAGTATGATAAGATAATAACATTAATGATATATTATCCTCAAATAATGATACATTATTCATTAATATAAAATATAATAAATAATTCAGTCAATATAACCACTCTTCAAATATAATGATGGAAAAAAATTATATCTTTAAGAGAGGTGGTATTCTGTCGTATACACAAACAATTGCTTCTTTCCTCATTAGATGGAAGTGAAAATTGATTTAATGGGTGATATTAATATGATGAAAAATATCATTATATTAAGAAGACATACATAATTATTTCATCATTGTGGAATAATATTTTACGGAAGTTAAAAAATCAAAAAAATCAAAAAAAACACAACTAAAAATAATACACTTCCTTTTTAAAATCTCATTCAGTTAACCGCTATACATCTAAAAGAGAGTGTTCTGACAAATATAAGAGCTATAGAATGTGGGGATGGATTTAAAGAATCAATTGGTTCAGATATTGGTTAAAATAAATAGTTTTTTATTATATTTATATATAGAAGATGTTTTTCCATTTTATAAGGGAAGGAAGGGGAACTCTTAGAATTCATCAAAATATTAAATTAATTTAGATTAATATTATCATTCAAATCGAAAAAAACTAAAATATTTATAATATAATATTGTTTTAGGACAAAAGTAACATATAAAATGAAAATTATAAGGGTTTTTATGATTTATTTAGTCCATATGATTTTTTTGACATTTGTTTTACTATTTTAGATCGTACCATGATATCAAGTAATTTATAATGCAAGTGTTCATATGATTACAATGAAATAAAAATGAAAAATAAATGAGAAATTAAGGAAATTTAAACCCTTATCCCAATAATTTTTCATAATTTTGTTCTTTTATAAATTTTATATCATTTTGAAATAAAAGTTATATTTTTAAATATCCTTAGTGAAAATTTTACAACTATTCATTTTATGGAATTTTAAAAATATCATATAAATATGATTTATTAAATAATTGTTAAAATTTAATTAACAATTAAAATTAATCTTTAATATTCATATGTTACATTAGTTATATAATATTATATTTATTTTAATTCTTTTAATTTAATTTATTTGATATTTATTTTAATTGAAAAATTTCTACTTCACCATTTTGAAAGAATTAAACTTAATTATTGATTCCCTAAAATTAAAATAAATCCATTATGGAAAATTTTGTTTAAATTTAAAAATATTATTTATATTCTGTTATATATAATAAATAACCAAATATTAAAAATGTTCTAGTTAGAAAAGAATAACTCTGACTTCATTGACATTACATTCAAATAATATAATATAATGGTCATAAATTCATCCATGATGCCCCATGAAGTGAAAAAGAATTCAATGGAAGATTTTGGGAGACAATTAGTCATCTAATAAAATTTATACCACTTTTATTTTATTTCTAGAATAAGTATATTATTATTTTTAACCAGTATTAAATGATTTAAATTTAACAATTTTAATACAAAATCTACTAACTGTAAAATTTATTTTTTCAAAAAATAAAAGGGACAAATTTACTATATTTGGACCTTATAAATAAAAAATGAATTAAATTTTTAAATATTCAAAACACACAATTTTTAAAATTAATTTAAAATTTATCATGTTGACAGACTATGAAAACTAATTTTTAGAGTGAACATGTATAAATATTGAAAATGATTTTATATTTAATTTCAATGTGAAATTATTTTTAATGAACTAATTTGGATAAAATGATATAAATTTGATATAAATATAATTCAAAACATATTAAAAATGAAATTTTACATAATAAATTAACCCAAAAAACATATTCACAATTAAAATGCATTATTTTTTCACCATTCATCAAAATAAAAAACATTTCATAAGAATAATAAAAACTAATCCAAAGTAAATTTTCATATTCCAAATTCAAAAAATAATTTTATTTTGTCCATTTGAATTTATAAATGATTATAAAATTATATTTAAAAGATATTCTCCATCAAAAGGAGGTAAAACTATGTTTTTTTAAAAAATATAGTTTCCAACCATAAAACAAGGTTTATCATATACTATATTTAAAATAATGACCATTTTTAAGTAAACTATTAATATATAAATCGAAAATTTTATATAATATGAAAAATTATTACTCTATCCTAACATGTGTTGTTACATTATTATCCCCTTTTTGAAATTGTGTCCTCATATTTTCATTCAGTTATTAAATAAGGGGGATATCATTCCATTATGTCATTTTCTAATTCCCATGTATCTTCTTCCACTATATGGGTTTTCTATAAAACATTAACATGATTAATCAACATATTTTAAAATACATGCCCTCTACGGTCAATAACCTCTACTACTTCTTCCATATAAGAATGATTATGTTATAACTAAGATAATTTATGTCTTAAAAACTGAGATAAATCTGGCTCAAATATCGTTAACACTAAAACATGAAAAACATTGTTTAAAAGGGATAAATTATGATGAATATACACTATGTAGGAAACTGATCAAACATTATCTTGGATTTCATATGGTCTAATAAACCATGGACCCAGATTCCCCTTCTTATATAAAATAAATCACACTTTTCTATGGAGAAACATTTAGAATGACATGGTCATCACCCTCAAAAGAGAGATTATTCATCTATTTAACTGAATATATTTTTCTCCCACTCTTGATTTCTCACATGTTTTGCTGAATCAACAAAATTTTATCTTCTACCTCCTCTAGGATCAATTAATCCATTAACTTCCTTTCATCAATTTCAAAAACAAAGTCGGCCTCTAAAACCGAATTCTAAATATTGCATCATATGGTGCTATCTAAATAAATTAATGAAAATTTACATTATAATAATACTCAACAAAATAAATAGGTTGATCCCAATTGCTGTTGTAATCCATTGAACAAGACCATAACATATACTCAGTGGTCTGAATTATTCTATCTGACTACCCATATAGTTATGGGTGAAAATATGTCCTAAAACATTATTCATTACACAAAGACATCCAAATTACATATTATAATTTGAAGGGAACCTAAAATCATGATCATATAAAATTGAGAGAGGGACTCCATTTAACCTTACTAACACTTTATGATACAAATGATACTGCTTATCTTGATCCATAGTGCCTAGAATTGGATAAAAATGTGCATATTTCGTTTGTCTTTGAAAAATTACTTAGATATAATTATTATAATGAGAATTATTTTGTAACCCCACTACAAAATCTATAGATATATTTTCCCATTTCCATGTTACAAATGGAAAAAGTATAAATCATCACCGTAGAAAACTAATATACTACATTAACCGCCTAAAATGTGAAACACTTCATTATAGATTTACCTATATCACGTTTCATTCCATCCCACTAGTAATACCCATGAAGAACTCTATATATATTAGTGTTTCGTAAATGAATAGAAAATAGAGAACAATGTGATTTTTAAAACAACTCTTTCTTGAATAGTGAATCACAAGGAAAACATAATCTCTTCCCAAATCACAAAACACAATCTTTATTAATCATAAATTCCGAAAAAATCATTTTTTAAGAAATTATAACTTTTTATAAAACTCACTATCATCCTTAATGTCTTTCGTAACTCTTTTTTAAAGAGACTACAAAGAACTCATCCTCAGTAGCACAAAACTGGTGTCTTAATTCATTACATATTTACTAGGTATAAGTAATCACATCCCAAAGAACGAAATTGTTTAATATATATTTTTAAAACACGACACAAACATAATTTTTTACATTATTATTTGAATTGAAATTTAACGTAGAAACACCATTGGTATCACCCAAACACCCCCCAACCATCAATGGAAGTTATTCATAATATATATTTTCACATCGTGGGGAAAAATGAAACACATGAAATATGTGATCATATTGTCAATAAGGGTAATAAATTGATCATAATCTAAAAAATCAGAAAAATCAAGTTATGTTGAACAACCCATATCATTTACACATAAACGTCATAATAATATGGTAGGAATAAAATATGACTAAATAAGTCCATACAAATTATCACCGGAGAATGAAAAATAAAAATGTATAGTCTACTTGTTGAATAATAACATGTATTATTAATTACTTGTATCATAATGCAGTAATTCATAATTTTGGATAACAAAAAAATGGTTAAGGATTTTTCCATGACACCGTACATAAGTGGGTAAAAACTCAATCTAGTTAGTCTCATGAGACCTACTGATGATTTGAGGGGATATAATAAGCCCATCCCATGACTTATGAACTCCAATTAATTCCTCATATAAATGTGCTGAAACATAAGAATCAAATACTTATGAAATGTAAATAACAATGCCTAAATAGTTAACATAATCACTAACTATATTGAATAATATGGGGAATGGTATCAAAATAACACACCCATAGTGAAAATGATTATAATCAATAAAATAAAATATTTTAAATGATATTATAAATGCTCAGTCCAAATTGAGAATAATATTCAACATACAAAACTGCAATAGATGAGAATACTATAATAAAATAATTGAGAAATTATTTAGAGAATTACCTTACTACATGTTAATGAATAAATATTTAGAAAAACAAAATTTTTATCCAAAAATCTAACATTAAACATGTATATCTATGAAAAGAAAATTGGAGGATAATGAAACTCTGTTTGTGGAATAAATGAAGCCAAGCTGATGTGAAATCATGTATTTAGTGTTTTTAAGAAATAATAGAAATGGTCTATGTCAGTGTGTTTTCAGTGAAAAAACAAAAAACATTAAAGTAGAAAATGAATAATTGTTTTAATAAATATAGAAGTGATTGAAAAAGTTTTCATCATAAAAATATTTATTTTAGAAAAATATGTTATCCTCCAAATGAATTTGGAGTGTACATGAAAATAGGAAGTCTATCGGGACGTTCACATTTATCGTGATTTCATATCAGTATGAATTGAAATGTAAACCTTATTATACATGTATATCCCACAATAGAATGATGAACTGATCAAAATTTATGAGTCTGGAACATATTAATGGATTATTAAGGAGGAAATAGGTGTAATTTATTACATAAAACAATAATGGGATAGTATTTTTTCATTATTAAAAGATCTTTTTTGAAAAATAGGGGGGTCATCAAACAAATTCTAATGTTTTCTATAAAATGGGGAAGAAATTACAGAGTGCACTTCAATCGGGCATGCTTAATTGTATTTTTTGAAAATGAAACCATAAAAAACATGTATTAACCATAAAATAAATATGAAACTACATGGATACATGATTTGGATCATATACACATAATGTTTATGTATTATATAAAAATAATAAAGGATTGCATTGGGGTAAATAGAGAGAAATCATAACAATAAGGAAAAATTTATATTTTGGGAGAATCACTTACCTTATGTCCAAAAGAGGTCTCTAAATGTACATTAAATAAAATATAATGAAATTATATTAATTAATAATTATTTTAATAACATATTTAATATGTATCTTAATTTTAATTAATTTATTAATATCATTTTTGTCATTTTTGTGTGTTTTATGATTCAATTTCATCATTCGGGAGTGTTCACTTCATTTGTTTTATGATTGGATTACATGAATACGTGTATAAAAAATCATGTAAAATTAAAACAGTTATCCAAAATGTAAAAAATATTTTATTATGATGTTCCAGAATATTAAATGGTCTTATATAACATATTCATCCATATAAGTGGATCATTCGTTAGAGATAACTTTAATGACAAATATTTTGATTATTTTGGTGGTTTCTTTCGATCGTCACAAACAAGATTTGTATTATTATTTAATATATTTTTTATATTATTTCCAAGTCACTAAATTACATCTAATATGTATAATAAATTATGGTTTGACTCTAATTATAGGTTTATATGCATACTAGACGGTTGTAATGGATAATGTAGTTGCATCATCCACGTTGGTGGTAAATCAGCACATCACATATGATGTTTCAGTGTTTAGAATAATAAGGGGAGGAATAGGGGTTGTATTATGGGTATTCCATTTACATAACAACATTTTACTATATAAAATATAATGAAGTTATCTATCCAAATTTTATAGATGAGGTACAAATATAATAAGAAGATAAAAAATTAAAATAAATTAAAAAAGGGTTTACCTAATGAATTATTAACATTTAGATCCTATTTAAGGATCATTGGAATAGTCTTTAGGGGGAGAATTAAAACACCAAAACATGGGGTAGAATTTTGTAAGAGTAAATGTCCCAAAATTGGACATTATTCAAGGCTTTGAATGTGTGAGGAGATGGGGAGGAAAGATGTCACATTTGTAGTGGATGGGAGGGGTTTTTTTTGATTATTTTAATCATTAATTTATTATTGTTTCTAATGACCATGAATATGTTGAGACTTATTAATAAATAAAATATATAATGAAATAATGTTTTATATTATGGTGCTTAAATATTTTATGACCAATGTAATAGTGTATTTATATTATAAGGTATAGATATCGTAAATTACCATATTTCACTATTTCGGAAAATTGGAACTATTGTGAAAATATCTATAAAATTCAAAATAAAAATATTTCAACATGAAGAATTCAATAATGGACTCTAATTATTGAATTTTTTTTTGAATAGGATAAATTTATTTTTTTATTAAAATCATCATTTTTATTAAAAATTCTAATTTTAATATTACAATAAATATTGTGATGCTTTAAAAAAGTAACTAAGGTCTCACAAAAATATCTCATAATGAATAGAAAAAAATAATTAATTTATGAATCCTTTTAATGGAAATAAAAAAAATTTAAAACATAATTTCAATTATAAAATTTTAGATGAATAATTTTTTTAAAAAAATACGAATAATTAAATCATCATTATTAACACATTTATTTACTAATTCTATTATATAAAATTATTATAATTATATTCCTTACATTCATTAATTTTATTAATACTTTAATAGGTATAAACACTATTCAATTGGTTATATTGTTATTCCTAATGGTCATAATTATATTCAAATGTTCATATTTAATAATATATTATGTTTGTGCACTCAATGTAGCATGAAGCATAAACTATCAAAGATATTAGATTTTTAATATGTCATACAAAAAATCAAGGGGTGTTACATTCCCCATTACCTCAAAAAAATTCATGCTAGATATTTTTATAATATGACCTCATAAAATTATTTGGGCACTTCTTCATCATAATTTCTTCATGTTCCCACAATACCTCATCTATTTTATGTTTTTACCAAGTTAGACTGACCAGCGGAGTCATCCTATTCATTGATATATATACATTAGTGTCCATAATATGGACAGTGACTTCCTAGTAATATAAATGAAGTTCCAATAATATTAATTCATAAGTGAGAACATGCTTGAAATTTGACATGTACATCCATAGCAATGAGATCTTGAGCACATTGCATAATTTAAAAAGGCTATGTGGAATTTCCAAATGATATTCCATAGCTCCAATTCTATATATGATTTAAAACTACCAACATACATGGGTTATATTTTTCATTTAATTCATAATATTATAACAACCTTCCGTGGATATACATTAAAAAATACCCGATCTATCACATAAAACTCCAAATCATTTCTCTTGTTTCTGGCATTATTGTTTTTCCTATATTAATCTTTTTGATATGGGTCTGAATTTCATTTATCTTTGTCTGTTTCCTCCAAAAATTATGGCCTACAAGCTTCCTTTTTGATTATCCATCACATAAATTTGGTCTAGTACATCTCTTTCTATATAAATATTCATAGGATGCAATTTGAATAGTTGATTGGAATCTATTGCTTTAGAATATCTGACCAATGGAAAATATTAATGCTGCATACCTTGATTCTTTAACTGAGTAGGACCTCAAAATGACTTCTAATGTTTAAATAGTACTTTCAGATTGGCCATCAGTGTTATGGTGTTAGAAAATGCCAAAATTAATCCTAGAGTATAAATCATTCTAAATACTTTTCCAAAATATTGATATAAATCTTGGATCATGATTAGACACAATTGAAGAATGTTCTGTATATAGTCTTAAAAAATCATTACTATAGATCGGTGTAAGGGTCTCTAGTGGAAAATCATAATTTCTAGAAATGAAATGTTCATATTTTGTAATTCGATCAATAATTACCCATATTTCATCATTCGTTCTTTAATTAATTGGTAATCAAGTGAAATAATACAAAATTATTCCTTTCCATTTCCATGTATGAATAGAAAAAGGTTACATGAATCCACTAATATATTGTATTTTAGCTTTCACATGTTGACAAAAAACACCTTAATACGTAATCAACAATATACCACCTCATATTATCCCACCACAAATGTTCTATCAAATCTATATTCAAGTAAGTCTACTATGGTGTATAGAGATATTCGATCTATGGGAATCATCCAATAATTATCATTTTATCTTGAGAAGGAACCAAAATCATCTTCCCTAATTTCTTAATGACAAATTTATAATATAAGTCTACAAATTTCACACAATTCACAACATTAATAATATTTTGAATATTATCATCATCAGACCGAGAGCTTTTAATCATTTCTATTAAAGACAATTTTCAACCATTTTATAAAGTAATTATTTTTCATCTCCTTTTATAATTTCCATATCAATCATAACTAGATCCATGTACCAATGATACTTGTTAGTCTTAATTTTGTTTCATAACTCTAATATTCTTCTTACCCAAAGCATCCAATACATTATTTTACTTCCATGGGTGGTTGTGTACTGGAAAATCAAAATCATCGATTAGATCAAGTTATCACCTTTGCTTCATGTTGTTTTCATTATGTGAGATGATATATTTCAAACTATTATGATTTTTATATATCTCACATATCTCACTATAAACATAGTTTCTCCATATTTTCAAATAATATATTATTACAACTAGCACATGATCATGGGTTGGATAGTTCTGTTCAAGATTTTCTAACAAACATGATGAATTGGAAATAACTCTATCGTTCTTCTTTAGTACACAACCATGTTATTTTGGTGACGAGTCACTCTAATTCACAAAGAAACGGTAGAGTAATTATCAGAGAATTCACCATTATCTACATTAATTTATCATTAAACTCATCACATTATTTTATCCATATGAATTTATCCCCTAAGAGAGTATTCTTGTTTAAATTTATATCTATTCGAGAAATGTTGTAGATGATACAATGATATAATGCTTCTGTACCAATGAGACAATGTACCATGGTTATGTTCATTTGAGTTGTCAATTTATGAATTGCCTTTAACATTGAAGGATCGACTGAGATTCCATACATAGAGATATAATGGAAACCAGAAGAAGTTGTTTGAAGCCAAATCTCAGAATTTCTAAATGTACTATACAACTCTATTCATTGATGGTTCTTCAGAAAAATCAACATGTTGTTATTATGGTCCTTATATATTTGAAACTATACAAAGAGATAATCAATAAGTACCAAAATAAGGTCACCAAGCTATTCCTCAAATAATTATTTCAATAGATCCATGATAATAGAGGGAAGATCATTCAATCCAAATGAAATCATTGTAAACATGTAATGTCTATGCCTAGTTTAAAATTAAATCATTATAATATCTTCATTCTTTACACACAATTGATGATACCTAAACCTAAGGTCAATGTTTAAAAAAGTATTGATCTTCAGTAAGTTGATCAAATAAATCATCAATGAATTTTCAATATTCTTGTTATGTATTTTAATATAATTAATATCTCTATAGTCAATTAATAACCACATGGATCCATCATTATTCAAAAAATATAACAAGAACTCTACACGGAGAAACACTTGAGGTGAATAATTTTTTTAAACAAATGTAGTTCATTATTTATCTCCACTAACACCATTATTTCCATTATATAATTATTATTTATTATTATCCATGAATTAGGGATTAAATCAATTGAAAACACAGCATATGTAGAGACCCGAAGCTTGACGTAAATGGACATTACATTACATTTGCGGAATACTTAGTACATAACAAAAACACACACTAAAGGATCGTAATAGTTTAGTGTCTTTGGAAACTCGGAACGTAATCTTCTAATTGTGGTGAAAGTTCTTCAATATCTCCCATAAAGGTCATCCCTTTTTTTCTACCTAAAACCTTTCTTTATATCCTGGGGAAAATAAAACATAAAAGGGTGAGCTCAAATGCTCAGTAAGGGTAAACAAAAGAAAAATCAATCACATCATATACATAGCTTTTGGAAATCTTAACCTGCAAAAGAGCTCATAATATCATAACATGGGATATATCATAGAAGTGAAATGTAATCCCAATAATCATAACTTAAAACATGAAACTTTGTGGCATACACAAATAATCATAGAAAATCATTTCTTGTTAGTCAAGACTCATTGCCAAGACTATCTTAGTAGACAAAGTCCCTTTCTGAATCGAGTAACCCTCATTTCAGTCCTGTTTCACTGAACCGGTATAACCTACCATTTCAGCCATGTCTATCTCATGAGATATAAAATATTTACCCAATGCATTGGAGGGAGATATAGGTCCCACCCATCTCATAATGAATCCTTTCTTATGTGTGCCACAAAATCATAAATCATACATCATTTCACAACCCATGTAATAAAAATGGGATTCTTAAAACAACATGACATCATAAAACCATTCATATAAGATAAAGGAATTCATAAACATAATTCCATCACAACATAGTCAAATCAATGTAAAAATATGGATAGAAACAGAACCCTTTATTATCTTAGATGGAAAATAATTTTGATGAAACACTTGAAATGAATTCTTGAGGAAAATATCCTTTCTTCTTCAAAATCAATTTCTTTTCACAAAACAACATGCAATTTTAAAAGAAAGAGATTTTATTAAAAATAGTCATGAAATCTTTTGGAGGAAGCTTCATGAAAATAAGGCTTTATAAAACCGTAAAAATCCGTTCGTGCCGTATAAGTTAAAAAAACATTCTTCGTACTTTTTTCGGAAAAGTCAAAAAGTACCTCCTATGAAAAAGCGACAAAAGATTCCTTTCATATTCTTTACTAAAAACTCACCGAAGAGTAAAATTGGATTTAAACTATTGTAAGTGGATGGAAACAATATTACATATTGAAGTAACATGGATGTGGATGATAAAATACACCCCAATAAATACTTACGAATAAACAATCTCGGATAAAAATGAGATTGTGATATTTCCCTTACCTTAGGTCCAATTTGCTTCGTATGTGTCCGAACCTCCTCTTCTTTGAAGTGCCTCTTTGAGACCTCCTCTTAGGGCACTAGAATTGGTCTTTGAGGAAGACCAGAACCTCTAGGATGTTGCTAGGGAAGTGGAGAAGGGATTTTGGCAGGGGTTGGCCGAGCTTGAGTGCTCAAATTGGTGTGAGGAGGAGGGGGAGGAGGTGTCCTTTTATAAGGGAGGAGAGGGGCACCTTAGGAATATCTCAAAATATTATTTTATATTAAAGTAAAAATCGGTTTATAATGGTTCCAAAGGGTCTTATTTCGAAGATAAGGTGGTGAGGGGTCTAAATCCTATCAACCAATAGAATTTAGACAAGTTTAGGATATTATTTTAACCTTATCAATTAAATTTAACTCTAAGTTAAATAATTTATCTTTTACCATGTCTTTTTGTTTTCTTTCACTATATGGTTAATAAACTTACTATAACATGCCAAACGAACCCCAAATTGTTTATTATTAATATATATATCCTTATCTAAGTCATTTGGCCGAACCTTAGATTTTTAGGAATACAATAACAATTAATAATATAATATTTGATTTAAAAACTATTTTGTGTCAATTTTGACACTATTTGATATATGATTTTTTTGAAAGTCATAACAGAATTACATGTTCGAACCAAGTTGATTAAATCAACATTAATATATCATAGTAACCTAGAAAATTAGTGGAATTCATAAAAAATCTCAAATTACATTTATTTTGGTGTTTATAACATCAATTATGTCAATATTTCATTAATAAGATAATTACTGCATCATCGTTGTGTCATAAATAAATTAAATTATTTTATGTCTAAAAATTACAAATAAAATACCATCATGTAGGAAATCTTTTTATCTTTCTAATGAATATTTACAATCGAATTTATCTTATGTATAACCCCATATTAAAAATGATTTACTTATTAAACTTTGATTTTAACTATTTTAACCTTTCTTTAAATAAATTAATAATAAATGTCATAATCTAATCCATGTGGGCCTAAATGGTCATATTTTATTCCTAAGTTTGTTTTTGGTCGAATTAAACTTGTCCAATAGAATTAGGACATGTGTTAGGGTAATAGTAATATCATATTTACCCTTAGTTACCCTATTTACTATTAACCGCGGTAAAAAGTAAAAAGTTACTATTCACCAAAAAATTATTTTCATCTCATTGAACCACATTTTAGTCCTTGATATTAACTGTGTCTCTCGGATTTTCGAAATTCCATTCACAGAAGTGGTAAAATTAAGTTTTATGCAAAATTCAGTTTTTAACGTACCACTTAGTAGTTTCACTATTCATCAAAAATTGATGTTTTTCAGAACAATGCCAAAATTTCATCCCAAGCTATATTTCATATTTCGAATTCAAAAATGAAGTCTATTTTACCAAATTCATAACATAAAAGTTGCATTAATTAATTTTATAATTAAATCCCGATGTTAAAACAAATAGCGTGTTTGTAAGAAACAATATCTATCAAAAGATTGACACTTGTTTATGTCTAGTTTAAATGTGAAATTACATCCAATGAACAACATTGTATTAAATTGTAAAAATATATTCTAAATGTACTTTAAAACCACTCAAATTAAGGATTTATCACTATTAATTATTTCGATTAAAAAAGATCTTTTTAATTATAATTTAGTAATTTTCACTATTCATCAGAATATGAAAGTTATCCGAAAAGTACCAAAATTTCACCTTAAGCTAAATTCGATACTCCGAATCCAAGAATGAAGTTCATTTTGAAAAATAAGATTTACAGAATTTTAAAAAGTGGTTATTACTATTCATAACTGCTAGTTTTAATAATATTTTAATAGCACATCGTTGTTTAGTGAAACTCGGTATTGCGTATTACACACGCTATCGAGGAAGGTCGCGATTGCGTGTAATGCAAGGCAAGACAAGGATGCGTGTTGTGCAAGCTCCTTTTGGTGTAGCGTACAACACAAGACATTAATAAAATTAAAAAGAATATTTCTTTATAAAATCTTGGGCTGTTACATTCTACCCCCCTTAAAATTAATTTCGCCCTCGAAATTCGTCGGGGTTATAAATGGTTTACTATTCAAAAGTTTCTTTAAAAGAAACCCACATCGTAAAAAGGAATATCAAAACCAATCTTTAAAAACAAAAGTATGAAACATAACGGTTACCCAAATAAACTAATCATTGGGTTTCCACATAGGTGAAAATATGGATATGGGAGAGAAATCTAACCATCATGTTCTGATGGAGAGTGGTAGAGAACATGGATATGGAAAAGCCAGTAATCAAAAATCCATAGATTTGTGATGATATAAGGTACCATCTGATTCATCAGGTATAAGATCACTAGGACAACATTTTTGGTTTTCAAGATCATTTCCCCTAAAGTTGAAAATTTGAATTAGAATAAATACTTACTTTGTTTTGGTACAATCTCACTGTTGTTCGTGCTTTGAACAATTTCCACTTCATCTCTTAAATAAATGAAGTTGAATTTGTTATTCGTGAAGTGTTAGCAGATCATGTGATAGAATGACAGGTCATTCCATCTGTCTCAAACAAAAGGTTAGCAAAACTTATATACATAAGTCGATCTATAGTGAGATTAATCATATATGGTTCCTAAAATGGACTTATACTTCATATATCATACTGCTTAATATAATAAAACTAGTTTCTACTAAACAGGGACTTCCTGTAGGCCAGTGGTAGGCGATAAAGGCCAGTCGCACTTCGGTTGTGGGTTCGATTCCCACAGCTTTGTCCGAAGCGATGGGTTGTCGCCCGTCCTGCAGGTTGTCCTTTTTATAAAACTATATTACTATAACATCCCATCAATAATATCGAAAAAAACTTCTATCCTTAAACAATACTAACTTATGTACAACATAATCCATTCCAATCTTTAGGCTTATCCATAATACTGCAGTCCATTCTCATAACATAGTGAAAACGATTACCAGAGATTTAATACCATCGTTGATCCCCATATATCATATGATATATCTTGTTGGTCAAATTCCAAACATTAAAAGGCCTTAATCTTGTACTCTCTTGAATACCCATTGAACCTTAGTGAAAACTTGAATGCAGTTAAAAGTTAACACTTTACACATACCAAAATCCTCAAAATTATTTATACTCAAACCATGATATCACTTAGTCCTTATATCAATCATGAGCTCATGAATACAATCAAACATCTCATTATCTTCTTATCCTTTCATTATGCACTTATCATCTACTTTCCAAAATATTTGAATCACTTTTCATAGTTATTGGTACCTTAAAATTATTGAAAACCACAATAGACCAATACTTAAATATTTCAATACACCATAAAAGTACCTCAACAACATTATTCTTGAATACCAAAACACTTCAGTCCATCCACATCAATGATTATCCTGGAATAAGTCCTTCCTTGATTTAGAAGTAACTTTTTAGGTCAGGGCATTGAGTTGGGTAATGCCCATGTTCTCCACAAATAAGACATTAAACTCCATAACAGTCTGTCACTCTATGACCCTTTTCTCCACACAGATAACATCGGTCCCTCCATTTGAGGTATTCCTCAAGGTTCTTCTTACCTTCTTTAGAAATATCAATCTTCCTTTCTTTATGCTCCTCTACATGCGAACATGCATAATAGTCTATCTTCCTCTTCTTTGAAGAATTAGGCATACCACTAAATTTTACCTTGTTAATCATATATCGCGATGATTGATTCGGCATAATCACAACATCTTTCTCTCTAGGCATTACACAATTTTGTTTCTCATAGTCACCAATTTGTCCATTGGATTCAATGTTAACTGAATTCCTTTTGGTTCCCTCCATTAACTAAAACACAAAAATAATTTTGTGAGAATCAAAAATCATGCTAGAGAAAACAACATAGTAAAGGGAAAGTATCCTCAATACCTAACTTCTTAGGTTTAATCTAATATCATTACCATAGTTCTAGGAATATATCCTATACGTATACTTATCCTTAGGGACATCCCTAGACATACCTTAGAAATATCTCTAGGAATCTCACTAACGTTTTCGCATCCTAGTTTCCAAAGGTTGACTAAACCTATCCTCTGATACCAACTGTAGAGACCCGAAGCTTGACGTACATGGACATTACATTACATTTGCGGAATACTTAGTATATAACAAAAATACACACTAAAGGATCGTAATAGTTTAGTGTCTTTGGAAACTCGGAACGTAATCTTCTAATTGTGGTGAAAGTTCTTCAATATCTCCCATAAAGGTCATCCCTTTTTTTCTACCTAAAACCTTTCTTTATATCCTGGGGAAAAGAAAACATAAAAGTGTGAGCTCAAATGCTCATTAAGGGTAAACAAAAGAAAAATCAATCACATCATATACATAGCTTTTGGAAATCTTAACCTGCAAAAGAGCTCATAATATCATAACATGGGATATATCATAGAAGTGAAATGTAGTCCCAATAATCATAACATAAAACATGAAACTTTGTGGCATACACACATAATCATAGAAAATCATTTCTTGTTAGTCAAGACTCATTGCCAAGACTATCTTAGTGGACAAAGTCCCTTTCTGAATCGAGTAACCCTCATTTCAGTCCTGTTTCACTGAACCGGTATAACCTACCATTTCAGCCATGTCTATCTCATGAGATATAAAATCTTTACCCAATGCATTGGAGGGAGATATAGGTCCCACCCATCTCATAATGAATCCTTTCTTATGTGTGCCACAAAATCATAAATCATACATCATTTCATAACCCATGTAATAAAAATGGGATTCTTAAAACAACATGACATCATAAAACCATTCATATAAGATAAAGGAATTCATAAACATAATTCCATCACAACATAGTCAAATCAATGTAAAAATATGGATAGAAACAGAACCCTTTATTATCATAGATGGAAAATAATTTTGATGAAACACTTGAAATGAATTCTTGAGGAAAATATCCTTTCTTCTTCAAAATCAATTTCTATTCACAAAACATCATGCAATTTTAAAAGAAAGAGATTTTATTAAAAATAGTCATGAAATCTTTTGGAGGAAGCTTCATGAAAATAAGGCTTTATAAAACCGTAAAAATCCGTTCGTGCAGTATAAGTTAAAAAAAACATTCTTCGTACTTTTGTCGGAAAAGTCAAAAAGTACCTCCTATGAAAAAGCGACAAAAGATTCCTTTCATATTCTTTACTAAAAACTCACCGAAGAGTAAAATTGGATTTAAACTATTGTAAGTGGATGGAAACAATATTACATATTGAAGGAACATGGATGTGGATGATAAAATACACCCCAATAAATACTTACGAATAAACAATCTCGGATAAAAATGAGATTGTGATATTTCCCTTACCTTAGGTCCAATTTGCTTCGTATGTGTCCGAACCTCCTCTTCTTTGAAGTGTCTCTTTGAGACCTCCTCTTAGGGCACTAGAATTGGTCTTTGAGGAAGACCAGAACCTCTAGGATGTTGCTAGGGAAGTGGAGAAGGGATTTTGGGAGGGGTTGGCCGAGCTTGAGTGCTCAAATTGGTGTGAGGAGGAGGGGGAGGAGGTGCCCTTTTATAAGGGAGGAGAGGGGCACCTTAGGAATATCTCAAAATATTATTTTATATTAAAGTAAAAATCGGTTTATAATGGTTCCAAAGGGTCTTATTTCGAAGATAAGGTGAGGAGGGGTCGAAATCCTATCAACCAATAGAATTTAGACAAGTTTAGGATATTATTTTAACCTTATCAATTAAATTTAACTCTAAGTTAAATAATTTAACTTTTACCATGTCTTTTTGTTTTCTTTCACTATATGGTTAATAATCTTACTATAACATGCCAAACGAACCCCAAATTGTTTATTATTAATATATATATCCTTATCAAAGTCATTTGGCCGAACCTTATATTTTTAGGAATACAATAACAATTAATAATATAATATTTGATTTAAAAACTATTTTGTGTCAATTTTGACACTATTTGATATATGATTTTTGTGAAAGTCATAACATAATTACATGTTCGAACCAAGTTGATTAAATCAACATTAATATATCATAGGAACCTAGAAAATTAGTGGAATTCATAAAAAATCTCAAATTACATTTATTTTGGTGTTTATAACATCAATTATGTCAATATTTCATTAATAAGATAATTACTACATCATCGTTGTGTCATAAATAAATTAAATTATTTTATGTCTAAAAATTACAAATAAAATACCATCATGTAGGAAATATTTTTAGCTTTCTAATGAATATTTACAATCTAATTTATCTTATGTATAACCCCATATTAAAAATGATTTACTTATTAAACATTGATTTTAACTATTTTAACCTTTCTTTAAATAAATTAATAATAAATGTCATAATCTAATCCAAGTGGGCCTAAATGGTCATATTTTATTCCTAAGTTTGTTTTTGGTCGAATTACACTTGTCCAATAGAATTAGGACATGTTTTAGGGTAATAGTAATATCATATTTACCCTTAGTTACCCTATTTACTATTAACCGCGGTAAAAAGTAAAAAGTTACTATTCACCAATAAATTATTTTCATCTCATTGAACCACATTTTAGTCCTTGATATTAACCGTGTCTCTAGGATTTTCGAAATTCCATTCACAGAAGTGGTAAAATTAAGTTTTATGCAAAATTCAGTTTCTAACCTACCACTTAGTAGTTTCACTATTCATCAAAAATTGATGTTTTTCAGAACAATGCCAAAATTTCATCCCAAGCTATATTTCATATTTCGAATTCAAAAATGAAGTCTATTTTACCAAATTCATAACATAAAAGTTGCATTAATTAATTTTATAATTAAATCCCGCTGTTAAAACAAATAGCGTGTTTGTAAGAAACAATATCTATCAAAAGATTGACACTTGTTTATGTCTAGTTTAAATGTGAAATTACATCCAATGACCAACATTGTATTAAATTGTAAAAATATATTCTAAATATACTTTAAAACCACTCAAATTAATGATTTATCACTATTAATTATTTCGATTAAAAAAGTTGTTTTTAATTATAATTTAGTAATTTTCACTATTCATCAGAATATGAAAGTTATCCGAAAAGTACCAAAATTTCACTTTAGGCTAAATTCGATACTCCGAATCCAAGAATGAAGTTCATTTTGAAAAATAAGATTTACAGAATTTTAAAAAGTGGTTATTACTATTCATAACGGCTAGTTTTAATAATATTTTAATAGCACATCGTTGTTTAGTGAAACTCGGTATTGCGTATTACACACGCTATCGAGGAAGGTCGCGATTGCGTGTAATGCAAGGCAAGACAAGGATGCGTGTTGTGCAATCTCCTTTTGGTGTAGCGTACAACACAAGACATTAATAAAATTAAAAAGAATATTTCTTTATAAAATCTTGGGCTGTTACAGCATTCCACTCCGAAGGATGTCCAGGTAAATCGTAGGGAAACACATTAATCTATTCTTGGTCAATTGGTACATCCATAATTGGGATGTTACCTTCATCCATATATAATTTTTTCTCATCCACCCTCTTAATTTATCTCAGTTGACCTTCTAGGGGAAGACCGATATAAGAATCATATGATGAGTTTTTTCTATAATGGCATGGGATTCTAAATATTCCTAACAAAACATAATTTTCATCCTCCTCGAATACATTTTCATATCATATTTTGAATTCCAGTATATGCCAAGTATTATATGAATGTCAACCATTGGTATGATGATATGGTTATCAACTAACCCACCATTTTGTGTCATAAAGCAGACTGACCAACACATTTTTAATCAAATGATACTACCCATATATGTTTTTAATGGTTGTTACTTTATTAAATAAATAGGGAAATGTCCATATTTCTAGTATAACATTGTATATATAAAAGAGTGCGATGATAAAAAAATCATTTTCTAATTTTTACTAAACAATTAGTGTATATATCAACCCATCATTAGTAATATCAACCTCAACACTTTTGATCCCATAATCATGATTTTTATCCCTTGGAATTCTCTATAGAATGTATACATGATACATAGGATAATCATTTTCATAATATTATTTCTATTCAAAATTATATCATTCAATATTGGTTGGTTCTTACATTACCTAGTATTCACAATCTTGATGTCCTTTTTCTTTACACTTATAAAAAACTCCTATCCCCAAATAGCATCTTCCATGTTGTTTAATTCCATATTTTTTGAATGATGGTATATCAAATCTTCCCATTTTCCCCGTTTCCTTATTTTTTTAATATAATTTCTAGCATCCATTTTTATTATCTTGATTTCCATTAATTACAGAAGCCCAAGAATATATTTATTTTCTTGATAGCACGTGAAACTATATCTTATAATGATGATATTTTTTTGGATACTTGTTTCCTTCATAAGAATTGTGTTAACCAATAAAATAGCAGTTCAATATTTCTCATTAGAATTCATACATAATACACAACATTCCTATTAATCCTTATTCAATTGGATTTATACATAGATAATTTTTCACCAAACATTTTCCTCAGATTCAGGAATTATTTTGGTATACGAGCTTGATGATCACGATGGAAATGGTTCTTAATGAAAAGATCCACAAAATCCATCCACTCAATGTTTTCAATTTCTTCCTCTTAATTGTTTTGAGTCAATAACCACTATTTATCATCATATTCCGATAAATGTTACATTTTCAAGAAAACTGTATCACCATAATTAATTCCCAAAGAAAAACTATCTTCTCTAAGGTACTTATGCTTTTCATAACTATAGATAGGTTTTTAGTCACATTGAATGATTGTGGTTGATGTCTCATGAAGCATTTTGACGTTTTTCCTCTATATTGTGTATCATGATTTTCCATACGGGTAAGGATATTGTTCGTAACCTCAGTTAGTTGTTCCAATATATTTATATGTTTTTCAATAATATGTGTAGATCTTGTTATAATATCGTTATATTAAATAGGAGTAAAATACTTAAATATAATATGTGTTCTAATATGGTTTTCATTCCTTCCAATGAGATCCATTTTTAAACAATATAATATAATAAATTAGTTTAAGATTCATAATTCAAAAATTAAAACTAAGAAAACAATTAACATAAATAAATATTTATGCATAGATCCTCTCATAATCATAAACATGTTGTATTGGTTGATATTTTTACTTTTAAAAGGCTCATAATGTTTTGTAATGAAAATGTGAATTATCTTATGAATAACCCTCAGGAGTGTCAAACAGGTGCACAGTAAGGTCCATTGTCATGTACCATCTTACACAGAGTCAAGAACTTTTCTCCTTGTAGTTTTTTTAACCACAAGGTACATCTGTTCTAGAGAAACATCAACGTGTAGTATCTAGATAGAGATATTTTTCTAGGATGCCCAACATAATCAATGACATAACAAAATTATTTGATGGTCTTATGTTCTTATAATCAAAATATATCTTATGGTTATGTTTTCTAATATATGTTTTCCTTAATCTAGTTTTGAAGGTTTTTATTAAACATTATCCTATACCATTTGTAATGACCAAAATCTCCAGTATCTCAGATATGGTGCATTAATTTATCAAATTGGTACTAGGTATAAAATATATAATCCCAATGTACTAAATTTTTTAGTTGATTTAGAAAAATATATATATACATATTTCTATTACATTACAATATGAATGGAAATACAACATTGAAACTCCATTAGAAATATCCAAACACTCAAGGAATATCCCTCAATGTGATTCATAATATTCATCATTACATACAATAAAAAAATCGAACACAATAAATGAGTGAGATTAGGTACTCAATAAGGGTATTCAATATATTAAAATCTAATATAGACATAAAAAATTATGATAGGTTAATAAAACATTCCATTAAAACAAAAACATGAGCCTAAAATTGAAGGAATAAATGTTTTTCTCATAATTCCATATAAATAATTAGAGGGAAATTAATATTAACCATATATGTCATACAAGTCGAGTAATCACGTGGAATATCAATTACTTGTAACATAATGATAGAATGCCTAATGTCGGTCATAATAAAAATACTGATAAGTGTTTAGCTAAGACACTATATATAATTGGGTAAAATCCAATTGACTTTTTCTCATGAGATTTATAGATTAATAAAGGTTCAATAGAAAGCCACACCCATATCATATTATGTCAAATTATTTCAACATATTAATATAGTAAAAAAGCAACATATACATATAAAATGTAAATAATATACCCAAAGTATTAATTATAATCTCTAACCATTCCAATTAATATTTTGAATAGTATTAAAATAGTACATCCATAGTCAAACAAATAATAAAACATCTAGTAAAATATGGTAGATGATATCATAAAATATTAATATAAATTGAGATTAGCATGCAATGATGTTGTTGAAATATTTGAAAATACTCAAATAAAATCATCTATAATTCATGAGAGAAATACATCTTTTTAATTTGAAATGAATCATTCTATTATAAAATCATTTGTATTTGAATTATAATCAGATTATAAGCATGTATATCCGAGAAAAGAAAAGGAGACGAAAATTAAATTATGTTGGAGGAATAAATGATGTCCAGATTAGGTGAAATCATGTAAGATGAGTTTTAAGAGACATTATAAATGGTCCACATCAGTGCAGTTTCAGAGAAAATATGAAATAATCCTTAAAGCAGAAAAAGGATAAATTGATTAAATAATTGTAGAAAGGGATAATTTAGTTTTTCATGATATGAAGATTGATTTTTAAAAAATTGGTATCATGAAAAGGATTATGGTGTGTACATGAAAATGTGATAAAAATTCGAAATACCATTTAATCGTGAATGCTTATTGGGAGGAATTGAAAATGGAACCTTATAAAACATTTATTTCCCATTAAAGAAGGAATAAATGATATTGATACATGATTTCAAAAAATATAAACATAATATATAATAAATATATAAAAATATATAAGGATGACATTAGGGTAAAGAGAAATAAAGTATAACCTACATGAAAAATAGAGGTTTGAGTGGAATCCCATATTTTATATAGGAAAGGGTTCCTCACTCGTACATAATATACTTGGTAATAAAGTTTTATTTATTAATAATGTATTTAATAATATATAAAATCTTTATATTTTAGTATACATTTCCTACGTAAATTTATGGAATTTATTATTAGTTATAAAATAGAATTTACGCGTATGTGAGTGGTGATTTCGTTGGTTTTCTTGATTGGTTTACATAAGCAGGGAATATAAATACATAATTAGAATAATATGTTATAATTGAAATTAAAAAATATTAAATAGTCCTAGATTTAATTTTTTTCCTTTATTTGGGGATTAATCAGTTGATAAAACATTAATGATAATTTATTAGATTATTTTGGAGGTTTTTTATTAGCATGAAAATGTTTTCTCTTATTAATCAATATAATGGATATATAATGAATCAAGAATAATATATAAATTATAAAATGTATAAAAAATTATTTTCAGCCATTATTCTTGTTTTGTAACATTACAAGAATGCAGTAACGGAAAATGAAGTTTCATAATCAATGATTGGAGTAAATAGCTACATCACATATGATGTTTTCCTTTTTAGAATAGAAGGCTGTAGAGAAGGGTTGTGATGACGGATCATACACTAATAGAATAATATTATAGTGCACATAATATATTACCATTATAATTCATGTTCGAAAAAATGTGGTATGGATAGGATAAGATGAAATGAAATTTAATGAAACTGAAAGAGAGAAAAAAATAATTTACCTCTTGAAATATTCTCCTTGAGAATGTCTTTAAAAAAATTGAAATGGTATTTTAGGTGAGACCAAAAATATCAGATCGTTGGGTGAGTTTGAGAAAAAAATGGGATGAAATTTGACATGATTCCAGGCTGTAGTGGTGTGAGGAGAAGTGGTGGTGAGGGGTGGTATATATAGTATAGGAGAGGGTTGTTTTATGATTAGTTTAATCATTGGTATATTATTTTTTCACAACACAGTGAATAGTTTTCGAATTATCCCAAAAAATATTAAATAATGAATATATTTTTGTTATAATGGTTCTTACATCCTTCACGACTCATGTACTAGTTATTTATCTTATAATGTATATATAATTTGATTTATCGTATTTCACTATTCATAAAAAATTCAACTATTTCAGGAAACATCAACTAAAATATTACATAGCAATGGATTTAATTGAGGAATTCAATATTGGACTCCATTTAATGAATTGATTTTCTAAATTTAATAAAATTGATTATAAACTAAAATAATCATTTATTCGAAAAAGTACAAATTTTTGCAACTATAACTGATTTTATAACACATTTAATAATTAATTATGGTCTCAAAAAATTATTTTATAAACAATAGTCAACTAAATATAATTTTATAAATAATTTTTGTGAATATAAATATTATTTGAAATCAATATTTTAATCATAAGATTATATGTAAATATTTCTGATTCACAAAATAACAATAATTAATTTATAACTTTTAACACATTTTTTTAATTTTTCCATTATTTAAATTTACCACATTTACATTCATAACATACCAATTGTTTTTTGAATTCATAGGTTATGAAACAAAATGTATCAAATATATTTTATTTTATGAGAGGGATACAATAATATATTGGAGTAGTATAGATATTATTACACTAAACCGGAAAAAATAAGGGAATTTCATACACAAACAACATCAAAGAACAATTCATCAAATAATTAACTAATGGGTAATATTCCAAATGTTACATGATTAATGTAGCATTATATTTTACACTAAAGTAATGAGACAATTTATTTTCTTTAATATAATGGTAATGAATCATGCTATCAAAATCATTGACTAATTATAACAATCTCTTCTATCACGTATTCAATTCTATCTTACTAAATATATCTTTAAATAATTTGTGATCAATATATATTTCACAATTAACTCACTATGAATGATGAATCCAAATTTTGAATTCAAAAACAACTACAACTAATTCCTAATCATGTGTCAGGTAATTTAAATCATGAGGATTCAACTTACGTGATGAAGAATTCAATTTTCTAGTGATTCTGAATAAGGAAACTATCAATTCCATTCAGTAAATCATCACTATCGATAAAACATTAACAATTATTGGATTATCAGTCCAATAATAGTTCATTTATGAAAAAAAATTTAGTTCCAAAAAATATTCACCTAATTATTTTTTCTAATTGAATATAAATCCATTATATGTGAACAATTTTAATGGGCCAGATAACCAAGAAATTTTTTCAACAAATCATCAGTAAAACCCCCTAGATCCTTGAAGACTATTAATCATCATGAAATTAGTAGTTCTTGAACATTACTAAAAACATTTTTTAGATGGTTCATTAGTTATTTCATATTTAGAAACAATATGTCCAAGAAATGAAATTTGAATCACCCAAAAATGACTCTTACAAAAATTTCCTTGTAGATTCATTTATTTGAAGGTTTGAGAAATAATCATTACTTACTTTCCATATTCATAATGGATTTTATAATATAAAAAATATCATCGATGAACATAAAATAACTGAAGATATACTTTATTCATAAGATTCATTAATAAAACATTTGAATTAAATAACACAATATGCATAACCACAAAATAATATTTACTATATATCATCTGAAACGTTGTCTTTCGAGTGTCATCGACCTGCATCGTCAAATGGGGATAACTGGAATTCAAATCCATCATAAAAAATACTAAGATCCATGGAGCTGATCAAACCAAAAATTTATATGTTCCAAATAATACTTATAATTTATCTATATTTGATTCAATGTGTCTAAAATAAATAAAATTATCATGGTACCATATTTCTTTACCATTAATAAATTAGGATAACCTCATTGTGAAGTGATAGGATGAATGAAATTGTCACGAACCAGCCCGGGTCATCCCTGAACCGGTCACCCGAGCCGATCCTCGACAAATCTCGAGGGGCATTCTTGATCCCTCTGGAATGGAAACTACTGTCGTGCATCATGTTTCAATCGTTTGGAACGATTTAGCCCAAAAAAACCAGGATCTGTAAAAGAAAAACAAATAAACAAAATAGAAAACACTAACATCAGAAATAAAACTACATAACAACCATTCCTCCACGTGACCTCGCGGTCACCACCCAACAAACCACCAGCGTCGATCCATCACTGAGAGACACAAATCTGGAAAACCTGAACACAAGGAACCTTCAACAGAAATGGTAAAATATAGGCGTGAGTACAAAAAGTACTCAGTAGGTGAGCCCAACAACAAATCCCAAAGCACTTCCAGTAAATAAAGAATCTACAAATTCCTGGTTTGAACTACAATGTATAAATGTAAGATTTCATATTGATTCACTTGAAAATAAAAACACGAGACATTACCCTTATTCTTTTTCAAAAGTTGAATTACTTTTATTTGTGCCAAGATCATTCTAAAAGAGAATGAAGTCTTACATTTTCAATTTTTTTACACAAAGAAAATAACACATTTCCATTTGAAAACCATTTTCAGAAAGTATAGCAGTATAAGCTGTAAATAACAACAGAATGTAAACAAGAAAAGAACATCAAGTAATCATGGGTGATCCTAAACATCCCTAGAAAACCCCTGGACGAACTCGGGTTCAGACTACCTGCCGGCATGGTACTCCACAGTGAATAACCAACTGGCCACCCTAACAGCCAACCAGTGGCACGCCCCACAAGGCCTACCTACCAAGGGGGGACTAACCCGTCTAATCGGGGTTCGCCAGCAACTGTCACCCGATTCTCTAAAAGACGCCCAGGAACCCACGGTGGTTTTAATAATACTATGTAAGTGGGAGGCCCTCGCACGTGTGACTCACCTCATCGTACTTTCTAACCCCTTAAACAGACACCGCTACATGACAACCTTCAAAGGGAAGTCCCCCTGTAGAGATTTCATATAAGTATGAATCTATATTTATATATAATCACTTCACATTCCATAATGTTCCAATCAGGCCTCATAAACAATTTAATACCAAAACATTTCCAATAGACGCAACACACGCAATCACGTTGAAAACCAACACACACTTAGAACCTCATTTAAGAAACTCAAATCATCATTTTAGAACTGAAATGCATTGGTGTCCCAAGTAAAACCATTTTCCAATATCCTAATGCATGACACTTTTATCAAGAGCCAAACGGGCCATTAATATTTTTTTTGAAGGAATGAAGTCTCTCGAATGAAATCCAAAATTTTATTCATGCGTCAATGGAAAAAAAATTGACCATCAGAAGATCCACACTTGATGTTTCCAAAAACAAGATTAAAGGCCAAACAATCATTTTCTCTATTCAAGGTTTTTAGAGAACATCATTTTCCAAAAACAATACACCATCCATTTTACACACACCAAAACCATTTACAATCACACTCCAACATGTCTTGAACATTTAAAAAAGAACTCATTTAGCCATATCACTAAAAAATCACAAAATTAAGTCCAAGAAAAATGCTTCCAGTGCAATGCAAGAATTAAACAGATTTCATTTTCCACAGGTCACCGCACTAAGCATTACTATTTAATACAACTTTAAATTTTCAGAAATTCAATAAATAGACAAGGAATAAATAAATTCTAAAGTTAAAGGCATGTGCAGTGGGAGAAAACCTATTTCGACTTGAATTCCAAACATGATGACGTCACCCGCTTCACGCTTGCGCACAAAAACCTGCAAGCCGACGACTCAGCGCAGACCTATGCAAAAGCCAAAAATAACAAGGGACTCAGAAACATAAAAATATATTGACCTATAATTATCCAAACAAACAAACAAAGCAAACCTCACCTCAATGCGGAGGTATTATCAAACAGCAGGGTGCGAGTGGGGTTCATCGGGGCTGCGGGACCCGTAATGGGAGGCCGGGACAACGCCGGCAAGTCGCGGGCTAGCCGGAACGACGTCGCCAGGCCGTGTCTTGGCCGGAATAGCACTGACAGGGCATGCGCAAGCCACTATGACTCCAGCAGTGTGTGTAATGTCCGGGACAATGCCGACAGGGGCGGCACCGGCAATCACGACGCCGACAAGGGTGGGGCGACACCGGCAGGGGCGGCGCCGGCAAGGGCGGCGGCCGGCGACTGAGATCCTGTGGGAGGCGTAGCGGCGCACTGCTACATGCGGGGAACGGAGGCGGCTGTCTGGGATACGACGGGAGGGTAGCAGCGCGGGGCGGCGCCGCGCGACAGAGGGAGCAGGCCGGGAGGGTGTCCGCGGGAGCGGTGGCTGTTCGGCATCGGGGAAGCGACTAGGATGGTGCAGGGTGGAGACGGTAGGCCGACCGGGAAGGCGCAGGGTGGAGACGGGAGGCCGTCCAGCGGCGGTTTGCAAGGGGAGGCGACAGGGAACGGCGCTGCACTGCAGGTGCGCAGCGCGCCGTAGGAAAAAAACGCGGGGGGGGGGGGGGGGGGGATGCCGCAGCGCTCCCCTTAGGGTTTCAACACATAAATATATAATTTTTTCTTTTACATTAAATCATATTGATAATAACAAATTGTTAATAACAAATTATTATTATTATTATTATTATTATTATTCAAATAGTAATAATAATATAAAAATAATCAAAATTAATATAAAATAACCATTTAATAATAACGCAAGCCAAACAAAACTAAAATAATAAAAATAATATATATATATATATATAAAGTAGAGAACTTGCCCGACACCCGGGCCATCTACGTGGCGACCGCCAACCGCGCGGTGGCCGCACAGAGCTCCGAAACCTAGAAAAAGCATTAAACAAAAAATATTTAATCCGGGGCACAGCGCGGACACTCAGAACCAAAAAGATAATAAAAATAAAATAAATAGAAATGGAGGTTGTAAAAATTCTCCCCACCACAGAAACTTTCAACCCCCAGAAAGTCGCCCAGCCGAATGATGGACCAAACAAGAATCCGTGCCCAAATAAAACTAGAAGAAACCACCGCATAAGGGAATATGAGAACACGAGAGGTTAATCCCCACCACAAGAACTCAACTAGTGTGGAAAACTTAACACCCAAACATACCACCATTGGAGGGGGCGACACGGGAACTCCCAAAAAAACCAGACTAAGTTCCCTAGCACGATTAAACAGCACCTCCACTAAAACCTAGAACTCTTGACCAAGACCAAACACTCCAAACACTAGGGGAAAACCTTCGAGCAGAACATACCCCAAGTAGTTAACCTAAGCACAACCACAAGCATTGGCTCTTTCATAGGAACATACATCTCCAAATGAACATAGCTAAACTGAAATTAACCAACGCAGAGTTCAAACTCAAATTTACGGAAAACACATGATCTAGAACACCAAAATCAGACAAACAAGACTGCTTGGATTACAAATGAACATACTCATCCTAACTTCACGACGACACATTGAACCTATGAAAACAGCAAAACCTTAACAGTGGAAGAACGAGAATGCAAGGACCACTAATGCTTTGTTGCCAACACCGAACAGAAAACCCGAAATGAGGCTTCACACCCCCATGAACTTCGGACTGTGCACGAGCTTCACCCTGAGACTTGTGGCTAGGGCTCTGATGGATGAAGCACCTCCTGCCTCACAGTCGGGCACTGACATTCTCTGATAACACCATCCTCTTTAAGTGACGCTTCCTGCAAAACATCTCTAGATGATCCTGACACCTGCAATGATGACACTTCTTCAGAGGTGTGTGGCATGATGACATTGTGTGCCCAAACGTTCATACTAACGGTACACCATTAGACGGTCCGATGAATTGTTATCCAGAGCCACTATAGAGGACTCTTTGGAAATAGATCCTTCTGACACACTCTGCTCGTCAGATGGGAGACCTTCAAGAGCAACTAGATACAGTGGATTTCCAACCATCTGCGCTGCGGGGACCAACTCGGCTAAAAACACCTCATGCACCAACTTCTCAAAAGATTGTCCCAAAAAGGAAGAACTATCTCCTTGATTTCTGGATGAAGACACCCGTTGAAGGGAGGAGTCTTAATCATATCCTACGATGTTGTCTCTGAAATAGGGATACATGATCCATGAAATTATTAACACCCGCTTTCACATCTGTTGGTCATGTCAAACACACATGAGCTCTAACATCTTCTTCATATTCCCCTTTTTAAGTATAAACCATCAGACGAAGACAGTTCCAGAGAAAACCCTAGTCATCGGAACTTATCATGATGGCAGGGCGAACCACTCTCACTCGTCCAAAGTTGGACCTTCGAACCGACTCAAAACAGCTTGCAGTCAAACAGCGTCGGGAGTTCCCAATACCCCGAGGACGCGCTCGACCCCATCAATCCATTGGACTATCTCTAACAGGCTCCAATCACCATGAATGACATACAACGTCTGAGAAAGACCAAAAACTGGGCACGAAACATCAAAATTCTAGGGACCTTTCTGGGTGGCATTTCTGAACAACATATACAACACTAAGCCGAAACCGATATCAATCAAGCAACATCAATAAATCATCATCATCAAAAACAACCAGCTCAAAACAAACCAAACAACCACAAACACAACCCAGAATTTCCTGTTCAAAATTTCCGTTTCATTTTAGATTCCAAAACCACTACTTTTATTTATATATTTCAAACCCTCTTTCTTTAAAAACCACATTCCAAACACCAATCAACTTTCAAATCAAAATCACATTCCAAAACCATTTCCCCAATTTAAAGAACAATTTAAAAAACAAGGCCAAGCCTTTAATTTCAAATAAACACTCAGGTAATCTTATGACACGTTGCACATGTCGTTTTCCACATTCCATTCATACGATCATCAACATGCACTTCTCATGCATTCTCACACATGTGAAAACGTTCACAAATAGGACATCAGGTTTCTACCCAAACCATTCTCGACCAAATCAAAGCAAACAACAGAATTCCAAATCAAAAGAATCTAATTTTTTAAAACCCATTTCATACATTTAAAGTAATTTAAAAGAAATCAGTACCATTTTCAAAAACACTTTTTCATTTCCATCAAAGCACATACACCAACCAGAACAAAAACAACACTGAAATTGCATCAAACACCGAAGTGAGGGACTAATAGTCACGCCTAACCTCGCGACATCTTAGTGGGAAATGTCCCAAGTAATCTTCGACCACTAGGAGGAATTCAAACCATGTACCTGGACTCCACATGGGTCACTAATCCATGTGAAATCATGATATAACATCGGCTTGTATCCTATCATCCCTCGATCCAAAACAAACCAGAAAAAGACAAAGACATAATTCTCGGACTACCCCTGGAAACTCGAGGTGTGTAATGGGTGAGGGTTCATGACGTCCTTCCCGTACCTACCTCTCGAGTCCCGACATTCCTAATCTCCACATACCGGACAACCCAAATAACAAGAACCACCTCTGATTCCATTTTTTCATGAACCATCCCGGGTCAACCCTGAAACGATTACCCAAGCCGGTCCGCGGAAAGTCCCGAGGGGCGTTCCCAATCCCCCCGGGATGGCAACTAGTGTCGGGCATCAGGTTTTAATCCTTGGGAATGATTTAGCCCAAAAAAAACAGGATCTTTAAAAAACAAAAAAAAAACAAAAAAAACAAACAACACTAACAACAGAAATAAAACTACACAACAACCATACCACCACGTGACCTCGCGGTCACCACCCAACTAAACACCAGCATCGCTCCAACACTGAGCGACTCAAATCAGGAAAACCTAAACACAAGGAACCTTCAAATGAAATGGTAAAAGATAGGCGTGAGTACAAAATAGTACTCAGTAGGTGAGCCCAAAAACAAATCCCAAAGCACTGTAAGTAAATAAAGAATCTACAAATTCCAGGTTTGAACTACAATGTATAAAAATAAGCATTCATAATGTTTCACTTGAAAATAAAAACACGAGACATTACCCTTATTCTTCATCAAATGTTGAATTCCTTTCATTGGTGCCAAATTCATTCTAAAATAGAATGAAGTGTTACATTTTCAATTTTTTTACACAAAGAGAATAACACATTTCCATTTGAAATCAATTTTCACAAAGTATAATATTATAAGCTATAAAGAACAACTGAAAGTAAACAAGAAAAGTACATCAAGTAACCATGGGTGATCCTAAACATCTCTAGAAAACCCCTGGATGTACTAGGGTTCAGACTACCTTCCGGCATGGTACTATACAGTCAATAACCAACTGGCCTCCCCAACAGCCAACCAGTGGCACGCCCCACAAGGCCTACCTACCAAGGGGGGACTAACCCGTCTAATCGGGGTTAGCCAGCAACCGTCACTCAATTCTCTAAATGATGCCCAGGAACCCATGGTGGTTTTAATAATACTATATAAGTGGGAGGCCCTCGCACGCGTTACTCACCTCACAAAACTTTCCAACCCCTTACGCAGACATCGCTACACGACCACCCTCAAAGGGAAGTCCCCATGTAGAGATGCCTAATATGTATGTATCTATATTTATATTTAATCACTTCAAATTCCATAATGATCCAACCGGGCATCAGAAACCATTTAATACCAAAACATTTTCGACAGACGAAACACACGCCATCACGTTGAAAACCAGTACACACTTAGAACCTCATTTAAGAAACTCAAATCAGCATTTTAGAACTGAAATGCATTGGTGTCACAAGTAAAACCATCTTCCAATATCCTAATGTATGACACTTTTATCAAGAGCCAAATGGGCATTTAATCATTTTTTTGAAGGATCGTTGTCTCTCAAATGAAATCCAAAATTTTATTCATGCGTCAAAGGAAAACATTTTTCAACAACAAAAGATCAACACTTGATGTTTCCAAAAATCATGTTTAATGGCCAAATGAGCATTTTCTCTAGTCAATGTTTTAAGAGAACATCATTTCCTATAAACAATACACCTGCCATTTTACACACACAAAAACAATTTCCAATCAAACATCAACATGTCTTGCACATTTCAAAAAGAACTCATTTAACCATATCACTAGAAAACCACACAATTAAGTCCAAGAAAAATGCTTCCAGTGCAATGTAAGAATTAAAAAGATTTCATTTTTAGCAGGTCACCGCACTAAGCATTACTATTTAATAATACATTAAATTTATTGAAATTCAATAAAAAAGACAAGGAATAAATTAATTATAATGTTAATGCAAAGTGCAGTGGGAGAAAACCTACTTCGACTTGCTATCCAAACATGACGACGTGACCCGCTTCGTGCTTGTGCACAAAAACTGCAACCGACAACTCGGTGCAGACCGTTGCAAAACACAAAAATAACAAGCGACTTAGAAACATAATAAAATATTGACCTAAAATTTTCCAAACAAATGAACAACGCAATCCTTACCTCAGTGCGGAGGTATTCTCAACCTGCATGGTCTGAGTGGGGTTCATCGGGGCCACGAGACCCACAACGGGAGGCCGACCCAACGACGGCAACGCGCAGGCCGGCCAGAACGATGCCGCCAGGCCGTGTGCTAGCCTGAACGGCACCGATAGGGCGCGCGTAAGCCAAGACAATGCCGCCAGGGCGCGGAATGTCCGGGACGATGCCGACAAGCACGACGCCGGCAAGGGCGGCGCGACACCGGCAGGGGCGGCGCCGGCAAGCGCAGCGCCGGCAAGGGTGGCAGCCGTTGACCGAAATCTGGCGGGAGGTGCGGCGGTGCGCCGCTATAGGCGGGGATCAGAGGCGTCTGGCCGGGATTCAGCGGGACGGTAGCTTCGCGGGGCGGTGTCACGCGACGGAGGGAGCAGGACGAGAGGGCATCCACAAGAGCGACATCGCCCAACGGAGAGAGCACGCTGGGGGGGCGTCCGCAGGAGTGGTGGCTGTGCGGCATCGGGGAGGCGATTGGGAGGGTGTGGGGCGGAGAAGGTAGGCCGGCAGGGAGGGCACGAGGCGGAGACTGGAGGCTGGCTGATGGCAGTTTGCAAGGGGAGGCGGCAGGGAGCGTCGATGTGCTGCATGTCCGCAGCACACCGCAGGGAAAAAAGGGGGGTCAGCAACACTCCCCCTAGGGGTTCAACACATAAATATTTTTTTTCTTTTAAATTAAAAGAAATTGATAATAACAAATTAATAATAATAATTATTATTATTATTATTATTATTATTAAATATTAATAATAATATAACAATAAACAAAATTAATAAAAAATAACCATTTAATAATAATGCATGCCAAATCAAATTAAAATAATAATAATAAATAATTATATATAAATAAAAAAAGGAGAGCACTTTCCCGACACCCGGGCCAACAATGCGGCGACCGCCAACCGCGTGGCGACAACACACGGGTCCGAAACCCAGAAAAAGCATCAAACGACAAATATTTAATCCAGGGCGCAGCCCGGACCACGACGCTGACACTCATAACCAAGAAATAATAAAAATAAAATAAATAGAAACGACAGTTGTGACAGAAATTGTTTTTATGAAATTCTTGTAACTGGGTTTTCAATTCTGCCAAATCTTTTTGATCCATTAGATTATGGGGTTTGGATATAGGTATAGCGTCATGATCTAAAGCAATATTATATTCAAATTACCTATTTGGAACACCATTCAAAAATTCATCAATAAAAACATCTGTAAATTCATTCTGTAATGGGATGTGAAAAATCATAAGTATTTCTTTATTTTCTACTACATGAGATAGATAAATATCAATTACATATTTAATCCATCTCTTATAATATTTTTATGTTATAAATTATATGATGTAATTGAATAAAAATTTATTTCCCTTGAAATACAATTTTTCATGACAAACTTACTGCCATTCCATACCCAAAATATTATCAATATCCCCTGGGGAATGTTCAAAAGTATTTTGAGGGATGACGATCCCACAAATGAAAATAATAATATTTTTATAAATCTTGTATTTCTTAATACCATCACATACAGTTTTATCCAAATATTCTATATCACATTCACTAGTTGATATTTATAATTAATGTAGAAACATCTCTGAAATGAATGAATCTAAAGATCAAGTGTCAAAATAAATATTAGTATAATTAGAATAATTCTATAATATACATGTCACAATATCTTTTTTGGACATAAATCAACTACAGTAGTTTAAAAAGATCTTTCCATACTTTTTAACTTTGATATTTTCGGCTTCTAACATATTTAATCATCTTGAGACACACATTATCAAAACACCCTAACTCATTGAAACTAAAAAATTTAACCATTGGGTTTTCATTATTTTTATGATCACCACCCCTTCAATAATGAGTGATATTACCAATCATACCTCATTGTAATCACTTCCATGATTTCTAAAGACATTCTCTAGTATTATTTTTACCACACTTTTCTATAGATGAGAATTTTGTTTTCTTACCTGTAATCTACATTGATGAATTATTTCTCATTGACTACTAACAATCCCACTTTGATTTCATGTTCCCATGTGACATTTGATCATAAAAAACACTATTTATACCTTCTCATGGCATCAAACATGTTTCTTATTTAATTTTAACTCTTAATATGACAATAACCACTGATCTATTGGATTTAATCCTGAGTAAAATATATTTATCTTACTATCAAGACATAGTATAAAATATGAGATGTACCATGGAATATGTGGGAAATTTTCTTCATATGTAGACATTGATTCATACTCCTTTGACAATTCAAATATTAATTTTTCTATCCTATGTTGAACATTCTTTTGAATACGTTTCTCAAGGATGTTATTTTTAAATTCATCCCATTCCATTTCATAAATCTCTTTACATACTCTGTTATCATTAAGAATTTACCACCACTTATCATCTTCATAATAAAAATTACAATACTAAAGATTTACCTATTCGTTATCCAAACAACCTATGACATTTAATATAATTTCCATGGATTTAATCTTCCATTCAGCTATCATGGGGTCATATGATAATATGAATTATGGGGGATGTAGTTTCATGAAATGCTCCCCTATTTTCATATTCCTATACAGTAGATCACGATCCACTCTTGAATGGACACCACCATTATTTATTGCTTCTGTCAACTGAGCCATCACAACAAAAAACTACTCACTTCCATTTCCAACTATTTCAGGATATTGATTCGGTATAATATTTTTTATCTTTTCATTATAAAAACATCATCCTTATTTCCTATACATAAAATAATTTTTAAAAGACTTATTTTAATGAAGAAACATGGTAATAATATAAAACTATAACAATTTGACTTGAAAATAATGTAAAGTATTTTAACATATTGTTATTTTTAAAACCATAACCTCTAAATTTGTTTTAAATTGAAAATTGATTAAAACTAAAAGTCCCAAATCATTAACATTTCATCAATTGAGTATTATTCAGTAAAAATAATCTTCGCACATTGATGATCATATTAGGTTTAGTGTTTTAGTGAATTATTCCATATTTATTACATACCAACTCAAATATTACAATATAGACATGTATACTAAATATCTATTTTTCACAAAATAATAACTTTTTCAAATGAATAATTGATTCTTTTCATGTTATATCATGAAATGTTTTCTGTTCATCTCATCCTTGTCTCGATAATAGCGCAAATAGCATGAATTGTTTTTAAAAAATTAGGATGTGTAAAAAAGTCCAAGTAAGGGATACTCAAATAATGAAAATTGTATGACTAGTGATAACATCGAAACCCATGAATCATGATAAAAATGTAATATATTCCACCAGTAATAAGTATAAAATAATTTACATTGAAATTAATCTCATTTCATACCCTTATTGTAATTATAAGATTACCATAAAACCAAAACAAATATTGATAACCCATAAATATAACTTTATACACAATTATAATCAAATAGAATAACCATGAGGAAAAATTCAAAAGATTTAAATCTTAAAAATTAAATATATATATATATATGGTCAACATTCATACAAAATGAATTATACTGATATTTCAGACCCACAAATCATTATATTACCACATAATTACTCATCACTTGTTTATCACGTAACCACATATAAAATGTCCATGTACTATTATATTATAAAACATATTAAAGCTTAAAATTTCAACATCTCTATATTAAAATGTCAATTACACTAATAAGAAAATATTTCATGTCATTCAAATAATAATTTCATTTTATAAACCAATTTAATACATTTTTATAGATAATTTTAAATCAAAGTGTCCATTAACATTTTAAATAATTTCAATATTAATCTCCAAGAAATAATAACATCTAAAAACATTAAATAACAAGAGAATAAATAAATTCATGAAATGAAATTTCATAAGGGCTATATATAAACCTTTTAATAGAAGGACATTTTTAAATATTAAGATATTCATCAATTAATGATGATTGAGATGGTGTCCCTTAACATGAAATCAACTCGGAATGTACAACCCTAGTATTCCTATATAATTACCATAAGTTAATTAAAAAAATCATTGAGAACATTATTCATGTTTATTATAAAATAAATATAATCTATTACCTTATTATATGAATTAATTAATTATTTAAGTTATCATTATATGTTTGGGTGACATTTAGTACATAAGTCCAATATTATTTCAGTATGATATCTATAGTCAAAATTGACCATTTGTCCATCATATACAAAATAATTTTCCTTAATGAATAATCAATTTTAATTCTAAATTATAATATTAAATCCATCTCTTAAATATGATTATGTAAAATTAACTGTGTTACCATCATGGAGATGGATAGTCATACATACACATGTGTACAATTTCCATTTTTCAATAATCATTATAGGAAGATGTTTAGTATTATTTTATCATTAAACAATTATCATAAAATTGTTATTACAATATTAATGATTTAACTATAATTCTATATATCAATCATTTTAGTTGTGGATTAAAAAATCCTACCACATTGCTGAGGTGATAGTTCACACGTATTCATGAATGACGTTATCATTTTCATGTTTATCAAAAGGTAAAAAGATAAATGATATATCCTTGATTAAAAATTAAAAATATGTCCTGAATATCATATATAAACATCAATTAAATTATTAAAATTTTTCTAAAATAATATTTATATAAAATGAATTATAAATGTTTGTGAGGTGATATTATGTTATACAGACTATTGATAAATTTTTTACAAAACACAAAATTTAAAAAAAAAATCATTTTCATTGGAGAATATCCTATTATTAACACCTTAACACCTCTTAGGTGAGTATTCCTTCATAACTATAATCTCTATAATTGGGGAGGGATTTTAGGAATGGATTTTTATTATTCTTAGATAATCCAAAATTGGGTTTTAAGTGTGAGTAATATAGAGGATGATATTGACTTTTATAAGAGAAGTGAGGGGAACACTTATAATAACTTCAAAATATTAAATTAATATAAAATATTTATATATTTAAGATGGCTCCAAATAGATGTATTTTGAACAAAATTATGATTCTGTGTTAAAAAACATTAATCTAATGAATTTTATAATGTTTTTTAAGTTTTCTTGTCCACATATTTTGGATTTGACCCTTATTTAACCCTATTAAATATTAATGTGATACCATATAATCTATAACATGAGGGTAAATATTATTAATATTAAATTATAAAATAGTAATAAACGAGACAATAATGAATTTTTAATCCTTATCATAATCATTTGGTTGAATTTTATATTTTTATAAATTTTATATCATTCAATAAAATATTTCTAATTTTAAAATATCATTATTGTCAATATTGACACAATTAATACTTGTATTATTAAAAATATAATAATAACATAGTATATTCAAAAAATATTCTTTTAAATCATCAATAACATGTCAATTTCATCTAAAAGATTTTTAAATTACATTAACTTTCTCAAAGGGTATTTGTTTAATATTCTTAATATCATTTATTTGATTTTTTATTTAATGAAAAACTTATTGAATCATTTTTGTGAAAGCATATAATTTAATTATTTATTCACTAAAATTAGAAATAAAAATCAATTATGATGTTAAAAATTTATATTTCAAAATATTATTTATATATTATTATATATTCCTTATAACCATATATAAAAAATGATATAGTTATTAATACATAAGTATGGCATCATTGACTTATCATTAAAAATAAAATACTATAATGGGATTGAAGTCATCCATTTGGCCTCCAGAGGTCATAAAACCAGTCCATTTATTATTATTTTTTGATAATAACTGATAAAATTAAATTTGGATAGGTCTCAGTGTAATTTTATAATATTTATAATTTCATATTTAACATTAACTAACTAATTTACCTATATCCATGTTATGAAAAAATTACTCAAGTTACTATTTATAATGTCCAAAAATAAAAAGGGTATATTTAAGAAATTTTTAATTTATGATTATTGATATTGAATACAATTTTAAAAAATCTAAATATAAAATTGGATAAAATTAATAAAAAATTAATCCCATTGACGGATCGAGAAAATGATATTTTAATGTACAATGATCGAAAGTTCGCAATTATTATATATCCAATTTCATTGTGAAGTTGATTTAAATTAAATTATTTTGATTAAATGATATAAATTTGATATAACTATACTTTAAAACTAGTTAAAAATATAAATAGACCATATAATTATTTTATATGAAAATGTTGTTTTCTATTTCCAAACAGTATATTCAACTATTAATCTACATAAAATTTTTATGAAAAATACCTAAATTTCACCCATAGTTTATTTTGAAATTCAACTTTCAGAGAAGAAGATTATTTGGTCACATAGAGTTTGATAATGTTTCATTAATTATATTTAAAAATTCTGATCCATCAAAAAAAGGTTAAATTACAATTTAGATAAAATACAATTCTTAACAGTAATACTTGTTTTGGAGTATACGATATTGAACATAGTGTTCTTTTTAATAAAACATTAATGTTTAATTAGTTCATATTAAATTATATGGAATTATATTATTCTATAATAAATTCTTTTTAATAATATTCTACCATATTGGAAATTTTGAACTTTAAATTTTATTCATTTATTTAATAACTGTGATGTATTTCTTTAATTTCATTTTCAGATTACCATGTCACATCTTCAACCATAATGTATTTTTATAAAACTATTTCCTAGTGAATCACCTTATAATTTGTCACATTATCTCTCAAATCCAGAAACTGAACTGGTTATATCATATAATTAAGAATATATTTCAACTAATCTACTTTAGGGGTTAAATCATTAAATGAATATGGAACATACTTCTTTAGCACTAAAATAAAAAAAAGTTGTCTATCTGTGAAAAACTCAGAGGCAATTCCACTATGTAGAATACTAATACAACTTTCTCTAGGATTTCATAGGATCCAATAATCTTTGGAAATATATACCCCATCTTACCAAAATGAATCACAAATTTCTATTGATAAAAGTTTATACACAAATGACCACCTACCTCAAAATAATGATCATTCCTTTAGATATCCATATAAAATTTCTACCCATGCTAGCTTGTAATCATTTGTATCTGAATGAATTAAAATTTCTTTGTTATTCCCTCCACTAACTCTAGTCACCCAAACATCGTTTCCCCAATATCATCCCAAAATAATGATTTTAAACAACGCTTTCAATATAATTCCCCAAATAGATCAGTATGTATACTGTAATGAAAACTATTATTATCAGAAAACCAACCAAATAAAAATGATGACACCATATTGTAGAGACCCGAATCTTGACGTACATGGACATTAAATTAATTTTTCGGAATTCCTAATACATAAAAAAACAGACACAAAATGCCCGCAATAGTTTAGTGTCTTTGGAAACTCAGAACATAAACTTCTAATCATGTTGAAGTATCCTCAACATCTCCCATAAAGATCATCCAATATTTTTTCCTTACCTAAAACCTTTCCTTATTTGCTGGAGAAAAGAAAACATAAAAAGTGTGATCTTAAATGCTCAGTAAGGGTAATCATGGGTAAAATAAAATAAATCATATACATTTGAACATAAAAACATGAACATAATGTTTCAACATCGGAATCTTGAGAAATGACATAAAACATGGAAGTACGTAAGGAATAGATCATAAAAGAACATCAATCATGATAAAATAGCATGGGAATAAAACATGTAATTGTGGAAACCCTTAAGCACGTGATATTATTTCCATAGTATACAAGGCATTGCTTCCAAGACCATCTTAGTGGACAAAGTCCCATTCTGAATCGAGTTCACTCCTCGTTTCAGTCCTGTAACGCTGAACCATATTAACTTACCATTCCATCCATGTCTATCTCATGATATATAAATCATTACCCAATTCATTGTAGGGAGATATAGGTCCCACCGATCTCATAATGAAATCATTCTTACTTGTGCCACAAATAAACATACATCGTTCATAATAACCCAATGAATAAAATGGGTGTCATAAACATCATCCCGTCATCACATAATCCATATAAAAGAAATGGATATCATTTCAAAATAAGAAAAGTGAAATAATGTAAATCATAGAGACATTATACTTGAAACATACACATATGAAATAATGTAATCTTATATGGAAAATGGTTTTTATAAAACACTTGAAATGAATTCTTAAGGAAAATATCCATTCTTCTTCAAAATCAATTTCTTTTCACAAAACGTCATGCAATTTTTTAAAAAAAGAGATTTGTTGAAAATAGTAATGAAATATTTTGGAGGAAGCTTTAGGAAAATAAGGATTTATAAACCTGTAAAAATCCTTTCATGTCGTATAAGATAAAAAAACATTCTTCTCATACTTTTTCCGTAAAAGTCAAAAAAAGTACCTCGTAACTTAAAAAAAAGATTCCTTACATACCATGTAGTAAATGTCAAACTGGGTAAAAAGGAATTTTAACATACATGAAAACACTTATATAAAACATGGACATTGATGATAGTAAAAACCCTAGTAAATACTTACGAATAATCAATCTCAGATAAAAATGAGATTTGCAAAATTAACCCTTACCTTAGGTCCGATTTTCTTTTTAAGTGTCTGAAACTCAATTATAATGATTTAAATAATGTTATTGACTTATTACATAATCATATTCATTGTTATGACATCATATATGTTTCACTTATTACTTTATAATACCACTACTTTTGTAAATTAAATTTAAAAGCAGCGTTTTGGGTAAAATCATTTCATTTATCGTATGTGTTTCGACTTGTTGTTCTTGATATTATTACTTATATCCGGATTTAAATAATTCCAGAATGTAAAAAATGATTTATATATAATATATATTCATCAGATACATATATATTATAGATCGATAAAAGGAATGAAATACACAGTTCATGGAGACGGTAGGCCGTACGTACGCATGAACGCTGTTTTCGTTTCCTTGTTGTATTCAATGAAATTAAATAGATGACATAAATATATATATATAAATAAATATAGTAGAATTATTATGTCATATCTTTCTTTATTATTCATTATATATACTTTATAATCATTCTGGAATGGTTAATCATGGAAAATGAATCTCATCGCGTTCGTGGAGACGGTAGTCCGTACGTACGCACGAGCGATGATATCTTTCCCATGATAATGGAATTGTATTGGAGTGTATGAATACTATTTCAGAATAAATATCACTTTACAACAATCATATATATTCTTTATTTACACCATTATACCCATCCAAGTAAGGTGGTGGTGGAAAATAGATTACACCACGGCGTAGAGACGGTATTCCGTACGTACGCACGCGCGGTGATTTCGTTTTCCGTAGGATGGATAGATGGAGAAATAGGGTTGTTTAATACTTATAATAGAATATCATTATATGAGTGATACTGATATTATTACCTCATAATGAAACAACTAAATAATAATAAATGGAAGAAGAAATATAGTTGAAGGAATCGGTAACGGACATTACCTCTTCTTTGAAGCGTCTCTTTGAGACCTCCTCTTAGGGCACTAAATTTGTCTTTGAAGAATACCAGAACCTCTAGGATGTTTCTATGGAAGTGGAGAAGATAATTTGGTAGGGTTTGGCCGAGCATGAAGGCTCTATGTGGTGTGAGGAAGAGAGGGATGAGGTGCCCTTTTATAAGGGAGGAGAGGGGAACCTTTGGAAAAACTAAAAATATTATTTTATTTTAAAGTCAGATTCGGTTTTTAATAGCTCCAAATTGATTTATTTAAGATCTAAGGTGGGGATGGGTCTAAATACTTTCATATAATAGAATTTAGACATGTTTAGGTCATTATATTAACCTTATCTTTTAGTTTTAACTCTTAGTTAATTAGATTGACATTTACCATGTCACTTTGTATTTTTATATTATATAGTTAATTAACATACCATATACATCAAAGAGATCCCCAAGTGGTCCATTAATTATACACATACCATGATATAAATATCATGGACGAACCGTAGATTTTTAGGAATATAATAACAATTAATACTATAATATTTGTTTTAAAAACTATATTTTGTCAAATTTGACACTATTTGGTAATTGATTTTTGTGAAACTCATAATAGAATTATTAGTTCGGAAACATTTAATTAAATCAATACTAACATGTCACATTAACATATAAAATTATTATAATTCATAAAAAGTATCAAATTACATTTATTTGGTTATTTATAACATCAATTATGTCAATATTTCATTAATTTGATAATTACTGTATCATCATTTTGTCATAAATAAATTAAATTATTTAATGTCTAAAAATTAAAAATAAAATACCATTATGTATGAAATATTTTTATATTTCTAATGAATATTTATAGTCGAATTTATCTTATGTATAAACCTTTATTAAAAATAATTTACTTATTAAACATTGATTTTAACTATTTTAACCCTTCTTTAAATAAATTCATAATAAATGTCCTAATCTAATCCAAGTGGGCCTAAATGGTAATATTTTATTTCTAAGGTTGTTTTTGGTCGAATTAAACTTATCTAATATAATTAGGAAATGTGTTAGGGTAATAATAATATCATTTTTACCCTTAATTATCCTATTTACATTTAACTGTGGTAAATAAAAGTAAAAAGTTACTATTCACCAAAAATTATTTTCATCTCATTGAACCACATTTTAGTCCTCGATATTAACCATGTCTCTCGGATTTTTGAAATTAAATTCATAGAAGTTGTAAAATTTAATTGAAATTAAAAAAAGTCAGTTTTTAACTTCCACTAAGTGGTTTCACTATTCATCAAAAATTGAGGGTTTTCAGAAAAACACAAACAATTCAGCCTAAGAATTTTTTGATATTCCAAATTCAGAATTGATTTATATTTTGAAAAATTAATAACATATAAGTGGATGTAATTAATTTTAAATTTAATTATCGTTATCAAAACAAATAGCGTGTTTTTAAGAAACATAAACAATCAAAAGATTGATACTTGTTTATATCCAATTTCAATGTGAAATTAATTACAATGAACAACATTGGATTAAGTGGTAAAAATATATTCTAATTACACATTAAAACCAATTAAAAAGATAATCTATCCATATAAATTATTGCGATGAAAAAAGTGTTTTTTAATTAAAATATATCGTGTTTTTACTATTTATTAAAATATGAAAGGTATCCGAATAATATGAAAAACTTATCCAAAGTAAATTTTAATATCCTGATTCCAAAGAAGATTTTTTTGTCAAATTGATCTTATAGACAAGTCAAAAGCAAGATTTAATGTGGGTGAGCCATCAAAAGGCGGCAAAACTACATTTTTTTGAAAATTACTTATTTTACACGAAAAATTGATTTTGTTCTCATATCATGTTTTAGAAAATGTGTAAGACGAATAATAATGTTATAAAATTCAAAATGTAGTTGATACTATTCATAACCAGTAGTTCATATAACATATCATTGTTTAGTGAAACTCAGTATTGCGTACAACACACGCTATCATGGAAGGTCGTGATTGCGTGTAATGCAAGCCAAGTCAGGGATGTGTGTTGTGCAAGCTCTTTTTGGTTTAACGTACAACAAAAGACATTAATGAAATTAAAAAGAATATCTTTCTTAAAATCTCAGGGTGTTACACATATTACATTGTAATACTTTGAAAAATAACGTATCATAATCTCCATCATGTGAATTTTTATTTTTGACATCCTATATAATGGATCATGAAAAATTATAATAAGATTTATTTTAGTACGAAATGTGTTTTGAAGTTAAATCCAAAAAGAAAGAAGTGAAACTGAGATCACGATCATATATAATGGATAGTGGAAATCCATATAATAATACTATATAATTACAATACATTCTATGAAGTGGATCTAGATATATAGTGTCTCAAATTGTATGAAAATGAATAAATTTAGTTACTAGATCAATAATAACAAAGATCATATTATTACCCTGATATTTCTATGGTAATCCAACTTTGAAATCATGGGATATATTTTCCTATTTATTCTATGACACTAGAGATGGAGGGAGAATCCACTTAAGAATTTTTTGTTCTTATTTTTCCTACATACAATTTAAAAACATCATAATAAATTTTGAAACATCATATTTCATTCCATTCCTCCAGTAATAATACTAAATTTCATTGTACATCATTGGGATTCCTAGATGAATGGATAATGGTGAACTATTATCTTTACATAACAACTATTTCTTCAACATTTAATCATAAGGAACACATAATATTTTAAAAAATATAAAAAAACATTATCAATGTAAAATTCAGAAAACACATCCTTTTAAAAAAATAATTCATTTTTCTATAACTCGTGTTCTTCCTTTTAATCTTGCATAATTTTTTTGATAGGTAAAATTATACTAACACATAAAAAAAAGAGTTATTTATTACACAAACAAAATTGAATATAAAATTCATGTAATCATTAACCAAAGGTTCTTGCTCCAAATGTAACATCATTAATGTAACATTATGTTTTCAAAAAAACTGATCAGACATATGATTTTTCATTAAATGATAACATTTAGTCATGAAATTATAATCCTTTATTTGTTCGATCCATATCCTCTGACTCATGTTCAATTCATTCTGAGTGAATGTATACTTCTATCTTATGTGATTAGTCTATATTTTACACTTTTACACCAAAAAAATCATTTATCCAAATATTTAATGAAAATATAGAATTTATTTCCAAATCATGTGTAGGGTAATTTAACTCATGAAAATTTAATTGACAAGAATACTAAAATTATTATAATGAATATTCATTATTATATAACCAATTGGTTTTGAGGAAGCATCACTATAGATTAAAATTTCACCATTTCATAAAGGTAAGGACAAAACTAAATTATTTTCCAATACTCTATTCAATTCATAAATAAAATCATAAAATTATTTTTTTCAATATGAACTTATCTCCATTACGTAATAAATTACTTATTATTCTAGATAGTTGATATATTATTTCAATAAATAATTTTTAATGACAGACTAATATAAGAAAACTAAAATTACTTGTGACCTTAGTATTCCATGGACAATATACAACATATTTTGTTTTAGAATTTCAAATATCCAATTTTTCATTAAGAAATTTTTAAACAGAAATATGGATCATTTTCATGTTTAATAATCAAAATTTTTACATTATCTCATATATGTCTATATTCTCCTTTAAATTCTTTGTAAAACATTTTGAAACATGGAATGAACACAAACAGTTCAATAAGGGATACAAAAAATGGAAAACTATTTGTCTTGTGAAAACATGAAAACCAATTTAAACATTATCTTAAAATGGTAATTTCCTCCCTCCAGAAGTAGTATATACATTCCTTTTTCAATAATTTCATTTATTACTCATTTTGAATTAATATTATTATAATAAAATCCATATAAATAATAAATGACACATAAAGATAACTTGGAAAAAAAATTATACTCAAAAATAAATATTCATGTGGCCAACCTCCATACATTTTAGTACTTGAAATGGAATAACCATACAGTGGAGTGCACTACCAAATGCATTGGAGGGATTTCACTGGCCCACCAGTCATTAATTTATAACCGATATACCCATCACTAGATTATCATGTTTCTTCCTATAAAATATCTATGTAGTATAATAAAATTAAAACAGATAAAATCATTATATTTAAACATGAAAATATTAAAATTAAATTTAAAAAAATATAAAAATATTCTGAGTTACAGAAAAAATAAATCCATTTTCAAAATCCATTTTAAACATTGAAAATGGGTTTCAAACCAAATTGTCTCATACCACTTAAAATCATATCAATCCAAATACCAAAGAAAAAATAATGTCCTAAACATTTAATAGTAAGAGAATAAAAAATCATTGATATAAAATGTTTATGGGAATTTATATAAACCTAATAAAGTGTGTTGTACAGTATCATGATAGGCCATAATAAAAGGAGATTGAGACTATGTCCCTTACATTAATTCAAAATCATCACCTACAATCATTATATTACTTAATAATAAAAATAGGTTAATTGTTTAATTTCTTCAAGGTAATTATCATGTTAATTATTAATTTAACATATCTATTTAAAATTTTAAAAAAATTATTTATTTATTTATGTTCGCATCAGGTGTTGTGACGATATTTGACACATGAGTCCCAAATTATTTCAGCACGACGTCTATAGTAAAAATTGGTCATTATTACATGATCCCTATAATAATATTCATAATAAAATAGTCAAATTTATATATCCTCTACACTTCTAAATCAGTCCATTACACATGGAAAAAAGAACTATATTTCAATCATGGATATAGTAAGCTGTATGTACGCATGAGTAACCTCTTCATTTTTCAATGAACATTTTGATTAGAATGTATGTAATATTTTATCATTATAGTATGATAATAATATCCTAAATATTCTTTTTTTCAATTAAATATAATTTTATATATTTTCCATGTGTTGTGTTGTTGAAAAATGACTGACATCACTTCATGGAGGTGATATTTTACAAGCATGAATGACAATATCAATTATCGGTTAATAGAATGGTAAGATTGTAAAAGTTATATTATTCTTAAATAATTATAAATTTTTTATTAATTTTATATATAAACATTTATTACATTATTATAACCATTCTAAAGAGATAGTGATTAGAAACAAATTAGATTAGTTCACGAGGTGGGATTCCACTTCACAGAAAAGGGATAAATAATTCCTCTAATTGATGGTATTAGAGTAGGATTTAGTTGATGGTAATAAAATAACAAAATATATTAATATTAAAGATACTAAATATTTTATTTTATCATAGTGGATGAATAATTGAAGTATGCTAAAGAAGAAACAAACAAAATAACACTTAATTAAAAATGATATCTTTGATATAGACAATATCAATTGACTAACGCCATAACACTTATATGGTGAGTTTCATGCCTAAAATAAGAACACTAGTATGTTGGGATGGGTTCTAGGATGGTATTGTGGAATATAGTGGCTAATAAAAATAGTTTTTGATTTTTTGTAAATAACGAATATAAGGATCTATTTGATTAGATATGGGAGAGGAAATCATGGCATTATTCAAAATATTATTTTAATATAAATTATTTTTATAATAAAAAATGGCTCCAAATTGAAATATTTTAATATAGTATTTTTCGGCAAATAAATTAACCCAATAAAAATTATAAATTTTGTTCCACTTTTTATAATTTCATTATGTTTCAAAAATTATATAACCATTTTAACACTTATTTTGATATAATGAAATGTATACATTGATGTTTGACATACTTTCTATAAAATGAAAAAAGACCAATAAATGAGGAATTTATGAAATTTTAACCCTTATTCCAATATGCTTGAAAATATTTGGGTTATTATAAATCTCATTTCATTTAATAGAATATTTTATATTTTAAAATAACATTGATGTCAATTATGACACTATTCATTACATAAAATTTTGAAAATATCAAAAAAAATTATATATTTCAACCAACTATTTTAACACATCACTAACTAGTAAATATCCAAATATATATATTTTTTGTTATATTATTAGTTTCAATTTATTAGAAATCATAAATATGATATTTTATTTAATTAAACAATTTATGCAGCTTCACTGTGTATGCGTTTAATTTGATTATTTCTTCACTAAAGATAAACATAAACTTCCATGAAAAAGGTAATAAATTAATCATTCAAAATACTATTTATAGTGGAATATATCTTCTATATAAACATGTATTAAATACGTTATATTTATTAAAACATAAGTATGACAACTTTGACTTTTCTTTAATATAAAATACAATGAATTGTTAAAGTCATCCATCTGAGGCCTATAGGTCATAAAATAGGTTGATAGAATATTTTGGTCAAAGAAAAGTCATAAAACGGTATTTTGATAAGTTTTAGGGTTATTTTATAATATTTATAAAATTATTTTTACACAAAAATACATGATTTACCTTTAACAATGATAATAAAAAAAGTAACGATACTATTCAAAATGTCCAAAAAAATGACCCATTTATCAAATTTTAAATTTCATATTCCAATTATGGAATAAATATTTCAAAATTAAAAACATATAACTACATAAAATTAATTTAATAATTATCTCATTGTTGAACTGAGAAAAAAAATTGAGATTAAAAACATTCAAATGTTCATAATGTTTTTATATACAATTTCCATGTAAATTTTTTTTAAATGTCCTCAATTGAATTTAATGAAATAAAATTTCACTAATTAAACATTATAATCATTTAAAAAAGTAAATTATCACTATAATTTTTTTATTTTAATAATCACTATTCAATAAAAATGCAATATTTTTTAGTATTCATCAAAACATAATTTGATCGCAAAAATAAGAAAAATTCCACAAAAGTATATTATTTTATTATCATATCAAATAAAAATATTTGTTTCTCCAATATAATTTATAAAACTGTCAAAACAAAAATTTAAGACATCCATCTAATTAAAATACAGCTTAATAACTTTTTTGATGAGGAAATCAATGTAGTTTTTAACAATTAAACAGGGTTTCTCATATACAATATTGAACATTGGTTTCATTTTAATGAAACGAATAATATATTATACATAAATATTAATTATTATAAAATAGTCTTATTTAATCATTACCTTAGTTGTTTCATTCTTCCCCATTTTGGAAATTTCCTCCACAAAATTTAATTCATTTATTAAATAATTGTGGATATCATTTCATCATAAAATTTGATATTTACATATTTCCTCTTCAACCATATAGTTTTTTCATAAAGCCTTTACCAAATAAATCAACTTATTCCACAACACTTTCAATTTATGGTTGGGAACCTAACTTTTTTATTCATCCTAAGATATATTCTATTATACTAGAACAACTTCAAAAAATCATTCCTGAGGTAAATTTTGAACACACTTCCTCATAATCGAAACCTGAAAACAATGTATACTTAGGATAAAATTTAAGGAAATGATACACTATAGAAATATAATCGAACAATCCAGAGGATATCATTGGTTCTAATGAACCATTTACTGAGCTTCTTCATCTTATGAAAATGCATCACAATTTTCTTTGGTGGAACTTTTAGAAAGACATGATCACCAACCATAAAAGAGATATAATTCCTCTGATTATCTGCATAATTGTTCTGGCTTCTCTGAGAAGTCCTCATGTGTGCGTAAATTAGCTTAAATGTATTTTCCCTTCCCCTTACCAATTCTATCCTATCAACAATCTTTCCCTGATAAGCTCCCAAAAAACTTTTGTCTGAAACTAATTTCCTTAAAATTCCTAAAATGGTGTAATATATATAATTGAATGTGATTTTTTTGTATAATAAAACACAACCAAATAATTTTATTGTCAGTCATTAAATAATAACATAGATAGAATTATTTCCTCAATAAGCCATTGGTAATATTTTTATTATGTATAGGGATATATTTTCCTATTTCCACTCTTGCACTAGAATTGGTAGAAGTATCCCCATTATAAAATTTCCTTCTTCATTAACATGATGAAAATTCAAACACTCCATGGTAAATTTAACAATATCAACTTTTATTCCATCCCTCCAGTAATACTAATAATGGTTTCTGTAAATCATAGTGGTTCCTAGATGAATTAAAATTGGATATTAATGTTCTTTACATAACAACACATTCTTAAAATGTGAATCACATGCACATATAATATTTTCCCAAATCACAAAATAATAGTTATCAATTTTTAATTTAGAAATATTAACCTTTTTTATCACATCCCATATTTATCAACAACTCATAGTCTACCTTCTATGCATTCTTTATTTTTATATATATATTTTTGCACTGAAAACTTAAGACAAACAAAGGAATTACTTACACCACCATCTTACATGTCAAAATTCATCAAATCATTAACCAAAGAATCATCTTACAATCATTATATCATGAATGTAGACATAATTAACCAACTCAAAGTTTCATCCACAATATTTTCTTTTCTATAATGTTTATGAATCGGGAAATAATAATCCTTTATTCGTTTCATATATATCCCCTATATCATGTTAAATTAATTTTGGGGGAATTTATATATCAAAATATTATGATTGTTATATATTTCCAAATTTTCCACATACAAGTGATGAATAAAAAATGTTAACACATAAATGAAAACTGCTAGTTTTATATCATGTGTTGTGTAATTTAACTCATGATGTTTTGACTAATATGAGGTAAAATAAATTTCATAATCATTCTACATTATGACAAAACCATGTCCATTTAATGAAGAATCACTATAGATAAATTGGAAATATCATATCATGAATATAACATAATTTTTTTTTAAAATCCCTTGGTGGAAGTATTAATGAAACAATGATTTATAATAAATTTCTTATTACCATTAGTGGAGTTATTTTTCCTTTAAATATTTTTGAACTTCTTATAGTGGTGTTGGATATCATTTTTGGTATGGGTTTGCTTTCAATTTTTCAGGATAAAGAATATTACAAATAAAATAATCTTTTATTTAATGAAATCATACATTTTAAAAAATAAAAATAATTAAATAGATTAATTATATATGAAATTGGCTGTTATCAACATCTTCTTTTTTAAAATAATTATTTTTTTGATTAGTGACATCATAGTAGTGCATTAATTTCTAGATATTTTTCCAGATTATTGTCTAGTGTTTTTCCTGAGCGAGAAGTTTAATTTACAATAGATAAATTTCCAAATTATAAGACTATTTCCACACCCCTCATAATGAATGGATCCGGTAGTGATTGGGGAATTGAAAAAACATTTCAAACTATTTCATGTTAAAGGATTCATTTGACCTATCACTTCACCATGGGGTTCTATTTTATTTGTGAAAAAGAAATTTGGATCAATATGACTTTGTATGGATGATAGAGCCTTGAATAAAATATAAAAACTCTAAATAATAAAAGAATAAATAAATTGTAGATATAAACTATTAAAGGGGATTTATATATACCTAATAAAAGAAGGTTGGTGTATAATATCAAGTTATTCCTTAATAAAATAATATTGAGATGAAGTCCCTTTCATTATGTATTACTGATCATAGAAAATAAATATATTACTGAAAAAAACATAGTTTAATTATTTTTCACCATGAATTTTTTTTCAAATTTTTATATTACATAAATATAACTTATTACTGTCTTTTAAAAATTACAAAACTATTTAAGTTCTAATTAATCATTTTGATGATATTCGATACATGAGTCCAAAATGTTGTTTGTTCTAAATCAATAGTCAAAATTGATCACTAGTCCATATTCCACACATTAATATTCATGAAATAATAATTAATTTTATAAATCAATTAAACTATTAAATCAAGTCATTACATATTGATAATTAATATGAAATAAAACACAATCATGGAGATAGTAAGACATATGTACGCATGAGGAACTTTTTAATATTGCAGTGATCATTATGGAAATGGTATTTATTATTTCATATTTCCATAATAATAAAAATATAATTTATGTGAAACTAACAATTTTAAAATACTGAAATATATCTTCTATGTGATGTGATGATGAAAAATGAATCACATAGCGTCGTTGAGGTGATGGATCACAAATACACACAAACAATGTTATCATTTTCTTGTGAATGGGATGGTAATAATGTTAATGATATATAATTATTCAAGAATGAAAAAATTATCATGAATATAATTAATAATATTTATTTTTATCATTATAACCAGTCTTGAATGATGGTGATAAAAAAATTATATTGTTTCTCAATGTGGTATTCTGCCACACAATAGACAGATTAATTATTTCTTCATTTGATTCTAGTAGCGATTGATTTAGGTGATCATATTAACATAATAAAATCTCAATATATTTATCATAATTGAGTAATTATTTCATCATAGTGGATGAATATTTGATGTATGTTTAAAAATGAAACATAAAAAAATCGTTATTTTAAAAAGGATACTTTTTTTCGGACAATCCACTTTGATTAACACCATAAAACCATTACGGTGAGATTGATAAATAAATTTATAGCTATAGAATTTTTGTAAAGTCTCTATATGTAAAATTCGAATATATTGGATTATTAAAATAGTTTTTGATGTGTGATTAATAGAGACAACGATATTACATTTTATAATAGAAGGGAGGGGAACTCTTGGAAATCTTCAAAATATAACATTAATATAAATTAATTTCATATTTCAAATGGATCCAAAATTATTTATTATAAATATAAGATGATTATGGAATGAAATAAAATAATCAAATAATAATAATTTTATTTTTATTTTCTCACTTCTTATCATTTTTTAACGATTGTTTGACCATTTTAACTCATATTGTGATATCTTGTAATTTATAATTTGAGGATTTTTATAATTAGTCTAAAATTAAATAATAAAAATAAATGAGTAATTTATGAAATTTTAATCCTTATCCCAGTGAGTTGTATGAATTTCATATTTTTAGGAATTTTATATTATTAAAAAAATTTATTATAATTTAAAATACTATCAGTGTCAATCATTACAGTATTCATTTTATGAAATTTTAAAAATATAATAACAACATGATATTCTCAAAAAAAACTATTTTAACACCTCAATAAATTGTAAAATTAATCTATAATAATTTTTATTTGATAAATTATCTATAATTATATTTATTTTTATATTTTTAATATCATATATTTATTATTTAACTTTATTAAACAATTACAACAACATCATTGAGAAAACGTTTCATTTACGAATGTTATCCCTAAATTCAAAAATAAAATTCCATGATAAATATAATAATTTTATATTTCAAATTAAAATTTTTAAGAATATATATTCTAAATAACAATATAATAAATTTCACATTTATAAAAACATAAGTATGGGATCTTTTACTTTTCATTAAAATAAAATACTATAAAAGGAATAAAGCCATCCCTTTGGCATAAAAGTGGTCATTAAATTGGCCAATAGTATTTTTTGGAAAATAATAAATCATAAAATAATATTAAGAAAGGATTTTAAGTAATTATATAATAACTATAATATTTTTTACCCTTAATTACGTGATTCACCCTTAATCGAGTTAGTATTTTTTTTAATTAATTTAACATTAGTAATCCCCAAAAATAAGTGGGACCAATTTAATAAATTGGAACCATAAGATTCCAAATAGGGAATCCATTTTTAAAATTTTTAAATATATAATTGGATAAAATAAATTTAAACATAATCCAATTGTTGGATCTATAAAATGGGATTTTAATGTAAATATATTCAAAAGATTAAAAATATTATATCTCCAATTTCAATATGAAATTGATTTCAATGACCCAAATTTTATTAAATGATATAAATTTTATCTTACAATAAATTAAAAAATTAAATATATAATCTAAAAATATATATTATTTTTATAGAAAATGATTTAAATTAAAATGTAATGTTTTAAACTATTCATGAAAACATGAAACATGTTAGAAAAATACAAATAATTCATCCAAATTAAATTTATATTTACATAATTGTAAAAATAAGTTTTTTAAAATAAATAATTTATAAACGTATAAATACAAAGATTAAAAATAAGTGCACCATCATAATGTGGGAAAAATGATTTATAAAAAAATGGTTTTTTTTAATAAAACTAGGTTTATTGTATATGATATTTAACATAGTGTTCCTTTATCAATTAAAAATTATCATATATTAAATAAATATCAATTAATATTAAAAATAATTATTCTATCAAAACCTATGTTGTTAGAAAATTTTGCTCAAAATTTGAAAATGGATTGTTGGAATTATAATCTAACTATATACATGAGTTTTAATAATATTTTTATTATATCCAATTCAACATCAAATCCATTATTTAAATTAAATAATAATTAAATTTATTTTCATGGATAGTATTTTAAATTCAAATTGATATAATCAATACATATATTAAATTATATTTGAAGCATTAAAAAATAGATACTTAAAAAATTAATTACCTAAAAAATTGAACAACCCTAATTATTCAAAATATTATCGAATAAAGGATTTTAAAAATAACTTTTTTACTCTTCTTCTGATTGCACAAGTATTTCATCATCTCTGTGTAAGAGTTTTGGATAATTATATTAATATTAAACACATAAAATAAATTAATTTAAAAAATATAATTTAACCGTCATAACTAAAGTTAAATATAATCATTCATAATGTATATTTATCATTATTAATCATATATAACCATATAAAAAATATTTTGTGGGAACAAGTGTGGTTTCTTAAAATATTAATTCTTGATATAAAAAAGGGATGTTGAAAACATGTAAAGGGTCACTTGAATTGATAATAAATGATTAAAAATTATGTTTTTTATATTATATATCTACCTATTTAATGAGGATATTTTTCAATAATTAGGGACCAACCTCTTGATTTTACATTTTTACAACAATTTACTTCTTATTATGGTATTTAAAATTTCCCTTAGTGACATAATGTTTTGGCCAAAATAAAATTAACCATAAAAAATTAACACTATTATTAAAAAAATAGTCTTTTGATGAATAAAAGTTATTTAAACTTATTTAGTAAAAGGAATCTTGTGTTTTGGTTCTACAACAAATTTATTGTATTATTACATAAAAACAATTGTTATTATAGATTATAACTGTTCAAGAATGTATTGAAACATTTAAACAACTCTATTAAATCAATAAAACAAAAAATAATTTTTATTAGATAAAAATACCACTTAGGTTCAAAAAATTCATGATAGAGTTTAAAAATAAAAATAATTAGTAGAAAATCCTTATTCATTTTTTAAATAAAAAATCTCTTAAAAAATGTTTTATAAATTTTTAATTCAATATTATTTCATAATGATTTCAAATATGATACATGATTTGTAAAAAGAGATTTTTTTACCATTCAACCCAAAAATCAACCATTTCAAGCAAATAAAAATGATTAAACAATGATAAATTTTAAATTAAAAAATAAAATAAAAAATTACTTTAATAAAATAAAATTTCATAAATTCATAATTTCAGTTATTAAATAAAAATAACAATATATAAATAATACCCAAATATATAGAACATTGAAATTATAAAAAATTAATAAGTTATCATTATTTAATATTATTTATCAAATAGTGTAAATTTATTTATTTTCATATTGTGTAAAAATAATTTCATGATGTGTACCTTTAACATTGTTAATTTATTATAAATTTTAGTTTTGTTATACATATAACCTATGTTATCAAACAATATATTTCCATAAGAGAAAATTAAAAAAATTGCTGGTATTACAATCTTCCATCCTTAAAGACTTTTCATCATTTAAAATTGATTTCATGACAGATAATACTTGGTTTCAATAAATTTCATAATCAATTCCAATGAGTAAAATAAAAATATACATATGGAGTGGGAAATGAATTTTAATCTACATCGACATAAATTACATGTAATTTAACATTAATATAAACATTTTAAGATAAGGAGTCATAATATTACCTATATATTTCTTATAAAATGGATGTACCATTGTGAGACACATACTTCTAAATGAATTTTAAAAATAATATATAAATAGTTCATTTTTTCACATAATACTAGATATCATAATATTTCATTTTCTTGATTATTGGAATTAAATTACCATAAAGATAGAGAAAATTAGATAATATAGTTAGTTGATTTATTTCTATTCAATATAAAAAATTCTTTCCATTGGTTATTCTTGAAGGATTTTTTTCATATCTTCAATATTAATTATTTTAAATGATGAATAATAAAAATTATATTTTCATTTTTGAAGACGTAATATTAGATATTGATGGACCATGAAATCCTCTCAAGGATAAACATTTATTATTCATTTCCCTAGATAGTTACAAAAACCCAAAATTGTTACTTAGTGTATATTAAATAAAATCATAACTAACCATTTTTTGAGGTAGATAAATACTATAATATCCTTAACCTCGATAAATTTTATTCTTTTCTTTTAATATAGTTAAAAATAATCATAATTACCAATAGAATAATAACTTCTGAGGTTATTAATTTCTATTATCAATTTTTTATCAACAAATTAAATTAAAAAAATTTATATCTATAAAATATTAATTTTTTTATCATTTAACAATTTCCTTATATCTAATTTTATATAAACCCTTTCTCTGATAACACAAATAACACACTAAAGAGAAACAACGATAACTATGAATTCATTTTCAATATTTTACCATCTTATAATCAATAGATATAGCAGATATATAGTTTTTGAGAATTAGGAAAATTGTAACACATCCATGTTATCACTTCTTTAATGTGAACATATTATCCAAAAAAATGTTATTACATTTACACTCTTCTTTTATTCATGAAAAAAATTCACTATTAAAGTCATGTCATCATTAATCACTTATATTGTTCATATATATCATTCGGAATTAACAAAAAAATATTAAAGTATGGGATGTGAAAAATAAATCATAATCATGGATATAAATGAAAAAGAAAAAATTTTATACCATTGAAATATTTGAAAACCTTTTGAAAAAGTATTTCTAATAGAAAAAGAGCACTCTTCTTGTACGAAACATTCATAAAAATAAGAATAAAATTCTTTTATTAAAATATTTCATAAGTTAATATCCAAAGAAATCCTAAATCATGAATATTACTTTGAGAAACTATATTTATATAAAATATAATCTTATAATATAAATAGTTAATTCAAACATATTATCATAAAGGAATAACTTAACCAGTTTATGAAAATATAATATCATATTGGAATAATATTCTCAGTTAATTATAACATATCTTTTATGATGAAATAATATATATTTATATAAACTTTTATTTCATAATTCATTAGAGATCTATATTGGGGTTGTAACATACCTTTACCACTATCACGTGTTTTACCTTCTCTTTATTTTTTTACACTTTATTTTTGTGCATCATGGGACTCGTGAGGATAGATAGAAGTTATGGGGGAAAATGATCTTAACATCGAGGAATTATGATTTTTTGAATTACTGTTATTGGGTTATAAATGTTTAACGTCCTTATAGGTCCTCCCTGAATTTGGAGAATGATGTAGTGGTTAGGATCATCTTGAGGAAAATTGTATATTTTTTTGTCTACAGTAAAAATACAAGTCGTGTAATTGGATTACATGTTGTGTATGTTCATCTTGAAAGTATCCATGAGTCCAGTACATAAAGTGAATGCAATATATTATATATTTATATAGATCACCCCATGTATTGGTGAAATCCCAGGTCTTTAAAAAAATAAAACATGTTTTCTTGGATGACCTGAAATTTTTTGACTACATGGAATGTAATGGGATTACAACCCTGTATTTGTTTTTTCATACAATGATTTTACGGTATTGTATGAGTGATTTCTTATATCATTTTTCTATAACCATTATTCTTCTCAAGCTAGAGGCTATCATGGGAAATTTTGGAGAACTATGCCCCAACTATGTCACGAACCCCTCCCCACAAGATGTACCGCTCCTGGGCCGGCAATGTTAAGAGGGTGATAATGTAACCCTAAGTACTGCCTTCAGTAGGCTCCAGGATGGAGACTAGCACCGAGGGTATAGTAACCCCACATATGGGAGGCATTACCCTCTATGAGAACACATTTGAAAGAGAGAGATATTTCAGACACCAACCAACTCCAACTTAGACTGAAATATATAAGAAATACCAAGTACAAATATGTAATGTAAAGAAAAACTACTAAACCTAGAAGGGGAAAACTACAAGACCCCAAAATAAAGGAAAAATAGTAGAAAACACAAGCCTGAACAACTCCTATAACCCCAATATAGTAGAAACAAGAATGATCTCCAACCTACTCTTTGTGACCTGAAAAACAATTTATATAGACATTGGGTAAGTGTAATAGTATACTCAGTAGGATCCTCCACAAATCCTATCGTGCAAAAGTAATGAAATCATGGTAAAGAAACATGAAACACAAGTAAAAGTAACTCATCACCTAAATAGGTATACTAAGTGTCCAGCCGCACAAAGGATACTCTCACCAAGTAATGAATACAAGAGTATGTAATATAATAAAGATTATCAAGGGTACCCCACTATTACTTCCCGACTATTTTTCCACATTGCCTCAATGTTTCATGTCCTAAGTATCACTCTCTCGAAAAATTATTGCCTACAAACACCTGGGTGATGCACCACAATATGAACCTCGTGTAACAAATCCACCACTTCCATGCATGAAAGTGACCATGTAGTTTCCCAGAGCCACCACAGCTCATATAACATGTATCATACGTCAGGTATTATACCTCAATCCATTACATCTCATACACAGAGTACAGATCCTCAAACCATAGTAGCCTACACACGTTACAGTTATAGTACTCCATAGGATACTATATCAATAATATATGTGTATGATTAATCACAAGCCATTACATCCCTATATACACATATATGGGAAACAATAACCACTGTGCCTACAACACAAGTAACTACCAAGAGAAGAGAGCAGTGCCAAAGGGGATACTCATCCATCCATCATCCCACCAGAATGTTGGGGAAAATACCCCCAGGGCTCAGAATCCTCGAGGTGTCAGTTCCCCTATCTGACAGGGTGGAGTAGCATATAGAAACAGAAAAAGTGAAGAATATATAATATCTCACAACCACACAATGGGAATAATCTAATATTAGAAACAACCTAAACTAACATCTATAGGACTCCCGAATTAAACTTCTAAGACTGGGTATCCTATAAACACACAACCAGTTATAGAGCATTATTTCATTAATTCAATCCCGTTTTATCAGTTCCACTTTAATTTAATTAATTCTTTAATAATTAATTAACCATCAACAACTCTTCATTATATTTCTTTAGCATCACACCCAAAGAACACTGTCCCTTTAAAAATGTGACCTCGACATTTCATTTCAGCATTCTCCATCCCCCTGTGTTAACATCATTTATTCAATTATTTATTTACAGCATTACTTTTTCCATATTTTCAATCATTCTAGAAAAACATTATATGATAATAAACACAAGGGGACTCAATATTGTGAGTACACAACTACCCTTACATTCTTTTCCACCAATAGAAAGAGCGTATACCCATCCTCCCTTGAGAAACTAGACACATAAAGAATATGGAATACCCCGGGCATCTTTGCTCGTTTCTGAGGAAGGGTAAGCAAGTCTAGATGTCATGAGCAGTTTGTAATGAAATGAAGATAATCAACCCACAAATCATCAAGAATCCAAACATTCACATCAATCTTGTTTCATCATCTCTCGTGTCCTCCCTTACACTCATATGCATAAACCAATGCATCTCGTCACTCTAGGTGTCAATTTCTACCACAACTAGTAGGCATCCCAGCCCCCACATATCACAATAGTAATATATGTTCACATCAAAACACAAGCACTATGAAAACAACCATCATATAAATTAGGCCCTTGGCCCTTAAACCTGCAAGATGGTATCTTAGAACACTATAAGGAATAATCATTTATTGAAAAACTAGTTCCTTAATACATCATCGATTAACCGATTTAGTTCATGTAGGTTCCAAATTTAGGAAACCTATTCAGTAAGCTATCAAAAATAATTAAACATGACTACCGCACCAATTTTAATAACATAAAATTGAAACAAGACGATCCAGATTCATTGATATGTGTATTTATCTATATCCAACATTTATCGATTGATTCAGGCTTTACATTTTTTACAAATTTCCATCAATAATGAAAAGATAAACAAATCAAGCGTAGATATCACACTATCTAGAAAAACAAATGGAAATAACATATGATCGATATCAATTTATTTATCCATTTCCAATATTTATTAAGTCAATTCCATTATGATATAATGGGATAAAACATGCTAACTATACAGTTTATCGTAAAAGAAAACATAAGCAATGAATCCCCTAACTCAAATGGTTCATGCCGTTCTTTATACAAGAAGGAGCTACACAATAGGTTACAATATCTTCCCTTATGACAACTGTATTCAATGAGGATGCAGAGACATGAACACACCGATCACCACACAAGAAAATCCCCATAGGAATAGGGATATAAGATTCCCCAAAAGGGCGAGGGAAAAAAGAAGGAGATGAACCCAAAATAATAATGATATAACATAGCTTATCACAATGATTGATTGTTATGGCTTGGTTGCATCAAAACATCAGGGAACCAATCCATGGAGAAACATTTGATTGTGAAACTCATATGGGATGGAATAAATGGTCCGAGCATCTCACATTAGAGAACATGGAGGATGAAATATGGAAGAAGATATATCGTCCCTTTTGATGATTTAACGGAGTATTGGTTAAAGACACACTGGATTTTCCATGAAATGAGGACCGCATTAAACCATGCAGTTTGACCATGTAAAAGTACCCCGAACCTTGGGAGAAATTAATGTACATGTTATGTCCTTTGAATCAGCCTTAGAGTCCTTCAAACAAGGATTTATATGTATTTTTATTCGAAGGAATCATTTAATGGGGTGAAAGTGTACGAAGCTGGAAACACTGTTCACGAACTCGAAATGTCGAAATGAAAAAAAAAACAGCTCATGAACCTCACCATTGGAACCTCACCATTAGAACCTCATCATTCTAGAAACATTGTTCATGAACCTGACCGATGCAACCTCACCATTCTAGAAGCACTGTTCATGAACTCAAAATTTGGCAATGGAAAAAGGACACCGTTGAAACTTCACCACCTTCTGGAACATAGTTCATGAACTCAAAATTTGGAAAAGTAAAAAGGTCACCATTGAAACCTCACCATTCTAGAAACACTATTCATGAATTCAAAATATTGTGAAAAAAATATCACAGTTAGAACCTCAGTGTTCTAGAATCATTATTCATTAACTCAGAATTTTGAAAAAGAAAAAGGCCACTATTTGATCCTCACCATTATGGAAACATTGTTCATGAACACAAAATTTGGAAAATGAAAAGGGTAATGGATGACAGTGTACATAGAGGGTTACCGATTCACTGTTACCAACGTCCAACTGTTGGAACTGTTCACAGATGGAACTATTCATAGGAAAGGAAATTTGGACAAGTCTTGGGGATAAGTCACCATGACATCCCAAAACCCCTCATACACGTGGTTTTCAAAAAGGAATAGACTAGAGAGGTCTGATCCATTACATCAGATACCTCTCAAAACATTTTCATCCTCAAGAATTCAAAACCCGCATAAAGGGAAAATGAAACGGTTTCTGAAAACAACCCATCGAGATAACTTTCAAAAGAGAGCATTCCATAAGAAACACAAAAAGAATTCCAAATTATAAACATTAAAGGTCTATATCCACAAAGGCTACATAGATACATGAAAAGATTAATCATCAAACAACTTTGGGCACTGAGCATGTGTTTGTGAATCATGTTCCCAAGTACTATTTTCCATTCCACTGCGACACGACAATACATAAACCAAGGGGATAGAATTCATGCAGAACACATTCTCTTTGTGCACTTGTATGTCCATATGTCTCTCCTCAAAGGTCACATTGTCATCAAAATCGATCTCTCCCCAATCGATGATGTGAGATTCATCATGAAGAAAATGAAGGAGTTGTGATACATGGAAAACATCGTGTATCTGAATCATATGTGGGGGATGTTCAACTATATATGCCACCATTTCAACATGATCTAACACCTAAAAGACCCAAAAAATATGGGATAAATCTTACTCCCCTAACCAAACCTTTGCTGACCACAACAAGGAGTCACCTTCAAAACCATGTCATCCCCAACATCAAAATGAATTCCCACTACTAGAAGACAATGAACTAGAGCACTTACTAACTTATCCTTCATACACTCGAATTCTCCTTGACAGTGATCATTCCATATGAACGCATGATCCATCTAGGTCAATGTTCTCATATGAGTCGCAACTCGAGAGAAATCAACTATGAACCTCATGTTGTAGCTTGCGAGACTAAGGAAACTGCGCACCTCTGACACAATCTTGGGGGGGCTTCCCAAGAAACAACTTCTTCTATATTCTATGGATCCACAACTACTCCATGTTGGGACACTGCATTCCCCATGAAAAAAACTTTTCGAGCCCAAAACACAGACTTTGACTACATCCCAAATAGCTAATGATGATGAAGAACTCTCAAAAGTGTGTGTAGATGCTCTGCATGCTCTCCTTCATACATGGAGTACACAAGGATGTTGTCGATGAAAAAACAAAAAATCTTGTCCAGGAACTCACAGTACATATATTTCATCAATCCCATGAACATAATGGGAGAATTTGTCACACATAACAACATTGAAACTAACTAATAATTCCCATGTCAACAATGAGAAGAAGTCTTCAGGATATCCTCATCCTTCACACACATCTGATGAAATCCTGACAGCAAGTCGATATTCAAGAACCAACATGCACACTTTAGTTGATCGAATAATTCATCTGTCCATGGAAGATTATAGAGATTATTTATTGTATCTTTGTTCAAGGGACGATAATCGACACACAACCACAAACTGTCATCAGCCTTCTTCAAGAACAAAGCTAGTGCACCCCACGGTGACAAATGTCGTCGAACAAAACCGCACTGTAATATACAATCAAGCTGAATATGTAGCTCTTGTAACATAAAAGGGTCCATTATTTTTGATGAAATCGAGATAGGAGACATTCCTCGTTATAACTCATTCCTATACTCGATCTCTCATTAAGGGGGTAATGATACAACCTATTCTGGAATGACATCAGGGTACTCTTCTACAACCCTAGGAAAATCCAACTACTGAACCTCTGATGAACTCAACATCATCTCATCCATCATGAATGATAAGGACAGAACATGCCTATGACCCATCTGAGGGTCTCTTTCGCCAACAAACACCACCGGCTCTCCATCTGCATCAAATAAAATAACCTTCTTATTGATTAAATCCATGATAGCCTATGCCGAATACAACCAATCCATGATGAGGATGACATCATATGGTTGTATTCGTAATTATATAAAATCTAACCTAGAGAAGTACTACCCCAACCCTAGCTCACAGTCTCTACATACTTCAAATAGGTCAGCTCTGCCTCCAACTAGCACAGTCATGGACAAGAACACTAGAAGACTCTCTACCACAAGTCCAAATAAATGGACATGGTAGATGATATGAAGCAGTGTGACTCTCTTGAATCCAAAAAAGAATACACCATGGAAGAAAAAAAAAGAAAAAGGTACCGAGAATGATGTTTGGATCACCTTAAGCGGGAAATTCTAAAGCATGAATCTGACCATGAACTCCTACACGACCACTCTAGCCCGGTTGATGACTACCACAATTGTTGTGCTATGCTCTCTGATGATGGGAATCATCATGGGGATGTACTCTACCTGACCTTCTACCCTCTAATGATCTAAATCTGGTGCATCCAGCTACTGCTGCCTATACTGGAATTGCCTCAATGAAGGAACCTGGTGCGGAACACTAGGTGCATGATGACTGCTCTAAATGGTCTTCACTCTCGCTGGTGATGACCTCGAACACCACAAGAAAAAAAGTTTTTGAACCCTTGGCATAGGATGGGGAGCTGCTGTCCCTGAAGAAGTGAGATGTTGAGGGTTAGGACCTAGCCCGGCTAATCAAAAACTCTTTTTCTCGGAAGATCAGGAACACCGGGCCACAAATCTGCTTCGTGATTAATCATGATGACTCCCCTCCCGGGACGATCTAGTTCTGTCCAATGCCTTCTAAATGACTTTTGTCCTCACCATAACCTCAATATATGTCTTCATCATAAATGGGGTGTCCTGGTGTTGGATCTATAGACGCAAATCCCCCTCAAAATGCCTTGTTATGGCCTCCTCATATTTCCATAGGTCTGAAGAAAATCGTAAATGGTTTCGGAAACAGATTCCATAATCTCACAAACTAGACCTCCCCTACCAAAGGGTATGATGATCCTGGCGACTGTATGCTTTTAAGGCTGAAGAATGAAACTATACTCTAAACATGTCTTGGAACTTCTCCCATGAAATCGCTGACTCCTCACGATCCCTGAGAAACAAGAACAACCACTACCTCTCTGCTCCACACAACATCATCAAAACCGAGGACACCGAGTGCTCCTTATGATCCCAGATAGAACCGAAGCCTATCTCCACCTCCTCCAACCATTCTTCTATGACTGCATATGAAATGGAGCCCTCGAACTTTTGCATACTTTTGTGCTGAAACTCTCGGTGTTTCCTCCTCCATGTTTCATCATCATCAACCTCTACCCTGTGGCGATTTGCTGGCACAAACAACTGGACATATTCTATGCGTTCCTGGTGAGGATTTCAACAAGATTCCATACATGTAAAATAAAAAAGAGTCGTAGATTCTAAACTACGATTATAGAAGACTCATCATTAATTAATCAATTGTTTCTTTTATTCATTTTAGGTTAACCTATCCCAAAGTCAACCCATTCAAGAACATGCAAAGTAGAATGATGCATGATCCTTCACTAGGTCTCTACCCTTTAACTTGTATCACCTCATTTAGTAGAAATTGTAAACTTAACGGTTCATAAATCAGATCATATGGGTCCCTAAACGCCTATGTCTCAGCCGATCTCCAGTGTTTACAGAACGTTCTAAACATGGCTGTCTTTGTAGCCCTACTAACCTATGCGATCTAACATGTTCCTAACACCAAACTACATCTTATCTCTCAATCAGACCATTGATACCAATATGTCACGACCCTCAATCCACAAGGTGTACCCCTCCTGGGTCGTCAATGTGACAAGGGAGAACATGACCCCCCCAGTCCCACCTCCAGTAGTACCAGGGTTGGTGACTAGAAACAAGGGTATAGTAAACACAAAAATGGGTGTCATTACCCTCTAAGAGAAGACATGTTAAAAAGGGAGATAAGATAGACACCAACCAACTCCAACTCAGAATGAAATATAAAAGAAATGCCATGTCAAAAAATGTTATATCATGAAAAACTACTAAAAATGGATGTGGGAAACTACATGTACCCAAATGAATATAAAATCAACAGAAACTATAATCCCAAACAGCTCCTGAAACACCAAAATAGTAGAAAATTGCTTGATCACCAACCAGCTCCAAGTGACCTAAAAACTGTTTATATTGATATAGGGTGGGTGTAACAGTATACTCAGTAGAATCCTCTATATATCCTCTCATTCAAAATTAAATAAAGCATGCTAAAGCACAGTGAACGGAAAGTGAAACTAACTCATCCCCTAAACAGGTATACTATGTTCCCAGCCTCACCATGGCTACTCTCACCATGTAACGCATAAAATATTACATAATATAATAAAGAATATCAAGGGAAACCCACTACTACTTCCCCACTGGTTTTCAAATTTTCCCCAACGTCGCACATCCAAAGCATCTATCTCTAAAAATTATTTCTCTCAGACACCTGGACGGAGCACCACAATATGAACCCCGTGCAAAAAAAACCACCACATCTATGCATGAATGTAACCTCATTATTTCTAGGAGCCACCACAGCTTGTATAATGTGTATCGTATATCGGGTATTATACCTCAATCCATTATAGCCCATACAATGAGTTTGGTTCCTCATGACGTCACAGCCTAAACAAGTTACACCTATAGTAGTCTCTAAAGATACAATAACCAGAATATTTGTTTGTGAATTACCACATTCCATTATAGCCATCTAACCACATATATGGGGAAAAGTTACCACTCTTCCTACCAGTATATGTTACTACCAAGAGAAGAGAGATGGGCCAATGGGTGTATTCTTCCATCTGTCCTCCCACCAGAATGTTGGGGAGAACACCCCCAGGGTTTAGAATCCCCAAGGTGTTAGTTTCTCTAACTGACAAGGTGGATTAGCATCGAGAAACACAAAGAGTACATAATATATTATATCAAACAAACACATTATGTACATTATATAGTCATAGAATCGGCATCATCTAACATCTCATGGACTCCTGACTGCATCATTTGAGACAACATCCTATAAGAACATAACCATTTAATGATATTTATTTCCTTAATTCATCCCCTTTTAATCATTTACACTTTCTGTTTATTAATTCTTTAATCATTAATTAACAATTAACAATTCCACATTAAATGTCATTATCATTACACCCGATGTCCACTGTCACTTTAAAATTGTAACCTCTACATTTTGTTCTAGAAAACTCCAACCCCATGGGTTAACTTCATTTATTCAATTATTTATTTACAACATTACATTCTAATATTCCCAGGTATTCTAGAAAAACATTCTATGAAACTAAACACAAGGGGGCTCAACACGGTGAGTAGATAACCACCCATTGAATCTTTTCCACCTATAGAAAGAGCGTATATCCATCCATCTATGAGAAGCTAGACACAAAAACAATGTGGCATACACCACACTTCATCGTCCAATCCAAAAAAAAGGTAAGCAAGACCAGCTGCCATGAGATGTGGGGTAAGGAAAGTAGATAAACAACCCAAGAATCATAAAGAATACAAACATTCACATCCAACCCAATTCATCATCCCCAGTGTCCTCCTCGACACCCATATTTATAAACGAATGCATCTCTCCAATCTAGGTGTCAACTACTGCAAAAACTAGAAGGCCTCCCTTCCCCCACATATCATAATAGCTATCCAAGCACACAACAGAACATAAGCAGCAGGAAAACAACCATTATATGAATAGGGATCTTGTCCCTTAAACAAGAAAAAGGGTAATTCATAACCCGATAAAGAATAAAATTTTATCAAACACATAGCACTTCACTCTATCTTGGATTATCTAATTTATATTTTGTAGGTTCCCAAATCGAGAAACCTAACCAATATGATATCACAAATAATTGAACATGATTACTACACCAATTTTATTAACATCAAATTACAAAAAGAAGAACCAAACTCATTTATAGGCCTCTTTATCTTTAGCCAACAATTATCGATTGATTCCGACATTATGTTCCTTTACAATTTTCATCAAGAACAAAAAGATAAACAAATAAAGCATAGATATTACATTATCTAGAAAAAAAAGAGGAAATATAATATGATCGATATCAATTTATTTTTCCAGTTCAAATATTTATTAAGTCAATTCCATTGTGATCCAATGGGTTAAAACATTCTAACAATACAGTTTCACATTAAAGAAAATAGAACCAACAAATCCACTACCTCAAATGGTTCATGACATTCTTTATATGAGAATGAGCCACACAAAGGGTTATGATCTCCTCCCCCGTAACAATTGTATCCCCCATAGGATGCAGAGACACCATCACACTGATCAACACCTTAGATAATCTCATTAAGAACATGGAGATATCATTATATACAAGGTTGAGGGAAAAAGGAGATGAACCCAAAATAATGATGATAGAACATACCTTTTAACGAAGATTGATCGATACTTCTTGGTTGCATCAAAATAGAGGAGAATCAATCTAAGAAGGAAAGTTTTATTGTGAATCTCCAACGAGATGGAAAAAAAGGTCTGATCATCTCAGATCCGAGAACAAGGAGGTTGAACTAGGGAGGAAGATATATCATCCATTTAGAAGATTTAATGGATCAGTGGTTTAAGATACACTGGATTTTTTTAGTAGAGGATCGCATTAAACCACGTGGTTTGACTATGTAAAAGTATCCACGAGACTTATGAGAAATTAATATAAGAGTTACGGCCTTTGAATCTGCCTTAGAGTTCATAAAAAGGATTTAAATGCATTTTATGTCAAATGAAATGTTAAAGGGGTGAAACTGTATGAAGTTGGATACATTATTCACAAACTCGAAATTTGGAAAGGGAAAAACACTTTTCAAGAACCTCACAGTTTGAACCTTTCCATTCTAGAATCATTGTTCATGAACCACACCGTTGGAACCTCACCATTCTGGAATCACTATTAATCAACCTCAGCATTAGAACCTCACCATTATTGAAACACTGTTCATGAACTCAAAATGTGGAAATGGAAAAAGGTCACTGTTAGAACCTCACCATTCTAGAAACACTGTTCATATATTCAATATTTTGAAAAGAAAAAAGGTCACCGTTGGATCTTCACCATTCTGGAAACACTCTTCATGAACTGAAAATTTAGAAAAGGAAAAAGGTCACTGTTGGAACCTTGCCATCCTAGACACACTAATCATGATCACAATATTTAGAAAAGGAAAAATTCCACTGTTAAAACCTCACCATTCTGGAAAAACCGTTCATGAACTCAACAATTAGCAATGAAAAAACGTCACTGTTAGAACTTCACCATTCTGGAAACACTGTTCATGAACTCAAAATATGGAAAATGAAAAAGGTCACTGATGACACTATTCATATATGGTTACCGATGCACCATTCACAATAGTCTACTATTGGAACTGTTTACTGATGGAACTATTCACAGGAATGGAAATATTGAAAATTATTGGGGATAAGTCACCTTGACCTCCCGAAACACCTCTTACACCTGACTGTTGCAATGGAATAGACCAGAGAGGTCCGATACATTACAATCTAAATCCTTTTGTTTGGTGATTAATCATTATTTCGGTTGTGGTGAATTTATCATCGTGAGTAATCCTTTTTTTGTTAGTTTTTATTGATCATTGTATCCCTATCGAACTATAATTTTAGATTCATTAATTAGTCTTATTGATTCTATGTAATTTCTTATAGACCATTCTTGTTATCTTCATCATGGTGATAGACCTTCATTGTATATAACAAGGAATGTATGTTTTATTAATGGAATGTGTGATATATCCTTTTCACCTACATTTTTTCTCAATTGGGCCATTTATGAGTTGTGTGGGATTAATCTAGGGAATCCTTTGTTTTCATTGAGTTCACACATGTTTTGGGATCTTGTAATGGTTGTGTGTGACCAGTGATTGATGTAAGTGATAATATCTCTATCATATGTTGTATGAAATTAATTTTTATAGTATTGATATATTCTATAATAAATTAATTGGAATTATTGAAATATGTATTTTTTGAAAAAATGTGTTTTGGAAAAATTACGGGGTATCCATTGTTTTTGAAAAATAAATTTTATTTTTAATGTTTCGTGAAATGGAATTCTGAAATGACATTCAATGAATGAATTAGATGTATTGGTTTTAAAAACATTGCACAAGTTAAACAATTGTTTGATATGTCTAAGGAATAGTAAAATGAAATGTCTATTAATATTATAGTGGGTTCACTCATGTGGTGTTCCTATACTCTCTAGGACAATAGTCCTAGGTACTTTGTAGACACTATTAAGTGGTTTTGTTTCAGTGGGCTTACTGTACATATTTTATTCAAGGCATATGTCTAGCAGGAATGATGTTTGTGATTATATATGTTGGGTTTACATGTTTACAAGTTTTCATATCATAGAGTGATCCTTGGTTTTATGTAACATGTTCCTTTGGATTGTATTATTTTTTATATTTCCAATGATTTGATATGATATGTGATACATTATTTTCATTTACCATATATATGTACTTTTTATATGTGTATAAAATTCAATGTTTCATCTTCACCTCGAATATTCTAGGAATGTTGATAAATGGAAAATACAATTTTTTTCATCATATTGATAGAAAAAAAAATATTTTTTATCAATCATTGTTTTATTTAAAGTTGTTAATGTAAAGATGATTTAATAGAGGCTTTCAATTGAATATGTGGGTGGGATCCTAAAGATGGTGTTTTCTCACACCCTACACAACCATTTGGTCGTTCTTAGACTTCTTTATGTCTTTGGATATGGGTAATGTGAGGGTGTCACAGTGTGGTGGGGGGTTTTGGTCATCTTGTCTAGGTATCTAGTGGTGAGATTATTCTAGTCTACACAAACTATCACATTTAAAAAAATGGTTATCTTGACATTTGTTGTCGGACTTGTCTCTTGGATATTTTTTCTATATTTGAGTATTGTAGTTTTCAATGTTCTAATTAGATATGGAATATATTATCTATTCTGTTGTTTCCCACTTGTGTATATGTATATATTCTATTTTTTAATTTAGGTAGAATCTATACATTCCCTTCATATGTTGCGTGATGATCGAGTTTTAATCTATGAACAATGGGGATCGAGAATGCTCTTCCAGTATGTTAAAATTTTTCTTGGGTACCACTTTATGAATATACCCTAGTCGTGTTATCTATAATTTGACCTCAGAGGAGGTTTGAAAACATTTTTCACTGTATTGAGATGTTTGGTAGACTAGATATATGGTTTTCAGAACATGATAGGTTGGTTGCAATGAGTGTTTGTTCAGCTCTTTTCATGATAAGATTCATGATGACAAGATATGATTAGATGTGGGTACAATTTTTTGATATATTCATTTTAATCTTGGTTTTTTCTTTGGAGTTTTTGGTTTGGATTATGATTAATGTGTTATATGATCATTTCATATGTTTTGACATGCAGCGGTATACCTCTGAGATGAGATACATAGGTTTCTCGGGAGCATGAAACAGAGGATCCTCAATAGAATATGTCCATAGATCTAATTATTATGAAGCTATGATATAAAATATATTAGACATCAATCCCATAATGTTGTTATTATGGTACATTTAGAAGCTTAAGGAGAAATTGAATGATCATGGGAGATTTTTTAAGCGAATCCATTTTCTATACAAGTTAGACATTAACCTCAATAGGTGGAGGACTATCTTGAAAATTTATATTTGTGGTTTGAATTAATGGATAAAACTATGATTTTTAAGGAAAAATGAGGGGAGTTCATGCTTGAGGGTCCCAATATGTATTAATGGGATTCCATGGTACATGATGATTTTCCTGTGGTCTAGGAATGGACGAGTTTTAAGACTCACTTCATCTATTATGTTTTCCTAGAGTGGATGATGATAAATATGTCTTAGGAGTTCATATATTTACTACAAGGAATGTTCGCCATGTTGGTATAAAACAAACCATACAATGCACTATTACATTTTTCTCTAAGGTTCGTAATTTAGTACCAACAGAATAAATATAAATAACTCATGGTTATATGAATGGATATGAAATAAATGTCATTTATGTATAAGCATTTTAACTATTTTTATATGGTATATATTGTAATTTCAAATGATATGAATATGGTAGAAATAGTCTGGTATTATACCGCTTTCCTTCCAACCAATGGTAGATTCAGTGTCATTGAAGGGAAGAAGAGGATGTGGCAAGATCATCAATGGGGTGGTGGATGTGGTACTCAGTGGCATGCCTCCACTTCTACTTCAATTACAACTAGAAATGTTCCACTAGCTTCTTATTAGTCTTGAATTTTTAAACACATCCTATGTTCATTCCTTCACCAACAAAGATGTGTAATTGTTTTTTGACATTATGTTTATCGACATTGTTTCTTTTTCACTATATATATTCCTTAATATGGTTATGGATCATCAACACCAAAGGCCACTATGGTGTACATGAATTTTATAAATACTATATAGCTCAACAAACATGCCTCAAAAGTAATGCACATTCATATAGTAGATGATTTTTCAGTGGAGGAAGTTGTGGATCCAGCATTACTAAGAGTTAACATATTTATTGAATCCTCGGTATTTATTACATTAATTGATACTTCTTATTACCACTAATTTTAAATATCTTTTTTATTATGAATAACATTCAAATAGATCTCATGTTCTTGTTTAGGGTGTTAGAAAATCCTTTTAGGAAAACGAATTAGAACATTTTCTAGGGTCCCTATTTATCAATATTTATTGATAATGTGATGTTAGTGTCTGATTTTCGTATTCTTGGTTTGAATAAATTTGTAATAATTAGTAGGATGTAATTTCTTCTTTCTCATCATGTAGGGATTTGTTTTTATCATTATAATGTCTCATTTCATATGGATGAAGGAATATCATATGTGTTTTATGGAGAGAGGTATCCAATGTATTGTCTTTATGGTCCTTCCCACCAAGAACTCTCTTGTTTTATGTATATGATCATAGTTTACCATAATGATGTTACTTCTATTTGTGTACTTTATAAATTTTTTTTTTGATTTTGTTAATATTTTCACAAATAATTTCTCTAGGTATCATCTAGATGGGGAGGTAGTGTTTTTGATTGTACTAGTGTGAGGTATATATATGACATAAATAAATTCTTATAATATGGAATAAGCAGAGATGAAAGTGATCATGATTGTGATAGATGGTTTTATTGAGAAGGGTTTTGTTTTCACATTTGTTTCTCCATAGTAATCCCAAGTGTTATTCATTAATAAGGAAGATATACTACTCTAGTTATGTCAAGACTACCAAAATACAAACTGGGTAACAGTTAATAAGATTGGTATTTTTCCTCTTGTAGATGATCTATTTGATCCTTTAGAGTGGTGAAGTTAGTTTTCAATGACATATATTAAATATGGTTATCATCATCTCATAGTTTTAGATTTTGATATAATTAATAGGATTTAATAAGTTGGATTGACAGTTTTGAATATCTTATTCAACTGTTTTATTTAAACTGTTGCAATTTATATTGATTTTATGAATCTGATATTCCAATAGTATCTCAAAATATTTTTGGTAGTTTTCAGGTTATAATTTTTCATTTATTCAACATATTTTCAATATAATGATCACCATTTGAGTTTTATTTTGTAAATCCTAGTGAATCAATATATTTATTAATATATTTGTAAATGTACTTCATTAATCAAGGAATTTAATTTCTTAGGGCACATTATTTCTGAGCATGGATTATCATTTGACCATGAGAATGTGAAGGATATATTATTATGGGAAGGTCTAAAAATTTTCTTCAAAATTATAATAATATGAGGTGTTGTTGGATACTACCAATGGTTTATCAAATATTTCTCAATGTATGTTTCAACATTGAATTATTTTTCTAAAAATAGAATAAAATTCATGTGGAATGAAAAAAATTCAATATTCTTTTGACGAGTTGAAATGACTTCAACAACAGCTACTTTTTTCAACATACATGTTACTCAAAAGGGGTTGGATGTTTTCATTGATACATCTCATGCTTTTGTGAGTTGTGTTCGTATAAATATTGATCATGTAGTGGATATATATCTCATCAACATTGATTTCATGAGAAGAATTACCTTATTCATTATTAATCTAATTTTTTGGTTATTTATGTTCTTTTGTTTTGGAAGAACTATATTTTGTGGTATATGATAATAGTATTTTTTTACTATTGTATTTTGATATATATATTTTCTAAAAAAAATTAATATCCAAAACATGCATTGAGTAAAATACAGTTATACATTCCACATAGACATCACCTACCATTTGGGAAAGCTGAATGTCATTGTAAATTCTCTTAATATGAATGCCCATTAATATGTTTCCGTGAAATATAAGTATGGGTATAATGTTATTTGGAAATTTACATTATTTCATATGGATGATCATGAGGATGTTTTTTTTTGGTTTTATCCAGTGTACAATAATTATAATCTATAATTGGATGTTTTTGGTATGGTGTTGACTAGTTTTTCTTAATTATCATCTATCCTTATGCCTATTAGGGTTTTTTAGAATAAGAAAGGTGTTTTTAGTGGAATACGAGAAACCAATTATTGTTGGGAGATCGTTTCTAGTTGGTCTCTCTATTCCTTAGGTGTACTTCATTTTGGGGATTGGTTTATTGTCCCAACATCTATAAGGATATTAGTTTTGTTTGACTGTCATGATTTTGTGTTCCATTAATTTGATCATTATAAATATGATTTATGATGTGAGACTTTGGTTATGGTGGTCATGTATGAAGTGCAATACTCCTAATTATGTATCCCTTTATTACACCTAACAAAAAATAAATGCAGAGTATCTGAGACCATCTCGGCCACTCCAACAACACCCACTGTTGGTTTGGAATTGGAGGAGGCGTCCATGTATTTTTTATTGGGATATCATGGACTCATAAAGGGAAGAATAAAATATGGTTGATGATTGATCAGTTGACAAACCCAAATAATTTCATTAGGTTTAGGGACATTGTTAAATTTAAACTTCTGGGTATTTTGTATAAAATAAAGATTGTGAGGTTTCATGATGTTCCATATGAAATTGTTTTAGGTAGGGATCATATGATTATATTGAGGTTTTAGAGGAGTATCCAGGAGGATATGGGGACTCAATTAAAGATGAGTAAAACATATTATCCATATATCGACATTCATAAGAAGGGTAATATTAATATCCTACTGGATATGGTTTGTTCTTGTGTGTTGGATTTCGCTGGATCATTGGACAACCATATGGTACTGATTGAGTTTTATTATATAATTATTTATTAGTTCTAAATTAGAATGAATCATTTTGAGGCTCTATGTGGCCGTATATTCAGGTCACCTCATAGATGGGTAGAGGTGGGTGAATCATTAATGGTTGTACTATGTAATTTTCATTCAATGTTAATGGGGATTTAGAATATAAGTCAGCATTCAGTTAAATAATACAGTCCACATTAATTTTATTTGTCTTAGTTATGTTTATTTTGTTAGATTTATTAAGGTGAATAGGTTTTCGTGAATGTTTCTCCTTTGTTGGGTCAGCATAATCTTTGAAAATTTGGGTATTAACTCCACGATTTGTAATACCATTCGAGGTTACTGAGTGGAATGGGTAGGTATCTTGTTTGATGGAAATTTCAATTCATTTGATGGTTATTAATGATTTTTACCACATATCACAGCCTATGAAATATGATTTTTATCCTTATTACATTCTATTTTGTTATTATATTGATTTAGAGCCATCTGTTTAAATTTTGGAGCAACAGGTTGGCATTGTTGAATCCCATGTGAATGCCTTGAATGGGAATTTTATTCCATCATTCATATTTTTATGGTGGCACATATTAGATTCTCACATGACATGGGAGAACGAGTTGTTGATGGGGGAGTTGTGAAATCACCACTTTATATTATAAAATTCTTCCCAAAGACCTCATTGGAATGAAATGTCTTATTGTGGGAAATTTTGAACACCATGTTTTCTCATTTAGGTATTTCAATTCTCATTATTTGTTTTACTCTTTATTTGGGGCTATATTAGGGACCCCAGTGATAGAGAGAAGTTACTAGGGAAATAGACTAAAGTTTGGGGATAGGTTTTTTAATAAATCGATTCTAGAAATAAACATTTATTGGATTTCACAGATCTCCTTATGTTTTGAGAATTTCTGAAGAAGTTAGGGTTATTTTCTACAAAATATACTTTTTGTGGAATGTAGAAGAAATAAACACAGTGTAATGGGATTACACACATTACAATATATATCAAGAGTATGTTGTGATTTTGGAACATTGTGTTAAAGGGATATACATGATGTAATTGGTTCGTGTAGTGTATTGTTAAAAAATAGGCCTTTAACAAAAAAGTGACTTGTTTTTTCAGTATTCAAGAATTTCATGGATAACATAGCATGTAAATGGATTTCACACCATGTAATAATCATTGATAGTGCTTCTAGGGTAATTTACTGGTGATTTATTATATGATTCCTTTTTATCATTATTCCCACTCAACCAATAGGATCTCATGAGTGATTTTAGAGACCAATGACACTTTCAAGTCATTCCATTCACTGATTGATCATTATTATGAATATTTTTCATTGCTATGGGAGAGTAATACACTGGTTTCTTCTTTATCTATGACTATTTTATCCCTATGGTGCTATGGTTTTAGATATGTTTATTTGTCTAATTGATTCTTCTATATTTCTTCAAGATCTATCGTGTGATTTTGTTTTGAAGTCGGATACATCATTAGTTATGGTGTAGCAGGTATTAATTCATTGATAGATTTTTAATTTCTAATATACTCCATCCATTTTTCTAAATTTAATTAATTAATTTATGTGGGGTTTAATTCAAAAGATTCCTCTATTATCATTGAGTTATTCCTAGTTGGTGGATCCCAATATGTGTCCGTGAAACCTATGTTTGAGAAATATGGTTCCATATAAATCCAATATTGGATGAAATTAATCAATATTTATTTTGATAAATTTTTCAATAATTGAAATTTCATGATTTATTGAAGGATTTTTGTGAGTATATGGATATGATTTTTTTTGTAAAATATTGTATTTTCAATTTTATTCTAAAATAAAATGAATTTTCAAAGCATTATGATATACCTTTTGTAAATGGATTTCAATGAATTGTTTTTATGTATTGTTTTAGAAAACGTAGATCTTGGGGATGCATTGGGTACATAGCTAGAAGAATTTTTAATAGTCCTTTTTTATACTATAATTGGGTTCATTAATGGGGTGTTACACTTCTCCTATGGAATGTTTTTCTTGGGACATGTTAGACTCAATTGGGTGGTTAACCTTCAAGGTGGCGCTCTACATTGTAGATTATAATAATGTGTCTAGGGTATTTATTTTCATGATTTTATATTATAGGTTTATTGAGTTTCCCCCATCTCCTGACATGGATTGATCATTGGTGTTTTGTTATATGGACTTCAGTATTGTATTTTTTGTTTGTATTGGAATAGATTTGATATAGCATTTTCTACATGATTTTATTTGTTTTGATTTATACTCATTGTCATTTTTATATGAAATTGTTTAAATATTGTTTACCTAGAGTATTCTAGAAATATGGAATATGTGAAATTATAATTATATTCCCTGATTTTGATATAAAACCATTAACAATTTATCATGCCATATTTTTACAAAAATATTAGTGTGTTAGATTACAGTAAGAATAATGGTTATGGAGCACCTAGGTGGGATCATACTGATCCTATTATCTCACACATTATAAAACCCATTATTGGTTCATATAACTTTTTGTGTCTTTTTATGTTGGGAAAGGCATGTAGGCATAAAAATGCATTGAGGTTTCTATTAGCTTGTCTAGGTAGCTGGTGGGGAAATGGAGAGAGTCTTCCAATATTGTCACATAGAGTAGTAGTTTTGGTTCTATGTAAATTTTTATTATACTTGTATCTAGGATAATATTTCAAATATAACGTATTTTAGTATCTATTATTTTCTCTGAAATATGGAATATAGTATCCCTATGATTTTTTCACTCTCTCTTGAATGTATATATTCCATAATGTTGCATATAGTTGGGTGAAATAACTCTTCTTGGTTGTTTTCTGATATCCATTTAGTGGTCACTATCCCTTGGGTATCATGAATTCCCATTAGGTATGTTGTAATTCATTATGGGTACTAATTTAAGAGGGTATGTGGGTCATGTTCACTATGGGGATCACCATTTATCATAGTTGTATCGGGCTAATGTGATGCCCTTTATAATATATATTAACTATATAAAAAACACATAAAATATATATTTTTCATCATAATACAGATAATTTTTTTGAATATTCCATTAATGAAAATCTCATTTATTTACCTAAAAAATTTAGTTACAAATATCAAATTCCCTTAAAAAAATTTGGAAACCATAAATTCTCAAAATTGAATGAAATTGTCATTCTCTATGAATATATGTTATATTATATATGAATATTTATTAAAAATGATTATAATATATGGAAAATGTTGTAATTTGGGAATCACAACATGAATATTTTTTTCACTTTGTTAATGATTGTTAAAAATTTCGCATATACTAAACATCGAATGTGTTTCTTTTTAAACATTTAATAAAAAGATAAAATAAATTGAAAATAAATGATAATAATATATTATTTATAAATAATAACATTAATGAAACATTATAATAAATTTTTTTATGGAGAAAAATGGGATCAAAACATTCAAAACCATTTTTAAAATAAAAAATCATTAACCCTTAGGTTTGTTCTGAATCAACTAAACTAAAAAATATAGAACAAGAAATTGATTTTAACTCCTATAATTTAAGGAAATTTATTAAAAAATAAATTCTTAATGAAATTTTTATTCCACATAAAAGTTGATATTTAGTGAAAATGGAATAATTCACAATGATAGGGAATTATTATGAGAAATCTATTACATATCACCTCAAATAACCCACATTCAATTTAGTCTAATATATTTGGTGAAAATTTATTTCGAAACAATGAATAATTTTTAATGTTAGAGAATAGAATTAGAATTTCATTTTTTCATTTGACAAGGAGAATATTTAATTTCTAATATTGTTTTAGAGGGGGGAAAAGAGATCCATTTTATCAAAATTGTTTTGCAATTTCAGGAATATTAAATCAATAAGGGAAAAAAGTGACATAAAAATTATCAGTGGATATCAACTGAAAAAACAATGGTCCCATTTACAATTTTACTATATACATGAATTGAAATTAAATTTTTATGATTTTTATTTTAATTTATATGCCAATTTTAACATTGAATATTTTTTAAATTCATTTCTAGAGTAACGAATATACTTGGACATTAAAATCATATTAATAGACATTATATTTGAAATGAAACATTTAAATAATTAAGTAATAAAAATTTTAATTACATGAATATTTTGAAACCATAAATATTAAATATCTTATGACATTATATATTTAAACGATAACTTTTTTTCTTTCATTTTCATACAATGGTGATTCATCAATGTTGGGTAAGAATTTTTTATAATTATAATAATACTTAATATTACCAAAATAACTAATATCACGAATATAATTCATCTTTATTCAATATGGACATCTATAACATTTTATAATGTATTTTTATCTTAATGATTGCAACAAAAACATATTTAAAATATTATGTTACAAAGAGTTACTTTTTGTAAATATTATATCATAATATAACAATTGAGGTAATTATTAATGAAATAGGATCCTAAATTGTTAATTTTTATTGGAAATATTACATAAATATTTTAAAAACCTAATTATTAAATATATTATGACATTAAATATTTAAATGATAAATTTATTTCTTTAATTTTCATGAAATGGTGATTCATCAATGTTAGGTATGATTTTTTTATAATTATCATAACACTAAAAATTTCCAAAATAACTAATATCCTGAATATAATTCATCCATTTTCAATAGGGCCATCTATAAACATTTATAATGTCTTTTTTTAAATGATTGAAATAAAAACATATTTAAAATATTAAGTTACAAAGAGTGACTTTTTGAAAATATTATATCATAATATAATAATGGAGGTAATTATTAATGAAATAGGATCCTAAATTTATAATTATTATTGGATATATTATATGACATGTTTAATTCAATTATATAACCATTTAATAATGATATTAATTTATATTTATTGACATATATTTGGATTAAACCTTTATAACTTAATTTATCCTTTACCGTGGGTACAAATTTTTAACATATAAATATATTGTTATAACTATAATGAAATTGAAATTATAAAAAATTATAATTGATGTTTGAAAATATAAAAAAATACAATAAGACTATATTTTAGTAATATTAATAATTTACTTCTAAAATAATTTCACATAAATCGCAAAAGAAATTAGAAACTGATATAATTTTATATATTACAATATATTTATATTTAGTAAGGTAAATAGTTCATTAGTTTGTGTAGATCACAAGAATTTGTTGAATTATTATTAAAATATTTAATGTTTGTAATGATAAATTAATCAAAAATAAAATTTTACCTTCAAACCACACTACTAAATGAAATGAACCAAAATAGTTTTTTGTTAAATTGCAATATATATTGTGTTCCAAAAGGACCATAATTGAATTTAAATTTAAAAATAATATTTCCAAATGATTTATTATTCCAAAAATTATAAATTTCTTATTGATAAATTGGATATAAAAATTTTCATTTTAATATTAAATCATGGTATTTTCATTTTGGTTATGCTATTTGAAAAAATAGTATTTTTGATTACTCAATTAAAAGTCGATGATTTCATAAAAATCCCAAATAATCACACTCGGATTATTATGTCATGATTAAATCACATAATAATATTATTTTATAAAATTAAATTTTAAAAATTAATATATTCTTATTTTAAATGAAAATATAAAATTCGAATAACTATCACTTTTATTTAAGAAAAACCAATTTAATCATTAATGGTTTTAACATTATTTTAAATCATTTTCTAATGAGTGTTAATTAATTTATTTTTACCTTGTGTAATCAAAATTTACATTTGTAAACCTTTCATTTAATTAAATTATTATAAATATTAGTTCGGTGTTTTGTATATCATAATCTATTCAACAATATGTTTACATTAAGTAATTCATATTAAATTCTTATGGTGTCATGCCTAAACTACCAATAATTTAGTGAGACCAGGAAAATACAAAAACCAAATGATATATACATAGTTTCATGAATATTATTACTAATCACGATACTTATCTATTAATGTTATGAACTAATGGTATATGAGAATATAATTGATGTATTCTATCTCTTGGGAAAGATCACATTTAGTTGGTATGAAAGTAACCCTGAGAAAATAGATGTCTTTATTATTGTGGATCCAATCATAAGTGGTATGTTGTGTGACGATTCATTATCGTTTAGGATTTTTTATCCATATCAATGTGTTACATAGATTAACTATGAAATTTATTATTGGTTAGGATAAAAAAGTGTAACCCAAAGTTTGTTAAAAACAATTTTATAGTGGAACATTTCTGGGATAGGGGAGTAACAATCCATTTAAAGGAGTTTGATATTTGTATATGATTTTAACTTATATTAGTGTGTTATAATTAATTCATTTATATTAAATACATGTTGATGGAGATTCATTAAAACTTAAATTTTAAGAGGTAACAATATTAAATTCTGTTTTATTTAAGTGTAGAACTCATAAAAATAAAAAAAGATAATTGGATCTCTTATTCTTCCTCTCAGTGAACTCAAAAATCCCTAGGAACATCTTATGTTTTTTTAAATACTTATTAAAAACAATTTAATAATCAAAATTACATGATATATATTAAAATTATCTTACTATTTATATTTGTAAAAATTACACTTATGAACATCACACAAAATGATTTTTAAAAAATAAAGAATAAAACGACATTAACATAGAAAAAAAGAAAAAAATTATGTAGTAAGATGAATTTGATTCATATAAACAAGCAAACGTAGGTAGATTAATAAATAAAAAATTCTATACATTTTATATTGTATAAAAAAAATTACATTATCTGTTCCATATGTTAAATGATTAATTTTTATTCCTTATTTAATACCTCCTTTAAAAAAAACTATTTCAAAATTTTTATTATTTATGGATATTTTTTAATTTTATTCTGGAAGATAATCAATGAAAAAGATTATACTTTTTTGTGTGATAGTATGGGGGATTTAAACACACTTGATATAGTATTAAAATTAGTTTTGATTATGCTGAAAATGATAAAGTAGTGTTTTGTTTTGATTTGAATGATATTATGTTTCATATACACCTTATTTTAATATGGTCATAGAAACATGTTTCAATTTTTTTATATTTTATCATGAAGAACCTTATTTTTTGATTTGGTATGAATGACATAGTGTTGAGGATGTTTTATTTGTGATTTTTGGGTTGTTGTGAAATATTTAGTTTTTTATAACTCGTGAAGGATTATGATATGGAATTATTAAAATATCTAGATTCATAATAATTTTTTGTATGGTTAATAAAATATCGAAACATATCTTTTGAAAAACAACCATCATTATTAAAAATTATATTTTTATTAGTGGATTTTTTTAAGATTTTATTTCACATTATATTAATGGGAAATATATAGAGTATGAATTTTTTCTTCTCTAGAAGGGATGAGGCTAGAATGTTGGGTGTGTTGACTAGGGTAGGTTAGAACAATAACAATATTTTGATTTTTTTGGGATATAAGTAATGGTTTTGTGGGTTTAATAACACTTATATACAAATTAGTCAACACATTTAAGGTTATCATAGAACTTTTATCTTATCTTCTACTTATATATACCTTCTTCAACCTCATCTAAAATTGATTCAATTTATAAAGATATTTTCCCAATTCATTGATAACCATTTTTTATAGTTGATAATCCTAATTAAATTATTTAGTTATGAAATTATAAAATAAAAATCTATCATATATTTTAACTACATTAATATGAAATTATCTATGTAAATGTATTATTCTAGTCCATGTGATGAATATATATTGATTAGGATAACAGAAAGCTAATTTTAAGGGTGAATTGTGTAAATTAAATAACCTAGACATGAAATCAAAATTATAAAAGGATCCAATATTTATTACATATTTTATACTATAATCACCACTCATTGGATTTTTGAAATATAATTTTTGTAGAATTTTTTTATAAAAATCGATATTGACACATTGAATAAAAAATAATATTACAGTATGAGGACCATTATTATGAATACTAAAGGGTACTTGAAGACTAAAATGATTGGCTATTAAATTATTCATTAATAATAAAAAGATTTCATTGAATTGTAATAAAATTACATTTTCAATCAATTAAGAATATAAAACATTTAATATCAGTTATATATGCCATTTATAATTGGAATAATGGTTTAGAATCACATGGTTTTTCTTAGTGTTGTTATATTCCAATATTGAGAAAGATATTTATTATTTTTATCCTTTACCGTTTAATTTTTATATTTTAATAAATAAAAAATACCTATATTTCTGTTTTCATATATATCGAAATATATCCAATATATGTATTATTTAATTATTGATTTATTTTTAGTATATATTATTAATATTTATTTAATTCCATTTAGAAATAACTGTTCATATTTCTATTATCATGTTCCATGAGTTTCATGAAGATTCCATAAGGTAATAAATTAATTATGGGAATTCAAACAAAACATATTTCGGTTCTATAATATTTCTAATAGATCTTCATGTCTTTCCAAATTAATTTCATTTTATATAATATTCTTTGGGTAATTATGAATTTATTGTTATGGTTCAATCATTGTAAATTGTATAACCAATAGATCTTTATGTTCCTGGAATTAAATATTTAATTTTATATAGTGTTTTGATTATATATTGAGATCAATACATCAGAAGTGGACAATTTTGATGGACATTTAATAAAAAAACATATTGCTGTAGATTTATTATATTATATGTAAGGATGAATTAATCATTTAAATTTTTTAAATTTACACAATAAACATATAATAATTTATATTTTTTTCATTTCATTTTGAAATTTCATTAATTTTTTTATGACATATCAAAATGATGATATCAAATTGATAATATTGTTGTTGGAAAAACAATATTAGATAATATTATAAATATAGTAAACTAGAATCCATAAATAATCACTTTTTTAAGTACTCAAAATTTTTGTGTTTTCTATTAGTGACTAGTGATATTAAAATATCAGCATAGCACATTGTTAAGAAACTATATTTTTGGAAGAATTAACAAAGCATATACACTGTAAATAATGTAATAAAACTGAGAGTTTATTTTTTACAAATATTAATGTTTTATTATTTATTTATTATTTTATTCATTATCTAAATATTATGTAATTTTTTATTTCCTATTTTTTGAATTTAGTGATTATTCATAAATGAAAAATGGTTTAATACACTTCAAGATAAATAATAATATAAATTATTGTTTATAATATAAAGATCTTATAATAATAAAATGATTTGATTAACATTGATTAATTTCATGGGAATTTAATGTCAAGAGTACTGTTGAGGAAGGATTGATGGTCATATATAGTGAGAAATTAAAATATGAGACTACGTTGATGAAAAAATTATATCAAAAAGGTGATGCAAGATAAATTGAATTATACACATATTAAGAGATTATATGTACTAAGATTTTATGAAAATGAAATGTTATTAAGGTGGACGATAAAAGGAATAGGGCATGGAAAATAATATAAATAAAGAATATGAACCATCATTGTGTATATAATGTAGTGTAAAATTGAAATGTGAGATTATATTGATCAGTTTATGCATTAAATTCAGATTTAGGGTATTGAAAAATAAAAATTCAACCTCTAGTAACCCAACTATGATGACCATGTTATTATATTTGATTGTCATAGAAGGGATTTAATTACCAAGGATCAATCACTTTATTAGTATTGGTGAAAAATATACATACTGGATTCCCAATTTACAATGGATGAAAAATATAAAACATAGTGTATATAAATATTCTACATACTGAATAATAATTCATTATTCCTTGTTCATATTGTGGGTTAGGGGGAAAATAAGTGTTTGTGGAAAACCTAATTAAGGGTTTACTAGAGTGGAATATACCACAAGTATGAATGGAAAAATAAATTTTAAATGTTAAATAACAAAAAAAAAAGGAATTTAATATTTTACTTGAGTATAAATTTTATCCTTGATTAATATTAGGGAAACAATCTCATATAAAATAATAAAGAAATTACCGTATAAAAAAATTCGTAATGATTTATACCATGATTATGTTGTTGTTCTAAGATATTTTCTCATATGCATATATATATATATTCCAAAAGCCCATTTAGTAAGGCCGTATAATAGGATTGTCTCATGAGAACTATTGATGAAATGTGAGGCTTTGTAATTATTGGACCCACCCTTCACTACATGTATATGTCATTCCTAATACATTTAATTGAAAATATAATTCATAAAAAATATCATTTATCAACACATATAAATATTATAATGAATATTAAATATCATAATTTCCCATGTAAATAAAATAATTTCAATAGTAAACACTATATTTAGAATTGGTATAATGATTATGAAATTAACATACCCATGATAAAATATTTATGATATTAGGGAGAAATGTAACGTATAATAGATTTTTATGTCAAGAAAATAACTATTTTCAGAGAAAGATAATGACCAAAAATTCCATCAATAAATGAATAATGACCATCCATTCTCACAAAATTAAATTTATCCATAAATAATGTAATTTTGTGAATATAGTAAAATTGAAGGGAAACATTAAAATATATTTTTTATTATTGTTGTAATTTTTGAAACTTTTAAATTCTATGGAATATTTTAAAGTGTATAATAGTTATTATGATGGAAAAATTATATTAAAGATAAAGATGTTAAAAAGAAACACATAATTTGGATTTTTAAAATTATATTTGAAAATTATCCTTTCAAATAAAAATAAAAATATTAATTGAAAATATTTTAAAAATTATTAGATACAATGAAATACACTTTAATAATAATTCGATTAAATTAATATGAATTTTGATAAATAATTTTGAAAAATCTGTTCATGGAAAAAGATATACCTAATCAAGAAGTGAAATAATTTCATCTTGTATTTTAATCATTTGTTATCTATTTTCAAGTTAAGAATAGTTTATATGTTAGAAAAAAATATGGTAAATACATAATTTAATAGAGTATAATAAATTATAATGTTTTTATCATGGATTGATTATATGAATCCATAAATGAAAAATATATGAAATTCCAATAATATAGTTGTAAAATGAAGTATTAACTATATGGTAACATCAAAATTTCATCCCCCTAAAAGTGTTAACATGAATAAGTACCTTAATCTCCATGAAAAAAAATAGTAATTTAGTTAAAATACATCAAACATATGACTTACTCACCATATAGAATAAAATATAGGAATAATAAAAATTATGTCTCAATGGAGTGTAAATAGAGACAATATCCCCAAAAAATTTATCAATGATGATTGATTTAATTATTGAATTAAATATGTGTAGGGAAAGTGAAATTTAAAAAACCCCAATAATGTATAAAATAATCACACTTCATTTAAAAAATTGTATTTCATGTCAAAATCAATGATGTTGTGTTTTAACTCATGGAATATAAATTTACTTTAGAAAACACTAACCTAATGTTTCAGAATAGTTTAATAGAATTTAACCATGTATATAATAAATCAATGTTAATTATAATTACAGAACAGAACCCATAATTTATAAATAACATCATATATTATCATCTTATAAAAAATAATCACTCATTTGTTTACAATCATTCATTATTTTAATTATTTCATGTAATAAAAACTTAGATTTCTATCGAAGGTATCATAACTAATAGTCTAGTTCATGTGAATAGGATATATCTTCTTCATATAGAAAATGATAATTATTTTTTAAAAAAAATGTAGTCATTACAAACATTTTTTGAATCATCCATGTATATTACTAAATAAAACATGAAACACAATAAATTATGGATGAGGTAGTCTATGCATAAAAATGTGAAATAAAATAAATTTTCATTTTATATGTGAGGACATTTTTGAGCATTAATTTATCATTTAGGAATGAAAACAATATAACATATATCATATTATATGATTTTGAATCTTCATTTTGACCATCCTAATGAATAAGTTGGATTATGGTTACACGATTAAAATAATTAAACATTACTATATACAATATACTATTATTATTATATCACAATCTTTGGATGTTATTTTAAGGTAGAGGAAGAATAAATAACAAAATAACATTTGTTTGTATTTTTTACCTCTTCTTTTAACTACTCCCTTTTCATTACACCATAATACATATACGGTTGTTATTTTTGCCAAAATAAGAACTCTAAGATATGGGGAGGGATATTAAGAAGGGATATGGTATTTTTTTCCTGAAACTATATGTAGTAGTGCGTAGAGGAGTATACAGGTGGATCAATTAATAGGTGAGGTAGATGATATACATATATTATTTCAATATAGTTAAAAAATTATTAAGAAAAATTCATAGATATGTGTCCCAAAAATAATTAAATTTAGATTAATTTTTTATAATTTTAGAAACACATCCATACAATAGAATTTATATAAGTATATAAGAAGTCTTAACACATTCCATTTTAGTTTAATTCCATAGTAAAATGGATTCTGGCATTTCCATAGTACCATATTTTTAATATATTTACTCTTTATAATGAAAACAATTATGTAAAAAATGTTAAAATATATTAATTATGATGATTGTAAATATGGAATTCATTTCACCATATTCAATTCATAGATATGGTATATTTTAACTAAAAAAATTTCCCATATAATTCGATAAAAATGTTTTCTCATCAAAATGAACTTTTCAAACATAAGCCTATTATTGATAAACAATATGAATAGTAATAATTATTATAGAAATTTAAATTCATAAATTATTATTTATAACATAAAATTTTATTTAAATCATTCAATATTGAGGATTATTTTAATTATTTAATATAGAATAATGCTATGCACTTAAAATCATTTTTCCAATAAATATTTAATTTTTCCTACAAATGGGCATGTCTTTATTTTTATAACACTAAAAATCCAAAATGGTTAACTGTACATATTATAACAAATTATAAATAAAACATATTAATACTTAAATATATTGTTAAAGTTTTTGTCTGCGTTTTTCATTGGAAATTATTAAAAATTAAATCAATGATTATTTATATATATTAAGATCGAAATATATATTCATCCTAGAAAATTAAAATTTCCACCATGTCATAATTAAATTTATATTGATATTATATATTCGTAAAAATAAATTTTTCACTAATTATAATTAATTATAGGGTGTAACATCCTTCCCTCAGTCAAAAATTTCCTCCCCAAAAATTTCATGGATTTTATATTCCTTTATAACATGGTTTGTTATTCATTATAAAATCATCATGTTCCAATGTTTCAGCATTAATTTTATTATTTCAATAATGTACCTTTTCGAGTCATGTCATCAAATTATAGAACACTTGTTAATCTTTGTCTTGAATTTTTATTGAAAAAATTATACTAACCTTCTCTTCCTAATATTGTTCGAAAAAATAAATAGTTACTCATATGTACAAATAGCATAACATCTACACGAATTTATCATAATTAAATTTTCATATTTATAATTTATTAGTTGTTTAAAAAATATAATTGATGTAGAAAATGGTAAATTTGATTTTAAAATTATTTTTTATAAGATGAAATAATTACCACAATGTCATATTATACCTAGTGAATTGAGTTGTGCCTTTTGAACCAAATATCCTGAAACCATCGAACAATAAATTATATGATTATCAAATTAAATTTAACATGGAAATAAATAAAAAATTGAATAACAAAAATGAAAAAACGTTTTCGACTAATAAAATAATTAACAAAATTTTTATTCATGAATTTAATGACCATACATGATGATTCTAACATAAGGTAAGGAAATATTTAACATAAATCCCCATTTTAAATATTATTATAATTCATTTCATTAATAGTTTTTCACCACGACTGTATTGTTAAAATTATTTAATGGAGGTATTTATAATAACATAAATTAATATTAATGTAAATTTTATGTCTCTTTTAATATTATACTAATGTTATCAAATTGGAAATGTAAATATGTTGTTCCAAATATTTTTAATTTAATGAAAAAATTGAAAAAAGAAATATTATATTATAAACTATATAGTATCAAGGTATTTTCCTACCCCTATAATTATTATCATATATTTTTCTATATTTATAATCCTTGATAATTTTCTCAATGAAAAACCCTTGTTCAATTTCATTGTATTTTATGTTTGAAGATGGGTTATTAATGGAATTGTTATATTAATATCTGATATTGATTTGAATATGGGTTCACAATAGTTTTTCAAGGGTTTTAAGACGATGAGGGGAGATGATAAAATGTATAAATATTGATAAGGACAATTAGTCTTATATATGATTATGGATGATTGGTATACATCTTTTAAAATAAGTGAGACAGATACAAATTATATGACCGGTGAGACCTTTATTTCTCTTTAATTCATCTTGTAATGTTCCCCGTCATCTATGGAAAGAGTAAGGGAGTATACTAGGAAGAATAGTATGACAGGATTGATATGAACCTTGTTATTTATGAAAAGTTATATTAATAATGTTATATAGGTTTCCAAAAGAAATTTTTATTTCCATTCCATGTTTGTAAAATAATTTATATGGAAAAATGGTTTTCTGTTTCATGTATTTATCATTTATTTCATACAATCAATGAATATTATGATAATCGATTTAATTTTGAGTTTTCTGTTTTTTCTCTATACTAATGTATTTCATTATATTATGTCTCTTACTGATATTTTTATTATCAGCCCTAAATTCTAAAAAAAAAACCAATGTTTTAGGATTTGAAATAACAATGAAAAATACATGGTGAATTTCATCATGATTTTTCATGAATGGGAATGATTTTTTAGTATAGTTTTTTATTGTGGGAAAAATGGTTTCATATCAATTTTCCAAATTGTATTATATATAGTTTGTATGTAATAGGTATGAAACAATTATGTAATTATCTATACCTAATTGATCTTTGGGAATCCATGAATTTATTTTCTAGTCTAATGAAAATGGATTATGTTATAATTTAAGTAAGGTTATTATATTAGCTATGATGATATGGCTGTGTATGGGTATGGTTGTGGCTTATCTATGCACACATGTTTTATCATGTTTAAAATTATGGTTTAGATATGCTCATAATTTTTGTTGTTGGTATAAATGTTTCCAAACAATTCTCACAATGTTGATAATGGATATAAATCTAGTTTAGATATTCTCAAAAGGTTGTTCAGCAGATTAATTTTCATTAATATATGGACATAATGATGTGCTCGAGTATAACTATGGTTATGATATGATCACATATTTTTGAATTTTTATAAAAATTGTTATTCTATATTCAAAATTACATATCATAATATACATATGTGTATTCCACAATATTATTCATACACATAAGCTAATGTTGTACTATATTTATTCTTGTATATAGAAAACTATATCTCCACTCATTTTATTCATGTCTTCTGTTATAACATGTTTTCATTCAAGACCCATGATTTATCTTCTATGGATGAATGGGTATAACAATAAAATGTATTGTGATTACAACAAAATGTCCATCTTATGTTCATTTTTGAACATTTGTAATTTTCTAATTTTTTTATCCGTACAATGAATCTGAGCTCACCCATTTCTTATATCTACATCTACCATATTATGATAAAAAGTATAAATTATGATATTTCCAAAATTAGTCTAATTTGGTTAAATTATAGAGGTATACTCACAAGTTATTTAAAATAAATTTATAATATAATTGGTTATCATGGGAACTAGGTCATTTTTTCTTGTGAATGTGTCACATATTTATGATGCGTAATGATTAGATTATTTAATTGATGTAAAATAATTATATGTCTAGAACATGTATCAATTGTTGGTATAAATTGTGGATTTATAGGTTTGTAATATGTGTTTAATTATTTTTTGTGGGATTAGGATTTGAGATCCACACTGAGGTCTACTGTTGGGTCTTTGTATTGGATGGTATTCAGATATATTGTTAAAGTATTGTGGAAGATGTTTTCCTAGAAAATGATATATCTATATATAATAAAATTTTAATGAAGTAAATAAATAGACTCACCTAGTGGTAATCACCATGAAAAGGTTTGGTTCTGCATTGACATGATCATCAATGTGATGCATGACAAGTTGGACAATGACTACACACCTAGCTAGAAACTCTCATGGGAGCTAGTTGTTTTGATCATATCATCTTTAGAAACCAATAAGATTTATTGATTTATTAGTTATTTTAATAAAGTATGTTTTAAATTATAAAATTATTCAACTTAATGTTTCCATGGGTAATCTACAACAAATCTAGGATGATATAATGGAACTCTATTTCATCGTGATAATGAAAAAATATGAATTTATTAAGTTGAGTTCCTTTTATGAATATTATAATTCTCCTGGTATTATTAATGTTCTATCACATTTACAACCAATTTTGGAATTATTAGTTGTTTGAACATGATAGAACCCAAACTGTGTGTGAAAATGCCGAGAATACCTCAAAGAACACCCAATCAGAATGGTTTTCAATGTGAGAAAACATATGAATCATACAAACAAGTTATCAAGATAAATAAATAAAAATATGAACATTTATGATTTTATAAACACACAAGAAAATATAATTATGCAGTCGCATAAAATTTCATTGTCGAATATGATTATGGAAAGAATGAACAATTTCCAATATGTAGAAATTTAATCATTCCCACTCGGGTCAATGAATCCCCAAAAGTGATAGGGGTGAATCAATTATTTCTTTTCTCATAAGTTTTGTTACATTTGAAAAACAAATTCACCTCCAATTAAAAATTAGTTACTTTTTAAAAAAAACACACAAATCTACAGGAACACATAGATTTACAAGTGTAATTAATAAATAAGAGTACTTATGTCCTTATAATGGCTTCGAATAAAAAAACATACAAGCCACTAGAAAACAATACATTTGGGTGGAATAAAATGAGTCAGATATTCTCTAAAATGTTTGTATCACTATTTTTAATATAATATTGAAAAAAATTCAAATTGAAACATATATTTTAATACAACATTGATTACAAACATGTTATAGGGATGTTTGAACAAAATTTTGAAATAAGATCTCCAATAAAATGTTCACTTTTTTACTGAAAACATTTACGAACATCTTATAGACTTTGTAATGACTCTTTGTATTATTTTATAGTCCTTTTCTCAAGTCTGGATCCTCATTATAGAATTATAAATCTAATATATTTCTAGAGAAACAATTTTTAATTGCATCTGTTTGAGTCTAAAAATTCCAATCTGATTCCTCAGTTCAATCTATATTCTAAAATTAGTATCTTATCTATTCTCCATTATTATATCTACAAAAAAACCTCAAGAAGACTCTATATGGGAAAATATTATCCCCAAAACAGCAGAACTTATCTGTCTTCCTTATTACTATCACTCATGTCCTTAATTTACAATTTACCTCCACTAATTATATGTGACAAAAAAGTGGTTGGGGTGGGGGATCTGGAAATCATTCTCATTCAACCAGAATTCCCGAAAATTTATTTTTCCATACATTTTGGATGAGTTATTGACATCTTCAACAATTCTAAACACATTATAATCCTTCTAAAATCCTTTCAAAACATTATCATTCTTCTGACATCTTAATATTTTATCATGCTTCTGACATCATAATATTCATCAGTTTGATTCCAATTCAGATCACCATGACTATATATTCATAATAATTCTCCACTATAATTTAATGAATAATCCACACAATTTGATTTATTCAGTATGATTAAAACATAAAATTATTCATTTTTTATCTACTAAAAAATATATAAATATATAAGATAATTGTCTAAACATTAAAATTCATTATACCAACTGATGAAAACAACACTCCCCAGGAACGCCTCCTAGTCTCCTTTGACAACACTTCAAAAAATATACAACCAAGAATCTTCTTATTCATTTCTTCAGAATGATAATACAATATCCAAATAATTTTTCAATGTCGGCTTACAAATGATCTCAAATTAACATTGATTTTTTTTGTTGACAACTATATCCCGATAGTGTTGAACCAATTTAAAAATTATCTGATATATAATATAATCATTCTAATGAACATTATTGGCTAAATTTTATGATCTTCTAAAAAAGATGAGTCACTATATTTCAAGAATGGGTGCTAACAAACATTCTATACAATATATACTTTCCTTATTCTTAATAAATCCTCAATTGAAAATAACTCTTCCCATGATTACCACATTTGATGGACCATTATCAGTAGTTTCATCATCTGTATCTTCTTCATATTTTTTATTATGATTCACAAAACTACCTTTTCTGATGATTTGTTTTTTTATTATCGATCTCACTGAAAAACAAAACCTTAATCATTACAAATTTAAATTAATCTTCTTAACCATTAAAAGAATCTAAATCTGGTGATCTCATGGTGATTAATAAAGACCAGAATGCATTAACTTCCACCACATGCTTCCTTAAAAAATTTCTACTTGTATCATGTCTTCCACTTGATTTTTAGAATATATTGAGATAAAATATATCATTATCAGTCTAATGTTAAGAATTATTAAGACTGTTTATTCTTATCGAAACATATTTCATTTCAAAAATTGATCAAAATGATTGGAAGCACCATCACTCCATTAACTTCGTAATAATATCATGATAAGTTCATTAGATAAATTATTATTTTTGTGATCTAAAAAATATCATATCATCATAATATTTTCATTGGAACCAAAAACACATTGAAGAATATTCTCACAGCGATATTCCTTTGAATCCTGACCCAAGGAGTCAAATGATCCTTTTCTTCCAAAAAATTATCTTCTCAAAACTCAGGAATTTCATAAGTATTTGGTGTCCAATTTCTCGAATTACATTCACGTTTTTATTTTCAAAATTTATTATGTGATATGATTTATTTTCATTGAAAAGAATGAAATAATATATAAAAAACTCATTATAAACATCTTTCAACTTCAAGAAATATGTTCTGGTGAACACAACCATAAAAAATATCCCCATTTGGATTTTCTTTTCAACCACAATTAATAAATCATTGAACATTGTAACCTCATGATATGGTTTACTAATCTACAATTCTAGCACTACCTTAGCTAACTATTTGTAGGAAATAATAATTATTCAACATAAAATGATGTTCTCAAAATTGTGTAATCATGAAACCTCTTCATCAATTCATCATATCTTTCTTATCATTCTTCACTTCATCACATTTCAAATAAATTAATGTTTCCTATAACCACTACAAAAAATAAATAGAAAATATCACACAATTATATGTCGAGATAATTGCTTAACCAAAACTCCCCATTTATACCTGAATCATTAAAATTATTTCCAAAAATTAATGTATATATTTATAAAATCCCCCTCCACATGATAGAAATAAAAATAATAATAGATTCGTGGGGGGACAAAAAAATAAATCAATTTTATTCTGAGAGAGGATGAAAACCCATGTTGGTCCTCATTTTGGAAAAAGGATCCTTTATTAATGATTTTTGGAAAACATAAATAACTTGATTAGATATATGAACATACTACATCTTTAACTCATTATTATATTTAATATATTTAATGAAATGATCTTTTATATCAATATGTATTGAAGAATAATGTTTTACCAAATTTCTCAAAAGATAAATGGCACTTCGATTATCAAAACCCAATAGCAAGAGTAACTTCATTTAAACATGTAAATATTCCAATTTTGTTTTCAAAAAAATTTGTTTTTTACAAGCTTCAATGGTAAAAAATACTAATCCTTTCACATAGTTAGAATTACTGAATTGTTTTAATTTATATTCCAAGTATCACAAAATTTTCATAAAAAGGAATGTTCTCTAGAAGTGGATATTTTATCATCAAAATTTACAACCCAATGATCATCTAAATATACAAACAATTAAATACATTATGAGACATTATACTCGATAATTTTTTTTCCCCTTGATATATTTAATAATTCACTGTCCATCCAATATGTGTGATTCATTTTGAGCACTCTGAAATAATTCATATAATGTAACAATATAAAAAATGATGGGTCTTGAGGAAGTCAAATAAAAAACACATCCAATCATCTTTCAAAACAAATTAGGATAAACTTATATTCATCCCCTATCAGAAGACAACATGGTCATCAATGAAATTTGTGTGGGATAATTTTTTAAATGTTTTCATGCCAAAATACATATGATGTTCCTTGATATGTTTTTCTGGAGAAATAAGAATGTGATTCTTATTTTTCATTATTTCTAACCCAGGAATGTTTTTAATTTCAGACATTAGGGAAATTTCAAAAAAAAAATTAATCTATTTAGAAAATCTCTCACATGATGTTTCTTCATTCCCATCAATGATAATTTCTTCAACATAAACAATTATCATGAGGGAAAACATTAGGGTTTAATTGATGCAATGGTTCCTATGAAAAATTCATTATATAAAAATCATCACCCTGAAGAATTTATCCTATTTGGAATACCATCCCCTTAGAGATTATATTATCCCATATAATGATTTCCATCAACATGCACATATAACAATTATCATTACTAATGACTAAGCCACATGGTTTTTCTATATAAACTACTTCCTGATGATCACTATTCAAATATGATAACTTCACACCCATCAGAATATTTTGTATTCTCATTGTGAAGAAATATAAATAATGATTATGGTTTCTTCTAACCATTCCCCTAGAGAAAACATTTCATCAACATTAATGTAATATATTTTTGAGTAACAACATCACACTAATATTTTTTTAGTTATCTCTTCTCTTTATTAATTCATCTCCTAATGATAAACCCATTCTTCACCAGTTATAAATTTTTTAATTGAATTAGGTCTGATTTTCCAAATATAATTTTTTTATCTGATACAACCCTTAATTCATATACTAATACCATTCATGATTCTCAAAAGTGAATTTATATCTTTCATCATAACATTAGAGGTCAGATAAGTATGTGTAACAACTTGTTATGTTATTATTTTTTAAACCATGTAATGGTGATCACCAATAATGTTTTGAGTGTCCACAAGCTTCCCCAGCCTATAATTATATTTTTCAGTTTCACCCTCATAACCTGACATAGCTATGTCTGATTATTCATCTCAAGAAATATTACAATTATATATTTCCTTATCTTAATTTTTAACAAAATATTATTCATACTAGTTAACATTAATATCTACAGAAGTCAATTTAGAATGTTTTTATGGATTTTCATCAACATCCACATCAACCAAATCAATAGTTATTCACGTTTCTTTGTTGAAACATATATATCCTCTTAATTATGGATCCTAGGGAAGAAACATCCTTATTCATAACTTTACTCAATCTTTTATGGCATCCACATTTCATCATTTTGAAGCATGGACCCCGAAAAATTAAATAGTGTTTTAAACATGGAGATTTTTCATGAAACATATAATATTGAGTCATATCAATCCTTTGCCTGTAGTATAATAATTTTTAACATAGATAGAAGTTCTCATGAATTGTTTCTAAATGTAATGTGAGAGACTATGTTCAATTAATATTGTTCAACCCATTTCATCAAGAATTCTATTTTATCTTTTACAGACACTATTATTTAGGAGTGTATGTTTTATAATTCTCATGCTGAATTCCATTAATCTCATCATAACATTAATATTATTCATTTTTTTATTCACCACCAATGTCCTTTGTCAAATTATTCATGTGACACTCACATTCCTTCTCATATTTTCTTTAGGAACATTTATCTGTATTCATAATATATGAATTATGTAACATATGCATAACACATGGAATAATAGTAAAGTCATAAATAAATGTCATGATATAAAAATATCCACAAGTTGAGTTAATGTTAATTGGTAAATAGATATCAGAATGAATATGTTACTAGGAACATTTTGAACAAATATATACTTTCGTATGAATATAGTTAGTAATCATTCCATTATATAATATTATAAGACATTATTCTCTTCTTCATGACATATATGTATTTACATGGACACTTTCTCTCTTTTATAACATATCCATGTTTATCTTACACATATCCACAAAAATTTTAATCAATAAATGATTCTCTTTCAACATTATTATTTAAAAAAATCATTGAATCTCATCAACTAGGAATAGTTTTAATTTATCTACATTGACTCTTGAAACTATTTTTTCATCATTTTCACTTTTCACGAAAAATGTATCTTTACTCACTGTAACATTTTTCCTTCATCAATATTTTTGGAGAAACATAGGAAGTTGGGTTTTATCACATAAAAAACAAAAAACCCATTGAGTTAAACGATTCATTTATAAGGATGGTTCTCCAACATCTTTGATTATGAGAGATATTCCATTTCCAAATGTCAATATCACTTCATTAAAGTCCTTAAATTCTAAAACAATTTAATGTTTCATGTATTATGTGTGGAACACACACTATTCATGATCTATGTTCAATAAAAAATTGAAGCTTTAATGATGGTCTCAATAACAAAAAAAATTTCATTCCCTTTATCATTATTAACGTCCATCTTATGATAATTTCCAAACATTTTTTTTGCCTGTCAAAAAAATAATACATATTATTTCTAGTTCTCTATGATGTTCAGATATTTTGGTAATATTTTCCAATGGTGGAAAACTATTTTCATCATTTATCATATCCATCTGATGTTTCATGAAAACATCCTTCAAAAAAATATTATTTTGATGATATTGATTCCCAATAAAATTTTCATTCTATCATTAATGGATTAATTATATTATTATATCTTAAAAATTATACTATTTTTTGTATGCTTTAATCAACAACAATATAAGAAATATCCATAGAAAAAATATCTCCTTTTGATATTTCCATATTTTTGGGAGTTATGAATAATATTCTCAAAACCCTTATTGTGATTCATATCTGAACTGTATTGACCAAAAAAATCATTTAATTAACTAAAATATTATTTTATAGTGTTTATTTTAATTCAGAATCATTAAAACCATGAGTAATAAGAAAATTTTCCAATTTATAATGTTTAGAATCATCTGACTTTATGAATTTTGTGGTCTTCAATACATACCAAACAGTCATTACTTTCTTCTTCTCAATAGAACATTTTTCTTTCATCTCAACCATTGAATGTAACTTTTAATACATCCTAGGTTTAACAATTACATATTTGTTAGAAACATTAGATATTTATTGGTTGAAACATGTTTCCCTTAATTCACCTTTAGAATGTTTTTTTGGACATGTTTATACTCTTTTTATTTTTCCTTCACAATAACATTCAGTTGATCATTATAGTTTTTTCATCCTCAAGATATTTCTACAAAACATCAATCAATTCTTATATATTGACTCTCTCATCAAGAAAACATTGTATATAATATGATGATGAATTTTGATTTTTCAACTTATTTATTTTTTATGAAGCCTCCATATCATTCTATGAATTTTTTTAATTTCTCTTTTGGATGAAATTCTAATCGAGTTTCTTCTTCTTCTTTAAAACTGCTTCTTCTGAACTCTTCATTGTTCATCATTTAAATAAATGAATTCTATATATCTTTCTTTATTAGTATTTTCAGATTAACTATCACAATGTTCTTCTCCATCATATTTATATAAGTATCGTATTTTTTTGTACTTTGAGATTTTTATATATATCCTTTTGGAAAAATATTTAGCTGTATCGTATTATTTATTCCATGGCTTTTTTTCCTTCTTTATTTTTCAACACTATCCTATTCATCTATTCTACAAGGAAAATTTGATGCAATATTCTTAATATCTCAAATTCAAAATACATGAAGGGATGTTTCCCATTATATTTTAAAGTACCTTTTTTACCATTTTTAGAAAATAAAGACAACACTTCATCTATATTTTTACATACCTCAATTTATTTATTAAAATTAATAAAAATTACTATTTAAAGAAACATCTTAGTATTTTCATTATTGGATGTCATGAAAAAACAATTCTCATTAATATGTTTTCTATAATCAGAAAAATATCCATTCTCATTTCATATATAATGATAGTGTTATGAAAATAATCCTAAAATGATGTTTCATGATATATGTATTCAAATAATAAATCATTATCATTAATTTTTTCATGAATGATTCCGATGGTCTTTTCAAAAATGGAATAATATAATAACATTTCAACAAGAAATTTTATAGTGTTGGAAAATTAATTAACCCCTGTAATGAAGTACCAGACAAGTTCATGTTTACCTGTTTTCAAATGTTCACGCTTCAGTCCCCATATTTAAATTGTTTTACATGATTAAATTTTAATTTTATTCATACATATTTTTCAACTTTTTCTATATACCATTGGTAGTGGAAAAACCCATTACACATAAAAAAACATTTTCCTTATATGATGAGAGTAAGAAATTCTTTACTCTTCTATCATTATGTCTATTAAATATATCAACATATATAGAAGGATAATTATTATAAAATAGAGGAAATTCATTTTTTAGCTTCATGAATGTCATAACCAAAAGAAATAGGGCTAGGAAACATTCTATCAATCCAGATATGATAATTCGTAACATCAGAAATAATATTTCCTTAATTGTTCAAACAATTCATAATCTATCTCACAAATTTTATTTAAAACATAAAAAAAGTATAAATACATGGATCCTTCATTTGATACCAAATTATATTTCCCACAAAGATGTAGGTATCATTGATAGGGGTGAGGGTGAATCTGTAACACCCCAGGTAAATAAAGAATATGACATTTTCTTATTTATACATATTTGTGAATAAAATATTGATATGACTTTAAAGGGGACGCTATGCTCGATGGCGTACCCAACACGCAACAATGAGTTTCTTGGGAATCTTACATTGCACTCTAATAATAAAATAATATTATTTTAAATGGTAGTTAACATGTAGCCGTTGTAATGGAGGGAATGGATAGAAATAACTAAAATGTGATTATATATGTTCTTAAATATTTTTACATTTATACAATAAAAGATAAAGGCTTAAAATACGGAAAGAATTCAATTTTAGGCGTATATGCCCTAGTTTTCACTAAAGGTTCACTTATCACCTTTTGATGGAGAACCGTCACTAAATATAGTTTTGTTCACTCTTAAACATTATTTTGGACCAAATAAAAATCATATTAAGAATCGGGACATCAAAATTTACTTTGTGTAAATTTTTGGTATCTTTCCGATAAAGTTCATTTTTTTTAACGAATAGTGTAAAATGTTGTATTTTAATTCAAAACCACTTTTTAATCTAATTTATTTATATGATTAGATTATATTTTGAATTGGTTTTAAAGTGAAATTAGAAAATATTTTTACTATTAAATCCAATAGTGGTCGTTGGAATCAATTTCACTTTGAAATCAGACTTAAACTAGTGTCAATCTTTTGATACTTATTGTTTCATAAAACACGCTATTTGTCATGACAGCGGGAATTAATTATTAAATTAATTAATGTGACTTATATGTTTTGAATTTGGTAAAACGGACTTCATTTTTGAATTCAGAATATCAAATATAGCTTAGGGTGAATTTTTGGGATTTTTCTGAAAAACTTCAATTTTTGATGAATAGCGAAACCACTAAGTGGTACTTATAAAAACTGATTTTCCGTTTAAATGAAATTTTGCCATCATTGTGTTTTGATTTTCAAAAATCCGACATACATGGTTTTCATTAAGAAGTAAAATGTGGTTCAATGAGATTAAAATAATTTTTTGTTGAATAGTAACTTATTAAGTTTTTAATCGCGATTAGTGGCAATTAGTGTAGTTTAAGGTAAAAATAATGCTTTAATAAAATTAGATGAGCTTGACACATGTCTTACCCTCATTGGTTGTATCATGGCAGACCAAGACAAGCCATGGGTCAACTTAGGGACCACATGGATCCACTTGGTTGGGAAATGACATAAATAACATTTTATTTAATGTAAAAGTAAAATTGACACAAACATGATATTTTTTACTAAAACAATTTTTAAGTGGGGTTATACAGGTAATAATTTTGATTATAAATATTCATTGGAAAGCTAAAAAAATTTCCTACATCATAGTATTTTTTTATAATTTTTAGACATTATATAAATTAAATTATATATGACATAATAATGATGCAGCGATGACATCATTATTTGACGATTTAAATAAAATGGAATGATAATGTTAAATATATGAACTACACATGTCCAAAACTTATTGGATGAGTGGATTTCGAATCCTTATCACCGTATCCACGAATTATGTCAATGTGGGAACTTTTTAAACTGAAACACATTTTCAAATAAAGTAATGTTTCTTTACTTTCCAGAAGTGCCCCTCCTCTCCTCTTATAAAAGGCCCCCACCTCTACCTATTTTCACACACTCCTCAAGCCTTTGGCTCGGGCAACCTCTGCCCATTTACTCTCTCCACATCTCTCTCCTCATCCTATAGGATTCCCTTTGGGCAGAATCCTTTCAAAGGAAGCCTTTAGGCTCAAATCAAAAGGAGTTACACTTTTAAAGGTAATTCATTCCCTCATGTTCATTTGTTTTATATTGCTTCTCCAACCCCCTAAACTCTTTTTATTTACTTCTTTTGTAACAACACCAGTATCTTCAATACACTAGGATGTTGTTTTATGATTTATTCGAGCTACACTCTCACAAAACTACATCAAATGGTTAAAGAACATACGGTTTCCGTGGATGGCGAAATTCTGCCTCCCGAAACGATGATTGTTCAATACTCATTTAACACCTTCAAAGGTGGCCATTATGATGTCACTATTTTTATATATGATATATAATATGTTTATGATTTACTTATGCTTCTGTATTTTTCATTTGTGTCTTACCTTTATGGAATCCATTATGGGTATATGCGATATCTTCATTTTAGGAAGTGCGGACTACCGCCCCCTCAAAGTGATTTGATTCGTTAAATACCATATGTGGGACGTATAAAGGATGTAAATATGATATTATATATGATATTATACTGGAATTATAATATATCTTTATATCATTATTATTCCATTTCATAAAATACGAAATAGAAATGAAAGTAGCGTTCATGCGTACGTACGGCTTACTGTCTCCATGAACGGTGCATTTCATTTCTTACCTCTAAATGATTATGTAATGTTATAAATGCATGCATGTACTGGATATATATGAAATATATGATATATACATCATGAATACAATTCTGGATATAATAAAAATTTGTCCACACGAACAACATGTAATTGTAAGAAGTCCACTTTCGACTTAAGAACCAAATATCGGCAAAACAAATATTATTAACTTAAATGGTTACATAATGTTTATGACATGGTAATAAAGGATATAAAAGGAATAATGAACTTGAAAAAGGTTCTTAAGGAAGTATAAATTAACTCAAGTTTATTATTCAGGAGATTAAAGAACGATCGAGTCAAGTCGGACCCGTGGTAAGGGATCCTGCAACTCTCTTTATTTTTAAGTACACTCTTTTATGTCATTTATTTTAAGCTCATATTTCTTATGATTGGGATGTTATTTTATATTACATTTACTGTAATTTTTATTTTCATGTGATGAGAGACCCTATTCTCTCTCATCAATCCATTTTGGATGTTTTGAGTGGCACCGTTAGGCTGCCGAACTTTCGTAAGAGATCTAACCTCTCTATTTCTTTTTAAGTACTCTCCTTTATGTCACTTCTTTTAAACTCCTCCTTGTAATGTTGGGGGATTTTCTTTTATATTCCACTTTCTGTAAATTCTATTGTAATATGATGGGATACTCTATTTGATCTCATCAATCCATATTCGGAAGTTTTATGTGGCGTCGTTAGGCTGCCGAGTTTTCGTAAGGGATTTTTCATCTCACTTTTATCCCCGTGAGATTTATGCTACATTTGCCACAAATTCCATTGAGTGGGGAATGTACTGCCCATTATCCTACTCTTTGTGTAATATACTTTCGTTTATGAGTATTTACATCAATGACCTATTGTCTTTCTTTCATGGGGTGTATGTTTTGAAAGATACCCAAGTCGGTAAGGAATCCTTTCACCCTTCTCTTTTAAAAGACTTCTTTTATTGGGTCTTTTAATTTACATATTTTTATGTTGGGATATGTTCTCATACATCCTTATTGATGTAAATTTTATGTCCATGTGATGAGATACACTTTTTATCTCTCATCAACTCATTTTGATGTGATGTCGTTAGGCTGTCAAGGGAACTTTTTAACCCAATTTCGATTTCTTTGGGTTCAACTTGTAGTCATTGAATATGTCATCCATTGAATATGTGTGAATGACCTTTTATTTTTTTACACTTAATATCCACTTATATTGGGTGTATATATATTTTTCACACATATTTTTGAGATTTATTTCTCCTTAATTTAAGGATACCTTCTTTATAAGGGATTTCATCACATTTGACATTTCTATTGAGGGTTCATTGTTGTTATGCACCAATTCACTCTTATATGGTGTATATACTGTCCTTTGGAGTATTATATCATGAATCCTTTTATTCTCATGATATTATAAAGTTCTGACTAAATGTTATTCCTCGATTATTGTATTCAAGTGTCTCTAATTTTGGTAAAACCCCTTTAACCAAAATATTATTTTAAATGTTTTAATTATTTGTTCTTATTAATATCCATGTTTTCAAAATGGTTTTAAGGAATTATTTATATGGATATTAATGGTTTAAAATGTTAAAATCTTCAAGGTGGTATGGGACACTTTGATTCAAAAATCTCTTTATTAAATGTTTTAAATGGTTTTGGAAATGGTTTCTTTTTGAATGGATTCATTATTTCAATATCCTAAAATGTTATGTGGAAATGTTATGTTTCCTTTATTCATGTTTATGTGATACGATTATGTTATGGTTCTTGGGCATTGTTATGAAGAACGGGTGGTTCCATGATAAACTAAGGGCAGGTGAGCCCGATATAGCTCTCCAATGCATTGGGTAACGCGAAGGAGTGAAACATTGAGGTTTTTACGAAGAGATTTAGGGAATATACTGTGATGGGTATTCCAAAATGTAACCAAGAGGGTTACTCCCTACGTAAGAATGTTTTGAATGCCTCAAGTTACCTTTTGTGTCTTATGATTTCTATGATGTATTCATGATTTGATATGCCTATGTTTTATGGGTAAAGTATGATTTCATTCTTATATATACATGTACTCATGTTTCCTTTCCATATCTATATATCCCTTACTGAGATTTTTATGCTAATCCCATGTTTTTGAAATGTTTTTCACAGGTCAAGGGAAGGGTACATGATGTGATGATAGTGTCAAGGATGTTTCATGAAAGAATCCATGTTTTATTTTAAATATGTTTCCGTTGATGGGAAGAATGAATACTGTCTTTTATGTAACCACTTTGTTTAAATGTGGAATGTAATGCAAGTTTCATGATCTAATTCTCTAAAACTCTAAACCTGAAAAGATCCTCAATGTGTAATCTTGTAATAACTCAAGATTAAGTAAGGTTTAAGGCTGGGGCCTTATAGTTGGTATCAAAGGTCGGTTTAGATAACTTTAGAGGTTAGGGTATTCTTTAAGCATAAGTGACATTACCATAATGGTAAGGATTTCAGAAAGAGTCCTAATTTTAGGTAAAGTGAATGAGTAAGTATATCTTAGTGTTTACCTTCCTCATTAGTACATGATGGTTTTGTTAATATGCTCACATTTAACTTTTTGGTTTTAGTAAATGGATGGATCTAGCAGGCACCAAAGTGACAATGGGTTTGAAAGAAACTATGGTGGTTCTCTGATTAAGATACTGGATGAGATGGGGGATTCAATGAGGAATCTCATAGTTGTTCTAAACCAACTATCAAGGAGTCATGATCAATCACTTCAACCTTGGTGAGTTCTCTAATGCATCATGTACGAGATGGCCAACTCGATGTGGAAATTCAGGTAATAATTAAAAAGGTAACCATTAGGGTTTATATGATCCTTACGTTTGAGGTAATTATGGGTTATTATATGATATGATGGAAAATGAAGGGCATGAGATAAACATGAGGTTAAAATATGTTATGATTATTCTTGAAGATTTTATCTCATTTTGGGGAATGTATTAAGAATTATATAGTTTTGGAAAAAGGAAAACACGCAGACTGTGTGACATCACGTCGCGTCGGACAAAGCTGCGGGAATCGAACCCACAACCAAAGTGCGACTGGTATTTATCGCCTACCACTGGACTACGTGAAGTCCCTGGTTATTTTGACCGATTCTTTCTAGTTATATGATTTTATTAATTAAGAGTATGCTTATTTTGGGTTATTTATGAAAATGATTAACCTATCATGGAGGATATGTGATTAGGTTAATTACTTTTCAATACGAGACTTTAGGAGAAACTGATGTTGTTTGGAGATAAATGTTACGATTTAAATTGGAAGAATATGTGACTAAATACTTCAAATATTTGGGTTTCAATCTTAGTTTGGTTTACTTTGAAGAATTTTATGGACAAATTGTTTATCGGATGGTCCTCGTTGAACTTTGGGTTTTGTTGGACAAATTTTGGAGATTAAGAATAGATTTTCTTTTTATAAGGGGTTATCCTTTTCTGGATTATCTGATCTTGTACTAACCTCTTTGGTTTTGGTTTTGGTTAGAGCCTAAATACATGGGATGTATATAGTTCTCTTTTGGGGATTAGGTGATTTTCTAGAAGTTGATTATAGTACTCTTAATGCGAACAAGTCTCCCTAAATACTCGTCTTTTGGAAAAAATATGAGTTTGACTAAGGAATCTAGTAACAGTTGAGAGTCAACATGATAAGTGATTATGTTTCCTTAAGAATAAATTTCTCAATAAAAAGTAACTTAAAACAAAAATTTTGTCTATTAACTTTTCCTACTGGGGAATCGAATACCGTTTAACCCATCACAAGTTTGTGATTTTCTCATGGTTAAATTTCTCCTAAACATGTTTTCTATCACTCTCCATCAGAACATGACCCTTTGTTTTTTCCTCCATCTCCATATTTTCATACTTGGAATTCTAGTATGGGTTAACTCGGGTGACCTTTGTAATTATATTTCTTTATTTTAAAGTGTTTGTTTTACCTACTTTTGTTCCGATGTGGGACTTTCAAGGATGTTTCCAAGCTCAATTCTAAAAATTGCGAGGATGAAATTCCCAAAAGGGGGGAAGGATGTAACACCCCAGGTAAATAAAGAATATGACATTTTCATATTTACCCATATTTGTGAATAAAATTTTGATATGACTTTAAAGGGGACGCTATGCTCGATGGCGTACCCAACACGCAACAACGAGTTTCTTGGGAATCTCACATTGCACTCTAATAATAAAATAATATTATTTTAAATGGTAGTTAACATGTAGCCGTTGTAATGGAGAGAATGGATAGAAATAACTAAAATGTGATTATATATGTTCTTAAATATTTTTACATTTATACAATAAAAGATAAAGGCTTAAAATACGGAAAGAATTCAATTTTAGGCGTATATGCCCTAGTTTTCACTAAAGGTTCACTTATCACCTTTTGATGGAGAACTGTCACTAAATATAGTTTTGTTCACTCTTAAACATTCTTTTGGACCAAATAAAACTCTTATTAAGAATCGGGACATCAAAAATTACTTTGTGTAAATTTTTGGTATCTTTCCGATAAAGTTCTTTTTTTTAACGAATAGTGTAAAATGTTGTATTTTAATTCAAAACCACTTTTTAATCTAATTTATTTATATGATTAGATTATATTTTGAATTGGTTTTAAAGTGAAATTAGAAAATATTTTTACCATTAAATCCAATAGTGGTCGTTGGCATCAATATCAGTTTGAAATCAGACTTAAACTAGTGTCAATCTTTTGATACTTATTGTTTCATAAAACACGCTATTTGTCATGACAGCGGGAATTAATTATTAAATTAATTAATTTGACTTATAGGTTTTGAATTTTGTAAAACGGACTTCATTTTTGAATTCAGAATATCAAATATATCTTAGGGTGAATTTTTGGGATTTTTCTGAAAAACTTCAATTTTTGATGAATAGTGAAACCAGTAAGTGGTACTTATAAAAACTGATTGTCCGTTTAAATGAAATTTTTCCATCATTGTGTTTTGATTTTCAAAAATCCGAAATACATGGTTGTCATTAAGAAGTAAAATGTGGTTCAATGAGATTAAAATAATTTTTTGGTGAATAGTAACTTATTAAGTTTTTAATCGCGATTAGTGGTAATTAGTGTAGTTTAAGGTAAAAATAATTCTTTAATATAATGAGATGAGCCTGACACATGTCTTACCCTCATTGGTTGTATCATGTCCGACCAAGACAAGCCATGGGTCAACTTGGGGACCCCATGGATCCACTTTGGTTGGGAAATGACATAAATAACATTTTATTTAATGTAAAAGTAAAATTGACACAAACATGATATGTTTTACTAAAACAATTTTTAAGTGGGGTTATACAAGTCATATTTTTGATTATAAATATTCATTGGAAATATAAAAATATTTCCTACATCATAGTATTTTTTTTATAATTTTTAGACATTAAATAAATTAAATTATTTATGACATAATAATGATGCAGCAATGACATCATTATTTGACGATTTAAATAAAATGGAAAGATAATGTAAAATCTACGAACTACGCATGTCCAAAACATATTGGATGAGTGGATCTCGAAGCCTTATCACCATATCCACGAATTATATCAATGTGGGACCTTTTTAAACCGAAACACATTTTCAAATAAAGTAATATTTCTTTACATTCCAAAAGTGCCCCTCCTCTCCTCTTATAAAAGGCCCCCACCTCTACCTCTTTTCACACACTCCTCAAGCCTTTGGCTCTACCTAACCCTTCCCATTTACTCTCTCCACATCTCTCTCCTCATCCTATAGGATTCCATTTGGGCAGAATCCTTTCAAAGGAAGCCTTTAGGCTCAAATCAAAAGGAGTTACACTTTTAAAGGTAATTCATTCCCTCATGTTCATTTGTTTTATTTTGCTTCTCCAACCCCCTAAACTCTTTTTATTTACTTATTTTGTAACACCACCAGTATCTTCAATATACTAGGATTTTTTTATAAGATTTGTTCGAGCTACACTCTCACACAACTACATCAAATGGTTAAAGAACATACAGTTTTCGTGGATGGCGAAATTCTACCTCCCGAAACGATGATTGTTCAATACACATTTAACACCTTCAATGGTGGCCATTATGATGTCACTATTTTTATATATGATATATAATATGTTTATGTTTTACTTATGCTTCAGTATTTTTCATTTGTGTCTTACCTTTATGTCATCCATTATGGGTATACGCGATATCTTCATTTTTGGAAGTGCAGACTACCGCCCCTTCAAAGTGATTTGATTCGTTAAATACCATATGTGGGATGTATAAAGGATGGAACTATGATATTATATATGATATTATACTGGAATTATAATATACCTTTATATCATTATTATTCCATTTCATAAAATACGAAATAGAAATGAATGTAGCGTTCATGCGTATGTACGGCTTACCGTCTCCATGAACGGTGCATTTCATTTCTTACCTCTAAATGATTAAGTAATGTTATAAATGCATGAATGTAATGGATATATATGAAATATATGATATCTAAATCATGAATACAATTCTGGATATAATAAAAATTTGGCCACACGAACAACAAGTAATTGTAAGAAGTCCACTTTCGACTTAAGAACCAAATATCGGCAAAACAAATATTATTAACTTAAATGGTTTCATAATGTTTATGACATGGTAATAAGTGATATAAAAGGAATAATGAACTCGAAAAAGGTTCTTAAAGAAGTATAAATAAACTCACGTTTATTATTCAGGAGATTAAAGAACGATCGAGTCAAGTCGGACCCGAGGTAAGGGATCCTGCAACTCTCTTTCTTTTTAAGTACACTCTTTTATGTCATTTATTTTAAGCTCATCTTTCTAATGATTTGGATGTTCTTTTATATTAAATTTACTTTAATTTTTATGTTCATGTGATGAGAGACCCTATTCTCTCTCATCAATCCATTTTGGAAGTTTTGAGTGGCGCCGTTAGGCTGCCGAACTTTCGTAAGAGATCTAACCTCTCTCTTTCTTTTTAAGTACTCTCCTTTATGTCACTTCTTTTAAACTCCTACTTGCAATGTTGGGGGATTTTCTTTTATATTCCACTTGCTGTAAATTCTATTGTAATATGATGGTATTCTCTATTTGATCTCATCAATCCATATTCGGAAGTTTTATGTGGCGCCGTTAGGCTGCCGAGTTTTCGTAAGGGATTTTTCATCTCACTTTTATCCCCGTGAGATTTATGCTACATTTTCCACAAATTCCATTGAGTGGTGTATGTACTGCCCATTATCCTACTCTTTGTGTAATATAATTTCGTTTATGAGTATTTACATCAATGACCTATTGTCTTTCTTTCATGGGGTGTATGTTTTGAAAGATACCCAAGTCGGTAAGGAAACCTTTCACCCTTCACTTTTTAAAAGACTTCTTTTATTGGGTCTTTTAATTTACATATTTTTATGTTGGGATATGTTCTCATACATCCTTATTGATGTAAATTTTATGTCCATGTGATGAGATACACTTTTTATCTCTCATCAAATCATTTTGATGTGATGTCGTTAGGCTGTCAAGGGAACTTTTTAACCCAATTTTGATTTCTTTGGGTTCAACTTGTAGTCATTGAATATGTCATCCATTGAATATGTGTGAATGACCTTTTATTGTTTTACACTTAATATCCACTTATATTGGGTGTATATATATTTGTCACACATATTTTTGAGATTTATTTGTCCTTAATTTAAGGATACCTTCTTTATAAGGGATTTCATCACATTTGACATTTCTATTGAGGGTTCATTGTTGTTATGCACCAATTCACTCTTATATGGTGTATATACAGTCCTTTGGAGTATTATATCATGAATCCTTTTATTCTCATGATATTAAAGATTTCTGACTAAATGTTATTCCTCGATTATTGTATTCAAGTGTCTCTAATTTTGGTAAAACCCCTTTAACCAAAATATCGTTTTAAATGTTTTAATTATTTGTTATTATTAATATCCATGTTTTCAAAATGGTTTTAAGGATTTATTTATATGGATATTAATGGTTTAAAATGTTAAAATCTTCAAGGTGGTATGGGACACTTTGATTCAAAAATCTCTTTATTAAATGTTGTAAATGGTTTTGGAAATGGTTTCTTTTTGAATGGATTCATTATTTCAATATCCTAAAATGTAATGTGGAAATGTTATGTTTCCTTTATTCATGTTTATGTGATACGATTATGGTATGGTTCTTGGGCATTGTTAAGAAGAACGGGTGGTTCCATGATAAACTAAGGGCGGGTGAGCCCGATATAGCTCTCCGATGCATTGGGTAATGCGAAGGAGTGAAACATTGAGGTTTTTACGAAGAGATTTAGGGAATATACTGTGATGGGTATTCCAAAATGTAACCAAGAGGGTTACTCCCTACGTAAGAATGTTATGAATGCCTCAAGTTACCTTTTGTGTCTTATGATTTCTATGATTTATTCATGATTTGATATGCCTATGTTTTATGGGTAAAGTATGATTTCATTCTTATGTATACATGTACTCATGTTTCCTTTCCATATCTATATATCCCTTACTGAGCTTTTTATGCTCATCCCAAGTTTTTGAAATGTTTTTCACAGGTCAAGGGAAGGGTACATGATGTGATGATAGTGTCATGGATGTGTCAAGAAAGAATCCATGTTTTATTTTAAATATGTTTCTGTTGATGGGAAGAATGAATACTGTCTTTTATGTAACCACTTTGTTTAAATGTGGAATGTAATGCAAGTTTCATGATCTAATTCTCTAAAACTCTAAACCTGAAAAGATCCTCAATGTGTAATCTTGTAATAACTCAATATTAAGTAAGGTTTAATGCTGGGGCCTTATAGAATCAATGATATCATTTTTTATGATTCTTTACTTATGAAAAAACAATCGTCTCTAATTAAAGCATTATTGTGTTGTAAAAAAACACATGTCTATAAGAATATTATAATTTACAGGGATCCATAATAAATAATAGTTGTTATGTACTTAGTCTGTTTTGGAAACAATTGTATACAAATTGTTATAATAGAAAACACTTCTTCTATATTGAATAAAATGATTAAGATATTCACATAATCCTTTTTAGAACTATGTCAAATACAAAATTGCATTTTCATCATGTATCACTAAATTATGTATTAAAATTCGTGTAAAAAACAAGATATTGTTCTTCATGATAAAATTTCAAAAATAAGATCTCTTGAAAATAAATCGTCACTTTCTTACTCGTAAACATGTATGAACATCTTCTAAACTTCCTAATGAAAATATTTCAAATTTTCTAGTTCAATTACCAATTATTATTTCTTAATAAAAAAATATAACTCTCTCAGAATACCACTAATTTTTTTAGAACATATTATGTTTGTGTCTAGAAATTATATTATGATTTTTATCCTAATAGGATTTTGATTGTGATCATCTCACTTCACATTTACTTCTTCTATCTATAAAACACCCAAAAAACTAAATTAGAAAAATTATTCTTTCTAAAAAATCAGATATTCAATCCCTTACTTCTGAATATCACTCATCTAAAATGTAAAAAATACCTCAACTATTTATTGGCTTCTAAAAAGTGTGATCCGAATGATTATGAAAATCACTTCCACTAAACAAAATTTCATGATACATCGATTCTCCATGATTATCAGATGAATAATTGGATTATTCAATGATTCTAAATATTTATTGGTCTTTATTGAATCTTCTAAAAAAATCAACATAGATCATACTTCATATCATTTTTAGCCTAATTTACATTGTGATCTCAAGTATGATTTTTTCATTATGATGATCCGCAACAATTGAAGGACAAATCGTCCCATTTTCATTTCATATTTAGGATAAAGATAAATAAAATTATTGATTGTGTTCCTCTATAACAAATTATACGAATATAGAACACAAATGTGTTTTGATTATGATTATTCATTTCAACTAATGAAAACAGTCATCAAGAATGATTCTTGAACTTTGTTGACAACAGTTCAAAAAATATCCAACAAAGAAAATTCTTTTTTTATTCATTCCAATGATCCTACATCCGATTAAGTTATTGGTTTAGAGTCACATATGATCTCAGATTCACTATGATTTTATCTTTATTAGCTTCAGTATGATATATCTTGAACCAAATGTAACTATATCATAGAAATAAAATAAATCAATATAACGAACATCGTGGACAATATTTTTTGACATTCCTCATGAGGCTCAGTCTATGAATTTCATTCATCGGCCCTAAAGAGCATTGGATTTATTATTAATATTCATTTTCCCAAAAAACTCCTCAATTAAAAAAATTCTTCCACTGAGTAATTAATCTGACGGGTCGATATTATTATTTTCATCTTCATTAGTTTATTCTATTTTCTGATTACTATTAACACAAACATCTCCCTCAGAAGAATTTTTAAGATTGGCATAATGTACAAACTGAAAAATAGAATAATCATCTTCACACATTCTGATCATCCTTATAATCCATCAAACAAATATATGTAGAGTGATCTCATGCTGATGAACTAAGAGAGGAATTCTTCGGCATCAATAAATTTATTTTTTCACAAACTGCTTATTATATCATATATTTCTCATGAATCTTGAAAACAATAATATCATCTCAAACATCATGTTAAACACATTATAAGGTATTAAAACATAAAATTTGTTCAACAAAATATATATTTCCAACCAATCCTAAATATGATTGGAAGATCTATCTCTCCCTTTTCCATTATAAGGCTATCGTCAAAATCTCTTTAGATAAATTATGATTTTTTTCAATTAAAAAATTTAAAAGAATCATCATATTTTAATATGAGATATAAATATTATGAAAGATGATATCATAACAATCTTCTTTTAATTATATACCCAAGGTGAGTCTGATGAACCTTTTCTTTCAAAAAAAAAACTTTTTAGAATTATAAACAATATTAAGCTTTTTCAATCTCATTTATAGAGTACTACGGTCAGTTCAATTTTTATCCTTTACAAAGTGAATTTATTTATATTCCTTGAAATCAAAATAAAATACTTAATAAATCATCATTAAAATATTATTTATTCTTTTAAAATCATTCTCCAACCAACATTGTCAGAACACAAATTGTGGAAGCAATCACCATGGGAAATGTCTCAAGTATAACAGAAAATAATTTATATGGGGAATAGTGTGTCATAGATAATCAAACTATTGTTTGAAAATGATGATTTTGATTAAAAATATTGAAATAGATATATTTCATCCTAATTCATATTTAATATCTAATTATATAATCTATAATAAACATGGTAATTATCCATGTTAATTATATAATCCAAGTACCAGACATGATGATAAACTTCACTACTCTCTAAGACCAAGAGGATAATATAATAAGTATTTAAGAAATATTGGAAATGTGATCTTGATATTGAAGGTGGACACTCCATTTAATATAGGGTTATTTATGCCTTTTTTGAATTTGATTTTGGGAACTCTATTTCAACATTTAAATTTATTAAGTTCATCGAATCACCGCCAAAGTGATCTGATTATTGGTGAAATATTACACTAGTGTGATTATTTAATTTAATATTAATTCCTATAATAATTTAAATTATTGAAATTATATTATCTTTCCTTCATATAAATTTTTATGTGATTTTAATGATGTATTAGTTCCCTCCATATAGTTGAAAAATTGTATAGCGTAGGGAAAACACATTTCAAATTAACTTATTAAATTTTTTAATGAAATGATAATAATAAACACCCTCTATGATCAAATTATAAAATATTGGACCCCATAATGTATAACGATACACTTTTGACAAAAATCATTTAAAAAAATAATATTATGAATAATCAAATTTTGATGAATTTGAAGTGTTTCATATGATTATAATGTTGATATCTCTAAAGAAATTATATCCCATATTTTATCTATATTTTAGGGTAATTTTTATTTTAATAATAGTATGTGTAATTTATATTTTGAGGATAGATCTAAATTATTGGGGAGAATATAAATCCCTATGTTTTTGGGAATTTATTTTTTTAATTATTTTAAAAAATGTTCTACAATTCGTTCAAAATTTTTATGACTAGGTTAGAGATTGCGTCATGAAACATATAAAGTACGCTACTAGCACTAAATTAAATTATACTTTGTAATTATATTGATTATACATGAAAACATGCATCAAATACAATGGATTATTACATTATGTGAAGGTTTAAATCAATTAAAAATGTAAAAAATAGAAGGGGATGATAAATTGAAATTAATTATAACATTACAAGATGAAAATCCCGTAAAAAACAAAAACAATTACGAATCAACATTTTTAAAAATATATATATAAATAATAAATACCAAAAAATAAATCCTATTTTGAGCAATAAAATAAATTATTTGGAAATGGGAAATGTGAATATAATAACTTTATTGATGTTATATGTATCAGAATTATATATCGTTGTTACAAATACTATACCTGGAAATATAATCATTGACAATATAGTCATTGATAATATGGTAATTGGTCATATATCTGATAGGTATACCGATGTCCTATATTTTTAATTAATAATTATTAAATATAAAACACACAATGAAAAAAATATGATATTAAAAGAATATATATGTATATATTACAAAAAATAATAATATTATTATTCATGATGTATATTATTATATGAATATATAATTCAATGAAATGATTTTATGTCAATGGAGTAGTAAAATTAAATATTAGAATATATGTAAATAATTTTAATTGTATTTGTTAAGGATCGCTTCAAATAAATGTAATATTTGCATTTTTCTGAATGAAGTATTTTATTATGTGTTGTATATTTTATAACGATATACATATGTAGACACTTTTAAAAAATAATATATATTATCTAATATATATTAATAATATTTAAATATTAAATTCTTATTAAATAATAATAATAACACATAATGATCAATCGTCATTTATTTTCATTAAATTATATTTTTTGTTATATAATTTTTTCATTAATAATCTATCTTCATAAATTTAAAAATAATAATTACAGAAAAATAAATTACATGTTGAATTTAAATGGACATAAATAGTTTATAATTAATTTTTGAGTTTTATCTGATAAATATTTTTGTGAATGATGTAATATAATTAAATAATTACTTTTATTCATTTTGATGTATATAAATTTGACGTAGAAATTTATGAAACTTTTTTATTAAAAAATATTTTATTTATAAATGACATTAGTTTTATTATATTTCAAAAATATATATAATTTTATATTTTAAAAAAAATGTAATATTTTCTCAAAAACTATTTAAATTGATTATGCATTTATTTTATTAAAATTATTTACTAAAACTTTTATAAAATATGTTAGAAGAAATTAATTTAAAATTTATAATTATATGGTGTGAAGAACTTAAACAATGCCTCTTATCTGGTATGAATAAATATTAACTTTCTGGAGGTAAAAACTGGTTATGATGGTAAAGGTTGAAATGGACAGATTAATAATTCAATGGTTAAGGGGATTGATACATGTTAATAACATGTTTCTAAATAGAAATTTGATAGATTATTGGTCTCATCTCATTTCCCACCCAATTAGTTTCTTATTTTTCATCTAGATGACATGATTAACATGTGCTACATTTTATAATGAGTAAAAATATTTACTGAAGATCCCTTATGTCCATTTATAAATTATTCCTCTCATCACCCCTACAATTCCTTTATCGAGAAATATGTTCCCTCCAATTACATAGATAACATTCAAAATTACATCATCCTATTTTACACCCACAATCATGTATTTAAAATATATTATAAAATGATAACAATTTCTTTAGAATCCTCATATAGAATACTAAAGATCCCAATATAAGCCAAATTTATCGTAAAATTTTCTTCCTTTTATCTTAGAATTTATAATTTAGTATTTATAATATTATCCAATAAATTTCATATTTATAGCATTAGAAATTTTTTTCAGGTGTGTTTTAAATTTACCTCCTCTCACCATCCAATTAAAAAATGAAAAACATCTAACATTCATATGTTTGGACCACTGCTTCTACAACATAACTATTTTTCATTTTTTTTCTCCACCATACAAGGATATTAGTAATAACGAATTTATTAAATAACTAAGATATTTTATAAAATTATATACGTTATGAAAATAAGAATCCATGTTACGCCATTCTCTTATTCAATTTGAAATAAATTCATCTTCAAAGAGTAATAGTAGACAACCTCATTCCTGTGACTGTGTATTCTATTTTATCACTACTACAACCAGGTCTGGTTATAAATTATAAAATATGAGAATATATGAATTTTTGACAAATAAATATAAAAAATATGGTTCTTATTTTATATAAGAAAAAAATATTTACTTTTAAGCAATCTATTAAAATCAATAAATATCCTGAAACTATGTCATCAAAAAATTCATCATCACTAAACACATTAATACTCTAATATAATGGATATATATTGTTAATGATAAGTATAAAATATAAATTGATCTATATAAAATTGACTATAAATTATAAGCATTGAATCGATTAATGGGTACCTTTACCACCATCATAAATCATGCTTGAAACAGTTAAAGATACTTACACCTGATTTTAAAAATGAGACATAAATAACAAACATATTCCTGATAAATGATCTTAGATGATGTATATAAAATAGAAAGGTATATTAATAAGTTTTTTAAATGTACTATTAATCTGTTTATGTTTTTTATAGGATGTTAGTGGATATTTGACTAAGCAGGAATAATGATAATGTATTTTATTAACTCAATTTTTATTTGTTTCATAATTACTCTTTATTGATTATAATATTTATGGATTGAAATATTATGCCATATAATTATGTAATGTGGTATTTAAATCTTCTTTTCTGTGTAAATCATGCATCACAACAAAGAATTATTCTATTATGAGAATATTTTTTCATAAATTTTTTTAAGAGTAATTCCATTTTATATTGATGGTGTTTTCTCCATATATATTGTTTTACATGCTGTAAATATTATATTTATCATATAGGATACCAAAATTTAACTAAACTTCAGTGATATTATTATACCGAATTTATACATTTTAGAGGACTGTGTTTGAAAATAATTTAGCAATATAGAATTTTAATATTGGTGTTTTAAACTAACTAAAATATTTTTACTTATTATGATCATATACTAATCATTTATTTTTTATATTGTGGCATATTTTTTCATTAGTAGCATGGTATGTTTATTTGAATTATTCAATGAATTTTTTTAATAGTTATTCCGTTCATATAAATAATGGTGCTTGATAAGGGAATTGAGAATCATATCTTTTTAAAATTATATATTGAAACTAATATTTATGAAAAAAATCATTTTTTGAGTTCTCTTCGATTTTCAAAGGATTCAACGCCAATAACTCTAAAATTCATAAATATCCTAATATGTTTGCTTTATAAATACATAATTTTTTTGATCATGTCTATGATATCATTTAATCGTACAATTTATGTGATACCATTTGAAATCATTATGAAAATTACTTTTTTCCATGGATTATTTGTGATAATATGCATGATATGATTTTACGTGGAAATAAAATTAATGGATGATGATGGGTGTGGTCCTATATCTTCCTGAAATTCATTTTTAAGGTTTTTATATATTGTACTAATACAATATTATGTATTGGTATCATTTTTGTTTAACTATTCCTATGCGGTTTTGTGTGGGTATAATTTTGGTATAGATATATTCACAATGTTTTGTGTGGGTATAATTATAGTTTATAATTTCTATCAACGTTTTCTTTGTATAATTGAAGTTTATAAATGATCACATGTTTTTTCATGCATATAATTTCATATAAACTATGAAAAAATGTTTTCTATGAGTATAATTGTGGTTTAGATAAGCCCAAAAGATTGTGAATAAATTTCATTGTAGTTTACTTATGCACATTAAAATATATGTGGCTAGAATTTCAGACATAATATTCGTTCATGGGTTGGTGTAATAATAATTATAGATTTTCAATGCTCTTAATTCTATGTGTGGAAATAATTGTGATTTAGCTATGATTATTGGATTGTGCAAGGGTATAAGTGTAGTTAATCTATGACAATAAGGTTGTTCTTGGAAATAATTTTGGTTATGATAATATCACAAGTATATAAATTGAATTTATTATGGTTCATATAGTTTTAAAATGATATATTTTCTTATGCATATTTTTATTCCACATTATTATATATATTAAAATACCAATGTTATTCTCTCTTAGATCATTCTTATATACAAATATTTCCATACTCATTCTATTTTACGACTTTTGTTGTGTTAAAAATTATACCACATGTCATGATTTATGTTTATAACACTATCTGTTATAATATTCTTATATATCTTCATTATACACATATTCTCATCTTATAATCACTAATTATCTTTTTTTTCTATCACTTTTTATTTCCCATACAAAACATATGATATAACCCGTTTTTTGTGTTTCAATTAACTAAGTTATCAAGATGATTTTAGATTATGTGAAAACATAAGTGGACCTATTATTTTTCTATAATGGATAAAAGTTTAATTTTTTTAAAATCAGATACCTTCATATGTAGTCCTCAAATAATCTTAACCATCCATTCTATGTATTTAGTGATTTTTTTGGTTATATGTAATGTTTAGATAAAGGAAAAATTTTAAAATAATTATATGTATATCATGTCTACATGTGGGTAACATTACATATATAAATATAAAAATTATATAATTATAAAATTTAAATATTAAATAAAATTTTTTAACCAATCATGTCTGTTAATAGAAAAATGATCCTCATCGTTTCATCGATATGATCTTTTTTGCGCATTGATGAACTACATTTTCATTTTTAAAATGGATGGGAAAAAATAAATAAGTTAATGTCTTAATTTTTTAGAATCATCCTAATTTTTTAAATTTCATATTTATTAATTATTTCCGTACATATAACCATCCTAATAAGATTGAGATGAAAAATGAATCACATATCTTTATAAAGGTTGTAGTATACACATACGAATGATGGAAGTTATAATTTTATAATATAACATATAGTAATTTTAGGTAATATATTATCCTTAAAAAGCATAATTATTTCATAAATATAATATATATTTATATATTTATATATTTCCATCATATAAACAATCCATATGATCTACTGATGGAAAATGTACCCAATCGATTTATAGTTTTGGTAGAGTAGAAGTATGTACGAGAGATGTTTTCAATTTACAGGGGAAGAAAAAAATATGAATAATAGTTTTATATTTGACATAATAACATTTTAGTATTTGAAATAGTATATTTTTGTTCTTTCATCCTGGTTGATGATTATTTTTTGGATCAATAAGTGGAAATAAATTTTTAATATGTTTCTTGGATCTTATAACTATTCTCGGATATATCAATTTTTTATTATAGAATAATCCTTCAATGATTTCTGTTTTCAGACGTTAAATTCATTTATGTTGTGGTAAGGGTTTTGGGGAGAGATTTGGGATAACTTTGATGAACCAATGTTCTCTAAAGGTCTATGAAATAGATGATATGAGATTTATTTTTATATATTATTGATGTGGAGACATTGTATTTTACCTTATTTTAAAATAATACAACATCGTAATAAATGTAATTTTCAATTGAAAACTAAACAAATATAATGTGATATTTGTTAATAAAATAATATCCAATATGAATTATATTTGGATTGTGAGGAATAATAACATAGTTTTACATTAATTAACCAGATATACCTGTTACGATGGAGAGAGTTTTATCCATGGATACTGTTTGTAATGGAAAAAATTAATTTTATCTTATTAATAAATTTAAACCCCATGATTTAAAAAATAGAATACAACTTTCATGATTAAATATGTATCATCATATCCATTTACCCACATGACCTATTCCCCAAGCCAGTGGGCACATGGAGCACACCTCCCTAAATTCTAGTATATGTTGAGTATAGGAAATGGCATTCAGGTGTATAGTGGGTACAATATAACCTTATATAAGTGTCGAAGAGTGGATAAGATAATTTATAATAAAATTGAAAAAATATATATATAAAAAGAACCAATTATGATAGGACCAGAAACCCACAGTAGTGGAAGCAATTTGTAACAAAATAACATAGAAGAATCAAATATATCAAAGAAATTATGATGTGTAAATAACCGAGCAACTGTAATTGTTTCAAAATCAAAATGGTGGAGTCATATAAACTGATGTAATGACATTCTATATAACTGAAGAATGGAAATAGGGACATACATAAAAAATATTCTATATATAAAATAAGAAATGGTAAAAAGATTTATCCACTAGAATATTAATAATATGATTATTTTTATTCTCCCATGAACCATACTATAATTTAAAAAACTCCAACATCTATATAAGGATTCATGTCGTTATCTAGACCTTCAAATAAGTAAACTCCTCATGTACAAAAGGTTTTCTAGGTAAGTTGTGAGATAGAATCCTAGTATGCCACCACCATTGGTGTCTAGAAACAATCTTTAAAGTGTGCATACAAAAATTAATATTTATATATTAATAATAATAAAAAATGCAGACAAAATAAATACTAGTTGACTCAAGTCCCTACATGACATCTACCTAGTTCCACATACCTTGTCATAAGAAGGTAGAAATATGATTAGTAACCGTACATACATATATATATACATATATTAATAATATATATAGAATAGTTTTATATTATATCCACATAAATACACTAATTAAATGAGTACTTAAGTAGGAATATACAAGGATACTATGTAATGGAAAAAAATCTAATACAGGATCATTGAATTTGACAATGTGTATGAAACACAACACCAATCACGTAAAGGAGTATAATATCAAAAAAAATTATAATATATTTATTATTTCAAATAATATCAGTCTATGATATATCTATCAAGGAACTAAATACTGAGTTAGCTTACCTCTCATGCAACATCGATTTTCTTCAAATTCATACAATAAAAACTGAGTTTTATCGAACATCAATGAATTATTAAATATTTATACTTGAAATAATAAAATATAATATACGATTTAAATTATAATTTATAAATAGTATTAAAAACATATTCAAATATATTGTTTATAAAAAAAATATTATGATTTCATTGGTTACAAATGAATATGAATTAAATATTATAACAAATTGAATATGATGGGAATTTTTTATAGAAAACAATTTTTTTGCCCAAAAATATATCTTATCCTTAAAATTTAAGGGAACTGTAATTAATTATTGACAATAAAATAATATTTCTATTATATAGTCACAAAAATATTTTTGATATATATCAATTTTATTTTATAGGAATTAGAGTAAAATAAATCCAAATTCACAAACACAAAACATTATTTTTTTATATTGGTAAATTTACAGCCGTCTAATTGAGATCCTATAATAAATAAATTTTTTCGAAATTTAAGGAATAATATATGTCAAAATAAAAATCATCATTGAAATCAGAAATTTGATAATTTGTTAGGGTGTTCTTTTGTTATTTTTCTCTAAAGTTTCATTTTTTGATAAATAGTAAAAAATACTGAATTAAAACTCAATACATATTATTCATCTAATTTATTTATTTTGATAAATTATATTTTTAGTGGGATTAAATTATTAATATTTAAATTTTATTATTTAATGAAATATAGATCATTGATCTTAATTTCCCATTGAAAATGTAAAAAAACATAACAAACTATTGATCAATTTTTTAATTTAAAAACTCGCACTGTCGTCTTGTATATTAGACTAATTTTATATTATTTTCTTAGAATTTTCTTATTAAAATTAAAAAAATGATTTAGTATTTTTAATGATAATAATTTACAACTTACTGTATGATCCACATAATATTTATCAAATATATTTGTGAAATTAATTATAATTTATTAGAATGATTTAGATGAAAATTAACATAATAAAGGACTAAACCATAAATTTAAGTACCAAATTAACTAGAAAATATTAAAAAAGTTATTTTAAGATCACAGTTACACTATATAATACCTTATATATAATTGGGTCAATTATTGGAACAACTTTAACTGGGAAAAACGTGACTGGAATTCCCTTTCAAAAAATACATTAGTTTGTCGCTCCACCTCCGATATAAAAATCCAGTCACCCTTCCCACGTCTTCACATTTATCATAACACATTTTCTCATAGATTATATGAATACATATGTAAAAACAAATTCATATCCACAAACTAGAAGCCTACCTTTTAGGATAATTCCATCCATGCAATCCCGTGGTGGAAATCAAAATGGTTACCCAAAGAAGAACTACCATCATTTCCCAAATTTATTAAAATAATTTCATTTCAATACCCACAAACTCATCTTATTAAATTAATATAAAAAAACTATTATAAATATACTGATATGTTGATATATTTTGAGTTCTACCTACAAGTACTCCCAATTCCATCTAATGTGTAATGAACATACAATTTATGTGTACGGAGAACTATAACCTCGCGAAATGACGATTGTTCATTATTACATTTCAACCTCTCATGGTGGGAATTATGATATAAATTATGTTTATATAAGATATATATGATAATTATAATGGATTTATTCATATTTAATTATTATGTATAACATATCATTATTCATTCTTTTTTGTGCAAATACTATAACATCGTTTGTGGAGGAATGGAATACATCCTTCTAAAAGCGATGTGATTCATTCACACGACCCAAAGATTGTTTAAGGGATGGTTGGAATTTAATTTTTTTGAAATAAGATACATATATATATATATATATCATATTCATTACATAATTTCCTTTCTATAAATATTATATATATCATTTTCCTTATTACCCTTTCACACACCGAAAAAGTGACAATGTTTTTTCAGGGATGTGTGGACTACCTCCTCCGCAACATGGGGGGATTTATTTTACAAAAATATTATTCTATATATAATTTTATATTATTAAAAAATATGGTATTTATCATATAATATTCATACAATAATGATTAATTTTATTTACCTTCATTCCATAAAGAAAATTCAAAAATGGGAATGTTACTCATATGTACGTACATCCTACCATCTCCATGATTATAATATTGTTCCATATTTCATAACAATAATTAAGGATTGGATTTAAATGTATAACTGATGTATAAATTTGATAATTATGTAATTATTATTTTTTCTGGAGATTTTATATAGTTACTCAATGGACCATTGTTGACCTACCATGTTGTTTTGAAATATAAAACAAATTATGTTAAAAAACACCCGATGTATAATTAATTGATTATATAGTTTTATAAAACATTGAAATATGTGAAATAAATATAATTATAAACTTGAAAATGATACAGAATCAAGTAAAAATGTACTATAATATTACTATTTAGGGATATAAGACACACAAGAAAAGTCAGACTCAATGTAATGGATTTTCATCTCACATTTTACATCTATGACATAAATGTCATATTCATCACATAAATATTTTACGTGATGAGCCTAATTACTCATTTGGTATATTATATAATAATACTTTTACAATTATCTTATTTTATACTTTTAATTAATGGTATTCTGGTATGATTCTTATGATTTAAAATATATGAATGTGGAATGGGATACTTTGGAAATATTTAAATTTAATTCCATAATGATAAATTTATTGATCAACAAAATATATTTCAATTTGACAAAATAATATTACCATTGTTTAATATAACCATTAATATTCTTTTCCTCAAGTTATTAATGAATTTTTTTCAAATATTAGCACCATTTCAACCCCCTATCTTACATAAAATGTTTTTGAAAATATTTTAAAGAAAACTCGAACTCATTTCCCATTTAGTTGGATAACCTATTTTCTTCTAAATACCCAATTTTCTAAAAAGGATTTGAAATTTTTTAATCCATTAAAAAATGGTTTATCAAATAAATATTTACCCTTTTTGTATTTTACCAATGTTTTTAATTAGGTAATCTTATTGGTTTCTAAACAGGGCATTTTTCAACTATTTATACCCTGTAAATGGAATGTTAATTTTAAATTGTATGACATGTATGGGTATACCAACCATCAATTAATTGAATATTCCTTTTTTATTTTTGATTATTTAGGATTTTTTTTAAAATGTGATTTGAAAATATGTTCTTAAAAAATATTTTTAAAATAAAAGTATCTTATCCTCAAAAAATATAAATATTTTTTATATATTTATATTCATCAAATACAAAAACCCCTTATTTTACTCCAATTGGGATATGTTGTATTTATAATAAAATTTTTATTATTCTATGGGAGTAATGATTTATTGGGCCACAGATTTTATTTAAATTCAATTCACAAATTTTAATTGTTATTCCACATGAAATAATCAATTTCCTATTATATATGGACATTGAATTTCACATAATTATATATATCATTTATTATAGAAAATGTCTATTGCCTAACACATAAATCATATTATATATTATGTAAAACCACAGGTAAATAAAGAATATGACATTTTTATATTTATCCCTATTTGTGAATAAAAGTTTAATATTAATTAAAATGGAATTCTATGCTTGATGGATTACCCAATACGCAACAACAGGTTCCTTTGAAATCTTACGTTGCACTATAATAATAAAATACTATTATTTTAAATGGTGGCTAACGCCTAGCCGTTGTAATGGAGGGAATGAACAGATCTGAATACAATATGATTATATATGTTTTTCAAATATTTTTTACTTTTTACAATAAATGTTAGAGGATTAAAAAATGTGAATATATTCAATTTTAAGCGTAAACATTCTAATACTCTTTAGAAGGTCGATTAACCGTCTTTTGATGGTGAACCTCTTTTAAATCCACTTTTTGAAAATTTTATGTGTTATATTTGACAAAATAAAATTATTCTTTAGAATCGGGTCATCAAGATTTACTTTGTGTAAATTTTTGGCATTTTTCCGAAAAAGTTCAATTTTTAATGAATAGTGAAAAATGTTGTATTTTAATTCAAAACCTCTTCTTAATCTAATTTATTAAAATGATTAGATTATCTTTTGAATTGGTTTTAAAGTTAAATTAGAATATATTTTTACCATCAAATCAAATAGTGGATGTTGGAATTAATTTCATCTTTAAATTGGACTTAAACTAGAGTCAATCTTTTGATAATTATTATTTTCTTAAAAACACGCTATTTGTTTTGACCGCGGGAATTAATTATGAAATTAATAAATGAAACATATATGTTTTGAATTTTGTAAAATAGAATTCATTTTTCAATTCGTAATATCAAATATAGCTTAGGGTGAATTTTTTTTATTTTTTTGGAAAACTTCAATTTTTGATGAATAGTGAAACCACTAAGTGGTAGTTAAAGAAACTGATTTTTTGATTAAATGAAACTATGCCACCTATGTGTTTTGAATTTAAAAAATCCGACATACATGGTTGTCATTAATAAATAATATGTGGTTCAATGGGAATAAAATAATTTTTTGGTGTATAGTAACTTATTATGTTTTTAATCGCAATTAGAGGTAATTAGTGTAGTTTAAGCTAAAAATAATGTTTTAATAATATGAGATGAGCTTGAAACATTTCCTATCATTATTGGATGTTTCATGGCCGACCAAGATAATTCATGGGTCAACTTGGCGACCCCATGGAGCCACTTTGTTTGGGAAATGACATAAATAACTTTTTATTTAATGTAAATTTAAAAATGACACAAACATGAGTTGTTTTACTAAAAAAAATTTACATGGGGTTATACAAGTCAGATTTTTGAATATAAATATTCATTGGAAATCTAAAAAGATTTTCTACATCAGGATATTTTTTTTTATAATTTTTAGACATTAAATATATTAAATTATTTATGACATCATGATGATGCAGCGATTACCTCATTAATAAAGGTTTTAAATAATATGGAAAGATAATGTAAAATCTAAGATCTACACATGTCCAAAACCTATTGGATGGGTGTATTTATATCCCTTATCACCTTATCCTAGAATCACATCAATGTGGGACCATTAAAATCCGAAACTCATTCTAAAATAAAGTAACATTTCTTTACTTTCGAAGAGTGCCCCTCCTCTCCTCTTATAAAAGGCCCCCACCTCTACCTTGTTACACACACTTCCAAAGCCTTTGGCTCTTCCAAACCCTGCCCATTTTGTATCTAAAAATCCCTCTCTAACTCCTTGAAGCCTCACTTTGGGATGAAGTCTTCCCAAGGGAGCCTTTTAGCTCAAACCAAAGGGAGTTACCCGATTTTAAGGTAATGTCTTCACTTGAGTCCTTTTGTTTTATTTTGCCTCTCCAACCCCCTAAACTCTTTTTATTCATTTCTTTTGTAACAACTCCAGTATCTTCAATATACTAGGATGTTGTTATAAGAAGGATTATAGATACACTTACACACACATACATCTAATGGATAAAGAACATACTGTTTCTGTGGATGGTGAATTTATGCCTCACGAAACGATGATTGTTCAACACTCATATAACACCTTCAAAGGTGGCCATTAAGATGCCACTATATTTATATAAGATATATAATATGTTTATGTTTTACTTAAGCTTCTGTTTTTTTCTTTTGTGGCATTCCTTTATGGTCTCCATTGTGGGTAAACACGATAATTTCATTTTAGGAAGTGCGGACTACCGCCCCCTCAAAGTGATGTGATTCGTTAATGCCGTATGTGGGACATATAAAGGATGGATTTAAATTTATTATATATGATGTTATACTGGAGTATACCTCTGTATCATTATTATTTCTTTCCATTAATGTATGAGATAAGAATAAAAGTAGCGTTCATGCGTACGTACGGTTTACCGTCTCCATGAACGGTGCATTTCATTTCTTATCCCCAAATGTAATGTACTATTATAAGTACATATTTATAATGGATATATATAATGTATGTTACATATAAATGATGAATATAATTCTGGAATTAAAATATACATACCTCTAATTTTTTTTTAATTCCATTAAAATGACAAAGAAATGAAAGTAGCGTTCATGCGTACGTAGAGCTTACCGTCTCCATGAACGGTGCATTTCATTTCTTACATATAAATGATTATGTAATATTATAAATACATGTATATGCTGGATATATATGATATATATGATATCCAAATCATGAATATCATTATGGATATAATGAACCTTTGACCACACAAACAACATGTAATTGTAAGAAGTTCACTTTCAACTTAAGAACCAAATATCGACAAAACAAACATTATTAACTTAAATGATTACATAATGGAAATAAGTGATATAAAAGGAATAATGAATTTGAAAAAGGTTATTATGAAAATATAAATTAACTCAAGTTTATTTTTCAGGACTTTAAAGAACGATCAAGTCAAGTCGGACCCGAGGTAAGGGATCCTACCCCTCTCTTTCTTTTTATGTACATACTTTTATGTCATTCCTTTTAAGCTCGTCTTTCTTATGGTTGGGTTGTTATTTTATATTACTCCTACTGTAATTTTTATGTTAATATGATGAGAGACCCTATTTGATTTCATAAATCCATTTTTGGAAGCTTTAAGTGGCGCTGTTAGGCTGTCCAATTTTCGTAATGGATTTTTCATCTCACATTTATTCTCGTGACATTTATGCTACATTTGCCACTATTTCCTTTGAATGGTGTATTTACTTACCATTATTATACACATTGTGTAGTATAATTTCATTTATGGGTATTTATATATTGATTTTATGACCTTCTTCCTTGGGTGTACTTTTTGAAAGTTAACCAACTCGGTAAGGGGACCTTTCACCCTCCTCTTTTTAAAAGACTTCTTTTGTTATGTCTTTTAATTTACATCTTATTATGTTGGGATATGTTCTTCTATATCCATATTGATGTAAATTTTATGTCCATGTGATGAGATACCATTCACTCTTTCATCTCCTAATTTTCTAAATTTTGATGTGACGCCGTTAGGCTGTCGAATTTTTACAAATGAACGTCTTAACCCAATTTCGATTTCTTTGGGTTCAACTTGAACTTCTTGAACATGTCATCCTATGAGTATGTGTGACTGGCATCTGATTGTTTCACACTTAATATCCACTTATATTGGGTGTATTTATATTTCTCACACATAATTATTTGATAGATTTATCCTTAATTTAAGGATACCATCTTTATAATGGATTTCATCTCAATTTACATTTCCATTGAGACTTCATTGTTGTTATGCACCAATTTACTCTTATATGGTGTGTATACTGTCCTTTGACATATTATATCATGAATCAATTTATTCTCATGATATTATAAAGTTCCGATTAAATGTTATTCCGAAATTATTTGTATTCAAGAGTCTCTCATTTTGTTAAAAACTCTTTAACAAAATATAGTTTTAAATGTTTTAAAGATTTATTATTCTAAACCCATATATATAATGTCCATGTATTCAAAGTGGTTTTTAGTATTTATTTATATGTTCATTAATGTTTTAAAATTATAATTCCAATAAAATCTTCAAAGTGGTATGGGACACTTTGATTCAAAAATCTCTTTTAAATGGTTTTTCAAAATGGATTGCTTAATTCAATATCGTGGAATTACTTATTGTGATTGCAAATGAAATGTTTTTATTGAAATGATTATATTTTCAATATTTTATGTGTAATGATGGTACTTGGACATTTTACGGGTGGTTACGTGATAAACCATATGACGGGGGGTCCCGTGAATACCAGGATGGGTGGTTACGTTATAACCTCCAATGCATTTGGTATGGAAGTCGGTCGTATGGATATTCCATTAAGTATGTGTGGAAGTCCACTGTATGGTTATTCCATTTAAGTATGTTTATATACCAAGTTACCTTTAAATGTTATGTGTTTTTTATATGGGTTTTATGGTAATCTTTTGGTTACAAAAGGGTAAGTAATGATATTTTATTCAGTGAAGAGTTTTTACTACTTCCTAAATGTGAACGGTATTACTTTGATAAGGTATACATGGTTTACTTGTTGCTTTGAAAAAATAACAATTTTCATTATTTGTGTATCCCTTGCTGAGCTTTTTATGCTCATCTCATGTATTTTTTTGAAATGTTTTTCACATGACTTAATGTGGAATAGGGTCAATGATGGGATCAAGGGAAAGTCATGCTACATAAAACATGGAAGTAGACATGTTTCTTTTAAAGAGTTTTTATTTTATGGAAACTTTGTAGAGGTGTCTACTTTGTAATCTTTTGAGATGTAATAGTTATGACATAATTCTCTAAAACTCTAAACCTGAAAAGATCCCCAATGTGAATTATTTATTTAATTCAATAATAAGTAATGTTTAAGGTTTGGGCCTTATAGTTGGTATCAAAGGTTGGTTTAGATAACTTTAGAGGTCAGGGTATTCTTTAAGCATAAGTGACATTACCAAAATGGTTAGGATTTCAGAAAGAGTCACAGATTTTATATAAAGGGAATGAGTAAGTATATCTTCATCATTTGTACATGATGGTTTTGTTGATATACTCACACTGACCCTTTTTGGTTTTAGTAAATTGCTGGATCTATCAGGCACCAAAGTAACAGTGGATGTGAAGGAAACTGTGACAGTTTTATAAACGAGCAACTGAATGATATGGGAGCTGCAATGAGAACTGTTGTTTTTATCCTCAACCAACTATCTGAAGTCATGATTGACCAGCTAATCCTTGGTGATTTCTATAAGGCATCATATATGCGAGAAACAAATCCCTACGGAACTACAGGTAATAATCATAATGGTAATTGTGTTCAAAAACGCATGTGTCAAAGATGTGGAAAAAACACCAAGGAAAATGTTTCAAAGGGACAGAAATATGCTATAGATGTGAAAATGAAGGTCATAAAGCAAGAACCTGCCATTGAAAAGGAAGCATCTAGTTTACTCTAGGAAAGCGAAAGAAGTTATTCTGAGGGATCAATTGAATGTTTTAAATGTGGTGTGCATGGTCATTATGCAAACACATGTCCTATGAAGAAGTTTTGGGAATGAGATCACCAAGATCGTACAAATATTCATTTACCAATACCTAATGCCATTCTGAATGAGGATGAAGAAACTAACAATGACCAATCAAATGTATGGATTATTTCATAACTTTTGTTTTCCTATTTTGGAATCGTAGGATATGATTCATGATTTTGTTTGTAGGAAAGAAGTATTTCAGAATATGTTGTAAAGGAATGGATAATGGATCATGAAGAATGTTGAATGAGTAAGAAGTCAACAATAAAAGTCTTCTAGAGTTATGGTGAAATTATTAAGATTATCAAGTCTCTTTTGATGATGGGGTTACATTAGAAGACTTTTTATAGTATGTGTAACCCTGATTTTTTATATATGAAAATTTTATTCAAGGAATAGTTATCTATTCTTTTGTGGACATAGTTATGAAGAAGCATTTGGGTTTATATGATCCTTACTTTTGAGGTAATTATGGGTTACTATATGTTATGATGGAATGTTAAAGTCATGATATAAACTTGAGGTTAAAATATGTTATGATTATTTTTGAAGATTTTATCTCGTTTTGGGGGAATTTTTTAGAATTATATAGTTTTGGAAAATGGAAAACACACAGACCATGTGACAACCCGTCACGTCGGACAAAGCTGTGGGAATCGAACTCACAACCTAAGTGCAACTGGTATTTATCGCCTACCACAGGACTACGTGAAGCCCCTGGTTAGTTTTACTACTTATTTTTAGTTAGATGATTTAATGAATTAAGAGTAAGTTGATTTCGGGATATCTATGGAAATTATTAACCTATCATGGAGGATATGTGATTAGGTTAATTACTATTCAATACGAGACTTTAATAGAAACTGATGTTATTTGGAGATAAATGATACGATTTAACTTGTAAGACTATGTGATTAAATCATTCAAATATTTGGGTTTCAATCTTATTTTGGTTTACTTATAGTCTTCGTTGAACTTTGGGTTTTGTTGGACAAATTTTGGAGATTTAGAATAGATTTTCTTTTTATAAGGGGTTATCCTTTTCTGGATTATCTGATCCTGTACTAACCTTTTTGGTTTTGGTTTTGGATAATGTCTAAAGACATGGGAGTATATAGTTCTCTTTTTTTTGGATTAGGTGATTCTCAAGAAGTTTATTATAATAATCTTAATGCGAACAAGTCTTTTTAAATACTCGTCTTTTAGAGAAAATATGTGTTTGATTAAGGAATCTAGTAAAAGTTGAAAGTCTACATGACAAGTAAGTATGTTTCATTATGATTTAGTTAGGCTCAAAAATAAATTCCTCAATAAAAATTAACATAAAACAAATATGTTGTCTGTTCACTTTTCCTACTGGAGAATCGTATACCGTTTAACCCATCACAATTTTGTGATTTTCTTATGGTTAACTTTCTCCTAGACATGTTTACTATCACTTTCCATCAGAACATGACCCTTTATATTTTCCTCCATGTCTATATTATCATACCTGGAATCCTAGTATGGGTTAACTCGGGTGACCTTTGTACTTCCCTTTCATTATTTTAAAGTGATAGCTTAATTAACTCCTTTTCCGATGTGGGACTTTCAATGGAGTTTTCAAGCCCAATTTTGAAATTGCGAGGACGCAATTCCCAATAGGGGGAAGTATGTAACACCCCAGGTAAATAAAGAATATGACATTTTTATATTTATCCCTATTTGTGAATAAAATTTTAATATTAATTTAAAGGGAATGATATGCTTGATGGATTGCACAATACGCAACAATGGGATCCTTTGAAATCTTACGTTGCACTATAATAATAAAATAATATTATTTTAAATGGTAGCTAATGCCTAGAGGTTCTAATGGAGGGAATGAACAGAACTAACTACAGTATGATTATATATGTTTGTCAAATATTTTTTACTTTTTACAATAAATGTTAGAGGATTAAAAAATGTGAATGAATTCAATTTTATGCGTAAACATTCTAATACTCTTCAGAAGGTCGATTAACCACCTTTTGATGGTGAACCTCTTTTAAATCCACTTTTGACAATGTTATGTGTTATATTTGACTAAATAAAATTCTTCTTTAGAATCGGGACATCATAATTTACTTTGTGTAAATTTGTGGTATTTTTCCGAAAAAGATCAATTTTTAATAAATAGTGAAAATGTTGTATTTTAATTCAAAACCTCTTTTTAATCTAATTTATATGTATTATTATATTATCTTTTTAATAGGTTTTAACGTTAAATTAGAATATATTTTTACCATCTAATCAAATAGTGGTCGTTGGAATTAATTTCATCTTGAAATTGGACTTAAACTGGAGTCAATCTTTTGATACATATTGTTTCTTAAAAACACGCTATTTGTTTTGACAATAGGAATTAATTACTAAATTAATTAATACAACTTATATGTTTTGAAATTTTTAAAATATAATTCATTTTTGAATTCGTAATATCAAATATTTCTTAGGGTGAATTTTTTGTATTTTTCTGGAAAACTTCAATTTTTGATGAATAGTGAAACCACTATGTGGTAGTTAAAGAAACTGATTTTTCTTTTAAATGAAACATTGCCACCTCTGTGTTTTGAATTTAAAAAATCTGACATACATGGTTGTCATTAAGAAGTAAAATGTGGTTTAATGGGATTAAAATAATTTTTTGGTGAATAGTAACTTATTAAGTTTTTAACCGCGTTTAGAGGTAATTATTGTAGTTTAAGGTAAAAATAATGTTTTATTAATATGAGATGAGCTTGACAAATGTCATAACCTTATTGTATGTGTCATGGCCGACCAAGAAAATACATGGGTCAACTTGGGGACCCCATGGAGCCACATTGGTTGAGAGATGACATAAATAACTTTTTATTTAATGTAAAATTAAAAATGACACAAACATGAGTTGTTTTACTAAAACAATTTTTACATGGGGTTATACAATTCCGATATTTGACTATAAATATTAATTGGAAAGATAAAACAATTTCCTACATCAAAATTTTTTTTTATAATTTTTAAAAATTAAATATATTAAATTATTTATGACATCATGATGATGCAGCGATTACCTCATTAATAAAAGATTTAAATAAAATGGAAAGATAATGTAAAATATAACACCTAAACATGTCCAAAACCTATTGGATGGGTGGATTTAGAACCCTTATCACCTTCTCCTCTAAACACATCAATGTGGGTCCATTAAAATCCGAAAATCATTCTAAAATAAACTAACATTTCTTTACTTTCCAAGAGTGCCCCTCCTCTCCTCTTATAAAAGGCCCCCACCTCTACCTCTTTACAAACACATCCAAAGCCTTTTGATCGTCCATCCCCTGCCCATTTTGAATCTCCACATCCCTCTATAACTCATTTAAGCCTCACTTTGGGATGAAGTCTTCCCAAGGAATCCTTTTAGCTCAAACCAAAGGGAGTTACCCGATTTTAAGGTAATGTCTTCACTTGAGTCCTTTTGTTTTATTTTGTCTCTCCAACCCCCTAAACACTTTTTATTCATTTCTTTTGTAAAAAATACAGTATCTTCAATATACTAGGATGTTGTTATAATAAGGATTCAAGATACACTTACACACACCTACATCTAATGGTTAAATAACATACTGTTTCCGTGGATGGTGAATTTCTGCCTCATTAAACGATGATTGTTCAACACACATATAACACCTTCAAAGGTGGCCATTAAGATGTCAATATATTTATATATGATATATAATATTTTTATGTTTTACTTAAGATTCTGTATTTTCCTTTTGTGGAATACCTTTATGGTCTCCATTGTGGGTAAACACGATAATTTCATTTTAGGAAGTGCGTACTACCGCCCCCTCAAAGTGATGTGATTCGTTAATGCCATATGTGGGATGTATAAAGGATGGATTTAATGTTATTATATTTGATGTTATACTGGAATATACCTCTATATAATTATTATTTCTTTCGATTAATATATGAGATAGAAATAAAAGTAGCGTTCATACGTACGTACGGCTTACCGTCTCCATGAACGGTGCATTTCATTTCATATCCCCAAATGTAATGTACTATTATAAGTAGATATTTATAATGGATATATAAAATTTATGTTACATATAAATGATGAATATAATTATGAAATTAAAATATACATACCTCTCATTTAGTTTTAATTCCATTAATATGACAAAGAAATGAATGTAGCGTTCATGCGTACGTACGACTTACCGTATCCATGAATGGTGCATTTCATTTATTACATCTAAATGATTATGTAATATTATAAATATATGTATATGCTGGATATATATGATATATATGATATCCAAATCATGAATATAATTCTGGATATAGTGAACCTTTGACCACACAAACAACATGTAATTGTAAGAAGTTCAGTTTCGACTTAAGAACCAAATATCGACAAAACAAAAATTATTAACTTAAATGATTACATAATGGAAATAAGTGATATAAAAGGAATAATGAAATTGAAAAAGGTTCATTAATAAAATATAAATTAACTCACTTTTATTATTCAGGATGTTAAAGAACGATCATGTCAAGTCGGACCCGAGGTAAGGGATCCTACCCCTCTATTTCTTTTTAAGTACACACATTCATGTCATTCCTTTTAAGCTCATATTTTTTATGATTGAGATGTTATTTTATATTACTCCTACTGTAATTTTTTTGTTCATATGATGAGAGACCCAATTTGATCTCATAAATCCATTTTTGGAAGCTTTAAGTTGTGCCGTTAGGCTGCCGAGTTTTCGTAAGGGATTTTTCATCTCACATTTATTCCCGTGACATTTATGTTAAATTTTCCACTATTTCCTTTGAGTGGTGTATGTAATAACCATTATTATACACTTTCTATAGTATAATTTTATTTATGGGTATTTTCATCTTCATTGTATGACCCTTCTTCCTTGGGGTGTACTTTTCGAAAGTTACCCAACTCAGTAAGTGGATCTTTCACCCTCCTCTTTTTAAAAGACTTCTTTTGGTATGTATTTTAATTTACATCTTATTTTTATGGGATAGGTTATTCTATATCCTTATTGATGTAAATTTTATGTCCACGTGATGAGATACAATTCACTCTCTCATTGCCTAATTTTCTAAATTTTGAAGTGACGTCGTTGGGTTGTCGAATTTTTACAAATGAACGTCTTAACCCAATTTCGATTTCTTTGGGTTCAACTTGAACTTCTTGAAGATGTCATCCTATGAATATTTGTGAATTACCTCTTATTGATTCACACTTAATATCCACTTATATTGGGTTTATTTATATTTCTCACACATAATTATTTGATAGATTTATCCTTAATTTAAGGATACCATCTTTATAATCAATTTCATCTCAATTTACATTTCCGATGAGACTTCATTATTGTTATGCACCAATTCACTATTATATGGTGTGTATACTATCCTTTTACATATTATATAATGAATCCCTTTATTCTCTTGATATTATAAAGTTCCGATTAAATGTTATTCAGCATTTATTTGTATTCAAGAGTCACTCATTTTGTTAAAAACTGTTTAACAAAATATAGTTTCAAATGTTTTAAAAATTTATTATTCTAAACCCTTATCTTTAATGTCCATGTTTCCAAAGTGGTTTTCAGTATTTATTTATATGGACATTAATGTTTTAAAATTATAATTCCAATAAAAGCATCATCGTGGTATGGGACACTTTGATTCAAAAATCCCTTTTACATGGTTTTTGAAAATGGATTGCTTAATTCAATATCATGGAATTACTTATTGTGATTGCAATTGAAATTATGTTATTTAAATGATTATATTTTCAGTATTTTATGTGTAATGATGGTACTTGGACATTTTACGGGTGGTTAAGTGATAAACCATATGACAGGTGGTGCCGTGAATTCCAGGATGGGTGGTTACATTATAACCTCCAATGCATTGGGTATGGAAGTCGGTCTTATGGATATTCCATTAAGTATGTGTGGAAGTCGACCGTTTGGTTATTCCATTTAAGTCTCTTTATGTCCCAATTTACCTTTATATGTTATGTGTTTTTTATATGGGTTTTATGGTAACCTTTTTTTTTTAAAAAGTGTATGTAATGATATTTTATTCAGTGAAGAGTTTTTACTACTTCCTAAAGGTGAAAGGTATTACTTTGATAAAGTATACATGGTTTACTTGTTGCTTTGAAAAACTAACAGTTTTCATTCTTTTTGTATCCCTTGCTGAGCTTTTTATGCTCACCCCACGTTTTTTTGAAATGTTTTTCACAGGACTTAATGTGGAACAAGGTCAAGGATGGGATCAAGGGAAAGCCATGATACTTAAAACATGGAACTAGACATGTTTCTTTTATAGAGTTTTTATTTTATGGAAACTTTGTAGAAGTGTCTACTTTGTAATCTTTTGAGATGTAATAGTTATGACCTAATTCTCTAAAACTCTAAACATGAAAAGATCCTCAATGTGAATTATTCATTTAATTCAATAATAAGTAATGTTTAAGGTTGGGGCCTTATATATTATGTTTTATTATTATGTTATTTTACTATATATAAAAATATTGATATATTTTTGGTCATTATTCAATATAGGTATTTTATACGCCATATTTTTAATTCGATATGAATAATGCTTTAGACATGTAGTAACGGGTATGTCGATTATATTATATAGCTCGTCGAAGAATTTTTTTGGTTCTCATGATACAAATAATCTTCAAAAAATTACTGAGTTTCTACATATGGTTTTAAAAAATTGTGAGGAAGGATCATGAGAGTAGATGTTTTCAGGTTCCTAATACATGAATTCCAATAATTAATAATTACATTAAATTAGATTTACATAATATTTATCCGTGATATTTTTCATTGACATGTTTATGGATTAATTTCATTATAATTTAATTGAATAAATGGATTGTGTTTCATTTTCTATCCATTCCATTTTTAATTTTTTCATTATATAGTAATTTGAATGGAATGTGTTTCTATTTATTAAATTTCCATATTATTTGGGAATTTCCTTATCTATTTATCAGTTAACCAATGCAAGTGTTCATTTATTTACCATTATATAATTATTATTATTATCAATTATTCATTGTTTCATCTACTATACATTACCCTTACTAAGTAGTTTAGATTTTCCTTATTTTGCTTCCTTTCCCTTGGATTCCATGATGTATACTATGAAAATATGCTTGGATATATTAGAGGGAAAAGTTATGCTATAAAGAATATATATTTATTTAAATTAGTTTATTAATTTATAATTCATGAATCGTGATGGTATATTTTTAAAAAATACTAAATATCAATTTAGTCATTCGGTACTTGATTTCAAGTAATCAGGCCAATGTATTGGTTGCAGGAACTCAGATCAGGGATTTCAGGGGTAGGTTCGCCAATGTTTTTATCAAATTATGTCTAGTAATAGAATTGGAAAAGAGGTTTAGAAAAACATATAATAGATAATGTATACATAATATATAAATGGAGAATATGTATGGAATAAAAACCTAGAATTTTAGTATGGCATAGATTATGTAGGTATTTCTAAGAATACATCAATTTCTAGATACTAAAATTTACATGGTTTTGACATAGATATACCCATGGGTAACAACTCTGACAAGCTGCATCAGTTTAGACTCAATCATTAACCAGTACAGAACAATGTTAATTTCTAGGTACATGGTTTGAAACTCTTGGGGGATATGCATAGGATCATTCTTATTTTCCATAAAAACAATAGGGATAGTTTTTCAAGTGAATAAACCAAGTAAATCCTAAGGTGTTTCATATTTAAGACAATGTTTCATGATTTATGCATCCTATAAATTATAATAATTTTGGTTCTGATTATTGTTTATAAAAATATTCATTCTTGTTTGAGTCAATGGAAGACACCTGATGGAGTTACGTTAAAATTTAATATAAAGGATAACATGGTGAAAATGAGAAACAAAATTAGTGGTTTTAGGAGTGAATAATATTGTGTTTATGCCTATCTAGTATTCCCAAAATATAATTAACAACATATACCTTATGTAACACTAAAATTCATAAAAGAGTAGATAGATGGATATTTCTGGAGTTCAAGTGGTTGAGACCATAGAGAGTAGAAGCCAAGATTAACCAAATTCAAAAAAGATGAAGGAGACACCAATGAATATGTCATAATGGGACCAGTACGTTCTTTATGTCAGGTAGAGAAGTATATAAATTAATGATTTACTTATGAAAATCAAAGATTATAATAAAATGAATTAAAACACATCCTAATGATCCATTTTTAGTTTATTTTAATAAATATGGGGAACCTATACATTACCAGAGTAAATTCCCCATCTAAATGATACAATCTAGAGTAAGAAATGATCTATGTTGAAATAATTGGACAATGTATTTATATATTAGGGTTGTATGGAAAAAAATAGTTATATGTATATTTAGATATAACTTTAATCTATTGAAGTCCACCATATTTATTTTGGAAATTATATCATTATGGTGTTAGAAAAAGAAAACATGTATTCTAGGTGACGACCAATCAAATCAGATAAGGCTGTGAGACTTGACCCCATGATTGAAGGACAATAATGAGTTAATCATAACCACTATCATACACAAAATCCTAATGAATATGACATTTATTAGTTATAAAATATGAAGAATTAATATTTACGATGAATCTATAGTGTTCTTTTAGATATTAATGAATTATCCCTTATGACTCAGATAATTAATGTATAAATATAAGTAAACATTTCACTCATATATGGGAATTACGATGTGTTAAATGATTATTTTAGCACTACAAAAATCATTGTTAATTTTTGGATATCAATTTACTGAAATTAGGGTTGAATTATAATTTGATCGAAGAACATCCAAAATATGGAATTGATCATATGAAATTAAATTATGTCATATATGTAAATTTCATTATATTTTTAGCCAGTAATGAAATTTCTCAACATGAGGAAAACAGTCCTAGAAATTTTGTTTCATAATATAATTAATTTTTAACTCATAGTCTTCTAAATTAACATTGATTTATATATGTGAGTGCCTCAATGTTCCATTGATAAATCAATTGTCTTTGAATTATGACCTCAATCACTCCATATAAATTTTCATTCTTTTTATCCATGTTGGTATCTCAACTTGTCACTAATTTTCCCCTACATAGACACTAAGTTATATGTTATTCTATGTGACCATTGTACTTCTCATTCTTACTTTTATGAAGGATTTCGTTTGAACCCTTATCATGATGTGGGATTTCAAACATAGGAAATATCTAAAAATATATTCTTAAGGAAGAGTTTAAATTGTGAGGACACATTTTAATTGAGAGGATAATACAACACATCAAATATCTAAATATGAGACAATGTAGTCAATATCATATGTGACATGTAATTCAAAGAACATAATAGAATATAATTTCCTGAAAAATTTAAATATATTTAATATTTTAAATAAAATCAAAATATGTTGTAGATTTCAATGAACACGATATAAATTAAGTGAATGTAAAATAAAATAATGAGATTCTTTGACTGTTTACATGAAAGACCGAGTTTTTCTAAGAAATAATTCATTATAAAAATATTATTTTTAATTATAATATGATATATCCTAATAGTTAAATTATAGGTTATAAATAATATTAAATAAATTATGAAAATACACTGATTAAAGAAATAAAAAAGGAATTAATTGGAAACTAATTAATTAAAAATAAATATAATAACCAATTGAATATAATTGGAATGTTTTTATAAGAAACTTTTTTTTGCACACAAAACTATTATATAATAATAAATTAAATTAATTACAACTAGTGATTAACACCATAGTAATATATATTATATTAAATAAAATATTTTGGATAATCCTTGATTTTTTTATAGGAATATGATGAGAACAAACATAATTTTATAATAAAAAACTATATTTTTATAAAGTCATATTAGCACCATTTAATGGAAAACCTATTTTAAATAAAATTTTTGGAAATTTTATAAATATTTTATGTAAAATTAAATTCGTTGTTAAATGTGAAACATAAAAATTAGGTTGTGGTGAATTTTTTTCCTTAACGAAGTTTAATTTTTTGATGAATATTAATTTTTATTGAATTTTAACACAAACTACTTATTGATGGAATTTAATTATTAGAATAAATAATATTTATATTATTTTTCTAAATTAGTTATATAAATTATATATAACTTAATAAAATTTGGTTTTTTAATCAATTTCACTTTTAAATTGGATATTAAAACAATGCACACATTTGAAAATTTATAAACATTAAAAACCGGTATTATTTTCTCGTCTATGGGATTACAATTAAACAAATATATATCACCTATATGATTTTAATTTGGAAAAAATAATTCCATATTTTTAATAAAAATACGAAAATACATTTAATATTTTAATTCTTTTTTTGACCAAAATCTTTATTGTATATAATTAAAATTAATTACAGTGATTAAGAGAGAAATGTCGTCAAAATGGACTAAAACGTAAACAAAAGGGCCAAAATGACATAGAAAATTTTACAAAATCAATTGGATGTTAATATTTACATATTATCTTACCTTTTACATAATGTTTTATATTATATTATTAACCTTAAATCTGAAGACCATCACTAAATTCCCTTTTCCAAAAGTTTGCAAGAGTGCCACACCTCTTGCTGACAAATTGTCACTCACAAATCCAGCATCCTCACACCTCTCAAGACATTATATCTCAACCAATATCTACTAAAATATCTAATAAAAATTTATATATCCACATTCTAGAATCCAATGACTTTTCATAATTCTTTCCAAGGAACTCATTTGGTGCAAATAAAAAGGAGTTACCCAATGAAATGGTAACATCTTTTCTCAAACTCTTTAGTTTAATATCCAATATCCACCACATAAACTATAATTATAGCACATATATATAAGAAAACCAATATCCACAATATATAAAGACATTATTATCTTTTTGATTCTATATACACTTTCAAACACATCTACCTAATAGGTAATTGGACTACTGTTTATGGGTTTGGTGAACTACCACCTCACTAAACGATGATAGTATGTTTTTCCTTTACCTCTCATGGTTTTAATTATAATGAAATTGGAGTTTGAATATAATATATATATATATATTTATTTATAATTTTTATTTATTTTTATGTAATTTTTATAAATAACACTCTTTTAATCATTCAATTTTATATGAATTTGATAACATTGTTTGTGGTAGTGTGGATCACTGCCTCTAAAAAGCTACATGATTCATTTACATGATAAATGGAATTTATAAATGATGTATTTAATTAAAAAAATTTAACAAACAGAAAATATATATTATATTAATTATATTGTAACCTTTTTGGAAATATAATATATATAATTTTATTGATTAACCTTTAACTCACTTAAAAAGTGATTATGTCGTTCATGGACTTGTGGACAACCGCCTACTCAACATGATGAGATTTTATTTACATGAAAATAAAAAAAGAAATATATATATATATATGATTAAATAATATTTTATTTATCATATAATTATTGTTCTTCTAATATTAATGTAACATATCATCTTTCCATAATGATCATTGAAAAATGAGAACGTTACACATGCATACTTATGACCTACCATATTCATAATTATAAATTTGGTTCATTTTATAGAATAATATTTAATGATTGGTTTTAAAAATATAAATTGTTTATAAATATTACATTTACATAATAGGTGTTATTGTGTATATGTTTATAATATGAATAGTTTTTCTAGAGTTGATTTTAAAAAGTAGTTTTTGACATATAAACTGAATTTGGTCAAAATACATGGACTTGAATTAATTTTTAAAATAGTTTAGTAAAAAATATTTATAAGTTAAATAAATAATTGATAAAATAAATAAGTTTAATAATAAATTAAATAATAATAATAAGAAAATTATTCAAGAATATAATGACACACGAGACAATTCAGACTCTAGTTATGGTATTTTCAGCTCACTTTTTACATCTGTGAGGTAAATGCATATTCAACATTTATTTATTTTGTGTAGTGTATATTCTAAGCTTTTCTTATATTATATCATTAATAATTTTATGTTCATGGAATTTAAAAAATTCATTTAATTTTATTCTATAAGGTGGATTATGATTTAAAATCTCGAAAATTTGAATGAGACACATTTTAGTATTTAAATATTGTTTTCTCGAGAATACTTTTGACAATATTTTAATGGAATTTTCATTCAAGTTAATTATATCACCTTTTTCAGTAAATATTTTAATATTACCCTATTATAGTTACTCATGAACTTTTTCATATTTTGGTATCATTTTTTCAATATTCGATTCTGAAAAGTTTTTATAATATGTTTTTATGAAATCCCGTCACCATTTGTCCCTTTAGTTAGAGAACCTATTTTCCTCTAAAAACACTATTTTAAAAAATTTTCCAAGTTTATATTATCATTCCTAATTGGATTTATGTAATAGATTCATTCCATTTTCACTTTTTTTTATTGTTTTTAAATGAGTCTTATTATCTCTTTCCAAACTAGGAATATCTCTATTACTGCGCAAAAAGAATGTTTTTTACCACATATGTCATATAAGGATTTAACCACTATCAATTCATTAAAATGTATTTTCTTGTTTAAAAATTATGATTTAAATAAAATTAAATAGAATGTGATTTTCAATTAAATGTTCATTCAAATGGGTTTTCAAAAAAATATGATATTTTCCTCAAATGTTTTTTTAAAATATATTTTTATAATATTTCTATTTAACAATTAAAACAACCATTTGTTTTCCTCTAACTGATATATTCTGTGTTAATAATACCATTGTTATACGTCATAATGGTTTATGAATTCATTATCCATGGATATTATTAACAAAAACTTATTTTATATCCTTTGATAGTACCCTTGAAATATAAACCATCCTATAATCATTATACATTGAATTCCCACTACTTTTACATATCATTAATCATGAATATTTGTATTGCTTGTACTATATATCATTTTACCTATGATTTTTTACAATGAATGTTTTTAGACTGTCTAGGGAATTATTGATAAATATGTATTCTTTATTCATTATGAATATTTATTAAGGCATATTGATTATTCGATATAAACAATGCATTGAAAATTATATGATGTGTGGGGACCACACATTGTATAGCCTCTTGATGCATTTATATGTTCTCATAAGAAAAACAAGTTATGAAAATTAAATGAATTTATACCTATAATTTTAAACAATTTGGGGGATGGATATTGACATTAGTGTTTTTCAAGTTCATGAGACCTGACATCCAATAATTAAGCAATACCTCCATTATTATTCTGTTATTATTTATTCTTGAAATTTTGTGTCGATATATATATGGGTGATTTTTATTCTTATTTAATACATAAATTTGAATGTTTTTTAGTTTCTTACCTTGAAAATTGTATATTCATTATCTAGTTATTTGAATGGAATGTGCATCCTGTAATTACCTTTTTTTATAGAATTCCTTAGTAGTCTGTTGATTAAATTGTATGTGCATTCAATTATTTACCATTTTGTCATCATTATTCTAATTGATTCATTACTTTTTACACTATACATTACCCTTACTGAGAATTTGAGCTCATCTATATTTTGTTTTCTTTCACCTGGAATCCACGAAAAGTAATATGAATGATATGAAAGGATATATTAGAAGGATTAAATTTATCCTCAAAATAAAAGAATATTATCATTATGGTATTCATTTTTAGTACATTACTAATATATGTATCTTTTTTACCTAGTCTACTAAACACTTTGGTACGTATATATTTGATTCATTTAATCATGTAAATGGTTTGGAAGAATGAATCTGAATACGGGGTTTCTGGGGTCGAGTCACTACATATTAGGTTTTTACTAGACCTATGTCATAACATAAGCATTCACAAATAGTCAAACGAGATATAGGTTCATGCGAGGGTATGTTTCCTAAATCCCTTAATGAATGCGAGACATCAGGCTCCACCAAGGAGATAGTTGGGGATAGTCATCCTGACAACCATCCATTATAGAAGAACATGGAAATTCATTATCATTTCTTGAATAAATGAATAATAGGGATAGACCTCATGCTCAAGAACTAATGTAATAAAGGATGAATAGTCTTTCTCTAAAAGTCTCATAACTATCATTCACTACCCATTTTAATGGCATAATTATACAAATAATATCTTGTGGGATCATTTCATTATTAATTTAATTATCAAACCTAATATATATAAAGGGGTGTTAAAATTCATATAATCAGTATGTAAATCATGAGTAAATTAATGTGTACTTTCCACCACGTTATATCCTTTATTCCAAATATTTCACTTAATACATTTAAGCAAAAAAACCCATAAAAATATGTGTAAATCTTGATAATCATTCCATTTAATTAAACAAATCTTGTAATTACCATAACATGATAATCCAATCATGTATGATGTGCTTGGGAAACTATGAAATTATGAAATCGGGTGTCAAATTATGTTTACATTAATAGATGAACATTATGTATTACTCAGGACACAAAAAAATATAATTGAAGGAAAATAATTAGAACAAAAAAAGGGCTCTAAAATGAATTAGGTCAACAACCTATAATTTCTATAATGGGTCTATGGGAGTGTAACAATGTGATTAATATAATTTCAATAGAATGAATACATTTTTTTATAATTTAGAGAAATTTTTGATGTGAAGAAAAATAAGTAGGATTTGAAAAAACATGATTTTTAAAGAATAAAAGTGACCACCTACAATTGGGTGGGGGATTCCTAATCATCAATTATCAGCTTCATATTTTATATAGATTGGATTAGACTAGAAGAATAGTGTAATGCCCTAAAAATAGGGAGAATGAAATCGTAGAAAAATAAATCATGTGATATGAAGAAAAATAATGAAGGGAAGAAAGTGGATTCAATAGAATACTTATATCTATCCAAAGATTCTGTAACACCCCAAGGATTCATAGTATGTTAGTTTTTCAAAGTAATTCAGTAACTTACACTACACACAACATCGATTTCAAGCGCACCATGGCTTACCAAACTAGCCGTTTATAAGCGTTTATGATAAGTAAAAATAGAATTTCGAACTTCATATAACCCTTCTAATTTAATAATCCATGTTATGAGTTTATTAGACATAATGTAAAGACAAATTCATTTTTTTCAGATAAAAGAAGAATTTTTGAAAAAATTAAATTTTACGTCCTTTTAATGGTGAACCCTTTTTTAAATCCAATATTTGAATCTTTTATATATTAAACATGAAGAAATAAAATTCTTCTTTGGGATCGGGACATAATAATTTAGTTTCAATAAATTTTTGGAGTGTTTCTGATAACTATCATATATGGGTGAATAGTCAAAAGTAATATATTTTAACATAAAACAACTTTTTTAGTCAAAATAATATATAGTTTTAAAATATACATATGAATGGTTAGGATGTATAATTAGATTATATTTTTACCATTTAATCCAATTCTTTTCATTGGATGTAATTTCACATTGAAATTAGACATAAACTAATGTCAATCTTTTGGTAGTTATTATTTCATAAAACTACGCTTTTTGGTTTTGAATACAAGAATTAATTTTTAAATAATAAATAAAATTTATATGTTTTAAATTTGGTAAAATATAATTCATTTTTTAATTCAGAAAATCCAAATTTGCTTAGGGTAAATTTTTGGGATGTATCTGAAATCATTTAATTTTTATGAATAGTGAAAAACACTAAGTTATAGTTTAAAACAGAATTTTTATTTAAAAAATTATATACTGTATTTAAATTTATTTTAGGGAAAAAGAGATAAATAATACCCATATATGTTCAATTTAATTCATTAGAGTCATTTTTTTAATAATATTAGATATATAAAATTTTATAAAACATTTCACCTTCTTTTACCCACCGCCTAATAGAATTTTTAAATTCACAATAAACATAATTTTACTGCTTCTGTGAGTTGAATTTTGAAATTTAGAGAGACATGGTTAATATAAAAGAGTAAAATATGGTTCAATATGAAAAAAATAATTTTCCGTGAATAGTAACTTTATACTTTTATTTACGACTGTTAAAAGTAAATAGGGTAATTAAGGATAAAAATGATATTATTATTACCCTAACACATGTCTTAATTATATTGGCTAGGTATAATTCGACGAAAAAAAACCATACGAATAAAATATGAACAACTTTGTTCCACTTGGATTATATTAGGACATTTATTATTATTTAATTCAAAGAAGAGTTAAAAGAGCTAAAATCGATGTTTGATAACTAACACTTTTTTAATATAGTGTTACGAATAATATATATTCGACTATAAATATTCATTATAATGATTAAAATGTTTCCTAGATAATGGTATTTTATTTATATTTTTTAGGAATTAAATAAATTAATTTATTAATCAGACACTGATGATGTAGTAATTACCTAATTAATGAAATATTAAACTAATTGATATTATAAATATCTAAATAAATGTAATTTGAGAATTTTTATGAATTAAACTAATTTTATAGTTTAATATGAAATATTATGGTTGGTTATATGAATTTTCAAATAATTAATAATTATTTTATGAATTTAGCAAAAACAAAATACCAAATAGTGTAAAAATTGACATAAAAGTGTTTTTAAAACAAATATTATATTATCAATTGATATTCTCTTCCTCAAAATCAAAGGTTGGAAGAAAGACATATATAATGATAGGTGTATAATTAATTAATCACTGGGGGTTATCTTGGAAGTATATAATGATTTTATTAACCATATAATATAAAATTAAAAAGAGATATGGTAAATGTCAAACTATTTAACTAAGAGTTAAATCTAAAAGATAAAGTTTATATAGTGACTCAAACCTATATAAAACCTTTTGGTTGAGTGGTTTTAGAACCCTACACACCTTATACTTTAAATAATCCATTTTGGATCCATTATAAACTGAAAAATATTTTATTATAAAGTAATATTTCTAGTTTTTTCTGAGGTTCCCCTCAACCGCCTTATAAAAGGGAACCCCCCATATATCTAATTCACACCTTCAAAGCCATTTTACTCTACCAAACTCTGCACAAATACCCTCTAGACTGTACTCCCTTCATCGTAGATTCCTTCTTTTTTTCATAAATCCAATGTAGGGAGCCCTTTGTTAAAATAAAAAGGAAGAACCAGAAGAAGAGGTAAATATCTCACCACCTCTTTCAAGTTCTTTTTTTCTTCCAGTTCCTCTTTATTTTTTGTTTTCATTATAAAATAATAAGTCCAGTTCCTTCTATATAAAGTGAGGTTTTTATTATTATGGTACAACCATATTAATTATTCTATCCATCCTTTGAATGAGATGACACCATACGTGCATACGTACGGACTACCGTCTCCACGTCATGGTGTAATTGTTATTAGACACATTATTATTAGTATAGGTATAATAATTTTGTGTAAATGATGTAAATAATAAATATAACATGATAATTATTATTCAAATATTATATACCATCCAATTATATATTATTTTAATATAAGAAGAATGATATTGTCGGTCATGCCTACGTATGAATTACCTTCTCAATGAACGCGAGGAAATTCATTCTCCAACGTATCCATTCAATACTAAATTACTTTTGATGATTAAAAATAATTTAGAGACATGATATAATTATGGATATCAATATGATACATACCATCCATAACAAATATGACTCACATTACAGCGAATAAAAATAAAAATAAATACTTTAACACTCGAAACGACGATAGTACTAAGATATTATTAACAATGAAATGTTAAAAGATCATATAAGATATCATATTAATTTATGTGATTCTTGTATAATTTAAAAAAAAAAATTAACTATTATACAGGAGGTTAAACTACCCTCGACCAAGGAAAATGTAAATAGTTTGGGGTTTCTTATATCACTATTAATTTTATGAGATTTCCATTGTTCACCACTTATTTATCACATGTGGGGTGTGTAGGGCCCATTAATATATTCATTGATTATTATATTTTTTTTTTATATTTATATCATCATTTTATGATCCTTATTTCATGGGTGTATGTTTCGTATGTTACAAAATCGATAAGGGAATTTGAAATTTCAATTTCCACTCATTCGACTTTACACATTCTTCATTGATTCTTTTACTTCATGATTATGTGTGGAATCACTATTCATTTTATTATGTCATAATTTCCACTCCCCTTTCTGTGGATATACTTATGATACACATAATCACTCCATTTATAAAATCTCAAGTCATCGAAATGATCTTGATAAGAGTAATTTTAACTCAGTCTCCATTTATTGAGTCAAACATCCAATTCATTGGTGTTGTTTTTACAAGAATATGTGTGAATTTACAATGATTTATTTTCACTGAATATCAAATAATATTGAGTGTATTTATATTTTTCACACATAATTATGTCATTAATTTATCCTTAACCTAATGATACAGTCATTATAAGAGATTTCATCTAAATTTACATTCCATTGAGACTTCTCTGTTGTTATACACCAAATCACTTTTTTATGGTGTATATAATGTAATTTGACATAGTATATCATGGATCCCATTATTATCATTAAATTATAATGTTTTGATTACCTCAATTATTTGTATTCAAGTGTCTCTCTCTTGGTTAGGAACTGTAACTAAAATATCATTTTAAATGTTTTAAAATATTATTATTCTAAATTATTCTCATTAATGTTTATTTTTTAAAAATGGGTTTAAGGATTTAATTATATGAAGATTAATGATTTAAAATTTAAATTCCTTTTTAAAGAATCAATGTGGTATGAGACACATTGATTCACAAATCTATTTTTAAACGGCTTCTTGAAAACTAGTGTGACTTCAAAATGTTTTCAAGAAAGGGGGAATTTCTCTTAAATAGTTTTGATGATTATTTTCATCTCTATCAATATCCTTCATTATTATCGATTGAGTCTAATCTGTTACTATACAATCTTGAATATTGTATTGAATGAGTTATGCATGAATTTGGATGTGATATTTTTATACCATTCGTGGTTTGTGGATAAAGTATTGACATTTCGTATGGTATTTTTAATACGAATGTTTATGTTATATTTCAAACTTTTTATATGAGTAATGTGTTGGACTTAGTAAGTGAATGTTGGATCCCGCTATAACTCCTCAATGCATCTGTCAGTCCCATGAGACAAAGAAGTTTTTTGGCACAAGGCCTTGACAAAATATTATTTGTAGTCTTATCACAAGGTTGTGACTATGTGGTTATGATAATATGACATTATGCATTCCATAATTATGAAAGTGGTTATAGATATTTCATATGATTATTCTACTAGTAGAATATCCATGTGAATAAGTAAATGGCATTATTTCACTTTATTTTTTCCATGTTATGCTAAAGTTCAAGTTTAAAAAGCATTTGTTTTAGTTCTACGTTGTCTTAAATGTTTATGCTTATTTATGGAAGTTTCAGCTATATTACATTCCTAACTGAGCATCTGAGATCACCCATTTCTATGTTTTCTTTTTCCCAGGATGTAAAGAAGAATATTATAACGGAACTCCCCGGATAGTCTATGGGATCTCTATGTTTAATATGGAAACAATTTTGTTTTAGTTTTCCATTTTATGATGTAATGTAATCCTTATGATTGTATCTTTTACTTCCAAGGCTACTAATGTAATTGGTATTTCGAGACATAATCTTTTATGATCATGCCAATGATATATAATGATGCACCGACTCTAGGATTTTTTGGGCGGGGTGTTATAGTTGGTATCAGTGGAAGTTTAGTACAAACCATGGAAACTAGATTTAGAGGATCTTTGAATAAGAACATATCCCTAAGATAGAAATTAAGGATTAGTATAGAGGAACATACTAAAATTTTGGTATTGTAGTGATTTTTTTGAGTTTTCCAAAAAATACATCCATGTATGGATACAAGCAGGAAGAGGCGGCTCTGGAACAGATGTACCTAGGGGTAGAACCCGAAAACACCGCATTGAGCTAGACGTGAATAGAAATGGGTGCATAACAATGGGCCTTTCTTCACCCTTGTTTATGACACTCCCGGGGGATATGCATAAGATAATTTAAATTTTCTTTACAAAGTGATTTGAATTATTTTAATATAAGATGAGAATAAATGACCTTGGTTAATCCTAAGGTTTTTCAAATTGAAAATATGGTGTCATGATATTCCTTAAATGATTTTATGACTATTGTTACTCACACAATCATTTCTGGTTTTAGTCAATGGATGGATTCCAAGGAATTCATAGTAACCTTGAGAACGATGTACAAGGTGGGAATAGTGGTGGAAATGAGAAACAAAATCGAATGTTGATAGGCGTAAAAGATATCATGTTCATTCCAAATCAGTTTTCCAGAAATATTATCAACAACACATATATTAACCAACTCCTGGACTCAACAAAGATGAGAAAAGTGGTGAATGATAAGAGATCCAGCATTAGAGACCATGGAGAAACGAATCCTCAATTTTCATCATGTAGGAAATGTGGAAGGAGACACCCAAGAAAGTTTATCATTGAAACAAAGAAATTCTTTATGTGTGGGAAAGAAAGACAGAAATTGAAGAATTGCCGAGGAAAAATGAAGAGTACTATGGAAGAAAAAAATGGTCCCAAGAATCCATTTACAGTAATTTCCTATAAATGTAGGGGACGTGGACATTACCTCAGTGAAGGCCCTATTATATCGGATATTTTATGGGTCAATGAAGAATCAATGTGTAAATAAATGGTTGGAGAAATGCTTAAAATTATTAGTGCTCCTTATTAATGGGATTACTTTGGAATAATTTTCTCATGTATATGTAACCCGTCAGTTTGTCATCTCAAAAATGATATTTAAGGAAGAATTATCTTTTCTCTTGTGGATATAGTTATAAATAACCATTTGGTTTTATATGATCATTGGGTTTGAGGAAATTATATGTTTTTATATTTTGGGATGAAAATGAAAGGTATGAGATAACATTTGTGGTTAAATTTTGTTATAGTTATTTTGAGGAATTTATCACATTTTGGTAATGTTATAAAATATAGATTATGAAAATGGACAACACGCAGACCATGTTACAACCAGTCACATCAGAAAAAGCTGTGGGAATCAAACACACAACCAGAGTGCGATTGAGATTTATCACCTGCCACTGGACTATGTGAAGTCCTTGGTTAGTGTGACTAATGATTTTTTAGTTAAATTATTTTTTTGATCAATAATAAGTTGATTTGGGATCTTATGACTTATCAAAATAATACCGTAAGTATATGAAAATGATTTTTTGGTTAAGTGATCAATTTTATTTTGGAAGATGTTCTATTTGTTGGGAACACTACATGCCCATGGAAAATAGAATACTTTGGGATTTCATTTGAGGACAAATGGTGGATTTTTATCTATTTTTTTATTGTGGATTTATAGGGATTAGGGTTATTTATGGAAATGATTAACCTATAATATAGAATATGTGATTAGTTTAATTACATTTAATAATGTGACTTTAATAGTAGTTTATGTCATTTGGAGATACAATTTAACATGGAAGAATACATAACCAAATTCTTCTATGTTTTGGGTTTCAATATTATTTTGGATTATATTGGAGGTATTTTAGGACAATTTTTTATTGAATGGTTTTTATTTATCTTTGGGGTATTATTTGTTTAATTTTCGAAATTAAGATTAGTTCTTCTTTCTCTAATAGAATATCCTTTTAGGGGATCACTTGAACTTGTAATAACCGTTTTGGTTTTGATTAATCTCTAAATACAAGGTAAATATATAGTTTATCCTTTGTGGATCATGTGATTCTATAGAAGTTTATTATAGCTCTTCCGGTGTTACCAAGTCTTCTTGAATACTGATCATTTTAAAAATTGATTCAGTGGTAGAAATTTATCAATGAATGAAAATATACTTAAAAAGTAATTATATCTCTTTTTGTTCTTAGTCATTCTCAAAAATGAATTCCTCATCTTTATGTAGTGTAACTTTAAACCAAAATAATGTTTTATGATTACTTTTCCTAATGGGAGAATAATGAACATTTCTCCCATCAAAAGGTTGTGGTTTTCTTGTTGTTATCTTTTTCGTGATCATGTTTTCAATCCCTCGCCATCAGAACATGACACATAGTTTATCTTTCATATCCATGTTTTACTACATGGAATCATAGAATGGGTTATCTTGGGTGACCTTTGTAATTCACTTTCTTTCTTTTAATGTGACAGTTTTATTGACTCTATATCCAATGTGGGACATTCCATTATATTCCCAAGCATAATTTTAAAAATTACGTGGAAGAAAGTTATTAAAGGAGGAAAAAATTTAACACCCCAGGATTTTATAGTACTGTAGTTCTTCAAAGTAACTCTATATTTTACACTACACGCAACATCGAGTTCAAGCACACCACGACTTACAATAGTAGTTGTTCAAAAGTGGTTATGAGTAGTATTAAGAGAATATTGAACTATATATAACCCTTATTATTTTTAGAATCCATGTTATGAGTTTATTAGATATAATGTATGGACAAATTCATTTTTTTCAGATAAAAGAAGTATATTTCCAGAAATGCAATTTTACAGCCTTTTAATGGAGAACCCTTTTTAAATAAAATATTTGAAACTTTTATATATTCAATTTGAAAAAATAAACTGCTTCTTTGAGATCAGTAAATAAGAATTTAGTTTCAGCAAATTTTTTGTGTTTTTCTGATAACTTTCATATTTGGGTGAATAGTGAAAAATAATATATTTTAACATAAAACGACTTTTTTAATCAAAATAATTTATAGTTTTCAACTATACATATTAATGGTTTGTATTTCTAATTAGATTATATTTTTCACATTTAATCCAATTTTTTTCACTGGAAGTAATTTCACTTTGAAATTGGACATAAACAAATGTCAATCTTTTGGTAGTTATTATTTCATAAAAACACGCTTTTCAGTTTTGACAATGGGAATTAATTTAAAACTAATAAATGAAATTTATATGTTTTAAATTTGGTAAAATATACTTCATTTTTGTATTCATAATATCAAAATTAGCTTTGGGTGAATTTTTGGCACGTTTCTAAAAACATTTAATTATTGATGAATATTAAAAAACACTGAGTTATAGTTTAAAACCGATTTTTTTAAATATTTATTTAGTGTATTTAAATTTATTTTAGGTAAAAATAGATACATAATACCCATATAATTTCAATTTAATTCATTGGAGTCATTTTGAAATAATATTAGATATATAAAATTTTATTAAACTTCTCACCGTCTTTTAAACACCTCCTAGGAAAATTTGTAAATTTACATAAAACATAATTTTACTGCTTCTGTGAGTTTAATTTCAAAAATCCAAGATACATGGTTTATATCAAATGGTAATATGTTGTTAAATAAAATAAAAATAATATTTGGTGAATAGTAACTTCTTAATTTTGTTTACAACGGTTAAAAGTAAATAGGGAAATCAATGGTAAAAATGATAATATTATTTCCATAACACATGTCTTAATTCTATTGGATAAGTAGAATTAGACCAAAAACAACCTTATAAAAAAATATGAAACTCTTTGTTCCACATGGGTCAGATTATGACATTTATTATTATTTAATTCATAGAAGAGTTTAAAGAGGTAAAATATACATTCAATAACTACATTTTTTTTAATATATGGTTACACAGAAGATAAATTTGACTATAAATAATAATTAGAAAGATAAAAATATTTAATATATAATGGTATTTATTTATGTATTTTAGACATTAAATAATTTAATTTATTAATGAGACAATGGTGATGCAGTAGTTAACTATTTAATGAAAAATTAAACTAATTGAAATTATAAATTTCTAAATAAATGTAATTTGAGACTTTTTATGAATTCCACTCATTTTCTAAGTTAATATGACTTATTAGGGTTGGTTATATGAATTTCATTCTAAGTTATAATGTTTTTATAAAATTATCAGAAACAAAATACCAAATAGTGTCAAAATTGACATAAAAGAGTTTTTAAAAAAAATATTATATTATTAATTGATATTTTATTACTAAAAATATAAGGATCGGCCAAAGGACCTATATAATGATTGTAATATCATTAATGAACCACATCATGTTTTATTGGAAGTATATTGTATGTTTATTAACCATATAATATAAAAATATAGAGATACATGGTAAATGTCAAACTGTTTAACTAAGAGTTAAATCTAAATGATAAATTTAATATACTGATCCAAACCTATGTAAAACCTATTAGTTGAGTGGTATTCGACCCAATCCCACCTTATCCATTAAATAATCCATTTTGGAGCCATTATAATACGAAAATTATTTTAATATAAAATAATATTTCTTGTTTTTCCTAAGGTTCCCCCACCCCTCTTATAAAAGGGCACACCCCCTTCTATCTAATTCACACTTTCAAAGACATTCGGCTCTACCAAACTCAGCCCAAATACCCTTTCAACTGTCCACCATTCATCATAGATTCCTTCCTTTAGTAATAAAGCCATCCTAAGGATCCCTTTTGATCAAATCAAAAGGAAAAACCTGAAGAAGAGGTAAATATCTCACCACCACTTTCAAGTTCCTTTCTTCTTCAACTTCCTCTTTCTTTGTTGCTTCCATTCTAAAATAATTAGCCCAGTATATTCAATATACTATGATGTTATTATTAATATGGTAACACAATATTTATTATTCTATCAATCCTTTGAATGACATGTCAATATAACTGCGTACGTACGGACTACCGTCTCCACGTCGTGTTGTACATGTTATTCAAAAAATTATTATTTGGATGGGTATAATAATGATGTGTAATTGATTTAAATAATAAATATAAGATGATAATTATTCTGTATATATGATATACCATCCAATTATATAATATTCTAATATCAAAAGATTGATATTGTCGCTCATGCGTACGTGCGAATTACCGTCTCCACGAACGTGATGAGATTCACTCTCCATCGTATCCATTCAAGCCTAAATTTTATTTGATGATTAAAAATAATGTTTAGAGACACGATATCATTTTGGATATTAATAATATACATCCCATCCATAACAAATATGACTCACATAATAGAGAATATAAAGGAAAACAAATCTGTTAACACCCGAAATGATGATAATACTAAGATATTATTAACAAAGCAATGCTAAAACATCATATAAGATATCATATTAATGAATTTTATTCTTGTATAAATTATTAACAATTATTACACCATTCTAGATATTAATTCATGTGGTGTGTGTACTACCCATGATTGTATTCATTGTGTAATATAATTTAATTTTTTGGATATTTACATCATCGATGTATGATCCTTCTTTTATGGGTGTATGTTTCATAAGTTACAAAATCGATAAGTGAATTTAAAACTTCAATTTCCACTCATTCGGCTATAAGCTTAATATATTTATTATTTTACTTCAAGATTATTTGTGGAATCACTATTCATGATCTTATTTCATAATTTACAATCCCCTTTATATGTATATGCTTTTTATACACATTATAACTCGATTGATAAATTCTCAACTCATCGATATGAACTTGTTAAGAGTAATTTTCACTCAATCTCCATTTATTGAGTTAAAAATCCAATTTATTGGTGTTGTTTTTACAAGAATATTCGTGAATGTCCTCTAATTTTTTTACACTAAATATCCAATAATATTGAGTGTATTTATATTTGTCACACATAATTATGTCTTTGATTTATCTTTTACCTAAGGATACAGTCTTTATAAGAGATTTCATCTCAATTTACATTCCATTGAGACTTTTCTATTGTTATAGAAGCAATATCATTTATATGGTGTATATAATGTACTTTGACATAGTATATCATGCATCCATTTATTCTCATGATATTATAATGTTTTGATTACCTCTATTATTTTTATTGAAGTATCTCTCTTTTTGTTAGGAACTCTAACTAAAATATCATTTTATTTGTTTTAAAAATTTATTATTCTAAATCATTCTCATTAATGTCCATGTTTTAAAAATGGTTTTAAGGATCTACTTATACGGACATTATTGTTTTAAAATTAAAATTCCTTTTAAAAGTTTCAAAGTGGTATGGGGCTCTAATTAAAAAATCTATTTTTAAACGGCTTCTATAAAAATGGTATTAATTTTAAATGTTTTTAAGAAAAAGGGGGGACATTTCGTTCAAATAATTTTGATGATTATTTTAATCAATGTCAATATCCTTCATTATTATCGATTGAGGTAAATCTGTTCCAATAAAATCTTTTGTATTGTATTGAATGTGTTATGTTTGACTGTGGATGTGCAATTTTCATACCATTAATGGTTTGTGAGTAAATTATTGAAATTTAATATGATAGTTTTAATACGAATGTTTATGTCATGTTTCAAACATTTCATATGAGGAAATATTTGGACTTAGTATGTGATGGGTGGAGCTCTCTATAGCTCCTCAATGCATTTGTGGGTCTCATGAGACAAACTACTGTCTTTCCACAAGGCCATGCCAAAATATTATTTGTAGTCTTGGAACCTGGCCTTGATTATGTGGTAATGACAGTATGGCATTATTCATTCCATCATTATGAATGTGATTTTTGATATTTCATGTGATTAATCAACTAATATAGTATCCATGTGAATATGTAAATGTCATTATTTCATTTCAGTTTTTCCATGTTATGCTGATGTTCATGTTTAAAAGGCGTTTGTTTTAGTTATACATTTCCTTAAATGTTTATGCTTATTTATGAATGTTTCCACTATATTGTTATCATTACTTTGCATCTAAGCTCACCCCTTTATATGTTTAATTTTTCTCGGGATGCAATGAAGTAAATTATTAATGACCTCCAGCGATAGTCTATTAGATCTCAGTGTTGTCTATGGAAATAATTTTGTTGTAGTTTTCCATTTTATGATGTAATGTAAACCTTATGAATGTATCTAGTACATCCTAGGCTACTAAACAAATTGGTCTTTAGATACATGATCTTTTATGATCATGCCAATGATACGTAATAAAGCACCAACTATGGGCTTCTAGGGTCGGGGCATTACAAATTCTTACTATAATCCATTTGGTGTCGAGATATATGAGTAATCGAGATCCATATGTTAGATGAATGGAGAGAGTACAATAGGATTAAGAGGATTTCATATATTGGAAATGATAGAAATAAAAAGGGTGGTGATGCATTAAATTCAATGAGGGAAATTTCTTAATTTGATCCACATTGCTATGGTTGCATGGTTATCCCACTCGTTTGCCCAATATATGGGCCAACCACGCTCACCAAACTATCAAAGGATAGACCTTTCATGGGATAGACACACTATTTGGATAACATTATGGAATTCATATATTAGACACTATCTCAGCACCCTTTGCAACCTGTATAAGGGAGCACATGATCTCACATGGTTGTAGACAAACCATGAATCCCCCTTCTCCATTTTAATAATTCCCATGCATTTACAGAAATTGTGAATCATGGGATTCATGTTTTATCCTAACAATGCAAACCAATATTATCATACAAATTTTAGGGTTCTAGGATCTGAAAAATACCAAGAAACCCATGTGACCTCTATGATTCCATTAGGTAACATTATAAGGACACCTCATAAAATTTAATCCAAAAAAATGATCCATCCCATTGATAAAACACGGTTCATTATAATATTATCTACTTAAATAAACTCATCCTCGAGTAGGACTTATAAGCGTAATGTGAGATTATATGAGAAATGTACCTGCCAATGGGCTCACAAATAAGAATATCACTCCCATGTCACATCCTTTACTCAAATTTGATTCAATAACACCCTTACTATTTAAACTAACCTGTATACGAGTGTATACATGCTTCGATCATACATTATAGATTGTATACTTCTAAAAGGAATATCCCACATCTAATTAAACCACATCAAGCTATAAAAAATATAACAAGATAGGACAATATAGGTGAATATAAGATTGATGAATTACATCATTTATATATGAGTTTATCTAAGGATGTTCTATTTGGTAACCCACTAGTCTAATCTATTTGAAAACCACAAAGGGTCAAACGAATCAACATGAAACCACATTATACCTACAGATATATCGACCGACTAACCAAGATAAAACTCAAATGAATAACCTGTCTCTAAACTAGAACTCATGAGTGAATCGACATCAGTTGGAATATGAATACTTTATGGAGTGAAGTTTCATTATTCACTTTCTAATCAATTCGAATTGATCTATATCCCTTGAAATTATATGATGCCCATGAAAAGATACCTTTCAAAACGATGACCAGAATATAGGTGATCAGAATAGATAAACCTATAATGATTCAAAAGGATCCATCTGAATGGTTTCCTAAAAGTTTTATTGTATAAAAACACTACAATGAGTTTTTTTTTCTCCCTTGAACCCTCTAATGCACAGTCACATAAATAAAGATTTTCCCCTAAAAGATAAATCATCGGCATTATATGTTCATCGACTTGAGGGATATATTATGTTCATTGAAGAACCTATGTAACTAGACCCTTCATAAACACCTACCCAAACAATGAAAATAAGATAGAACCCTATCATATGTGATAGATGATGGATCCCCATAATGAAATATGACCTCCCTAGCATATATCCTCTATAGGTCATACTCCAAAATTGTCTCATCAATTGGTATGAAGATTGTGTCCTTCATTAAATGTTTAAAAACAACCAAATATATATTATTTTCATGAGGTGATGTAGGTAAAACAGTACTTAAATCTATAAAAACATCATCCAATTTCAACTTGAGAGAGAAAAATGATTATAAAATCTCTTCCAGTTGATGATGTTCTCCCTTTACCAAAATATATTTTTAACATAGATTGTTAAATCCGGCTATCTCCCATTTCATGATAGGCCAGAAATACTAGATAAATAATTCTTGATACATCCTAGTACCACACCCAGATGTACCTAGCATACAGAGGCATGATATTCCACCAAAGTCTCATCCTCATCCATGATCCATCAATTTGGGGAATTGTCACATGATATTCCATTACTTAGGTATATATCTTTGGGATCATAAATCATATTCATTCTTACTCGCACCAAACAAGTAGTGATCACTACAATGGATGATATGGAAACAATTCCATGATATTACGTAACATAAACGTGCATGTATGAAAATATGTCTATGAGACTTCACTCCACAATAGCCTCCCAAAAACACTATTTTGGATTCTCCCATCCCAAATAATTGGCTAAAAATTTCATTTTCATGGAATATAGGAAAACAAAAAATACAAGGATTTCAGGTATTGAACCCATCTACACATCTTGATATTGAATTTAGGATGTATAAAAATGTGACTAAGGAATCTATGATCAGTGAATACCTCCAAACTCTCTATATATATTTAATCTCTCCAAAAAAGAGTAGAATAAAAATAGCATCTAGATCGAGGTAACATTTTATGTAATTCCCCTCATAAGGCCTCAATTGGTGAGACATATATGTGATGACTCACTTGTCTTCCAAAAAAACAAATTCCACACCGATACCTGATGTTTTACAGTAATCTGTATAGATCTATTCAAACTCCATAAGAATTAACAATAATGATTTTTTCTATCATCCATTTAACATCCTAATGGCTTCCTCATAAGATTATGGCCATATTAAATTAAATTTATTTTTCTAGACCAGTAAGTGTCACTATAAGGAATGATAAATCCTACTCGAAAAGTATACAATACACGTCTATCCCCATAAAAATGTATATTTTAATTATATTATATTTTATATCCCATGAAACTAAAGGAATCAAATTACATGAGTCTATTGAAACATTTTAAACAAATATAATGTGTCCCAGGAAGTGAACATATATATATATATAAAAGTTGAATTTTATAAGATTAACATAATAATGGTGCTCCCTTAGTGTATTCAACAATATCTCATGATTTTTTACATATTCAAGTTGACAAATATAATATAGACTGATGTTTTACAAAAATACTACCATGAATTAATAGAAATATTTTTTGAAAACCCATTTCATTAGAGTCGTACAAATAGTAGGTGCATCTGTGAGACTGAATAAAATGACAAGGTACTCATATAGACCATTAATTCTCTTGAAATCTATGGGATTTATATATAATGACCTAAAATGCAGGTAATGATAGCCCAAACTCAAAACCATATACATACACAGTCCATATCCTCTAATTTGATCAATGATATCATCTATTTGAAGAAGTGGATACCGATTCATTGTCGTCGGATGATTCAATCCATTGTAATCAATGAAATGTATAATGGTACCATCTTCCTACATAAAAAGTTTGACTAGAGCTCCGCATGACGAAGTGTTGGGACATATAAATCCGAGGGTTTGTATGTCCCCCTTGAAATTCATGATTTCCAAAATCTCTATTTGATCCATATTGTAAGGTGGAATGGAAAATGGGAATGTTCCTGAGAATATCTCAATATTGAATTATACCTCTCTCACTAGTGTTATAAAAGAAAAATCACTAACAAATACATCCATAAAATGATATACTACTTGGAAAAAATAGAGGGTCATAACCCCTGATCATCCTAGATAATATTGAAGACCTATGTTTTCATTTTTCACAACCTTTGATTCTCTGGTCCTGATCATGAAGCCTCGTTATGTCATTATGCCTTATGTATATACCAACCTCCCTCTAATGATGTTAATGTAAATCTTCAACAATATCATTCAAAATGGTATTTTACGGGAACAAAATAGAACATCTAAATAATTACATCAAACCCTTTCATGTTGAAGATGAAAATATTTTTGACAAGGATATATATTCCTATCATATAGTGAAAATAGTTATAATAGTATTCAAACAAGGATTTTACACCTAAACATGTATTGAGCGTCATAACGCCACAAAAAATCATAACTACTGGCTGATACCCATTATGAATTTATCTGATAAAAGATAATTATACATCCATCAGACAAATAATAAATACCTTAATGTTGAGGCTACAAGAATAGTACTTCTAATTGTAGAATTTATAGCTCTCTTCCCATCTTTTATAAGCTTAACTACATGTAATTGGGATATACTGTAGCCTTGAGTCTATACCTAACTACCTGGAGTAGTACCACTGTAATGGTGATATAACTCATAAGTATGAACCCCTCGTCCTCAACCAATGACTTAGCCCGAGTGACCTGTGGTATAATAGATTCCTTCCTAGAGAGACACTATAGTACCCTCCCCAGAATGTGGTGTAGGTGTATATCCTATCTTTCTAGGCTCAAACGTAATGGGACTATATAATCACTAGATATGTCCCATCCTTCTTTGTCCTCTACATTAGAATACATCCCATAAAAATGGGTTATTTCATGTCCCAAATTCTTATATAGGTGACATATCATAAAGTATTCCCTATGAGTTAGATGATCGTTAGTACCCAAATGAGAAACCTCTATGTGAGGATTATAATTTCTAGAATAAACACTTCTAGTCCTATGTGAATAACCTTCCTAATCCCATCATCAACTTCCCTTAGATTTCTCATAGTTATAAGGGTCTAGATGAATAACTCTGAAATAGAATACATCTTTAAAACATTTAACTATGATCAAATGGGGATCACTTTCACATCCTTGAATTTCCTGGTGGTTATAAGATCATCAATAGATAGATATGGATTGAAACACTACCACTTATTTAATTGAATATATTATTCCATTAAATGCATAGAACCGTGGTGTAAATTCATTAAATCTCTATCCCGAAAAACCCTACAAGCCAGTAGTAAAAAATTTTAATAAAACAACATCTAAAAATGTACCCAGATCATACCACGATGCATATATTCTTGGGTAATAACATCCAACCATATACTAGAAGAATTCGACTATATATAAGAAATGAGATTGACCCTCTTCTCGGGTAGAGTATCCAGATTCATGAAGATATAAAGAGTGGCCTCCATCCGTTACTCTTTAGAATGAGGTTATCCATCCATTAAAAATGAGTGAAGTTGATACTTCACAAACATCCATATCAACTCTGTAATAATCGAGGTAGGTCTATAGATTCCTCATATACTTTTAGTTCTATGAAACATAACCCCTTGGAAATGGTCAATACCCATATCAAGATGAATTGTTTTCCTAAAAGTGACACTATATAAGGAATTATTTGTGCCTCATGGAAAACAACATATGATGCATGGTCATCACCATCTATATGATGTGAAACATGAGGCTATATTTTTGGAATTATTCTACATGATAAATGAAATCCATATAAGATTATTAAAGTGTTTAAAAGAATTTATAGATAGATTATTATAATATGTATAGAAAAATCCTATTAAATTTCCACACCACTATACCTACTCCAACATCCTGGAAACACATGAATGAAATGACCATGATAGATAATAAGAATGTTGGAGACTTCCATAAACCCACTATTATTTCTAGGACTATGTATATGTCTCACATAACACATTAGTAATTCAATTATATAGAGTGTTAATTAAATGGTAGATAAGAAAACATCCAATACATTTCAATTGGGATCCCATTCATCAATAAATGTTATTAATAAAAAATTAAAATTTTATTGAGTTCATAATGGCTTTTAAATAATACATGTATCCCGGTCAAAAGCTCGTTGGTCCAGAACACACATTATAGTGAAATTATAAAATTAAGTTTTCATTGCCAATTTTTATGGTAAAATAATATTTTGATTATTGTATGAACATTAATTTGTCTACTTATAAACTGCATAAACTATATTCTAGTATATTTCTATATATAAAAACTAATCTCCAAAATTTATGAAAATGAAAATCCACGCATAAAATAGTCATCATATGAAAAAATTCATTTCATTTTAGTCATAATTTTCCAATAATGATGAATTTAATAAATTCCATCATTTCATCTAGCAAAATTAATATAAATCACATTGAAATAGATTCATTAGTAATAATGTCAAAAAATATTCTTGTAACCCTATGGTGATGTTGTATCCAATATAAAAGCTTCCATCCAATAACAAGAATAACTCTTCCCATGTAATTTAGGTTTCCCTTGAAAATGGGATAGATAATCCTATGAATAATCTCTTAAATGTATTCCATTACCTCCTAGATTTTTATTTCCTGAAAAAATAGTACAAAAAATGGAAAAATCATCTATGATACTACTTTCTAATATCCTGAACCGGGAACCACATAACCCCTACCCTGATCTGGTGTGTTACATGGCCTCAATAACACATCCATGTATACAAGAGGCTATAGAATAGTTAAGAGGATATAAGGTGGAATAGTGTCGATACATTACCGTCAATTAATATTGGAACATGAGTTAAGATAAATAATTTTACAACAATAAAAAAATATATAAATTGAACATATAATGAATGGAATAGTAACTATCTATAGTGGAAGGATTAAATAAGATAATAGAAAATCCAAATCAGATATAGTAATCAAATTAGAGCGAATAAATAACTAAATAACATTAATAGTATCAACATTTATAAGGGAGGGTCATATAAAATGATGTCATGGAATGTTGACATATAAAAAACCATGAAAAATGGATTAGACAGTTACCAGATGCTATCAAGAAATATAAAAAGTCCCCAAAAGTCTAATCTACTAGCTTCTAGAGAATATTCTTAGTCCTCTACAACCATTATCCAATCTATAGTATAAAAAATAAATAATTTTTTGTGGGGTGATTTCCCTAATCCATTACAGCATATGTATTCTACATTGGTACCCTATACAGTCTGGGTAGTGTGTGAGATAAAACTCAATAGGACTCCACTAAAGGTATCAATTAATAATCTATTTTGTGTACATTTAAACAGTAGTTTTCAGGTAATGATAATAATAATAAATTATGAATAAATAATTAGTAGTCGGATTGGGTGAATATAGGAGACTTAGCTTGCTCTTCCTGCTTTTTCATAGATCAGTTAAAGTTTGATAAGTATCCATACACAGACAAATATATATATTGTAATAATGTATATTGTATTATTATAAACTATATCCACTAATATTAAATATGTACATGAGGAAATATGTATGAATATAACTAGATACTAGGTTCTAGATGGACCCGGGGTGTAACTTATGTATCTATAGCCACTTAAATGAGATATAGTCTCCTGAAATGGAATGTTCCCTAAATCTCATTATGAATGTGAAACTTCATCCACAACACTAAGGAGAGGTGGGGTGAGTCATCATTCACAACACCCAATACAATGAAACATGGAACACGAAGCCCATCACCCAAATTAATGTGTATCTATGATAGACGTCAGGCTCAACAAATGAAGTTAAGGAGAATGGATCATCAATATAAAAATATCCCTGAACCATGGTTCAGAATCTATTATCAATGGAATAATCATAGTAATAATAATTTCTTGATGGATCACCTTAGAAGTACCAATATCCAAAATATCAATATATATAAATGGGTGTCGCAATTTATATAATCCATATATAGTGAATGAATAAATTAGTGTGGCCTTAACACCCATTATCATTTAATACAATTATCCCACTTAATTCACATAAATAATGGAAACAATTGTTATAGAAATCTAATATAGATAAAAATTATTTTTAATTATCCATGTATTGAATATTGTTATCACGGTAATCCATGAAATTAAGAGGTTCTTTGGGAATTAAGAATATATGAAAATTAGTGTCCATTTAGAAGATAATATAAAGTATTATATAGTGTGTGGACCATTAAAACAATTATATAATTTATGGAATGTAATTTTCACGGATAAAAGGATATTAGTGAATGTGTTTGAGATCAAATAATTATGTAGGAAGTGTCCCCGATACTGTAATATCATTATCCATTTAATTAAAGGCGAGTGATTTTTTTTGGAAATGTACAGAAATGGGAGGTGTGGGGATAAATGGAGGGCATATGATTAAAAACTGACATTTATCAAAAACGCTAGACCACATACCTTGTGACCCTAGAAAACTCCCCATCCAACATCAACATCGAATTTAAATTGTATAGGATGAAATCAGAAGAATGGACGAACAACATTACTATGGATCCAATGAGCATTCACCTAAATAGAACATGATATATTAAGAGAAACAATGAAATGATGAAAGATTATTTGAGATCATTACTCTTTCCATCAGATAATATGTAATTATCTTTTGATTTGAGTCTTGTTGGAGGAGCAATAGATATCCATATGTTAGATGGAGGGAGAGATTAGCAGAGGAAGAAGGGGATGCCATCAGATTTAAATGAGATAAATTAAGATATATGTGAGGCATTAACTTCATTATGGGAAACATTTTTACTTCACCCACATAGAGATTTTTTAATGGGTTGGACACATTGTTGGTCAAAACGTGTGCCAATTCTGAACACCTCACTATACAAGGGTAGACTCTGCATGGGCTAGAAATATGGTTTGGATAAAAATGTGAAATCCTAGAGTGAGACACCATTCCAATCCATCTACAACATACATTTTCATGTTCCTAGGATCTTGTTGTTTCTGAATAACCATGTGGCACCCTTCTCCACTCAAATGTTCTCCCCACATTTAGGTAACCATGTGGGATGGGAAACATGGTTTCTCCAAACTGTGTGGCCATGTTTTCTGTTAAAATGATTGGTGCCATTGGCTCCAAAAAATCTATATACACCCTAATGTCCGCCTTGACACCATTAGGTCTGATTTTAAGGGCCACATTAATGAATTTTAATGGAAAAGAATAATCCATACAATTTAGAATAGTTATTTCATTAACCAATATATATATAAAGAATAATTATTCTATTATATCATCATAAAACACTATGAATACCTATTTATTGAAATTATGGAATGGATATTTGATAGAAAAATAATCCCACTTTTTTCTTAATTTCAAAATGACTACTAAAATATTGTCTTAAATTGTCCATTCATTCATAAAAAAATGTTTTCTATGTAGATACATAAAGAAAAACATGCATCCATGTCTCAAAAAATATATATTAGCTTCTATGATATACATGAAATATTATCCTACTTTATGTTTCCATAATGTGGTGATAAATCATCATTAAATTCCCAAAAAACAATTGTACCAATAATATCTGCTTCAATTTTATCTTGAAAAATTCTTCCACACAAGCTATAGTTCAATATCGTTTTCTATCTAATTATTCATAATATGTTATATGTATATTGTAATGAAAAATAATATTATAAAAAATATTCCTAAAAAGATGTTTTTCTGAATATACATGATATTCTATTTATCAGGATTCATACTTATCCTCTAATGAATGAATTGTATTCTATAATTCTCAGTTACATTAAAGATGAGAGGATGGAAAAAATTTAATTCAACACCTATTAATTTTTGAATTTGTTTTAAAAGTAAATATATACTTGAGGTGATGATAAGATACAATGGAGAGAGAAACACTATATAAATTGGGTATCAAATTATGATATTTTCTTTATATATTATTGAAATACATGTTATCATGAATATGATGAAAATGAGCATTATTACTTGAATAATAAATATCTACATACATCTCATTATAACATATTGATGTATATTGAAATCCCACTAAAAATTCCACTATTATATTTTAAAATTAATATCAAGGAACTGAAAAAGGCACATGAAACATAGTTGGTAGTTTTTTCTCCACCTTAACCATTGGAATAGTCAAATAATTTATTGTTAAATTGAAAACTATCATTCTGAATTCCATACAATAAATAATATTCATAATGGTCTCCATAATTCTTATTACAGTGATGATAAATATAAAATGGGAATTTTTGAGTTTTACATGACAATTCCATTCAAAATAGAAAATCACATTAAACATATATCCTTACTCTAAAGCTGATAACACCTCCATTATCATCATTAAACACTATAAAAAAACACTATCACCAATTCCGAACTATTTTAGAAACAATGATCTTATTTCAAAGCCTATTTAGATTTCTCTGAAAAATTTGACTACCCATAAACATTATTAAAAAGAGATCTATTATTTAAAATCAAAATTATTCAGCCATCAATTATTAAATCTTTAACTAAATGTTCATTTTATAGACATATGATTGTAAATGATGAATTATATTTTAATCTCAAGACATCAACTACATTTTTTATCTTCATAGATTATTGTGAATTGTGTGTTAATAATCCTTAATAATTTCTATCCATCATTTAAACCACATTTAAACTATTTTTTGAGTGAATATATTCATATAAAATTTTGATCAATATAATTTTCCCATTTATTACCATATAATGTTTCCAAACATATCATATTATAGAATCCATTAACTTCTTTCTTATGGAATATTACTAGATAATTCTACTCATGTGGTTTCAATTGATGTGATACACTCAACATAACATATTATGTATATTTTAAAGAAATAATAATGTCCCTTTAAAGAAGCATAAATCTATTGAAAAAACACACCATTTCATATCATCATGGATAATAATAGAGAATTATAAAATCATTTACAAATTCTTAGAAACATTAATCACATTCCTTTATCTTATTTAATTTTTTCATTTTTGAGTTATACTAGTGGGCATGAAATCATATATATATTACAAAAACCCGTTTTATATAGCATGTTAATCCATGGAAACAGTGTACAATAGATAAATTACTCAGTTAATTCCACTCTCCTTCTACTTTGGTATTTCCATGATCAATACTTATAACATATTTAGAAACAATATTCCAATGAAAAGAAATTTGCTATGGAAAAATTTCACAGTTAACAAATTTTTCATAGAACTAATTTTTGTTTTATTTTAAAAAAAATACTTTATAGTCTCTCTTTTATACTATAACATTTATAATCTACCAAAATTTATTAAATGAAATCAAAAAAAATCTATCCAACTATTCATGAAAACTTTAATTAGTAATATCAATACATTTTGTGGGTAGCATTGTTCACCAGAATGGAATATCCTCAAATGTGTAATGACCATACCTCATTCAAATCATCAACAAAAAAATGTATTCCTCATTCACCTTTAGCTAGAAATACTCGAACCTAATATGAATCATCAAAAAATATGCTTATTTTTTAGGATTGAAAAATTCATCGATATTCGTTAAAGGGTATATGTTCTTAATTGTGATGGATTGATTTACTTATAAAAAATTAAATGTCTCAAAGAACACTATTTATCCTCAACAAAAAAATATACGAGTAAAATAAGGGGAAGGTCATGATGTTGATGAAACCCATATCAAAGAAACTCATATAAATTAATTTTCCATCCTTTCAAAAAATTCAATTATCTTTATATATATTTATTTTGAAATTTTCTTAGTATCAGAAACTAATATAATTATAAATTCAACCACTCCATCATAAATAAGACCATAAAAATAATTAGAAAAAATAAATAGATATCATTTCACCCAAAAAAATATAATTTTAATAGTTTATTTATTTTAGTGACATGTGAATGTTAACATTAACATCTATCTTTTATCACTTTCTTAGTTAAAATAATATTTTATCAATGTTTTGAACTCATTGTTATATATAAATGGAAAGTAATTCTAATAAATAACATTCTCATCACCATAATTTGTCTAATCATAAGAAGCGAAAATCAACTCCATCCAAAAAATATCATAAAAAATATACAATGAGTAAGACAACATGTTCTATTAAAAATTCCATTTCATGGATGATTATATAAGGATATATATAATGCATTTATACTACAAACATCATTTTTATTTTAAGAGCTATAAATTCATTTTCAGACATGTTATTTAAATTTTACTTTTATATTTCACAAAAATCAAATAATATGAGGATCCTATATCAAACAATACAATTTCATAATTATAAAAAACAAGTTACATACCAATAATGTGTTCATTTATGTGTAATGTATCTACCATGGGATAAAGATCATTATTTCAACTATTTTTTCCATTCTAGACGACTCCCACCTTGAGTAACTATTTTTAAACATAAATTATATAAATATCTCAACACATTTAAATAAAATCATTTCATAGGGTTATTTTCTTTATTGGAAAGACCATATCAATGTCCCTTTTATTTTTAATCACAAGGCATGTGTCTAGGATTTCAACATCTTTAACTGTTCCAAATACTAATAATCAATTATCTAGAATGATTGTTTTCACACTTATCAAAAGAGAGAAATTGAATTTTTATACCTTTTGTTTTCAACTACGAATATTTCCTATTGATTTCCACCTTATTCTCTTCACATCCTGTTTAGTGTAAATGTAAAAAAAACTCAACAGATAAATTTAGAGTACACTAAAATATTTCCTTATACCTTTTGATCTAAATAATTACTAGATCCCATTTAAAACAAGAATTCATTCATTAAAAAAATTAATGTATATTAAGACCATTGTATAGAATAAAATTTTTGCATACCAAACCAATATTGAAAAACTATATTTATAAGTGGAAATATTTTACTCATTTCTCATTAACTCTAATAGCGTACTATCCATTATAAGTCTAATATCATTATTAATATACTTACCAATGAAGAAGTATTTGAATACAATTCATCCCATCACATAAATTACATTTTAAATTTTTTTTCTTAATCAAAGACAACAAAAAATTAGTTTCACCACAGAAATGACAAAAATAATGGAATACCATTTAATTTTATGAAGGACAACGATAATAAAATATATTCTCAAATGCATTAATCAATCCTTCTACTTTCACTATGTCAGAGGATCCAAAAAAATAGGGATGGTTATCTTTCATGAAATTTCCTACAATAGACATATTCATATATGGAGGATTTTTTTCACACACTATCATTGGTTAATCCATTGATATCCTCTTCCAATTGAGTTAACGAAGCTATGAAATTATCAATAACAAACATTCACGATTTCTATATTATAGGGATATTATCCACCATAATTATATTTACCTATGATACCTAGTTTCCTCGGTGAGAAATCATTATGAATATTAATGGTTTGTAGATACCCATTTTATTCTCTTATAAGGATTTTAAATGTTTTTATATTTTTCTTCCATAACGAGGTGCTGAGACGACATGCGATTTTGAGGGCCTCTATGCCCAGAATTAATTTAATAAATAATATAAATTATATTTTATACTACTCCCATGAAATAAATTTGATGATTATGGAAGAGTAGTCTGAATAACAAATCTAAGAGCATGGTTGAGTCTCGACAATGATGTTTACCCTAATAAGAAAAGACTTATTTTGGCATGAATCATTTTTTGAAAATAAACCGATTATGTGACCATAAATAAAATAATTAAATTATTTTATATTATTTAAAATTTTATTAAATAATCATTGAATGGGAGAAAATTTTGAAATCCAAGACCGTTATTGAGTTTGTAATGCAATGTTTTATCAATGATAAATCTAATGATAGAGGGAGGAGGATGTTTGGATCCTCAGCATTTGGTGCGAGGAATAATTAAGTTACATGAATAGGATGGAGTGGTTTCGTTATAATGTTATCCTCAAAACCTACCACCCATCAGTATAAATCACTCCTCTTATCCACCCTTTGGATATTCAACGATAATTCTTCGACAGATCACAACGATTGTTTGTAGGCATGTTGAACAACGACGAATGGATCTGATACCATGTAGGATTATTATCCATGAATTCCACATTCTTTATTTCAATTCCTGAATTTTATATTTGATTCTTTGTTGACTTCACCGCTTTGAACGTAAATTAATATTAAAAAACTAACATAGCCATCGATAGATAACCCTTTCCATCTGTTCTATGTGAATAATTCATTGTTTACTTTTAGGTATGGAGAAATTGAAAAATATCATCGCATAGGGCATTGATCTATGTAGAGCTTGGTTTAAGGATTTATGATATGATGTCATAAATTTTTCATGGGAAATTTGTGGTGGAATAGTTGTCTGTTGAAGGGGCCATCGATGAGCTGGAGACATAGCTGTGGGATTGGGTTTCAGCAACTGCAAGTGGCTGTGGCAGGCGGTAGTGGCGGGACCACGGAATGAAAACGACTGAGGTGTGTGAATAGGATGGTATAATAGTATTGGTAAAAATGTGAGAGAGGTGGATGGATGAATCGATGGGTGCGGTTAGGATAGAGGGGTGGCGAAAGCAGTGCGGTTGTGTGTGACATGATATAGAGGCATTCCCATTAAAACCAACGGGCAGACATGTTTAAGAGGTGGTGACCATGGATGTGTTGAGCCAATGTTTTCCATGAAAAAATATCCATATGTTAGTGGTTCGGGCCAAGCGAGGAGGTTCAGGCCAAGGTGGGATATGTGATCTGGTGGAGTCAAACCTCAGTTTGGCCATTGGTAGCCAGTGAATAGTACAACAATGGTCGACCAAAATGGCCGACTATAAAGTTGGGACAACTCTAACTACCATTTGTACAGTGATCACGGCCAGTCCCGAGTGGTTGACCATAGTGGTTTACCATGATGGCTCATAAATCCATTGATAGCCACACTGTGGGTAGTCAACTATGGTGGTAGGTAGACACACCACAATTTTCGATCCCCACCTAGTTAGTCATGGGCTCCAGCAGGTTATCAAGCACCAACATCTAATAGTCATCACTTCTAAACGTAGAATACAATTAACATATAATCTATTTCAACACGATACTATTTTTGAGATGGTCCTTTTTATTAAGGTTTGTTAATTTAATAATTGAGATTAAGATGTGAGCCCCATGAATCTAAGTTCATATAGGTTGCGGTGAAATACATCGTTTCCACTGGGTGTCTAATTCTACTGAATGAATAGTAGACCTTGTGTGAATAACCTCAAGGATCACAATTAAGTGATCCTTTTGGTCATCCTAGGCCATTTAAGGGGTTATGTTAGTATTTTTACGTTCTTAATGTTTTCAAAATGAAAAGCATCAGGTACTCATCAGCATTTTGGCCAGATGATCCATGTACTCTAGGAGCACACTAGCATGAATAAGGGTACATGATTATAGTATAACACCTGAGTATGGATCTATTCATGGTTAGGCGATGAAGTAGGGTCACACATTCTTTGGGCCCATATTCATAGTGTAGCAATTTATAAAACTTAAAACTTTCAAATCTTTTTCTTTTGGATTCATATTTTTGCCCATGAATAGCCTTTAATTACTGTTTTTCACATGTATAGAGTGATGGTTACCTTCTTAGTGTATTTCATGATACGATGTGTGATGTTATCGGAATGGCGCATATCTGAGACGTTGATTTATTATGACTATGATTAGGAAGAATAACCAAATACATCTTCTAGAGTGGAACCCCCATCAGCATGGGTGTGAGTCCTCTATAGTAACATCTATGTGGATCCAGCTTACTGGAATTGGTGTAGGTTCTTTATATCCTAGATGGAAATCCCCTATTTATAACAACTCATGATCCCTCTATATTCTAATTGGATCCCCCCTAATACACTAGGGTGTGTTACCTTGACAACATTAGAGTGGATCCCACATTGACATGGGAACAGGTTCTATACCTTCAGAGTGGAACACCCCCACAACGCATTTGACCATGGGTCCTTGATTACCAGGGTGAAACCCCCTGTTGTTACAGGTCACATGTATCTATGAAACTACTTTGTAACACCACATCAGTATAGTTTCACGTCATCTACAACTACTTCTTATAGTGGATCCCCTATGACGCACTAGAGTGAGGGACCTCTAATACGATGTTGTGATCCATCGAATGTCTGATACAGTGAAGAGATGTGGTTTGACATACATTTCGACTCTTGTGAAAGAGGGATTCTTTCCCCACCAAGATATATCTATGTGAAATGTCCTAAAACTGAGTTGGAGAGTAACTTCCACCCAAATAGGATAGTATGAAAGTGTGGGGATCTATTCCCTGGAGTAACATGTTTAGGGAGACATGTGGATTGTTGGGTATCATTGGTAGGTACATGTGTAATTGTTGTTTAATCTTTTACTGGGAAGAGTTGTGATATTGAGATATTGTTACTCTCTCATTTTGGATTCATTAACCATGCATACATATAACATGTCTCTGTACCAACACCGTGTGTCTTGGTCACATTACTTCTAAGAGAGGCAAAAACACACGGGGTGGGGGGAGTATGCAATATGATTTCCATTTCATGCTTTTCCTGGCAGGACGAGTCAACTCTCCTAAAATACGTAGCAATGAATCGATGAGAAGTTCATATTCTCTCTTGTGGAAGCTCATTGGGTTGTGATGAGTTCATTTCACTACCTGGTTGGGTTGAGCTATACTGTCTTGCTATACCTTGTATTGTCTGATATTTTCCTCTTTTGTGTATCTCTTACTTCTCCTCTTTCACCTTTTCAGGTAATCTTACTGAGTATTTTTATACTCAACTATGCATGTTATTTTCATGTACATATCATTCCATCAGAAGATGAATGAAATGTTTTTTGTGAATTCAGATGAGCTTAGGGATATGGGTTCTTGGTCTACGTACGTTGGTCGTAGCATGGGATATAGGAGAGGGTCTCCCTAAACTATTTTAATTTTCTTATATTTATAATTTTGAGATTTTTTTTTTCTGGGAGTGTATTTTTCCCTTTCTCATTTCAGATGATTTTATCATACTTGTTCTATTGAGAGGTCCATGAATACTTGGTTTGTTTTAAGTAGTGTTGAATATTTATTTCATTTTCTATATACACTTTTACATTGAGGTACATATGTTTCTATGTATAGGTACTTATGCAAACACCTCCACGAGTTTATTGTTCCTTCAGTGCATGTTGCTACCCCTGGTCTATGGAGGCAATCTTGGGGTAGCTGTAACTCGAGTCCCAATACAGGTCATGCCATGACAAATTTTTATCAGAGCGTGATCATTCCATGGGACATTGATCATATTTTTTCCTATAAGATGAATTTTTGGGTTTAGGGAAATAGTTTTATTGTGTCTCGAGTGTGGATATCAGGCTAGGGAGTCATGTGATTGTACGATAGCCAACATATCCACCCACCATAACCCTAATTACCCACCATTCAACTCGGCATGTTGAGACATTTGTGGATGGGATTAATAGTAGATGACTCATATAGGATTGAGCCTTTGAATGTCTTTATCGAGTCATCTCCCCATTTTATTGATATATATATATATATATATATTCTCATCTTACCATGGTACTCTTGAATAATATTCAGCAATCATCTACAATGAAAGCCACCATGATTCTAGATTTGGTTCATAAACAACCTCGTGAGTGATGATGCATCATCATAGGGCCCATCATGTGACCCCATATCTCTTGGTAGGAAGGTGTAAGAACCTACACCTTTTGATATATAGATAACCCTAATAGTCCAAGATGTGTTCATGCATAGGATAAGAACACTCAATGTGTTAGAGGGCCATAAACCACTGAGGACCCATAGTGAACCAGATCCTTAGGAATAATTTGATTTGATAGAGTTTGTGGTCTACATCCTTAAGATTTTGGGGATCCTGAAATATCATATGGTTGATTTCATAGAATATATTATCCATAGAATAGTTGGGCATTAGTGGATCCTTGTTACTCAGATGCATGATGAGCTATCAATCTCTTGGGATGACTTCTAGTAGATTTTCGAAGAGTACTACCCATCTTAAATATGATCAATTTAGATTTTGGAGCTTCAAGATCTTCGATAGGGAGGGATGACCATGGATGAGTACTCATATAGGTTCACATGAATAACTCAGTACTCTATGGACATGATCTGTGATGGAAACTTATGGGAACATAAGTTTGAGTAGGGACTCTGTAGATTGATCTATGCCACCAGAGTACCCTTTTGCATACCAGACCATGATGGAGTAATGGAGTGAGAAATGGTGAGATAAACCATTCTAACAAAGGGGTTCCAGTTAGTCGGTACTCAAAGTTGACACTATAGTGATGAGGTATCTACAAAAGTTGTAATATGTGTGTTGACAATGCCTTGAATTACGAGGCCTCTTGATGATCAGATTTTGGGACATGGGCCAGTATAACGTAGAGAACCAAGAAACCCCGAGAGGGATGGTGATCTGCTTGTTATGAGAAAGGTCTCATGGAACAAGAATTACTGACCATTCATGATTATCATAACAGATTAATAGACGATGAAACAACATAGTGGAGGAATCTTCATGAGTAGGGATCACCCATACGGGAACAAGGTGGTCCCCGGGGAGGCAATCCTATATAAGGAGTATGATGGGTCTGAGATGGTGGAAGATGCAAATTAAATCCTCTAAACAATACAAATAGGTCACCTATATATTTATATGGGAGCTAGCAGTCAGTGCCATGCGTGGATGCAGGCTATAGATGTTTATATCTTCCAATGCATGTGATGATAAAAGGTTAAATTTGAGTCTCTTATACTTCTTATAGTAGTAATTCTTAGATTCTATGTGTGGTATTGTTTTCTCACTTCTTTCATGCTTGAGGTATTATTTGGGTGACATTGCGCATTGGTGTAGCCTTGTGTTGGTGTTGATCAATATAGATTTTAAGGCATGAGAAAGAGATGTTCATAACACACTAAGTCACATTTTTGTTATGAAAGAGAAACCGTGAAGGTATGCCAGTTCCACCTAAAGATGATAGAATTGAGGTGTGATTTTTGAATCCCTCTGACTTTTGATTTTACGGAGAGGTTGTGTGATGGAGTGTTGTAGTAGGTCGTCGTATTGGTTGTGGGTTTTTCTTGATTAATAATTTTTTATTTGGATGTCTCTAGTAGGTGGTGTGGAGAACATATTTTGGGGACCTCCCCTTCAAAAAGTCTCAAAGATGCATGGGGTATGACATGTCCTTTTCATGTCATGATTTTCTTGGTTTCATGAGTTTTATCACCTAACTTGGTCATTGGTACCTTTGCGGGATCAACATCATCCTTGATATAGTGATATAGTTATCGAATACAAGTCAAAGAAGTTGGGAACCCATGAACAAAACTATGAAACTCACTAACTGGGTGTAACATTAGTGGTATTCGCCTTGAGAATTTAGAGAAACTTCCTTCAGGGAGTTCTCATGGTGTTTTACTGAGACCACGAGTGTTTTAGGTATGTCTTCACACGGATAGACCATAACCTCAGGCAGTGATGCTAGTCTTAATTCCACCAGGACAATGAATTCAAGATACTTTAAACTCAAGGAAAATGAAACCTTTTAGTATATTCCCTTAGCAATATTTTCCAAGATCTCATAGTGTGGGATGTTTTAGTGCGGTTATCATACCAACCGCTAACCCTGGAGGAGTAGGAGGGTATATTCTTTCATTCCGTCGATGGTGTTGGATACATTATTTACCAACCATTTGAGAGAGTCATAGTTGTCATATATTGATTATGAGATCTAGTGTCACAAGTTATTATTATGAGTTTCACCTGATGGATATTCTAAAGAATAGAATCAGGAGATCATACATAGGGTTTGTGAGGTTTCCTACTGCCTTCCCTACCCCCATTACTAAAGTGATTCCATGAAATCTTTTATGTGTCACATCTAAGGGGATAAATTCATTACTGATTCACATAAAACCATAACGTTTAGTAGAACATTGAATATCAATCCTATTTTTTAGATCACCTAGTGGACAAGAGGATTGAGAGATTCATACCATACATGGACAAATAGCCCTTTTAGTTCGCATGATGTTGCTATACAGAAGCATATATAAAAGTTCCTAGGAAAAAAAGAGATACATAGTGGCTCTATTTCCCATGTTCTATTATTATTTTTTATTTTTGGGGATGAAATAATTGAAAGAGGTAATGATGTAGAGACATGGAATTTCTATTAAATGAAGTTGAAATATTTTTGTATATTTCTTCTTGAGCCAGGAACTGATATGAAATTTGATTATATGGCCCAATGTGCCCAGAATTAATTTTATAAAAATACTATGTAAATTTTATAATGTGATGGAAAAGGAAATGGAATAAATCATAAATTTTAGCCTAGATCATAAATCCAATAACATGGTTGAGTTAGGAGTACGGTTTTTTCCTTGGCAGGACATACATTCCACCGACATGGGTCATATGTAGAAAAATTCAACGAGGATGTAACCCTAAATAAAATTATAAAAATAAATTATCTTATTTTGTACTTTTTTTAACAACTATTTAATGGGGACTCAAATTAGATATATGAGACCATCGTTGAGTTTGTAATGTCATGTTTTTACAATGTGTTACCTATAGTGAGTGGGAGTGAGATTTTTGGATATTGAAACTGTTGGTGGGTGTCCAAATTAAAATCTATAAATAGTTCATTGTGATTTCTTGATTAGGGTTTCTTCTAAAAAATTTATCCCTTTAGTGGTAATCTCTCATCTCCTCCTCCCTTTGGAAATTCAAGGAACAATCCCTTGAAAGAATACAATTATCATTGGTTGGTGTGTTCAATGATGATGAAGAAATCCAAATTCATGTAGGTTTCGTTAAATTGAATTTTTCATCCCCGATTTAAATTCCTGATATATATAATTATTTTTTGAGCTATTTCACTCTTTTGAGCATAAAATATGATTTCCAAACTAACACGCCTATCAATTGATCCCCCCTTTCTTCCTAGATTCATGTGTCCATCCTCATATACTTTTTGGTATGTTAAAACAAAAACACATTGTCTTGTGGGAAATATATCTATGTAAAAAATTGTATGAGGATTCCAGATCTGCATTCATCTAAAATTTTAGGCGATTAGTGGAGGAATGTTGGTCTGTAGAACAGAATATAGGTCAGCTGGGGGCTGTCACAGGTGGGTGTCGAAGGCGGCGGTGGTGGGATAGTGGAATGATAATTACTGGGTCATGTGAGGCATATGATGGAACCAGCAGGGTCATATTGGGTGTGCGAGGAGGAGGGTGGGATCGATGTTGGTGGTCGAGACAATGGGATTGTGGTGGCAGTGTCAAGGTGTGTGACCCGAGGTGGAAGTAGGCGCTGTGAAACACCGCAGGTAGTTGTGTTGATGTGGTCACGAATGCTGATGGCCCATGCCAATGTGTCCCGTCTACGAGATTTATAGGACAAGGAATTAGTATTATTGGGATTGGGGGCCAGGTGTTGTAGGGGTGACAGACTGAAGTTAGACATGGGTAGGTTGGAGCAAAGAAAAATTGTGGTCGACCGTGAAGCCATGACTGCTTGATATGTTGTCGGGCCATTGAATGCATCTTATATTGGGTGGTTGAAAATGTCTATTGAATATATAATTTGATTGTTACGGTCAGTGGACCAACCATGATGTTCAGTCCTTGGATGGACATACCGCATGTGTTCAACTACGAGGGTCAGTCCAATGTCAGTGAGTCACGGGCTTTGACAGGTCATCAAACAGTAGCATCAAACGATCATAAATTTTTAATGTGCATCCAATTGAAATTATGTATTGGGAACATGATCCTCTATTTTCAAAGAACATTTTTAGGACATTTTTAAATTTAAAAAATAGAACCGAGATGTGGGCCCCGTGAACCCTGTTTCAGGCATGTTCCAGTGAAATGATGCTTTTTCACCAGGTTTAAAATTCTGTGGAATGAATAGTTAATCATGCACATTATTGCACAATGTCCACAATGGTATGATATACTTTGTTATCAGGGGCTGTTTAAAGAGTCATGTATGTATGTTTACATTTTTAGCCTTTAGAAAAATCCCATGAAAAGTTTTCTCGTCTACCTATTGACCCGATGTTCCATGTACTCTAGGAGTACACTTCCACGCATAGATGTACTTAACCAGAGTTTAGTACATGGGTATGGCTAGGTGAATTACTAGGTTATGATTTGGTTTACATGTCATGTTATCCCAATATGCATCATTAGAAACTTTATAAATCTTCTTCCATTCAGATATATTTATTATGGAATTAGATTTTGGCCAACCATGTAGCCTATACTCTGTGTTTTCCCAAATAGAACATGATAGTTCCATCTATTGTGGAATTATAGATACTATGTTCAATGTTCTAGGTTTCAATCCTATCCAATATGATGCTCAATGATGGTTGTGATTAGGTAGAATCACTAAATGCTTCATTGAAAGTGGAAGCCAAAATCTTCAATGGCATGGGTCCTATACACTTACTTCTGTGTGGATCCCCCATACCGGGTAGGGTGCGCATCCTTAATAAACTAGAGTGGAATACTCATGTGATACCAAGGCTTGGGTCCTCTACCATACGAATAGAACCCCATGACATAGTAGGGTGTGGGTCCTCAATGGCATCAGATTCGAAGCCCCTATTGACATGGGTATGGGTCCTCTACCATTAGAGTGGAAGACCCCCCCCTCCCACGATTTACAGAGTAGGTCCCCAATGATTTGGGTGGAACCCCCTACTATAACAGGGTGTAGGTTCCTGTAATAAAATAGTGGAACCCACAATCTTCGTGGGTGTAGGGTCCTCTACATCTATTTTTTGTGTATAACCCCACTAACACACTTGGGCATGAGTCCACTAATATGAAATTTTTATCCCTCTAATGTAAGACTTAGTGACGAGATGCAATGTTATGTACCGTTGGACTCATGAGAAAGAGGAACACTATCCAAAACCAGAATTATACTGTTTATGTGACCTAAAAATATACAGTTATGTCAGTTGCACCCAATGAGGATTATATTATGGTGTGGTGAGTGATTCCCTTAGCAAGCATGTCCGGGGTAGATGTGTGGGATGTTGGACATAAATAGTGGATTATTCTAGTACATTTGGTGGCTATTTTCATGGATGTGATGTGAGGTGGAGATCCCATTAATATCTAGTTTATGGTTATTTGAATGATAATATATATATATATATATATATCCTATATTAGTACCCAGTCCTTTAGTTTTGGTTTCTCTCCTCCCAGGAGTGGTGAAGACATGCGGGGTATGACACATTAATTCCATGTCTTTCTTCTCGTGGTTGGTTGAGTATACTCTCATACTATAGGTAGAGATGACTCAATAAGATGATTATATTTTCACTATTTCTTGATCCTTGTGTTAAGAAAAGATCACTTTCTCTCTCTTTTTGGTTTGAACTATACATTCTCATTGTACCTTTTCCATCTGTTGTATTCCTCTTTAGTGTCTCCTTTACTACTCCCCCTTTTCCTTTTTTGGGGAATCCTAATGAGTATATGTATACTAACTACTATATGGGATTTTCCCTTACATTTCTTTTTTTATACAGATGAAAAATAGGTTAATTGTAACTTCAGAAGATCTTAGGGATATGGGTGCATCGACCAGGTAAAATGGTCATATATTGGGGTCCAAGAGATGGGATCTTTTAGCAATTTTAATTTTTCGGTTTCTATTTTGATGGGACACTTTTATGGTTGGGAATTTATTTTTCCCCTTTTCTTTTCATTTTAATTAACAATAATAATATTGATTAGAGGTCCATGATTTATTGGATTGTTTATAGTGGTGTTTAACTTTTCTTCCTTTGTTATCTTCAATTTTTCATTGAATTGGTTGTGTGCATGTGTATAGGTATATATGCAGTGGTATCCATGAGTTTTTTTCCTTTAGTTCTTCTCGCCACCCATGGCCCATGGAGGTAGGCATGGGGTTGTTTCTTGTTGAGCACCGATTTCGTCGGGTAGTGACATGTTTTAGTTGAATAAATATGAAAATCTTCAAAACGTAACACAATAAAATATAAGTATAACATCATGATACATCAAAATGTGTACCTTTCCACAACAACCACATTACTACCGCTAATAGAATATAGAATAGAGACTAGTACCGAGTAAGTGAATCACTCACATGATAGGCATTAGCGTAATGTACATGTATATACAATGACATCTCTAAGCATGTAAAATGTTGAAATCATTTAAAAATAATTTTCCAAGAATGAAAAAATATAAATATGGCCATATGAGTACATAATATGAACTAGAAAGAAAAATGGCCAAATACATCCCAACCATTATGAATTATAAAAAAAATTATCCCCAAAGGTATAAAAGGGGACTGCTAGTAATGTGACCATATGAGCACACCTTGGCCTATTTGGATCATTATGATCTTCTAGGTCATCTTCTATATTGGACTACATCATGAGGTCGATTATAATTATAAGACACTAAATGTCTATGTAAAAACAATCAATGGGTTACTATAGCAATACTCTATAGAAAATTTCATATTCATTAAGAATAGAACATCACGGGTTATACCCATCTCATCAATGGTACATGTCTACAGCAAATATACCAAGAATATATAGAAATTATAAACATATATAAAAATTCTCATGGTAAAGGTAATGAGTATAATTCTAGCCATGGATTCATTAATGAAGGTTTTAGATAGGTCACTTCTGGAAGAAGACACTCCATCAGTCAAATAACATTGATGAATTCTGTTTGAGGTGTCACCCTAATCAGGTATCTCTATAATAACTACAATCCCGAAGATTGAAGAGAACATTACAAAGATGAGGATCACACCCATAGACATGGGGAATACCAATAACACAATCATTAATGTCATGTTTTTTAGTGGATCGATTCTCGTATAGTGTTGGTCATGATGATACCAAGAAGTACACCTTGGATTTATGATGATATATGATATCACTTCAGGATTCTTTGAAGGATTCTATCAAATAGAGCCTTGATTAACCTCCATATTAATGGATCATAATCCCATGTGTAGGATATGATTCTATACCAAACCAAAAGGAATAGATGAAGGAGATGGACCGTAATTAAATGTGTCCATTATCGAGTGGGAAAGGTCACTATTCCCTTTTTGAATTACATAACAGGTACTTGTAGTACACAACATGAGTGTTTGGCACCGTGTCCTACCATGTAACATTGCCCCTTCCCATGTATTTTTCTTTATATATTCTTATATACAGAGCATTTCCAAATTCATATAATCCATATTGTGTCTAATTACATGGCTTATACCATGTACATCTAACCATATAATCTCTATATTGGAGTATATGACATCAACAATACCGTGAACTCATGGCCGTCTTTATATAACCTTTTTGCAACAAAATGTGTTTCTAGGACTATTTAATTGTCATCTGATAGGTTTTACACATAGTGTGATGGTTTAATTTCCATATAAACCATAATTTCAAGTTTAGGGACCCACATTCCTTGTATTAATTGATTACATACCAATTCTATGGGATTTAGGAGAACTCACAGTCCTTACTCTCCATAGGTCACTCATTATTTATTTCTAAAACCAGAACATGTGTGTCTAGGGATCATAAATCTAGTTTTGCTCATCCATGACCATCGATGGTTGGCTGGATTTCGGGTTCGGATCTGCTGAAAATTATCACCTGAATCTGAACCAAGAATGCAAACGAATACACAATGCATGAATTTATATGATTCAAAGCAGATCCATCATCACCATCTTCGTTGATCTATCTATCATCAACCAATATAAAAATATGTGGTATAAATATTTTTTGACATGAAATGGATTTGAAAAGTCTAATTATTGAATATTAATCATTCCATGGGACAAATGAATTTCCTGTTATGAATGATGAACTGTGCGTCAAATCTAAGAACCATGAAAAAGAGGAACGAACCTTGGATATATAAATTTTTCCTAGATACATTTCCATTATAATGATGAAATAATATATAAATAAATAAAATAAATTTCCCTAATAATCCCTATAGATAATCACATTCTCGTAATAAAACTGGTCCTTGAATCAATTCATTTAATGGATGATTTTCATTTTTCAAAGGAATTAATAACTATGTATAAAACAATATAAGATGTACTACATCAATTTTGTTAAAATAAATGTGAGTAAATTTTATTTTAAATTTTTTCTGGAATGATCCTAATGTTTTCTTGCACACTGATTGGTATTCCATGATCAAGCCATTGTTCACCAACAGAATCTCCATCAACGCTCTCGAATTTCCCTTCTAAATTTGTAGGGTTACGTGGAAAGCCACCAATTTTTTTATAAAAATTGTATAAATTGGAAATTTATTATTTATGGGGAATTTAATGAATCAAATTGATACATTCAATAAATTTATTTAAACATCAACCCACAATATCACCCAACATATCTCTAAAATTCACTCCAACATTACATCACACATAGTGAAAAACCTACACTACGAAATTAACAGAAGAATTTTACTTCCAATCCCAGAATTCAATTAAATTTTATTATAATTTTTCATGAAGGATTCTTGCACATGAATTTAATATATTTAATTATTTTATTAAATAGTGAATATAATATTCCAAAATAAGTCATTTTAATGTAATAGTTGATATATTCTCCCGACCTTGGGGATTTACATTCCAAAAAGTCCGAAGAAATGTCACATATGGATGCATGGGAACCGATTGAGAATATAGGTCTCCCACTCCTTAGTCCTCACCTATATCATCACATGCTTCCACCAGATATGCACTGTTAGAATATATCTCCAACGAAGGATCCCCACCAACAAATCATCAATATCTACAAAATAAAAAAATGAATCTCAATGCTTTATTTCTATCTTTCCTTATTCGATAACATGAAATATATATTGAATGTACATCCTATTCTATGAAACATGGATGATGTCGCGTACCCAGTCAATATGTGGATGTACTACTAAGTGGTTCTCCACCTTTCCATCTAAATGTAGTATTTAGAAAGATCCAAAAAAATCATATATAACTTATCTCCCATAAAAATATCAACAATCGACATCATGGCAAAACCAATAGTAACACATGGCCACTTTTTTAGAGCTCCAAAGGCACACATTAATGGTTTGCATATGACTTCTTATGGCTTCACGTAGTCATCATCCACTATTGTATGACCTCCACCGTATCTGCATTGGCTCTCTCAAACTCTAGGTGGAATAACATGACCCCAGATGCTCAATAACTTCATTATATTATTACATTGGAATTATTACAATGAATGAAATCCCAAAGAGATATCATTTTAACAGTCTTGGAACTCCATATTGCATGCATGATACCCAGGAAACATTGGGAAAAACTAAATTCAAACATGATAGTTTAAAATATAAATATATTGTGTCCTATAAATCTAATTAAATAATTACTTCTTAATTAACTTAGGAAAGGAAACATATTAAGGGTGAGCAAAGATTCTCTATAAGTGTTAGTAATGATGAATAATTAATTAATTGGTGATATTAAATAAACATATAATTTTAAATAACTGATTACAAATTCAATTAAAATAACTAGATAAGAATAATAAATATGAAAGGGTATAAAACCGAAACACATTCAACACAATCAATAAACTAATTATGAAATGTATTGACAGATATGCTGATGCTAAATATCATGGATAAATAATATCTAAATTTAAATTAAGTATGTTCTTAGTTATTGGATTCCATTTATGAGGTACATGAAAACCTATATAGTCAAAACCATTAGTAGGATATTTTAAACCTACGAATAAAAACTCATTTAGCAGGGTCGTCTTATTCATTTCAATGGAACCTATAAATACATCAAGGAGATATACAAATTAGAGGATCCTCCCATCATTTCCATTCCAAATAATTATTCATATTTAAAAATATAAATAAATATTACACCTTATCAATTATCTGTATTAAATAAAGAATGTTAAACTATAAATATTCCCCAAAAAATCAAGTGACTGTTTATGCAGACACCGTATATAAAATGGTATATCGTTTAGGAAATATTTACAACTATTGTACGAGATTATAGATATTTGAGTAAATATATAATGAAAAATGGTTAAAATATATTTATTGTTTCATGATTAATTTTAAAATAAAAAAATTATGTGATATTGAAAAGATAATCATCAAGAACATTCTAATGGAGAATAATCATTAAAGATTCCAAACTGTCCCATACAACATAGAAACATTTAAATAATATTACCCCTAAAGATATTATATTAAATAAATAATATCACCTCATGATAAAAAGGATATTATTGATATTACTTGTCAAATATCAGTATATACACCATATAATAGTGAATTGGTAAATAATAGAATGTCTCAATGGAATGAAAATTGAGACAAAATCCCTTGGATTAATCTTCGTTTTGTGGTGTCATTTTTATCCACATATATAGTTGCATAAAATTTTCTACTAAACCATTATAGTACCAAAATAATTAATATAATATCATATTTTAACTTCTTATAATATTTAATTAAGGTTTTTTAATAATTATTAATTGTATTCAATCTTTCGTGAGTTAATTGTCATGTTTATTCGTGTATGTTTTAGATTGTTATTTATAGTAAATATTATATAGATCACGATATAATATTATAAAATATTTAAATCATTATTTAATTATACGATATATTCAGTAAATAAGAATTGAGAATAGAATATAATATTCAGAGATAAGAAAAGAAGTGCATCGTTCATGGAGGCGGTAGGTCGTACGTATGCATGAACGCCACTTTTATTTTTTTGTTGTATTAAAATAATTAAAATTAAATGATAAATATATACATTTTTTAATTATATTATCATATTTATTTTATTTATATTTCATAGTTTTATTAAACATTTCTTTATACATTCCATGTATTGTGTGAAAAAATAACATTTCTTTGAGGAGGTGGTAATCCACACATCCACAAACGATTTTACATTATTTAAAAAAAATGTATTTAAAAATGTATTTTTATAAATTAAGTATTGATGAATAAAAAGATAATAAATTTCATAAGTATATATATCATATATAAATATTTTTTCTATAATAATTTTTTCCTTGAGAAGTGGTAACGGAAAAAATTAATAATAATCATTTTGTGAGACTGTAGTTCGCCGTACCGGTAAAAATTATGTTTGTCACCCATCAGATTGTATTGTGTTTAATTTTTTCTCAAAACTATAAAATAAGAACATATAATTATGTTATTCATATTGGGGTTTCTATATAATAATGTAATAAGAGACGTTTATGGTGTGGGGATGGAAATAAAACTAAAGGGACTGCAGAATTATGATACCTCTTAATCGGGTAAATCCTCTTAGTTTGTACCAAAAGGATTCCATGGATTAAATTTTGAACCAGGGTATTCTACTAAGATTATTGGGTTTTTTGGGGATATATATGGTATATTCTTGTAATAAATTAAAGGTCTTGAGAGGTGCGAATAATAGGAAGTGTTGGCAGACTTTTATAAGGGAGGAAAAGACTCAGTTGTTATTTTTGAAAAGAAGATAGGTGTACCGATGTTATTTATAAAAAAAGTGTGAGAAACTAAAAAATAAAATATTGGAAGGTTCATTCACGATTTTTTCCCTTCAATTTGTCTTGATAAATTTTCTAGTTCAATTGGGGTCATATGTTTATGTTTTTTTACATTATTAATCTTTATTTGGCCTTAATATCTGTAATTTATTATAATCATATTCAGTAAAATATTATGTCAAAAGAAAATTTTACTTTGTTATAAATTAAAAATTATTATTATTTGAAATATTAAATAAATTTTGGGAGATTCCAATCATATTAGTAGAAAAATTATTTTAATTTTTATCTCATAGATGGGAAAACAAGGTGGGATTTTACTGTAAAATCATTCAAAAGATTACTATGTTTTTATAATAAATTTCTAAGTGAAATTTCATCCAATGACATGAATTTTATTAATTAATAAAAATATGATAAAAAAAATATTTTAAAAAATAAATATAAATTACCCTTATAAATAAATGAGATTAAAATGTAATTTTTCTCTAAAATTCAGTATTTTTCAATATTCATTAAATTATGAAAATTCAAATAGAAATAAATAAAAGTAACACTAAAAATAAATTTATATTAATAATTCATATAAGATTTTATTTTTCATATATAATCCATAAATGTTCCGAAACTGCTATTTGAAATTTGTGTTCCATTAAAAGGTTGAAAAAATTCCTTACTAAAAATATATTGTTTTGCGGATAAAATCGTAAATTATTTTATCATATGCCTATAAAATATATTGGATGAATATTATGATTATTTTATTGAATATATTTAATATATATATATATCACATTAATATCACCAACTAATTGTAATTAATTTTATTTATAAGGATAAACAAGCTTTGTGCACATAAAAATGAAAATAATTTTCTTTATATTCAATCGGTTTTCATATTCATTTCAAATTAATATTAATCTAGTAAATTAATTGTAAATTCCTATAAACCATAGATTTTTATAACATAGATAATAGTATTCATAACTATTAATATAAAAATTATGATAAATTTGAATATATTAAATAATAATATTTAATAATATATAGTTATTTCGTAAAGCATGGCCTTGCATGCAATTCCAGATACCGAAGAAAGTAACTCTTTCCCATAACGCACCGTAAAATTGTGTTTCATGAATTAAAAAATATAGAAAATATAAAATCTACTTTAAATATCAAATATATTTTACACTCTAGGAATATTACATTCCCTTATAAACATGGTGATGGGTATCATACAAACAATCAAATAAAATGTTTTATATTTTAATTTCTCAGTGTTCCATTCTACTCATATTAATTAAATTGGACACTTGTTATTTGAACATGATACTGGTAATAGAAATTTTTTCGATATTTCCAACGTTGAAATCCAACATCATGAGAACGATTTGTAAAAAATCCTCATTAAAAGATCTAATGTGAAATGAATAGTTGACTCTGAATAATTTGTAACTAAATCAGTAAATTTTATTTAATTAATGGAATGTATAAAATCTTAATTAGAGGAAGTGTGAGAATATTTCTATTGAGTGGTTGAGGTCATCAAGAACAAACAAATGAATGATTAATGGAATGTTGAAGCCCATGAAGGAATATCTCTTATATGATATAGAAGACTATTATTTTGACAAAAAATAATTTATTAAGACAACATTTTTTGTTTCAAACCCCTTATGAGACATTAATTCACTCTCTAATAATATAAGTAAATAAATGATTCTATAAACATAATCATTCCCATTTATTATGACCTGACCTATTTATACATAATCTATCAGAACATGATGTATCATATAAGGATGTAACACATCAACCTCAAAAATATATTCCAATGTTCATCCATTTTACAAATTGTTAACATTTCCAAATGATTATTATCCAATACAGTGGTAATAAAGTCAATGAATTTCCAAAATTCAATCTTTATTAGCCTTCAATCATTATGATCCATCCCTTTAATTATCACATACCCAATATGTGAACACATTCACTTTGTATTGTATCCTGATATAGTAATTACATAAATTACTAAATATCATTATTGGAAACATACATCCCCTCTTATTAAATTTTTAAGAATCACGTTATTTCATTTATTTCATAAATATTAAATTTTTGTGACTCTTTCAATGATAGAAATGAAAACTTGTTGAAATTTTTTCAATCTATTCATTTATGACTAGTAAAAATAAAAATCTCTCATTTTATCATCAATATGTCAACCTAAGAAACATTTAATGGGTTTTATTTCTTTCAATCGGGTTTTCTCTAAAACATTTTACATTCAATTTAATTATTTTTCTTCATACCATTCACCATTTGATGTCAAATCCTTATCAAAAGGGTTACTCTTATATAATCATCATATATTCCATAATCCATATAACCTAAACATCAAAGATTAAATAACCTATTGACATAATTAATAAATTAAAATATTACTCATTCCTCGAATTGAAATATTAATCATTCCTCTTCATCATTAGTGGTATTGTAACTTAGTAGTTATTCAATATCATAATTTCGGATTTATTCATTTGATGACAGATATATTTATTTTTATAGTGTCCCATCTGATTGAAATTTAAATCATTGTAAATTAGAAAAAAAATTAATAGCCTTTCAATAACAAGAATGATGTAATTTATTTAGAAACATATAAAAAACTCCCATTACATTTAAACAAGAACCATGGTTTTTATTTACATAATTATAACATATGGGAATGTACTTCTTTTCATTATTCTCTTAATCCAAATTTTTCTCTCCCATCCTCTTCTCATCTTGCATCCCTTAAAACCGATATGAATTGTTTAATTCATTACCTACCATATTAGCACATGAAACTATTTCTTCAAATGATGAGAATACTTGGAAAAAAGAATTCCCTATGATATTGTTCCATAAAACCTTAAATGATTCTATCCTTCTTACTCTTTACTTCACATGAAGTAGTGGGGTTCTCATTCCTTCTACTCGGTGCAATTAATATACAATGGATTATACTAGATTAAATCTTAAGATAATATATAATCCCAAATCTCATAACACACATTATATAAATTAAAAAATTTATGCATTACTACTATTTTAATAATGAAAATGTTTTCTTTGATGGAATAATTACTTTTTACACCATTATATTGGTCTGATGGAAAATATTAATTCTCATATATTTATACCATGAGAGTGTCAAACCAGGTTCCAAACATTTCCAATTATTGTGTACTATGTTATGTTGAATTAATCCCAACACACCATGTGGAAGTTTCCACTCCTATGTACATATCTTCCAGAACCACGTTCTCTTGTTTTATCAAAATATGGATTCATTTCTAGGAATATCAACCTAATATATACCACAAAAAAATTATTAGATGTTATCTAATACATATCCTCAATTTATATTTAAGGAATAAGATCCTTTATATATGTTCTCTACAGTTGTGTTTCTAAGGTTTTTTGTATCTTCTTTTGCTACTAACTCTAACACCTAGACCCGCAGATTCTCGGAGTAAGTGAAATATTTTATTATATTTTCATGATTACAAGGATTTAAAATATAAAATATTGGTCAATGTAGTAGGCTCGATAAGATATTTTACATACATGATACAAATAATACATTGCAGAAAAGGATATAATAACATTATACATTATAAGATATGTAAAATGTTTCCATTGAAGCATATTAAAATACTTCCTCTTCGTAACATGGAGAAAGGCAACATAATAAGGGTGAGTTGAAATGATCTATTAGGGTTTCTAAATCCAAATTAATAATAAATACTTACAAATAAATTAGAATCAAAAGGTAAAAACTAATTATACATATAATTAAATTAACAATTTATAGAAAATCAATATAGCATGGTAATAAATTAAAACACATGTCACATAATCAATAAAATTTATATTAAATGTATCCATAGAGATTTTGATGAAAAATTTCTTTGATGAATAAAAACTGAATATATAAGAAAGATATGCATTATTATTGGATGTCATGTCTGAGGAACATGAAATCCTATTCTATAATGTCCTACCATAAATTAGTTTAAAACTATTAATAGAAATATGTTTCTTTGGGAAAAACAATTCTCCTCATGAAAACTGGTCGATTAATCAAGGTGTTATATAATGGATGGGATCCTCCTGTCCTTTCCATTCTGAATCATTACTCATATTGATTAATCTAAATAAATAATATGCCACATCATATTTCCATATTGAATAAAGAATATGAAACTATAATATTTCCTCAAATAATCTAAAAACATTAAAATTAAACACATTTTGTAAAATGGTATACGATTTAGGAAGTACTAATCTCCATTTGTATGATAATATGGATATTAATGTAAATTTATAATGAAAAATGAATAAAATAATGCGATTTTTTCATGAAAAAGTTAACAATTAGAAACGAAATTGAGATTGCAAAGTTAATCATTGCAATCATTCTTTAGGAGAATAATCTATAAACATTACAATGTGTCCCATACCACATTGAAATATTAAAATCATCAACCGAAAAAGGTTTTGATTATTAATAAAACAATAAATATCATTATAAAAAGAATATTATTGATATTAGGTGTCAAATGGAATTATAAACACCATATAAAAGTAAAATGGAGTGTAACAACTGATAAGTCGCCATGGAATATAAATTGAGATGAAATCCCATTCCTTTACCCTATGATTGTTTTATGATAATTTTACACTTATATATTGGTTTAAAATATATTAATAACTTATACATGAACCATATTCATGTTTATAATATCATATATTTTATTATTATATTATTTTACCACTAGTTTGTTAACAATATTTAGTTATTTCTATTACATTGGTTGTTAATTTCATAGTTTTATGAATTTTGTTTTGGATTTTTATTTTTGGTTCTTCTTAAATAGGTTATGATATAATCATTACTAAAACATAAAACTAAATGTAATTATCATATATATTTAGTGAATATGTATTTAAAATATTCTTCATTATTTGGACATAAGAAATAATGTGCATAGTTCATAGATACCATTGGACATATGTACTCATTAACGATAAATTCATATTGTTGTGTTATTAAGATACTGAAATAAATTTATAAATATTATATAGTAATTCCAATATCATATCTATGTTAATTTTTTTTATATCCATATTTTATACATTTCATGTATAGTGTGAACACATCAAACTGTTTTGAGTAGGTGGTAGTATACACTTCAACAAACGATGTTATCATATTTAAAAAAAATGGAATTATATTAGAATGTGTCATAAAATAATTAAATTATCATAATGACATAATAAATATCATATATATCAAATATAAACATTTTTTCCATCATAATTTCCACCATGAAAGGCGGTAATGGAAAAAAAGAAAAATCATCATTTCATGAGGTCGTAGATCATTATACACGTAAACAGTTTGATCATTACACATTGAAAGAATTGTGTGTATGTATAGGTAGAACCCTTAGAATAAAAAAACCTCATTAATTTGATTATACTAGTGTTTTTATATATGAACATAACATTAAGAGGTATGGCAGTGGAGAATGGAAATAAATCTGAAGTTCATGTAGAAATATTTTACATCTTAATCGATTAACTCCATTTAGTTAGTACAAAAAACATTCCTTGGTTTGATTAATGTCTATTTGGGGGATTCTAGGATGAGGGTGACTGTGTTGAGTATACATATCAGAGGTTATTGTCAAACCATAAGTGTCTTGAGATGTATTAATTAGGGGTAGAGGAGGAGACCTTTTACAAGGGAATTAATGACTCACTTGTTATTTATGAAAATATGTTAGTTGTACCCACGTTTGTATCTAAAAAAGCCACAAAAACCAACAAAAATATAAAATGGATCTTTAATAACCCAAATAGTTCCATATAATAATAATATATTTTAAATCTATTGGAAATTTGTTCCCTTATATTAATGGTTTAGTCCATAAAAATGTTAATTTTTCCTTATTATTTATATTTAATTATAAATAATTTCACTAAAAAATTTGTAAAAAAATATGATGATCTTTTTAGAAAAAATAAATTATTATTATTGAAAATATTAATCCCATTTTAAAAAATTCCAATCCTATAAATATCAAAAATACTATTTAATTTAATCGTGTAGATGGGAAAACAATTATAGTTTGTTATGTAAAAACATTTGAGATATTGCTATGTTTTTATAGATAATTACAATGTGAGATAGATTCTAGTAAGAAAAATATAATTAATTTTAAATATATGATATAATAAAACATTAAAAAATATTAAAATAAAACTTATCATTATAAACAAATTAGATGACAAATCCATTTTTTACTAAATTTTATTATTTTTCACTATTCATAAAAACTGAAACCTAATAGAAAAATAAAATAATTATAACCTAACCTAATTTTTATTTTTTTCATTTACACATTTTGTTTATATAGAAATATATAATCTGTAAATGATTTGAAAATATTATTTAAAATTAGATCTCCACTTAGAGGTGGTAAAAATGCATGAATAAAAATATTTTATATTATGAATAAAAATGTGCTTGTAATTATCTTCAGCCTATAAAATATATTGGTTGAATATAAAATATATTTTATATAATATATAAAATATATATGACATTAACATCACTCACTAATTATAATTAATTGAATTTAATATGGTAAAATAGCTTTCTGAGCATTAAAATAATAATATTTTCATTTATGTTCATGCAGTTTTCATATTAATTTCTAATTAATTTATAACCATTAAATTCATTTTATATATGTTTGAACCACTTATTATCATATTTTATGTTATAATATTCATAAGTAAAAATTTAAAGTCTATGTTATGTAATAATAAATTAAATAGTAATATATAATAATATATTGTTTTTTGGTAAAAAACATTCTTTCATGTAATGAAATTTATTGAAGATAGCCACTCATTAATGTGGCACACTCTAAATCATTGTTTCTTGCATATAAATTTGTATAATATGTAAAATATATTTTAAATATTAAATATATTTTAAATTATTAGACTATTATATTTTCTTATGTGAATGGTGATTCCTATCATACATGATATAAAATATAATGTTTTACATTATAATTTTGGAGTGTAACACTAGAAAACTGTGTTCCAACTCTCTGTGGTTAGTCTAGTATAGGGTTGACCTACATTTTGGTCCATCTAATTCCTTGAATGGTGCTATAATGATGGAGGAAGGGTAGTGGTGGTTGTGTGAAAAATCAACTAGTGGTATATGGTGATCCCAACTATGGCCAAATTCTATCATGAAAGATCAATGCATTTCCACCAAAACATAAAGGGTTAACTCAATTTACTTATCAATCTTGGTGTGAAAAGACATTCTAAAAGAAAGATAGTTACCAAAATCCTCCAGTATAACCTTCCATAAATGAGATGTGAAGCGTTCACTATGATCTGAAATGATCATCAAGGGAACTCCATTGATTAAGACTATCTCTTTCATCTAGAGGCATTACATGCCTTCTACCAGACTCTAATCATGAAATGATAAGAAGTGTGTTTACCAGGTGACTCACTCTATGATCCCGAAGATGAAATCATATTTTCAATATGTAAATGGTAAAGCCATCATAAAGTCATCTGAGATACCATCCCACATCAACATTAGAACCTCAAGATGTGAAGCTATCCCTGTTCAAACCCGATGCTTTGAATTTACATTCTGACAAGTAATGCATTGAGAGAAAACTATACAAAAAAAATTTCATCCCTATCAAACAAAAATGATGTCTGAGGTTCTGGAATATTTTTTCCACACAGGTATGTACCAAAAAACCAGATGAATGAAACTATCTCAGAATATCCTATTGTGATGTCAATGGTACCATTACAGATCCAATTATTTGAACAACATGCTGCACTCCTAAAAAAATTCCAACGAATGATTATCTAAGGTATAATAGAATATATAGGGTCTCAGTGTTGGTATAACCAATATGGGACTCCATTAATCCCTAAAGAATATTAGGGTTAAAAAATTAATTGGATGTAATATTATTCATCCCTAACCACAAAGTTTATCTTCAACAACATAATCTCCTTCTATGTTTATCATAATAAATGCGGGAACATCTCTTGCTGAGGTTATCCTCTAAGATGATTCACTCACCATGAGTATAGAAAATCTCAGATTAATATTATATAAGTAAATATATTTATCTCCTATACCTCTATTTATAATCCATTTTAGGGATGATATTCATGATAATCATGTGATCAAAATAGCTGATAAAAATCTCACCCATTAGACAATGTCACAAAAAATTTAGTGTGATGACTATCGATGCCAACTCATGGTAATTTTTCATGTAGTTCTCCCCATTTGTATAAAAGTGATGTGAACTATAGTCAATAAATTCTTACTATGACATCAGTACATTAAAATTCAGGGATCTTTAATCATCATAGGGAACTGCTTACTTGACACACTCCTCTAGTAATATCATGATTGGTGTGCTTATAAATCTCCACCTCAAATCTTCAAAAGCACACTGGAAAATCTTTTTGAACATGTAATGCTTCACCTTTTAGGTCAAATATGTAATGTAGGTTTATGTCTCATAGAAATAAGTTATGAATCTCTTAGTGTATTCTTCAAACCCAAAGATTATCCTCATCTTCATTATGTTATTGGGTGTATCTCAACCTAATATAAACATGACTTTCAATGTGTCCAATGCTACACTGTCTCCTGAGATAACATTTACAAGAACATGGACATGTTAGAAACATAAATTCAACATTGGTAGATTCATGTAATGATGTTTCACTCAGAATATATTAACAATAATCCTTAATTATATCACATGATACTCTTGAAAATCCATGTACATTTGGATATTGTAGATGAATTTTACTATAAACTAGTAGAAGAATGGTTAATAGACTGAGTTCATGAGCCTAGTCAACACTATATTGGAAACAGTCATTCCAATGGGAATGAATAAGTACTAACATTGATCATTGTGATATATAAATAACATTTTTTTATATCCTCATCAATTACTCACAATTGGTGATATCATGATCTAAGTTCCTTTATAGTGAACAATTGTTCCCCTATAAAATGATCAATGTGGTCATTTATCCTATGTGGTGGACACATGTTCAATAAGGGAACATGGTTTAGGTGATATTAATCTACACATTAACATCAGATAATGATATAATTCTTTTAAAAAACATTGAGGATTCCTTGGGTGAAATAAGATGCCTGAGAAAGCAACTCCTCTACAAGTCCATCATCTACACCCTAATCTTTCAAAGATCATTGGGAGAAATCTGATATGAATGAGTAGATATTAGGGTCAATGTATATTTATTTTCAATGAAAAACTATATTACCCAGTGCATAGATAATATTGGAAGGTCCTCTGAATGGTCATCCTTGAACTCTGCAACCATAGTAGGGAACTAAAATCACCTAGAATCCACAACAACATGGGTATTTCAAGAAAACTAATGAGTGATTTACTTGATCCTATAATTCATGACTCTATCCTACTCATCTTGAGTTCCATTTTAACCCACAAATGAAAGCCAAGTCCCTTAATTATGGACACACCACATCCTCCACCTAATATAGTATATCTGCAAATAAACATTGGATACTAGTCTATACCTAAGATGAAGTGGCAAGAACACATTGATACTAAAATTATATCCCAACTAAAACTCCAAACACCAAGATTTAGGTAACAAATTTGAAAAAAAAAATCGATCAATGAGTCACTTCTAGTTGTCATCTCTATGCGCATGGGGCAAGAAAATGGCTCAATTAGAAACTATAAGTCTCAATCCAGATAAGTTGAAACAAATTAATGACTCAAACCTATGCCAATGATTAATACATATTAGTTAGAGAATAAATATATCAAATATCATATCAATATTTATGACTCTAGGTTAAAATCCTCGATCACCTGAAGTATCCCTTACTCATGTCACCGAGATCCCTAAGGCCAGTGTAGACCAATTGGGGTTGGTGGTGGTAACAAATCAATATGTCTTCCACCTGATGCTTCTCTACAAAATCCTATAGAAAATTTAATTCCCTAAAGACTTGTATTCTCCCTCCACTACCATTTCCTAGGTGTCCCATCCATTATCTATTTTTTCTTAAATACAACATTTTGGAAAATCCCTCATGAGATGTCTCATGCCATCATGTGACTATCACGACCTCTCTCTTTTCTGACTAGATTGATCCAGTGAGACATAAACCATATATAATATATCAGGGGATAACCTTTTAAAATTTAACACACATCCATGTACCAATTTACGACATCATCTTCCTACTATCGAAGCCTCTACTCATGTGTTCCCACTATTGACAACAACTGTCTCTGTCTACTCAACTAGGAAACACTCGTCCAACATGGAACAAATAAAAAATCATTAAAAGTTATGTTTTCATTGAGGTATATACCTAGATAAAATGTCTCTAAATGGACCCCACTCTTTGGTTTGATCTTGATCAATTTGATCAAGAAACACATTCATTGAGTAACTAGAGATGTTCTTGAACCTCAATGAATTATAACACATGGCTGTACTTCCCTAATGAAATTTTAGAACATCTTAGATGCACACTACCCTAAACAAAGATGGAAATAACTTTTCTATCAAATGGAAATCAAAATATTACATTGATAGTTTCACCTCATCGAAATACTAGGTCACTAAACACCAATGTCATCTTAGATATCTATCAAGGAAGCTCGATTCCTGGACTACAATCAGATCATATTGTAACCTGATAACAAATAGATCAAATTTAACTGCCTCAAGAATGTCTTCAGTAGCATGTGGGTCCATATTCCCTTGAAACCTCATGGGGATCTATCTCAGAAACTAATATAACATGATAATATTCACAAATCATCTCCTAATATTGTGGTTTCCATCAACTGCTGAACGGGTGGTGGTATAAAATGTTCACTAACTTGAGGTAAAACCTCTAGAAAAAGTCTTTTAAGCAATGAAAATTCACTAATTGGATCATCCTTTTGATCATGATTCTGAATCATATATATAATAAGTCATGTTGGAATCCTAAAATAGAAAATATGTACCACAATTAATGAGTACATCATGAGAGAAAATTCAATATGTGCAAAGAAACAACACCATTATTTTATAATTAATACCCCAATGTTTTTCCATGAAAGTTGTTTCTATATATACTCAGATAAAAAGGTAGGTTATTAGAGTCTTGGTTTATGGATACGTCGAACACTACCAAAAAAATGGATTCCCTTGCCTAATATCTGATCTTGAAACCCTTAACAATGATTCCCCAAAAAAATCTCACAGACTGATATCCAAATGTAGATATGAATACTCAAATACCACTATGTCACATTCCATCCCAATTATGTCCTTGACCCAAATACCTCACACAAACATCCAATTGTCCATGTGCTGGAAAATAGATTTGAGTAAGAATATCACTCATTTTAGAGGCCTTAAACTATTGTACCGTTATACACACCAATATATCCCTATCTATAAAATTATTATGTGTTTAACAATTGATAAACCATTCATCATAAATCTAAAATCCTACAATATGTGTAAAAAAATAACTAGGAAGAAACAAGGACAATCATAATCCAACTAAAAAATCATAAAATAAGTACAATCATTAATGTATATAATGGGGCTGCTAACAGTTCTGTGTGATAAACCCACCATTTTTTATCTCGAAAACTATATTGTTCCTTGTCCTGTTCTCTCTATGACTTCGTTAAAAGGAAGATCATCTAAAAAAGTCTTTATATTTTCATGTAAATCTTATGTTAGGGTTATTAGAAAAATACATAGATGTACACCAAAAATTCACTAATAATATGACATCAAGAATAACAATAATCATAACATTTGTATAGGTATACCAGACTTTTTATATGAATATAAAGAATATGGTCAATATGTACTCAATGTATCACGGAAAAGTCACAACCAAAATTCCATCCTAGGATTCATTCTTAGGTGTATCACATAGATCTCATATGGGATAACACACTGCATGTGTAACATTACATTGAGTATGTTCATTCTTAATGGAATGATCACCAAGTATCAATATTAATAAGTATATACTATAATTATAAATTTTACAAAACATAGATGAGAGTCACCAAAAATTTTGTGGGGTATACCAATAACTAAATATAGAATATCCCACTCTGTAGATGATCAATTCCCATGTATTTTTAGTAAAGATGACACCATGAACTCATCCCAGGGATGATGATGATATATGATCTCACTCTGGGCCTCTTAGAAGGACTACATCAACTCTATCTAAGAATGAAGTCCCACTAAAGAGATCACCATTCTATGTATATTATGTTATTTTGTAATAAACCTTCGTGAATGGATAAAGGGGACACACCCTAACGAACAAGTCCAATAAAGTGAGTGAAAGGGCTCTATTTAATGTTTTAAATAATACATGTCCATTACTAGTACATGGTGTTTCCCTTGGACACTAGTTATCTCCAGTGTATCATGACATGGTCCAGTTATCATGTTGGTTTCTATTATTATATACATGCATTGTTTCATCCTATGCACTCCTTTTTATGTCCATGTATTGGGCTCTTCCCAAGTATACACGGCATGACCTTATCTGTGTTAGAGTACATGGTGTGTCATATCCAATTTAACCCATGACCTGTCAATGTGGCCCTTAGGTACATTCTAAGCTAACAATTCAAGTAACATACCATGTGATAGGGGTCACACAGCATGTGTTATTTAACATTATTTTGAAACACATGCAACTCAGTCAAGGACCTACATACCATGTAATATCAAAATATTCAACCATACCTTCAAAATTTGACAAAACCCATGGACCTTCCTCCCATATGTCAAATTGATATAGTCATTGATTCTGCAACAAGTGTCTAGAGGGATCATAGATCTAGGGTTGATAGTCTACATTGTAACTAGTTAATGGGATTAATATTTTCTAATCACAGTAAAATTTAACTAGATTTCACTCTATAATCGCACACAAACCCTATGTATGAAAGAATAAGATCTGATCATGACTCTATTCACCATCAACATAGATCAATCTGTAATCAATCCATACCCATATATAAAGTTTCATTCTATTGTGCTAAGAATAAATTGATAACCTATTGATTATTGGGAATTTTATGAACTCGGATATAAAGGAATTTAGCTCAATGAACAAATAACAGTGGGTGAAATCCAAAGAAACAATTGAGGAATGAACCTCATATATGTTTAATTATACATGATTCCTTTCAATTATTATGATGAAGTAATATAAAAAACAATGAATTCCCTCACAATATCCACAAATAATCCAATAATGTAACGACCTGACCATAGTTACATAGAGTCGGTGCATTATTACATAAATTGACATGATCACAATTGATCAAGTATCGAAATTCAGATTAGTTTAGTAGAATTGGAAGTACTAGTTACACACAATAGTTTAACAATACATTATGAAATGAAAAAAAAATACATGGTACCCCCTTTGAACAGACTCATATCCCTTAGCCTATCCATGCTGGTCAATCAAAATATATTTCTTCACATCCTGGGGAAAATAAAACATAAAACGGGGTGATCCCATATGCTCAGTACGGAAAACAATATAACATAAACATTCATAAATAGGAATAAACTTTTAATGAATGGTTTAAGACTAAAACAAAAGCATTTTTATACATATACATCAGCATAATGTGGAAATTAAAAATAAAAATAATTTTATTTACAAATTCACATAGATATTATACTAGTCTAATAATCACATGTAATATTAATAGAACAATTCATAATTATGTAATTCATAATACCGTTCCTCAAAACCACATATTCAAAGCCTCATGCTAAAAATACCAAAAAGATGTTGACAAAGTCTTATACCAAGAAACTAGTTTGTCTCATGATACCTACTGATGCGTCAAAGAGCTATAGTGGGCTACACCCATCACATACTAAGTTCAATGCATTCCTCATATGGAAAAGATGAATCCTAATCTAAACATTCGTATTAAAACTAGCATTTGAAATGTAAATATTTTAACCACAAAACATGAATGGTATAATAATAGCCCACACACAGTCAAACATATCATATTCAATAAATTATGGAATTATGAAATATAATAAATCATCCTAAATCATGAATAAAGAGGTATATTGATATAGAAGAAAATAAAACTAAAAATATTTGAGATAAATATCCTCTTTTTCATGAAAAGATTTAAATGTCTCACTATTTATCAAGAATTTTTTTACAAAATATTTTAGAATCCAATTGTCCCATGATACTTTGAGACTCTTAAATGGAATTTTAATTTTAAAAAATTAATTTCTATATAAATAAATCCATAATACCATTTTTCAAACATGGACATTAATGTAAAAAATTTATAAGAAAAAATAGTTAAAATGAAAATTTAGTCAATGTGTTCCTAACCAAATTAGAGACACTTGAATAGAAATAATTGAGGAATAACCTAAAAAAACATTAATATATCATGAGATTAAAGTGATTCATTATATAATATGTAAAAGGAATGTGTATACACCAAATAAAAGTGAATTGGCACATAACAACAATGAAGTCTTAATGGAATTCAAATTGAGATGAAATTCCTTATAAAGACTGTATCCTTAGATTAAAGATAAATCAATGAAATAATTATGCCTGAAAAATGAAAATACACTCAATATGATTAGATATTCAGTTTAAATAATTCATAGGACATTCATGACTATTCTTGTAAAAACAACACCATTGATATGGATGTTTATCACAATGAATGTCAATTGCGTTAAGATTACACTTATCAGGTTCATATCGATGACTTTAAAATTTATAAATGGAGTGATTATCTGTATAAAAAGAATAACCAGACAATGTGGACTATAAATTACTACATAAGAAAATAAATTTTGATTTCACGCATTATATTGGAGAAAAATAATCAATAACGTTTACGTAAAACCCAATGAGTGGAAAAGGAAATTTTGAAATTCTCTTACCAATTTGGTAACATACGAAACATAAACCCCATGAAATATGGTTCATAAAATGACGATATAAATACCCATATATTAATTTATATTAGAGAAATATTACAATCATGGTATGAACATACATATCACAAAAGATCATATCGCCCAATATAGCATGAATCTCACAGGAATTCAAGTGACATGAATACCCTTTACCATGTTGTAATCAATCGAGTTGTGTGACCAAAAGTTAATAACCAAAAACTGAATCATATAATAACATGAATATAAAGAGAATCATGATAGTATATATCTAATGTATGTACACAATACACAAAATGCAATAAATAAGTGGTGTATAATGGAAATCTCACAGAATTAAAAGTTTGATTAGAAACCCCTTGCCTCATGCCCGACATGACTCATATGTTCTGTGTTATTCCTGAATAATAAAAATAAGTTAAATTCTATTTCTGTAATATCATTTTAAATTTTATTATTTCTTTTATATCACTTATTAATGTTCTATAACAATTTGTTAATTTGTTTGAGTTCATATTAGCGATTTCGTCAATGTTAAAAACTTTTGTCAAAAACAATGAACTTCTTATAATTAATAATTGTCAATGTGGTCCAAATTACATTACCTATATTATTTTTTAAAATATTTAGATATAATATTTATCATATATATCCAATTAATATGTATTTAAAATATTCCATATCATTTGATGTTGATAAATGAAATGCACCGTTCATGGAGATGGTAAGTCGTACATACACATAATTGCAACATTCATTTCTATTTTATATTTAATGGAATGAAAAAATAATAATACATATGTACATTATAATTCATTTATAATATTTATGCTATTTAATTTAATTAACTCCATCCTTTATACATCCCATGTATGGCATGAACGAGTCATATAACTTTGAGGGGTTGTAGTATGCACTTCCTCAAATTAAATTATCGTATTTAGCCATTATGGAAACCATTAAGGTATGATATAAATAAAAAAACAAAAGTATAGAAAATATATAAATATAATATATATCAGATTTAATTATAGTTCCATATTAATGTCCACAATAAGTGGTGGTGGGAGAATATTGAACAATCATCGTTTTGTGAGGTACTAGTTCGATGTCGAAAAAAACATTATGCTATTTACCCATTAGTTGGAGGTGTGTGTAAGTATAGTTCAAATAATTATCATATAAAGAAACTTGTATATTATGGATAATGGTTTTTTTATAAAAAAATTAATAAAAGATTTTGACTATTATAGAGGTAAAATAAATGAAAAGAGCTTATGAGAAGACGTTACCATTAGATCAGGTAAATCCAATACATTTGAACCAAAAAGATTTCTTGAAGGGCCATCTACCTATCGTAAGTCTTCGAGGAGGAATAGAGGGATATTGATAGATTATTTGGGTAGAGTATGGATGAGCCAAGTGGCTTCATAGGTGCAATTAATTGGTTAGAGGATATGGTTTTTTATAAGGGGTGGAGGGGTACTTTTGGAATGTTTGTAAATTTTAATTTATTATATAATTATATTCAGTTTCTAGACATCCATATATTATTAAATTAGAATAAATAATGACCATTTTTAGAAATAATATCATCCATTAATAATTGGACAAGTTTTGGATATTTTTATTAATATTTATTTTCTTGTTTATTTAAATCATTCATTAATGAGGTAAAAACATCGTCAAAATTATGTCATATATAAATTTATTTCTATGATTTATAAAAATTATAAATAAAATAAAATGATAGAGAAAATATTATTAGATTTAAATAAAATATTTATAGACTAATAGATAACCCATATAACCCCATGTAATAATTTATTTACTAAAAGATATATGTTTTTGTCATATTTTTCATTACTTTAAATTAATTAAAATACAGTGGCATTATAACTCTTATGTGCATAAATGGGGTCCAAAAATAGACCCAAGGATTCCCATGGTCGGAAATTTATCAACCAATAGTATTAGGACACATGTAAGGGTAATGTAATATTATTATAACATTATTTTTACCATGAATTACCCTATTTACCTTTAACCATAGTAAATTAATGTCAAAAGTTAATATTCACCCAAAATTATTTTAATCATATTTAATTACATTTTAAAAAATTATAACATCAATGTATATCAGATTTTATATATTCAATTCAAATAAGTGGTAAAATTTCATTTAATGGAAAAAGTCAGTTTTTAAACTACTACTTAGTGTTTCCACTATTCATCAAAAATTGATATTTTTAGAAAAAAAATCAGTATGAGAAATATTTGATATTCTGAATTAAAAAATGATGTCTATTTTACCAAATTAAAAATGTAGATGTTTCATCAATTTATTTAATGTTAATACTCATTCTCAAAAATAAAAACATTTTTTTAAGCAATAATAATAATCAAAAGACTGATAATTGTTTATGTCGAATATCAAAGTCATACTACTTAAAATGACCAAAATTGGATTAAATGGTAAAACTATGTTATAATTACACTTTAAAACCAATTAAAAAGATAATATATTCAAATATATAAGATATATTTAATGATAGTTTTGAATTAATATACAATATTTTTCATTATTCATAAAAAAATGCATTTTATCCGAAAATAACCAGAAATTTACCAAATGTAGATTTTGAAGTCCCGGTTCTAAAAAGGAATTTAATTTGTTCAAATAGATCATATAAATGTTTCAAATTTAGTGTTTTGAAAGTGTTTTCCATTCATAGGTGGGAAAACTGCATTTTTTTAAGCATACATCTTTTATCAAGAAAATTTATTTTGTATTTATATTATGTCTAAGAAATAAAAAATTTGGTTGTTAAATTTATATGGGATATATATATATATATTTCAATATGTGGTTATTTATATTCATAAATAATTTCAAAATGGTGAGTTTTATAGGTTGTGGTGTGCTTGAAATCAGTGTTGCGTGTATCGCACGCTATTGTATTATTCAAAGAGAAGTGTACATTTGAAGCATGGGGTGTTACATTCTTCTCACCTTTTGGAAATTGTTTCTGGGAAATTTTAAAATTGGGATTGGTATCATCATAGAATGTCCCACATTTGAAAAAGATCCAATAAAACTATCACATTAAAATGAAGAAAGTGAAGTACAAAGGTCACCTGAGATTACCCATACTACGATTCCATGTAAAAACATTTATATGGAATATAAACTAAGTTTCACTTTCTGATTAAGAGAGATAGAAAACATGATCTAGATGAAGTTAACAATAAGAAAACCACAAACTTGTTATTGGTTAAACAATCAATAGTTTCCTCATAGAAATATTTAACAGACAACATTATCTTTATGTTCCATTTCATAATATTGACGAATTTATTAATGAGATTGACTATGAACCTAAATAGAAATAATTAATTTTAAGTATAGTTTCATCCTTTAATAAAATTATAACACTAACTCATCTTTTCCCCAAACGATGAGTATTCAAGATGACTTGGTCACACCTGAAGCACTAAAATCAACTTCTAGAGAATCACATAATCCAAAAAGAATGAAATATATATATTTCCCTTTTCATTATAGATTAAATGAAAAAAATTCTTTTTGTATAATATCATATGATCCTAAATATGGATAATACATTATTGAAAGAAATACTAATCTTAATTTCCAAAATTGAAGAAACAATACCCAGATTTCAATAAAGAAAATTCAATAAACAATTATCCTATAAAACCATCAATATAATCCAAACTAATATTGAAACTCAAAACTCTAAAGAATTTAATCACATATTCTCTAATAGTAAATCATAAAATTTATCTCCAAATATCTTCAACTACTCTTAATTTCTCATACATAATTGTAATTAATAAAATCAGTTATAATCTATGACAGGTTAATCATTTTAATTAATAACCTGAGTCTCTTTAAAAAACATAGATTCTTCCAAAAGAAAAAAACCACCATTAATCATCAAATGGAATTCTATAGTATATTATTTTCCTTAGGCATATTGTATTCCCAATAGAGTGTATGTCTTCTAAAATAACATGTATCACTTAATTACCAAATAATTTTCCTATAATAAGGAAATCCATTTGATAAAACATAAAATCTCAAATCAACTTATTATTGATCAATAAAATTATTTAAATAAAAATAATTAGTCACACTAACTACAAACTTCATGTAGTCTAGTGGTAGGTGATAAATCCCAATCATACTTTGGTTGTGGGTTCAATTCCCAGAGCATTATCCAACGTGGCAGGTTGTCAAACAGTCTGCATGTTATCCTTATTCAAAAACTATATTTTATACCATTTAGAAAATGAGAAAATTTATTCAAAATAAAAATTACAAAATTTAACCACAAATGTTATTTCATACCTTACATTTTCATCCCAAAAATTAATAACCAGTAAATGTCTCAAATTCTGAGAACATATAAACCAAAATAGTTCTTTATAACTATATAGATTAGAGAAAATATAATTCATCCTCAAATAGAATTTAAGCATAACAAACTACATGGTTACACATATATGAGAATAGTATTCTAATGTAAAACCATATACAAAGATCATTAACAATTTTAATCATTTCGCAATACATTTATTTCCACATAGATTGTTCCTTGATCTAACGGTTATCTGGTAGAAGAGGTCATTGACTTTGGTAATGCCAATGTCCCATACATTTACAACAATGACTGTAATTAGATTCTTAGGATCATTTTTATTTTCTTCTATAATAATCTTAATTTTTACTCAGAAATTCATTACATTATTTCCTTATTTCCCACACATAAATCATTTATTTGTTCAATCGAGACACATTCCTTGGTGTCTCCTACCACATTTATGGCATTATAGAAATTGAGATTTCTTTTCTCCACAGTTTCTACTACTGGATATCTTGTCATTTTCATCCTTTATCTTATCTGTTGAGTTTGGGAGTCGGTTAATGTATATATTATTGAACATATTTTTTGAATCCTACTTCGGCATAAACACAATATCTTTTACTCCAATCAACAATCCATTTAGTTTCTCATTACCATCATCATTCCAACACTTTACATCATGTTTAATGTTATTATGACTTTCTTGGAATCCATCCAATTACAAACACAAGAAAGCATAGTGGGATTCATAAAATCATTTAGAGAATATCATGAAACCTTATTTTCAATCTATAACTCCTTATGATTAACCCAGTTTATTTATTCTCTTATTTTATTAAAATCCTTCAAATATTTTTGTAAGGAAAATGTGAATTGTACTAATAATATCCCCTAGGAGTGTTATAACCAATAGTGCAGCAAGGCCCATTGTCGTGTACTAGGATGCCTCGGGTCAAGCCTGAAACTCCTTTGCGGAGTTTCCACTCCTAGATACTTCTATGCTAGAGACGCATGTACCTGATTGTATCCATACAGGGATGTATTTCTTATAAAACATACATAATATTTACATTACCAATTTTTTTGGATATTCTTCTATACTAATCATCAAATTCTATCATAAGGTAGTGTTTCCTAATCAGTGTTTATCTACATCTACCTACCATGGTTTGCACTAAACGTTCTCTGATACCAACTGTAATGCCCCGAACCTAATTACCCATAGTCAGTTCATTATTAAATAACATTGGCATGATCATTATATATCATGTATCAAAATACTGATTAGATTAGTAGCCTTGGAAGTACAAGATACGTACCTTATTTTTAGATTACATTATGAAATTAAAAACTACAATATTGTTCCCCCTTTGAATAAATTATTATCCCTTATCCTATCTCTATAGTTCAATCATTATATACGTTTTCAAATCCTTGAAAAAATAAAACATTGAAAGGGGTGAGCACATATGCTCAGTAGGTATAACAATATAGAGAAAACATTCATAAATAAGCATAAACATTTAAGGAAATGTATAAGACTAAAACAAAATCCTTTTAAAAATTAAACATCAGCATAATATGGAAAACATAAATAAAAATAATGACATTGACATATTCACATGAATATTATACTAGTTGATTAACCACATGTAAAATCAATAGAAAATTTCATAATGATAAAATTCATAATGTTGGACATCATTACCACGTAGTCAAAGCCTCATGCTAATATTAAAAATAAGATGTTTTCATGGATTTGTGTGAAGACACTAGTTTGTCTCCTAAGATTGATTGATGCATTGAGGAGATATAGTGGGCTCCACCGGTAACATACTATTTCCAATTCATTTGTCATATGAAAAGGTTAAACATAATCTAAACATTCGTATTAAAACTACCATACGAAATGTCAATATTTTAACCACAACCCAAAATTGGTATTAAAATGGAACCTCCACAATCATAATAACTCATTAAATAAAACATGGAAATTTTTATTATAACAAATAAACCTAAATCAAGAATAATTAGGGATATTTATGTAGAAGAAAATAATCAATAAAACTATTTTAGGGAAAAATCCCATTTTTATTGAAAACATTTAAAAGTCTGACAATTTATTAAGAAACCTTTAAAAAGAAATTTTTTAATCGAAGAGTCTCATACTAAATTGATACTTTTAAAATTAATTTTAATTTTAAACATTCATTTCGATATATATAAATCATTATAATCATTTTTAAAATAATAAAAAAATGATAAAAATTTAGAAGATTAAATCTTTAAAATTATATTTTAGTCAAAGAGTTCTTACCCAATGAGAGACACTTGAAAAAAATAATATTTGAGGAATAACATTAATAAAAACATTATATTATAATGAAATTAAAGGTATTCATGATATAATATGTCAAAGGACAGTATATACACCACTTAAAAGTGAACTGGCACATGAGAACAAAGAAGTCTCAATGGAATGTGAATTGAGACAAAATTTCTTTATAAAGACTATAACAATAGATTATGGATAAATCAATGATATAATTATTTCTGAAAAATATAAATACACTAAATATGACTGGATATTAATTTTAAATCAATCAAATGAAATTCACACATATTCTTGTAAGAGCAACACCAATAACTTGAATGTTTAACTCAATGAAAGGAAATTGATATAAGATTACACTTATCAAGTTTATATCGATGAATTTAGAATTTATCAATGGAGTGATTTTGGGTATAAAAATTATATCAACATAATGGGGAGAAGAAATTACTGCAAAATTAAACAAATAATGATGTCACACAAAATCTTGGAGTAAAATAATAAATGATGTTTGCGTAAAACCGAATGAATAGAAATAGAAATTTGAAATTCCCAAACTGATTTAGTAATATATGAAACATACACACCATGAAAGAAGGATATTAAAATTATGATGTAAATACCCATAAATTAAATTATATTACACAAAGAATACAGTCATGGGATGTACATACACTACACAAAAGGTAATAGTAGAAAATATAGCATGAACCTCACATGAATAAAAGTGAGATGAAACCCCCTTACCACGTTGTAATCAATCAAGTCGTATGACCAAGAGTAAATAACAACCAAATTAATCACAAAATAAGTTGAATATAAATAGAATCATGATAATATATATCATATGTAAGTACAAGTCACACCCAAGAAATAAATAATTGGCGAACAATGGAAATATCATGGAATTAAATGTGAGATAAGATACCCCTTACCTCGTATCGAACATGACTCGTATGTTCTGTGTTATTCCTCAATAATAAACATATGTTAATTTATAATTCCTTAAGAACATTTTTCATGTTTATTATTACATTTATATCACTTATTACCTTTCTAAAACAATTAGTTAATATTTTGAGTTCATATCGGGTAATTTGTCGATGTTTGAAAATTTAGTCAAAAAATGAACATGTTATAATTAAAAATTGTCCATGTGGTAAAATTAATATTATCTCCAGAAATATATTAATGATTTATATATCATATATATCAAGGGTATATTTATTTATAATATTCCATATCATTTGAAGTTACGAAATGAAACGCACCATTCATGGAGATGGAAAGTCAGGTGTATGCATGGACACTACTTTCATTTATATTTTATATTTAATGAAATGAAAAAATAATAATACATAGGAATATTATAATTAAATTATAATATCCTTGTTATGTAGTTTATTTCACTCCATCCTTTATACGTTCCACGTATGTCATGAACGAGTCATGTCACTTTGAGGGGGTGAAGTCTGCACTTCCTCAAATGAAATTATCGTATTTACCCACTATGGAAACCATAAAAGTATGAATTAATAAAAAATTAAGGGAGTATAGAAAAAATATAAATATAATATATATCTCATGTAAATATATTTCCATCATAAGTACAACTATAAGATGTGGTAGAATAATTTTTAACAATCATCATTCCGTGATATAGTAGTTCGCCATCCACAGAAACAGTATGTTCTTTATCCATTAGAAGGAGGTGTGTGTAAGTGTAGTCAGAATCCTTCTCATATAAAATACATATTATATTGAGGATACTTCAGTTGTTAAAAAAATTTAATAAAGGAGATTAGGGGGTTATAAAAGTAATATAAAAAAAAGAACATAAGAGAAGGTGAAACCTTTAAATCGGGTAAATCCCATTGGTTTAGACCAAAATGATATCTTGAAGTTCCTTATAACTATGGTAAGGCTTATAGGTGGAATATTGCGATATTTAGAGATTATTTGGGTAGATTATGGACTATACAAGGGGCTTGAGAGTTGTGAGTAATGGGTAAGAGGTGAGGGCTTTTTATAAGGGGGGAGGGGCTCTTTGGAAATGTTTGAAAATAATTTTTATTATAAAATGATTTTTTGTATCTAAACACCCAAAAACATATTAAATTAGAAAATAAGATGAATATTGTTTGAAATAAAATCATATAATGATAATTTTACTAGTTTTGGATATTGTTTTTATCCTTATTGTCTTATTTATCTAAATAATTCATTAATGAGGTAAACATAACATAATTACTGTGTCATATACATTTTTATTTATTTTATGTCTAAAAATTAAAAAAAAATTAAAATGATGTAGAAATATTTTCAGCTTTCAAATTAATATTTATAGTTTAAGAGATAACTTATATAACCTCATGTAATAATTCATTTATTAGAAGATATATGATTATGTCATTTTGGTCATTACTTTAAATAAATTAATATAATGATTTTTATCACTCTTAAGTGGCTATATGGGGTACCATAATCGACCCAAGGATTCCCATGGTAGAAAATATATCAACCAATTGGATTATAAAACCTGTTATGATAATTCAATATTATTATAATATTATTTTTAGCATGATTTATCGTATTTATCTTTAACTGCGGTAAATAACTGTCAAAAATTACTATTCGCCACGAATTGTTTTCATATTATTGAAACAAATTTTACATAATAATTACAACCATGTATGCCAAATTTTAAACATTAAATACAAATAAGTGGTAAATTTTCATTTAAATGAAAAATTTGGTTTCTATACTTCTACTTATTGTTTTAACTATTCTTCAAAAAATTGATATTTTTTAGAAAAATACTGAAAATTCAGCCTAAGATATATTTGATAGTATGAATTCAAAAATTATTTCTATTTTAACAAATTAAATACATAGAATTTGCATAAATTAAGTTAAGATTATTTCCCATTGTCAAAACAAAATGCGTGGTTTTTAAGCAATAATAACACCCCAAATGATTGACATTTGTTTATGTACAATTTCAAAGTGATATTACTTTCATTGAAAAACATTCAATTAAATTGTAAAAATATAATCTAATTAAAATTTAAAACCAATTATGAAGAAAATATAAATACATAAATTTATTATATTAAAAGGCTATTTTCAATTAAAATATAGTATTTTTTCACTATTCATAAACAATGACTTTTATTAAAAAATCCAAAAACATTACCCAATGTAAATATAGATGTCCCGGTTCTAAAGAGGAATTTTATTTTGTAAAATAGAATAAATAAAAGTTCCAAATATTTAATTTTGAATGGAATATCCATTAAAAGGTAGAAAATGTGAATTTTTGGAAAAATACTTATTTTATCTGGAAAATTGAATTTGTCCTTATATTATGACTAAGAAACAAAAAAGATTAATGTTAATATTATATGGAATATATATAAAATTTAAAATTTTTTATTACTATTCATAACCACTTGTAAATGTCTAGTATGATAGGTCATGATGTGCTTAAACTCGGTGTTGCGTACATCCATGCTATTGTATTATTCAAAGAGAAGTGTACCATAGAAGCATGGGGTGTTAGAAATACCCAAAACACAACCAATCCATAATTCAATAAATTTTATTATTTATTTACATTCATCATATCAATAAATAAATAGGGAATAATATAAAAAAATATCCTTCCCCAATTATGATGAATTACTGGTAATGAATGATTATGTATCATGGATGTCAGAAAGATCATTGAGTTTTGTTTCACAACAACTTATGATCCATGGCTAGATCATCACTCGCCAACGGAATCTACTCCAATGTGCTCTAATGGCTTCTCTCAATTTTAAAATGTGTGTGGAAAACTATTCAATAATCTATATTAGTTTGTAACTATAAAATTTATTATTTAGTTTTAATTTAATTTAATTGAAAAAATATTCAATTTATATATTTAAATTTCCACCCACAACCCAGACCAACATGAATATCAATCACCTCTCATGTTATTTCTTATTTAGGGTAACCCACACACATATAAATAAATTATGGCCTAATATTGTATATTTAAGACTCAATTTAAAATTAATTCCACATTTTTAGTATGTTTGTGCATTCTAGCATTAAATATATTTTTAATATATCAAAACATAATTCATGGAACTACAGGCCTCAAAATCACAATCTCTATGATAACATTTCTCATTAAATAATCAATATAAAATTAAAATAAAAAATTAACAAAATAAGAGTAGTTAATTATAATTTATATTCGGTTTAAAAATTTTATTAATATTTTCCTAACAACTTAATTCATGTAACAATTTCCCATAGTAACAACTATAATGACTAAAAATTATTCACCATGTAAATATATTATTTATAACTAGAGTTATAATATCATATATTAGAATATTATCTTTTATTTAGTGATTTATAGATATATAAAACAGAAAGAAAGAAAATTCTAAATTTCTATATAATATAAATTTTAACAAAAAACGAATTCATTATAAAAAAACACATAATTTGTTTAAGGTAATTCCCATATATGTAACTGTGACTATATTAATGTTTACACTAATCTTCAATCCATATGATAATTCATTTTAAGACATGTGATATGAAAGTTAATCTTAGTAAACATTATTAAATAAAACAAAATATTTTTTCCAATAAGAAACCTGAAATATCGTAAATAATTATTTCCTTTTTCAAAATAAAAAATTCACATAAAACATTCCTTTAATGTGAACTAAAATGAAATTAATTTATTGGAATATTTCATAAAAATTTTAAATATAATTTTAATAGAAAAATATTAATCATAACGTTTTCTAAAAAAAATAAAAATCATGAATTTATTCCCTTGAAAAATAATACTATCCCCATTGTTCTTAAAAGAGGTCATAAACATTACATTGAATCATAAGCTCATTTTCAAACAATTAGAAATGAAATGTTTCCATCTATAGATAACTACATGTTTATCATGTTGGTAACATTAGAAAAAAACATTATAATCAATCCTAGGATAACTCTTATAAAGGATTCACATAACGAGATAATTTATATATCTCATTTGACTAATATATCACAAGTAAACTCATTCACTTTTTCCAATAAAATGAACAACAATATCAAGATCCCTCGTAATCATATATATATCTTTATTAACTAAAATTTATATAAAATTTGAAAAAAAAATATATAATTTATAAAACATATATATGTTTAAATGTATTTTAATAACCATTTGAATTAAAATATTAGTCTAGAGTAATAAAACATTTACATATCTCATAAATAAGGTAAATATTTTTGGTTCCATACAAAAACTTATCAAAACATAAAATAACTAAATAATATAGAGAAAAATAATCATTGATATTATAATTTTAAACATGTATTTTAATATTTATTCTCAATAATAGTTACGATGGATGAAAATAGCTATCAATATTATTATGTAAAAATAATTCTTTTTTCACAATTGTCAAACAACATCAAAATAAAACATATATAAAATGAATAAAAGATTATTTTTTAGACAATTACGTGTAATATTAAATGTATTAGAAGATGAATTTTTACACAATTTGTTGTATTTATATGAGAATTATTGCAACTAGATTAAAAACATGGATATGAAGAAGAATTATTTCGAATGAATACATAAAAATATTTTTAAGAATTCTATTATATTAAATAAAGTATTTCTTCTTTGACATTATAAATTAACATTTATAAATTTATATGTGTATTTTTATTTAATAATAACCATTTTAATGTTCATTTCAATTCCATTATTTGTTTCAATGAATATAAAACTATTACTTTTTAAATTTGAAAATTGGTTATGATAATATTTGATTTTTTGGGGACCTTTGGTATATAACTCAATTATAAAATTAATGTTTTAATCCTAATCAATGAGACGATGGTTCCAATACATATAAAATATAAAAATCTTTATTTTCATATTAATACATTTAACACACTTTAATAAACCGCGTTTATTGCTTTAGAAAAATGTACCCATCAATTTAGTGGGGTTGGTAGTCCATACATACACATAAATTCCATTATTATATTCATATAGGTTGAAAATAAATAATGTATACAATATATTTATTTTCTATAATAATTAATATATTATCCATAAAATAGTAATTCATTTTTACCATCCTTATAAAGTGCCTTGAAATATGGTAATGATAATCAAATATCATAGCGTTGTGGAAGTGGTTGTCTTCACTATACATAATTGATGTTTTAATTTTATAATTGATGGTTGGTAAAAAAGTAAGTTAGAAAATATTATTATAAAATAATATTTTTTATATAAATAACTTATATAATACTTATTTATATAGTTTTAGATAACTATATGGTCCATTTATTAATAATGAAACACATTACTTCATTGAGATGACATTCCACACGTACACAGAAGTAATGTATTCATTTCCCAAATGATGGAAAATAAGATAAAGAAGGCTAATACCATAATCATAATAAAATTTAAGTATATATAAGATATTGATGTCCTAAATTCACCATAAAAGACCAATATTTTATGATGGTAGATTGTAATATAAACATTAAATATAGTGTTAATGACATATAACATCTGTTCTGATATCTCCCATTGGATTAACTGTTAATCCTTCTAGGATTAGACTTTTGAGAATATAAAAAACCTATATGATTTGATGATCTATTATGGTGACTTATTTGGGTAGGTAATTTCTATTATATATTAATCAAAATGTATGAGGTTTGGAGGATAAGATTATCCATTTTATAAGTGAGGGGAATATAAGAATTATAGTTTTTGAGTGTTTTTAAATAATATAAAGAGATAATAAAATTATAATTCAATGGTATTTAGAATGAAATTCCACCAAATAATATGAAGATAAATAGGAATTTATGTCTAATTAGATAACATTTACCATAATTATCCATATTTACCATTTTCTTTGGATTAAATTTTTATCAAAATTAATTATTCAACTTATATATAATATATTATTATAATTGGGAAAAAATAATTTTAATATATGTGTATAAACTGAAATGGATATATTTTTAGGGAATTTCATTTCTTACCATAGAAATGACCTTATTTTGAAATAAAATATATTCTTAATCATAATATAATTTTATATAATAATTTTAATTTAATGACAATTTTTTATATTAAAACAAATTCAAAATTTTAATTATAATTTTTAATTTAATTATATAAAAAATATAATGAAATCTTTGTATGAATTAATTTTTTTATTAGTAACTCAAAGTCAGTATTTTTAAAAAAAATCCATATAATTCATCTTTAAAATTATGATATTATGTTTTCAAAAATAATTTTTTTTAATAAAATTAAAATTTTAATCTTAATAAATTTATATTTAAAAAAATTGAATTCCATGGAAAGAAATATTTTATATAAAACTATTTATTTTTCAATTAAAAATTCTAAAATATTGTTTATAAATTTATGATGAATATAAGTTAATAAAATGAATACATATAAATCATATTATTCATTTATTTCAATAATTATATAGAAAGTCACAAATAATGGATGATGAATGTTTACTTCATCAAGTATTTATCATAAACACTATAATAAAAAATTGATCCTATAAATATATGTGTCTTTGAAACCATCATGTAATATTTTAGTATGACATAAATTAGTCTAGTTACAATATAAATGTCATTTGCTATAGTTCTCTAATTATTCATATTATAAATTATTAATAAAATAAATAATTATTAATTGATCATATAGAGTATGTGATTAATTAAATAATATATCAAAGAAGTGTCTTTCCAAGTCTATATTATTAGGCCCAGTCATCTTGTATTGAGTGAATATAATGTTATTACTCAACTAGCCTATTTCAATGTCATTAAACCAAGCTCTATCTATCCTAAAACTACATCCACATTACAACATCATGATAGGTATGTAGTTATTATGAAAACTACATAATAATAATTTAAATGAAATTTTATGATGTTATCATATACTGAGAAACATCTATAGTATTTCCAATAATGTTCTCTCATCCTAATCCCCCAAAATATCAAAAAAATCCTAAAAAATATTTAATACCTACGATCATAATGACAGTATCATCCAGGAAAAACAATCTCGAAATTTTTTCTTAAAAACAATATTCAAAAACTATCACTGATATAATGTGAGATGACCCAATCTAAAACTATCAATACGATCGAAATTTCATCTAAAAAATAAATAAACAAACCCATTATTTGAAGTATTATTTTCAAGGATGCTAAACAATACTAGAAATATATTTTAAAATATATGTTGAAATTTATCGTTAAAAAAATCAAAATGGAAATAATTTTTGACTTCTTATATATAATTCTCTTAATCTTATCCTAGGGAATGGAAACATAAGAATTTGGTGAACTATATCACTTATCAAATGAGAAACTCAAGAAAATCTCATCAAGGGTTCTTTATATGTAAAACAAAAAACAATATAATAGGATAAGTATGCTGATAAAAATAAAATTGAATAATAATAATTGTCAATATTTTATAATTTTAGGACATCCATTTTCAAAATAATAAACATATAACATTGGAATAAGAGCATGAGATAATGAACATGATCCCCTCAGTACCATTATAGTGGTATTAAAAAAATGTAATTTCCTTAAAAAATAAAAAGAAAATTTATTATGGATAAAAAATATACCATGAGAGATTATAAATTTGTTAGGAAATAAAATTTTCATTCTATATGATGTGAAAAAATTTCCATGAATCATGTTGTGAACAAAGAAATTTCATCTTTACTATTGAGAATAAATAAAATTAATATTCTTCAAGATGTGAAATTTTTTTATTTCATTATATCGTGAACCAAAAAATATCTACACTTCATTTTGAGAACAAAAAAATGTCCAAACTTTATATTGTAAAAAATCAAAATGTAAATGATCCATGTTGTGGAAAAAAATACACACATTTAGTATCCTTACCACTTGAGAAATAAAACTGAAACAAATGAATTATATATAGATATAGGGACATAATGGTAATTCATCCATTCATATGTGTGGTAAATGAAATAAATAATGAATTATATCATAAATAGCCCATGGAAATAAATTATCATTCATTAATAAATCATAATGAAAACATTTATTGGAAAATGGGTTTCACAACACTTCCTGATGGTATAAATAAATGTTTCATAAAAAAATTAAATATTTGATACCCAACATTGAAAGAAAATAAATTTATTTTATAATTTAATATTCATTGGGATTCATTAAAAATAATTTCTAATTAAATAGTTCATTATGAGAAAAAATTATATATAAATATTAATAGTGTTTTTACAAAACAAATTTATCATTTTTTTATTATAAAATGTTACAAACACATGGAAAATTCAATTTTTAAATTGTGTCTTTTTAGAAATTTAAAAAATGTATTCTAAACATCTATATGTTCAAATATATCACAATAATGAATAATTGAAATGATTTAATGTTTTCAAAATGGTTATCTAATTTTTTTTAAACCTATTACTTTTTAGAAGAGTCTAAAATAATGGATCCTTGAAAGAGTCATAATGATTTCCAAAATAGTGAAGTGAAATTATAACAACCCTATTCATTATGACACATTAATTTATGATATATTAATTAAGAGTACACAAAATAAAACTTGAATGACCAATATGTATAGTGTCTATGGGAATTAGGTGCATTATGTACAACTTGAAATAATTTTCACATCAGTATTATTGATAATTTTCTTATAATTCTCTAATAATTCAGTTGTACTTAAAAATTCATGGGTTTACCTAGGGACATAAAAATAAATTTTTATTCTTTAAAGCCTAGTAATTGAGTTAAAAATGAATAAAAAAATTTGGATTTTACATTTTAGACTATAGGCATTTCAATAGAACATAAAATGGGTGATAATAATAAACATTAATAATGAGTCATGATATATAATGATAACATAAACGCAATATATTATTTTAGTAACAACTTCAAACATTACATCATAACCATAAGTCATGGGTAAATAATTTAAAAAAGAACATAAGATGATTATGTTAAATTACCATGCCCCATACATGGAATATCATCAGACTAAATCATTACCCAATTAATTGAAGCACTATCTAGGTGAACCCATCATAAACATACCATGAAAATATATATAGTGTTCCACAATGATCATAAAAATAATTGCATGTTTTATCACATTAAATCAAATGATAATTATTTTGGAATATATACATGTAATTCACCACAAAATTATGTATATGTGTATAAATTTTATCACACATATTAGGAAATTTATTTAGGTATTCACTAAATAATTTTTTGGCATGGAAATTCCTAGTGAAAAATCGTTAGCCAAATAGTGGAACATAAATGTGAACGGGTGGAGTCAATGAGAGTCAAGGGGACTATAATCATTTAGAAATGCTAATTGAATTATGTTGGTTATGGAATAACATATCCCAACATTAATAATTGGAGGTTCAAAGAATAATATAATGAAGATTCATGAATAATGTGGGGATAGAGAGGATCCATTTCCTTTATATGGTGATACCAAATGTAGGGGAGACTCTTGAGAGATTACAAGCACCTTGGGAGTTCTTTATAGAGGTCATTGTATATTAAATAAGTCCTAAAATGTTTATTTGTGAATATTAATGTGATCTTGGGTCGGTTTATGTTGGAAAACAAATGGGAATTCTATGTTATTTCCCAAATATAGGTTTTAGACTCTATATAATGAAGTTATCAAAACAAAAAAAATCTCAGGGTTTGACTCATGGGTTTTAAAAGAAAAGATTTTATTAAAATATATTGTAATTATATGGTGATAACATATTAATTTATTACCCTTAGTGATGTTAAAGTCAGTCATGTTAATAAATAGGGGGATTTAAATCCTTAAAATAGAAAATACGTCTTATAGAATTCAAAATATACTATTAAAATTAATAAAATAAACTAAAAATAAATTTATTTAAATTAAATACATATTTCTTGTCATGTATACCTTCTATAAAATTTATTCTACCACCTTTGGGTGATTATGAAGTCATAATACACTCTATATATTAGTATTGAATTTAATTATTAAATGAATATTGGGCCATCTTATAAAATATGAAAATAATTACCAAGGGTAATATTAACATTATGAATAAAAAATAATATTTATTTTATAAAAATAATTGTCATAAAATATGAGTTTTCCCTTTTTGAAATAATCATCATTTATTGAGAAATATAGGGGTTTTTTAAGTATAAATGTTTTCAAATGGTTATATATATTACATTTGAATTGATAAAATTAATTTTATTATTTTAATTAATAAATATTATTTAATGTTAATATTTTATTAAAATATTATTAATTTAAAAATTCCATTATTTCATCCAAATAAATGTGTTCACTTAAATGAAAAATTTGATAATTAAATGATTTGGGTTTTATTGTATACAATTAAAAATTAGTAATAATAATAAAATGTAAATATAAATATTTTTATATTAAAAATACAATATAAATATTCATAATATTATCATATTGATAAATATACCATTATTACACCAGAAAAATCACTAATGGTAAGGTGTTTGATTGTGATATTTGAATGGGGCGGTTTTGCATAAATGGTTAGGATCATGAACTCGGTGATATAAAATATCAACTATAAAAAAATTTACTCTTCTATTGGATAATGTATCATGGGTTTTGATTTACAAGGGGAATACTCTGTTATTTTATCGCCATCAGAATCACTAATAAATGGGCATCATTGGGTATTCTCCTAGTGCTTGAGGCCACTACATAGTTTATCTACTGTATTTTGACTTTTCAAAAGCCTATATTTATTCAAATTATATTGTCAATATTCAAAAATTATATTATCAGTGGTTATAATGAATAATGATACATTAAATATGATATGATATAATAAATCCATACAAGTTCAATTATTTTATATAACAATTATACATAATTATACATTTAATTAATCCTCAATGTGGATTTTATTTATAGAATTTAGGATCATTAAAATTTTACAAAATTTAGAAATTTCTCTTTTGAAAAATTTATTTCACACACATAATTAGATGAGTGTAATTATGCTTCCTAATCTCTTCTAGTTCTGATGCCACTTATTCAAACCACTATTTTCTCTAAAGCACATTGATTATGTGAAATGTATTATTTTGTAAAACATTGTCTCTACAATCTGTGATCAACATGGGTTTCTCCTCATATAAATGATTATTCTCCAATGGTACAACCTATGGGTTTAGAGAAATTATATGGTTTGGAATATAATCTCTCAAGAGGTTTACATGGAACCCACCATGTACTTCATATAGGTTATATGGGAGTTCTAGTCGATATGTAACCGCTCAGATGCAATCATGGAGCTCAAAGAGACTAATGTATCATGGACATAGATTTACCTTCTTCCCAAATGTTATGAAGTTATTACTTCGAGACATGCATAGGAATTCCATATCTTTAACCTCAAACTATAGGTCACATCAATGATTATCAACATAGAATGGCTTCTAACTCTATGTATACCTAAGGTACTACTGAATGGACTTTTTCATTTCTTCCATTTTATAGAAGATTCAAGGATATAGCAGTTTGTCATACCACACATCAACCCATCATGAAAGTTCTATGCACATCATCCCACAAGGTGATTCATAAGGATCCTTTTGGATGATTGTGTGGAACCTATTATTGTATGGGAAATTGAACAACTATATTGATCACATCTTACTCAAAAGTCTATTGAGAATTATCTAAACATGTCATTGATCTTTTGGAAAATCATCACATTGTTTCTCTTAGTTTGATGCTATTAATGTTTCTTGAAACTCAATTGTGTATTTAGATAATGTTAGAGACTATTCAAGAACATGAAGGTAATTCATGGATCTTGATCAGATACAGATGAATGCGGTGACTTATGTATCCTCACCACTTCTCTAATGTATATCATTATACATTGATTATGTAGAAAATCCTCTATAATTTCAATGAAGTGGGAATTATTTATGATAGTATCCAACATAATCCATATATCATTATTTAATCTTAATTATATTAAAGGACAAGTGACAAAGTCTGTTGTTATTTTTTCACATATACATTTAGGTATGTTAAATTTTTTTCATCATCCACTTTGATTTTTTTCCTTTAAACATTCAACAGAAAACATATAATAAATATTGATGTATATTATGTGGTATTATTAATCATATTTTCCCACCAATAGTTCTCTTGGAGATATCAAGACATATTTGTGCACCCCAGAATGATATATAAAGTCATCCTATAAAAATCATCCAAAAAATCATTCTTTATGATTGAATTTCATGGTAATCAATGTTTTGACCCAAATATTACAACTCTTTCATTATTAATTTTTAACAATGTTGATTTATATTAACTATAGATTCAACCTTTTTATAAATTATTACAATGTCTCCATCAAAAACATTAATGTTATCCAAAATATTTGGTTAGAAATAATTTTTGAAATGATTTATAATGTTTCATAATCTATGATTTCCATGTATAGAGTTTTAATGTCTTCAATTATTATTTCCTTCTCAATTATCTTCAATGGTAAAATTTATAGATCTTTTCTACTTTGATCAGCTGTTATATTTTTTCATACCAAAGATGATAGTTTATTGTTATTTCATAGTTTTTATCAGATCTAAAAATGTTTTATGGTAATATTTAAACAATTTGTACATTAAAATATATTCATGTGGTTTTCATTATCCATAAATATTTCACACATCTAAAAAATAGATAATTTCACCATATTTACCATGAAAAAAACACTAAAATTATCCAATGATCATCATTGGTATGTTCCATTCATAAACATTTAATTTCCTTGAGGAACATTCTATCTCATTTTCATTCTACATTAACACATAGCCTAATACCGTCATCAACACATTGATTTATACTATGAAAATTTACCAAATGTTTGATAAAATAAGTACAGGTTTAGAGATAATCCAGTTTGGACTACTTGGATATTTATTCAAAATCATTATTAAAAAAATTTGACTACTATCTATGTTCTCTTGGTTAATGTTTTTGAAAATGATAAGAAATGATTCAAAAATAAAAGATAGAACCTTCATAATCCAAGGAAACTATGGATTTTCATTGCATTATTTTTTCATGGGAAGCCTAAAACTTGTTATTTATTTAAAGAGCCCACATATATCCTATTCAATGTGATAATATTCCCTAATTAAGATATTTTTCTCAGCCATAAATATAATTTGTTTTACATTTTATAAAGCTTCTCCTTTCATAACATTTTAGCATAGCTCTCAGATTATCTACATTTTACTCCTTAAATTTTTTGTATCATAAAATATGATCAATAAATACAACCAAAAATTTTTCTAGATAACATATAAAGGCTCTATTCAAAAAATCCATAAATATTTTTGGAGTATTAGTAATCCCAAATGAAATTTCTATGAAATCATAATCTCTACATATTTTTTGAAAAGTTATCTTGGGGACATACACCTTTTTTACCATTACATAATAATACGCCAACAAATGATCTACCTTGATGAATTAACGGGTTCCACACAGCTGATCAAATAGGTCATCAATCCATGGAACTAAATACATTATCATTATCATGACCCTTTTTAGATCACAGTTAGAAAGGAATAAGTTCCTTAATCCATCCATCATTACGAAAAATAAGACTCATGAATCCCATGGTGAAGCAAATGGGAATTTGATCACATTATCCATATTCTTAATGAGTTATTTCTTCAGTAACTCATGTTCTAAAACAACCATTCTATAAATATTCTAGAATAATGCATGCAACATATTTATATACATGATTAAAATTAAATCTCTCATTTTGGAGGAAGACTCTCATATTCATACAGAAACATAATAGAATATTTCCTCACAATGGGTATGTATTCAAGGATGATACTTTCCAAAGAAAAAATAATTTGAGATATATATTATTGATCATATATAATTAATAAATATGATTTAGATTTTGGTTCTATGGTTATTTATCCTCCTCCATGTAATTTATGAAAAGAGGGGGATGATTCATGATACGAATATTTAATCCCTTGTCATGAAATATAGGTTAACTCGATATATGTAAATTGAATCCATGACTATAACTGCATAAAATTTCACTAAAGGGAGTATCATAATGTTATCATGGATGTTCAACCTAAAAATTTGGATTGGGGGAGCTATATATTGGAGATAAAATAATTTCACATTTTCTATTTTCACATATAGATCGTCTTCCATGATTTTTGATGGTGTTTGAATTGTTCGAACAAACATGTTAGATATGAATAGATGTGTATAAATAGAATCAAAATGTTTTTTCAATATACATGGATGAAAAATTAGGGTATCCATCACCACATCATTGTTCTGATCATTATTTGTGGTTTGATGGAAATTTTATTCCCTATCTAACATATATGTTTTTTACGTTGGTTGTCTCTGAAAACTCATAGCTTATTGTAGTGGTCCACATAGATTCCTATCTAAATATATTTTAACATTTTAAAATAGGATGAGGGTAGGCCTATGAATTCCTCTCATCTATTTCATTGGTGGGTTTCTCCAGACACACATCACTTATGAGGTTACCTTCCATTCAACAACTAAAAAATTTATTTACCCCATTCTGCAATTTTATGGGTGATTCATTCCCTAGTTTTTACAAGTGGTATGTATAAATTTCATACCACTATTAGATTACACCATCCAACATACACAATTAATCTAAACGTTTCCCTTATTATCTATGTGAGACATTTTAGATTCACTTAAAATACATTCATAGGAATCTAAATAATGGGTATATATGGAATTTCATTGAATTGGTTTTCAGACACAAAATAAGTGGTAAAATATTCATTTCAAGGTAAGGAAGCTGATGGAGTCCTATAATGGAAGACATTTTATGTTTACCTCACAAGATATGATGGATTCATCTCCTTTTTAGTCGAGGTCATGGAAATACATTTCCATTTTACATCAGAGAGTGGGAATATAATATATTTCCAAAACATTTTATAGAAATATTTCTACCCCGTATCTTTTATCTCTTACTCAAGCATGATATTTAGGATCAATTTCCAGCACTGATTACTTCACCCTCCATTAAATAAACTGATATTATAAACTTCTCTCTCTCAGAACATGGAATTGTGGAGAAGATACTATCAATGGAGTAGATCTATTCCCCCCAAATTAAGGGATAAGATGATCAATTCAAATTCAAGGGCCACTATCAATTAATTTTAACAATTTAATCAGATTGATTTATGGGGATTTTGGAATTCATCTACCTTCTAGTTCATATTTAGAAACAGATTCAACTGAAAGAGTTTCCTCATAATGTTTTCAAGTTCTTTTCCCATCTAGTTGGGTGTGTTATTGGGGAAGTAATCTCATTTCCCTTCAAATGGGTTGTGTACTTAGTTCCTCCTATTTTCGGCCATTGATTATAATGAAGGTAATATTAGGTATTAGTATTTTTAAACTATTGATCACATAAACATAAATCCATCAACATTAGAGAAATAATTTATAAATTAAATTTATTTCCATAAATTTTGAATTTTATTTATTTAATATATATTAACAATTACATATTTCGTAATAGAAAATTTTATGAAAAATATTCCTATTATTAATGGTTTGTAATGTTTTTTTAACTTACCAATGTATATAACCTAGGAGTTTCATAATAGATGTATAGTAAAGGCTGTTGTAATACACAATTATTGAATCGTATCTAGATCATTGCAGTGTTTTCAATTGTTGCCTCTCGGTACATATTTAAACGAGATACATGAACTGATATTATACTGTTAGAGATTTATTTTTTTAAAACCAATTACTCTAAACATTTCAATGACATCTAGATTTCATGTTATGTTTAGAATAATCCATCTAGATATTTCTATAGTTTTCTATTCAAAATAAAAAAAATATCTAATACTTCCATTGATACCAACTATAACAACCCATGTCATTATAACATATTAAATAATGATTAATTGTATAAGATTAAAGATTATATAGTCCTGAATATTGATATGTCAAGTTTATTTGAGAATTAGGTACATTAAATAACAAGATAGAATAAGGGGTACGTCGATATTACTGATAGAGTCATTAATATCTTAATATTATTCAATAAATCATAAAACATTATTTGATGGCATAAATACATAAGGAAGGGGTGATGAATAAAACCTAATAACGTTATTCGAAAATATTTTCATGAATTTGGTATTACAAATTAGGCAATATCAATATCAATCCGAAATAAAAGGGGTGATTTCTGAAACATGATTAATGAGAAATGATATAAAATGATAACATTATGGAACCATTATAATGTGGAAACAAATATATGCATTAGATAATTAGTATATTTCAAGGATAAACACAATACAACATAACATAATTCAATTAAAAAAACCCCCAATACAATCATTACAAAATGTAATTAGGATAAAATACCACACACTATACATGAAATTTTATTGGTGAAGAAATTACCCATTGAATTATAGTGTGATCTGGGTATACCCAACATAATCATATCATGTACATTCATAACTATGCCATTATTGATAATATACATAAGAAGGTATTTCATCAAATTTTATACTATGATAATGGATTGTGCGTTTAATAAATGTTATTCTCTAGTCACATAAAATAATGTTTATAAATGTGAATTACATTGATTAGAAATTGTTATGGGTATTAACTATAAAATTGTTTGGCATGGAAAACTGTGGTTAAATTTTATCATCAAAATGGTGGAATATAAATTTTAAGTGGAAGGAGTAATGAGTGTGAAAGTGTATATCATAATTTATACATCATAAGAGTAATATGGGGGATATGGAATAACATATATGAACATTAGGAATTGGAGATAATATGTGTAAGATAAAAGATATGCTTGAATAAGGATAAGAATGAGAGGATCCCACACCATGGGAGGGTGATTCGATTACCATGGGAGGAGATTATTAAGAGACAGGGGAAACTTGGGAGGACTCCAGATATGATATTTTAGATTATGGATGTGATATATGGTGTTTTAATAAAGAGTTAGTGGATCATGGGTGGGAAAATATATGAAAATAGAGGGGGGGGGGGGTTCTTTATTATTTTCCCAACATATGTTTTAGACTCTATATAATAATGTAATAAATAAACTATCACATCGTTTATACCCATTGTTTCTTCCAAATATGAGTTGTTTTCATTATTTTATAATTCAAATGTCCAAAATAATTAAAATATTACACGTTGGGGATGTTAATGTGAGTCATGTTTGTAATTAATTGATTTTAAACCAATAATATATAATATATGTTTTGAATGATTCATAAAGGATTTATATAATTAATAAAAATGTCCTCAAAATAAAATTATTTAAATGGGGAAATATATAGTTTGTTTTTAGAACATTTTTTAATTATTTCATCACGTTTTGGTAATTAGGATGTCATAATACTGACATTATATTTTTACTATATTTTGTTTTTAGATAAAAACTCAATTTTCATGGGAAAAAAATATAAATTATTAACTATTTAATAATTTTAATGAGAGAATTACAAAAATTAAAATTTATTTTATAATAGTAATTTTATAAATATGTAAATATTAAATTTTATAATTGGACCATCAATTTTTTATAAATGATGGGTTTTTTAGACAATAATAATTTTCAAAAAATTAAAAATTAAATTTGATATCATAAAAATTGTATGATCATTTATATTTAATAATAATTATTTTATAATAATATTTTATGAAAATTTGATTTATTTTAAAAATTTATATTTTCATCTTTATAAGTTCAATAATATAAATTTAATATTTCCAAAAAATAGAGTTTGTGTTTCACTGTCTAAAAATAAAAATCAATAAAATAATAATATGTAAATGTAACCACTATTCAATGGAATTTAAAATTTAAATATTCATATTATTATGGTATTAACATATATCTGTTTATTATGAGAGAAAACTAAATAATTGTAAGGTGAACAATGGGGATATTTTCATGGGGTGGTTTGACATATACGGTTTGGGATGTGGCCTCTAATAGCTTGATATTATCCTTTAAATAGTGTTGATCATTCATTAGTTATTGGATATTAGATTAGAATTGGAAGAGGAAAAAATAATAGTTATGATATCCCCCTTATAATAACATATTGATTTAAATCATAGTGTTAGATCTTACTGGTTGTTCCCATCACAACCTTTTTCTTTTTGAATCATATTGTTTAAAATTAATTATTTATACTAATCATACGATCATTGTTCAATGACTATATTACCAATGATTAGATGCATAATATTTTTTATATCTGTTTCGAAATAATAACCCAAAATATTTGAATGTGATTTCCATGACAAAAATAGATAATAAGACATTTTAATAAAGCAAAAAGTTAATTTTATTTATAAAAGATTTATTCATCACAGAAAACATCAAAAATTAATTTATTTTAAAGATAAACATCAATAACATTTTGTTTAAATCATATATGTTGTATCAAATATTAATATGAAGTTGAAAATGAAACATTTTATTTTGAAATATTCTAAAAACATATTAATATTTTTAAATAACATTGTTTAAAATCATTAATGTATAATGAATAACAACATTTCCATTAAAAAGGGAAAAATTGAAATTTAAAGGAAACATGAGAAAACCCACAATTAGGATTAAAACTAATTGGTTGAATATAGATACTGATAAATTTCATAAATAAATACCACATTAAATTATATGCATATTTGATATATTACATTATGATCAAAGAGATAACTGTAGAGGTTTAGTTTCATTGTAAAACATGATACAAATGAAATTGGTTCATAAAATATCTACAAAATCACCCATATAGTTCATCATTACTACAACCCTCACTAGACCCATAATACATAAAAAATATCATCATGTCATATATAATATAAAAAATAATACATGGAAAGATCAGATAGTGGATAAGGGTAATTTAGCGAGATATAAAAGACCATTTAAGCGTAAATTGAGAATAATGTGTATGAGAACAAAATCATAACCATTTATAACCATACCTTGTAACACTTATTCATAGTAACAGGTCATGGAGAAATTTAAGGATGTTCATAAGACATGAATCCTAATATAATAATAGAACATGATCCATTAGAAAATATGATTCAGAAAAGATAATGTCAAAAAAGAGTGTTATAAATTGCGTTTTAATCAAATTAAAATAAATATTATGTAATAATATACCAAAAAATAATAACTTGTTAGGTGTTGGCTGACAACATTTGTAACTCCATCCAATTTTGAAAACCTCTAATGTCCCATCTTTTTTGCATCAAATAGCCTACAGTGCACCCTTTAACATCACTAAACATTAACATTTCATAAATTAATTAGAAGTATTTATAATTATTGTACCATATATCACATAATAATAATTAAATGTTTATATATTCCATAATATCATATAAACCTTCATCACTACTTTTCTCATGGATCAGAAAAATGTTTCCATTGATATTTCATCAACCTAAAATTAAACTATTCTATAAGGAAATAATATAGTATCACTTAGTTATAACACCAATAAAACCCATGTAATATCAATGAATGTTATAATCAATGAATATTATATTAAAATATAAAAAAAATATTTTTAGAGGAAAACACCCCTTTCTGTTTGAAATCATATATTTAAAATAAGAAAATTACATAATGTTAAAGAAAAGATTTCATTAAAAATAACTTTCTAGAAACAAATATTGTATTATTTAATGTATTTATCATTAATTATGGAGTGATATTACATTAATTACATATATGTTAAAATAAATATTATGTTACCATTTTTGTTAAAAATGAATAAATTATGTCATTTAAAATATCAAATGATGATCATTTCTGCACCATTTTTTGCAAAATTTAAAATATGGGTAAATATGAATGTAAATAATCAATTTTTAATTTTATAAACATACATTTTCTTTTGGAAACATGTATTGGGATGAAAGAATGATTTTTTTAAGGAAGAGAAAATAAATTTTTTTCCCATAAAACAATCGTTTATTATTGCCAGTACTTAATGTGAGTAAAATGAATGGAGAAAATTTATTCCAAAAAATTAATAAGAGGATCATAAAATTAAAATTGTTTTATAAATATAATATCTTATATTTTCAATTAATAGAAATAAAAAAACAATCATGTTTAAAATGACATTGAAACACAAAACCATTACCTCAAGTTTGACATGTTTCATAATTGATCGAAACACCTTTATAATAAATATAAATTTATTATAATAATATTATTGATCCATTAACACAATTTATATGTCATATATGTTCCAATTATATAAATTTACCACTAATTTTTATATAATTCATTGTTAATGTCATCATTTCTAGGTCTAAACTATTTCATTTTCCTGATAACAACATGTTCGTTGTTCTAATATGTGTATATTGATCACAGAACCACCAATTTTTTTTTTAATTTTATTATCAATTTCATATGTATTCAATATATTATTATTTAGATACAACTATAAAAGGTAGAGATAGAAAAATGAGTTAAACAGTTCATAAAGATGGTACATTATACATAAGCGTGAACATTATTTTCACTTTTCAAAAGGTGGACTGAATGAATGTTAAATAATAATTAGGCATTAAAAAATGATTATTATATCCTATATATCATATAAATTAAATAAATATAACTTTATTACCACTATAGTAATTTAGAAATGTAAAATTAATGGCCTCTCTTTATGGAGGTTGTAGTCCCCACTTACGTACATGAGACATTAATTCTTTACAACTAATTGTAATTAATAAACCGTTATATTATATAATAATTAAAGAATCATAATAATTTCATATATATCATATAAAAAAATAAACCCATAATAAAATATATCTATTATATATGGTAATTAAATAAATTGTATCTATTTGTGGAGGTGTTATCCACACTGACACATGAGCGATAATTTTAATTGTAAAATTGATTGAGTGAAGGGTGGATAATAGTTTATTCATGATTAGAGGAACGATTCTGAGTATTTTTAAATATATTATTTTATTTAATGATTATTTATACTTATTTGTAGGATCTATAATTTGAAATAAATTGAAATCTTGTGCGTATTATGATTACCTCTTCATCAAAATACATCCTTTAGATATTTATTAATGTATCCTTAGAATTATACTTTAATAATAAAAGAACCACAAATTTGTGATTAGAGACATTTAAAATATATTTGGTCATGATTCATTCAATCTATACGGCTAAATGTTGGGTAAAGAGAATATAAAAGAATTTTCCTTTTATAATAAAGGCAAAGAACACACCTAGAAATTAAAAAATTAAAAAATACAATTTTATCATCCTAATGACAAAAATCCCCCAATTTTTACACACGTTCAATGAAAAACCGTATAAAATAAAAAATCATTACCCAATGAAAGTTATAGTGGGTTTTTTTCATTTTAAGCCTTATATTTTTGTGTTAATCCCTCACATTAAAAATTTTAATCATAACCATGGTATTAAATATTTTAATTATTAATGGGTTATAATGGTACTTATAAGGTAAAATTTATCAAATAAATGTACACGGAATGAAATGTTCTACTATTTATCATCCTAACTTTCCCCACTTATTATTATTTTTTTAATTAATTTTATAAAATATTATTTTATTTAAAATATCGTTAATTTAATTTTTACTCTATTTATTTAATTTTAATTTAAAGAATGATTGAAAATAAACATAACATTAATAAAATGTTTTTAAACATTCATAATACGCTATATTTATCTATTAAATTCATTATAAAAAATAATTTTCCAAAAATATTTTACATTTTAAATTTTTATATTTATTTATTCTATTTTCCAATTAATTTAATAAAATATTATGTATGTGTATCATTTGGATTTTATGTAATTATTAATTCAAAAAAAATAAGAAATAAATTACTATAAAAACAGAAAAAAAAATCAAATTTCAAATAAGTATTTAGGGAATAACTTATCCTATTATTCTCTTGTAATAATAATTTTGAGTTATCAAAGTCAAGGGAGTGGATGTATTTTTATACTTCTCTTAAAATATAAATATGGATAGAATCAATGATGAATTTCCCCAAGATATCAATTTTTACGACATGGATTTGAATGGATTGACTACACACATACACTAGGTTATATTCCTGTTTATGAGGAATTTTAAATACTTGAACCCATTTTTTACCCATATTTTACCCGTTCCACCATCAGATTGGAAAAAATATACTTCATTGACACCAAAATAAAAATGGACCTATTTTCCAAATTTTAATCTCCATTTTTAAAATATGGGATCATTTTTTCATAATGTAATTCCTATAATTTAAATAAATTTACATTAAAATAATTGGTAAACTTGAAAGAAATAGATTTTTTGAGAAATATATTTTCATGAATAAAAATAAATTCATTATTATCATATGCCTACAAAAAGTATTATATTAATGATTAATAAATTTGATTGGATCAATTATATATAAATTTACTTAATAAAAATAACCAATGGTGGTTACTTTAATTTACTAAGATAAAAAATCGCATGTATAAAAATTGTTTTTCAGAAAAATATATCTATTACATTTAAATGATTTTTATTTTTCAAATCATTTCAGTTAAAACAAATTGGGTTCATTTTATATACATGTAAACCAATAATTATTAAATAAATAGTTATCCATATTGATACCCACTAATCCAACTTTTAGGAGATAACATACATAAAAAATATCAATATTTCAATAATATATCTTGGTTAGTTAAATCCTGGTGTTTCATGTAGTGAAATATATAAATGAAATTAAGGTAAACTTCAGAAAAATATATATATAATTATTTGTTTTTAATTTTTTACCCTTCATACAATAAATACGTCCCTATAAAATTAATCTATTTAATAATAATAATAGTGGACATCTCCCTTTCATTACATCCTTCGATTATGAAGTGTCTTCTTTTATTTCCTTATTCCTTTGGAGAAACATAACTAGGCTATCTTGTTCCAAACCAAAATATCATATTGATCTAGTATTTATAATAGTTGATCTTTATATGAATGATCATGCTATTGTTTTATGCCCATTGAGTTTTGTACATGTTGTGGATTTGGTATATACATAATTAAGAGAGATGCAAGGAATACATCCAAAACAAAAAAGAGATTTGACGGAAGCTCCAACTTTTAAGATACCATCCATAATCGATCACGAATATTTAAGGGTCTAGAATACATAGGGCCCACCATTCCTTTCTTTCTGAATATCATAAACTTATTCCATATAGAAATTGACAAATATTTCCTTCACACCAAATTCGATGGCTATAATTCTCTAACATTTTTCAACATATGTTTTCTATTGAATGTAAGTTCCTATTATATGTATCTGACTGGATCTAAATTTAATTTTTATTTTCTCATCTATCGGTATGTATAATTGATTTCATTATCTATGTTCATCATAGGACATGTTATTTCACCACTAAAATCTATATAGGTATTCATAAGGTGAAATAGAAATGATTGAATGAAATTCACTGTTTTAAGAAAACTCAACTAGAGGATGGTGATGATCGCATAAACCATTATGCTCCACGGAAAATTATATTATAGTATCCTATATGGTTTTAATGGTTATCTCAGTCTGACCATATGTTTGAGGATGATAAAGATCATTGAATGAACTATGTATTCATATTTGGGTAAATAATTTACATGAAATGATAGGTAATTATCATACCCCAACTAAATACAATAGAATCAGGTACACCAAGAAACCTTACAAATTCATTATTATATATTATAGAAATTTTATCTAGAAATAAATATACATAGTTATCAATGAAGGGTTATAACTTGGTAATTTGATGAACTACAACCCAAATATCATTACAAATTTTAGACATTTTGTGGGGTCCAATTATATATTCAATTGTGATGTTTTCCCATATCTATTCTTTTATGGGTAAGGGATTTTAACACCCCATTTGAATAAAATCACATATCCTTAAACATCATACATACCATGAATCAAAATACATAATCTAAAATTCTACTCTTTTTGTTGTCCCATAAGAAGTAATTCATCTTATCTCTATTCATATTCTTACATCCATGATGAATATATAGTTATGAACTATGAGAATCATCCAATAATTCTATTTTCAAATCTAAAATGGATGGGACACACACAAGGTATCCAAAACATACCATTCCATTAAAATCAATGTTGAACACATGTATTTTTTTACCTTATTCTGAAGTGGTAAATCTAATATATGTTCTTCTATTATAGATGTAAGAACACTCATTTGATATTTTTAGGATTTCACCCATCATATCAGGATTTATTAATCTATACATTGAAAATAATTATAATCATTATCATTTTTAATCGTCATCATAGATATTATAAAATTATCCTTTTGAATAAAATCAATGGCTACCATTTTCAATTTTCGATATTTTTTATTTATTTACTAGTAATAATCATTAATAAACTCCAACCATCTTATATAGATCACATTCATATATTTCAGAGTAAATATGTATGATAAAAATTATAAAAAGAAAATATATAACACAAATTTCTCCATAAATATAACTCTATCATATCCTAAATATTAAAATTAACACAATAAAATTCTAATAACAAGTTGTGTCTCTTTTCTCATGAACCATTAATTATTATGAGTTATATGCTTCAACCATATCATTATACAATATTATAAAACCCCGTCCCTTAATTTTCATCCTGAAATTAGATCAAAACATCAACACCATTATATGGTAATGTAAGCATAGGTTTGTTAACTAAAATTATTTTTAGTTCCGTTAAATTTTCTTCACCGTTATCTTTTTGAATAAGATTAAATCCCTTTATATTTAATATGGTTATTTTATTAGATCAGAAAAAGAAAAAATAAGAAAATAATAAATTATATCTATCCATATCAAGAAACTATATATATCAATCGCATTGGTAGGTCTATTCCAATGTTCAATATCTTTTGTATTTGATAGATCCTCTGATATACTTTTGACTGAGAATATATTATATAAAATTTAAATTCTTATCAAAATCTTTTAAATCGTTATAAAATTTTCAATGAAAATGTAGTTTATTAGAGTTTTCAATACATTACAAAATTGATAATCATATTATTTATTGATATTTAAATATATAGTAATATCATTTATTATTTATTTAAAAAACTAATAAGTGAAACTTTTAAGAAATCTATTCATCAAATCAATGAAGATATCATATGAATTATTAAAACCAAATGGAATCAATATAAGTCAATTGTGGTCATACCTTGTATAGAATGTTTTCTTAGTTATGTCATGCCTGTTGATCCTTAATTTGTTCTTTCCAAAATAATGGTTAATCTTCTAAAAATAAATAACTCAATGTAATTTATCAAAGAGGTCCATAAAATGGTTTAAATGACACTTCTTCTTGATAGTGATCTTGTAATGTTCTTAATAATCAATATAGAGTCACAATGATCCATCATTCATCTTTATAAAAAGAATATGTGTGCCCCAAGGATATTTACTTGGGAAAATGATAACATTGTTCAGATTCACTATGATATTCATCCTTAATTTTGACAACTCAATCAGGGAAAATCTATATGTTGTCTCTTGAATTCGTGTGTCACTGGATATAAGTTCTTTTCAAAAAATCAACATCATCATATTTTGGAAGGCTAAGAATTGTTTCGAAAATAGAATCAATATATATCCATAATATAATAATATCATTAGTGTTGTGTTAATATCCATATATATGAGATAAAAAACTATTTTGAATCATAATCAAGACCCATATAATATATATAACGTCCATCAGAAGATTCTATTTATCATCTCACTGATATAAGATCATATATTCATTTAGATTATCAATCGTGACATCCCTTCATCCATGTATAAGATTACATAAAATTGAACTAAAGGAGAATAATAGGATTTTTAGGAATGAAATTTACACAGACATCAACTAGAAAATAATAATAAATATGAGAACCGATAATCTTACCTTAGGGTTTTTTTACTAATTCAACATCTAATCATTCTAGTGGTATTATGACACAATTAAATATTTATTCAAAATAAATAACAGTGGATTGATGTATAATAAAATAATATATAAACCATTATATAGGGCATGTTATGTGTAACTTTTCAATGTTTTCACTGTACCCCTCAGTAGTAGTAGTGATCATATGATATTTCCCTTTATCTCTATTATAATGAAGTTACTAATATCATTCATCATTAATAACCTTATATTTTGAGAATGAGTTTTCATAATTCCAAAAATCATTTCATTTTAAACAATGGTGTGTGGGAGGTGAATTACCTTTTGATTGTACTCTCTAATTGGATAACTTTATCCTATCAAATTGGTTCCCTATTACATGATGATATTCTTATCATTCATAAAAAAATTACTAGTCCCCTAAAAATAATTTCACCCCTATACACTTCCATGATTTAATCATAATGTAATTATTATCTTATTCCATCCATTGTTTTTGTTATTATAATTTCCTTTGAGTTGAATCATTTTTTATATTAAAAAGAAAAATATTGATGGGTGACACTAATATCTTATAGTATCCTAGTATAACATAAAGTTATATTATCATAACTATCATAGTATGTAGTACCCCAAAAAAATTATGTTATGTTTCTCTATTCATCACCGAGTTACATTCTATTCATCACTACGTTCCTTTGAAACAACACTAGGTTATTTAGTAGATAGTTAAAAAATATTCATTAAACATAAATTTCTCACTTCTATGTTTTGAATTTTGAAAAATGGTCATCTAGAGTTGTGTTTAGTAAATCATTTGGAGTCTGATAGAACAAACCTGATTTTTGGTGAATAGTAACATACCCATATGAATAGTAATATTAATAGTAACATACCCTTATGAATAGTACATAATAATATTATTTTCTTTTTTAAGGCAAAAAGATAATGATATCTTAATTAGCTTTTCAATGAGAAATTAAACTACTTGCACTTTAAGATTGTTATTTTTCGAATTAACTATGACCTTATTTAGAAATTAAATTAATAATATTTAGAAAATTATTTTTGTAAAATGGATTTCCCTTTTGAAATCTCCATGTTGATAAATGTTTAGGGTGAATTTTTGGAATTTTTCTGAAACAGTTGATTTTTCAGTGAATAATAAAAAATATAGTTTTTAGTTTTCGGTGTGTTAATGACTTCATTAATGATATAAAAATGATGTCATTTTTCTGGTTGACTTTTTTATAGTTAAAAAATATGTGAGGTGTCCCAAGTGGCTTATACCATGGGAATATACCATGGGCAAGCCCATGGATTTGCAAAAACCACTCATGGGGTGTCCCTTGAAAATTATTTAAATAATCCATCACTTTTCCTATAAATACCAACTCATCCCTTCATTGAATTCATTCCCAATACTAAATCGACGATGTTATGGCCTCCTTACCTCCATATTAGTCCTCCCAAGGTTTCCTCAAGCCCCAAAGGTCCCAACCTTCATGTTCTAAGAGTTATTCTTCGAGGTAATAAAATTCTGAATTTCTTTATTTTTCCTTTCATGTTCTCTTTTATGTGGTATATCATTCAAGTTTCTATACCATGTTCTTATTTTTCTTCTTATTATTGATCTAATCTATATTATGAATAATTTTTGGAATTGGTGACCCTAGTCCTGTCTCTTTTAAATATTTTCTAAAACCATGTTACGTAGCTGTTAGGGTGCCGAATTTTTGTAAGCGATTTCAAATTTATTATTTTATTTTGAGTTCTTTATTTATTATTTCTTCATCTCTTCGTACCCAATAAGAATGAAATATCCAAAATCTTTTATTTACTGGATTTTCTCATGTTCATGAAAAATTCATCATCAATCTTATTCTTTTCCCCACTTGTTCAAAGGAATTAAAAACATTGTCTTTGATGTGTCGAATTATAGACATCGTGGATGATGTGATTCAATTTGAAATAATTCAATCAAGTAAGGTAATGAAACCATTTATATGGATTAACCAGGTTATATTATATGTTTTAGGACTCACCCATGGTTCTGGAATTCATTTTCACTCATGGTTCAAATTTATAAGGAAAAATGAAGTTGTTATTATCCAAGATCCAATAAAACAATCTAAACAAACATCATTAATGTTTTAACTAATGAATAATCATAATGGTATATAACTCAAAATAAATATAAGAACATTTATATCTACATAATTTTTTAAATAAGAGGTATTGAAAATTCTGGATGATTAACCATGTTTCAAATGAACTTCCATTCATGGAAACAAGTAAACGAACCGTGAAAACCAAGTAAGAAAATGCTTCCAAAATAATACGATTTAAGCTCATAAAACAATCAAAGAGATCATTAATGAACTTAATAAGGTTATATAATATAAATTACATGTTAATTAGGTTCTGGAATTATTAATTATTGAATCTAGATATGATTTTTGGGTTATTAAGATCAATCAAGAAAACAATAGTGCAAAAGGTAAGGGGTTTCTAATCTCACATTCAGTTCTGTGAGATTTCCATTGTTTTCCAATTATTCCTTATATTTGGTATATGTGTACATAAATTTGATATATAATAACATGATTATCTTTATATTCATTTTAGTCAATGATTCACTTGATGTTTATTAAGTTCTTGTCATATGATTCGACTGATTACATTGTGGTAGGGGACTTTGTCTCAACTGCTGTTTTCATTGTGAATATCTTTGTATTGTGCATCAAATAATCCTTATGTGGTGTACCTACTTATGATTGGAGATCACATTTCATTTTAAATTATATTTATATTAAATATCCATAAACCCATTTCATGGATATGTTTGTTGTCTAAACGGTATACCATCTTACATACAGTGTTTATTTGGAATGTTATTTTAATTATAGAAATATTGATGAATCCGTATACTCTACTCCCTACGGATATTGAAAAGGCTTATTTATCTTGTATTGAATAAATGTATAATGAATGATTTAGACATGTAGTGGGGGGTGGGGCACGCTACAGCCCCTCTATGCATCGGTAGGCCACATGAGACAAAACAGTTGGTGATAAAACCCGTCAAGTTTGTTTCCAAAAATCAGACGGCTTTCTACCCATATAACTAAACCATGTTAATGGTATTATGTTTTTGTGTTCCAAATACATGAAGTCCAATTAATAACAATTATCTTTATTCATTATCAGTTATTATTATTGTCCATGAGATTTTCACTATGAAAAAATCTCTGGATGCAGTTTCATTTCCAGTTTTTTAAAGGCATTAGTTGTTCAGTTATGAACTATGCCATAATGATTATGTCAGATTGATTGTAATTTACAAATTTTTGTACTTATGCTTCCACTATTTTTAACCCTTACTGAGCGTTTGAGCTCACCCCTTTCATTTTCTACCTTTGACAGTTGATGAAGATAATGTCTTCTTTTGAGTTCCTGTGGATGCAGTTTTGAGTTTTTTTGTTATGTATTGTATCTTGTAACCTTTTCCAATGTAATTTGTGATAAATATATGTATCTAGATTCTTCAAGACTACTAAACTGATCGTTACTTCAGGATTTTAATTCCTTCTAACCATGCCAATATCACAAGTAATGCACCGGCTCCAGCCTAGTGGGGTCGATGTGTTACAGTTGGTATCAGAGAAAGTTTAGTAGAATACATGGCTAGAATAAAAAATTTATAGTAGAGAACAAAGCCATAAGGTAGTATTTGAGGATAAACGTGCATTAACATCCTGTTATTTTGGTAAGGAGTAGATTATGTGTATTTTTCAAGAAATAAATCCCTTTCTGAATACAGGTAGGTAGAGGTGGCTCTGGCACAGATTTATCTAGTGATAGAACAGAAAACACCGCTTTAAGATAGACTCGAATAAGAATTGGTGCACGACAACGGGCCTTTCTGCACTCGTGGTTATGACACTCTCAGGGGATATTCATAGGATAATTCATGTTTTCTTTATAATCCATTATGAAGGAGTTAATGTAAATTTATCCATAGAGGAACCATGTTTATAAGATTAGCTATGCATGGAATTTAAATCTATGTTGAGTGATTTTCTATTTGAGACTCATAAACTAATCTAGTGTATCCCATTATTTAAAAATGGAATCTAATGGAAGAATAGAAATCAATTCTCGTGGGCAAGGAAGGGATCTCCCTACGGAGAAAGTCAACATAGTCAACGTTGGAGCAGATCAGATCATGACCATATTGGGACAACTTACTCATGTTGTATCAAATAACCATTCAACACATTTGTTGGATCGTTTCATGCGGCAGAATCCCCCATCATTCAACGGGACAAATAATCCAGTGGTTGCTGAGAAATGGATCAAGTCCATTGAAAGGATATTCCTGGCATTAAGATGCAGTGTAAATGAAAAGTTATTACTGGCAGTATATTGTCTCAAGGGTGACGCTGATTAATAGAGGTCTCTGATTAAAAATACCATGGAGGAAGAAGATATAGATTATATGGAATGGAGGACTTTTAAGGAAATATTCGTTGAAAAATATTACCCTCGTGAGCAACAAACTGAAATGAAGAAAAAATTCCATGGCTTGAAACAAAGGGAAGAAGACAGTGTTGCGGAGTATGAGGCTACCTTCACAAGGCTAGCTAGGTATGTTGTGGATTACATACGTGACTCGATGGACAAGATTGATCATTTCATTACTGGTCTTAAGACAAGTCTTCGAAGGGCACCAGATTCTCAATCATTTTCATCATATGATGAAATTATATCAAGTTCCATCAAAATAGAGAAAGAATTTTCTAGATCAAATTTTTTTCAATGGAATACAGGATACGATGTGGTATTCTGATAACAATGGAAAAGGAGAGGATCTAAAGAAGATCAAGGGAAGGAATAGTTTGCCATTATGAGAGATGTATGGAAAGAATCATCTCGGGAAATTCATGAAAGGCATAGAAGTCTGCTATTACTACGGATAAAAGGGTCATCAATTTGATGAATGCAAGGGAAAGAAACAATTCAATGATGTTCAATGCAAGAATTGCAGAGTGATGTGGCACTATGCAAATGACTATCATACGTTCCAAGGAATCATGCCTCAGAAAAATCCTAGAGAGCAAGGCAGATCCAATACGATTACAACCACATAGGTTGATATTCCTAGTGACGTGGTGGAAAGTACATTAATTGTTTCCTCAAAATTAGCAAACACTTTATTTGATTCTGTATCATCGCATTCATTTATATCTTCTTTGTTTTCCATGAAAATTAGATATGTCCAATTTTATTTAAGAATGGAGTTTTCAGTCAAAACTCACATGGGATATATCATTGCAACAAAGGCATCTCGACTAGTCCCCCTCCAAACACCAAAACATGCTTTATTTTCGAGCCTTATCATCATATCCATGATTGAATTTGATATAATTCTCAGTATGGATTGACTATCAAATTATAATGAGAGTATTTATTGCAAGAAAAATGGAGTTACAGTTTTTGGAAATGGAGTAGAATCCCTTGTCATTAGGGTAGAAACATCATCACCCGATTCTTATCTAGAACCACCCCCAGTTTCTCTATTGAATGAAATACTTAGAGAGGAAGATAAACAATTATCTATGGGAGAGGAAATAAATCTTCAAATTGATGATGTTTACATAATGAAAGAGTACATTGATGTATTTTCAGTGGATTTAACTGGACATCCTACAGAGTGGGAAATTGAGTTTTCCATTGACTTAATTCTTGGTGAAAGACCTATATCAAAGACCCCATATAGAATGGCCACTATGGAGTTGGTGGAGCTGAAGAAACAACGAGAAGAGTTGAGTAACAAAATGATTTATTTCACCTAGTGTTTCTCCATGGGGAGCCCTGATATTGATTGTATAGAAGAAAAATGGATCCATGAGTCTATGAATTGATTATAGAGAAATCAATTCTATTACAATAAAGAATAAGTATCCTCTACCCCGGATTGATGATTTATTTGAACAACATCATAGAGCTCAAAACATTTCAAATATTGACCTTTGATCTGGATATCATCAACTAAGTGTGAGGAAGGAAGATATTCTAATGACAGAATTTCAAACCAGGTATGGGCATTACAAGTTTACAGTGATGCCCTTTGGACTGATGAATGCACAATATGTTTTCATGGATTTAATGAATAGAGATTTCAAGGAATATCTTGATATATTTTTTGTGATATTCATCGATGATATCATCATATAATCAAAAAGATATGAAGACCATGAGAGTTACTTGAGAGTTCTTCTGGGAACTCTTATAAGAAATCAATTATATGGGAAGTTTAGCAAGTAGGAATTCTAGTTTTAGTCAGTTTATTTTCTTGGCCATATCGTCTCGAAGGACAGAATCCTAGTTGATCCTGTGAAGACAAAGGCAATCCAAGATTGGCCCACTCCAAAAAACATAACTGAGGTACGCATTTTTTTGGATTAGCAGGTTATTATCGGCGTTTCGTACAGAATATTGCCTGACTATCTAACCTGCTAAGGAATCTCACATGAAATGGGGATGAATTTCTTTCGACAAAATATTGTGAATAATGTTTCGAATAACTAAATAGAAGATTAGTCAATGCTATTATATTGAATCTACCACCGTGGAATGATGGGTTTGTTATTTATAGTGATGCTTCAAAGAAAGGACTTGGTTGCGTCCTTATGAAAAATGATAGGGTTATTGTTTATGCATCACGACAGCTAAAAGTTCATTAGGAAAAATATGCTACTAATGATCTTGAGTTAGCCACTGTACTCTTTTCTGTGAAGATATGGATACATTATCTATATAGTAAAAAATGTGAGATTTATACAGATCACAAGAGTTTGAAATATATTTTCTAATAGAAATAACTCAACATGAGGCAATGGAGATGTCTTTAACTACTTAAGGATTATGACTGCATAATACACTTCCACCTAGGGAAGGAAAATAAGGTCGCAGATTCTTTGAGTAGAAAGGATCATGGAGCTTTGAACAAGATGGGAGTTGAAAGGGATCCTATTTTCAAGGATCTAATAAATATGGATATTGAATAACCATGGAATGTGGAACATCAATGCTTTTCCAAATGGTTGCCAAACCATCATTACTATAAAGGATAAAAATCTATCAATCTGATTATGAGGAGTTTCAAAAGTAGATTAAAGTTGTGAATTATGAAAGATTGAGTGACTTCGTATATGAAGATGAAATTTTGAGATTTGGGAAAAGACATTTTGTTCCCAATATAACTATTCTAAAAAGGGAATTTTTGGATGATGCTCATATTTCCAATTTCTCTATACACCCTGGAATCACTAAGATGTATAGAGATTTGAAGGAACAATTTTGGTGGGACAACATGAAGAGAGAGATTGCTGATTTTGTGTTAAGATGTATGGATTTTCAACAAGTGAAAGCTGTAATGTATCATCCCAGAAGAGTATTGCAAACTCATCCCATACCTAAGTGGAAATGGGATAATATCATAATAGACATTGTCATGGGACTACCAAGGACTCCTAGAAGGAACGATGCAATATGGGTCAATGTTGATCGTCTAACCAAGTCAGCACATTTTCTTGCTATAAGATAAGATCTACCACTTGAACGTCTAGCAAGACTATATATTAATGAAGTCTTGAGACTTCATGGAGTACCCCTATCGATTGTTTCTGACCGTGATCCACGTTTTACATCAAGATTCTGGAAATATTCTTCAGAAGACCCTAGATACATATCATCATTTGAGCACTTCCTACCACCCACAAACTGATGGACAATCAGAACTAACTATTAAAACATTGGATAATATGTTGAGGTCTTGTTCACATTATTTTCAAGGCATGTGGGATCAGTATTTACCTCTCATATAATTTTCTTACCACAATAGCTACCATTAAAGTATTTAGATGGCACCCTATGAAGCATTGTACGGGAGGAGATGGCGTACACCAACTTGATGGGATGATGTTGGTGAAAGAAAGCTCGTGGGCCCAGAACTTGTTGACGAAACAACGGAGAAGGTGAAATATATCCAAAACCATATCAAAATAGCTCAATGTAGGAAAATGATCTAGGCAGATAACCTAATGAAGGATTTTTATTTTCATGAAGGTGATCGCGTTTTCTTAAAGGTATCTCCATGGAAGGTTATTATACTTTTCGGTAAGAAGGGAAAGGTATGTGCCAGGTACATCAGACCTTTTTAAATTCTCGACCAAATTGGAGTCGTAGATTACCATTTGGAAATTCTTCCAAGTCTCTCCAAGGTTCACCATGTGTTCCACATGTCAATGTTAAGAAAGTACATGTCAGACCCAACACATGTACTCATATATGAAGAAGTAGAAATTGAGCCAGATCTATCTTATTGTGAAGAGCCTATCAATATTCTTGATACTAGAGAACATGTATTCAGAAATTGGATGACTCGTCTAGTAAAGGTTCTATGGAGGAACCATAAGATGGAGGAAGAAACATTGGAGCTTGTGGAGCTTATGTTAAAGACATACCTGAATCTTTTGAGGTAATATTTTGTAAATTTCGAGGACTAAATTTTTTGAAGGAGGGAACAATGTAGCACCCCAAACATTTTATGTTATGTTTATCTATTCAACACTGAGTCACATTCTATTCATCACTGTGTTCTTTGAAAAAACACTAGGTTATTTAGGAGATAGTTAAAACCTATCCATTAAATATAAATATCTCACTTCTATGTTTTGAATATCAAAAAGTGGTCATATACAGTTGTGGTCATTAAGTCCTTTGGAGTCTGATAGAACAATCATGATTTTTGGTGAATAGTAACATACCCATATGAATAGTAATATGAATAGTAACATACCCTTATGAATAGTAAATAATATTATTATTTTAATTTATTAAGGTAATAAGATAAAGATATCATAACTAGTTTTTCAATGAGAAATAAAACTAGTTGCACATTAAGATTGTTATTTTTCAAAATAACTAAGATCTTATTTAAAAATTAAATTAATAATATTAAGAAACTTATTTTTGAAAAATTTATTTCACTTTTTAAATCTACACATTGATAAATGGTTAGGGTGAATTTTGGGAATTTTTCTGAAATAGTTGATTTTTTCAGTGAATAGTAAAAAATACAGTTTTTAGTTTCAGTGTGTTAATGAGATAATTGATGATATAATATTGATGTCATAAATCTGGTCAACTTGTGTATAGTTAAATAAGATTTTAGGTTTCCCAAGTGGCTTATACCATGGGCAAATACCATGTGAAAGACCATGGTTTTTCAAAAACCACTCATGAGGTGCCCTTTGAAAATTATTAAAATAATCCATCACATTTTGTATAAATACCAACTCTTCCCTTATTTTAATTCATTCCCAAATCTCAATCAAATATGTTCTGGCCTCCTTACCTCTATATTAGTCCTCCCAAGGTTTCCTATAGCCCCAAAGTTTTCAACCTTCATGTTCTAAGGGTTATTCTAAAAGGTAAGCTAATTATCAATTTCATTATTTTCCTTTCACATTCTCTTTTATATGGTATATCATTCAAGTTTAATTACCATGTTCTTATTTTTCTTCTTATTCTTGATCTACTCTATATTATGATTCATTTTTTTAATGTGTGACCCTTTTACCCTCTCTTGTTAATACTTTCTAAAACCATGTTATGTAGTCGTTAGGCTGCCGAATTTTTGTAAGCGATTTCAAAAATTATTCTTTTATTTTGAGTTGTTTATTTATTCTTTATTCAGATACTCTTACCCAGGAGGAATGAAATCTACAAAATTTCATATATACTATATTTTCTCAGGTTCATGAGAAATTCAACATCATTCTTCTTCTTTTCCCCACTTTTTCAACGGAATTAAAAACATTGTCTGTGATGTGTCAAATTACCGACATCGTGGACGATGTGATTTCAATTTGCAATAATTCAATTAAGTCTGGTTATGAAACCATTTATATGGTTGAACTAGGTTATAATATATGTTTTATTACTCACCCATGGTTCTGGAATTCATTTTCACTCATTGTTCTAATTTATAAGACAAATTGAGGTTGTTATTATCCAAGATCCAATAAAACGATCTAAATAAACATCATTAATTTTTTAACTAATGAATCAAAATCATAGTATATAACTAAATATCAGTATAAGATCATTTATATATCCATAAATTCATTAATAAGATGTATTAACAATTCTGTATTTTTTTCCATGTTCCAAATGAACTTCCATTCATGGAAATAAGTAAACGAACCATGAAAACCATGTAAGAAAATGCTTCAAAACAATATGATTTAATCTCTTAAAACCATCAAACAGACCATTAATTAACTTTATAAGGTTATATAGTATCAATTAAATGTTTATTAGATTCTATAATTATTAATTAATGAATCTAAATTTGATTATTCTGGTCATTAAGAACAATCAAGAACACACTAGAGAAAATGGTAAGGGGTTTGTCATCCCACTTTCATTTCTGTGAGGTTTTCATTATTCGCAAATTATTCCTTATATTTGGTATATGTTTACTTAAATTTGATATATAACAACATGATTCTGTTTATATTCATATTATTCAATGATTCACTTGATGTTCATTATGTTATTGTCATATGATTCGACTGATTAAATTGTTGTAAGGATATTTGTCTCAAATGTCGTTTTCGTTGTGACAATCGTTGTATTGTGCACCTAATAATACGCATGAGGTGTATCTAAATCCCATTTGAGATCACTTTTTATTGTAAATTATATTTATATTAAATATACATAACCTCATGTCATGGATAAGTTTTTTGTCTAAACCATATACCATCTTACAAACAGTGTTTATTTGGAAAGTAATTTTAATTATTGAAATATTGATGAATCTGTATACTCTAATCTTTACGAATATTGAAAAGGATTATTTCTATTGTATTTAATCAATGTATAAAGAATGATTCAGTCATGAAGTGGTGGGTGGGGCCCGCTACAGCCCCTCGATGCATCGATAGGTCTCATGAGACAAAATAGTTGGCAAAAAAAACCTTCGAGTTTGTTTCCAAAAATCAGACGGGTTTCTACCCACAAAACAAAACCATTTTTATGGTATTATTGTTTTATGTAATAGACACATGAAATCCAATTAATAATCATTCTCTTTATTCATTATCAGTTATTATTATTGTCCATCCGGTTTTCACTATGAAAAAATATATGGATGAAGTTTCATTTTCAGTTTATTAAAGGCATTATTTGTTCATTTATTCACTATGCCATAGTGATTATGTCAGATTCACTTATTATTGTACTCATGATTCTGATATTTTTAACACTTACCGAGCCATTGAGCTCACCCCTTTCATTTCCTACCTTCAACATGTGATGAAGATAAGGTCTTCTTTTCAGTTCCTGTGGATGCAGTTTTGAGTTTTTTGTTATGTATTGTATTTTGTAACCTTTTCTAATGTAATTTGTGTTAAAGATATGTATCTAGTTTCTTTTAGACTACTAAAATGATCATTACTTTGGGATTTTCATTCCTTCTAACCATGCCAATATCACAAGTATGCACCTGCTCCAACCTAGAAGGGCCAGGGTGTTACCAAGACAATTATGGCTATCACCCCTAAAAGACATGGTTTTTATTCACTAGAGATTCGATCAATCTATCTTTATAGTCCAATTAAAAATAAGAATATTACCTCTCATTCCATTAGATTTTATCCTTGTAGAAACTAATGTATTCATCACCATAAAACTATAAATCATGTAATTCCTTCCCTATTTTTGAATTTATTAAATACGAAATGGACAAATTAATAAACAACCTTCTAAAATCATCCCACATCATGGAGTTAATTTATTCATTTTCATCTAGTTCTTTAGGGATTTATTCCATTGATTTTATTTTCCTTTTCAAAATTATATGGACAAAATTAATATCCCAAGATAAGTAAAATTGATTGTATAAAATAAATCATCAGTGTTGATAATCATTTTCTATAAAGTAGTATATTATCTTATCTACTAAATGATAGTGTATTATTTCACATATATGATTTGATAAAAAAATCCATCCCACATTGTTCACTTTGAAGATCATCATTACTAAATTATTAAGAATGTTACATATTCATACAAATGATATTTTTTGTTCCATGTACAATAAAATTTTGTAAATGTGAAGGAATATCATTTCATTTCTAATACTATTTATCATTAACATGGTACATTTAGGTTTTATTGATTAATTTTATCGAAGAATATTTTTCTGAGAAATAATAAATATTGTGGGATGTGATATCATACTGGGAAATAATTTATAGTATATCGAAATTAATACATGTTCTATTAAATATATAACACAGTAGGATTATCCTACGTCATAAATGATCATCATCTATTCAAATCATTCATGATTTTTAGTAAAGAAAATGTTAGATAACCCAATTACATTCCCTAGGAGGGTCAAAAATCTGTGCATTAAGGTTACACTCTCCGTGAACCCGTATTATGGATTAGATATTTTCCACTAATTATTTTCAATGTTATTACTTATAAGAGAATATATTCCAAAACTATTTCCACATGTAGTATCTAGGAATTAAATTTTTTTCAAGAAAAAACCACACTTGTTTATTTACCATAAAAATAAATGCTCTCCTATATATAGGATTATCCTAAGGGTTAAAAAAATTAATTTCCCATTCTAGTTACCAATGCCAGGTAACTTATTCTCTTATACGAACTATAATTACCAACACTTTTAATTCATAACTATCTCATCTTACTAGATGAATATTCAAATCATAAAATTAAAATACATTTTAGATTCAATATTTTTTATTTCTCTGGAAACATTGATATATGAACAAATAATTCATAAAATATTTACATCATCTAGAACATAGTTCATCGTAATTAACACCTTGTTAGAAACATCATAATTAAAACTATACATTATACACCATGGATAACAATACATAATAAATTGTGATATCATATTCATAGTTAAATTAATAATTAGAGATATTAATGATCATTTAAACAAAACATTAGCATAATGTGATCGATAAGACAAACATAAACATTGAAAATCACAACCAGATATTATTATATGATAAACATGAGTCAGGGAATAAAGAGTTGGAGTTCATAAGAAATGAATAATAAATGGGTTGTAGAAAATAATCAATGAGAATTCAAAATTTTCATATGATCATTTCATTGAAGTGTATAATATTTTTCGGGAATAATCATAATCATATAATTTTTTTGTGTAGGCAATCCACAATGACATTTTCACGTCTTATGTGGGGGAGAACCACCTTTTTACTAGCTTAATTATTTGGATAACCATTTATTTACATTAATTTTATCTTCTAATATATCTTGTGTAACCTTTAAGATCATTGAACACTAATTTTTATCCAATTCATTGGAGGATCACATAATTCCAGGCCCAGCAATCACATAATAATAAGAACATTCATATACAACCCATAGGATAATAATTCCATCTATTATAACGTGACCCCTAGAAAATAAAATGAGTTTTATTCATATTTCATCATCATAACCATAAAACATAAAAAGAAAAAATAATGATGATATGATTGGTATAAATCAGTTATAATTCCCAAATATCTATATAGTATCTTATAATTGATGATAATTTTCATTAATATATAAATAAAATATTTTTTGAGTAAAAATAATTTCTAATTTTTCCATCAAATATTAAAATATATAATTTTTCTAAAATAGTATGGAAAATATTTTTGTTGAAAATAACATTGGATACATGTAATATATGCTTAAAATATTTGAGTGGTAACCGTTATTCTAAATTCCTTATATATAGTACACATTAAATAATTAATCATTTCATGATTTTAGTAAATAGATAAAAATTATATCTTTAAAAAAACAAAAATAAGATTCCATTAGAAAAAAAATTAAAAAAATATGGGTAAAAATGAATTAAAATAATCAAAGTATAATTTGGAACAAATTAATTTGACAAATATCCTGAAATCAAGGACATAGGATAAAATATCTTTTAAACAGAATAGAAAAATGATGCCAATATCCATTAATATCTTCATTTAGAATATTGAGTACAAAATGTGGGGAAAATGAAAATAAAACATATATATCGGGAAATATATATAGGGATAAAAATTTTATTTAGATTTATCATGAATGTATTATATAATTTCTCTCAATGAAAATTAATGCTTAAACCGTCCTGATTAAAATGATATTGAAAACATAAACCCCAAACATCAAGATCAACATTCTTTGATGATGATCTATGAACATGTATAATATATAAAAATATATTATGATATTATAAAAATATCATGAACATACTTATAATATAATATATGATTCAATTCAATCATTTATACAACCCTTTAAAAACAATTCCTTATTAAAATATTCATTTCTAGGTGGTAGATATTTTGTTTTCATGAGAATTTATATTTGGTGGTTATGATAATTGTATATTGATTGTTTTTATACTAAATTTGTTGTGATACATATGATTTAAATATCACATATATTCATTACATACATTTTTATAATAATACATCAATGTTTGAGAAAGATATATGAATTACATCATTCAATGAGATGGTAGGCTATACGTACACATGAATGTTGTTTTCATTTTTTGATGGATGGAATGAATGACATTCAACTAATAATTCATCTTTAATAAATCAGTAAAATCTCATAAATATATCATTTTGATATTTATTCATCTTACCCATTCTTTTTACCATCTGTGTAAAATGTAAATCAAAAAACATATCAGATCTCTCTTGTGAGGTGGTAGTCAACACATAGGCATGGGTGATATTATCATTTTCCATGAGATGTGAATGTTATAAGGTATATATGATATTATTATTCAAAATTCATAATAATTTCATAATTATTATTTATAATAAATAAATCCATCCTAAGATTCTTCAATGAAATATGGTGATGAAAAATGAATTTTATCTCTATGTAGAGTTGGTTAACCACTCTTACACATGAGAAATACAATCACATTTCATTTGATGGAAAATATGGTGGTTAATATTTATTTATTATCATAATTATATTTTATTATATTTAGGATAACAAATTTATTACGATATGATGAATACCACATATTTAGAGGTGTAACCAGAAGTAATAAATGGAACGAGTATTGGTAAGATGATTACATTTTTTCTAGTGACCACAATTAGGATCATTTTAAAGTTAACCTGGAATGGCCTTTTAAGAAGTCTATAATGGCTAATTAGTTACTATGGGTGGTTATAAGAAACCTTTATAAGTTTTCATTATCCAGAAGGCTCAAATTGGTGTAATGAAAAGAGAAAAGGGTGTCCTTTAACGAATAGGGAAAAAACAAACATTGAAATAAAAGAACAATAAAATATAATCAATTATCTTTCAATGAAAAGTAATATGAATTGAATGAAATTTAATAAAAATATGTGTTTACAAAAAATTATCCGGTGACATTTATATATTTATTTTGTTAATTTTAAAATATATCTTTTGGATTGACATATTCGTTATCAAAATTTAATATTAACCATATTAATGCTTATTTTAATATTATTGAGAATTAATATTACTTATATGGAAAAAATTATAACCCCCAACATTTTATGGAATGTATCTTCTTAAATTAAATATATTCATTCAATGGGTTATGGTTCACACAACAACGAGCTTAAATGAACATCAATATTCTTGTAAATAGTAGTTGAATATTTGGAATATTAATATAAACATTTAGAATAGTAATAAGGAAATTAGAATATAATCCTGACCTATAAATGAATATTTACAATTTAATAATCTTATAAATGGAAATATGATATAATTATATATCTGTTTATACAAGTAAATGTTTTAAAAATAATAAATTAATTTTTTGTATTATTACGAAACTAATATGATTATTTACAAATTCAAAATTAATATAATGATAAAAAAATTACACGTAATGGATTAATAAATTAATATTTTTTATCCTTTGTTTATAAAATTATTTTATGGGACCTTATTCAATTTCAAATATTGTCATAAAATCAATTATATTATTAAAATATGTAATTTTCAGAATGAATGAAAATTTTAATAATTAATAAAAAAATTCATATTTAGATTACCATTTTCAAAAAAAATGAAGTCCTTTTTTTAATTCTACACATTAGAAAATGGTTAGGTTTTTTTTTTGATATTTTTTCTGAAAAAAAAAATTAATAGTGAAATACATCAATTTATATTATAAGAAAAATTCATGAGTTTTTTAGTCATGAATGAGGTACTGATGATGTAAGATCCATTATTTCAAAGTTTCATGAATTAGTTATTATATATAGTCAAAATAATCCACACCATTTATATTCTTGAGCCAAAATAATAAATAAATGAATAAAATAATCTGAAACACAACTCTTCTTCTCTATAAATAGCTTTCATCACCACCTCTTCACCTCAAACCTCCAATGACATGAATCATGTCAAATTTCTACACAATACCTCTGCCAAACCTATTCTACACATTATTTAAATTTTTGGCCTCACCAATAATTCAATTTAAATGCTTGTTCAAGAGGTTCTCAATGAGATGAATGTATAAGGTAAAACTCGCTTTCATTTTTTTAAATTTATTTTAATTTTTTAACTATTCTTATCCTTTTATTACATACTCTACCCGAACTATCATGATAACTATGATATATGTTATATTCATTATTTTTATTATGATAATGGAATATATATTATCAAACCCCTTTTTATCTCCCTTTTATTATAAAATTATATACCTCATCTGTGATGGATCATTTTACCATCATCTTCGACGATGCATTTGCATTTTTCATTACCACATTCAAGGATGGTCATAATCCTAGAAAAATCATTGAATTTTTTTTATAATTTATCATAAATATTATTGGGTTTTCTGTTATCATTAAACTATAATTATAATAATTATTATACCAGAACTTGTTTTTCATGATTTAAAAATGGAAAAATAATCTAAAGTACTGCCATTAATATTTAATATAATGAATCATACTCATATCTGAAAAAATGATATATAAGACCATTTAAACTCCCAAAAGAACATTAATAACAGATAATTTGTATTTCGGATTACTATTCCTATTTAACACAGTATTTCATTGATGTATACAATTCTACCAATCATGAAAAATAAGAAACAAACACTCCAAAATGCAGAAATTGAATTATGTAATTCATCAAAAAGGCCTTATATGAACTTAATAAAATTATAAATAAAAAAACATGTTAAAAATGTTATAAATATAAATATTACTAAATATAAATTCATTTTATAGGATATTAATTGTACATGAAGAACTTTTTCGGAGACACAGTATGTGATTATCCCGTAACATCTATTTTTTATTTCAGGATACTCTTTCTCTCAATTTACCAAAACATACTTCTTAATTACAATTATTTAATACCCCTAAATTATATGTATATGTTCCAAATATATGAACCTAGATAAATTATTATTTCTTTTACGGGAAATACATGTATTTAAAATGATCTCTTTTCAATTGGTCTCGATATGAATGTCCGATTTATGGGAACTCTCCAATTTCATTCTCATAATCAAGTACATATAAAAATATAATTTATGCAATAACTATTTTCCAAAAATAAATATTTTTTATCATGAAAATCCTACTTTTGTCATCTTTGGTTTTATTAAAACAAATCTTCTTTTTCCGTATTTAAATTCTCAATGGTACTCTAGGGTAAAGGCTCGGGCTTTCCTCGCTCAGAGAGTGCTAGGTCTTCTAATCTTGTTCCACGACAGTGGTGACCACTGGGCTGGTACCTCCCCCACCATTAGGAGAGGTACCTTTGGCATACATTGAGAGAACAGTAGCCACATTCTCCCCCCTTTTCCAACCCCAATAAACTCCCAAATTCTCGGAAATATTTTCGTATCCCATGGTTTTGAATATACATGAGGTGTGACATAACCAACTGATTTCAATAATTGTGTTCAACAAGGCTTCTTCCCCCATAACCCGACTTTAATCACCCTATTTTTTTGCGATAGGTCCTTTGGGGGACACAATGGTAGGTTTCTCTTCAACTCTAGGTACTTATAGGATAAGGGAACTATTAGGATTAAAAAAAACAAGAACATCATGATCCATTAACATTGGAAGATGAACTATTTAAATAATTTCCTAGGACTCCCCACTGCAAAAATGGTTCTCAATTTTTTCTCTCAAGATGAAAAATAAATTACCACATGAGGTTCCATTCTCATTTGGTCACAATTTGGGTTAGTCATCTTATCTTTCAGTGACAGTTTCAAAATCATTCAATTGTTATGATTCTTGGAAACCTCGTATGTATGTATTTATGCTCTGATATTCGAACCAACTATATTTTTCATCATATTAACTGCCAGATTTGTGTGAATGTTGATTCCTCAAAAGTTGCTAATGGATTTGTTTGGATTACAGTCGGTGGGGAGATTCGTTGTAATAAGAATTTTGATTCTGAATAGTGGGTTTATTATTTTATAGTAAATGTATTAATCACTCCTCAATATACTATATACAAGGTTCTATATAGTTTGATAAGCATGGTCATGAGGGTTCGAAATGAAATGATAAGACCCCTGTGACCAGTGAGGTCAGACTCTCTAGTGAGGGGATAGCCGGTGTGGAGTCTGTGACTATGGTAGTTCTGATTGATTCCATGGATTAAAATCAATTGAGAAAGGCCATTGATGATCCCCATGTTTTAATGGATGGCTCATTATAGAAATTAGCGGTTGAAAATGGGGCTAAAGGTGAGTACAACCAGAGTATAAGTGTATATAACAATGATGTGGAGTATGAAAGAGTTGACGATGGAGGTCTCAAGGCCCCACTTATTGCCTCATATGCGGAGGTTATGTTCATAGTGATTTGTACCCATGATAGAGGTCCGATGAAGGCTCCTAAAAGTTATTGGGAGGGTAATTATTATAGTTTCAGAGCTATTCCTAGTATCGAGGTTGTTGTTATTGAGTTGGGAAATCATTTTTTTACACTACCTAATGATGGGAGGGTAATAGATTTCGAGCAAGAGTCAACCAGATAGTCCATAGATGGGAATAAGGACCTCAAGTCCAGTGATGATTGTTCTAGTCAGTTTTATATGATGTAGAGGATGGGGTTCAGGTTGAGGGTGATAGACTCTCATGTTTTAGGAGAGGTGATAACTAAAAGAGAATATGGAAATTGATAAAGTACGACTCATTCTTGCCACTTCCTATGGAGACATGATCAATGATGAAATCAAAATACAATCTCATGGTTAGTGATAATCTCCCTTCCTAAAAGAAGTATTTACAATAGAGGAATCTATATATAACTCTTAATCATTCCTTAGAACTAATTATGAGCATAGACGACGTTGTGGTTGAGAAGGATCTAACACATAAACCTAATTAAGAAGAAGCATCCATAATGAGAGGGAATTCATTCAAGATAATTATAAATGAGGAGTAGTATACCTAGATCGACAAACTTGGTATGATTCTAGTTTGCTGGTTCTATAATGGGAAGATCAGTCTCATGGAATACATCCCGCCTTGGAATAAGAAAACATTCAAGTTTGATGACCTTATAATGGATGAACCAGACTTCCAAGTAAACAAAATTTCATTGAAATTATTTATAGAAACTAATTCGGGTAGGCTTAAATTATTCATAAATGGTTCTGTATTTTCATTTTGTGGTTGAACCCTTGGTTACACTCCTTTTCAATAAACGTTTTTTAATAACAAATATGTAATTTTATGTTCTCTTTCAACGATCTTTTAAATGATTTCATTAATCGCAACAAAGATTATTTTTTCAAAAGATATAAAAAAACTACTTTTACATGTTTTCATAGTAGATGGAAATATTATATTATTATATATTCCTAATTTCTCTTTTGAATATGAAATTATTATTTAAATACATTGTTCTATATCCATCATTATGGTATTCCCATTTACCCCTTATTTTTTGTTTGTGGTGTTTGTATATATCCATTTAATTTATGAATGTCATTCTTCATGATTTCATTAAATACCCACATTTCATGTATCATTGATATGGTTATTTTCATAGAACTATATCATTTTTAAATATTTTATTTTATTTGATTATTTTTATTTAATTTAATCTATATATAATAAATTATTTGGACATGAAGTGATGGGTGGGTCCCAGTAAGAGATATCCCCTCGATGTATCGATAGGTCTCTAGAGACAAGAAAGTTTGATAGAACCCCATCAATTTTTTCTGAAATATAGATGGGTTATGACCCAGATAAATAATCTTTGTTGACAGTATAATCTATCATGTGATAGACACATAACAACCAATTAATAATTATTTTATTCTTTCGAAATTTTGTTTTTACATTCCATGATAATTTCACTACGAAAAATATATAGATGCAATTGAATTCTCAATTTCTAGATTTCATTTGTTTTCAGTTCTTTAACCTTCCATTGTAGTTATTCATTATTTACATTTTTTAACTTATTATGGTTTCATATATCATTTACTAAAGATTTTATCTTACCACATTCATTTGTGTTTGTTCCCTAGGTTATGAAGATGAAATATTTGAATAAGTGTTGGTGGAGCATTTTTTTCATTTTTGAATTCTATATTTAATTACATATGTAATAAGTGTACACTATATTTATCTTTTTCATATGAATTCTATACAGATCTGTCCATGGTGATATGATCTTTTGTATCTATTCCATTGAAATAAAAAAACCACTAACATTGGGCTACAAGAGTCATGGTTGTTAAAAACAATTTATAATAATTGGGGAAGGATTGAAATATTCATCCATTTATTATCCTTCAAGTTATCTTTCTATATATTTTTTTATTTTCAAATATTTTATTAGTATATCTTATTACATATAATATTACTATTTTTAATTATAGACACAATTTAATTAATATAAATTTAAGGATAACATGAAATTAATGTAATTAGAATAAAAGCATTTCACACAATCCTAATATAAAAAAGTTTTATAAACATTAATTGAACTCAATAATTGACCAAGATTTTATTAATTTTAAAAGAATTATATATTTTAATTTTTAGTTAGGTTAATAAATATTGATTCAGTGTTTCATAAGAATTTGAGGTAATTATTCAATAACTACGAATTAGAAATATATTAATATTTTATAAACAAATGATTGATTTTTCACATAATTATTTATAATATCATATAGTATCTTCTTATCTTTATATTAAAAATTTAGAGTTATTAATTTAAATATATTAAAAAAAACCATTTATCATTTCCTTAAAAGAATATAAATTATATAATCAATGAATAATTACACCATGTGATCATAATTTAAAAGTTTTGATGTGAATGTCCTTGTTATAATCATCCATAATGATACAAAATAGTGATAAATGAATTTTATAGTTATACATTATTTTTTTAATAATTTTTACTATGTATTCCTTTCTGTGGTATGAAAAATATACCACGGATAAAATTAATATTTATAAAAAACCAATGGAATATTTTTAGGAAATTTTGATATTCAGATTCCAAAAATGGGATATATTTTTCATGATTATTATTCTATAAGTATATTAATTTAATTTTATAATAAATTCACAAAATACAACAAAACTGTATTGTATAAAAATTAATTTTGATGTGTAAAATTTAATTTATAATAATTACATTCCTATAAAAAAAATTATGAATTTAAATACATTTAATTAAAAATTTAAAATATAAATTTAATTTAAATAATGAATCATTTATGATAATATTATTTTAATATGATAAAAACACATTAAAAACATTAAAATAGTTTTTTAGGAGAAGTAATCTCCTAATCATTAAAATGTTTTTTTTCATTTATAGTCAATTAATAAAAAATAAAATAAATTTTTAAATATTGAAAACATACATTTAGTCTATCTTTTATAGCATTATTCATACCCACCAATCCAATTGATATGGAATAATTATCACATTTAATAATAATTCTTTCATAGTGTATTATCATCTATAAAAAATTATTGTTACATTCAAGAAAAATATTGAAGAACAAAAAATTATTTATAGAGAAATATATCATAAAATATATTTATCTTATAGAGATCATTATCATGGAAGGAGGATATGTAAAATTATGGCAACCCAGCTTTAAATAAGATGAGATTTATTCTCAATAGTGACAAATTTATTGATGAATAAATTCCAAAATGTAAAATATTTGAATTACAACATCCTTCATCCCATAGAGGATGAAACATTAACATGAAATCATATACATTGGTTGAATAAATGTATCACAGGTTATATAAATTCAACAAAAAGAATTTCAACTCAAATAATAAATATGAGTTCAAAAAACACATAAAACATATGATTCACTTGAATTGAATTTCATTTCAATAAATAACATGATAAAGTACTCTAAGAAACATGAATAAAATGAATATGATAAAATAAATCCATTAGTTATTAATAACAAAATATCAATGATATTAGAGTTCACAATATGAAATAGTCTTCTGAAACTAAATTTTAAGAAAATATCCCCTTACCTTAATTCTTAATTTTCAATATAGAACTAGAATCTCCAATATTGAAAAATTATATTCATAATAACATATTTTAGATATCTACTTAAATCTATAACAATAATAATAAATTCATTTGTAATTATTATCATTATATATATTAGTTACATATTATTTATATTCAATTTTATGCATGAGTAATATTTATCACTTTTTAACTAGATTTACAATAGTGGTGTTATTCATCAGTATTATCCCATTATTCATCAATACACATTCATTAAAGGTACTGGAGTTTATTATTTATAATAATTTAAAAATATATAATTTTTTTTGTTAATTTGTTTGTTATGATTCTTAAAAGTGAAATTTGTCATGGGTTTGATTCATTTTTTTCAATAAACGAGGGTTTTTATATAATTAATGAGTAGAATATTAATGACATGATTCAAATAAATAAATAAAATAATTATTTACTTTTTTATATCATATTATTTAAAATTATGTTCCCATGTTATCCCCTTTTTTATTTTATATCATTAGTCAAATATTTAGTTAGACCAAACTACAAATGATTATACTATAAATACTGGATGAGTGTGGTTACAAAAGAGGTTAAATTTTGATAAATATTATTACTAAATAATTATAATGTCATGAACTAGATTTAGTACCCATGTATTCTGATAACCAATTCGGTCTTGGCGTATCCCCAAAGGAATTTCTGATCTCTATGGGTTGGTGACTGGAACCTGACATCAAAAAAATGAAAGTTGGAATGATTATTCCACTAACAATGTCGAAGATAAAGAGCCATGTAAATATGGATACAATATAAACTACACTAAGAGAACTATAAAATAAGTTAAATAGGCATAACAGCCCAATGAACTATAGGAAAAATAATAAAATAGGGAAAATAACACATGACCCAAAGGTCACAACACACAATGTCTATGGAACAATAGCTGAAACCACCTATGAGTGGTGTATTACCCATGGTCGAATCATGAATGATATAACATAAAGACATGTGAAGGGCCATGTAGGTTGTGGTATAATAATCATTGTAGGGTCTCACCAATGATTTAAAATCAGAGTCAAATATAAAATTAACCAATAAAATAATTCAATTTAAAAAAATCTTAGTACATGAAATGAATACAAACAAAACAATTCAATCATTACGATTCAAATGATGGAAATAATTTTCAAACAATAGAAATACAACTAAAAAAAGAATCACATTTCAATTGATGGAAAATTTCTAAAAAATGGAACACTCCCATATTGGAATAAATACACACTTTTATATAAAAATATTTTATATAAATCATTAATCATGTAAAATAGTTAAAAATAATTAAATATATTAATTTGGAATATTAAAAAGCGAGAAACACAGTCATATGACTAAAGAGATATGTGATTTCTAGGCTATATGGACTCTATGCTAAAGGTGACAGTTCACTATGTACATAAGTCACATTGAAGACTTTCCAAATAGGACTCATCACTATTGCATATAGGATGTGATGTGCCGCATTTGTTTTCGAATGTTTTGAAGCGAAATATATGGCCAAAAAAACTCACTAACTACTTATTCCTTCCATGTAATATAGTAAAAAATATTGATGGGATATTTATTTCAAGAATACTTAAAATTTAATTTTTCCCAATCTATATTTCAAATATCTCAATATCAATTTAAAAACCATAAAACTAGTTTTTAAATCAAAAAAGTTTTCTTTTACCAAGATAAAACCCTACGGTTTATATCAAAAAATAGTAATCCATTTTCAAAAATCAAAATTTGAAATAAATTTGAAATTCAATTTCAAAATCCAATTTCACAATTATAATGAACAATTTATTTTTTTCATGATTCAATCAATTTTCTGAAAAACACCAAATTTAATGGAATTGGGGTTTTACACAATTTTCAATCAAATAAATTTTCATATTTTAATTCCAAAAGTTAATTCAAAAAAAATTCATCAAATACTAAATTTAAATTAATAAATTTAAATTATATATCATTTTATAAACACATCCCAATTCAAATAATTATTTGGGTTTTTCAATTTCATGCCAAACCCCCCATTTTGAAACCCCAATTCAATGCAAATGGGTTTTTAACAAAATTCAATTGAATTAAATTTATTTAAAATTAATAAATCAAATATAATTCAAAAATGGAAATTAAAATGATAAATTTATGGCTAATAAAAACCAGCCATCATAATGGAACCACCAACCTCAGAATCAATAGATCATGGTTCAACAAAACCTCGAAAGGATTTTCCTATAAAGGATGAAGATAATGGAATTAGGGAAAACAAGAATTAATCCAAGTATTAGATACAAAATAATAATTTTTTAATCCTACAATATCTTAAGGAGATCTAAAATAACCAATTATGAACGGAGGATAGAGAAGATGACAATAAACAATGTGAGAAAACTAAATAAGAGGAGATCGAAAGATGTTCATCCAGCATCAGATTTCATCTTAGAGGTTTACGAGGGGAAAATAATTTCTTTTGTGTGCTATAGTGGAAGAAAAAATCATCTGGGTTGATTATAGGTATGTATGGAAAAAGATGGTTGTTTCGAAATTTTAAAAAAATATTTTAAAATTGATGAAATTCGGTGCACGGTTTCGTTGGAAATGACCCACGGTTTACTCAAATTGTGGGAAAGTAGTGAACCTATTTTATATGGGATTAATTTTTTCTATTAAGAGTGTTGATAGTTTCAAAACCATTCACCTTCCATTTGAAATCCCACTGCAATGGGTTTTATAATTTTCTCTAGCAAGGCACATGGTAGGGGTAAATCATGCACCAACCTTATACTGGTCATGAAACATACAAAATTTTCAGAATTTTCCCCTATGAACTGAAAATGAAACCCAACTAGAGGATGAAAAAAATAATTTCTTAGGGAGACATGAAAAAAATATTTGGATGATACAATCTCCCCATAATAGAATCATTCAAACCCTATAAATCCAATGATGAAGATTTCATGCTAAACGGATGGGGCTGCTTCTCTCTCATATGTGAGACCCTATATCATGTATCATGATAATTAGTACTATGATACCATATCACATGGACCAAAGGTATATTAATTTTATGAATTTCCTTTGTTTCAAAATTAACTCTTGTAACTGTCTATTAAATCTTTGCAAAATCTGGTTCAACATCCAGATCAATCCATTTCAGAATATGAGATGGATCTAATAGATATTAATGTTGCTGATATACATGGAACATGATATTTATCATCATCATTTGTGATGTTGTTGATAAATTTTATGAATCCTAACCTTCACATTCATTAACATTAAATGATCCCACAATTCAAGAATTATGTTTCTCGTGTCTTCCATTCCATCGACGACCCAACTAAGTTGAAAACATCAAGACCACCAGGTAACCATCATATATTTGAAATGGTCTTTGATGAAGATCAGTGTAAGACAAATATCATATATATTATTTCAATATTCTATAAAGAATCAACCGTATATTTTATGTCATATTGTGGACCAAGATTAATCCAAATATGGTATATTAACCAATCACAACCCCACGAAATAGTGATCTACAAGGATGACCACACAATGCCTCTGAATAAGATGTTATTATCATGGACTACAATGTAATGTGATAAAGAAACTCAAATTGACCTAGGTGATCTCCCAATGCCCCACCAAATTCAAGAACAAAAGTGTAAATTTTATACTCAAGAATTATTATATCTCTTTCTCTATAGTGATTTGAATGCGGATGGTAGGCCATATGAAAATGGATGTGAGATCCCAGTTCGTCCAGAATGTGTCTCTAAAAGTGAAAACAAAACTAGGGATCACTATTAGAGACTTTAGTAGAATGAAACCCATGAAAAAGAACAATATTTTTAATATATATATTTCCCAACTCCTAAAAATTGGCATTATCATGAATCGGTATAATGTGTACAAATTTTCCATCATATTGACCACAACACATATCAAATTACTCATAATTTTGGTATGTGGAAACCCTACCACAAAGTCAGTATATATTTCATATTACATCCCAAAAGGGAATAGATGTGGTTGATGTTAATGATGAAGTTTCTTGTTCTCGTCCATCACTAGTTCGCACATATATGAATAAGAAAAAAACTCATCAATGCCCTGTATAAAATCTAGAAAACAAAAATAATGCAAGATTTCATATAACTACTTCATTGTTTTGGGTGCACTTCCCACTCTAAACTGTGGAAATCCCCTATAGCATCATTACATACTGATGTCGGCACCACAAAATTGTCCTGAAGGAAAATAATTCCCTATTTTGAGAACACAAAATCACCAGTGATGTCCCCAAAATAAAGAGTGTATCTAATTATTTGGAACACATAATCATGATGATGTTCTTGATGAATCAATTCAATAAGAATGGATGTTAACTAATAAATGGAAATGTAAACATAATAACCAAAATAATGAACTCCAATATGAAACTGTGGAAAAGATCCATCAACTTCCACTCTTCTAAAGATTATTTAATTTTATGTGTTGGAATTTCAGAATCGTAGAATTCATGAAGACATTACCTTTCAGGGGTATAAAAAATTCAATGATGAATAATTTCTGGTATTTCACCCAATGCCTCTAGTAATGATTCAAATATTTATGAGGTATGATATGAATCATGTTCTTGTGTTCTGAATACATGGTAAACCACTATCTATAGTTTAATGGAAACAACTCTTAAACACATTCAACATATCTTTTTTATCAATTTAATGGGTTAGATAATAGATTTGGTGTGGCATAAGATGACGAGATACAAAAATAATGACATGATCACCATTAATATGAAAACATCCTAATCCCAAACATAATGCATTGCAAAAGACCACATAGCCTTGCCCATCCTCTTGAAATGTCACCAATGGATCTAAATTCAAAATATGTTTCATGTTAACAAAATAATTATAACATTTATAATACTATGAAAACATTACCCCTTTTGGGTTAGATAAGTCACCTGAGATGAAATATTTAAGAAGACCATAACAAACCGAATATAATTTCTATCTAAACCATATAATAATTAAATCAAGATGATATTTCATTGTTGTTCCCATGTCATAATAGCCTTCACACTATCAGAATCAACATACATTCCTTGTTCTGACACCACATGTCCCATGAACATCACTACCCAAATCCAAAAAAACATATTTCGAATGCTTAGAATAATGATAGTGATTTTATAATAAACCCACAAAAATTTTAAGATGATGCATAAGATCTTCCTCACACATAGAGTAAAAAAGGAATTCATCCAGAAATACAACATGAAGGTATCATAATACTCAATGGAAAATCATTTTCATTACTTCCCTCAATGTTTTAGGAACATTGGGCAGAAAAAATGGCATGACAGGTACACAAAATGGCAGTATCCTCCCTAAAAGGTTCTTTCAAAAGTTCTGATTCTATTACCTTCATAAAATGGATACCACATCAAAGGTCAATATTTGAGAATGAGTTTTTCCCTTTTAACTGATCAAATAGATTTTCAATCCATGAAAATTGATATTTTTTCTTTATCAAAGTAGGATTGAGTTTTCAATAATCAACACATAGGTTAAGTGAACAATCAAATTTCAAAGAAAATAGAACTAGTTCCACCCAAGTTGACACACTCAGGCATATGAAGACTTTATCTAAAATATCATCCAAATAGAAATTCAAATATTCCATTAATATTGGTTCCATATGATAAGAATGAATAGAAACTAATTTAAGACCAATAATTAATTAAATATTATTCGAAACCTCCCTATATAAGGGAAAACTATTACTGTCTAAAGAAAACACATCGGTAAACTCGACGATGATGGAGGGAGATCACCACTCAATTTTTATCTATCCAGATCAAATGAAAAATAATGATTACATTCCCCAACTCTAAAAATGAAGTTCCAGATCTTCTAAACAATCAGTCCCATTCTCATCTAATGAGTTGGAAAACACGATCAGGTGTAGTGAATGAATCCCATAGATAATAACAATCATTCAAGTATTTAATGGTATTGAGAAAATATATCCTTAAGATGATGTAATGAGGTTTCATATCGAGAACCAAAAAAATACATGAAAGCTCAACATCTGATAGAGAGATTGCATAAATCAGACTATGGATAATCTTATATATTTTTACCAACGTGTTTAGTAATATCAATTTAACATGATAAGGTATCTATGAGATGACAAAAAATACAAAAAATACAAGTTAAAATAAATTAATGAGATAAAACATTGTTAAATAGAATAGTCACTAATGACAAATCTATTGTACTTGTACCTCCCACAGTGGCTAGACCCATATATTAATTCTCTATAGACACTTATAGTGCGTGTATATGATTATTTTATGATTATTATGGTGTAAAACCTCTTTAACATGTTGAATCTGATTAAACTGCTATGTTTGATGGTTTTTATGATCTCGTACAACTTTGAGGCGTGTAATAATGATGGAAATATCTCTGGAAGTGATCTGAAAATCCACATGATCCATGGTTATTTAGTGCCGTTGTGAAAACCCACATTGAAGCCACTAGTTTTCCCGAATAGTAGAAAAACAAAGAAACCTTCTAATAACTCCAGATGGTCTATAATTACCATATTTTATAGAGACACTCTGAGAATAATGAAGCATAGAATTTCTTAACGAGGATTAAACACTACAACTTATAGAGAAAGAAACTCGATATAACCTTGATATTCCAACCAAGTCCATTTCGAATCTCAAGGCTATATCCAACACATCTTCATAAGAAGGAATTTCAAGCATGAAAACCTGGGAATGAATATTCGGTTAAAGTACTAACATGAGATTTTGAGACTTCATCTTATCATTCGCTAATATATCCAGTGAAAACTGCATGATCTCAGAAAATAGTTTTCATAATCCTTCACGATCATGTCAATATATGTGAGTTTGAAAAAGGTTGTGCTCATTTAAAACATCATTTAATCGGGATATAATTGGGTAGTTAAAGGAACATTGAAGATATTCTATTATAATCCCTCATGTTTCTTAACAATTACCATTAAGTCCAACCATTTATTTCTTATTCCTTCTAGCATGAAGGTGAAACACATCACATTGATTTCGTAGGGCGTGTCTAAAAAACCCATTAAATACTCGATTCTGCTCAACTACACCTTGGAATTTTGAGGATTATTTGGGCCACTGAACATTTATTTATTTTGGAAAAGGAAACATTAGGAAAAAAATTGAGAATATCCCTCTGGGGTTCCACATATTGAGCCTGAATGTGAATGAGAGGTGATTCCAATCCCAAATCCAAGAGAGTGTCCAATATCACCTCAACCATACTCAATTCCATGAGAGGATTCACTCTCTATTGTTTTAAATCATCTTCTTTCTGTATCTGATGCACACGTAATCTTTGTGGCATGATGTGACATAACATCAGCAGTCAACAAGTAATACATATTCTCTATAGAAATATAGAAAAACACTAGAAATTAATCCTAAAAGATAGAAAAAAACATGATTTGGAATAAAATCTATTGAATACAAAATTAGAAAAATGAAATGAAATAATACTCAAGACATCATTCCCTAACCTCCCCAATCAACATAAGGTTCATTATGGTGAGATCTCTCCATGTACTCAATCCAAACTACCTAAAAATCTCAACAAGACATTAAAAATCATACACACTTCAAGGAAAATCGTCAACAAAGATCTATGATACGACATTGTCATGAACCATACCAGGTACTCGGGTATCATGAAAATTTACACATTCCTAACATATCCCGAAGGGGGGTTTTTTATCACCACATGTCAGCGAAATGAACATAGTATAATTAAAAATGAATGCATGAATGATATTTCCACTAAAAATAAAGAAGTAAAAGAGAAAAATCTATGTGAATTCAAATGAAAAAGCATAGAGAGAACAGTATCAGAAGTCAATAATTATTAACCTCCAAAATTACTATATATAATGTTTAAAAATAACAAAAATATCATAATAACTATAATATATAACTCCTCATGTCCACAGATCAACAACTAGAACCACCTATAAGTGGTTCATTACCTGTTCATGATCCTAGAAGGATAAAATAAAAAAACACACAACGGTACAGGTAGGGTGGGAGCTAAATATCCCAGTAGGGCCTCACCAATAAGTCCATAATATATTTAAATATAATATTATCTCATGTATGTTAAATTCACCACAAATATGACTATCATTTGAAAATGTATAAATAAAACAATTCATTATTTATATTTCATTGGAATGGAATACATTTCAAATGAAGGAAATACTTTTGAACCAAAATTTTACTTCAAAATTGATGAAATATTAACAATAAATGGCACTTTAAACAATAGTATTAAAAACAATTTTATATAAAATTAGAATATTTAAATCAAAAGATATGTAACCCAGTTTACAATATTGTAATATACTCATTTGGAATACAATCAACTAAGCATCATTATCTTATTCATAAAGGGGTATGATAGTTTCGTGCTATAGGGAATCCACAGTCATGGTGAAAATAATATATTTACATATTTTCATTTGATTATAGGCCAAGGAGGATTAATAACCATCACCTAAGGGATGTTATGTGCTGTATTTGTTTTTGAATTTTGAAAATTAAAATTTCCAACAAAAATAACACACAAAATTCTGAAGGAATTTATGTTATATCATAAAAGGAAAATTTTGAAAATTAATTTCAAGACACTATAAAATAAAATTAATCTCGTTATCTACTGCAAATTATCATAATTACATTTCAAAATTATTACACATATTCTTAATAAAAACATAGATTTTTTTCTAAGATAAAATACTCAGGTTTCTATCAAAAAAAATTTAAGCCATTTCAACAAATCAAGCTTTTAAATAAATTCACTATTCAATTACATTATCCAAATACACAATTAAATTAATCATTTTTTTTATTTGACATGTTTCAGTCAATTTCACAATAATTCCCTAATTCAATGGATATTGGGTTCTTCACTTTTTCCCATTAAATACAATTCCACATTTATATTAATGAATTTAACAAATTATTTTCATCAAATCCAAAATTTATAGTAAACAATTTAAAATTCAATATCTTCCGAAAACACGCCCCAATTCCACGTAATTTGGGATTTTCCTAGACTCATTTCGAAAAACCCTTTAATAGAACCAATTCAAAGGAATTGGGTTTTTTCAACAATCCAAATGAATTCCATTTGACTAAAATAATTATATTTCATTTTATATAAAAAAACTAAATAATGAAATTTTTTGGTTAATAACAATTGAGAATAATAAGGGAACAACCTACCTAAGAATTAGTGGATCTCAATTCCGAAAACCATATTCGAGATTTTTCCCTAATGATCGTTGATCAATGAATCCTGAAAAACAAAAATCAAACCATGTTTTATAACCATTAGAACCCCTATTATAACCTCCAACAACAAAGAATTATCTATAATACCAAATGTAAATACGGTGAGAGAGAGTTATATAGAGAACATGGTCAGAAGACAAACGTAGAGGAGATCAAAATTCTTTTTTTAAGAATCAGATCACATCCAAGAGGGTTCCGAATAGACATGAATTTCTCTTGGGTACTCCCAAGTAAGAATAAATTGTTTCGGGTCATTACAGGTCCACATGAAATGTAAAATTTGTGTTTCATGATTTTTAGAAGGTTTTTTTTGGATAATGATTTCTAGTGAACGATTTTCTTGGCAATGGCACAATGTTTTGTCAAACTGTTCAGAAGTTGTGTGCTGATATTATTAGGGTTATAAGAACCATTCAACAACCATGAAAAATAGAACATCATTAGGTGGCATTGTTTTCTCTATCAGGTCGCAGGGCCGGGGATAACCTTACGCCAACCATCCACTGTCTCATAAACTTCAAAATATTTCAGAATTTCACCCAACCAATCCCAAACTAAACCCAAACAGAGCATGCATACAAAGAGGGAATTAGGAATATTTGAGAATAGTTGTGATATGTTACATATAATGATATTATTTATTTATTTATTTATTTATTTATTTTAATATATTTTTTATATTATAATGTATCCAAGAAAACCAAAATATAAATTCCTTCACGGAGGCAATATACCACACAAACAAATGGTTGAAATTTTATATTTTTCATACTAGAAAAGGGGAGATGTTGTTAATAGTAATTACAATTATATAAAAAATATAGCATAAAATAAATACATAAATAATAATATTATATTTAAAATAGTATATTTGAATCGTAATGGTAAATAAGAAAAAATATTTGCGAAATCCAAGATCACAATTTGGGAACATCACCCTACACAAAGAGGAATACATTGAAAGATAGTAATTAAGAAATAAATATTCCTATAGAATATTATTGGAGTGAAATATGATTTTATGGGACAAAAAAGGAATGTGATTGAAGAGTAATTTTTTTGGAAGGATTCTTGATGTAATGGTGACATTCCACTGTTATATATTATGAGAATGATATTTTGTAAATATTTTAACCAAATATAAATATATAAAATTATTATTACTCTAAAAAATACCCCAAATTATAAAATAATGGATATTTGATAATGATTGTTTGAGAGAGAGAACAATAACAAAATTTTAGTCATGATTTTAATATTACAGTCCTCCTTACTTCATTGGTAACCCATATATACACATTTCAGACCATTATGGTGATAACTAGTTTATAGATATGTAATTAATTTTTTGTAGCTATAAGGAAAATATGAGTTTTCAAATAATTATAAACTATATATTAAAAATGTATGATATAATTTATAAAATAGAATTTCATTGTGTTGTAATGATTAATTTTAATATTAGAATATGTAATGTATAAAGGACAATTTTTTAGAAAAAGTGTATTCTTAATCCTAATATCTCAACATAGTTTTAAATTATAAAGTACTTCCACGATAAAAAATTTTATGTTATGGGAAAAAATTGGATTAAAATAAATTAGGAAAATATTTTTTCAAAAATAATTTAACTAAAATAATTTTTTTTCATTCATTGAAATTATTACTTATTTTAATAATATTATGCATTTTTGTTCCCTATATCCTGATAGTGTTTTGAAAAAACAATTACACTTTATAAATTAATTTTTTTATGATAAAATTTTTTATACATTTTTATGTTGTACATAAATATTGAAATAGTCATTTGAACTACATTTTTGTAAAAAAAACAGTTTTCACAATTCACATAAAAATCAATTATTTTATAAGAAACAAGAAAAGTAATCATGTGATAATTTTGAAATGATGAATTCAGATGTGAATTCAATTTTTCAAAATTATAATTTTAACTTTTTATACTTTTCGAATAATGTAAATAAACAATTTAATGAAAACAACATTTAATATAAAATGCCATATCTAAAACGGTAACTGTTTTTAATCATAATTTATCAAATTTATAATATATTAATGTATCTTTTTTTATATTGGATTCATTTTTCTTAAAATATAATTTTTAAGAATATTTTATAGCCTGTTTTAGTTTATTATTGACTGGGGAAAAATATATTAAACATAATATTAATTTATAAAATATTTAATATAAAATCCTGGGACATTACATTTTCCCCCATAAAGAAATTTAATCCTCAGAATTTACATTAGAGATGTGTACTTATACTATATATGGGTATGTGTGGGTTATACACCAAATATTGTATAATTTATAAAGGGACACCAACATACTCATGTAGTATATCTCATTACACTTAAAATATGTTTACCATAATAAATATTTTTTCTCTATTAATTATATCAATTCATCCCACATTATTAAGATTCAAAACTCCTATAATATATTTAATATTTTGAGAGAGTTCATAGTTATCCCAGTAGCGATATATGGTAATAGGTTGGCTTCAAATATGATATGTGGTTTTCAAATTTTTTTTATTACAATTGATTCAATTTAGAGATGGAAAATACATTTCTAATATCATAAAAAATTCAACTAATGGATATATAATTTGTCTTTCAAGATGCATATTCCATAACCCTTATCTTGGGTCACAATAAAAATGTATTTTTTTCTAGGGTAATATCCAATATTTGGGGTATTTATTAGATCATTATATAATACATTATGGCTACATTGGTGGATATAACTATATTCTAATTGGAAATTGAAAACTATGGAGTGAATATTTAGTGTAACACTAACCGTTATTTTTATGACATTATTTTAGAAACTAAACTAAAATGGGATTTCTTTTATCCCCCTTGTTTCGGGGGTTTCTATTGTCTTTTATCATTTTATATATATTTTTAGGGAATCATTTTTTATAATACCCACACTCTTGATAACTGAGGAGCAAGAAATTATTCACCACAATTTTAATTATCATATACTTCAGATACACTCTCAAATCGTGATCTTGATGGAAAATCCTTATATAGTTGAAACAATTTCTTATTCCATTAAGATATTCCCTTAAGTCCCAATTACTACATTCTTGACTAAAATGATTTTTAAATGTATTTTTCTATTATATTTTAAATATTCATAATCTCGTATTCTATATCACACTACACGATTTTAGAGACAATTCATGTATCATGAGTATAATAATAAACTCTTCACATCACATCAAATATGTTTAATATTGATGATCACTTATTTATGTGTGAATCTAAATGATTCCTATTTTTTATCTATTTTTTGAGTTTTAAACCATTAAAAATATATTATTATTACTATTATTGTGGTTTTTTTGAAGTTCATGGAAAAATATTTATTAATTCTCTTTATCATGTGTCCATGTTTGAGTAATGGAGAAAGATAAAATTAATTTAAATAACTTATTAGTCAAACTCTATTTGAATTATATTTAATATTTTGTTTCATTATAAAATGATATTTATTATAATGAAATTTAAAAATATTGGGAAGAAAATATGAATAAAAAAATAAGAGATATAAAAATTTTACAATACTATGTCCAAGAATTTTGATATTATTGGGATTCAAAAAAATAAATAAAATAATTTTATGTATGTTTCATCTTGGATGATATAAGGCAATGAAATGTTAACGAGTCATTATTATTTCACCAAGGATATTGTTTTAGATGATCTTTAAGATAATCTAATGGATATTGAAAATCATTATTATGATTTGACTAAAATCATATTTTAATGAGATAGTTTGAAAAATGAATTTTTTTGAATTTTTTTTCCAAATTTGAATTCTAGGTACAATGTTCAATTTATGAAATTTGATGATATATGATTACCTATTTAATCCATTGATTAATATTTTCAAATTTATTATCCATGTAAATATTTATAATTGATATGTTATAATAACACCCAAAAAATATTATTCATAACAATCCAACATCATATATTCATTATAATGTTTTAATAAATCAATACATTTTTTCCCAATAATTTTCTACACATATGGTCATATCTAATTTAGTAGATATGATAATGTCACTTTTTTCTTGATGGACAGTATATATACAATTTATTATTTAATTAAATAGTATGTTATAATATTCTAAAATATGGATAATATATTTCTTTTACGTAATGTATATCTCAATCAATTTTTTACCATACATGACAATTGATCGTTTGTTTTACCTTTTTTATTCCTTACAAATCATTTAAAATTCATTTGATATTATTAACCTATTTCGTGAATCATTATTTAATCTATTTTATTATGGGGTAGTTAATTGTTATGATTTGATCATCACTATCATATCCCAAATTTTCCATATCCTCTTATATTCTATATAAAGGGAAGATTTTTCTTTGATTTTATATATCAATTGTGCTATATTTTACTTCTATATACTTTTTATGTCAAACACTTTCTTCGATAAAGATATGAATTCAGTATACCAATCATTATATCTATATTATATATTTTTAGATATTTTTCTTTATATTTGGTTTTAGTTTTTTTGTTTAAATATAAAATTTGGAATATGTTTTTTTGTTGTTATAGGTTATAAAAATATGATGGAATGTTTTGAGGATCTTTTCCCATTTGATTATATTTTCAAATAATAAAATGATACTTTTTTTAGTATTTTATCATTACATATTATAATAATGAATTATTTAACAACAAAATAATAGTGATTATATCTATATATGATTTTCATATTTCTACATATAATTTCATGTTCCCATTGATTTTTACATGTTTTATAATTTCTATTTAGATAATAATGGCTAGTATTATCATTATAGAACATTAAACTTCAACTCTTAATGTTTGTATATATTTAAAAATTATCCATATGTGTTTTAATGTAATTATAAGTTCTAGAAAATCCAATATTGAGTTTTAAAATGTATTTTCATCGAACTATCAAAGCGGTTCACTCACCAAAAATAAATTATGTTAGGATATTTACCTATAACATTTTTACTATGTCTTTATCATATCATTAGATACTAACCTCATAATTAATTTATTTATATATTAAATGAAATATAAGAAGTGTTTCTAAACATTCATCCTCAACCAGTTTTTCTATGTCAATTATTAAAATATTAGAAATTTTTCTTAAGTCCAATGCAACATTAATATCATATTTTAAGAGATTTCACATTACCTTTTTAGATTTATTGATGAAATAATTTTTAAAATTATAGTGTAATGAAATATTCTATATTATGGAATTCATATATTTATTTATAAATATAATTCAACTGTAGTTAAGGCACCATTATCAATGTGGAAAAATATTTTATGATAACAAGAGGTTCAACTAGAGTTGTTCATGTTATCCAAAATAGTATATGAACTGTAAACTATATATTAACTACTTTTAGTATATGTTTTATGAATTATATGGTTTGAGAGTGTGTTTTTTCAATAGTTAATAGGCCATGATAAACTAGTTTTTATCACATGATCTTATTATTTCAAAAAAATCATACTATTTAATGTTAATTGAATAAATGATGTGAAATTTAAAAACTATTACACAAAGAGGAATATTTTTTTAGTTTTTTAATAGATTAGATGTTGGTCAAATGATAAATTAAATAATAATGATGCCTTTAATGTGAATATTTTAACACTCTGTAATTGATTAACTGAATGACACTTGAGTAGGAGATGCTCTATGATATATGATGTTATTCCCAATATTCCAGAGTCTACTAGTTATCAGAGTGGCCCTAAAATATTTATGGGGAGAGTACTTAATCAATAATATATCCCTAGGTTCATTCCAAATTCTACTAAAATCAGGACCCTTCTGTACTATTCTTATTCAAATAACTATAGAGGAAATTCATGTTCCAAAAGGTCTCCCCTAGTCCAAAATAGAATGTTGTAATCAATAAAAATGATATGGCATAATATAAAACATTTTTATCAGAAAAGACAAATATAACACGTGAACTATCACATAAATACTATAGTGTCAAACTAAACAATACAAATGTGGATAAATAACTAAAATTTATTTTTCCCAGCCTTCTACATATATAAAAAACTCACCATGTTAAATCCTTATAATCAAAAACATAAAAGGCCTATTCCATGTGTCCATATTCGTGTGATATGGTTTTCTAAGAGGAAACATGAAGGATTTTCCATGTAGTTCAAAATCCATTTCAGGTATGTGAAAAGGGTGTGAGTAAAATGACATTTTAGTATTCCCTAATGGTTCAAAAACAGTATTATAATGTGATGAAATAAATGTTCATTAAATATATATAAGTATGAAATTATTTATTGGAAAAAAACACCTGAAAATCATATCCCAAATAAACATACGAGCACACATGTCTGGTCATCATGTGCTAACCAGGACACCATGACACCTAACCTCAGTCGTATCAGCCAATATTGGTAATATGTTTCACGAGGTCATAAATTTTATCCATTTTTTGGCCATTTCTAAGTAATGTACCACATCAATCACTAAGTGATACTATTTTAATTCATATTATTTCATCCACCAATCCCATTAAAATATTGAGACCTCAACTTCTCAAACATGGTTAGTCCAACATCATGTACCAAAACATATATCATAAAAAGAACCCAACCACACATTTTCACTCAAGGATATACTAATATCATATCCTGATTACATCCTTCAAACTCTTGTTAGAGTCCAAAGTCATAGCTCAACTACTAAAATCTCAAATATGGTATGATTATATATCATATCCGAACCACTACCTTACCATTGTTGGTATATTCATATATCCCTACCTTACCACTACATTCTCCCCAAATTTCGGGTCTTCTATCAACATCCTGGTTTTGAAATTTTCACTCCAATATAGAGGAAAATAAAAAATTAAAAACCATCACATAATGAACCATTATACACTTAATTATGGTTAATTCACACTCATCAACCTCAACTAGTCTCACTTTAAATATCATGAATAAAATAATTTATTATAATAACCAAGGGTGGACCATTCACTTATTCCAAAAATAACCACATTGAAAAAACTATAAATTAGAACATCTAACCATATTAATTTTACTCATATCAATAATTTTATCGTCCCTAAAACATCATCATGTGATTGGAAACACTATCCATATCCAAATACTACAGAACATGGTCAATGTAGACTTAACTCATCCAAAACATCACATTCATAGACTAATATTTTCATGAGAAATCCCAACCCTCTTCTAATATAACCATGTATGGTTCCATATAATTCAATCCATTTTAATTATTTATACATTTTAAAGGGGAAACTATATCACTTAAAACAACATCAAGTCACTTTGGAACCAAAAATGAACATTATCGGTCTAGCTCCCTTAGCAACATGCACATCTGTTCAAACATTAAATTATAAAATCCATAGTGTGTCATTTATTTTTATAAAATCATTAATTGGAATTATATAAGTATTAAAACCTTTCTAATCATAATAAATAGTAAAAACATTTATAATCTATTTAAGAAATATCATAAATATGTCATTGGGAATATAGAACAATGTAAATCTCCACTGATTCATTTCCAGGTTCCCTATAAATAACATCTGAGATAAATTTTAAAACTCCTTTGTAAATGTTACAAAAACTATAATTACACAAAGGATGGCATTTTAGAAAATAAAAATGAATATCTTCTTAGAGAACACAACATTTTCACATATATTATTTCTAATCCATCATTTAAGATTATCCAATTTCTTGGGAATTTTACCTTTAACCATTTCCATAAAGAGTCCATTATTCATCCCAAAAAAAATTTAATTTATTACATCTAAAATAGAATCCCATTTTCTGGAAAATAGATTTCAATATACCAAAAACACCTTAGTAGGGCCACATACACTCATTCGACCATGGAAAAAAAATTGTTCTAGTTTTTTAATATATCGTGTCCTTGGTCACTATAAATCCAAAACATTATACCCTTATTTTAGGTAAGTAATATCAAAATTCAAGATAAATTTAATAATAATCATATAGAATGAATAATAACATAAAATTTATAAATGATTATTATACAGAAGAAGGTAATATTCACCTACCTCATTCAAATTTATCACTATTACATGCACCAAAAAATTCCAATAGATCCATCTCTACTCAAATGAAAGATTATTTTCTAGGATGTAATCATTTTTGATTAAATTTTAAATAAAATGATGAAACATTTTTTGATGTCATAAATTAATATGCAACTAATGTTAAACATAATTATGACTACTCAATGTATAAGACAATAGGACAATACATCATTAACTGGAAATTATCTTCCATAAAGAAATATGTCCATATGGGGGGATAATGATATGTAATTTTCACAACCATATTGATGGAATTTTATTAAAATACAATTTATTTTAATTTAAATTATTTTTCATATATTTTTAATATTTTTAAAAATATCATCAAATTAAATTTTTATAATATCATACACAATTATATATAAACTCTTATGCATGTGGGGGCCATGTGTATCATCCATGAAGACCCATATGTATCCCTCTATTCTAAAAAAAATAACGTTATGTTTCACGCATTTATACCATTATGTATTTTATGGTATATCCCTTAGGAGAACATTTTTTCTCAATTTATGATCTCAAACCTATGAGTTCCTAATTATTTTATTGGAAACCATTGTTCGAAAATAACCTTTCAAATTCACATTCATGGAATCATATTCTATAATAACCCTTATATTTTTTATAATAAATCACATTTGAACATTATTTACATTCAATGTAATCCTTATGTATCGTATGATAAATCCCACACTTAGAAAAATATAAATTCCTAAGAATGCTAACCAATAAGATACTAATTTTTTTAAAGTATGTCCTTGTTTATATTTTGGTCAAACTACTTTTTTGTGGATAATGAATTGTTTTTTGGGTGTAAGAGGAGCTTTGTGGGTGTCTTATGGGGATGCAGACATGAATGGAGGGTGAAATAGGTCAAACATTGTATATTAAATGGTTGGTGCATAGTTAATGAAAAATTTGCTACTAGTGCAAGAAACTGTGTTGCACGGGGATCCTTATTGATATCGGATAACACATAGTTACTCCATAGTGTCACTAGCAGTGTGGGTACCTCCAGGAATAGTGTAGCATAACCCCTCAAGGAATGATGATGATTCACAGTTTGTGCACGATTTGGATAACCATGTGGTCAAAAAATGAATCCTTTAAACAGTGGGAATTTCAATTTTCTACCTCTCAAACCTATTTCATTATTCCCTAATTTATTTAACAAATTTTACCAACTGACAACATGGGTAATGATCCAAATCCTAAATTCATTTCAATAGGTGATTCTCCCTCAATTTATAAGCATTTGAATTGTTTTTGGTTGATAATCAATTATCCAGGAAAGTCTAACACTCATTTATGCTCTTTCATCAGGATTAAGGTGCAAAGAATCTCATCTCACCATCTGAACCCTTAAAACCCTCACATTTAAGATAGATTCTATTTTAAGGATTTAAAGGATGTTTGAGTTTGAATAAGGGGATTTTTTTGGTCTTGTAGTCATCCTTGAAAAGGAAGATGGTGGTATTTAATATCTTTCTTTATTAATGATGTTTTACATGAGTATACGGTTGTTAAAATGTGTTATCTTATAGAATTTATTTTTCATACTTATAGAATGAGATTAGGGTCTGGTATTTTTCTATTAAAACATTCATATACCACAATGGGTTCATTGATTATGTGAAAATGAACCAATGGTTTTCAGTGGGGTGTGTAGAACCCATAAAATGGAAAAACACATTGGAAATATTGAGATAGGGATAATATGAGAGTGAAGGAGTTGTAAATTTTATTTGGGGATGTGGGTTGTTCAAAGAGTAAATTTATTTGATTATATGTTATGATTTTGAAGCATCCAAGGGAATTTTGAAAATATTTGTATGATTTTTTTTGGAGTTTTGACCGATTCCTGGTGTTCAATACAGGTGTTGATATTTGAAAGTGATTATTTTTTTTAATGGTGTGGTTGACCTAAAATTATTAAATATATATATATTAATTGACATCAAATGTTTCATTAAAATACTTTTATTTCCATTATGTAACAAAAAAATTGATCTAATTGGATTGTAGTAATTGATCGGATATATGGGTTAGTGTGATAGAAACCATAATAACTATGTTTTCATGTTTACATGGATAGGAAATGAACTAAATGATGTATGTGTATACTATATGGTGTATCCTAGGTGGTTGTCTTTTATGATGTTAAAAAGACTTAAAGGGAATGCAGTGAATGCGTCTAATGACACATTAGTTGGTAATTGGAATGCCTAAAGGGGATAATGAATGTGAATTAATAAATACGATAAATGGATTTAGTCATAGAAAAGGGAAGTGGGTTCATTGGTTATGAATTGAAAAATGGTACTTATGTTAATTGGTTAAGTCTTGTATAAAAATATTTACATGTTAAATGATAATGAATTTTTATTATTATGTGTATTGATTTATTGTGCTTTGTGAAATGGTATATGTATAAATTGGATAAATATGTATGTGAACAATGGTTGTTCATTATGGGGATCCACTTTTGTTCGATACCGATGGGTCGGGTTGGAATAATTATTTCTACCACATTGAAGTGGAGGGAATCCACGGATGCTTGATAACAATGGGTCAGGTTGGACTAATGCTCTAAACCCTACCATTAGAATGCACATGATTTAGAGTCAGATAAGTACTATATGACCCTACTGGTAGAATTAGATTATTACCAAGATAGAGGATCCATGGTATGTGTTATGAAATATAAGGATAAGATGTCAACATGGTGATCTCTATATTCCAACAAATTGTCATGGTGTGGATTTTGTTGTCAGACTGAGGTTGTATACATCTCAAACACATGGACGTGGCTTGAATACAAGACCATGGCACTGGGGTATGATGATAAATTTTTATTAGTGAACATTACATTGGGATTAAAATATTATTAAACAATATGTTTTTGATTGGATCCCTATGTGACTAGAGTTAGTCATTCTGATTGGTTGACCTTATAAAACATTATGAATTAAATTTTTACATTATGTGTTGCTACATGGTGAGATATTTTCTATTAGTTCCCAATTATATTTATTGAATTTATTTACAATAATACAAACTTTTAAATATTGTTTAGTTCTTTAGACATATTTTTTGGTGGTATAATGATTTTTATACACACCATTCTTGGTCTTCAATGGAACTTGGGTACCTAGTTCAATGCTACATGTATTTTAATAATGGTTCATGATAGGGACCTAGTGTACAGTTGGAACATGGGATTCTTGAACTATGTTGGGACTCATGCCCAGTCTCAAAGTCCATTGGACGTTTTTTTTAGTTTATAGTGTTTTAATGTATAATATTAGTGTATTCATCAGACTTTTGTAGTATGAGATCCTTAGTATTTTTTGGCTTCTTCCCATGTTTTTAATTTATTTGTTTTCTATGGTAACTATAATTTTAGATATAATTATGTAATGATGTTACTCTGAAAAGTTTTTATAGCCTCCCCTATGTCCATAATAGAAATGCTCTTTTAGTTGGTAGCCTCTGGCGCACGGGGAGTCACGCCTGAGGTAATTTTTTGAATTGGCTATGGGAAACAAATAATGGCCCCTTGGTTGTGGACATTACATACTTTTATCAAATATGATATTTTATCTTATAATTTGGAGAATTCTATAAAATAAAATAGCATCTTGTAAATTCCTAGTAATTATCTCATTGTTAGGTTCTTACTGCACCTTGTATGAGGGGAAATATTTGTTTTTTGGGTGGTAATTTATGATCAGTTTCATTTTTTATGATTGATTGTAACATCCAACTCAAATGGTGAATTTGGATGGGATTTTCTGTTTTAGAGATGTGTTATCTCTTAGACTGGTATATCAAGAGAGGGTTTGTGTGTTTATTTATCATTCTAGGTACATAAGATTGGGGGTTCATTGGTATGTTTCCTTTTAATCATACATTCATATTCTTATACTGGTTTTTTACTTTTCTCCTGTTAAAGTTTGTATGTTGGTTATTCCATAGAAATTTCTTAAAAATGAAATTTATTGAAATGTGAATTTGAATAATGATTGGATTTTAGAATTGTTGTGTTTAAAAAATGTTATTGATTTTTTATATCATTGGGGTTTAAAAAAAATATTGTTTTGGAATGTGAAACCGTTGGTTTTAATTATTATAAATTATTTCCAAACAGAGATAAATCACGATTCATATAGTAGAGATATTTTAAATAGGTATCCCTAGTGTTGTGATCAGACATTGTGTATGGGTTGTTTGTGCCGAAAGAGTTACCTAGTGTGTGACCTTAGTCCAAGGTTATGAGTTTTTTTGGTAATGTGGAAGTGGTTACTCTTAAGGGTTGTAATTATTAATGGATTTTTAGTACAAACCATGCATCAAAATCATTTGGCCACTTTATTAATGGAACTAATATTTATTTAATTTATTAGGGGGATCCACCAAGTTATGGGTCTTGATGCATAGGTATAGAAGACTGCTGATAACTGGTGTGTAGTCTGTATGATTATGAGCTCTAACAGTGAAATATATCGATTTGTTTGGACATTAGAAAAAACTCTTTTGGAACAATGTTTTATAAAGTGTGTGATCTAACAATTTTCTTCTTAAATATAAAAAATTACCACTTTTTACCTCTGACCATAAATGTATTTAAACCTATTTTTACCCAATATTCATCCACGTTATCCCTCTGGGAACACCTCCACCCCCTCTCATTCCATAAGAATTTTATCCCTTATTCTCGGCCTGATTCAAGAGTCGGAAGATGCATTTTATGCGTACTGGTGATTATAATACTCCACTTTCATCTTTTTCATGTTTCCTTTTTTCATCATTAATGTTATAACTGTGAGAGATAATATTCCGTCATTTTAGATAATTTTCATATTTTTCTATTATATATCATTTTAGGTTAAATCGATGCCATATAATCAATGATTTATTCTTCCATGATACAAGGTAGGTGGTCTGCAGATTCTCTCTCAATGAATTAACCTTTATAATTACTTTCCATTGTACTTCATTTAGTAACATTTGAGTATTTATCTTATAATATAACCATATTAAAAAAATTAATATAATATATCATTAATTCTCTTTAGATTCCACTAGATAAGGATTGTAAAGACTCAAAACATTCCATGTAATTTTTTTAGTTATATAGAATTATAATCAGTCTGTGAAAATTGACGACGCGTGACTCGGAGGCCCGGTGTGCCCAGAATGAATTTCTGAAATTTTTTCTAGTATTTTTAGTAAATGCGCGAGAGGCACTTTGTAACTTTTGAAGCGGTGTTCAGAATTGAAATTCAAGGACACCGTTGAACTCACAGTGCTGATTTTCATTTATGGAGACCTTCACCTCGACCTTAGTAGGTTGAAGTTTGAAGTTCGTTTTCCGGATTTTCTTGGGAGTGTTAAAAGAATATAAATAAAATAAAACAACAACATTAATTTTTTTTCATGAAACCTACATTTTGAATGAAATGGTTGTGGGGACCACCCTAACTGCCATTTAATGTGAGTTAAACATTGGAATTCCCCCAATTAATGTGTCAACATTAATTTAATTATTGTGCCAACATTTATTTAATTAATATGCCAACTTTAATTGAATTAATAATCCTAAATCAATTAATGTTGGCTCCTAACATCATTGTTGGGAATCATTGGAAACGGGAGAGAAAGGGGATAAGATTTAGAGGATCATCCACTAACGAAGAACCACCCCCTATGAAGAACGAAGAACTGACACCTGAGCCCGGATAAGAAGTATGTTGCTGGAGGGACGGACACTGACGTCCCCTTCATCAACTTCATCTTATTCCTCGCGACACCACCAATGAACATCAAGGTAAGGAATGGATTATATTTTTCATTGCGGTATTACATTGATTTATTTCTCTTGAACCTCCTTCTATCAACATGACATGGGGTTGTGGGCTGAAGAGACACGATTTGATCCCTCCGCAATCTTTAATGATGTGCCCTTCACCGGCAGTGGGCAACATACAGGTCGACCGCGATGATAGCAGGAGTGCAATCGTGCTACCGTACGAGGTCACGACATGATGGTCATGGCATAAGAAGGTGGAAGGTGGGACCCATCTGGTAGTGTGAAACTGAGGCGTCGCGCGACCGCGCTACCAGTAGCGAAGGATTCGGCGGCCTGTCAGCCGCGTTCGAAGATGGTGGCACCCAGAAACTGGCAGACCACATGAAGGCAGGGGGACGCTCGTCCACGCCACTGGTGGAGGAGAAGGCCATGGCTCGTAGCATGAGACAATGAATAAAGGCGGCCAGCATCTGGGTGACTATTGCAGGTCACTGGTGCCGACGTGCCACTTGGAGGACGACTGGTCATGTCACGACCTAGCAGGACCACTCTGGTGGGTCCTGCTTGCCAACCAGACACCACACCCAGCCTAACAGTCCATTGGACAGTTCACGATACTGGGGTGGGGGGGGGGGGGCTCCCCTGACTATTGGATAGGGAGAACCCCACCATAGATGGACACCTGAGCACGGGCCGCTCGGATCGGGCCGCACTGTAGGATGTCATGCCGCCACAGGCCGTACTGTAGTGGGATGCAGTGCGGTGGGCTACTCCTGCTGAGTCATGCCTAGCGGGTCGCACTGTAGCAGGTCACGCCCAGTGGGTAGGGCCAGGCCCGCCACGATCTAGGAAAATCGGGCTAGACCTGGACTGGGTCAGGACGGGTCGTGTCAGATGACCAGGTTAGACCGAACCTGGTCCCATCTTGACCCAGATACACCATTATGGCCATATCATGAGACTCAGGCGTCTATCTGATGAACCATCTATGACACTAGAATCCTTGGATCGAGATGGTCCTTTTGGTATACTTCACATGAGTTTTGGTTAAATTTGGAGTATGGCCATGTATGATTGAACCTGAATCCAATCAGGCCCTCCGAATTAATAGGATAATAACATATAGACCGGGTGTCCGATTCTTGCGCCGTCTATTGCGTTGGGTTCTTTATGAAGTGGCTGACCATTGGGATACATCATTTTGGGTCTTTAAGGAAGTTTATGTTTCAACTGATGTCCATAGAAGCAGTACCTCCTGGAATCAATCATGATTAGTGCGAGAACCCTTTTGCTGGGTGTATCGTGAAGGAAGTACATTGATCCTTTATCGGTTAGCACTCAGCGATCTTGTGTGGGTCAAGATCCTATGTGGGTCGATGGTCTGTGATCTAGTGTGGGTCAGCACATACCGATCCTATTTGGGTCAGATCCTGTATGTGTTTGCACTTCGTGATCCTCTGTCGGTCAGTGCATACTGATCCTGTGTGGGTAAGATCATGTGTGGGTCAGCGCACAATGATCCTGTGTGGGTCATCACATACCGATCTTGTGTGGGAGAGTGGTGGTCAGTTACCAATCGACCATTTGTGGGTATGCGTGGGATAGCTACCTATCGATCCTATTTGGGTTAGTGGGGGTTAATTACCTATCAATCATGTGGGGGTTAGAAGCAGTTCTACCTAACAGAATAAGATGACCAAGACTTGTGACTAATCATATGTACATCTGTACTTATTTTATACCTAGTGTGAGCTAAGTTTTCTTTTTCATGGTGTTACTTATGAGGTAATTCTTCCATAATGGTGGTACATGTTTGGTACTTTTACCTTCATGTTGTTAGTTTTGTGGTACTTCTACCTTTTTGGTGTTACCGATGTGGTACTTCTTCGTATTGGTGTTTCCTTTGTGGCATTCTTCCCTCTTTTGTAAGATGAGTATATATTGATAACATAGGTATATGTATGGGAATATATATAAGAATAGTGGATATCTATTGCTCCATACTTTGTGGTTTTTCCTTTGTGGAACTGTAGGAGACCTACAAGGGTCTCAAGGTCCTTACTGAGTATTGTTATACTCACCCCTGAATGGGATACGCCCGCACCTTGATATGTCTTGTGCAGACGATGGACATCGCTTATCGAGGTCAAGGGTACCAAACTGGAGGCTGGTCGGAGGTGTACATTAGATGAGATGATCTGTAGGGATGACCGTTCAAGAGCTTTACCTACCATTCATGTAGGATCCATGGCGGGTGCTCGGAGGAGTTGTTTCCGGTTATACTTATAATTTCATGTTTGGCTAGTATTATATCCCCTTTACTTTCTGTACACACCCTATTTACTATAAAATTTACTTTGTTCTTGTATCTTGATGTTTTCTTGGTTTTGTGAGTTTACATGTTATAAAGTAATTGTGTTCCCGGTTTTAGGGATATGTCTTTTTAGTGATAGTCGCTATCCCCTGGCCTATGGAAGTCTAGCTTGGGGTAGTAACAGCATGGGCCCCGAGGGATGGGTTGTGACCAAATTGTATTAGAGGATTTTGGTTCTACCGATGAACAAAGACTCAGATATTTTTTCTGTGGTTATAATGTCAAGTCTAATGAGTGTGGTTTTCAATTTGGGGAATGCAGTTTTGGTGTTACTGCCGACGTATCTATACACCAGGACCATGATTTCTGATTTCCGAAACAGTGAATGGAAAAACTGATTGCATGTGTGTTTTTGAAAAGTTTTCATTGTTATCTCTTGGAGTTATATTACCATGCATAACTTATTAATCAGGCCACACTTGTTTCTTCTAGTGGTGATGCACATCTGTACCACTTATCTCTAGACGTCGCCAAAGGAATCTCTAGGTGCATCGTGGAAAATAATTTTCTTGCATTTTCCCCCATATATAACCTTGATCCAATGGGTCAGGATATCTCTCAGACATGAGATTGTTCATGGAGGAAGGAGTTCATTCGGCCTTTAGAGAATTCTCCAGAATTTTTGTGCACAACGATTAAGGAAAATTGTTGGGGTGGTGAGGATATTTATAATTAGGTTTGAGGTTATAGTTTTATGACAATAAATAAACGCATTATGCGTTTTATTTTCTTATTTATTTATTATTGAAAACCCCCATGTAAAATCATTAATTCATTAAAATGCACCCACACTGATTATAATAAATATGATTTAATAAAATGAGACTATTTCCAAATAATCCCGACTTGAAAAACTACATATCATGTAGTAATTAATACACAGTGTGTACTCATTTTTCATTTCCTTCCCAAAAATTAATACTACACGGAGGGTATATTCAATGTACACGGCGTGTATATCTTGTTTTCAATTTATTCGTCCTCCAACATTAAAATGATTTAGGCTTCCTTGACTAATTATTAAACCACATACGGGAATAATATTTATTATTATTTAGATACATGGATACACATAGTTTGTGTGACTTTGTAGGCCACATTCTCGTTGGCATTAGGCGGGCATGCCTAAAGTCCAAGATTACTATCTAGCAACGGGTCAGGGCACCCAAGAGAAAGAAGCTAGCACTACATTGACCTGTCACCTCATATGAACACTAACTGTTTAATTTAATCCCATTGTCTTAATATCTCATCAAGCAGGGTTCATGGATGTGTCATAAACCCAAATGTTTGATCCTTCATTCTTTGACTTCTAGAAATAAACTCGTCGTGACACCATGGACATAGAATTTGGGTGACGGTTCTATTTCAATCAAAGGGATCGAGATATCTACTTCCATAAATATGGAAGGGAAAATATTTCCGTGAATTATCCATTATTAACATGTCATTCCTGATGGACCCAGCATACCCTACTTCCCACCAACTGTCTTCATATTGGTTATCGTCAGAAATTCTAAGTGCATGAGTCACAACATGTGTTAATGATAATCTTCCAGTCTATGGACCATTAAACACGCATGTAGATAGCAATGTCTGATTACACCAAGACATGAGGAATTACTACTAGTGGGTATGTACTCATAATCTCCCATTATGGCAATTACTAAGTGTGAACACCATGAGAGAGAGTCTCATCATCTTACAAGTAATCGCACATGAAGGTTTGTATACTATGTGTCCAATCATAGCATGTCATCCAACAGTAGAACATTATTTAGTAATATTGTTATAGCATTTCAAGGTTCTCATCATAGAGGGGATCTTCCATGAAATTATTAATGCTACAAATATTCTAGGACCTTATTATATTATATTCATGAAGAACAATGAACAATATATAATATGTGTAAATTCATGTAATCAATGTATAAATAGTTGGTTCTCAGGACACCAACTCTAAAAAACTCCCACATGGATTAGAGACAACTCCCTACGACTTTTAGTCTTCTAGACCTCACATGATGATCATGTTTCTGCTAAGTCAAAACTTTAGTTATGGAGACCACCACATTGTCTTCTGTGGAAATATTTCTCACTACAACTTCACCTCTCTAAGAAAAATCCCTCAAGAGATGATACATCTAATTTATGTGCTTGTTCTGTTGATGTGACCTTGGAAATTTTGCAAGTTCCACCCCTACAGTAATATCATAATAGAGTGTGATAGGATCATTACAACCATGTACTATATATAGCTCTTGGACGATGCATAACATCCAAACTGCTTCTTTAGATGGCTCAAAATCTACAATATACTCAGACTCTGCTGTAGAATATGCGACCACACCATGCTTTGTGGTCTTCTAGCTCACTACACCTCCATTAAAACTGAATATGTATCCATTTTGCGAATTCATGTCATCTTGATCAGTCTGGGAACTGGCATCCACAAGTCCTCTGATGACCAGTTCCTCATTTCCTCCAAAAAATAGGAACATATACTTTTTACATCTCAGATACTTAAGGATAGTCTTGATTTCCATCCAATGGAGGTCTCCTGGATCATCTTCATATTTTCCTACCTCACTAAATGTGTAAGAAACATCTATCCTTATACATACCATAGCATACATGACTGACCCAATCATAGATGGGATGTGGATTTTGGCCATTTTCATTCTTTCCTCATGTGTCTGAGGACACATTTTCTTGGAACGATGAATTGCATATGACACTGGAAACAATCCCCTCTTGGACAGTTCCATACTAAATATCTGTAGTATCTTTTCAATGTATGTACTTGAACTCAGGCCCAGCATTCCCTTGGATCTATCATGATAGATCTTTCTCCCAAGAATATATGATGCATCACCCATGTATTTCCTAGAGAATCATTTATCCAACTATTCCTTAACTGACTATAAGAAAAGTACTTCATTTCCAATTAGTAATATTTCATACACATATACTATTATAGAAACAACTACACTTCCTCTAAACCTTTGTTGACAAAAGGCTCACATTCGTTCATTAGAAATCCAATTTCCATTATGACTTAATAAAAACGAATGATCCATGACCATGATGTTTACTTTAATCCATAAATAGTTGTTTGCAAATTTCATACCTTGTTGGCATCCTTTGGAGTCACAAACCATTCAGGTTTTTTCATGTTGAAATCTTCACTGAGGTTCCTGTTAAGGATTGCTGTTTTGGCATCCATTTGAAAATTTTCAAATTCATGGTATGTGGAAATGTCCAATAGGATTATGATGGATTTCAGCATCGCAACAGGTTAAAAGGTTTCATCATAGTCAATTCCATGATGATGTCTAAAACCTTTTTCAACTAGTCATGGCTTATAGGTGCTGACTTGTCCCTCCATGTCCACTTTCTTCTTGAATACCAATTTATTACCAATAGGATTTACATCAACTATAAGATCTACCAAAATCTAGGCTTGGTTTTGTTACATGGATTTCATTTCAGAATTCATGGATTCTTTCCACCTAGGAACGTCTATGCCTTCATTTTTTTCATGATGGTAAGAGTATCATCATTGAAAACCAATAATGAGTCACTATCCTCAGTGATAAGAAAAACCATATCGTTCTAGTTCTCTCACCTCGCTCATACTCCTACGCAGTTCCTGTGTCTCTGGAATAGATTGTTCTTCCACGGGGCTCTATGGAATCTATTCTTTTACTAACTCTTCTATATCTTGAGCCTCGACTTCATCGAAGTCTATCTCGCTCCCACAATCTCATTTGGAGATGGTATCCCACTCAATTAATATGCAGTGTCTTGCCACTCTAACCTTTTTATCTGATGGGTTGTATAGGTAATATCCCATTAATTCCTTGGGATATCCAATAAAGGCACACTTCATGCCTTGGGGTGCACGTTTGTTACCTGAAGAGGCCTTAACAAATTCTTCACTACCCCACACATGTAAATCTGATAACATGGTTTTGCATCCACTCTATAACACATATGGAATACCATTTATCAATTTAGTTGGTACTTGGTTTAGTATGTGTGTTGCTTTTTGTAATGAATATCCCCAAAAGGATAGTAGACGACTCCCATGACTCATCACAGATCTCACCATGTCCAACATGGTACGGTTCTTCCTTTCACTTACACTATTACACTAAGGAATGTATTGACAAGTTAGTTAAGATAGAATCCCAAACTCCTGTAATAAATCAATGAAGTCCCGATTAAGATATTTTTCTCCTCTGTCTGAGTGGTGTTTCATCATATTCATACCAAGCTGGTTCTCAACATCATTCTTGTATTCGTTGAACCATTCAAAATAATATGACTTCTACCTCATTAAATAAATATATACATATCTACTAAAATCATTAGTAAAAGTTATAAAGTACAAGAACCCACGCCTTAATTCAATTGGAAATGGTCCACACAAATCTATCTGAACTAATTCTAAAAGCCCGTTATCCAATTCTCCTTTCTCCCTAAATGGGGATTTCGTAATTTTTCCGTGGAGACACGAATGACATACAACACTTGGTTTTAGTTAGAAAGAATCAAAATACCCATCTTGATGTCATTTTTCCAAATTTTCATCATTGACATGTCCTTGCCGGTGAAGCCAAAGTTGGGTGTGGTATTAGTCATGTGAATTAAATTTTTCATCTATTTCCATTATTTGATTTTTGTAGTATAACACATAAAGGTCGTTATATAAATGTGCACTACCAATAAAAATTCTATCTTTATAAATGTAGCAACATAAATTTCCAAAAATGAAGATGAATCCATCAGTATCTAATATGGATACTGAAATAATTTTTGGGTTATAGAGGGTACATAATGACACCCTTTTAATACCAAGAACATTCCAATATGAAATGTGAGATTGTAGTCTCCAACAGCTATATCAGTGAGTCTGGATCTGTTGGCTTCTCACATATCCACCTCACCTTGGTCAATCTTTCTGAATCTAATTTCATCCTGTATTTTACATTTGATAACAAACGCACCTGAATCTACCCCTTGCTTCCTTAGTTGGGTGCAGTTTTACTTTAGGTGGCCCTTATTGCAACATAAAAAACAAGAATCCTCCTGTTATATTGCTTCCCCTACGAACATCGTTTTCTTGGAAGGCCTTAAAGATGCTTTTTGCTTAGTTCTCTTAACCTTACCTTTCCATTTATTCACCATAAGGATAGAAGGATTTTTATGCTCCGTATCATTGTCCAGTTGGAAAATGAGGATATGAATATCATATAGAGACCTCTCAATGTAGTTAATTTTGAAATTTAGAACAAATTTTAACAAACCTCTGGGTATGTTATTCAAGAATGATATCATTACCCATTTTATAGGGGAGTTTAAACCCTAGAACCTCTAATCGCTCAATATAGCCAATGATCTTGACTACATGAGGCCCAGATTGGGAGCCCTCTCCATTCTTACTCTGAAATGGAGCCTTGGAGATCTCAAACCTTTCATGTCTAGGTCTCTTCTAGTATAGACCATGAAGGTGCTCAATTATGCTATAAGCATCCATGTCTTCACGAGACATCATTATCTCACTAGACATTGATGACAACATCAAACATTGAACGTCGCGTGCATCGTTCAAATTTTGATTACAGATAACGAAATATTCATCACTCACCCCTTGGGAATGCGAATTAGGAAGTGAGGACTCCAGCATGTAAAACATTCATTCATGGCATAGGATAACCCGAAGGCGCCTAAACCATTCTTGAATGTTACTACCAGTGAAGATATTGCCTTTATCCAGAATTGATCACAGAGAAAATGTGGTTGATGAGTTTGTCATATTTATTCTACAAATTAAAAGGGCATATTTTTTATTGCCTTTAAATGACACATTATGAAAAATAAAAATGAATTCATTAATTCTCCCATTATTTTATCATGTCCCAATGGCCCCCAAAATTGAACATGGAGTGCCTAGTTTCTATGAAATTATAGTGGCAAAGATCCATATTCCCTTTCTCTTAACCCCAACAAGGGTTGGTAAAGCTATATAAAGGTATTTAGGTAGGTGGGACTTTGCCAACTATGTGCTTACAGTTCCTTGATTTTTTGAGTGGACTACCCAATCCAGAAATCCTGACTTGTATTTCCTCAACACTTGCCTCCATTTTACAACAAGTCTAGAAAGGTCTACTCCTATTGATGTAAACTTTCTATGTCACCCCTAATCTTTCATAAGATCTTCCTTTGTAAAAGAATGTCTCCCACCAAGTGTTTTCCAAACAAATATTTTTATTGAGTCTTTCTCTTAATCAAGTAATAGAAAGATTCGTCTAACTTAATATGTTATTTGTGATATTTCAATCTAGTATGCAAATTTTCACATTATCACAGGCTAGTTAATATTATGTGACGCTTACGTAAGTGATTAACCATGTTCTGATAATGATTACTCATAGTCTAGTTTTTAATTTATTCCATATTTTCATGCTTGTTTATTTCAAAAACTATGTGAACGCGACACCACGTACATAATAAATATACCATGAAATTATAGAGAAATAAAATAATATGGCATGATCATGAGCTTCTATTGGCTAGCTCATATAGTGTCTTTGATAAGCTAACACTGGCCTAGGGAAAAACCCCTTGAACCTGATGGTTTATGTTTTTATGCTCCCACATGTCCACCTTTGTATCTTTTTGGGTTGGTTTCCCCTTAGCATCATATTTTGAACCGTCTCCTCTGGCTTAGCAGATCCTCCATCACATGGGGTTTACAATAAAAAATCCATGCGAACGCATACCCTACATTTTATTGGAATAAGGCTCACTGGCCAACAAATTTAAATTAAATAAATTTAAATGAAACCATACACACACAAAAGGTCTCTATTCTAGCTCATGACCATCCATAGCTTGAAATTACATTTACACATATTTAGTATTCAAATACTTTTAATCATTATTTTACTCAAGATTAGTCGCACTTGAATTAAATTAATTATTATCTTAAAATTAATCAATTCTTTATCTTAAATATCTTTATAAATTTCCTTGAGATTTTTCAAATCCATATTCCTTGTACAAGACATTTTACTTTGGAGGAAACCCGGTAAAATTCCATTTCTAAAAAGTACACGGATTGTAGTTATATTACACAATGTGTATTTGTTTTCACCCTTTCTCCAAAGTATACGCCGGGGGCTTTGGCATGTTTTCTATACTTTGGAATTTTTGGAATACACGACATGTAGATTAATCTAACACGACATGTACTTCCTTGTTACCTGGTTACCAGCCTGGAAATCTCGTGTACAAGGTTACATGGCTTCTCTTTGTACACGGATTCACCTGGCCCAGATTGGACTACACAACATGTTGATTCAACATACATGTCGTGTATTTCAGTTTCCACACACTATTCAGTTCTGGTCAACATGTTGTATTAAAAAACATAGGTATGCTCAATTCACACGTAGTGGTTTAGTGTAACAGTACCAGTTCGGTGAACCTATGTACACGGAATGTAGATTTCACTACACACAACATATTCCTGTGTTGTACAGACAAAATGAGCGGCTCCTCCAGATGTGTTCCTTGTTTTTATTTTAATCAAAATTAAAATTAAAAGGTCACATCATTGATGTGAGTCGATAAATGAAGGAGGAAGAGTAGATATCATTTATTTGGTTTTATATAATGATTTATCTTGAATTGAATCCAATATAAATTCATTAATTATCAACGAAAAATAAATAACTATAATCAATGTTTTGACCCCTCTAATACCACTTGTAGGTCCCATGTGCAGCAGAAACCAGTGGGTGGATGTTCCCACTTGACATCTTGTCATTAGCAATGATCAATATGGGATTAATACGATCTTAAATGCTAGACTCCCAAGATCAAATCACAAAAATAGACAAATAAGAAGAATATTGTCAGAACCACAAAGGAGGATCATCACAAGTTGATTATAATTAATTCAATTAATTGACAAGAAGTACCTTTTATGGTATTTTTTATTCGTTGATATTTTTGATCATATTCCGATGTGATTCGTCACTGCATTGTAGAAGCCAAGTGTAGACTTCATCTAGTGCTGATCCACACATGCACCACGTATCTCTGGACATCGCCAAAGGAATGTCTTGTGCTAGTGTAGATAAGCCTTTCCATGGGTTTGACACCTTAGAACGCCATGATCAGATGCTGGAGGATCTCTCTAGGTTTTGAGAGTGTTCTTGGTGGAAGGAGTTCTTTCGGCCTTGATAGAATTCTCCAGAATTGTTGTGCACAACAATTAAGGACAAATTTTGGGGTTGTGATGATATTTATAATCAGGTTTGAGGTTATATAGTTATGAAAATAAATAAACACGTTACACATTTTATTTATTTCAATAACTCTTATTGAAAACCACCATGTCGAATCATTAATTCCTTGACATGTGCACAGACATATTATAATAAATATAATTTAATAAAATGATATTATTTCCTCAAAATTCTGACAGTAAATAATACACGGCATGTAATCATTAATACACGGTGTGTACTCATATTTCATTTCATTTCCCAAAATTAAACTTACATGGCGTGTATATTCAATGTACATGACATGTATATCTTGATTTCATTTTATTCTTCCTCCAACATTAATATGATTTAATATTACTTGAATAATTATTAAACCACATACGTGAATAATATTTATTCTTCTTGTGATACTTGGATACACATAGTGTGTGGCCATCTAGGCCTTTTTCTCATTGGAATTAGGCGTGTTTTCCTAAATTCCAAGATTAATATCTAGCAACAGGTCAAGGCACCCAAGAGAATGAAGATGATGATGCATTGACATGTCCCCTCATACGAATGCTTACTGTGTAATTTAATCCCATTTTCTCAATATCTCTTCAATCAGGTTTCATGGTAGTGTCATAAACATATATTCTTGATCCATCATTCTTTGACTTCCAAAAATAAAATCGACGTGACACCATGTCCATGGAATTTGGGTGACTGTTCTATTTCAATTACAGTGCTCAAGATATCTACTTCCATTAATATATAAAGGAAAAATCCTTCCTCGACTTATCCATTAACAAAATGCCATTCGTGACACCCCCAACGTACCCTACTTCCCGCCAACTGTATTCATGAAGGTTTTTATCATCAAATCTAATTGAGCAAGTTATAACTTGATTTAATGATAATAATCTAGTCTAAGGACCATTACACACACTCGTAGATAGCAATTTCCAATGACACAAAGCCATGAGAAATTACTACTGGTGGGTCTATTCAAATATTCACCCATTTTGGAGATTACCATGTGCGAACACTATGAGGGAGAGTCTTGTCTTCTTACGAGTACTCACATATGACCGTCTATATACTATGTGTCCTATAATAGTATTTCATCAAAATGTAGAACTTTATTTAAGAATATTGTTATTGTATGTAAAGGTTCACATCATAGTGGGGATATTCCATAACCTTATTAATGCAAAAAAATATACCATGACGTTAATATATTATAGTCATTCAGAGCAATGAACAATATATGATAAGTGTACATACATGTAATCAATGTATAAACAGTTGGTTCTTTGGACACCAACTATAAAAGTTTTTTGGGAAATCCATATGTCCGCTCTAGTGGTACATCATGGAGTGGAGAAAATGTACCAGGGCCATCGGCATTAGCACTGGTGGCTGGGAATGAAGAAAGAAAAGGAATAGTTTTATCATGGTGCCTCACTTTTTAGGAATTGAAGGTAGAGAACCAGGTTCCACCTAGCTTTGTTCAGCCATTAGAGGTGCCAGAGTTGAAGTGGGATGGAATTTCCATGGACATAATGAATGGACATCCAAACATGACCAGGGGTCATGATTCTATCTAGTTGATCATTGACTGACTCACCATATCGGCCCACATCCTACCTATCAGAGTACAGGGAATAATAGAGATATTGGGACTCATCTACTTGCATGAGATTGTACAGATTCATGGAGTTCCATCTATGATTATCTCTGATCACGATGCATGTTTCACTTCCCTATTATTGATGGGGTTACATGAAGCGTTCCGGACACTGCTTCTGTTTAGCACCGCCTTCCATCCTTAAATGGATGGCCAAACATAGTGTACCATTTAGACTCTTGAGTACATGCTGCATGCTTGCGTCCTAGATTGATACCATAGCTGGGAGGAACACTTTCCATTACTGGAGTTTGCATACAACAACAACTATCACTCCACTATCGGAATGACACCATTCGAGGCGTTGTATGGATGACCTTGCAGATCTCTTATGTGATGGACCGACCCAGAGAGTCAGCACTCATGAGACCAGAGATGGTCTGGGCTACAATGGAAATGGTGCAGATAATCCAGGAGTAGATGAAGACTACACAGAGTAGGCATATGTCATTTGCTGACAGGAGATGGAGAATACTGGAGTTTGAGGATGGTGACCATGTCTTTCTACGGGTCTCACCTCAATGAGGTTTGAGGAAATTTTTTTGGGGAGACAAGTTATCTTAGAGGATCATCGGACCCTTTCAGGTCCTCAGTAGAATTGGTGAGGTGGCATACCACTTAGCGCTTCCACCTAAGTTGCACCAGGTGCCTGATATTTTCCACGAATCCCAGTTAAGGATATACATGCATGATCATTCACACATCATTGACTGGGGTGAGTAGGACATCGATGACAGCGCACTATTTTCAGAGGATCCAATGGAGATTGAGAATTGATCAGTGATAGTAATTTCTAGACGATCGTTACCTATAGTGTGAGTATGTTGGCATAACATGAAACTTCATAAGAGAAGATAGTAGGGGGAGGGTATGATTCATTTTCTCGGATGCAATGCCCTGATGTGGGGAGAATGAAAAGACACAAAGTATGGAATGTTTTATAATTTTCATCATGGTTTTAAGATGATTTACTTCTCTTGAACTGCCTTCTACCAACTTATCATGGATGGTTTGGGCTGAAAAACACAACATGATCCCTCCGCAATCCTTAATGATGTGTCCTTCATGGGCGGTGGGCGGCATACCGGCCAGCAGCGATGATGACAGCTTCTCAACCACACCACCGAAGGAGGTCGCGGCACGACAGTCGCAATAGAGGAAGGAGGCGGCCATCACCCTGCCGACCACGTGGAACCGTGGCAGCGCACGACCGTGCCGCCAATTGTGAGGGAGACCACAGATCATCATATGTTGTCGAAGATTGTGGTGGCATACAACCGTCCAACCACATGAAGGAGGGGCAGCTCACGCCTGCACTACCGATGAAAGGGGAGGTTTTGGCCTGTAGGCCGCGGCGCCCCGAAACCAACGAGCTGCCAGAGGTCAGCGGCGCTGACGTGCCGTTGGGGGGAGGTCCATCTAAGAATATGGTACTCCACATCACGACATAGTGGGACCGCTCCGATGGGTCCTGCATGCCAACCCGGCTTCACACTGAGTCGAACTGTCCATTGGACCATTCAGGAGACTGGGGTGGCTCCCCCTGGGTGTCGGCTAGGCAGACCCCGCCACGGAGGGCCACCCAACTGTGGCTCACTCTGAGCGAGCCGCACCACAGCGGGTCATGCCGCTGTGGGCCGCGACACAGTGGGCCACGCCCAGCATGTTGGGTCAGCCCCCCCATTGCGGGTCAGTCCGGACCATGGCCCAGTGATATGGGCCGCTGTGGCCCAGGAAAATTAGGCCGAACCCTGACCGGATCAGGTCAGGTGGGGTCAGACGTTTAGTTCAGACCGGACATGGTCCCATTTGGTATTAGATACGCCTTGGTGGCCATATCAAGAGAATCGAACTTCTGTTTGACGAACCGTCTACAACACCAAAATTTGTGGACAGAGATGATCCTTTTGGGATACTCCGCATGAATTTAAGATAAATTTAGAGTATGGATGGGTTGGTTAAAACCTTAATCCAACCTAGCCCTCATAACTAAAAGGTTAATAACATACAAACTGGGAATCCGATTGACACGTCGTCTGTTGCGTTGGGTTCTTTATGACTTGGAGAACCTTTGGAATACTTCTTCCTGAGACTACATTGAAATTGATGTATCGACCAATGGATTTAGTAGTAGAGCCTCCTATAATCAATCATGGTTAGTGCATGAACCTAGTGGCTAGCTGTAACATAAAGGAAGAACATCGATCCTGTATGGGTCAACACTCTGCGATCCAGTGTGGGTCGGTGCATACCGATCTTGTGTTGGTCAGATCCTGTGTGGGTCAGTGCTCAACGATCTTGTGTCGGTCGGTGCTTAAAGATCCAATGTGGGTCATATCCTTTGTGGGTTAGCACTCAGCGATTTACTATGGGTTAGCCCAATCCGATCTTGTGTGGGTCAGATCCTGTGTGGGTTAGCGCTTAGTGATCCTCTGCGGGTCAATGCATACCGATCTTGTATAGGTATGTGGGGGTTAGTTACCTATCAATCGTGTGTGGTTCAGTTGGGGTTAATTACCAACTGATCCTATGTGGGTGAGCTGCTGTTAGTTACCTATTTATCTTGTGTGGGTTAAAAGTAGTTCTTCCTAATAGAATAATATGATCTAGACATGCGAATAATCATTTTTTACTTCTGTACATAAGTTATACATGGTGTAAGATGAGTTTTATACCTTTTTGGAATCACCTGTAAGGTAATTCTACCTTCATGGTGTTACCTATGTGGTACATCTACCTTCTTTGTGTTGCCTGTGTGGTACTTCTACCTTCGTGGTGCTGCCTATATGGTACTTCTACATTCATTGTGTTTCCATTTTGGTATTCTTCCCTCTTTTGTGAGATGAATATATCTCGATAACTTAGGTATATGTATGAGAATATACCAAAGTAGTTTTGATGTCTATTACTTCGTTCTTTGTGGTATTTCTGTTGTGGAAATCAGGGAGACCTATGAGGGTCTCAGGGTCCTTACTATGTATCATTATTCTCACCCCTGCACATGATATGCCTGCACCTTGGTATTTCTTGTGTAGATGACAGACAACGCTAATTGAGGTCGAGGGTACCAGACTAGAGTTTGATGGAAGGTGTACATTAGACCATACGTGTAACATCCCAGGTAAATAAAGAATAAAAAATTTCAAATGTATTAATATTTACGAATTAAATATTAATTTTACTTTAAAGGGGTTTCTATGTTCGATAGTGTACCCGATACGCAACAAAGAGTTTCTTTGAAATCTTACGTTGCACACTAGTAAAAAAATAATATTATTTTAAATGGTAGTTAACACGTAGTTGTTGTATTGGCAGGAATGAATTTAAATAACTAAAATATGAATATATATGTTTGTTAAATGTTTTTACATATATCCAATAATGGATAAAGGCTTAAAATACGAAAATAATTCAATTTTAGGCATATATACTCTAACATTCACAAAATGTCGACTTATCTCCTTTTAATGGAGAAACGTCTATAAATATAGTTTTGGTCACTCCTATACATTCTATCGGACCAAATAAAATTCTTCTTTAGAGTCGGGACATCACAATTAACTTTGTGTACAGTTTTGGTAGTTTTTCGATAAAGTTCATTTTTTAATGAATATTGAAAAATGTTGCATTTTAATTCAAAACCTCTTTTTAATATAATCTATTCATATTATTATATTATCTTTTGAATTGGTTTTAAAGTTCAATTAGAATATATTTTTACCATTTAATCCAATAGTGATCGTTGGAATTAATTTCACTTTGAAATTAGACTTAAACTAGTGTCAATCTTTTGATATATATTGTTTTATAAAAAACACGCTATTTTTCAGGACATTAAGAATTAATTATTAAATTAATTAATGTAACTTATATGATTTGAATTTTGTAAAATAGACATCATTTTTGAATTCGGAATATCAAATATTGCTTATGGTGATGTTTTGGTATTTTTCTGAAAAACTTAAAATTTTGATGAATAGTGAAGCCATTAATTGGTACTTAAAAACTGATTTTTCGTTTAAATGAAAATTTACCGCCTTTGTGCTTTGAATTTAAAAAATCTGACATACATGGTTTTCATTAAGAAGTAAAATATGGTTCAATGGGATTAAAATAATTTTTTGTGAATAATAACTTTTATGTTTTTAATCGCGATTAGAGGTAATTAATGTAGTTTAAGATAAAAATACTGTTTTAATAATATGAAATGACCTAGACACATGTCCTACCCTTATTGGATGTTCATGGCCGACCAAGAAAATCCATGGGACGACTTGGGGACCCCATAGAGCCACTATGGTAGGAAAATGACATTAATACCTTTTTATTTAAAGTTAAAATAAAAATGTCACAAACATGAGTTGTTTTACTAAAACAATTTGTAAATGGGGTTATACAAGTCAGATTTTTGACTATAAATATTTATTAGAAAGATAAATATATTTCATATATCATGATATTTTTTATAATTTTTATACATTAAGTAAATTAAATTATTCATGGCACCATGATGATGCATCGATTACCTCATTATATACTGATTTAAATAAAAAGAAACGATAATGTAAAATATAAGAACTAAAATTGTCAAAAACCTAATAGATGGGTGTATTTCGAAATCTTACCAAATTATCCTCTTAATTTAAAATTTTGGGACCTTTGTTATCTGAAAATCATTTTATAATAATGTAACCTTTTATAACTTTACAAGATTACCCCTCCTCTCCTCTTATAAAAGGCCCCTGCCTCTACCTCCTTACCCACACCTCTCAAACCTTTGGATCGGCCAAGATCTACTCTTTTTGTCCCTCCACATCCCTCTATTACTCCTAGAAGACTTACATTGAGCATAAGTCTTCCCAAGGAATCCTTTGAGCTCAAATCTAAGAGAGTTGCCCGATTTTATGGTAATGTCTTCACATATGTTCTTTTGTTTTATTTTGCTTCTCCAACCCCCTAAACTCTTTTTATTAATTTCTTTTGTAACAAATACATTATATAAAATATACTAGGATGTTTTTATAAGAATAATTCTCGATACACTTACACACACTTATATCTAATGGTTAAAGAACATATTGTTTCTGTGGATGGCGAATTTCTGCCTCACAAAATGATGATTGTTCAATATTTTTCTGACACCTTCAAAGGTGGCCATTAAGATGTCACTATATTTATATATGATATATAATATGTTTATGTTTTTTTATGCTTATTTATTTTCCATTTATGGCATTCTTTTATGGCTTCCATTATGGGTATACGCGATATCTTCATTTTAGGAAATGCGGACTACCGCCCCCTCAAAGTGATTTGATTCGTTAATGCCATATGTGGGACATATAAAGGATGGATTTAAAGTAATTATATATGATGTCTGTTAAATCTAAATGATGAATTTAATTCTGGAATTAAAATATACATACCTATCATTTAGTTTTAATTCCATTAATATGACATTGAAATAAAAGTAGTGTTCATGCGTACGCACAACTTACCGTCTCCATGAACGGTGCATTTCATTTCATACCTCTAAATGATTATGAAATACTATAAATACATGTATATACGGGATATATGTGATATATATTATATCCAAATCATGAATATCATTCTTGATATAATGAACATCTGACCACAAGAAATACTTGTAATTGTATGAAGTCCACTTTCGACTTAAGAACCAAATATCGAAAAAACAAAAATTATTAACTTAAATAATTACATAGTGTATATAACATCGTAATAAGTGATATAAAAGGAATAATGAACTTGAAAAGGGTTCTTAAAAATATATAAATTAACTCACGTTTATTATTCAGGACGTTAAAGAACGATCGAGTCAAGTCGGACCTGAGGTAAGGGACTTCGTCTCAATCTCCTTTCATTGAGGCATATTTTGTTCTTTTATACAGTGTATAAACCCCTTTGACTTTTGCTTTAATACCAAAAGAATATTTTTCTACGAAGCGTTTTACTAAACAATAAAAAGGAATGTTTCTTTTAATGTACGCGGTTACAATGACCTTTTCCGCCGCAGTGAGTATTATTCGGTCATTGGCTTCCTCAATAAGCCATAATGTTTTTTTTAAATGAAATAAATAACATATACTCTATTATGTATTTTTGTATTGAAAATGGTTTTTATAATGGATTTGTTATGTCAATATATTTAATCAATATATTGTGATCAAAGTGTGGAAATGTTTTCTTTCCATTATATTTGTTTTATGTCTGATTATTTTATAATGGTACTTAGACATTTGACGGGTGGTTACGTGATAAACCATATGATGGGTGGTTCCGTGAATACCACGATGGGTGGTTATGTTATAACATCCAATGAATTGGGTATGGAAGTTATCCACATGTCTATTCCATTAAGTGATATGTGTGGAAGTCGACCGTATGGTTATTCCATCTAAGTATGTTTATGTCCCAAGTTACATTTATATGTTATGTGATCTTTATATGGGTTTTATGGTAATATTTTGGTTACAAAAGGGTAAGTAATGAAATTTAATTCAGTGAAGAGTTTTTACAACTTCATAAAGGTGAAAATTATTACTTTGATAAAGTACACATGGTTTACTAGTTGTTTTGAAAAACTAACAGTTTTCATTCATTATATATCCCTTATAGAGCTTTTTATTCTCCCGCCAGGTTTTTGAAATGTTTTTCACAGGACATAACGTGGAATTGGGTCAAGGATGGGATCAAGGGAATGTCATGCTACCTAAAACAATGAACTAGACATGTTTCTTTTTAAGAGTTTTTTATTTTATGGAAACTTAGTAAAAGATTCTACTTTGTAATCTTTTGAGATGTAATAGTTAGGTCCTAATTCACTAAAACTCTAAACCTGAAAATATCCTCAATGTGAATTATTCATTTAATTCAATATTAAGTAAGGTTTATGGTCGGGGCCTTATAGTTGGTATCTGAGGTCGGTTTAGACAACTTTAGGAGTTAGAAAATTGTTAAATTATGAATTAATTTATGGTATGATTGAAATGATATTGAATTTAAAGATTATCATATTGCTTCGCCTAATATATTTCTGTGTTCAGAAGGGTTTTCTGCAGAGGAAACAAAGTAGCTATGATGGAACGACATCAGGAGGAAGAAAAACTTCCAAATCAGCAACCTGAGATGGTCGGAATCGAAACAGAACAGTTTGTTGCAGTGATGGCACTATTGACTCAGGCTATAAATTGAGGTGGAATCCATGCATGCGATCATCTAGATCAATGGCATAGGAACATGTCAGTGGTGGAACATTTCATGAGGCAACATCCCACATCATTTAGAGGATCATCTGACCCTGTGCTAGCTGAAGGGTGGATTAAAGCACTAGAGAAGATTTTTGATGTCATGGGGTGTTCAGAACATTAAAAGGTTAGTCTTTCTGCTTACCATTTTGATGGTGAAGCTGATCAGTGGTGATCGATGGGGAAAAATATCAGGGATAGTAATGAGATTGATGATCTTCACTGGGACGAATTCAAAGGAATGTTTCTTGAGAAATATTTTCCAAAGGAGGTTCGTCTTAGGATGGAAAAACAATTCCAAGAATTGAGGCAGGAGGATGATTCCGTGGCTGCTTATGAAGAAAACTTCACTCAACTGGCAAGGTATTCTCCAAACATCATACGAACTCTTTATAGTAAAATAAACCATTTTTACTCAAGGTTAAAGCCAAGGAATCGAAGGGAATTAGATTCTCGTGAGTTCAAAAGTAATGAAAACTAGTTCGATGTGCGGAGAAGGTGGAAATGGAGTTTTCCGATGATCAGATGATCTTTGACAAACAAAAGAATAAGGGTTCCAGTTGGTAGGCAAAAGGGAAGAATTCATCATATAAGCAAGGAGGTAAGAATTCCAAATATCAATCCTGTGATAAGTGTGTTAAAATGCATCCTGGAGAATTTTTATCCAAATCTGTAAAGTGCTTTCGGTGTGGTAATTCGGGTCATATTGCTCGTAACTGTAAAGAAGATAATCAAGCTGGCAATGAAAATCCAGCGGTAAGATGTTTTAAGTGGAATGAAAAGGGTCATTATGAAAATGAGTGTCTAATGAAGAACTCAACTGAGGGAAAGCAGCTAGACTACAAGAAGAAAGGGGTGGTGAGATCCTTTACAACTACTTCAGCAGATGTTGGCCCATCGAATGAAGTAGTATCAGGTACACTATTTGTTTGTTCAGTTTATGCCAATGTGTTGTTTGATTCAGGGTCTACACATTCATTCATCTTTGAAAAGTTTTCTAGTAAATTTGAAATTCCATATCAAGATATGAATCCTGAACTTATGGTAAAAACACCCGGAGGGAACGTTGAGACAAAAAGGAATTGTAAGAATCTTCATATCCCTTTGTGTCGAATGAATCTACCAGCAGACCTTATTGTTTTGCCTCTAGTAGAGTTTGATGTGATTTAGGGCATGGATTGGATTTCTGCTTATCATGCTAAGATTGATTGCATAGCTAAAATGGTTTCTTTTCAGAAATATTTTCAGTTTGTGTACACGAATGAACCCTTGATTTTGATAACATATCAGAAAGATGAGAAACTAGTAAAACATGGAAATGAATGTTACCTTGCACATATTGTGGAAAATAATGTAACTGTTCAGATTAATGATGTTCCAGTGGTAAATGAGTATCTTGATGTTTTTCTGGATGAGTTTCATGGTATTATTCAAGATCGGGAAGTTGAATTTACTGTTGACTTAATTCCTCATTCTAAGAAAATTTCAAAACTCCCTTATCGAATGGATCAAGTTGAACTTTTAGAGTTAAAAAACAATTCATGAGTTATTATATAATGGTTTCATTCGACCTTTCACATCACCATGGGGTGCTCCTATCTTGTTTGTTAAAAAGAATAATGGCTCAATGAGACTTTGCATTAATTATAGAGCCTTGAATAACATTACTATTAAGAAAAAGTATCCTTTGCATCATATCAATGATTCGTTTGATCAGCTCCATGGAGCTTAGTATTTTTCAAATATTGACATGAGGTCTGGGTACCATCAGTTGAATGTAAAAGAAGAAGACGTTCTGAAGACTGCATTCCATACTAGATATGGCTATTATGAATTTGTAGTTATTCCTTTTGGGTTAACCAGTGACCCTGCTGTATTCTTGGACCTTATGAATAGAATTTTCAATGAGTTCTTGGATATGTTTGTGGTTGCTTTCATTGATGATATTTTGGTGTTTTCTAAAAGTAAAGAGGAGCATGAAATTCATTTAAGGGTTATCTTTCAAATCCTAAATGAAAAGAAACTGTATGGAAAATTTAGCAAGTGTGAGTTTTGGTTACAACAAATTTCTTTCCTTGGTCACATTTTTTCAAAAGATGGCATAACTGTTGTTCCTACTAAAACAAAAGTTGTTGAAGAATGTCCAATACGCACAAATGTAACCGAGATCCGTAGTTTTCTTTGTTTGGAAGGTTACTACTGAAAGTTTGTTGAATATTTTTCACTCTTATCTCTTCCAATGACTATGCTAACTTGAAGGGTGTTATGTTTATCTGGAAAAAAGAATGTGATGATTGTTTTCAGGAGTTGAAAAGAAGATTTTTGAATTCTCCAGTTTTGGCACTTCCTTCTAGGAATGGTGAGTTTGTTATCTACAGTGATGCTTTATTGAAAGGACTTGGTTTTGTCCTTATTCAGAATGATCAGGTAATTGTATATGCTTCAGGTCAGTTGAAAACTCATGAGGTAAATTACCCTACACATGATTTGGAATTAGATGCGGTTGTTTTTCTCTAAAAATTTGGAGGCATCATTTGTATAGAGTAAATTGTGAAATATATACTGATCACAAAATTTTACAGTATATATTAACTCAAAAAGAATTGAACATGAGATAGAGGAGATGGCTGGAATAAATCAAGGATTATGATAGTACAATTCACTACCATCCGGGAAAATCAAATAAAGTGGTTGATGCTTTGGGTCAAAAAAGAAATGTTTCATTAACCAGGATACGTTTGGAATGAGATCCTTTGGTTTGGGATTTGATGAACATTGGAATAGAAGTTGTTGGTGTAGGAAGTTCTTTTGTTTCATTTCAGGTATCAGTGAGATCATCCCTATCAGACAGAATTAAGAAAGCGCAGAGGGAAGACATTGGGTTGCAGAAAAAGGTAGAGCTGGTTCAGAAGGGTAAGTTTCCTGAATTTAACATTGATAATGACTGTGTTTTGAGGTTTGTTAAGAGATTATGTGTGTCTGGTGATTCACTGTTTAAGAATGAGTTGTTATGTGAGGCTCATAGTTCCCCATTTTCAGTTCATCCTGACAGTACTAATATGTATAGAGATCTTCGGGAGTATTACTGGTGGGATGGAATGAAAAGGTATATTGTGTATTTTATTGTGAAGTGTTTGACATTTCAACAGGTTAAAGTAGAGAGGCAGTTACCGAAAGGGATGCTTCATCCTTTACCAGTGCCAGAGTGGAAATGGGAAAATATATCCATGGACATTGTTGTGGTATTACCAGGGACATCTCGAGGTAATAATGCAATCTGGGTTATTATTTATCGATTGACTAAATCTTCTCATTTCCTTACTATTCGAGATACTTTGTCAATAGATCAACTTGATCGGTTGTATCTTAAAGAGATAGTCAGGTTTCATGGAGTTCCCCTCTCCATTGTATCTGATCATGATCCCTGGTTTACTTCTAACTTTTGGAAAGGCCTTCAGAAGTCATTGGGTACTGAAACAAATTTTAGTAAAACTCTTCATCCGTTGTCCGATGGCCAGTTAGAACGAACAATATAGACTTTGGAGGATATGCTACGTGCTTGTTCGATGGATTATCAGGGAAGTTGGGACCAACATATTTCTTTGATTGAGTTTTCATATAATAACATTTTTAATTCCAGTATACAGATGGCACCATTTGAGGCATTATATGGGAAGCAGTGTCGAACTCCAGCTTTTGGGGATGAAGTGGGTGAAAGGAAGCTGATGGGACCAGAATGGGTAGAAGAGATAGAAGAAAAGGATCAGTTGATTCAGAAACACATGAGAACAGCTCAGAGCAGATATAAAAGTTATGCGGATAACCGGAGGAAGGATCTATCATTCGAGGTACGTGATCATGTTTTTCTCAAAGTTTCACCATGGAAAAGTGTGATTCGATTTGGTAAGAAAGGAAAGCTGAGTCCATGTTTCATTGGACCATATGAAATTCTGGAGAGAGTTGGATCATTTTCTTACCAAGAGGATTTACCTTCGAGTTTATCTCAAGTACACAATGTTTTTCATGTTTCAATGTTAAGGAAGTATATGCCAGATTCATCTCATGTTTTGAGCCCAAAGGTAGTACAGTTGGAAGAGAATCCCTCTTATGAAGAACAGCCAGTCCAGATTCTTGACCGAAGAGATAAAGTGTTGCGAAATAAGGTAAATCTCCAGGTAAAGGTTTTGTGGAAAAACCATATGGTTGAAGAGGCAACGTGGTATTCTGAATATGCTATGAGGGATAAATACCCCCACTAATTTTGATAGGTGAATAAAATTGCGAGGACGCAATTCCCAAAAGGGGGGAAGGATGTAACATCCTAGGTAAATAATGAATAAAACATTTTCACATTTTTTAATATTTATGAATTAAATATTAATTTTATGTTAAAGGGGATTCTATGTTCAATAGTGTACCCAATACGCCACAAAGAGTTTCTTTGAAATGTTACGTTGCACACTAGTAATAAAATAATATTATTTTAAATGGTATTTAACACGTAGTCATTGTATTGGCAAGAATGAATATAAATAACTAAAATATAATTATATATGTTTTTTATATGTTTTTACATTTATCCAATAAAGGATAAAGGCTTAAAATACGAAAAGTATTCAATTTTAGTCATATATACTCTAACATTCACAAAATGTCGACCTATCGCCTTTAGATGGAGAACCGTCTATAAATATAGTTTTGGTTACTCTTATACATTCTATCGGACCAAATAAAATTCTTCTTTAGAATCGGGACATCAAAATTTATTTGTGTAATTTTTTGGTATTTTTTCGATAAAGTTCATTTTTAATGAATAGTGAAAACTGTTGAATTTTAATTCAAAACCTCTTTTTAATCTAATCTATTTATATTATTAGATTATGTTTTGAATTTGTTTTAAAGTGAAATTAGAATATATTTTTACCATTTAATCCAATATTGGTGGTTGAAATTAATTTCACTTTGAAATTGTACTTAAACTAGTGTCAATCTTTTGATATATATTGTTTCATAAAAACAAGCTATTTGTCATGACAGGGGGAATTAATTATTAAATTAACTAATGTAACTTATATGATTTGAATTTTGTAAAATAGACATCATTTTTGAATTCGGAATATCAAATATAGCTTAGGGTGAAGTTTTCTTATTTTTCTGAAAAACATCAATTTTTGATGATTAGTGAAACCACTAAGTGGTACTTAAAAACTGATTTTTCATTTAAAAGAAATTTTACCACCATTGTATTTTGAATTTCAAAAATCCGACATACATGTTTTTCATTAAGAGGTAAAATGTGGTTCAATGGGATTACAATAATTTTTTGGTGAATAGTAACTTTTATGTTTTTAATCGCGATTAGAGGTAATTTGGGTAGTTTAAGGTAAAAATAATGTTTTAATAATATTAAATGACCTAGAAAAATATCCTACCCTTATTTTATGTGTCATGTCCGACCAAAAAAATACATGGGTAAACTTGGGGACCCCATGGAGCCACTTTGGTAGGAAAATGACACTAATACCTTTTTATTTAAAGATAAAATAAAAATGTCACAAACATGAATTGTTTTACTAAATCAATTTCTAAATGGGGTTATAAAAGTCCGATTTTTGACTATAAATATTCATTAGAAAGATAAAAAGATTTTCTACATCATGATAATTTTCTTTACTTTATATAAATTAAATAAATTAAATTATTTATGACACCATGATGATGCAGCGATTACCTCATTATTTAACGATTTTAATTAAATGAAATGATAATGTAAAATTTAAGACCTACACTTTTCAAAAACCTATTGTATGGGTGGATTTATAACCCTTATCACCATATCCTCTAAATTTATAATTTTGGGACCTTTTTTATTCGAAAATCATATTATAAGAAAGTATCCTTTTATAACATTCCAAGAGTACCCCTCCTCTCCTCTTATAAAAGGCCTCCACCTCTACCTCCTTACCCACACCTATCAAACATTTGGTTAGTCCAATCTCTTCCCTTTTTGTCTCTCCACATCCCTCTATTACTCCTAGAAGACTCACTTTGGGCATAAGTCTTCCCATGGAAGCCTTTGAGCTCAAATTTAAGAGAGTTATCTGATTTTAAGGTAATGTCTTCACTTGTGTTCTTTTGTTTTATTTTGCATCTCCAACCCCCTAAAATCTATTTATTCATTTCTTTTGTATCAAATCCAGTATATTCAATATACTAGGATGTTTTTATAAGAAGCATTCAAGATACACTTACACACACCTACATCTAATGGTTAAATAACACACTATTTCTGGGGATGGCGAATTTCTGCCTCACGAAACGATGATTGTTCAATATTCTTCTAACACCTTAAAAGGTGGGCATTAAGATGAAACTATATTTATATATGATATATAATATGTTTATTTTTTCCTTAAGTTTCTGCATTTTTCATTTATGGCATACCTTTATGGCTTCCATTGTGGGTATACGAGATATCTTCATTTTTGGAAATGCGGACTCCCGCCCCCTCAAAGTGATTTGATTTGTTAATGCCATATGTGGGACTAATAAAGGATGGATTTATAGTTATTATATATGATTTATGTTACATCTAAATGATGAATATAATTATGGAATTAAAATATAAATACCTCTCATTTAGTTTTAATTCCATTAATATGACATAGAAATGAAAGTAGCGTCCATGCGTACGTACGGCTTACCGTCTCCATGAATGGTGCATTTCATTTCTTACATCTAAATGATTATGAAATACTATAAATACATGTATATGCTGGATATATATGATATATATTACATCCAAATCATGAATATCATTCTGGATATAATGAACCTTTTACCACACGAACAACATGTAATTGTAAGAAGTCCACTTTCGACTTAAGAACCAAATATCAACAAAACAAACATTATTAACTTAGATAATTATGTAGTGTTTATAACATGGTAATAAGGGATATAAAAGGAATAATTAACTTGAAAAATGTTCTTATGAATGTAGAAATTAACTCACGTTTATTGTTCAGGATGTTAAAGATTGATCGAGTCGAGTCGGACCCGAGGTAAGGGACTTCGTCTCAATCTCCTTTCATTGAGGAATATTTCGTTATTTTATACGGTGTATAAACCCCTTTGAATTTTACATTAATACAAAAGAAATATTTTTCTATGAAGCTTTTTACTAAATGACAAAAAGAATGTTTCTTTAAATTTACGCGGTGACAACGACCTTTTCCTCCGCCGTGAGTATTATTCGGTATTTGGCTTCTTCAATAAGCAGTAATGTTTTTTAATGAAATAAATACCATATAATCATTTATGTATTTTGGTATTGAAAATGGTTTTTATAATGGATTTGTTATTTAAATATATTTAATCAATATATTGTGATCAAAGTGTGGAAATTTTTTCTTTCCATTATACATGTTTTATATCTTATGATTTTATAATGGTACTTGGACATTTGACGGGTGGTTACGTGATAAACCATATGACGGGTGGTGCCGGGAATACCAGGATGGGTGGTTACGTTATAACCTCCAATGCATTGGTCATGGAATTCGGCTGCATGGCTATTCCATTAAGTGATATGTGTGGAAGTCGACCGTATGGTCATTCCATTTGAGTATGTTTATGTCCCAAGTTAACTTTACATGTTATGTGATATTTATATGGGTTTTATGGTGATATTTTGGTTACAAAAGGGTAAGTAATGATCTGTTATTTAGTGAAGAGTTTTTACTACTTCATAATGGTGAAAAATATTACTTTGATAAAGTATACATGGTTTACTTGTTGTTTTGAAAAACTAACAGTTTTCATTCATTGTGTATCCATTACTGTGCTTTTTATGCTCACCCCAAGTTTTTGAAATGTTTTTCACTGGACTTAACGTGGAATAGGGTAAAGGATGGGATCAAGGGAAAGTCATGCTTCCTAAAACAAGGAACTATACATGTTTCTTTTAAAGAGTTTTTATTTTATGGAATCTTAGTAGAAGTTTCTACATTGTAGTCTTTTGAGATGTAATAATTAGGTCCTAATTCTCTAAAACTCTAAACCTGAAAAGATCCTCAATGTGAATTATTCATTTAATTCAATATTAAGTAAGTTTTAAGGTAAGGGCCTTATAATACTATCCACAGGGATGACTATTTGAGTGTTCTACCTACCCTTCAGGTAGGATCCTTATAGGGTGTTCGGAGGAGTTGTTTCATATTTTACTTGTAATTTCCAATTGGGCTTATATTATGGCCCCTTTACATTTTGTACACACCTGGTTTACTATGCATCTTACTATGTGATTGTATGTTGTTTTCTTCTTGGTTGTGTGTGTTTACATGTTATAAAGGCAATGACTTCCCGATTTTAGGGATATTCTTTTTCGGGGCTAGTCACCAACCACTGGACAATGGAAAGTGGGATTGGGGTAGTCATGACACGGGCCCCAAGGGACGGGTCATGAAATGGACAGTGGATTGGGTCCCAATTATAGAATACTTCTTTGGGTATATATTATTATTTTATCATTATTCCATTGAATGAAACTGAGTAAAAACTTGTTAGGTGTGACTAGATTAACTTCTAAATTACGAGTGTATCAAATGTTATTTAATATCAAAAAAATTAAATATCAAAGGGAATGTTTACATGGGGCATGAGTAATATTATATTACCTTTTGATATTAAATTGACTTTATTATGATGTGATATAGTTATAATTAATTTTCACAACTATGGATATGAGACCCTTGATTTGATATATTGTTTATGGTTCCATTGATCTACCCCATAGGGTGTGTGATGTCAAAATTTCCTTTTGATCAAGATTTTTCTATATAATCAAACACCCACCAAAGGTGTGTTTCATTATGATTGATGTTTTAATGACCAAATGGATTTAACTGAATGGTGTTGAAATGTCATTTTTCCCTTTTATAAATTATGAATGGATATGTTGTGTTGCATATGGTGCTCTAAATTAATTATTGTAAATTGTTGGACCTCACATTCCTCATTGTCGGAAATGATTCCCCTTATAATTTATTTTTTATTATAAAAAATTTTCATCCTTATGATTAAATAATGATTAGTATAACTTGAAATAATCATCATTGGATATGATTTTACATATAATTTATTTATAATTATCATTAATAGTGTTCCATATGATTAAATAATGACTACAAGACCTGATGTTCCTCATTATTAGGAATGATATTACATAGAAAATATTTTTACATATAATATATTGAGTTACTTATGATTAATTAAAAAGTATTTTATATGGAAATACTTGTTAATTATTCATTTTTTGGACGTGAAAAATCATTGTATTTTATTGGTAATCAATAGACATGAATATCCACGTCCCCTTGAGATTGAATCTCAAGAAGGTACCCAAATTAAAATATGATTCCTAATATTATTATCTATTTATATAGATTTCATGTTTATATTTCTTGAGTTCTAGGTTGATACTTCATGTAAAACATAGCATGATCAGATAAATTATTCCTTAGTGTGAGGAATAAATAGTCAAATTGAGTTTCTATGAGGAATATGATCTCGACATGATTTTTATGACATACTTATTTACATCAGATATTCCTTTACACTATTAAATTTTATATTCACATATTGGAATTTAATTTGAAAATTTTCGTGGAGGACTATTGTGTTTTATTATCACCCTATTTAAGAAAATGTAGGGTACTTTAAAAAATTCACGCATATAGGATTGGATAATGTAAATTTTCAAATAACGGATTTTTGATATTAAGTACTAGGATAGAGTATTAGGACAAAGACCAAAATTGTACTCATGGTTCTTTTGGAGTTTATCTTTTGTAATTATTATACTTGTTTTAGATATCACCCTTATAAAATTTTCAATTTTTAAGAACATTTATTTAATGTAAAAAAATTATTTGGTCAATTTTTTTTCTTAATATATCTTGTTAAGATTGTTTTACATGCTCACTGGCTTAGATCGCATTACAAGTGACACTATATTTTAATAAACAATTATATTTTGTTAATATAGACAACTAAACCCAAATGTTATAACCTAGAAATTAATAGTCATATTATTAATACAAATAAAAAATATTAAAATATAATTTTTGTTATATGAGGAAAACATATTTACAATAAAATTCATCATTTTCTATATTGTCTTTATATGTTTCTGAAATCATATTTTCTATAATAAAATGCTTTTTATATGAATTTTTGAACAACAAAAAAATATCATTATGAAAAATTTGGAAAATTAATTTGATGAAATGGATTAATTTTTGAATTCATAATGTCAAAATTTTCATAGGGTGAATATCCATTATTTTTTATGAAAAGTTCCATTATTTAATGAATAGTGAAAAATAGATAATTTCAATTGAAACTACATTTTTGTATAATTTACTTGTAATGTTAAAATGTACGTTTCTTTTTTAAAAGTACAGTTATTTAAAAAATATAAAAATTAATATAATTTAGGTTATGGATATAAATTTCATATTGATATTGAATATACAATTTTGTAATATTTTCATCATTTTTTCTTTGAAACCCCTCTTTCTTGAAACATTTGCATGATTAATTTGACAATAACTTATCCAAATATATAAATGGATTTTTGGAAATGTATTTTGAAATTGGAATCAAAATAAATTACCATTTGCAATAAATTCAATATATATTTTGACCAAAATTAATAATGAAAATAGTTAATACTAATGACAATGATTAAGAAAAAATATGTTTACTAATGAACTATACTATAAACATATGGGGAAAATAACCTAGAAAATTGTAAAATAACCATTTAATGGACATATGTAGAACATATAACATATTGGGTCTATATTGGTCTATTATTGGATCCACCTGACATTGATAAAACCTTGGTGGAATTCACCTTTTAAAAAATTAGAAGAGTGTCACTCACCTAACTTATAAAAGGTCATTCACCTATTTTATTCTCCTAAAAATTTACAAAAATTTTTTTGAGGAAAATATCAAACCTAATAACTAGAAAACCTAAATAATATCATACATGAAGCATTAATATAAGCATAAATCTATCCAAAGAAGGCATTTGGTGAATTCAAAAATGAGATACCTGAAGATGTGGTAACATTCATCAATTAACCTCTTTGTATTATTTCATCCTCGGGCCTATTAAAATATATTTATATAATTAATAAATAATAACAATAGTATTATATGTATACCATGATTTTGTTATGTAATTTTTATAACCAAACCCACAAAATCTTTTGTCAAAAGGGTTACATAATCTCTGTTTCTGTGTATGAAGAAATTTCTCTTCATGAAACGATGTCGTCCATTTTCCATTACCACCTCTCAATTGTGGGAATAATGATTTAAATACTATATATATATATTATGTAAATAATATTAATTATATTATTTTACTTATATAATTTTTATATCACACATATTTTAATGCTTTCCATGCTTTGGGAATATGAAAACATCATTGGTGTACGTCAGACTACCAACTTACGAAGTGATGAAATTCATAAAAAAATAAAATTGAATATATTAATGAGGGGTTTAATACAAATACATGATATATATCTTAAATTAATATGGAATGATAGTATATGATTTCCATTTATATCATTTACACCGATAATAAAATAAAAAACAACTTTCATGCGTATGTGTGACCTATCATCTCTAGGAATAATGTATTTAATTTCCCTTCACTATATTTTATGGATTTATATAAATAAATATATAATTATTTTATTTGATATTTATTTATTTATTTAAATTATATAGATTATTAAATAATTATGTATGTATGAGGGAAAATAATGACATGTTAGCTAAGGTATTAAAAAAAATGGTTATTACATGATAGAAAACATTAACATATAATTGTTAATAAATTGGTAATAAAATATCAGAATGAAATAATATATGGTATGATATATATGAAAATGTTTTAGTATTATATTTATAATAGTATTATATTTCTTATACCTAAGTTTTAACATCTGCGATGTAAGTTAATTCTTAGATAAACCAATTTCTGGTATTACTTGTATTTCAAGGAGACTTATGATGTATTCAAAACTCATTTTTATTGATTGATGTATATAATTCTCTATAAAATTAAATATATTTAATATAAATCATTTATTGATAAATAATTTTTAAATTTAAATTATTATTTCATGGGGATTACAATTCGAATTTTACCCATGCAGCACTTGATTTTCGTCCCACTTTTAACTATTATGATACACATTCATTATTTAAAACATCCTTTTTTCATGGTGAATATACATAACATGAATTTATATTGATATTATTTTCAAAAATATTTATGGGTATTTTCATATGAATTTATTTAAATATTATTCCTTAGGATTATGGACCTAGAGTGGCCCAAACAGTTTGATATTTTGTCTCAATTTACCTTCATTGAGATGTATATTCTATAATGGAAAAATATCAACTCGTGACATGTACAAAATTCTCCATTACATGTAATATAATGAAGTAATTGAATATTATTATTTAATATGAATAATTATATGTTATGACCTCATGGTGAATCTGACTAAATGATACAAAAGTGTTATTGATTTTATATACTAATTTCATCATTTATCAAAACTATTTATGATTAAGTGTCGAATATAAAAATTTCAGGATCTATCTCTCAATATTTTTCATGGATTTTATTATACAAATATTATGCACAATATATTCATTTAATGGTAGAATTTTTAAACTCTTTAGTTCTTATGATACTTAAGATAATGTTTTTAATTAAAATTTTATTTGTTTCTCTCTTTTGAAAAAAGTCAGTCTTCTTCCAAAAAAGTGATTAATTTTTATTAAATATTTATTAACTGTTATTTTGTGGAACTTTTAATTTAAGTGGATGAAAAAACATTCTATTATTATTTTTTAATTTTATTTTAAAAATAAATTTTTATTCATTCAATATTTATTATCAAAGAAATGTATTTTATGAATTGATTATGAATAAAATATTTCCTAAATTATATTCACTGCATCATTTGTTATATTAAAGGTTACTATAAAAAAATGTAATTAAATTATTTTATAACTATATAATGTAATATTATTAGTTCATTTTCAAATAAAATGTTATCAATGGGCATTGAATATTCCATTATATTTATTCACGGTTATTTTCAAAGAAAACGATTTTCAAAATGATTTTTGTTTTAAAAAGTATTTTCAAAGTGGGATGTATATTTTCAATAAAAATGTTTATAAATATTATTATAAAATATTTATCCATATAATATGACATCCAATATTGTTATCAATTCATTAATTAATATATGATCCAAGGATACCATTTATATGATTTCTCTGAATGGCTTCTATATTGATACATTCATGTTTATGAACAGTATTTTTCATCTATAAGTTTAACCATGTTAATATTATTATGAATCATACTTATATTAATGGGTTATTCTATGATTTAATTATTAATAAACCTTTCTATTTTCTACGAGTTATGATACATTCAAATTTTTCAAATACTGATTTCATTTTAGGTGTTATGATGTGATAAAGGATTATGATATTGTGGAATACAAATGTATTATTTCATTATGTGATTTGTGGAACCTATATTTACTATAAACACATTAGGTAATCATAAATTATGACATTGAAAAAATGGTACACAAGTGGTCCCCCTATGCATGGAAGGGATGGTGCAGGGGTGGTCAGCCCAACCCAAAATCAGGTACACATGGGGTCATCCCACACTCTACTTGTTATGTATGTCATGGTGTATATCCATTAGATATGAATTTTTAGGCTTATTTGTATTCCAAATATCCATTTCTTATGAAAATTTTATTTTCTCATGTCTCGTGTTCTTTGATTAACTCATGATTCATTCATATGAACATCCAATATTTATATCATAAATCATGTTTACATTCTATGATAAGTTGGATATGAACCTCAATATGTTATTTTCATGATCAAATATGTATATATGTGTCATATGATCTCATATGATGATAGATTAATATCTATTTTGATTTCACGTACTAAGAATATGAGCCCATCCTATCTTGTGATTCATTTCCCCATATCATGATGAAATCTTTTAATTAGGGGTCCTCAATGTGAATATGTGCTTGGGAAACATCTAGTATCATTTACTAGATTATATGACAATGTTCCATTAAAATAATCACTATGACGTTATGGTCTTCAAGCATGTGTTTACGTAATTAAATGAATTTTCATCTTGAATGACATAATATCCATGTTTGTGGAACCTAGTTTGAAATAGTTAGTGTCAATGGAATGGTTTAGATAATCATTGTAAACTCGTATGAGAAAACATTTATGAAATTCATATGGATATTTCTAAGGATATGAAATGAATGTATCTGACAATAAGTTTAAGGATGAATCAACAAATTGGAAAATATGAAAACATTTTGGTTAAGGATATAGTGGGTGGTTTCATCAAAATAGATCCATGTCTGGATATGACATGTGGATATGGATCTGGCATCAAAGTTTCTATTTTTAACAACCCGAAATAGACTGTATTATTCATGAATAAATTAAGTACTAGGTAATGAAAATATGCCTTTCTATTAAATAGATCTGAAACTCCTAGGGGATATTCTTTTGTAATCCCTGAACACTATACAAACCAACATGTTGTATTTAAATTTATAATGACAATTAATGACCTTGGATAATCCTAATATGTAAAAAATAAAAATGGAGTCATGATATAGTCATCCAACGTGTGGGTATTCATGATTAAGTGGTTTCTACATGTGATTATTACTTCATCCCCTTTAAATTTTGTATTTGTCAATCATTGGAACCCAGAAGAAATGTGTCTCTACAATGTAAGACAATCAATGAAATGGTTTTCATCTTTATAATCCAATAGTTTTTAGATATGGAATGAAAAATGGTATTTTTAGGATCACACTGATTTATAATGTAATGAATCATTATATAAGTCGAAATTAAAAAATAATGTAACATAATTCAGCTGATTATTTCATGAGACAAAACACACTATCATCATATAGATCAGATGATCTCCAGTTTTTTAGAAAAGGATTTATACCACTGAAATGATATTTTCTATTCTCTAGAGTTTGGAACATGGAAAAAAGATTTTATTCACTAACTATATGGATGGCTAAGAGGATCAATATCAGACATTAACCATGAAGATGAGGAAAACTGTAGAGATTCAATCAAGGAATTGGGAAGATTTCATGAACATATTTTTCATTAAGTTATTTCCTTTTTTTATAGTATAAATATGGAGAAGGAATTACTTGAGCTAAATGAAAGGTATAATATACATTTTTTTATATAAATGGAATATTAAACAATTCATGTGATGTATGCTTCTTGTATTTATCATCCAATCCAAAAGTAAGGTTGATCGATTAATCCATTTTTTATTCTCATGTTTCCAAAGTGTGTTAGCTATAAGAGCATTCAATAAATAGGAAGATATTCTTCAATGTTATATGAAGGTGGAAATAGATGTTTGAGTTATGAATCAAACTCATTGTTGGAAAAGAAATTGAAAGTGCAATGAAAAGAAAAATCTAAGAACCATAGAGAAAGAAACATGAGCATTCATTAATGCTCAATGTGTGTGAAGAAAAATGGAGGGAACTCTCTTAAGGGGAAAATTAAAATTTTTAAGTCATTAAAGAAATTTAATCTAGAGGATAAAAATTGATGTTATAGAAAAAAGTTATATAATTATGGAAATAATAAAAATCCATATAGAATTCACATCCCACACATTAATGATTTTAATTTCTAGTAGTTTGGTCAGTCTACTAATAAGTGATTCAATATAAGGGATAATGTGGATGACAATGAACCAAAACCACTCTATAAAAATGAAAAATGGAAAGCATATGATATCATAATGAATTGTGTGAACCATGATAATTAGGGAATATATATCATCGTCTCCATATTTGGAAATTTCATATTTGATTTGTATTAATGATCCCTATGAAAATATTATTCTTTAATTGTTAGTGAAATTTTTTATGATTATCAACATAACATATGGAATAATAAAATCACATATTGTATCGGTACATGGAAGAACCAAATAAACCAATGAATATTTTTTGTATAAGACAATACTTATAATAGAAAGGAAGAATCAATTTTTTTTACAAAATGTTTTTATGGTCATTTAGGTCATTTCCATGTTCCAAGAGACAATAGGATGATTATAGTCATAGGTTTAATGTGAGGAAATAATGATCCACTTTGAGATATATTAGGGATTAATTTTAAGTTGATTTGGAGAAATTTAGTAAACTTATTTATAAATATTTTGTTGTTGAGGGGTTATAAGGGAACAAATTTATTGAATCATTTAGGTTAAAATTTCGATGTTGTTTTAGAGAATAATTTATTAATTCTCTATATGATGATTTATCCATAGTGGTTAACCATAAAAAAAGATTTTTTATTATGATAAATAAAGACATATTGAATGACTTATAATTATTTTAATAGATTTTATGATCCATTAGTTATTTAAGAAGAAAAAAATAACCATCACTTCCTAGAGTAAGAGATGAAGTAAAAATTGTTTATATCACAACAATAGAGTGAAATTTATATTAAGAAATAAAATGAAAAGAAGAAAGTGTAGATTATAATGGAAATTATTCATTAAAACTCAATAGTTTCCAAATACAACATTGTCCTCTAATCATTATTTTTTATGATATCAATGAAATTTTCCAGTCCTCATTAATTTATGGATATGTGATCATAAACTATCTATTTACCATGATTTCTATCACTCAAAATTTGTATTTGGGTGTTAGTATTATCTTCCATGTAAATGTTTTCAATTCACACCAATGTTCTATTATTTGGAATCCTAGTATCAGTTACTAAAAATATCCTTCTCACATCCCATTGTCATTTTCAAGAGTATGTTTATGAACCCATTTAATCGATATGTGCTACTATATAGGTATTATAAAATCTGAAAACATTGATTATTAAGTTGAATTTCTAGGGAGATACTAATTTTAATGGGTAAAATCTAATACCCCTAGATTTTATGAATTTTATACTAATATATTAAATTACATTGATGTCTTTTGTGGAACACTGTATAATGATAATATTGTTATATACATAACACTATATAAACTATGGGCTATAAGAAACATTAATTTTCTTCTGTTACATGTGAGATAGTGTTTAAAGAAACAATGATATATTATTAAAATAATTATTTAAGCTCGTCCATTAAAAAAATCACACTGACCATAGTAATATGAATACTAAATGATACTTTTTAAATAAAATTATTTTATATAAATTTATCCAAACCGATGACAAAAGACCTAATTTATTTTAATGTATTCATATGGTTTTAAGATACAATTTTCCTAGAAAAATGAATTTTATGTCATTTTGTAAAATATAATAAAATTTATTTAAGAAAATTATAGAAATTGAATATAAAAAAATTAAATTCATTATTGATTTCATTGTGTTAAAATTATATTATAGTGATTTTTTGGAATATTTTAAAAGCATTTCTTTTTTGAAGAATTAGGAAAATCACTGAGTTTTATTTGAAAAAATCATTTTCATTAAATTTATTATTAATGTTAAATTATGTATAAAATTATTTTTACTATATAAATAGATCAATTATACACCTTTTTATCCAATTTATGTAATTTAAATCAATTTAATTTTGATATTTAATAGTGAACTTTGTAATATGTTGAACATTTTCCCTTTAAAAACATGTTATCTCAACACATCTACAGGATTAATTTTAAATTAAAATTCTTACTTTTATAATAATCATTATAAAGAAATTGGATAATATTTTTCTAGTTTTCATAATTTATAATTATAATAAGGTAAAAATAATATTTTACTGAACTTATTAGTAAAAATAGTTAAAATTAATCACACAAATTAAGAAAAAAAAATGTTTTCCAGGGGACTAAACACAAATCGTGAGGGGTAATTACATGGGAACATGGACATAATCCATTTTATTGATATTTTTAGAAAATATACATTTTGGATCATGATTTTTTCTTTACCGAATCCAATTTTACGGTGAAGAACATTGGTGGAATTCACTGTTTGAAAAAATTAAAAGAGTGCCACTCACCTTACTTATAAAAGGAATCCCCATCTTCACCTCACTTTACACATTCATACCTAATTAGGTCATCCATCTATTTCTAAAATAACATTTCCAATTACCCAGTCTCACCATATAATTTTTACTTTTGTAATAAATCTCACCATGGAACGCATTTGGTGTAAACAAATAGAATATACCTGATGTAGAGGTATGGTTCATCGTCAAATATTTTCGATTTTTTTCATCATCAATAACCTTAAAATATATATAAAATTTTTATTATAATAAAATAATATCATACATAGATATATATGTTTTTATGTTATGTAAAAAACCTAAATCCACACACACTACCATCAATTGTTTAACATAATTGTAGTTCTTCTATAAGACATTCTACCATCTAGGAAACTGATGGTCTTAATTTTTACATTACCACCTCTCATGGATGGGATAATAATGTTAATACGAGTTACATATTAAATTTTCTATATTAATGATATTATTACACTTCAATAATTTTTGTACCTCATATAACATCATCATTTCAATTTTTGGGAACATGATTTCGTCGTTCGTGTGTGTGACAGACTACTTCCTCATGAAGCGATGTGAGTCTTTCAAAGATTATGTGGAATGTATTTATGATTTATTTAGTGAAAATATCTGATATATATGAAATAAAAATTCTTATTTAATTTAAAAACATTGATTAATATATTTTATTTGAAACCAACATAAAAATGATAAACATCGTTCATGCCTCCGTACAACCTACCATCTCCATAAAATGTGCATTACATTTCATATTACTAATTTTTATAGATTAAATAAAATCTATATATACTGAAAATATATGATATTAATAAAATTATTTATGTTAATTATCCAATTAAATCTCTGTTAATGTAGGAAAAGCAAGAAAAACAAATTTAAAACCTAAATGAAAAACAGAGAGGTTATTACACAAAAGATAATATTATCAAGGAATTCAAAATAAACAGGAAATAAAAGGTCATAAGAAAAAATTATATATTATGATATATACATAAATATATATATGAATATTTTTTAAAATATATGTATAATAAATTTTTTTTTATTATACAGGATGTTGAATGTTTGTGACAGAAGTCAAGACAAAATGTAGAGTGATTTCTAGTCTCACTTTTATTTCCGAGGGACTTATACCATATTCACTACTCATTTCATTTTATAGTCTATATACAGAAATATATATTATATATCATTAATATATATCATTTAATGATAACTAAATCTTCCAATTTATTTATTACTTCATTGGTATTATGATTCAAAATTCACTCAAGCAGAATGTGATTTTCGTTGGACTTTTTACATTTGTGAGACACTTGATTTATTCACCACATTATTCTTAAATGTGGGGTATATAAATCAAATGAATTTTTATTTTTATTTTTTAAAAAAATTTATGGATATTTCTATTTAATTTTATGGACATCTCTTTTAGTATGATTACATTTTTAGATTTACCAAATCAATAATGGATTTTTTTCACAATTTTATTTATATGAGACAAAATCTATGTTATGACCCTATATTCTCTCATGAGATTTCCATACATACCCTTAAACATTTAATTTCATGAATTCATTCATACTCATGGTATTTTAATTTTATTTTTATTTTTTTTATTCCTAGGTATTATGAATCAATGTTACCAGAGTGGTAATGAGTTTATGATACAAAATCACCATTTATTGGGATTATTTATGATTATGTCTCAAATTTTAAAATATCATGACTAATATCTGATGATATTATATTGGGATATATAGTACTATCTATATTCATGATATATTCTAGTAATTGTACCATTTTCTACTCATTGGTACTTATTGTACTTAAGATAATGTTTTAATAAAAATATAAATTTATTTCTCTCTTTTGATAGAAAGAAATGTTCATCCAAAAAAATTATTTTAACAAAATTAGAAAAATGTCTTCTAATGTTCAATAGAAAAATTTTCATGGAAAAGTATTTATTTAATTTTTTTTAATTATTATTTAAAATGATTTCTTATTTCTTACGTTATTTTTTTTTAATTATTTTTTTCAAAAAAATAATTTTGAAAGTGTTTAATTTTTAAAAAGTAATCTAAATGATTTTCAAAGAATGATGATTAGAATACAAAGGTTTATTATAAAAAAATAGTATTTAAATTTTTTTAAATGATACCATTTAATGTTTAAAATTACATTTTTAGATAATACAATTTCAATGATTTTTGAAGCTTCCATTGTAGGTTTTATGGATATTTTCAATCCAAATGATTTTGGAAATGTTTAATTTTTTAAAAATTTTCATTAGAGTTGAAACTATATTTTGCACAATGAATTTTATTCATTTATCATTGAAAATTATTTTTCAATACAGGATGACATCCATGGGTGTTATATATTCATTAAATAAGGATTTGATCAATGTATAATATTCATATTCTTTCTCTAAATGATTTTTTTAATTGATTTTATAAATACTATTTATATTCAATGGGTTATACCATGATATAAAATATATGAAACCCACATCATATCAGGGGTTATGAAATTATAAATCTATTAATAACTAATATATTTTCTATATGTTATGATATGATAAAATTTTTATCATTCCCATTTCATGTCATGTGTTCTAATATGATGAATTTTTATGATATTTTGGCACACATATAAATGATTTTTTAAGTGATTGTTGATACCGATATATACCTACAATGCATTGGGTAATTATAAATTATCTACAAGATCAATGGGTACTTGAATGGTTAGCCCAAGCCTGGATAGAGGGGTTCATGGGTGGATATCCCATGTTGGTAGAAGGTACACTAGATATTATCCCAATAAGAACACTTCTTTAATTTCTTAGTGGATATTCTTGATATATAATTTTTTATGCTTATGTTTATTCCACCAATCCATTGATTATTCAGAATTTATACTCTCATGGATCATGTTATTTTATTAACATGTCATTCAAGGCTAATTTATTGCCAATATGTATTCTTTTACCCCTATATATAATCTGTTATTGGTTGGGTATGAACATAATAAGTGATATTAATGATAACATACCCATATAATAAATTTATTATTCCATATGAACAATGATTGATATCTATTATTATTACCCTTTCGTGTATATGAGATAAACCTTTATTATGTTGCATTTCCAATGTTTATGAATTACTTTTTTAAGTAGTTTCGCTAAATGGGATGATAATTTATAGAAATATTGAAGATATATGACCATATTAGAATAATTTTTTCAATGATTACAAAGGAACTAATCCATTATGTTCCTCGGGAGTATGGTTATGTAATGAAATTAATATTCTCTTAAAAATATGTATTATCAACATATGTGAATTTTTGGATACTAAAAAACTGTTTTATATTTTTGTATTATATTGAGTACTTGTATTTTGAAAAATATGTTTCATACATGGTTGGTTTTGTTGGCATATTTTGGGTTATTTGTTCACTATCTCACTCATGATTTGTTATTATCTTCTTCCAAGTTCTGTTATATTATAATTATTCAACGTAATTATTATTGATCGAGAGGCGATATTCTCCCATATAATTCCTCTATACCCTCACTTCTATTTAAAACCATATGGCTTATGGGGTATCCTGATTGAGGCATTGACATCAACCAAAATAGTTAGTCATTATAGGGTGATCTATTGGGAATGAAAAAAAATTTCCTTAGTTGCATTATTTTCATTGCATTACTATTTTGGGACATTAGAAATGTGAAAAATAATGTTATATAACTAGTAAATGACACATTTAATTTAATAAAAAACATTTTCATGGTGTAATTATGATGTTTCAAGGGTTTTTACTATTTTTCATACAATTTTTTATACATTTGATTAAGATTTCACCTTGAGTGAATTGTGATGTATTTGAAATATTTACTAAATTATGTTACTTATCGTTATACCTAGTATAAAACGATACATGGTGTGTTCATTTATCATTTCTGGAACATAAGATTCAAATTTCATTATTTTTCGGATTCTTATTTAATTATTTTATTATTATGTTCGATATATATATATAAATATTCTATTCATTTGTGTTTATTTAAAATGATAACCTATATTACATGTTTTTATAATTGAATTCCTTTTATATTTGGCTTCTCTACATTTTAAAATGATTTTTTATTTTTTTGATCTGTCGTTTGTTAAATAAAGTTTCTAAATCAACAAAAACATTGTTTTTCCTCGTAGAATGATAATTTAATTCTCTCTTACAAAACAAAAATTGATTAAATAATGGAAATGATTTCGAAATTAAATCATGAAAATTATAAGGAACTTGATTGTTTTTAACAAATTCATGTTATTACATATGTATATATGTTGAATAGTGTTTCAATTGAAACATATAATGGCCTACTCCTCTATGAATTGGGAATGAATACCTATAAAATAGAATACTTTTATACTTAGAATGGCCCGCATTGGTTTTTATTAACATTATATTCCATAGATACAAAAACACTATTTCTACTTCAAATCAGTTATCAATAAATTATAATTTTGTTTCAATTACATAAAATTCCAATTTTATTATATATTTTATTGAATCCAAAAATTTGTAATGTATTCCCATATAACTATACTCAATTAAGTTTGAATGGACTCTCATGGGTCATTGTTATTTTTACATGCTATGGTACATAACCACATCGGGGGATGTTTAGGATTAAACGTATGTTAATTATATGTTTTAGCAGCCAATTATATATTGTTTTCATTAAATATATTGTTTCATATTATATAACATCCCCCCTTATGTTTATAAATGTCCAGTGTCTACATATTATTTGGAATGAGTGATAGTTAATTAATATTTCTATTAAAACCTATATATTGGTTTCTAATAATGACTGGGAGTGATAATTTTTTAACCAAGTAAAATTTCATAAAAAATAGATAAATAAAAGGTATAATAACATAGATATGAGTTAAATTATCTATTGTTATATAAGACATAAGCTAAAAAAAATCTATAGTATTGTGCTCACAATAACATGTATATAAATTTTCATATATATTTTTATTATATTTAATAATAAATGTGAATCTAGGGATGTTGGTTAAATAATACTGATGGGTATGGTTGTATTAAATTTATCACTTATATTGAGGTTAGTTCTAATTTGTTAATGTGTGTTTCCATTGAAAAGAACAAGGACATGTCATTAGGTTCTCTATTGATTTCAATGATTTTGTTTGACCATGAGGATATTAATATTAGTATAGTGAAAATATTGGATTCAATATATTTTAAACATAGATCAATCATATTAACATGAGAAATTAACCAATTAGGGTAGTAACCTTAGATATTGGAAACCATAATAATGTAGATTTGGGATTTTAGGCATTGTTATTGTTTTCTATTTCATTGTGTGAGTTATGTAGGACTCATTTATAATGAATAGACACCCCGAGGTAGGTGGGTGGATGTAAGAGAATCTAATACTCAATAGGGTATTACCATAAATTTATATGGTATAAGCGGATCCCCCTTTTCCTTTTACATTTATATTTTGGGTTACATCTCATTATCAATATGACATGTACAACATTAATCTTGTCATGGTTTTTCCTTTTCATTGACTGGGTTGGCTTGATTTTATATTGGTTGGATTCGTAAAATGGTAAAGACCGATATTGTTGGATTTTCAAACATTAAATAGGTTTTTTTCATAACATCCTATTTATTACACACCATGTAACTAGATTAATCACTATGTAATGGTTTCTGGGTGCTAATCATGAAACATGGTTTATGGTGTGATGGGTAAATTCTACGAATACCATTTACATGATGTGAAGTAATTTTCAGGTAAATTATTAATTTTTAACATTTGGGGTTTCATCATTTTCAAATGTGAGGAATTGAAAAACATTAATAGGGGTTTCACATCATGTAATACCCCAACTTTTAAGGGGTGTTACATATTTGATGCGCCTTTACCATTATGAACACTAAAACATTCATGACATTTAATGGATTATATGACTTGTAATACCCTAAAAACGGCCGATAAAAGGATACAATGCACTTTTTAATGATTCATTCACTCCTCTAAAATTCCTCTTACATTGACCAAAATCCTTTACTAGTAATTCTTATAGCCTTCCAACCATTATGGATATATTCTTTTGGAGATCAATCACTATTTCATTGGATGGTGATACCCAGGTATGTCTTATTCATTATCAATTTTCATTATCTTTTTATCTTCCATTGGTATTTAAATACATCATCCAATAATTGGTGGATCTATTATCCATAGTGTTTGATCCCAGCTCTAGGTTTTGTTCTAATGCCTTCCACACCTTCATTATTGTTTACTAGTGTAGCTCTGATTGTTGAGTTTTGGATGAAAAAGTTTGGTCATTCAATTTCAATTATAAAAATTTATTACTCAAAAATTTCCTGATTTTATTCAATTGTTGATTGAGAACCAATATCAAAATAATTTATTCAATTTAATTGATAAAATTCTAATTCTTGTCAATTAGGATATTTGAAATGGTTTTTAGCATGAAAATTTTAAAAAAACCCCTATTCCATTGATTTTTATTTTGTTCATCTAAATTGGTTGATTTTATTGAAATGTTTATAAAGAAATTTTTTAATTTAATTAAGGAATTGAAATGTGAAATTGATGTAATTGTTTTATAATCAATTTTGAACTTGTGAAATTGGATTAAAATTATTTAATAAAAACCCAATGGTTTTATCTTTAGAAAGGGTCTTGTTTATTATAACAATCAATTTTCGATTTAAATGGAAAAAATGAATTTTGAGTTGTATGAATGAGATTTAATTGTATTTTTAGAATTTTTAAAATAAATTAAATATCATTTGAGAGCGCATGAAAGACGTAGGTATTTTCTGAGTTATATATATGAACTTTAAACAATTATAATATTTTAAAACATACATGTAGCGGGTCACATTCCTAATGTGTGGGTGGCGATTCGCCTCTTGAAAGTGTTAGTTATAAGTGAATATTCACATTTAGAGGTGATCTATTAAGGATTCAAGAATCCAATAATTGGTTAATATTATCATACATAATTTCCCGATGACAATGTTTCTTGCGTGTTTATTTATATTTGAGATATAAATGTATGCTAATGTTGTAAAAATACTTTACATGCCTTTTTTTTAAATGTGTAATCTAGTTTATGTAACTATTTTATTTTTTCCACTGTTTTCAAACAATTTATCTCTTGTAATGTGAAATCATATTCTTTAAAACTATCTTATATAATTATATAAATTTTATAGCATGATTTGTTTTAATATTATTATAATTTAAAAAACATGTTTATTTATTAAAAATCAAAGCCTTAATTTGGATAATCTATATTTGGAATATGTTATGGAATCATCGGTGGTATAATACTAGGAAAGGATCACAACCTAATTTTCCTTTCAGTTGTTTGTGGAATTTACCCTTCCATGTATGGGAAAAGGGAAAATATATATTTGCGATGGATGCATCTATTGAGCTTTGGACATGGTGGGGTATGTCTTTTGGGACCATATGTCTTTATTCCCTGTTTTTAGTACTTGGGTTTTAGTAATTTTGATTTTTAATGCTTTGTTGTATTCTATTACATTACTCCTATTTGTTCTTCCTTGTTATGAATAGTGTTTTTTTTATTTCTTTTGATATGCCTTCTGTAAAATTAATTCCCACATGCATGTTGTACGATGATAGGTGATATTTTTCGACCCATGGGGATTGGGAACGCCCTTCTGGCTATGCCAGGGACCGCTCAGTTATCAGGTTACCAGTGTACCCATGGTGGTTCTTGAAAAATGTGTATCAAAGGGAGGTAAAGCATCCTTTCGTGATGATAGTATAAATTTGAGTATTCTTATTGGGACTTAGAAGATAGTTGCGATTTAGTGGCTAGCCAAGTCTCACGGGAATGAACCTAATGTGACCATTTATTGTTATTAAATGATTTCTTATGGTCCAGTTCTTGTATTTTCAATATTTTTGAGTTGGATAGAGAGAAATTAAAATCATATTGTCCTATCTATTGGGATTTATGGTTTATTCATTACTCTGTTTGAGTGTTCTATAATATAATCAAGGTTATTTGTTGATTATGTATATCTTCAAACCTTCAGGAATACTTATGAATTAATAATAGGAGGAGGATACCACTAAACCATAGTAAGTGAATCCTATTTTGGACCTAGATATAGGTGAGGTGATCATACTCACTATAAAAGCTCTTGGATAGGAACCACCTCTAGTCCCCATTCAGGATCTAGTTACGGACACTCAGAGGGATACCTTTATATATCAATCTCAAGAGTTCCTTTTCAAAGACTTTTTTTTAAGGCAAAAATGACCCACAACATTTTGAGGAATTTTTGGGTAAAATTAAACATATATTTGAGTTCTTGGAAACAACAAAAGTTATCACGGTAATGTGTGTCACCTTCATGTTGGAGGTACCATGTAAGAAATTGATGAATATGAGGGTGAATACCAAGAAACATGAGGGTATATAATGGAAATAAATTAAGCTTATTTTCTATGAAAAGTACTACCAATAGTCAATTATGTAAGAATATGCTCTGGATTTTTTCAATCATGAACAGACTAATAAAATCATGATTTATTATTCAAAGTGCATTGCTGAGTTTGTACAGTTTTCTCCTATGATATGATCTAACGAAGGAATGTATGATTGATGGTTTGAGATGGGACATTGATCACATGTATGATCTCTGATTTTTTATCTATAGTTTCCCACTTATGCTGATGTGTTGGATGGGGTGATGATGGTTTTGATGGACATGGCATGTATGTTATTGTTATTGGGAGCTTCATTTCTTCTCAGTTGATGCATTGGTTCCTTCATGGGAATATATTAGTATGATGGTTTTCATGGAAGCTCTTAATGGAAAAGATAAATCAAACCTCCTACAGTGACTAAAGGATGTTCCATGATTTTATAACAGTATGGAAATCTAGAACATTCTAAGAGGTTATGCAATGAGACACCACAAAACTGTAGCTCATGCGGACATTTAAGACACAAATAGAGATCCTTCCATAACTTTTTTTTATAGCATAGTGGAACATGATCATTAACCCCTCCTAAAACTATGTGGAAATAATTTTCTTAATGTGAAAAAGGGTTATAGCCATAGGCACGTTGGGGGAGTCTTCTTCACACAACAAAAGTGTATCCATAGTAAGAAGGCAGGGGTCTAACAACTGTGAGAGGTACCATTACTATAGAATCATTATTAGAGACAACTCTATTTGATACTGGTGCATCTCACTCATTTATTTCTACCCATATTATTAATCATCTTAATCATTATAGTGATATTTTATCTTGTGAAATGGATATTACCTCACCCCTTGCTATGGAGAGAGAGAAGTGTCTCCTTAGACGCTCTTTTGTCTTCTCTCTATCAGACGTCAAGCTTGCTTTGAATTTTATGGTACGTGACCTCAAATCTCTTGATTTCATATTTTGGATTGATTAGATATTTACCAATAAATCCTGAATTCATTATTATCTTATAAGGTCTACCTTGAAATAAATATTAGTGTTCCTCTTATCATTCATGGTTAATGGCACCCAAGGTCAAGATCATTCAAACCCTCTTATCCATATTTGGGGAATGTGATATTAATATTTTCTTTTTATCTGGAGAAGGTATCAATGAGTATGTATCTTCCTCCAGTCTTCATCGAATTTCCTAATGTGTTCACTTATGATTTTTCTTGATTTCCACAAGTGTGTGAGTTCGAGTTTTCTATTCTATTAATTTCTAGTACATAGCCAATTTCAATTCCCTCATTCTAAATGGATCCATTTGAAATGAAATAGATGAAGGCCCAATTGGAAAATCATCATGACAAAGGAATTATATGCCCAACTATGTCACCTTGGTTTGAATTAGTTCTCTTTACAAAGAAGGCTGATGGTTATATTCACCTATGTGTGGATTATTGAAATCTCAATCGAGTTACAGTGATGAAAAAATATATGTTTCCACAGATTGATGATTTGTTTTACTAGTTGAATTGTGTGTTGTTTTTTTATTGATTGACATGGAATATGGTTTCCTTTTGTTATGGAAAAAGGAATATGAAATTTATAAAACCACATTACACTATAAGTATGACCATTATCAGTACCAAATTATGACATTTGTTCTGAAAAATGATCCTATAATTTTCATTTATTTGATGAAAAATATTCTCCATAAGTATTTGTATGAATTTTTTATATTTATTTTAGATGAAGTAATTTTTTACAGTAAATATCAGGTCAATCATATGAAACATCTGAGTACAGTTCTGGGACTGATGGGAAATCCATGAATTTATTCCACTCTTTTGATGTTGGAATTTTGGATTCAGGAGATAAAATTATTGGGACATGTGGTGTCTGAATATGGTTTATCAATTGATATTGAGAAGGTAAAGGATGTTATGACTTGGTATCAAATAAGAAATGTCTTCTAAGTTCATAGAATCTTGGGATGATCGTAATATTACCATAGGTTCATAATTTACTTCTAAATATTGGCCTCTCTGATGACTAATCTATCTCAAAAGGGGGTAAAGATTACTTGGGATGATAAATGTCCGAATTATTATTTCGATCTGATAAGTATATTGACTTCTAAAATAGAGTTGACTCTTCTCAAGGCCATGTAGGGATATGGGATCTTTTTTGATGCATCGATTTTATGCTTGGGCTACGTTTCAATGTAGGGTGACCAAGTAGTTGTTTATGGTTATTTTCATCTTAGACCACATGAAAAAAATTATCCTACCGATGATATTGAACATTTCTCTCGAATGCACGTTCTTAAGAGATGCAGGCATAATCATTAGGGAGAAAGTTTTACCATGTTTAATGGCCACAAAATATTGAGTTATGTCGTCTATCAAAAATATTTGAACCTTTACCAGAGGCATTGGGTGGAGTCCCTATAGTCATTCAACATTGAGGTCACCTATACCACTAGGAAAGGGAATTTAATTGCAGATGCGTTGAACATGAATCTTCAATCCAATTATGTGAATGATTATTCCAAAAAGTGACCTTTGATGTCTCTATTTTCATTTTTTAATTTTTTTAGTTCAGGAGAAAGGGGGTGATATTTCTTTTTTCATAATTAAATTCAAATCCTATCCTCTTGATATTATTCTTTTGGACTAAGTGATTTATTATAAAATATATATCATTACAGATTCTCTTTGTAGAGGGGATATTGTGTCCAAGTGTTGGTTCTCAAAACTAGGTGTTCTATTCTACCGTGATCTCGTAGTTATTCCTTTAACCGCAAGGAATGCTCTGATGGGGAGTTTTCATAATTCCCAGTGGGTTGTGCACCCAGGAACCACTAAATGATTTTGAAATATTTGGTGGTAGTTCTAGTCGCTGGGTATGAGATGAGGAATTTCTAAGTATTCTTACCACTACTATATGTTCCTACATGTGAAAGATGAGAACCAGAAAACTTTGGGTTTTCATCAACCACATTTTTTCCCCAATAGAAAGTGGGATGAAATATATATGGTCCTTTTGTTTTTGTCGTCTCATACCCATATAAAGAAGAATGTGATTTGGTTTTTGATCGAAATTATGTCCAAGTCGGATCACTTTATAACCATTTATGAGACAACCAAAGTTGAGGAATTGGGAAATATCAATTTGAAAGAGATTTTTCATTTGTAAAAAGGTCCATATACTATAGTCTCTAATTAGGATCCTCAATTTACTTCTCACTTGTGAAATGACTTAATGATGAACTAGGGTCTTAGGTTCATTTAAGAATAGCCTACCATCAACTATCACATGATTAGATAGAGAGATATATACAGATTCATAATGATATGCTTCATGATTGTGTTCTCAATTTTTGGGAGGCTTGGGATGATCACTTGGGGATGTCTGAGATCCTTATAACAATATTTACATGTCTGATATTAGAATAGAATCTTTTTAGAATTTTTATGGAAGAAATTCTAAATATCTATTATGTTGGTTAGAGTTTGGTGAGAGTTCCTTTATTGTACAAAATCTAGATAAAGATAAAATGGAAAGTATTCTGTTGATTCATTAGATAATATTAACAGGAAAAAGATGATACAAGTCCCCTATGGATCATTGTAATAGAAATATTTAATTTTTAGTTAAATAGAAGGTATTATTGAAGGTTTTACTCCAGTTTAGTCACTGAAGGCTTGGTAGGTAAAGGAATCAATCTCCATGTTTTTTAGGACCTTATGAGATTGTAGAAGAGGTGGGGGATGTTCCATATCATCTTGAACTTTCAACACATCTAATGTCGATATATAATATGTTCCATCTAAAACAGCTGAGAATGTATCTCTCTAATCCATATTAAAATTTGAGTTTGATTGACCAGCATATTGACCTTGATTTAACGTGAACTTTTTAGCTAGTCAGGATAAATGATTCTAAGATGATGTTACATCATGAGAGGACAATACCTTTGGTTCGTGTGCAGTATTAGCATTGTTTTGATAGTCACGAGACATGGCATCATGAGGCACTAATGAGAGAGTAGTGGCCTCATCGCATTGGAACAGAAGCTTCTTCATATGAATTTTGGGGATAGAATGTTTTTATAGTGGGGAGGTTGTACCATCCCGTGACCAATATGAAAGGTACATAATTAACCACGTCAAGGATATTCATTTTCATTAACTAGGATCATTTTATTCTGTGTTGGGATGATGCGTAAAATATTATAGTCCTAAACTGTTGGATTTTTCAACTTTAACCGGTGTTTTTCTCTAATCTTTATGAATATTACACGCCGTGTAACTACATTACATACCATGAAACCACTATCGGGTTCATGTCAAGAAATTTGGTTCACAATGTGATTGGTACACACCATGAATCCCCCTTACGTAATGTGATGTATTTATTTAGGATTGGATTTAATTAATAATGATGTAGTTTTCATCAATTAGGAATCTCATGCATTACCTAACATGAATAGGGGAAATCATTATGTAATACCCAGACTTTAAATGGTGTTACAAATTTTATGTGTGTTCACCATTAAAAACAATAAAACATTCATGATAGGTAATGGATTATATATAGTATAATTCCCTAGTATCATCTTATTAAAGGAGATAGTGTGCTCTACTATTTTTGATACACTCTACTCTAATTCATCATCCTTTAACCCAAAGCCTTCTCTAGTTATTATGGGAGCCTTCCAACCCTTCCAGATCAATTCCTTTTGCAAGGAATCGTCATTTATTTAGTGGGTAATATCTAAGTATGTTTTAATCCTCATCCGTTATATTTCAATACTTATCCTCCTTCTAATAAAAATAATGTCTTTAATTGTGCTAGAGTCAGCCTTTATTAACTCTAAAAAAGAACTAACTACCTTTGCATGGTTAAAAGTCTATGGATTTTACTAGCGCAAAAAGGCACCGATACAAGATCTCATTTATTAGGGATTTTTATTTGGGTTGATAAATATATGATTTATTAGAGATTTTATTTGTGATGATAATAGTATTATTTATCTATTATTTTAAAATAGTTGATAAAGACAAACTTTATCATCACCTATATAAGAACTGAAAAATGAAACCTTTATCAGTACTTTTTAAATAGATTGTAAAGGGTGGATTTATAAACACCTCTAAAAGTGTTGATAAATTATAATTTTATCCGCACATTTATCAGCGCTGATAAAGGTGAAAGCTGTTGTGTGATGCTGCAGCACACTGTAACACTGAAAATAGGTGTAGTGTGCTGCAACAACACAATGCATGAGTTGAAATAACATAGAAAGTTACCAAAATAAGACTCAAATACTTAATTTAAATGAAATAAAATTTCCAACACAAATACAAGAAAAATAAAACACAATTATATAGTACATAACTTATTTTTTTACTAAAATGAAATTAAATTTTTAATAAGAAGGAACAAATGAAGTCATAGCTGTATCACCGGGAGATGAATTGAGGTATGCTGATTCATATATGTCACAAATGTCTTGTGGATTATTTTCCTAAAGTACAAAAAACAATAATAATTTTTTTCCTCATTTATGATTATGTCGGTTGTTTTTTCTTAAACATAATGTCATTTTTGATTAAAAATATGCCCCTTAAGTCATAAATTTACACAGTGCATCAGATTGAAGTTTGGATAATCTCTACACATCACAAGTGACATATGGATTGTTTTACTAATGTAACAAAAAAAATTGAATATGTTTTCTTTATTTTGAGAATGTGAGTTGTTTTTTCCCAATAATTAATGTAATTTTTGAATAAAAAGATGCACTTAGAGTCATACCAGTCAAGCCATTTTTCAGATAGTGGAGAGGAAGAATGATACATGTCCCAAATGTCTCATGGTTCAATATTATAAAGTATCAAAACAATTAGAATTGATTCATTAGTTTTGAGTATGCCTTTTACATTTTTTACAAAGCTTTCATTTTAAACTGGAAAAAATACATTGATCCATACGAGTGGAATCGTCTATGGGTTTGACAATAGACTGATTCATAAACATCACAAATGAACTATGAATCATTGTACGAATTTATCAAGACATCCAAGTGTGTTTTATTGTATTTTAGTGAGTAGAATATTTTTTATTAAATTTGAAATTTTTAACTGATAACAGACACTTGGAGTTATATAGGTCACACCATGCATCAAATTGAGGTATGGATAATAACTAATCATCACAAATAATATATGTATTGTTTTACAAAATTACCAAATCATATGCAACTTTTTTTTCTCAGTCCTGAGTATTCTACTTTTGTTTTTTAATAAAATTTCATTTTATACTTGAAAGAAACACAATGGATCTTATGTTAAGTGAGATATGTTGTGTGCACTTTTAAACAAATTTTTTCAATCCCAATGATGGTATAATTGATATTATACATCATTTCCAAAAAAAATAATATTTTTCAAGCCAGTTCTTCCTATCCTCCTCCACTGAGGTCTCCAGCTCATTCTTCGCCTAAGCATCACCCTCCACGTTAGTCTCCAACTCCGACTATGCCTCTGCCATTGACTCTTCCAATGCCTATGAACCCACCACTGCCTCTAACCCTGCCTCTATATTTTTCCAAAAAAATTATTGTTTTCTGTTCAGTTCTTTTAGTCATATTGTTTTCTTTAATGAAAATCTCCTGGAGAAATAGATAAAAAAAATATAGAAGCATTCTTCCACTAATTCTCTAAACTGAAAATATCATTCAATTGTAATAAATCGTACAATGTCACAAACATAGTGGATAATCACTTAAATTTGTTTTTAGAATACATTATATCATAAATTACACTTCCCACTCATCTGTAAACAAGTTGATATCTTATTTTGGGTAACACTTTTTTCGGTTATTTTGATAGTACTAAAAAAATATAAAAAATCATATGATTATGAAATATTATTATTGATGTTGTAATTAAATTCAATATTTAATTATAGTGGGATACTGCTCTTTTCATGTTTTATGATTTCTCTTGTAAAATTTTAAACATAATATCCACAATCAATTAAAATATCTTTTTTCAAACATGGGAGAATAATTTACCAAAACAATTTAATTTTTCTGGAATGTTTTTATTGTTAAATATTTCCCAATATACTTTAATTTTTCTCCTATTATATTTATCCATTGGATTTATCTTTGCAGACAATAACCTCATTCCATGTACTAGAATATATTAAGTTACCATCATATCAAAAAAAATGTGCATTAAATCATAAAAAAAACGTATAATATGATTTTAACCTAAAAAATGTTTGGTGTAGTGCATTACATATTCACAATACACATCACGTGTGGTTGGTTGGTTGGAAATCCATGCATTGAATACAAAAAAAAATATATTTTGGGTGTCTATGTTGACTTCTATCAGTATCTTGTGCTTCTTAAAAACTTAAAACCATTAAGTAATTAAATATAAAAAAATATTTTATGTGATTAGATTATATAGTTTTACCTTTCCATTATAGGTATCAATAAGAGTCTATCGTCTAAATAATTTCTATTAAATTCATTTAGTAACTTTTCTTTTTTTATTCTCTATTTCTACATTATTTAAGGTAATTTTTAGAATAAAAAACATACAGGGATTAATGATTCCAAATCATGATTTTCATGATATTCCCATTATATAGTTGAAACATAAAATCCTATGAAAAATATAAATACTTATTTACTATAATAAAATTATTTATCTCACTATTTAGATAGATGTATTATGAAAAAGTGCCTTATTATTTTATTCATAACTGAGATGCCCAACCATTCTTGCATGAGAATATCAATTAGAGTCTCAATAACAATTACATGCATAAAGGAAACTCCATTTATTTTTTCTTCATATTCAATTTAAGACAACGTTTTATCTTTAAATGGGGTCTGTATGTGAACTTATAATGATAATAAATATTTCTAGGGAATTTAAGGTGAAAAGGTTCTCTTATAAAGTAGTGTGGTTTTCATGGTATATTCACATGATTTTCTGGAATCATCCTTTCATTTATCCACTAAATTATTCATTTGTACTATCATACCTCACTTCAAATTTGTTATCATAATCTATTACATGGGTTTCATATGAAAAAATTTGATAAAGATTTACCTCAGATATCTTTATGATATTTGACTACCAATATATTAAATATTAAATAACAACATCAACCATTGCAATATCCAGACCATAAAGTGGAATAGGAAACATAGTAGTAGAATCATAACTTACCCCAATACAATGTATCATGTGATTTTTTGGGGTGCTGTTTATTATGTAGCTTGTCTCTAGAGATATTAATCAATTTACCCCTCGCAACATGGTGGTATATGGGTGTTGATAGAGAAAAAATCACATATAACTATACCCTGTAGAATTTTAATAATATAATGTTTTTGGAACTTCTTTTTCAGATTTCAGAGAAGAGAAATGAAAAAATTTACTACGTAAGGTAAGGTAAGTGGTTGAGGGGGAATGGGTAGACTCAAATTTTGTACCATAACTTTTATCATTGATAATTTAATTCAATCCTATGATGATTCATCATTTTATTAATATTTTTCATCAAAATAATGTTGATCCCCTAATAATTCCATAAATTCATCATCAGTAGTGTGTTCATTCTCAGGATTTAAATCATTATCTTGTTTAGAAGAAATATTCTACATGAGTAGTCTAAAATATAATTTGTCTTGAATAAAAACAATGCAATACACATAATGTATAAAATCCTACAATTAAATCCATCTTTCAAAAAAATTGTTAATATATTGAAAAAATTTATAATACTTCAATACTAAAGTGAAAATTACCTTCACTATGTTATTTTAATTAATCCTTAAACATTTTATTTCCTTCCATCTCTTGATTATGGTAGGAAGTCTAGTTTTAAAGGTTTCCAATCCACTATCAATGGATGGAACAAAATCCGGTGTCTAAGGATTAAAGTGTCATAAGAACCAATACTAATAGAATAACTCAAGAATTATCATCAGTTGAAGAGGAATTGGAATACCTCCACTCTAATGGTCCTAAAGAAATGAATCTCACCCCACATATATTGTACATCACTTATTTCTACTCAAGGATTCATCACCTTATAATTTTGGATATTCTTTAATCCACCGTAAGATCCCTCCTATAATATAATCCCCATTAAAGGGAGAGTTGTCAACAAATTCTCAATATTGATATAAAATTTTGAAATCATAAAAATAAAAATAATATATTTATGTAAAACCGAAATGTAATATTATGATATATTAAATATTTTATCATAGAGGAAATGTATATCATTCACATCATTGAAAATTATACAATATATCATTATGTTGTTCTACAATTACCTCTAGTAATGTCCAAATTTATGAGTGATAATAATATTATTTGTTCTGAAATTTAATTTTGAATAGATGTATTAATGTAACTCAATCATATTATTTGATCAAACATTAATCATAAACCATGACTGCTCTCACCAAATATGATAGAAGATATCATATTTATTTTATCATTTTTAACAATAGAGGTGATACTATATTGATTATTTGATCATCTATTTTCACAATAACCTTGGATGGAGTCAAATTTTCTGAAATTATAAATTGCATGATAAAAATAAGTTCAAATCCTTATTTTATATATGTCAAACAATATGATATATAATATCCATATCGTATAGATGAAAAAAGAAATACTTCCTATCATAATTTATTATATTGACATAATACAATATGAAATTTATTATTTCAATAAACTAATAGATTAATAAATTTTATCCTTGAAGAAAAAGTCTCTGATACGACTTATGTGTTTAGGGTATCATCCTATGATCATTTAAAGAGTGATAATGCCTAAACCTACTGATAAATAGTGATTAATAAAGAAGAGAGGTCTTCTATGGAATATAACAATTGTTAACTTACAATAAGGGTATCATATCTCTTTTTTGTGTATTTTAGACATGGATAAAAAATTAGATGACTTGTAGGGCATAATGATTCAAACCAACTTAAGTATATTTTCATAAATTTTTGTTCCCTCTATTGTTAATCACCATGTTAGATGGATTTTCAAATTATTTTTTATCCTATAAATTAATTATCTCTCAATTTTGATTAATTAATCTATTAATAAATCACATCTCATAGATTTCTTAATCAACTAACCTACCATGTTTGACACACTTTTTCATCACAAATACACGATTTATATATTGTTGTGTATTTATATGTCTGTTTACCCAATGATTTATCAACTCTATCCTATCATGGAAATTTAAAAACAAAATTGTTGAGCATGATTTTCTCACCAATGAAATTCTCCAACACTCTTTGTAACCCATGGTTAAAGATTAATAATAATCATTAATTAAAAAACAAAACTCTCACAACATGCATCACTAATAAAATTGTTTTTATAAGAATAAATAATTCAATATTTTTTTAAATTCAATAAAAATTTAATCATTAAAATCATAAATCTAAATCACCCAATTCATGGTTTATCAATTTACATGAATAAGCACAATCAAAAAAACAATTTCTAATGAATTTTATACTTACCATTGTCCCTATATGTTAATGAGACATAATTGTGGGCCACATCATGGTATCACATAATCTTTAAAAAACCTCATTATTATGTATTTAGATTCAAAAATATTGTATGTAAGATTAATTTTAATTTGACAAAATACATAGACATTGGAACTCTCTATTATTCAAATGAAGTGTAAACCAAGGTGGGATGAGTGTCTACTTGTTAATGTCGAGAGTAGAGTAAACCATATGTTTTTTTATCTTGGGGAAAATTTGATAAACACTCAACTAAATAAGAAATTATATAATGAAATAGAATCACATTCATTTTATTTCAGTAATGACATGAAGAGATATAGGGTTCATCAGGTTGAAGAACATTGAAAAAATGAAAAATGAGGAAACCAAAACAAAAAACAATTATAAATGAAGAGTAGAAAATCGAATAAATTTTCTTATATCCTTTATTGATCTGAGGGATAGAAGAGGGTTCACTTCAGTATCAGAGGAGTTCTACAATGTCTTGGGAATTTCAAGAGACCGAGTCATGGTCATGTTTTTTTTAAATAATCTAGTGCATCTTTTAAAAATGACTTCAAAAAATCTATGATAAAAACTCCTTTTATCAGGGGTAAATTTATAAGCACTGATAAATACTAATCTTCATCAGGTCTAAAGAAACGATGATAAAAGTCATATTTGTCTTTGATAGTGCTTTATCCATGATAAATAAATATATTTACAGCGCAATTTTGGGACTGCTAATGTTTTATAAATACAATAAATTAAATTAATTTATTTTAATTTTATAATTATTTAAATATATTTGTTATAGTTTTATAATTATTAAGATTTTTATAATTAATTATTTATAATTATAAAAATAATTATTCAAAAAGTAACAATTATTTATTTGTCATAATTAAAAATACTTTAAATATACATTTACAATATTTTTTTTATAATATTTATTAATAAATATTTATTTTACAATATATTTTCAACATTTTTAATTGATATATAATCATAAATACATGAATTTTAAAAATGGGTGAAATTGAATATTTCAAAATGATTGCATTTAAAAAATATTCAAAAAATGGATAATTATTATTAATTAAAAATTAGTTATTAAATATATGTGGATATATATATATTGAAGTGGATGAATACGTATTGAAAAAAATAAATCATAATTAATAAATCTATATAAATAAATAATTGAAAATAATAAAATTAAAAAATGAAATAAAAAATTAAAATAAATTGAAATAAAATTGAATTATTGAAAATAAACAAATATAATTTAATGATTGTAAACATAATATATATTCAATTTATTATGTTATAGTGAAAATTTAAAATATAATATATTTTGAATAAATTACACAATTTATAGTTGAATGTGATTATATATATTACGTTAAAATATTTCTATGTGCATTAATATAGAAATACATTAAAATATATGTCTATATATATTTTTGGAATAAATGAAACATATGTTATTTGATATAGATTAACTTGAAAAATCATACACCCATAAAAATCTATAAGAAATTAATATGATTTAAATTAATTTTATATAAATATTATACTTATTCATTTTATATATCCATATTTAATCTATATTGTTTATTAATATATATAATCTCTATATATGTATATTAAATTTATTCATTTTTTCAATAATTATTTATTAAATAAAATGTTTCATATTTTACTTATTATACTAATTTTATCATTATTTGAATAATTTTTCATTTTATTATGGTCATTAATTAGTGCTAAAAATTATGATAAAGGAAAACAAATTCATCTTAAAAAAACACTGATAAGGGGAACCTTATAGTAGCACTAAAAATAAAGAGCTAATAGAAGATTCCATTATAATAGATAAAATAAAGTGCTAATAAAGTTACAATTTATCATACCAAAAGTGAACTGATAAATAAGGTTTTTTATCATTGAAATTTTCTAGTGTTAATGAATTCTAGTGTTATTAATGGCACATTTTGTTTTACTGTCCTTTGGTATTTCAATAAATCAATTGTTAATTGATTGATCTATTCTCCACATTGTTGGATATCACCTCTAGGTTGTGTTCAATGGCCTTCCACACCATCTCTCTCATTAATGGGTGTTGTAGCGAGTTTCGAGTTTTATGAAAAATGTATGTTGTACTTTCCAGATTTTCCAAATTGATTATTCATAATTTGGTGTATTTGTTTTAATTATTAATTTAAATTATATTTATCAATATTAGTTTCATTTAAATTGATTAGAACCTAATTCTAGTTAATCAAGATATTTAAAATTGTATTTGGAATAAATTTTGGAAAACCCTGAATTCCATTGAATTGGGTCGTGTACACAGAAATTGGTTGATTTATATTATAGTATTTAAATTGTGGGATTGATGGAAATGTTTTCAATTAAATTTTTTATTTTTTTTGTGGAAATTAATTTTATAAAAGGATTCAATTTGATTTGAATGGATTTAAAACTAGTGAAAATGGCTTTAAATTATTCGATTGAAACACAATGGTTTTATCTTTTGAGAAGGGCATGATTTTTATTAAAAACAATTTTAGTTTTAAATTGAAAATTTTGAATTTTAAAATTTATGAATTGTATTTAATTAAATTTTAAGAATTTTTAAATAAATTACCCATGATGTATGATCACATGGAATCCTTAGGTAGTTGGTTAGTTTTTTAGACAGACTAAACAATATTATAACATTCAAAAACATACCTACAGTTGGTAACATCCCCAATGAGAGGGTTATGAGTCTCCTCTGGCCCATGTTAGGGGGACATGAGTATACTCATTTTCTTATGATCTTGTAGAGAGTGAAAATTATATATATTGTAAATACAATCATTCTTACATGGAAGATTTCCATGTTTTTACTTGTTTATTTATATATATTCATATAAATGAATGTCAATGTTGTAAAAATGAATTACATGAATTTCATGGGTTTACATAAATTATATATATTAATATTTTATTTAATTCATTAGATTTTAAATATTCTATCCCTGGTAATTTAAATTCATGCGCTTTAAATGTATCTTCAATAAGTTTAAAAATGTATAGCATGTTTGGCTTGAAGATTCCTCTAAATTACGGGACCTATCAATTTTTGAATATTGAAATCCTTTATTTTGGAAAATATATATATGGATTTGATTAGGAAATAAATGTTTTATTCCTTCTGGGCTTATTTTCCACACTGATTTTTTCCTTTGGGTGTTTTTTGGAATTCTTCTTCCATGTTTTAGTATTAGGAAGTGATATCCTGGAGTTGGATCTAGCTATAGAGTATTGGACATGGTGACTAGTTTCCAGAGGGACCTTGGATTATTTTCACTATATTTAGAACATGGATTGATCTAATTTGGATTTTTTATGCCATGTTTTATTCATGGACATTACTCCATGTATAGTTCCTTAATTATGAAATGTACTTTGTTAATTTATCTTATGTTATGTGTTAAGGAAAATTTGTTCCCACTAGCTTCATTTACGATTCCAGGTTCTAGTCACTCACTCTTATAGATAGGGAATGCCCTTCGGGCTATGATAGTGTCATCTTGGATATTGTGTTACCAAAGTACCTAGGCTAGTTCATGACATTTTAACCCTCTTGGGATCACTCCCATATGAAGATGTTCAGAAAGGATTAAGGATTCACGGCCTGATTCGTGGAAATTGATGGCATTACATTGATGTTTACTATATTAACCACTTTAGTGTTATGATATTTTTACTTACTTCCAGTTCCTTCAAATATTAGAAGGGTGTACAGGTGTATAATCCATTTTTTTTGTTACTTTAATTAGGATATGTTTCCCATGAGAGAGTCATTATTTCTAGGTGGATAAACTATAGTCACATAGATTGTACTTCAATCCTTGTGGGTCAGTGATGTTTTGATTGTTTGACAGAAACATGCGTGTGATGCTGGATAGATATTACAATTGAACATATAGGTGGTGAGAATTGTTGTATTCTTGTTTTGAGATAAAAGAATAAATGGTGAATGGGTTTTATGAAATGATCATTTTGATTATTATCATTTTCGAGGAACCACTGAGAGTGCTTATTTATTAAGATTGTATTTAATGGGAGGACCATTTTTGTTCCTTACCCATTAAACTAGGAGTGGTGAAATTTAATCATTAAAATCAAAAAGGATTCAATAATTCACGTGTTTTTAGGATAAATCCTGGCCCATATAGGATCCCAATCATGAATAAGAGTTATAAGGGGTATCATGTTTTGTTAAATCTGACGTCTTATATAGCATTATCTTATTTAACATATTGATTGAAGACTCATGGGAGTCTGAGTCATATCATGAAATAAAGTGAAATGAGATTTTACAGACATTATGTATAGAGTATATAAAGTTAAATAATTTCACATGGTAAATTTTTAATATTAAACATTAGTATGTTTTTTCATGTGGGATTAGGATGAATAGTAACAAAAATGTGACAGATGTAGTTGTGGTTACCCAATGATGTCGATAAATTAACGGATGTTCACTTAGTATGAGGGTTTTTTTGGAATCAACTCAAAGTGCCTTATATTTTAATTTTTTAGTGTAACGTCCCGGACCCGGGTGCCACGCAACGGGTGCTCCGAGCCTGGTTCTCCACGTGACCTCAAGTGCATTTCCCCAAATGCTAGAGGCTACCGTCTAGCAGCGAGGGCCCAGGTGTAATAGTGGGGACACTATGCCCTCATTTTTCAATGTGTAGCGCAGCGGAATACCAAATAAACATACAACGACCGCGGAAGAAGTATACATACACAACTGAAATAAACTACAGTATGGGATATAACCAACAGTATATATAAGTTATGATTCTACATGGTTCATGTTCTAAGAAAATAGCCAGAACATGTTGTACATCAATACAGTACAATAAAATACAGAGTACAACAAACAAGAAAAACAGATGGCAGCAGCATCGCGAGTCTAGGCTCGGTCCCATGCCTTCCTACTCCTCATCAATAGTCAAGTACCTGCATAGGGAATCTTTCCCCTATCTAAACCTGCAGAAAAATAATCTGTTTGGGCCAGAAAGCATGACCCAAACAGGGTGTGAGAAATATATCTTAGTAGGCACCACCAAAGGCACATGCCCAACTGTGTGTAAGCATGCAACAACAGTGTGAAACAGTAAAATGAAATAAAGTAAGCATTACAAACAAGTTACTAACTTAATAATTAAATTTCAATTTTATTATTCATTTAATTCATTATATACTTGAAATCACCACAGTGCATTTCAAAACAAACAGTCCACGTCCTCAGACAAGAAAAACCGTACACTCGGGTAAGCAGAATCCAACCCATAGGTATAACCCTCATGCGTAAGAAAAATTTCCCTCAGGCGTAAGAAGTTTTTCCCTCATGAATAGAACTCATGCCCTCAGGCACGAAAGGTTTCCCTCACGTGAAATACTACAGCCCTCAGGCTAAATAGTGAAGTGCCCTCAGGATAATCACAACAATGCCCTCATGCCAAATACAACAACGCCCTCAGGCTAAACAGGTAACTGGGCCATTCCCAACAGGTAAAACTGTAGTAACAAGCAATTCCTTTCAAGGAAATTCTACAATTACTACTTTAAAGGCATACCCTCGGGTATCATGGAAAAATGGATAAATAGTGAAAAACACCCCTAGGGTGGTTCCGGATCCAAGAAACAATCCCAGCCAGAATTTTATTATCACAATTTAATCACCTATGCAATTCTTAGGCATTAAATATAGAAATGGCCTTAGCCAAACGACACCCCAACATGGGTTCGTGGTACAAAAATGCATAAAACACGCAGAAGTTGGAAAATAAACACTAATCCAAATACCTTATACGTCAACGAGCGTTATAACTGAACGCCGACTCTAGAAATGCCCAAGAACGGCGTATATCTGACGAAGAACAAAACCAAAAAAATGTAAATAACTTAGGTTAGGAGAATAATTGTCAAGAACGGTACCAGGAGAGGAGATGGATCACCCGTGCGGTTCCAACGAAATCGTCTGAAGACGAAACGGATTCTAGACGAACGCCCGATGGATCTTCAATGATCCGGCCTCCTCCTTTGGCTTCCAAACGGTTCCAGAGTCTCCTCTTCCAAATGAGGAGGCTACTGTCTGTTTTAAGCCGAAAAAACAAAGTACATAGCGTGTACTTCTGAGTACACGGCGTGTACCTCCTTCATTTAACAGTTCATTTGGCGGCACTGCCACACTGTTCATATGTCGACATGAGTACACGGCATGTACTCCCAAGTAAACGGCGTGTACTGTCACCCACCTGGCGGCAACACCACCGCCTTACTATTCAGACATACCAAATGACTACACGGCGTGTAAGGTACCACTACACGGCGTGTAGTCGGTTCCTACACCCTTCATCGCCGGCATGGCTACACTCCCCGTGTACTCATCCCAACATGGCCAAAAGTACATGACGTGTGGATAAAGTACACGCCGTGTAGTTCAAAATTCTAGTATTTTCCCCATTCTCCATATTTTTTCAACAACACTTAATGAAAAAGAAAAAAGAAGAAGACCGTATCTCAGAAAAGAACTGGGTTCTTACAAACTTCCCCCTTATAGCAATTCGTCCGTGAATTTCCCTTCCAAGGGTGGTGAAGATAATGCTCAGAACAGCTCTAGCCACAAAGCAAGTACGTCGGCATCCCGCTCCCAGGTATCGTCCTGCACTCGGCCATGCTGCTATAGCACCCGTACGAGAGGAACTAACCGACCTCGGAGAACCTTCATGCTCCTGTCAATGATACGAATCAGATGCTCCTCAAAGGATGTATCAAGATGAAGCTCAACCTCCTCTGGCTGAAAGGTGTGAGACGAGTCTGAATGGTAGCGATGCAAGTGAGACACGTGGAAGACGTCATGCATGGCTCGGTACCACTGCAGTAACTACAACCGATAGAAACCATCCCGACTCTCTCTAGAATCTCAAATGGTCCCACATACCTCGGTGAAATCTTTCCATGTCTCTTTATCCTCTTGTGTCCCAGCCTCGGTGAAACATGCATGAAAACCTAATCCCAGACCACGAACTCTAATGGTTGTCTGTGGCGATCGGCATAAGACTTCTGACGAGTCTGTGTGGTAGGCATCTGCTTCCGAATCAACTGTACCTACTCAGATGTGTCATGCACAAGCTATGACCCTAGTAAAGATGCCTCACCTACCTCTAACCAGCACAAAGGTGATCGACATGGCCTACCATATAAAGCCTCGTATGGTTCCATATCAATAGTTGCCTGAAAACTATTGTTATAGGAAAACTCGACTAAGGGTATACGCTTATCCCACAAGCCCCCAATGTCTAGGACGCATGCGCGTAGCATTTACTCTAGCACCTGTATCGTCTGCTCTGACTGGACATCTGTCTGAGGGTGGTATCCTGTTCTCAGAAGCACCTGTGTACCCAGTTCCCTCTGAAAACACTTCCAGAAATGAGACGTAAAGCGGGCATCCCTATCTGAAATGATAGAACAAGGGACCCCATGAAGACATACGATCTCTCAGATATACATCCTTCCGAGCTCATCCACAGCGAAGGTCTCCTTGATCGGCAAGAAGTGAGATACCTTCTTGAGTCGGTCCAGAACAACCCACGCGACATCATTGCCTCGAGGTGACCTCGACAAACCCATCACGAAATCCATCGCGACATCATCCCATTTCCACATTGGAATAGGTAACTGTTGTAATAGCCTAGCTGGCCTCTGATACTCTGCCTTCACCTACTAACAGGTGGAACACCTCGTAATAAAACCAGTTATCTCTCTCTTCATTCCCATCCACCAATACTGACACCTCAAGTCACGGTACATCTTGGTAACCCCGAGATGAACTGCCCAAGCTGGAGCATGAAACTCCAGCATCAGCTCCTCGCGTATATCCCCTGGAACCCATAATCATCCATGGAAATTAAATACATCATCATCGCCTATCGTTGAACCTGGAGGAGGGTCCTCACTTGCCACCGACTCTCGTAGAACTAGGCCTTCTGAATCCGATAGCTGCCTCTTCCTCACTCTGTCCAGGAGGGTAGAAGTCACAGCTAACGAGGAATGATAAGTCTGCCCCTGACTGTCATGCACCTCCAGATGCATCTCAGAGAACAAAGCCATAAGCTGCCACTCACCACTGGCCTCTTGTACTTCCTGTATCTGATTCTTCCTTGTCAGTGCATCATCTACTGCATTACCTTTACCCAGTGTATAGGCAAGATCAAAATCGAAGGATTGTAGGTACTCGACCCAACTTCTCTGCCTCAGATTTAGGTCACGCTGAGTAAAGATATACTTGAGGATTTTTTGGTCGGTGAAAACCACAAAATTATCTCCCAACAGATAATGTCTCCAACAGTGCAACACATGAACAACTGCAGCCAACTCGAGATCAGGTGTTAGGTAAATCCTCTCATGTGGCCTCAACTGCCGAGACCCGTATACAACAACGTTGTCACCCTGCATCAAAACTTCTCCCAGCCCAATCCCTGATGCATCACAATAAACTATATAGCTCTTCCCCTGCTCTGGGAGTATCAGGATCAATGCTAATGTCAACCTTCCCTTCAGGTCCTGAAAAGTAGTCTCGGAAGCTTCTGACCAAACGAACATCACACCCTTCTTAGTCAGACCTGTCAACGGTGCTTCTAAGAGGGATAAGTCCTATATGAAGCGTCTATAATAACAAGCCATCCCTAAGAAACTCTGCATCTCAAACATGTTCTTAGGCTGCTCCCAAGAAACTACCGCTCTCACCTTCTCTGGGTCTACTGCAACTCCTGCCTCAGAGATGATATGACCCAGGAAGTGAATCTGGTCCATCCAAAAGAGGCACCTTGAGATCATAGCATATAGTCGATGCTCTCTCAGTGTACTCAATATGATCTCAAGATGGGTGGCATGGTCGTGTCGAGTGTGAGAGTACACCAAGATGTCTTCCATGAATACTACCACAAATGAATCAAGATACGGATGAAAAACTCGATTCATCAGATCCATGAAAACCGTTGGCATGTTCGCGAGTCTGAATGGCATAACTAAGTACTTGTACAGAACATATCTGCACCGAAAAGCTGTAAGCGGTATATCTGGTGGTGTCATACACAGTTGATGATATCTGAATCTCAAGTAAATCTTCGAGAACACTCATGCTCCACAAAGATGATCAAACAGATCATCTATCCTCGACAAGGGATATTGGTTCTTAACCGTCAACTGGTTTAGCTTCCGATAATCCACACAATGTCTGAGTGTACCATCCGCCTTCTTCACAAAAAGGACCGGAGAACCCCAAGGAGAAGTACTGGGTCGGATAAAACCCTTCTCATGTAGCTCCTCTAACTGCCTCTTCATGTCCTGCAACTCAGGCGTGGCCATCCTATAAGGAGGAATGGACACCGGTGCTGATCCCGGCACTAGCTCAATAGAGAAATCCACCTCTCACACCGGACGTAGACCTGAAATGTCGTCCGGAAAGGCATCCCTGAAACGATCAACAACTGGAGGGAAATCTGTCTGACAAGTCCCCTGATCTTCCAGATACAATCTCGCAATCTGTGTTTTGACTCCACCTCGCCCATGATGCTCTGGTCTAGCTCGACTCGCCAGAAGATACCACTCTCCCTTGTATAGAAAGTCCCCGCCCTCTGGTGATGTGAAATGCACCATACGACAGTAGTAGTCTATGAAGGCTATATAGGGAACCAACCAGTCCATCCCAAGAATGACATCATAGCTCTTCATCTATAAAATATAGAGGTCCCAAATGAAGTGACACCCTCCAACCTCAAAGGGAACTTCTTACACCGATGCACACCAGCCGTCCTAGTCCCCAATGGAGTGTCTAGCGTCAAGACATCGGAAGAAGTAGAAACACATGGGCCAAGGCTCTCCACTATGGGTACAGATATGAAACTATGCATAGCACCCGTATCAAAATGTACCGAAGATAAAACAGAAGCTACTGGAATAATACCTCTGACTGTAGAAGGTCCGAGATCCTGCTCCTACTGAGTCTGTTGGACTGCATATGCCTGCCCAGTGTCGCGGCCCTGCGACACAGCCTGGCTACCCTGAGCTATCTCGCCATGCTGCCGCTGCGATCCTAGTGTCTGGATACCACGACCATGACCACCATCTCTTCCTGCACACCCTGACGTATTCCAGTTCCCTGACTGGTAAGAAGCCACTGGTCCGTCTCCCGCACGCGGAGTCTGCAAAGAACCCCTCTCACTAGCCACTGGTGGAAACTCCCTACAAAAGGGCTGCAGATGACCCATCATTCCGCAAGCTCAGCACTCAACTGGTTCTCGTGGACAATGCGGTCACTTAATCCCTTCTCTACCACACTGGTATCACCTGATTGGGCCACCTGATGAAGCTGCCTGGCTGGTACTGCCACCCTGAGAGAAGTCCATATATCTCTTCCCCTTGCTAGTAGAAATAGTACCAGTAACTGGTGCTGAACCACCATGGCCCACACTACTCGATTCTGGAAGGTTCCTCTCTTTAATCAAGGCCCGTTTCACAATCGCGTGTACAGTAGGTAACCTGAAAACATTTACCAGCGCTCAGATTTCATATCAAAGACCATCCTCAAAACGTATGGCTCTCAAAGTCTCATCACCCACTAGCACGGGTGCAAAACGTTGAAGCTCTTTAAAACGAGAATAATAGTCCATCACTGACCTAGAGCCCTGCTGCAGATTCATGAAGTCTCGAGCTCTATCTGCCCTCAGTGTCTCGGGAAAGAATAAGTCATAGAAGACTACCTGAAAATCTTCCCATGCCATGTACCTATGATGCTCTGTCTGGGTGGTAACATCACACCACCTCTTGGTGGAATCACGCAGCATATATGTCGCGAGCTTGACCCTCTGCCCTGGAGGCATCTCAAGATGCTCGAAAATAGTCTGCATCGATCCTAGCCAAGACTCTACAGCCTATTGTCTTCCATCCATTGAAAATGTAGGAGGATGTTGCTGCTAAAAGATACACATCAGCTCGGCCATAGATGTGGCAGCCTATAATGCTCCCTGAAAGGACTGCATGAACCACAATAAGCCTTCACGGAACTGCGCCTCCGCACTTGTGTCCGGTAAAATAGCTGGCGTTACATCTGGCACTTCTGGTGGATCAACTGGTAGCCCATGGTCCACCATCTTCGGAGTATAATCGTCGCCTCTCTTCGGGCGAACAACTCACAGTCGTCTAGGCAGCGTGACACTACAAGGTCCGAAGCACGCCTGAGATTCAAGATTATTAATACTGAAAGTGAAGGATCCACAAAGGGAACAAGAAAAAGATGGCATTCAAAATTGGTAAAACAAGACTACACAGCATGTACAATGACTACATGGCATGTACTTGACTTCCCTTCCCCTATCAGTGTCCTTCTACATGGCTAAGACACACGACTTCCATTCAACAAAACTACACGGCGTGTATAATATCTACACGGCGTGTACGGTGTCATTTTCCAACACCTAAGTGTCAAATTCCAATCCTTGAGGGCCCATACTCCCCATGAATCAAATTTTGACATCTTATCTATGTTATAACCAATAAACAGTAAATGATCCACCAAATTATGGGCAATTGGGGCCCATTATCCCCAAAAACCAATGTTTGGCGTCCATTCTATAAACAAGCTCAAACAAACATACCATATCACAAGGCAGGTATTTATCAAGCAGCTATCCCAACAACATGCTTTATTAGCACAACAATTATCACAACAACATGAAAATTCTAATGCACCTACATGGCATGAAAACTGTGCATGGCATGTGATATCTATCATGTCCCTATATGATGCATGAGACATAATACCCTCATCTCATCGGGTTGTAACTAAATAAAATCCATAGATAAAATATAAATAGCACAATTCAAGTGCGTCACCCAACATTGAAAACATATCAACTGTAAAATCGCAAAATCAAAATAAGGTAAAATACAAGGTAGACTAGCTATTCCCTATACACGGATTAGCTATGCCCGAGAATATGTTATTAACAACTACTGTTCCATCATATCCCTGACTACGGCTCTGAATAGTATGTCAAAGAAAATAACCCCTCAGATACCACTTTGTAACGTCTCGGACCCTGCTGCCACGCAACGGGTTCCCCGAGCCCAGTTTTCCACATGACCTCAAGCACATTTCCCCAAATGCCAGAGGCTGCCGACTAGCAGCAAGGGCCCATTTCTGATATTGCGGAAACTATGCCCTCATTTGTCAAAGTGTAGCGCAGCGGAATACCAAATAAACATACAACGACAGCGGAAGCAGTATACATACACAACTGAAATAAACTACAACAATGGATATAAGAAAACAAAATACATCAAACAAGAAAAACAAGAACATGTTCTGAGAAAAAAACCATAAAAAGTAATACATCAATACAGTACAACAAAATAAAGAGTACCACAAACAAGAAAAATAGCTGGTAGCGGCATAGCGAGCCTAGGCTCGGTCCCATGCCCTCCTACTCCTCAGCAACAGTCATGTACATGTATAGGGACTCTTGCCCCTATCTACACCTGCAGAAACGTAATCTATTAGGGCCGAAAAGAATGACCCAAACAGGGTGTGATAAATATCTCTTAGTAGGCACACACCTATGGCTTGTGCCCAACTGCGTGTAAGCATGCAACAACAGTGTGAAATAGTATAATGCAATAAAGTAAACAGTACTAACAAGTAACTGACTTAACAATAAAATTGCCATTTTATTATTCATTTAAATCATTATATACTAGAAATCACCACAGTGCATTTCTTAACAAAATGTCCACGTCCTTAGACAAGAAAAACCTTACCGTCGGGTAAGCAGAATCCAACCCGCAGGTATATCCCTCAAGCATAAAAAAAATTTCTGTCAGTCATAGGAAGTGTCGCCTTTAGGCATAGTATTCAAGCCCTCAGGCACAATAGGTTTCTCTCTGGAGAAACACTATACCCTCGGGCTAAATAGTGCAGTGCCCTCAGGATAATCACAACAACGCCCTCAGGCCAAATACAACAACACCCTCATGCTCAATAGGTAACCAGGCCATGCTCAACAGGTAAACAAGTAATAACAAGCAATTCCTATCAAAGAAATTCTACAATTACTACTTTAAAGGCATACCATCGGGTATCCTGGCCAAACGGCTAAACAGTGAAACACACCCCCAGTGTGGTTCCGGATCCAAGCCACGATCCCAACCAGCATTTTATTATCACAATTTAATCACCTATGTAATTCTTAGGCCTTAAATATAGCAATGACCTCAGCCACACGACACCCCAACAAGGGTTTGTGGCCCAAAAACGCACAAAACACACAGTAGTTGGAAAATAAACACTAAGCCACCTACCTTATACATCAACGAGCGTTATACCCGAACCCCGACTCCAGAAACGCCCGAGAACAGTGTAGATCTGACGAAGAACAAAACCAAACAAAAGAAAAAAAACTTACGTTAGGAGAAGAATTGGCAAGAACAGTACCAGGAGAGGAGAGGGATCACCCGTGCGGTTCCAACGAAATTGTCTGAAGCCGAAATGGATTCAAGACGAATTCTCAGTGGATATTCAAAGATCTGGCCTCCTCCATTGGATTCAAAATGGTTCAAGAGTCTCCTCTGCCAAATGAGGAGGCTACTGCCTATTTTAAACTGAAAAAACAAAATACATGGCGTGTGCTTCTGAGTACATGGCATGTACTTCCTTGATTTAACTATACATTTGGCGGCACCACCACACTGTTCATCTGTCGACATGAGTACACGACATGTACTCCCAAGTACACAACGTGTACTGTCGCCCAGCTGGCGGTGACACCACCGCCTTACTATTCAAGCCTGCCGACAGACTACACAACGTGTAAGGTACCACTAAACGGCGTGTAGTCGGTTCCTACACCCTTCTTCTCCGGCATGGCTACACGCCCCGTGTACTCATCCCAACACGGCCACAAGTACACAGCGTGTGGATAAAGTACACAACGTGTAGTTACAAATTTTTTTATTTTTCCCCGTTTTCCATATTTTCTCAAAAACACTTAAGGAAAAGGAAAAAGAAGAAGCCCGTACCTAAAAAAATAACTGGTTTCTTATAGTTAGTGGACATAGGTAGATATTTTTTTGGAGAAAAGGTTTTCGGATTTTGTTAAAGGGAAATACAACATTCTTTTATGTGACTGTAGCTAAAAGAGTTAAATAAATGAATATAGAGGGAATATTAATTTACTCTTAAATTATATATGATCATTCCAAATATATTGACCTCATCCAGTGTAAACAAATAAAAAATCTCATATAAACAAAGAAAAAAAATTATATTGTATGGGTTGATGGACAAACACTTTTGGAATTGATCATGAGGTAATGTTTAATTAAATACGTAAGGCGAGGAGTACACCACTATCCATTTTGTGCATTTGCCTTCATTATAATTTTAAATTTACTATCCACCAAGTAATTGGTATTAGAAATAGGGAATAGGTGAAAGAATATGTTTACATTAGATCTCAAAATGAGCAGGTTCTTATAAATGCTAGTAGTTGTGTTTCGGGATGGAAGAGGCAAGTGATATGATTTTCGTGAACAATTTTCATCAGTGAGATGATGAGGATACTTATAAGGTTAAGGGAAGGATGTATGTCACATGTGGGTAAACATATTATACAAAGGGTCATGGAATCCTTTGACCAGTCATTAGGTGATCATTTTAGTTTCTATGATTTTGATGAAAAAATATTGCAATTTAATACTGGCTTCATAAAAATTATAGGTAATGGTATGAGTATGTACATTGCATAGTAATAGTGTGGGTGTCACACTAAATATGTCATCTGATGATCCAATGATGAATGATCAAGAATAAAATAGTATTTTTGAAGTGAAATTGTAATGGAAATGATTAGTATATGGTTCGAACAAGAGGTTTTACTAGAGGATCGGTATAAGCATTATTGTGTCCACTAAGAAGAAAATTTATTCCTATTTGGATTAAGGCCTTCATAATCTGATTTGTGGGTATATCTATTATCTGGGATGATGATTTTATAAAAATAGACATCTAAAGGGGGATCAACAAGAAATATTTTTATATTTTCACATGTTCATTGAGGAACAAGATTTAGAACATCATTAAAATGAAATGAGTGAAATGAGTGTTTTGTGTATAAATTTTCAAGTTAAAGATTGTGTGATGGGGATATAATATGTCAATTAGAGTTCAATAGAACAGATAAAACAGAGGAATGGGTTCGTATAATCATCTATGACCTAGTTTAATATGATGATAATAATGTTAAAGGAATCAGTAGGATTCTATGAATTTGTATCAATAGTAAATTCAGATGTTTACAGAACCATGAATCAAAATTATCCATTTATGTATTGAATAAATGGTGGGTATCACAACTGAATATTTAATGAAAGGGTTTAAGAAGTGATCATAACATAGGATAGGTATGCCTAAATGTGATCCAATATAGTGTTTCATTAATTTTTATGATTTTTATTTCCTGTTATTGTAGCTTGTGTATCGTATGTATAAATTGATTCGTGTTTTTTTTGGAAATTTCAAAAAATTTACACAGTTGTATAGATGTCAAATTTTGACCCACATTGGATGGTTTTTTCATTTTTATATCCCACCTTGCTTCTCATTGATGAGAGTTTCTATGGTGGGAGGGTTGAAGGATTCCCTATTATGAACAATATTGTAGTTATTAAGAGAATTGTAGTATTACATTTGGTTTTGGTTTAATTTATATACCGATATATGGAATTAAATATCAAGTGTAAGTATAGGTTTAAATATTATTTTCTGATGGTAAATAAGGAATGAGGTGAATATGTAACACCCCAAGGTTTTGAAAATAAATATAGAATTCAATTTTATAATCTATCCATTAAACACAACTTTGCCTCTTCTATATTTTGAATTTCGAAAAATTGTCATCTGGAGTTGTGTTCAGTAAGTCATTTGGAGTCTGTTAGAACAAACATGATTTCTAATGAATAGTAACATACCCATATAAATAGTAATATGAATAGTTATATGACCCTTTTTAATAGAAAATAATATTATTATTTTATTTTCTTAAGGAAATATGATAATGATATCTTAATGAGTTTTTCAATGAGAAATTAAACTAATTGCACTTTAAGATTGTTATTTTTTGAATTTACTATGACATTATTTAAAAATTAAATTAATAATATTTAGGAAACTATTTTCTAAATATGGATTTCACTTTTTAATTCTACACATCAGAAAATGGTTAAGGTGAATTTTGGGAATTTGTCTGAAACAGTTGATTTTTCAGTGAATAGTAAAAAATACTGTTTTTAGTTTCGGTGTGTTAATTACATCATTAATGGTGTAATAATGATGTCACAAATCAGTTTGACCTTTTTATTGAAAACATATGATGTGAGGTCTCCCATGTGGCATTAACCATGGGCAAATACCATGGACAAGCCCATGGTATTGCAAATACCACCCATGAGGTGTCATTTAGAAATTATTAAAATAATCCCTCATTTTTCCTATAAATACCAACTCTTCACTTCATTGAATTCATTCCCAATTATTCATAAACTATTATATTCCCTCCATACCTCGTTATTAGTCCTACCAAGGTTTCCTCAAGCCCCCATGGTCCCAACCGTGATGTTCTATAGGTTATTCTACAAGGTAAGAAAATTCACAATTTTTTCTTTTTTCCATTCAAGTTCTCTTTTATGTGGTATATCTTTCATGTTTCTATACCATGTTATTTTTTTCTTATTATTGCTAATATAATATATACTATGATTCATTTCTGGATAGGTTACCCTTTTCCCCTCTCTTTTTAATATTTTCTAAAACCATGTTGTGTAGCTGTTAGGCTGCCGAATGTTTGTAAGCGATTTCATAATTATTGTTTTATTTTGAGTTCTTTGTTTATTCATTCTTCATACCTTCTTACCCAAGAGGAATTCAATCTCTATAATATTTTATATCCTGGATGTTGTCATGTTCATTATAAATCTTCTTCTTTTTCCCCACTTGTTCAAAGAATTAAAAACATTTTCTGTAATGTATCAAATTACCGACATTGTAGATGATGTAATCTCAATTTCCATCAATTATTTAAAGTCTGGTCATGAAACCATTTATATGGATTATACAAGTTATAATATGTGTTTTTTGACTCACCCATGGTTCTATAATTCTTTTGTACTAATGTTTCTAATTTATAAGACAAAATGAGTTTGTTATTATCAAAGAACCATTAAAACGATCTAAACAAAAATCATTAATGTTTTAACTAACGAATCATCATCATGGTATATAACACAAAATCATTATAAGATCATTTATATCTCAATAAATTCATTAATTATATTTATTAAAAATTCTGCATGTTTAACCATGTTTCAGATGAACTTCCATTCATGGAATCAAGTAAACGAACCATGAAAACCATGGAAGAAAATGCTTCCAAAACCTGAAAATTGTAACCATTGAACCCATAGATAGGGCCATGAATTAACCTAATAAGGTTATATTAAATCAATTATATGTATAGGAGGTTCTGGAAATATTAATTAATGAAGGTAAATTTGATTATTCCTGTCATTAAAACAAATAAAGAACACACACAAGCATAAGGTAAGGGGTTTCTCATCTCACTTTCATTTCTGTAAGATTTACATTGATTTCCAATTATTACTTATATTTGGTATATCTGTACTGCCATTTTGTATATAATAACATGATTCTATTTATATTCATGTTATTCACTAATTCACTTGATGTTCATTATGTTCTGGACATTTGATTCGACTACTTACATTGTGGTAAGGGACTTTGTCTCAACTACCTTTTCGTTGTGACTAACATTGTATTGTGAGCCTAATAATCCATATGTGGTGTACTTAATGCCCATTTCGGATCACTTTTCATTTGAAATAATATTTATATTGAATATCCATTACATCATGTCAGGGATATGTTAGTTGACTAAATCGTATACCATTTTAGATACAGTGTTTATTTGGAAAGATATTTTAATTATGGAAATATTGATGAATCTGTATACTCTACTCTATAGGGATATTGAAAAGTCATACTGACCTTGTATTTAATCAATGTATAAATAATGATTTGTATATTAAGTGGCGCGTGGGTCCCTTTACATCCTCTCGATGCATCGGTAGGTCTTATGAGACAAAACAGTTTGGGGACAAACCCATCGAGTTTGTTTCCAAAAAATCCGAAGGGTTTCTACCCATAGAACTAAACCATTTTTATGGTATTATGGTTTCACAAGCCAGATACCTGAAGTCTATTTAATAATCATTATCTTTATTCATTGTCAGTTATTATTATTATCCATGAGGTTTTCACTATAACAAAATCTATGGATGTAGTTTCGTTCTATGTTTATTAATGGAATTAGTTATTCATTTATTCAATATGTCATATTGATTATGTCAGATTGATTGTTATTAACTTATTATTGTACTCATTCTTCCACTATTTGTAACCCTTACTGAGCTTTTGAGCTAACCCCTTTCATTGTCTACCTTCAACAGGTGATGAAGAGAATATCTTTTATTGAGTTCCTAGGGATGATGTTTCTAGTTTTCGTTATGTATTGTATTTTGCAAACTTTTCCAATGTAAATTGAGTAACATATATGAATCTAGTTTCCTAAAGACTACTAAACTGATAATTCCTTCAGGATTTTCATTCCTTTTAACCATTCCGATATCACATGTAGTGCACCGGGTCCAGCCTAGAGGGGTCGGGGTGTTACAGTTGGTATCAAAGGGAAGTTTAGTAGAAAACTTGGAAACTATAGTAGGAAATTTATAGTAGGTAACAAATTCCTAAGGTAGTATCTATGTATTAACATACAATAAAGTCATGGTATTTTGGTAAGGAATAGATTATATGGATATTTTATGCAATACATCCCTGTCTGGATACAAGTTGGTAGAGACGGCTCTGGCACAGATGTCTCTAGGGGTAAAACCTGAAAACACCGCTTTGAGCTAGACTCGAATGAGAACTGGTGCACGACAACAGGCCTTTCTACACTCTTGGTTATGTCACTCCCGGGGGATATTCTTAGGATAATTTATTTTTTCTTTACAATACATTATGAAGGAGTTAATATATGTTTTTTCCTTCATGGAACCATGTTTATAAGATTAAATATGCATAGATTTTCAATATATGTTGAGTGATTTTATATTTGAGATTCATAAACTAATCTACTGTATCCCATTATATAGAAATGGCATCTAATGGAATAAGGGGAATCAATAGTCATGGGCAAGGTAGGGATCTCTCTAATGAGCATGTCAACACAGTCATCATTGGAGCAGATCAGATCATGACCATATTGGGACAACATACTCAAGTTGTAATGAATAACCATTCAATACATGTGTTGGATCGTTTCATGCCACAAAATCCCCCATATTTCAGTGGAACTACTAATCCAGGGGTTGCAGAGCAATGGATCAAGTCCATTGAAAAGATATTTATGGTTTTAAGATGCAATTAAACTGAAAAGGTGGTACACACAGTATATTTTCATAAGGGTGATGCTGATCAATAGTAGTCCTTGATTCAAAATACCACATAGGATATAGAGATAGAGGATGTGTAATGGAGTACATTTAAGGAAATATTCTATGAAAAAAATTTCCCTTGTGAGCAACGAACTAAAATGAAGAGGAAAGTACTTGGCTTGAAACAAATGGAAGAAGATAGTGTTGCAGAGTATGAGGCTACCTTCACAAGGCTATCCAGGTATACCATGTATTACATATGTGACTCGGTGGAAAAGATTCATCATTTATTTGAAGGTTTTAAGCCATATCTTTTATGGGAACCAAATTCTCAATCATTTTCATCATTTTATGAAATTGTATCAAGTGACATCAAAATAGAGATGGAATTTTCTAGATCAATTTTTTTTCAAAGGAAACCAAGATAAGAAGAGGCATTTTGATATCAAAGGAAAAGGAGATGCAGCAAAGAAGAGCAAGGGAACAAATAGTTTCCCGTTATGAGACAACATTGGAAAGAATCATCCCAGGAAATGCTTGAAAGTCAAAGGGAGTCTGCTATAACAGTGGATAAATGGGTCATCAATCTGATGAATGCATGGGGGAGAAACAATTCATTGATGTTCCATGCTACAATTGCAGAGAGATGGGACACTATGCAAATGAGTGTCCTAATCTCCAAGGAAACATGCCACAGAAAAATCCATGAGAGTAGGGGAGAGCCTATGTGATTACAACCGTAGAGGTTCAAGTTCCTAGTGACACGGTCGCAGGTACATTAATTGTTTCCTCAAACATACCCAAACCTTTATTTGATTTTGGATCATCGCATTTATTTATATCCTCTCAGTTATCAAAGAAAAGTAGATATGTCCAATTTTATTTAAGAAATGAGTTTTCAGTCAAAACTCTCATGGTATGTATCATTGCTACAAAGGCATGTCGACTAGTCCCCCTCTAAGAACCAAAACATGCTTTAGTTTCTAGCATTTTCATCATACCCATGACTGAATTTGATATAATTCTCGGTATGGATTGGATATCAAATTATGATGCGAGGATTTATTGAAAGAAAAAGTTAGTTACAATTTTTGAATATGGTGTATAATCCCTTGTATTTAGGGTAGAAACTTTGACACCTGATTCTTATCTAGAAACACCCTCAGTAGCTCTATTAAATGTAATACTTGTAGTGGAAGATAAACCAATATCTATGGGAGAGGAAATAAATCCTCAAATTGAAGATGTGCACATAGTGAAAGAATACATTGATGTATTTCCAAAGGATTTACCAGGACATCCTCTAGAGTAATGAAGTTGAGTTATCTATTGATTTAATTCCTGATGCAATACCTATATCAAAGACTCCCTATAGAATAGCCACTGTGGAAGTAGTAGAGCTAAATAAACCACTAGGGGATTTGAGTAAAAATGGATTTATTCAACCTAGTGTTTATCCATGGGGAGCCCCTGTTCTCTTTGTCAAGAAGAAAGATGGATTCGTGAGGCTTTGTATTGATTACTGGGAAATCAATGCTATTACAATAAATAATAAGTATCATCTTCCATGGATTGATGATTTATTTGACCAACTTTATGGAGATAAAGAATTTTCAAAGATTGACCTTCAATCTGGATATCATCAACTACGTGTGATGATGGAATATATTCTGAAGGCAACATTTCGAACCAGGTATGGGAATTATGAGTTTGCAGTGATGCCTTTTGGACTAAAAAATGTATACTCTATTTTCATGGATTTAATGAATAGAGTTTCTAAGGAATATACTAATATATTTGTTGTGGTATTAATTGATAATATCCTGGTATACTCAAAAAGCTATGAAGACCATGAGGATTAGTTACGTACGATTATGAATACTCTTAGAAGAAATCAATTATATGGGAAGTTTAGAAAATGTTAATTCTGGCTTCAATAAGTTCCTTTTATAGGCCATATTTTCACTAAGGATAGAATCCTAGTTTATCCTGCAATATCAAACTCAATCCACTAATGTCCCACACCAACAAACATAACTGAGGTATGCAGTTTCATTGGGTTAGCATGTTATTATTGGCGTTTCATTCAGCGTTTTTCCCGACTGGCTAACCCGCTAACGAAGTTCAAATGTAAAGCGATTAAATTTGTTTAGACAAAATATTGTGAAGAATTTTTCGAATAACTGAAGAGAAGATTAGTCAATGATCCTATATTGACTCTACCATCGGGGAATGACGGGTTTGTTATTTATAGTGATTCTTAAAAGAAAGGGATTTGTCATGTCCTTATGCAAAATGATAGGTTTATTTCTTATGCATCATGATAGCTAAAAGATCCTGAGAAAAACTATCCAACTCATGTTCTTGAGTTAGCTTCTATAATCTTTTCTTTGAAGATATGGAAATATTATCTCTATGGAGAAAAATGTGAGATTTATTCTGATCACAAAAGTTTGAAGTATATTTTCTCACAGAAAGAACTCAACATGAGGAAAAGGAGATGGCTAGAACTACTCATGGATAATGATTCCATGATAAACTACCACTCGGGGAAGTCAAATAAGGTGGAAGATGCTATGAGCAGAAAGGATCATGGAGTTTTGGACAAGATGAGAGTAGAAAGGGATCCTATTTTCATGGATCTAGTAAATATGTATATGGGAATAACCATGGAAGGAGAAAAATCAATTCTTTTTCAAATGGTTGCCAATCCATCATTTCTAGAAACGATAAAAAGTTCTTAAGCTGATGATGAGGACTTTCAAAAGAAGATTAAATCTATGAATGATGGGAGATTGAGTGAATTCGTATATGAAGATGGAATTTTGAAATTTGGGAAGAGACTTTGTGTTCCCAATATACCTAATCTAAAAACAAAATTGATGTATGATGCTCATAGTTCCAATTACTCTATCACCCTGGTAGCACTAAGATGTAGAGAGATTCGAAGGAACATTTTTGGTAGGAAAATATGAAGAGGGAGATTGCCGATTTTGTGTCAAGATGTATGGTTTGTCAACAAGTGAATGCTGGAAGGAAACTGCTTGGAGGAGTATTGAAACCTCTTCCCATACCTGAGTGGAAATTGGATAATATTACGATGGACTTTTTCATGGGACTACTAAAGAATCCTAGAAGTAATGATGAAATATGGGTCATTATTGATCGTCTTACCAAGTCAGCACATTTTCTTTCTATACGAGAATATCTACCACTTGAACGTCTAGGGAGACTATATATTAATGATGTTGTGAGACATCATGGAGTACCTATATCGATTGTTTCTGATCATGATCCAGTTTTTACATCAAGATTCTGGAAAAGTCTTCAGAAGGCCCTAGATACTGATCTTCATTTGATCACTACATACCACCCACAAACTGATGGACAATATGAGTAGACTATTCAAACATTGGAAGACATGTTGAGGTCTTTTTCACATGATTTTGAAGGCATGTGGGATCAGTATTTACCTCTTGTAGAATTTTCCTACAACAATTGTTTCCATTCAAGTATACTGATGGCACCCTATGAAGAATTATATGGTCGGTGATGTCGTACACCATATTGCAGGGATGATGGTGGTGAAAGATATCTCGTGGGCCTAGAACATGTATAAGAAACAATGGAAAAGGTGAAGATTATCCAGAACTATATAAAAATATCTCAAATTAGGCAAAAGAGCTATGCTAATAACCGAAGGAAGGTTTTGGAATTTCAAGAAGGTGATCACGTTTTCTTAAAGGTATCTCCTTGGAAGGGTATTATACAATTCGGTAAGAAGGTAAAATTTATCCCAGGTACATCAGAACTTTTAAATTCTGGACCGAATTGGAGCCGTAGCATACCATTTGGCAATGCTGAAAAGTCACTCCAAGGTTCACAATGTGTCCCACGTGTCAATGTTATGAATGTAAATTCCAGACCCAACACATGTACTCACTAATGAAGACGTAGGAGTTGAGCCAGACCTATATTATTGTGAAGGGCCTATATATATTTTTGATACTAGAGAATTGGCATTGATAAATCAGATGACTCGTCTGGTAAAGGTTCAATGTAGGAACCGTAAAATGGAGGGAGCAACATGGGAGACTGAGGAGCTTATGTTAAAGACATACCCAAATTGTTTTTGGTAACATTTTGTGAATTTCGAGGACAAAATTTTTGTAAGGAGGGGATAAGGTAACACCCAATGGTTTTGAAAATAAATATAGAATGCAATTTTTTAATCTATCCATTAATCACAACTTTTCCTCTTCTATGTTATGAATTTCAAAAACTAGTCATCTATAGATGTGTACAGTAAGTCATTTGGAGTCTGATAGAACAAACATGCTTTTTGGTGAATAGTAACATACCTTATGAATAGTAATATGAATAGTAATATAAATAGAAATATGACCTGTATGAATAGTAAATATTATTATTATTTTATTTTCTTACGGAAATAAGATAATGAGATCATAATTAGTTTTCCAATAAGAAATTAAACTAATTTCACTTTAAGATTGTTATTTTTCAAATTAACTATGACCTTATTTAAAATAATATTAAGAATATTTAGGAAATTATTTTTGAAAAATGGATTTCAATTTTAAATTCTACACATCAAAAAATGGTTAGGGTGAATTTTTGGAATTATTCTGAAACAATTGATTTTTCGGTGAATAGTATTAAATACAGTTTTTAGTTTGTTCTATGTTAACGACATCAATAAAGATGTAATAATGATGTCATAAATCTGGATGACTTGTGTATAGTTAAATATTATGTCAGGTATACTATGTGGCTTCAACCATGTGAAAATACCATGGGAAAGCCAATGGTTTTGCAAATACCACCCATGAGGTGTCCCTTGGAAATTATTAAAATAATCCCGCACTATTCCTTTATATACCGACTCTTCCCTTCATTGAATTCATTCTAGATTCTCCCTCAATGAATATATGGCCTCCTTACCTCCATATTAGTCATCCGAAGGATTCCTCATGATCCCAAGGTCCCAACCATTATGTTCTAAGGGTTATTCTATAAGGTAAAAAAAATTCTCAATTTCATTCTTTTTTCCTTTCATGTTCTATTTTTATGTGGTATATCATTCAAGTTACCATATAATGTTCTTATTTTAATTATTTATATTGATCTAATCTATATTCTGATTCATTTCTGGATATGTGACCCTTTTCTCCACTCTTTTTAATATTTTCAAAAACCATGTTGCGTAGCTGTTAGGCTGCCGAATATTTGTAAGAGAATTCAAAATTATTCATTTATTTTGAGTTCTTTATTTATTCTTTCTTCATCTATTATTACCAAAGAGGAATGAAATATCCAGAATCTTGTATATCTTGTATTTTATCATGTTCATCATCAATCTTCTTCACTCCCCCCACTTGTTCAAAGAATTAAAAACATTTTCCGTGATGAATCGAATTACAGACATCGTAGATGGGGTAATGTCAATTTCAATTATTTCTTTCAAGTCTGGTCATGAAACCATTTATATGGGTGAACCAGTTTATAATATATGTGTTATGAATCACCCATGGTTTTGGAATTATTTTTTACCCATGGTTCTAATTAATATGACAAAATGAGGTTGTTATTATCAAATACCATTAAAACAATCTAAACAAACATCATTAATGTTTTAACTAACAAATCATCATCATTGTATATAACCCAAAATAATTATAAGATAATTTATATCTCCATAATTTAATTAATAAGATTTATTAATAATTATGGATGGTTAACCATGTTTCAAATGAACTTCCATTCATTGAAACAAGTATACAAACCATGAATACCAAGGAAGAAAATGCTTCCAAAACATGAATATAGAACCAATTGAACCCATAGAAAGGGCCATGAATGAACCTAATAAGGTTATACTAAATCTATTAAATGTATAGGAGGTTCTGGACCTATTAATTAATTAAGGTAAATTTGATTATTCAGGTCATTAATACAAATAAATAACACACTCGAGCATAAGGTAAGGGGTTTCTCATCTCACTTTCATTTCTGTGAGATTTCCATTGTTCACCAATTATTCCTTATATTTGGTATTTTTGTTCTTCCATTTTATATATAATAACATGATTCTTTTTATATACATGTTTCTCAATGATTCAAATGATGTTCATTAAGTTCTGAACATTTGATTCGACTCATTACATTGTGGTAAGGGACTTTGTCTCAACTACCTTTTCGTTGTGACTAACTTTGTATTGTGCACCTAATAATTCTTATGTTGTGTACCTACTTCCCATTTGAGATTTCATTTCATTTGAAATTATATTTATGTTAAATATCCATAATCTCAAGTCATGGATATGTTTGTTGTCTAAAATGAATAATATTTTACCTATGGTGTTTATTTGGAAAGATATTTTATTAATGGAAATATTGATGAATCTGTATACTCTAATCTATACGGAAATTGAAAAGGCATATTGAACTTTTATTTAATAAATGTATAATGAATTATTTGGACATGAAGTGGAGGTTGGTTCCTTGTACAGCCCCTCGATGCATTGGCATGTTTCATGAGACAAAACAGTTTGGCGACAAACCCTTTGAGTTTTTTTCCAAAAAATCAGATGGGTTTCTACCCATAGAACTAAACCGTTTTTAAGGTATTATGTTTTCACATGCCAGATACATGACGTCCAATTAATAAGAATTATCTTTTTTCATTATCAGTTATTATTATTATCCATGAAGTTTTCACTATGAAAAAATCTATGGACACGGTTTCATTCTCAGTTTATTAATGGTATTAGTTATTCATTTATTCACTATTCCATATTGATTATGTCAAATTGATTGTGATTCACTTTTTATTGTACTCTTGCTTCTGATATTTTTAACCCTTACTGAGTGTTTGAGCTCACCCCTTTTGTTGTCTACCTTTAACAGGTGATGAAGAGAAGATCTTTTATTGAGTTCTTGGGGATGTTGTATTTAGTTTTTGTTGTGTATTTTATTTTTTGAACTTTTCCAATGTAATTTGAGTAACATCTATGTGTCTAGTTTCTTCAAGACTACTAAATTGACTGTTCCTTTGGGATTTTTATTCCTTATAACCATGAAAATATATCATGTAATGTACCAGCTCCAGCCTAGAGGGGTCGGGGTGTAACAGAATATATTGTGTTTTTATATGTTTGGAGATAACCAAGCATTGAAAGACCATTATTTGGAGATACAACACAAGTCCCACAGTTAGAACACAATCTTTAATAACTGTTCAACTAAACAATGTGTCTCGTTTGGTATAGATGAATAATTTTTATAATATATATAGGGGAACCAAGAATTGATTTGGATTTTTGGGGAGGGTTATAATACATCACACAATTGTAATATTGTTTTTCATACCATTCACTGCAACTGTATAGGGTAGGGGTGTTCATTGAAGGTTGTACTGCATAGTTAGTGCACAATTTGCCTAACTGTGTTTCCTAAACATGTTCCTCTTAAAAATTGAAAAAATGACCATTTTCCCCCTATGATCATAAATGAGTTTCACCAAATTTTCTTCTTCTATTCATGATAAAAATTCTTATAAACACACCAAGTCCATCACATCATTCTTGTGGTGACTCTCCCTCAATTTTGGTGTTATTCAAAACATTTTGTAATGCATTGGAATTCTGATAGTGAGTCTCAAAACTGTCTAAAATCTATTTATTTTTTAAATTTTAATATTAAATTATACAATTATACAAGTTAATATTCCTTATTTTATAGAATTTTCTTTTTCGTCACTTTTCTATCTTTTTTGCTTCAAAAAAATATTGCAAATTGGTGATTGATAGTTCCATTTTTTAACGTATTTGGTCTACAGATTTTCATATAACGTATTTTTGTTTATAATATTTTATTATTGTTCCCCATTCCGGACCTTCATCATTTTTCTATTAATATATTAATTACCAATGAATAAATGTCATGATCATTACGTTGATTTTATTTAGACACCCCTTAATATAGGTGGAGGTATGAACCTCATTTTTGAACTCCCCTTTTGGGTGTGTCCTATTATTATTTCCTCATTAGAAATTGCCTCAGAATTATAAAACATCGTTTATGTGAGTTTGACTGGGCTCCTAATGTAGGAATGGATCAAATGATAATAAATGGGAAAATTGAATATAAGAGTGGATAAATACTTACATAGCCCATCTAATATTATCAATAAGAATTTGGAAAAAATTGGACTAAATTTATATGTGAGACCACTATAATTAGTTTTCTTTACAATGAATATGAGTTTATTGACCCCATAAAAATCTAACATTCTTCTTGAACCACCCATTATGGTGTGTGATATTAAATGTTACATGTGACCATGTTTTTTCTATGAAACTAAATTCCATAATAATGTTTTTTTCATAATCATTATTAATTGAATGAATATATGTAATAAATTGAATATTGATTCCATGTTATTATTTCCTTGTTATAAATTGAGAGCAGTTAAATTATGTTAGAAATGGTGTTGCAAAACATTTATTTTTTATTAATGGACCTGAAATTCATAATGGTTTTACATGATGTTCCTTATCAATTTTTTTTATCATATATGGTGTTCATTATAAGTAAATATAGATTATTTAGAATGATCTGTCTAAAAAATTGATTTTATATATAATTTATTTTTAATTATTAGGAATGGTTTTGATTATGATTACATCAACATTTTTGGTCAAAACATTCCACATTTTTGGACAAGATTTTTAGTATCATTTATTTTTTATTTATGGACATGGAACATCTTATAATTAAATATATATTATTGGTCATTTATGTTGAAAATAATTATTGAACTATTGGATATTATTTTCTTCTTGTAATATTGAAAATGGGTAGACTAGAATCTCTACTTCCCTATTAAAATACTAATAGTGTGGATTCCAATATTTAGAAATTAAAAACCAAATGTTTTTTTTTTGTAAATGGATGATAAGGTTATATAAAATTTCCCTCAAGATCATAAAGTCTATAAAATATAACATGCTCATATAAGTTATATCTTAGGATGAAGAATGTGTAGTTATCCATTGGTCCTTTGAGAAAGAGGATATCAATTTGTATTTTATTGAATACATCCTTACTTCTAATATATATAACTGTTGTTCCATTTTATACAAACATATTGGACTAAGATTTGACATTATTAGTGGTGGACTAATAAATTTTACTCACACTATATTCATTCCACCATTGGGTACATGGAAATATCCCATGTATGATGATATAGACTAGAACAAGAACCCAACTAGTAAATTTCTAATATAATGAAATAGGATGGAGTAAGGGAGTAGAGACTGTTATTGTGAATTCTATAATAGTTAAGTTAATATTTGATCCCATTGATTATTTTTAATATAATTAATCCTATGGTTTTTATTACCGATTGTATGATTACTTAATGTATTATACGTCATCAAATTCATCGATGATTGCTTTCCTAAGAATTTGAATGGTTATCAATTTTCTATATTACTATTTAGTTATTATTACCTTTCACTACCTTCAATTTAATTAGATATATGCAATGTATACATAACTATTCCTTGGGGTATAGTATCCTTGCTATAGATACATTAGATCCTCACTTGTAGTCGATATCCTCTAGAATACATGGAGTCATGCCTATGGTCTTATCACAAAATGGTCTAGTTACTATTTATAGAGTAAATCATGTCATAAAGTGACAAATATTAAATTTAATATTGAAGAATATGTTCCATAAAAAGAAAAATAACAAATTATATTTTATTATCTATGAATATAAGAGCATGTGAAGAACAAATATAGATCAAGGTATGGGTTTTTATATCAAATTCCTCCATTTGAGAAAGGTATGTTTTTATTCATCTAATTTTATATTGTGGTGTATATTCCAAAACTTTGAAATGACATATATTGATTTATATTTTAATCATCATACATGAATTTAAATTACTATACCCCTTATTTAAAGAGTTTTTGATTAAAAATATACTCAAGATATAGGTGTTCTTTGTCTCAAACATTAGATCCCTGAGACTTGTTTATATTGTGTACAATGTATCATTTCCCAAAGGTATTTACATACCATATATTTTTTTTAAAATAATAAATATATTTCATGGGATTTATTATCCAAATTCAATTCAAATATTCATGTGGTTATTTTTTTAGTTTTCCCAATAATGTTAGGGATTTTAGGTAACTCAATTCTAATTTTTTGGGTTCTGAAATATTCATGAAATTTATTTAATATATGTTGGAAAATTATTCCATTTGATTGTACTATGTTATAACCTATCCCTAATTTATGGGGTTATATAATCAAACAACATCAATCCTTTGAAAAATATTTCTCTATTGTTTGGTTATTTTTGATAGAAACCATTCACCTTCTCTCTATAGATGGCTTATGATCCTACTATTCTAGGTATTGTGTTTTCAATATACTAATTTCTGTATATTCTATGAACATAACATTTTATAGATGTTATATTGGATTATGTTAATATTTATATATGACTTTATTATATTGTCATGTGTAATGGTATAGGAATTTCATATATATTTCTTACAAAATAGATGGTTATTTTCATGTTGATAATATATTGTTTGATCGTCCACATTATTAATTATGATGGGTTATGATCATGTTGTCCATTTAGTAGAAATGAGGATAATTATTCCTATCTTGTATGATGTTATTCCATTATAGATTATTATTATAATGATAAATAAATATGATGTAATAGTCCACATTCTTCGTCTAGATGGATTATGATCATGTTTTCCCTTTTATTGACATTGGGAATGTAATCCTATTTTAATTATTTTATTATAATTCAAATAATTATTTGGAATAAAACTATAATTTCATAGACCATCCTTAATTAGGCCATAAACCTAGACACAGACCCTATAGATCCCCTATAATAACCTAGTTACCATTCTGGGACATTATATAGTAATACATAATATGTTTTCTTATTATACTAGTGACTACATAAAAATTCAAAAACTTGTTAATTCATTATGTTTTGTCCTCACTCACTCACACCATGGTAAATTTCCTAGAATTCCACCCAACCTAATCACTACTCATTTCCCATAATAATTAACTATGGATTCCTAATCAGGTTGACTCTTAAAAAGAAACGGTCTCCATAATGAAGTGGGAAGTAAAATTTATCCTTTAAGGTCTCACTTTTCTAGGGGTGATAAATTTATTATACAACTTATTCCACTACATGGGATATGATCATGTTATACCTTTTAATACTTAGTAAAATCAATCAGTGTTTTTCATGTTGTTATTCAGAGGAATTTAATTATTCGGATATGTGATTTTATATTGATAATTTAAATTTAAAAATGATGAATAAAATTCTCAAAATAAGTGATGGGTTAGGCTTGACATTATATAGCTCCTGAACAAAAAGTTATAGCTCATGAGATAAAAATTATTGGGAATTTTGGTTTATAATTGCCAATAAAAAGATATTTCCTTAAGAGTATGATCATAATGTCTAGGATCATGATATCTTGAATTATGTTACGAAATTGTCCCTATGTCATTCTAAATTTAATATCTATGGAATGAGTGGTTATTATCACATTTACTTAATATATTTCATTACTATACTGGGATATAATATTATATCAAATTATATTTATAATGGAATTATAATGACTATTTAATATTTCCAAAATATTTATGTTATTTTCATGATAATATTTCCATATTTATTTATTTTCCCATTCTGATCATTTTAGTTAACACATATTTATTCTTATGTTTCCCTAGAGTATAATCAATAGTATTAAATATGATGTTCCAAATGTGATAGCTTTCATTTAGGATTTTTGGTGGATATTGTAGACACATTATAGATTATATAGTGTTACATATAATTGGAAAAATGATTTTTCAAAAAGAAGAACATGGAATTATTTAGAATATATTATTTTCCAATTTAAATAAATCATGAAACCTGAATGTCATTAGGAATGTATATAATGATAAAATTTCATTTTCTCATCTAAATATTCATCATTTTAGTTCAACAATCTTTAGTTTGTATAACACTAGTATATAAAGAATGTTTTTATTGAACATGGATCAAGGGTACAGGTTAAGAAAAGCATAAGTGATGTTTATACATAGTTTATTTAGATCACCACTATAGATTTATCCAAGTCATCTCCCTATTGAACAAAACAAAAAATTATCCACAACTACTCTATTATCAATTCACAAACACAATGATTAGATATTACCACCTTAAAAATATTCAAAAATAGGACACAAAGATGATTCCTGAAATCATTGATCAATCCAAAAACACTAATGTTTCAAAAATAGATTCATCTAATGTATTATGATTCTCCTCCTCCTAATATTTCACTCATAAAGTTTGACTCTAAATAATAGTTATCCTACTAATAAAGTAACCTACAAAAACCTAAATAGATTGATACTAACTGTAGTCCCATCAAAATTCACATTTGGATATATCAGTCTAATTCTAATAATCAATCACGAAATCGTAAATATAAATATCTCTCAAAATAGACACATCGTGCCTTCCATATTGATAATTCAGAGTCAAAATTTACATAATATCCATGAACACACTCTCTCAGTTCTATTGATAAAAAATTCAATTATATAATTAAAAGAATTGATACAGATAAATGTGGATAACTCTTTCCATCCAATAGGTTAAAGTAAAAAGGGATGTATTGAATCACTTACACTCAAAATACATATTAGGGTTTTAGTATTTTGTAATTATAAAAGAGAATTAAGTAAAAAAATAGAAATTTATTCATGTTAGGGTTCCTCCCACTAAGCATATTATTTCTTATATCACATTAAGTTGTCATCATTCACAATAAGATAAAAATCTAGAAAAAATTCATTTAATTTCATTATTCATTACATTAGAAATAGTAATCATAATATGGGTGAGGGAAAATGATATGTAAGGGTAAAAATAATCATTTTAAAATGAATTTCATATATTATAATAATTTTAAAATAAATGAATGATAGTATAATCAAATCAAATGAACATAAAATTAGAGAAATCATTCCCATAAAAACTAGGAAATTAAACATATGTCATGAAATAAATATTTAAAAAACTAAATTGTTAGTAGAATCAATAATCCAGATCCACGTGATGATTTTATTCATTAAAGAATATAATTAAAATTCATAGTAATCATAAATAAAATTTGATTTTATATTTTTATCAATTTATTTGTTACCCATTTTTTCCTCTGATAAAAAGAAATGCGTCCCATTTCAATATAGTGGAAAACCCCTCCATTGTCTACCTTTTTATTACCTATATAGACAACAAACATTACAAATAAATTGCTGGCATATTTTTTCACACAAATTATATAAGACATATCCGGTTCATGTGGCACTATATTTTTTCACCCATCACAAATGAGATATCAATCTCAATAGTGATCTATAATGGGGATCAAACCATTGTACAAGTTGTATCTGCCTCACCAGTAAATCATCAATAATTTAACTTTATTTTATATGGATAAAATATTTTTTGACCATAACTTTTAAAAATTGATGATAGTCAATTTTATTTCATATCTCGATTAACCCAAGGAAATGAAATGGTTACCATTATAATAATATAATCCATATAGAAAATAATATGGATTCTATCAATATAAAATATCCCTAGTAGAGCATTTTTTACATCATTTTTTTTTATATTGATGAATGGAAAAAAATTAAAATTTTATTAAAATTTTATTATCTAAAAAACATTTCATATTAAGTAATATCAAAGGATTTCTTGAAAGTGTGAAAATTATTTTGAAAGATCACTTGTATCATTTCATGAATATAATATCCATTCCATTTTAAAAACACTTATTTAAAATAAAAAAAATCTAAAAAGATAAATCAATACATTTCATAGAAAATATTCATTGAAACCACAAAAGTGTTCTTTACAAAATTTAGTGGTAATTATGGGGGAAATTATATTCATGTGTATTAAATTAAAAAAAAGTTCCCTTTAAACTTTTTGGTAAAAGTAAAAAGTATCAAATTTGGAAAATGATATAAGAATCAAAAAAATTAAAAAATTCGTACAATCACTTAAAAAATCATAGAACCAAACATTCGATGTTTTTTTTAAAAGACATGGAATTGGATGGAAAAATATTTTCGACTAAAATTAATATGATGTCATATTTTCTTAAAAATACTTTCTCAAAAATTTTATTTTCAAAAAAGTAGAAAAATTTACAATTACATTTAAATTTATTAAATAACTAGATAATAAAAAATAATATATGGTTCAATAAAATATGAACACCATATTTCCAAACAAAGAACCTTCAACATAATTAATCCTGAGATGAAAGGATATTATATTGTAAAGTTACTTTCACATCTATATCTCCTCAAATGCAGTCCTCATTAGAGAACATCATTAGATGAATATAAAATATATTTAATATCATGTGATTCATTATATAACATATAAATGGGGTAATAGATACACCTCATAATGGAAAATAAGTATATATTGTAATATATGTCCCTATATTGTTAATTTAGGATGAGAAATCTTTACAATGATCATAACCATACTCAGAGAATTAACCATTGAATCAATTACGTATATCAAATTTTAATTCCCATAATATAATTAAAAATTAAATATGATATAACAAAAAGTAATTATACATATATTAATATAATAATAATGAAAATTATTAAGTAATATAACCCGATGGAACGAAATTGAGTTGTTAAATATCTTTCCACTTGGAATCATTCTATTAAAATGAACATGGATTAAATAATTAAATTCGGATATTGATATACCATAATTAATGTATTATTCAAAATATTTAATTTAAAAGTGTAATTGGATACCCCCTAAAATTTAATTATGTTCATATCATTAATAAATTTCCCAAGGAAGGAAAATTTTGTCGATTCCCCGTACCTTAAGTCCAGACATTATATCTATGTCCTTTAACTCTTTTATAATACTATGTTAACAATTATTTGATTTCATGCGAACATTTTTTATGATTAATAAATTATAATTAAATAATTTATTTTATCTATTCATAATGGAATATTTAATTACAAAAACCAGTTATTTCTACATTAGTTGTTTTGTTGATGTTTAATTCATTGCTTAGAAAACAACTTACGTGTGTTGTTCGTGGTCAATGAAGTCACTGTTTCAACATATCTAAATGATTTTTAAAGAGTAATTATTATTCATAAATTATACTTAAAACCCAATAATGAATGATATTTATAAAAATTAACTATGATATATTCATAGAGTTTATAGTTTATAAAGACACATGAGTAACATTTCAATTTTAAATGATTACTATTGAAAGAAGTCGTGTATTGATTTTCATTTACAGAATGATAATTATATCATTAATAAAATATTATTTATTTCCATATAATTATATATCATCGATGTGATGTGGTGATAAAAAAATATCAGATCACTTCGTGGAGGCTGTATTCCACACATACAGACGAACGTTGATATCAATTTTTTGTGAGAGGAAATATTACAAATAAAATGATATATTATAATTTTAAAGATATAGATATTTAATGAATATAATAATAATGTCTTATATATGACATATATTCATTAACCTAATCTGTATATACATTAATACATATTGGTAGTGTAAAATGAATCACATCGCTTCATGAGGTGGTTTCCCATCAGACACACGAGTTATATTGTCATATCTCCCATAGAATGGTAGGAAAGTAGGAATATTAGATATCAGAGTCAAAATATTATAATTATGTTTAAAATATCATATTTATAATATTTATACATCATTTCAACCATCCATGAGTGATAGTGATTGATATTGATTTAAATATGTTCGTGAGGGAGTAGTTTATTGTATAATAAATCAACAATTTTGTTACAAATTTAATGGATGAGGATATGGAAAACGATTATGAAATACATTTAATAAAATTACATTATATTGTATATACTGGTTTTATAATATTATAATTACTATGACATTAAATATGAGGTCAATATGACTTGTATAAAGAAAGCGCTTAGTGAAGACACTTTCCTTCTCTTAGAACAACCTCCTTTGGATCTATTATTAAGGACCCTAGGGTTCGTATTTTCATATGAACACATGATATAAAATATTTATAATTATTTACTTGAAGTATTATGATGGTTTTTTTATCTAAATGGATTAGTATTTTTTAAATGTTTTGGGGAGGATGTGTCATTTCTAAATGGAGTATGAGTGGAAATGTTATAGATATATAAAACTATTAGACAATGTGTTGTTACTCTCACAAGATGTGAGGAAATAAAATTATAATTTAATTACTAGAGGGAGTATATGGTAGATCATGACCTCTTCTATGAAATAAAATTTATTTCCCTATTATTTTTAATCCTTTAATTATTTCCATTTTTTCGCCACATTAACTAGTTTTAATTTGTTTACCTAGGTAATATATCCCTTAATCCTAAAGATGAACTTTGTTCGATTAGATAATTTGAAAACATTGGTTTTAAATAAGAAATTTAATTATTAAAATAATAAAAATAAGAGTTTTTAAAATTGATTTTTACATAATGGTGTGTATTACGCAAAACCAAGTTTTACTATTTTCCATTGCAAAGATAAATTTTCTATTCAGATGTCAATATAATATTTATAAAAGGATAATTGGTATATGAATGCACAATTTTGGATATTTTTTTCAATATAATTATATATGATTATATTTTATAATTTCTAGGAATTTTTTAATATTTAATAAAATATAATTTACTATCAAATAAAATTATTCTATTTTTGAGAATATTCATTTAATTTGAATATACATGCATAAATAGAAATGTTTAATTAGAAATTTCTTATTTTAAAAAATCTCTAAAATTTTATATTTATCTAAAAAAATTATTTATTATAAAATTTTATTCATTTGATAAAACTCTTAACTTTTTTTAGTTGCATTCATTTTATTTTTCGACAATTTTAAAAATAAATTTTCATTCATTTCTAAGTATTTAAAGTAATTAATTATTTCAATAAAATTAAAAATAAATTACAAACATGAAAATATTTTCATTATAATTCAATAGAACATAAATATTCTTAGAAACATTATTTTGACCCTATGGTAAAATATAATTTAATTTGAAATGAAAAAGGGTTAAATTTTATATTTTTCGTTACTTCAATTCTTATATTGGTCACATTACGGAAAAAGAACATGAATAGAGCATATACATAGAAACTATGTAAATAAGGGTTTAAATATGTCTTATAATAATAATATAAAAATGTATTTTTTGTTTAATTAAACGATGTCTTTTTATTTTAACACCCAATAATGATGTTTAAACCAAAAAAACTATAAAATATTTTTTCAATTTTCATTATTAATTGTGAAGAAAAATAATGTTGACCTTGTTTCATCATATAAATTTGATGATTCCAACTATTGACACCAATTGACCAAATTCAATTCATTGAAATTTTATTTTTTAATTAAATATAAAACCCATAGAAAAGGAAAAAAGGTTGTTTTCCAGAAACCTATTTGTCAAGAATTTTTTTATTTACTCTATGGCTAGTAACAATAAGTATATGAATTCTAATTCATATATTATATATATATAATCTATAAATTTCATTTAAAAATCCACTTTAATATATTTTTAAATAATTAATATGGAGAAAAATTATGAACTTTATAATAGTTTCTAATTAATTGTGTTTTAAACATAAATAAAAAATCACTAAAATCCAGTATAATGATGAATTAACTATAATTACTATAATTAAATATTAATAATGAATTATTGTGTTACATGAAATAATATTTAAAGCATTCAAGGAATTTTATGTTACAAAATTTATTGAAAATAAATTATTATTTTACAAAAAGTAATTTTTTCAATATTTACTGAAAAACAATATTTAATAAAAAATGAAAAAATATAAAAATATATAATAAAATTTATATGTATTTTATCAATTAGTTTTTATATATAAATATTTTAATTAAAATATTTTCTATAAAAAATGTAATAAATTCATTTTTACGGAATTTGTTTTATGAATAAAATTACTTTACATAAACTGATTGATTATATACGTGGAATTTATCAATAAATCCATATTGGAAAGGAAAATATATATATATATTAATATTATTAATACTATTAATAAATAATCAATTTAAATTCTATGTTATCATTGAAAAATATTTTGTGAGGCATTTTTTCTTGATGCTGTTTGTCGAATATGCTATCATATATAATGTCACAAATTTAGAATCACAATTTATTACATCTCTTGATCCACTAAAAATTTTATCAAATAAATATTAACATGGTAATTATATTTTATGCTTTTAAAATTGAATATATTTTTTTATCGAAAACACACATTGGATAAAGGGTTAATAAAACATCTATACAAATTTTAGAGATGGAAGTATGAAGGTCATTAGGAATAATACAAAACAAGGTTTAAATTTAATGAAACATTATATATATATATATATTAAAATATTTAGATGGATGATAATTTTAATTACATAAATAATGATGGAGAGGGACATATATCATTAACCATGAGAATGTAAATTATCATGAGAAAATCAAAACAATAAAACAATAAATTAATGTGTTGTGAAAAAGACAACCCGTTCATCGAAAATGAACACAATAGAATTATTTTATCATTTTAAATACCATTATCCTATAATTGAGAAATTAAATACCATTTAGACATGTAAAATTAATAAATTTAACTATATGAGAAGTTTATGTAATCATTAAATTTATTTCCATTATAATAAAATATTTTGAACCAAAAGATGACTAATTAAGAAAATTTTTTCATACCTAGAGAACAAAAATAAACATCAAATAGATCACATAACTATTAAGTGGATAATGAATTTATTCATCCAATATTAAAACATTAAACAAAATAAAAAAACATTATGACATTGTAAGATAATTCAAAAATTTATTAAACTATCATATAATGAAATTATAAATTAATCTCTAAAATTCAATTGTAATTCAAAAATTTCAAACTAAATCATTCCATAAATATTTAGCTAGGTATCCCCAATATCCTCAATGATAACTACATTAATGAGTTTTTACCCTCAATTTTTATCTAATATATTTTACTTTATTATCCAAAAATAATATAGAACTTGTTCGTAAATAAATTAAGGACTTTGTTATGAAATCACATTCTAATCCCCCATATATCTATATTATAAATAAAATATTACATAATTACCCTATATATCCAATATTATATAAACTCCAAGGGTTATAAATTATTTACAAAAAATTACATATAATTTAATGTCATACCCACATTTAAACAAATGTTATAAACATACATCAAACTAGTAAAACATCTGTAAATGTTTCATTAATCACGTCCAGATATCATCACAGAAAAAACTCAAAAAGGGTTTTTTTGACATTGAATATATGATAAATAATAAACTCATAAACTCAAGATTTTGTTCATATATCCTATAAAAAACACTCATTATAACAACTTAATCTTTTAGGTTATCCAAACAAAACTATGATACCAACTATATAGTCTTAAAACTCCGACACCCAAATATGGTGCTAAATAGATGATCATTTAATTTTTGTATATTATATAGATAAATACAGCCTATTTTCCTCAACATAAATCTTATATAATCAAAATGAAATAATATATCACATACATACTAAATTTTATTTTTGGTTTTCCTTTTTATTTAATTTGGAGAAGATCTTAAAAAAATTCAAATTTGTTATATTGATTGTTCCAACCACTATACGCAGATTTATTTTTATTACGCATTAATTCATCATCCTCCTCAATATGAAAGCATTCATTAAAAAAATCATTTAACACCATTATTGACAACTTTTGTAAAAGAAAACATAATAAGTGTGGGATGAAATGATAAAGAAAGATAAACATAAGCATTAGAAATTGAATGTTTTTAGTGATGATAATATGATTATAAGGGAATGATAAAATATTTAAACATCATGAAAATAACATATGTTAACTCCTACCAATTAATCACGGACCATTAAAAATATTTCAAGGAATAAATCTTTCACAAGGGATGTATTCATGAGAATTGATAATCATGATCCATGTGATGCCAATCATGATTAAAGATAACATATAAAACCCTTAGATAAAATAAATCATACAAGTTTATATCTACAGAAAATTGCCAATTTTAAACATGTTCCAGTAATAAGTGGAGCCTAGTAAATTCAATAGGAGAAACTCGCTGATAACTCCCAATTTCATAGATCTATTGATAAGGATGAATTATTCAAACCATTGTTCACAATAGGGGTTCAACTATTGTATATTCTATATCAGGCACACTCAGCGCAATTTGGGATCACCCATCAAATAAGATATATCAGGATCACCTATAAGCTATACTGGGAATCCACCCTTTGTATAATATGCATCTTGATCACAAAATCATCATACATATTTTGTTAATACTGTTTTTGAATAAAAAATAGATTCCATATCGTTTCAATCATAAAAATACAAAATATTCTTTCATAGTTCAATTAATCCTTGTAAATGTAATGGATTCCATGAAAATCGCCTAATGTATGCACACATCAAAGAAGAAAGCATCAGTACAAGATTTCATGAATATCGTTTATGTAAAATAAATTATTTTATATTATGAATAATAGAAATACCATTCAAATATCAATACAATCATTATAGAGTAAAATAAAATTTTCATGTTGAGTGACATCATAAGATTTCATCATAGATGGAAATTATTTTAAATGATCTCCTAGAAAATATCCTGAGGAAAATTTGTTTTCCCCTATGAAAACATGTTTTCAAAATCTATATATTATAAAAAAATTAATGAAAATACATTCTTTCAAAATATAATTTTAATCATAAAAATGTACATTAGGAAAATTGAGTGGTCATAATGTCATAAAAAATGATCATGGTAAGTATATTAAAAAAAATATTTCAATTTTTTTAATGATAACAAATACATCATTGGGAAAATGATAGAAATATTCATTTTATTTTATTTTATAAAATTAAAAATATATGTCAAATGAACATAAAAAATCGTAGTAAAACATTTTTGAAATAATTTTTAGAAATCATATATTTGGAACAAACATTATTATTAACTAAAAAGGGAAATAATATAGATTTTTATTAAAAATATCTCAATTATTTTATTAAAAAGGAGGGAAAAATTTTCATATTATATGAAAACTTCATGAATTTTTAGAGGAGAATAAAATATATTAATTAAATTGAAGAAAAATATATTTATTTTTTAAGAACTATAATTCACTATATATAATCTCAAAAAAGAATGGGGATTGTATCATTCATCCTTTTACACATCGATGACTCCTCTACCATATGCTTTAAGAAAAAATATAATAATATTAACATTAAATATAATTAAAATAATAATATTAATAATATATCATTTCACAAGGATTTTTTATATACATAATAATGGGATATTGTAGTGTAGCTTGACATATGTCCCATAGAAAACAACCTGAGAAGAGATACACATACAATGATCATAACTTTCAATTGAGAATTAATAAATGAATCAATTATGTGTATCAAAATTACATCCACATAAAAAATTTGAAATTCACAGTAATATAATAAAATATCATTACAAATTTTTTATTATAATCTCAATTAAATGTAAGAAGTAATATAACACAATAAACAATTACTTATGAAATTCCATAACACTTGGAAACTTTCAGATCAAATCATATTAGATGAAATAAATAAAATATAAACTAAAATAAAATTATTAATGAAAATTTAAAGATATTAATTTTAAAATTGGAAATATATACACAATATATATGTCATTAGATGTGTACTATTTAAATATTCCCCAATAAAGGAAAATTGTGCTGAAGTCCCTTACCTTGATTACAAACATACGATGTATCTTCTTTAGCTACGGTATAATAAACTGATATCCAATATTTTGATTCTATATAACATTGTCAATGTTTAATTACTTTTACTTACAAAATTAATTGAGCTATTTTTGATGGAATATTGAAATATTTAATCAGTTAATTCCACCTAGTTGATTTGAGGATGTTCGATTCATTATTTAAACACGGTGTAAGTGGGATGAAAATTTCAAAAGTGGTCATAACATCAACATACATAGAATAATTTTAATGAGTCATTTATCATAAAGAATAATCTATTATACATTTTAACACATTGATAAATTATTTTCATGAATAATTATCTCTTTTATAATCATGTAGATTATAGTGAATACGCGCACTTGATTAAAGATTCCATTTTTAATGATTGTTAGGGAATGAATTTATCTGTTATTTTAAATTTAAAAAATTATAATAATATCATAAATAAAATAAAATTTTATTACATATATTTATATATAAAATAATTCTAATTTTGTGATGATAAATGAATCACACCTCTTTGTAGAGATGATTATCTACGCGTACGCAAAAACAATTGAATCATTTTTATGTGAGTGCTAAGGTAAAAATATAATATATTTTCATTTAATAATGGTAAATATTTCATGAATTTAAATTACTATACCCCTTATTTAAAGAGTTTTTGATTAAAAATATACTCAAGATATAGGTGTTCTTTGTCTCAAACATTAGATCCCTGAGACTTGTTTATATTGTGTACAATGTATCATTTCCCAAAGGTATTTACATACCATATATTTTTTTTAAAATAATAAATATATTTCATGGGATTTATTATCCAAATTCAATTCAAATATTCATGTGGTTATTTTTTTAGTTTTCCCAATAATGTTAGGGATTTTAGGTAACTCAATTCTAATTTTTTGGGTTCTGAAATATTCATGAAATTTATTTAATATATGTTGGAAAATTATTCCATTTGATTGTACTATGTTATAACCTATCCCTAATTTATGGGGTTATATAATCAAACAACATCAATCCTTTGAAAAATATTTCTCTATTGTTTGGTTATTTTTGATAGAAACCATTCACCTTCTCTCTATAGATGGCTTATGATCCTACTATTCTAGGTATTGTGTTTTCAATATACTAATTTCTGTATATTCTATGAACATAACATTTTATAGATGTTATATTGGATTATGTTAATATTTATATATGACTTTATTATATTGTCATGTGTAATGGTATAGGAATTTCATATATATTTCTTACAAAATAGATGGTTATTTTCATGTTGATAATATATTGTTTGATCGTCCACATTATTAATTATGATGGGTTATGATCATGTTGTCCATTTAGTAGAAATGAGGATAATTATTCCTATCTTGTATGATGTTATTCCATTATAGATTATTATTATAATGATAAATAAATATGATGTAATAGTCCACATTCTTCGTCTAGATGGATTATGATCATGTTTTCCCTTTTATTGACATTGGGAATGTAATCCTATTTTAATTATTTTATTATAATTCAAATAATTATTTGGAATAAAACTATAATTTCATAGACCATCCTTAATTAGGCCATAAACCTAGACACAGACCCTATAGATCCCCTATAATAACCTAGTTACCATTCTGGGACATTATATAGTAATACATAATATGTTTTCTTATTATACTAGTGACTACATAAAAATTCAAAAACTTGTTAATTCATTATGTTTTGTCCTCACTCACTCACACCATGGTAAATTTCCTAGAATTCCACCCAACCTAATCACTACTCATTTCCCATAATAATTAACTATGGATTCCTAATCAGGTTGACTCTTAAAAAGAAACGGTCTCCATAATGAAGTGGGAAGTAAAATTTATCCTTTAAGGTCTCACTTTTCTAGGGGTGATAAATTTATTATACAACTTATTCCACTACATGGGATATGATCATGTTATACCTTTTAATACTTAGTAAAATCAATCAGTGTTTTTCATGTTGTTATTCAGAGGAATTTAATTATTCGGATATGTGATTTTATATTGATAATTTAAATTTAAAAATGATGAATAAAATTCTCAAAATAAGTGATGGGTTAGGCTTGACATTATATAGCTCCTGAACAAAAAGTTATAGCTCATGAGATAAAAATTATTGGGAATTTTGGTTTATAATTGCCAATAAAAAGATATTTCCTTAAGAGTATGATCATAATGTCTAGGATCATGATATCTTGAATTATGTTACGAAATTGTCCCTATGTCATTCTAAATTTAATATCTATGGAATGAGTGGTTATTATCACATTTACTTAATATATTTCATTACTATACTGGGATATAATATTATATCAAATTATATTTATAATGGAATTATAATGACTATTTAATATTTCCAAAATATTTATGTTATTTTCATGATAATATTTCCATATTTATTTATTTTCCCATTCTGATCATTTTAGTTAACACATATTTATTCTTATGTTTCCCTAGAGTATAATCAATAGTATTAAATATGATGTTCCAAATGTGATAGCTTTCATTTAGGATTTTTGGTGGATATTGTAGACACATTATAGATTATATAGTGTTACATATAATTGGAAAAATGATTTTTCAAAAAGAAGAACATGGAATTATTTAGAATATATTATTTTCCAATTTAAATAAATCATGAAACCTGAATGTCATTAGGAATGTATATAATGATAAAATTTCATTTTCTCATCTAAATATTCATCATTTTAGTTCAACAATCTTTAGTTTGTATCACACTAGTATATAAAGAATGTTTTTATTGAACATGGATCAAGGGTACAGGTTAAGAAAAGCATAAGTGATGTTTATACATAGTTTATTTAGATCACCACTATAGATTTATCCAAGTCATCTCCCTATTGAACAAAACAAAAAATTATCCACAACTACTCTATTATCAATTCACAAACACAATGATTAGATATTACCACCTTAAAAATATTCAAAAATAGGACACAAAGATGATTCCTGAAATCATTGATCAATCCAAAAACACTAATGTTTCAAAAATAGATTCATCTAATGTATTATGATTCTCCTCCTCCTAATATTTCACTCATAAAGTTTGACTCTAAATAATAGTTATCCTACTAATAAAGTAACCTACAAAAACCTAAATAGATTGATACTAACTGTAGTCCCATCAAAATTCACATTTGGATATATCAGTCTAATTCTAATAATCAATCACGAAATCGTAAATATAAATATCTCTCAAAATAGACACATCGTGCCTTCCATATTGATAATTCAGAGTCAAAATTTACATAATATCCATGAACACACTCTCTCAGTTCTATTGATAAAAAATTCAATTATATAATTAAAAGAATTGATACAGATAAATGTGGATAACTCTTTCCATCCAATAGGTTAAAGTAAAAAGGGATGTATTGAATCACTTACACTCAAAATACATATTAGGGTTTTAGTATTTTGTAATTATAAAAGAGAATTAAGTAAAAAAATAGAAATTTATTCATGTTAGGGTTCCTCCCACTAAGCATATTATTTCTTATATCACATTAAGTTGTCATCATTCACAATAAGATAAAAATCTAGAAAAAATTCATTTAATTTCATTATTCATTACATTAGAAATAGTAATCATAATATGGGTGAGGGAAAATGATATGTAAGGGTAAAAATAATCATTTTAAAATGAATTTCATATATTATAATAATTTTAAAATAAATGAATGATAGTATAATCAAATCAAATGAACATAAAATTAGAGAAATCATTCCCATAAAAACTAGGAAATTAAACATATGTCATGAAATAAATATTTAAAAAACTAAATTGTTAGTAGAATCAATAATCCAGATCCACGTGATGATTTTATTCATTAAAGAATATAATTAAAATTCATAGTAATCATAAATAAAATTTGATTTTATATTTTTATCAATTTATTTGTTACCCATTTTTTCCTCTGATAAAAAGAAATGCGTCCCATTTCAATATAGTGGAAAACCCCTCCATTGTCTACCTTTTTATTACCTATATAGACAACAAACATTACAAATAAATTGCTGGCATATTTTTTCACACAAATTATATAAGACATATCCGGTTCATGTGGCACTATATTTTTTCACCCATCACAAATGAGATATCAATCTCAATAGTGATCTATAATGGGGATCAAACCATTGTACAAGTTGTATCTGCCTCACCAGTAAATCATCAATAATTTAACTTTATTTTATATGGATAAAATATTTTTTGACCATAACTTTTAAAAATTGATGATAGTCAATTTTATTTCATATCTCGATTAACCCAAGGAAATGAAATGGTTACCATTATAATAATATAATCCATATAGAAAATAATATGGATTCTATCAATATAAAATATCCCTAGTAGAGCATTTTTTACATCATTTTTTTTTATATTGATGAATGGAAAAAAATTAAAATTTTATTAAAATTTTATTATCTAAAAAACATTTCATATTAAGTAATATCAAAGGATTTCTTGAAAGTGTGAAAATTATTTTGAAAGATCACTTGTATCATTTCATGAATATAATATCCATTCCATTTTAAAAACACTTATTTAAAATAAAAAAAATCTAAAAAGATAAATCAATACATTTCATAGAAAATATTCATTGAAACCACAAAAGTGTTCTTTACAAAATTTAGTGGTAATTATGGGGGAAATTATATTCATGTGTATTAAATTAAAAAAAAGTTCCCTTTAAACTTTTTGGTAAAAGTAAAAAGTATCAAATTTGGAAAATGATATAAGAATCAAAAAAATTAAAAAATTCGTACAATCACTTAAAAAATCATAGAACCAAACATTCGATGTTTTTTTTAAAAGACATGGAATTGGATGGAAAAATATTTTCGACTAAAATTAATATGATGTCATATTTTCTTAAAAATACTTTCTCAAAAATTTTATTTTCAAAAAAGTAGAAAAATTTACAATTACATTTAAATTTATTAAATAACTAGATAATAAAAAATAATATATGGTTCAATAAAATATGAACACCATATTTCCAAACAAAGAACCTTCAACATAATTAATCCTGAGATGAAAGGATATTATATTGTAAAGTTACTTTCACATCTATATCTCCTCAAATGCAGTCCTCATTAGAGAACATCATTAGATGAATATAAAATATATTTAATATCATGTGATTCATTATATAACATATAAATGGGGTAATAGATACACCTCATAATGGAAAATAAGTATATATTGTAATATATGTCCCTATATTGTTAATTTAGGATGAGAAATCTTTACAATGATCATAACCATACTCAGAGAATTAACCATTGAATCAATTACGTATATCAAATTTTAATTCCCATAATATAATTAAAAATTAAATATGATATAACAAAAAGTAATTATACATATATTAATATAATAATAATGAAAATTATTAAGTAATATAACCCGATGGAACGAAATTGAGTTGTTAAATATCTTTCCACTTGGAATCATTCTATTAAAATGAACATGGATTAAATAATTAAATTCGGATATTGATATACCATAATTAATGTATTATTCAAAATATTTAATTTAAAAGTGTAATTGGATACCCCCTAAAATTTAATTATGTTCATATCATTAATAAATTTCCCAAGGAAGGAAAATTTTGTCGATTCCCCGTACCTTAAGTCCAGACATTATATCTATGTCCTTTAACTCTTTTATAATACTATGTTAACAATTATTTGATTTCATGCGAACATTTTTTATGATTAATAAATTATAATTAAATAATTTATTTTATCTATTCATAATGGAATATTTAATTACAAAAACCAGTTATTTCTACATTAGTTGTTTTGTTGATGTTTAATTCATTGCTTAGAAAACAACTTACGTGTGTTGTTCGTGGTCAATGAAGTCACTGTTTCAACATATCTAAATGATTTTTAAAGAGTAATTATTATTCATAAATTATACTTAAAACCCAATAATGAATGATATTTATAAAAATTAACTATGATATATTCATAGAGTTTATAGTTTATACAGACACATGAGTAACATTTCAATTTTAAATGATTACTATTGAAAGAAGTCGTGTATTGATTTTCATTTACAGAATGATAATTATATCATTAATAAAATATTATTTATTTCCATATAATTATATATCATCGATGTGATGTGGTGATAAAAAAATATCAGATCACTTCGTGGAGGCTGTATTCCACACATACAGACGAACGTTGATATCAATTTTTTGTGAGAGGAAATATTACAAATAAAATGATATATTATAATTTTAAAGATATAGATATTTAATGAATATAATAATAATGTCTTATATATGACATATATTCATTAACCTAATCTGTATATACATTAATACATATTGGTAGTGTAAAATGAATCACATCGCTTCATGAGGTGGTTTCCCATCAGACACACGAGTTATATTGTCATATCTCCCATAGAATGGTAGGAAAGTAGGAATATTAGATATCAGAGTCAAAATATTATAATTATGTTTAAAATATCATATTTATAATATTTATACATCATTTCAACCATCCATGAGTGATAGTGATTGATATTGATTTAAATATGTTCGTGAGGGAGTAGTTTATTGTATAATAAATCAACAATTTTGTTACAAATTTAATGGATGAGGATATGGAAAACGATTATGAAATACATTTAATAAAATTACATTATATTGTATATACTGGTTTTATAATATTATAATTACTATGACATTAAATATGAGGTCAATATGACTTGTATAAAGAAAGCGCTTAGTGAAGACACTTTCCTTCTCTTAGAACAACCTCCTTTGGATCTATTATTAAGGACCCTAGGGTTCGTATTTTCATATGAACACATGATATAAAATATTTATAATTATTTACTTGAAGTATTATGATGGTTTTTTTATCTAAATGGATTAGTATTTTTTAAATGTTTTGGGGAGGATGTGTCATTTCTAAATGGAGTATGAGTGGAAATGTTATAGATATATAAAACTATTAGACAATGTGTTGTTACTCTCACAAGATGTGAGGAAATAAAATTATAATTTAATTACTAGAGGGAGTATATGGTAGATCATGACCTCTTCTATGAAATAAAATTTATTTCCCTATTATTTTTAATCCTTTAATTATTTCCATTTTTTCGCCACATTAACTAGTTTTAATTTGTTTACCTAGGTAATATATCCCTTAATCCTAAAGATGAACTTTGTTCGATTAGATAATTTGAAAACATTGGTTTTAAATAAGAAATTTAATTATTAAAATAATAAAAATAAGAGTTTTTAAAATTGATTTTTACATAATGGTGTGTATTACGCAAAACCAAGTTTTACTATTTTCCATTGCAAAGATAAATTTTCTATTCAAATGTCAATATAATATTTATAAAAGGATAATTGGTATATGAATGCACAATTTTGGATATTTTTTTCAATATAATTATATATGATTATATTTTATAATTTCTAGGAATTTTTTAATATTTAATAAAATATAATTTACTATCAAATAAAATTATTCTATTTTTGAGAATATTCATTTAATTTGAATATACATGCATAAATAGAAATGTTTAATTAGAATTTCTTATTTTAAAAAATCTCTAAAATTTTATATTTATCTAAAAAAATTATTTATTATAAAATTTTATTCATTTGATAAAACTCTTAACTTTTTTTAGTTGCATTCATTTTATTTTTCGACAATTTTAAAAATAAATTTTCATTCATTTCTAAGTATTTAAAGTAATTAATTATTTCAATAAAATTAAAAATAAATTACAAACATGAAAATATTTTCATTATAATTCAATAGAACATAAATATTCTTAGAAACATTATTTTGACCCTATGGTAAAATATAATTTAATTTGAAATGAAAAAGGGTTAAATTTTATATTTTTCGTTACTTCAATTCTTATATTGGTCACATTACGGAAAAAGAACATGAATAGAGCATATACATAGAAACTATGTAAATAAGGGTTTAAATATGTCTTATAATAATAATATAAAAATGTATTTTTTGTTTAATTAAACGATGTCTTTTTATTTTAACACCCAATAATGATGTTTAAACCAAAAAAACTATAAAATATTTTTTCAATTTTCATTATTAATTGTGAAGAAAAATAATGTTGACCTTGTTTCATCATATAAATTTGATGATTCCAACTATTGACACCAATTGACCAAATTCAATTCATTGAAATTTTATTTTTTAATTAAATATAAAACCCATAGAAAAGGAAAAAAGGTTGTTTTCCAGAAACCTATTTGTCAAGAATTTTTTTATTTACTCTATGGCTAGTAACAATAAGTATATGAATTCTAATTCATATATTATATATATATAATCTATAAATTTCATTTAAAAATCCACTTTAATATATTTTTAAATAATTAATATGGAGAAAAATTATGAACTTTATAATAGTTTCTAATTAATTGTGTTTTAAACATAAATAAAAAATCACTAAAATCCAGTATAATGATGAATTAACTATAATTACTATAATTAAATATTAATAATGAATTATTGTGTTACATGAAATAATATTTAAAGCATTCAAGGAATTTTATGTTACAAAATTTATTGAAAATAAATTATTATTTTACAAAAAGTAATTTTTTCAATATTTACTGAAAAACAATATTTAATAAAAAATGAAAAAATATAAAAATATATAATAAAATTTATATGTATTTTATCAATTAGTTTTTATATATAAATATTTTAATTAAAATATTTTCTATAAAAAATGTAATAAATTCATTTTTACGGAATTTGTTTTATGAATAAAATTACTTTACATAAACTGATTGATTATATACGTGGAATTTATCAATAAATCCATATTGGAAAGGAAATATATATATATATTAATATTATTAATACTATTAATAAATAATCAATTTAAATTCTATGTTATCATTGAAAAATATTTTGTGAGGCATTTTTTCTTGATGCTGTTTGTCGAATATGCTATCATATATAATGTCACAAATTTAGAATCACAATTTATTACATCTCTTGATCCACTAAAAATTTTATCAAATAAATATTAACATGGTAATTATATTTTATGCTTTTAAAATTGAATATATTTTTTTATCGAAAACACACATTGGATAAAGGGTTAATAAAACATCTATACAAATTTTAGAGATGGAAGTATGAAGGTCATTAGGAATAATACAAAACAAGGTTTAAATTTAATGAAACATTATATATATATATATATTAAAATATTTAGATGGATGATAATTTTAATTACATAAATAATGATGGAGAGGGACATATATCATTAACCATGAGAATGTAAATTATCATGAGAAAATCAAAACAATAAAACAATAAATTAATGTGTTGTGAAAAAGACAACCCGTTCATCGAAAATGAACACAATAGAATTATTTTATCATTTTAAATACCATTATCCTATAATTGAGAAATTAAATACCATTTAGACATGTAAAATTAATAAATTTAACTATATGAGAAGTTTATGTAATCATTAAATTTATTTCCATTATAATAAAATATTTTGAACCAAAAGATGACTAATTAAGAAAATTTTTTCATACCTAGAGAACAAAAATAAACATCAAATAGATCACATAACTATTAAGTGGATAATGAATTTATTCATCCAATATTAAAACATTAAACAAAATAAAAAAACATTATGACATTGTAAGATAATTCAAAAATTTATTAAACTATCATATAATGAAATTATAAATTAATCTCTAAAATTCAATTGTAATTCAAAAATTTCAAACTAAATCATTCCATAAATATTTAGCTAGGTATCCCCAATATCCTCAATGATAACTACATTAATGAGTTTTTACCCTCAATTTTTATCTAATATATTTTACTTTATTATCCAAAAATAATATAGAACTTGTTCGTAAATAAATTAAGGACTTTGTTATGAAATCACATTCTAATCCCCCATATATCTATATTATAAATAAAATATTACATAATTACCCTATATATCCAATATTATATAAACTCCAAGGGTTATAAATTATTTACAAAAAATTACATATAATTTAATGTCATACCCACATTTAAACAAATGTTATAAACATACATCAAACTAGTAAAACATCTGTAAATGTTTCATTAATCACGTCCAGATATCATCACAGAAAAAACTCAAAAAGGGTTTTTTTGACATTGAATATATGATAAATAATAAACTCATAAACTCAAGATTTTGTTCATATATCCTATAAAAAACACTCATTATAACAACTTAATCTTTTAGGTTATCCAAACAAAACTATGATACCAACTATATAGTCTTAAAACTCCGACACCCAAATATGGTGCTAAATAGATGATCATTTAATTTTTGTATATTATATAGATAAATACAGCCTATTTTCCTCAACATAAATCTTATATAATCAAAATGAAATAATATATCACATACATACTAAATTTTATTTTTGGTTTTCCTTTTTATTTAATTTGGAGAAGATCTTAAAAAAATTCAAATTTGTTATATTGATTGTTCCAACCACTATACGCAGATTTATTTTTATTACGCATTAATTCATCATCCTCCTCAATATGAAAGCATTCATTAAAAAAATCATTTAACACCATTATTGACAACTTTTGTAAAAGAAAACATAATAAGTGTGGGATGAAATGATAAAGAAAGATAAACATAAGCATTAGAAATTGAATGTTTTTAGTGATGATAATATGATTATAAGGGAATGATAAAATATTTAAACATCATGAAAATAACATATGTTAACTCCTACCAATTAATCACGGACCATTAAAAATATTTCAAGGAATAAATCTTTCACAAGGGATGTATTCATGAGAATTGATAATCATGATCCATGTGATGCCAATCATGATTAAAGATAACATATAAAACCCTTAGATAAAATAAATCATACAAGTTTATATCTACAGAAAATTGCCAATTTTAAACATGTTCCAGTAATAAGTGGAGCCTAGTAAATTCAATAGGAGAAACTCGCTGATAACTCCCAATTTCATAGATCTATTGATAAGGATGAATTATTCAAACCATTGTTCACAATAGGGGTTCAACTATTGTATATTCTATATCAGGCACACTCAGCGCAATTTGGGATCACCCATCAAATAAGATATATCAGGATCACCTATAAGCTATACTGGGAATCCACCCTTTGTATAATATGCATCTTGATCACAAAATCATCATACATATTTTGTTAATACTGTTTTTTGAATAAAAAATAGATTCCATATCGTTTCAATCATAAAAATACAAAATATTCTTTCATAGTTCAATTAATCCTTGTAAATGTAATGGATTCCATGAAAATCGCCTAATGTATGCACACATCAAAGAAGAAAGCATCAGTACAAGATTTCATGAATATCGTTTATGTAAAATAAATTATTTTATATTATGAATAATAGAAATACCATTCAAATATCAATACAATCATTATAGAGTAAAATAAAATTTTCATGTTGAGTGACATCATAAGATTTCATCATAGATGGAAATTATTTTAAATGATCTCCTAGAAAATATCCTGAGGAAAATTTGTTTTCCCCTATGAAAACATGTTTTCAAAATCTATATATTATAAAAAAATTAATGAAAATACATTCTTTCAAAATATAATTTTAATCATAAAAATGTACATTAGGAAAATTGAGTGGTCATAATGTCATAAAAAATGATCATGGTAAGTATATTAAAAAAAATATTTCAATTTTTTTAATGATAACAAATACATCATTGGGAAAATGATAGAAATATTCATTTTATTTTATTTTATAAAATTAAAAATATATGTCAAATGAACATAAAAAATCGTAGTAAAACATTTTTGAAATAATTTTTAGAAATCATATATTTGGAACAAACATTATTATTAACTAAAAAGGGAAATAATATAGATTTTTATTAAAAATATCTCAATTATTTTATTAAAAAGGAGGGAAAAATTTTCATATTATATGAAAACTTCATGAATTTTTAGAGGAGAATAAAATATATTAATTAAATTGAAGAAAAATATATTTATTTTTTAAGAACTATAATTCACTATATATAATCTCAAAAAAGAATGGGGATTGTATCATTCATCCTTTTACACATCGATGACTCCTCTACCATATGCTTTAAGAAAAAATATAATAATATTAACATTAAATATAATTAAAATAATAATATTAATAATATATCATTTCACAAGGATTTTTTATATACATAATAATGGGATATTGTAGTGTAGCTTGACATATGTCCCATAGAAAACAACCTGAGAAGAGATACACATACAATGATCATAACTTTCAATTGAGAATTAATAAATGAATCAATTATGTGTATCAAAATTACATCCACATAAAAAATTTGAAATTCACAGTAATATAATAAAATATCATTACAAATTTTTTATTATAATCTCAATTAAATGTAAGAAGTAATATAACACAATAAACAATTACTTATGAAATTCCATAACACTTGGAAACTTTCAGATCAAATCATATTAGATGAAATAAATAAAATATAAACTAAAATAAAATTATTAATGAAAATTTAAAGATATTAATTTTAAAATTGGAAATATATACACAATATATATGTCATTAGATGTGTACTATTTAAATATTCCCCAATAAAGGAAAATTGTGCTGAAGTCCCTTACCTTGATTACAAACATACGATGTATCTTCTTTAGCTACGGTATAATAAACTGATATCCAATATTTTGATTCTATATAACATTGTCAATGTTTAATTACTTTTACTTACAAAATTAATTGAGCTATTTTTGATGGAATATTGAAATATTTAATCAGTTAATTCCACCTAGTTGATTTGAGGATGTTCGATTCATTATTTAAACACGGTGTAAGTGGGATGAAAATTTCAAAAGTGGTCATAACATCAACATACATAGAATAATTTTAATGAGTCATTTATCATAAAGAATAATCTATTATACATTTTAACACATTGATAAATTATTTTCATGAATAATTATCTCTTTTATAATCATGTAGATTATAGTGAATACGCGCACTTGAGTAAAGATTCCATTTTTAATGATTGTTAGGGAATGAATTTATCTGTTATTTTAAATTTAAAAAATTATAATAATATCATAAATAAAATAAAATTTTATTACATATATTTATATATAAAATAATTCTAATTTTGTGATGATAAATGAATCACACCTCTTTGTAGAGATGATTATCTACGCGTACGCAAAAACAATTGAATCATTTTTATGTGAGTGCTAAGGTAAAAATATAATATATTTTCATTTAATAATGGTAAATATTTCATGAATTTAAATTACTATACCCCTTATTTAAAGAGTTTTTGATTAAAAATATACTCAAGATATAGGTGTTCTTTGTCTCAAACATTAGATCCCTGAGACTTGTTTATATTGTGTACAATGTATCATTTCCCAAAGGTATTTACATACCATATATTTTTTTTAAAATAATAAATATATTTCATGGGATTTATTATCCAAATTCAATTCAAATATTCATGTGGTTATTTTTTTAGTTTTCCCAATAATGTTAGGGATTTTAGGTAACTCAATTCTAATTTTTTGGGTTCTGAAATATTCATGAAATTTATTTAATATATGTTGGAAAATTATTCCATTTGATTGTACTATGTTATAACCTATCCCTAATTTATGGGGTTATATAATCAAACAACATCAATCCTTTGAAAAATATTTCTCTATTGTTTGGTTATTTTTGATAGAAACCATTCACCTTCTCTCTATAGATGGCTTATGATCCTACTATTCTAGGTATTGTGTTTTCAATATACTAATTTCTGTATATTCTATGAACATAACATTTTATAGATGTTATATTGGATTATGTTAATATTTATATATGACTTTATTATATTGTCATGTGTAATGGTATAGGAATTTCATATATATTTCTTACAAAATAGATGGTTATTTTCATGTTGATAATATATTGTTTGATCGTCCACATTATTAATTATGATGGGTTATGATCATGTTGTCCATTTAGTAGAAATGAGGATAATTATTCCTATCTTGTATGATGTTATTCCATTATAGATTATTATTATAATGATAAATAAATATGATGTAATAGTCCACATTCTTCGTCTAGATGGATTATGATCATGTTTTCCCTTTTATTGACATTGGGAATGTAATCCTATTTTAATTATTTTATTATAATTCAAATAATTATTTGGAATAAAACTATAATTTCATAGACCATCCTTAATTAGGCCATAAACCTAGACACAGACCCTATAGATCCCCTATAATAACCTAGTTACCATTCTGGGACATTATATAGTAATACATAATATGTTTTCTTATTATACTAGTGACTACATAAAAATTCAAAAACTTGTTAATTCATTATGTTTTGTCCTCACTCACTCACACCATGGTAAATTTCCTAGAATTCCACCCAACCTAATCACTACTCATTTCCCATAATAATTAACTATGGATTCCTAATCAGGTTGACTCTTAAAAAGAAACGGTCTCCATAATGAAGTGGGAAGTAAAATTTATCCTTTAAGGTCTCACTTTTCTAGGGGTGATAAATTTATTATACAACTTATTCCACTACATGGGATATGATCATGTTATACCTTTTAATACTTAGTAAAATCAATCAGTGTTTTTCATGTTGTTATTCAGAGGAATTTAATTATTCGGATATGTGATTTTATATTGATAATTTAAATTTAAAAATGATGAATAAAATTCTCAAAATAAGTGATGGGTTAGGCTTGACATTATATAGCTCCTGAACAAAAAGTTATAGCTCATGAGATAAAAATTATTGGGAATTTTGGTTTATAATTGCCAATAAAAAGATATTTCCTTAAGAGTATGATCATAATGTCTAGGATCATGATATCTTGAATTATGTTACGAAATTGTCCCTATGTCATTCTAAATTTAATATCTATGGAATGAGTGGTTATTATCACATTTACTTAATATATTTCATTACTATACTGGGATATAATATTATATCAAATTATATTTATAATGGAATTATAATGACTATTTAATATTTCCAAAATATTTATGTTATTTTCATGATAATATTTCCATATTTATTTATTTTCCCATTCTGATCATTTTAGTTAACACATATTTATTCTTATGTTTCCCTAGAGTATAATCAATAGTATTAAATATGATGTTCCAAATGTGATAGCTTTCATTTAGGATTTTTGGTGGATATTGTAGACACATTATAGATTATATAGTGTTACATATAATTGGAAAAATGATTTTTCAAAAAGAAGAACATGGAATTATTTAGAATATATTATTTTCCAATTTAAATAAATCATGAAACCTGAATGTCATTAGGAATGTATATAATGATAAAATTTCATTTTCTCATCTAAATATTCATCATTTTAGTTCAACAATCTTTAGTTTGTATCACACTAGTATATAAAGAATGTTTTTATTGAACATGGATCAAGGGTACAGGTTAAGAAAAGCATAAGTGATGTTTATACATAGTTTATTTAGATCACCACTATAGATTTATCCAAGTCATCTCCCTATTGAACAAAACAAAAAATTATCCACAACTACTCTATTATCAATTCACAAACACAATGATTAGATATTACCACCTTAAAAATATTCAAAAATAGGACACAAAGATGATTCCTGAAATCATTGATCAATCCAAAAACACTAATGTTTCAAAAATAGATTCATCTAATGTATTATGATTCTCCTCCTCCTAATATTTCACTCATAAAGTTTGACTCTAAATAATAGTTATCCTACTAATAAAGTAACCTACAAAAACCTAAATAGATTGATACTAACTGTAGTCCCATCAAAATTCACATTTGGATATATCAGTCTAATTCTAATAATCAATCACGAAATCGTAAATATAAATATCTCTCAAAATAGACACATCGTGCCTTCCATATTGATAATTCAGAGTCAAAATTTACATAATATCCATGAACACACTCTCTCAGTTCTATTGATAAAAAATTCAATTATATAATTAAAAGAATTGATACAGATAAATGTGGATAACTCTTTCCATCCAATAGGTTAAAGTAAAAAGGGATGTATTGAATCACTTACACTCAAAATACATATTAGGGTTTTAGTATTTTGTAATTATAAAAGAGAATTAAGTAAAAAAATAGAAATTTATTCATGTTAGGGTTCCTCCCACTAAGCATATTATTTCTTATATCACATTAAGTTGTCATCATTCACAATAAGATAAAAATCTAGAAAAAATTCATTTAATTTCATTATTCATTACATTAGAAATAGTAATCATAATATGGGTGAGGGAAAATGATATGTAAGGGTAAAAATAATCATTTTAAAATGAATTTCATATATTATAATAATTTTAAAATAAATGAATGATAGTATAATCAAATCAAATGAACATAAAATTAGAGAAATCATTCCCATAAAAACTAGGAAATTAAACATATGTCATGAAATAAATATTTAAAAAACTAAATTGTTAGTAGAATCAATAATCCAGATCCACGTGATGATTTTATTCATTAAAGAATATAATTAAAATTCATAGTAATCATAAATAAAATTTGATTTTATATTTTTATCAATTTATTTGTTACCCATTTTTTCCTCTGATAAAAAGAAATGCGTCCCATTTCAATATAGTGGAAAACCCCTCCATTGTCTACCTTTTTATTACCTATATAGACAACAAACATTACAAATAAATTGCTGGCATATTTTTTCACACAAATTATATAAGACATATCCGGTTCATGTGGCACTATATTTTTTCACCCATCACAAATGAGATATCAATCTCAATAGTGATCTATAATGGGGATCAAACCATTGTACAAGTTGTATCTGCCTCACCAGTAAATCATCAATAATTTAACTTTATTTTATATGGATAAAATATTTTTTGACCATAACTTTTAAAAATTGATGATAGTCAATTTTATTTCATATCTCGATTAACCCAAGGAAATGAAATGGTTACCATTATAATAATATAATCCATATAGAAAATAATATGGATTCTATCAATATAAAATATCCCTAGTAGAGCATTTTTTACATCATTTTTTTTTATATTGATGAATGGAAAAAAATTAAAATTTTATTAAAATTTTATTATCTAAAAAACATTTCATATTAAGTAATATCAAAGGATTTCTTGAAAGTGTGAAAATTATTTTGAAAGATCACTTGTATCATTTCATGAATATAATATCCATTCCATTTTAAAAACACTTATTTAAAATAAAAAAAATCTAAAAAGATAAATCAATACATTTCATAGAAAATATTCATTGAAACCACAAAAGTGTTCTTTACAAAATTTAGTGGTAATTATGGGGGAAATTATATTCATGTGTATTAAATTAAAAAAAGTTCCCTTTAAACTTTTTGGTAAAAGTAAAAAGTATCAAATTTGGAAAATGATATAAGAATCAAAAAAATTAAAAAATTCGTACAATCACTTAAAAAATCATAGAACCAAACATTCGATGTTTTTTTTAAAAGACATGGAATTGGATGGAAAAATATTTTCGACTAAAATTAATATGATGTCATATTTTCATAAAAATACTTTCTCAAAAATTTTATTTTCAAAAAAGTAGAAAAATTTACAATTACATTTAAATTTATTAAATAACTAGATAATAAAAAATAATATATGGTTCAATAAAATATGAACACCATATTTCCAAACAAAGAACCTTCAACATAATTAATCCTGAGATGAAAGGATATTATATTGTAAAGTTACTTTCACATCTATATCTCCTCAAATGCAGTCCTCATTAGAGAACATCATTAGATGAATATAAAATATATTTAATATCATGTGATTCATTATATAACATATAAATGGGGTAATAGATACACCTCATAATGGAAAATAAGTATATATTGTAATATATGTCCCTATATTGTTAATTTAGGATGAGAAATCTTTACAATGATCATAACCATACTCAGAGAATTAACCATTGAATCAATTACGTATATCAAATTTTAATTCCCATAATATAATTAAAAATTAAATATGATATAACAAAAAGTAATTATACATATATTAATATAATAATAATGAAAATTATTAAGTAATATAACCCGATGGAACGAAATTGAGTTGTTAAATATCTTTCCACTTGGAATCATTCTATTAAAATGAACATGGATTAAATAATTAAATTCGGATATTGATATACCATAATTAATGTATTATTCAAAATATTTAATTTAAAAGTGTAATTGGATACCCCCTAAAATTTAATTATGTTCATATCATTAATAAATTTCCCAAGGAAGGAAAATTTTGTCGATTCCCCGTACCTTAAGTCCAGACATTATATCTATGTCCTTTAACTCTTTTATAATACTATGTTAACAATTATTTGATTTCATGCGAACATTTTTTATGATTAATAAATTATAATTAAATAATTTATTTTATCTATTCATAATGGAATATTTAATTACAAAAACCAGTTATTTCTACATTAGTTGTTTTGTTGATGTTTAATTCATTGCTTAGAAAACAACTTACGTGTGTTGTTCGTGGTCAATGAAGTCACTGTTTCAACATATCTAAATGATTTTTAAAGAGTAATTATTATTCATAAATTATACTTAAAACCCAATAATGAATGATATTTATAAAAATTAACTATGATATATTCATAGAGTTTATAGTTTATACAGACACATGAGTAACATTTCAATTTTAAATGATTACTATTGAAAGAAGTCGTGTATTGATTTTCATTTACAGAATGATAATTATATCATTAATAAAATATTATTTATTTCCATATAATTATATATCATCGATGTGATGTGGTGATAAAAAAATATCAGATCACTTCGTGGAGGCTGTATTCCACACATACAGACGAACGTTGATATCAATTTTTTGTGAGAGGAAATATTACAAATAAAATGATATATTATAATTTTAAAGATATAGATATTTAATGAATATAATAATAATGTCTTATATATGACATATATTCATTAACCTAATCTGTATATACATTAATACATATTGGTAGTGTAAAATGAATCACATCGCTTCATGAGGTGGTTTCCCATCAGACACACGAGTTATATTGTCATATCTCCCATAGAATGGTAGGAAAGTAGGAATATTAGATATCAGAGTCAAAATATTATAATTATGTTTAAAATATCATATTTATAATATTTATACATCATTTCAACCATCCATGAGTGATAGTGATTGATATTGATTTAAATATGTTCGTGAGGGAGTAGTTTATTGTATAATAAATCAACAATTTTGTTACAAATTTAATGGATGAGGATATGGAAAACGATTATGAAATACATTTAATAAAATTACATTATATTGTATATACTGGTTTTATAATATTATAATTACTATGACATTAAATATGAGGTCAATATGACTTGTATAAAGAAAGCGCTTAGTGAAGACACTTTCCTTCTCTTAGAACAACCTCCTTTGGATCTATTATTAAGGACCCTAGGGTTCGTATTTTCATATGAACACATGATATAAAATATTTATAATTATTTACTTGAAGTATTATGATGGTTTTTTTATCTAAATGGATTAGTATTTTTTAAATGTTTTGGGGAGGATGTGTCATTTCTAAATGGAGTATGAGTGGAAATGTTATAGATATATAAAACTATTAGACAATGTGTTGTTACTCTCACAAGATGTGAGGAAATAAAATTATAATTTAATTACTAGAGGGAGTATATGGTAGATCATGACCTCTTCTATGAAATAAAATTTATTTCCCTATTATTTTTAATCCTTTAATTATTTCCATTTTTTCGCCACATTAACTAGTTTTAATTTGTTTACCTAGGTAATATATCCCTTAATCCTAAAGATGAACTTTGTTCGATTAGATAATTTGAAAACATTGGTTTTAAATAAGAAATTTAATTATTAAAATAATAAAAATAAGAGTTTTTAAAATTGATTTTTACATAATGGTGTGTATTACGCAAAACCAAGTTTTACTATTTTCCATTGCAAAGATAAATTTTCTATTCAGATGTCAATATAATATTTATAAAAGGATAATTGGTATATGAATGCACAATTTTGGATATTTTTTTCAATATAATTATATATGATTATATTTTATAATTTCTAGGAATTTTTTAATATTTAATAAAATATAATTTACTATCAAATAAAATTATTCTATTTTTGAGAATATTCATTTAATTTGAATATACATGCATAAATAGAAATGTTTAATTAGAATTTCTTATTTTAAAAAATCTCTAAAATTTTATATTTATCTAAAAAAATTATTTATTATAAAATTTTATTCATTTGATAAAACTCTTAACTTTTTTTAGTTGCATTCATTTTATTTTTCGACAATTTTAAAAATAAATTTTCATTCATTTCTAAGTATTTAAAGTAATTAATTATTTCAATAAAATTAAAAATAAATTACAAACATGAAAATATTTTCATTATAATTCAATAGAACATAAATATTCTTAGAAACATTATTTTGACCCTATGGTAAAATATAATTTAATTTGAAATGAAAAAGGGTTAAATTTTATATTTTCCGTTACTTCAATTCTTATATTGGTCACATTACGGAAAAAGAACATGAATAGAGCATATACATAGAAACTATGTAAATAAGGGTTTAAATATGTCTTATAATAATAATATAAAAATGTATTTTTTGTTTAATTAAACGATGTCTTTTTATTTTAACACCCAATAATGATGTTTAAACCAAAAAAACTATAAAATATTTTTTCAATTTTCATTATTAATTGTGAAGAAAAATAATGTTGACCTTGTTTCATCATATAAATTTGATGATTCCAACTATTGACACCAATTGACCAAATTCAATTCATTGAAATTTTATTTTTTAATTAAATATAAAACCCATAGAAAAGGAAAAAAGGTTGTTTTCCAGAAACCTATTTGTCAAGAATTTTTTTATTTACTCTATGGCTAGTAACAATAAGTATATGAATTCTAATTCATATATTATATATATATAATCTATAAATTTCATTTAAAAATCCACTTTAATATATTTTTAAATAATTAATATGGAGAAAAATTATGAACTTTATAATAGTTTCTAATTAATTGTGTTTTAAACATAAATAAAAAATCACTAAAATCCAGTATAATGATGAATTAACTATAATTACTATAATTAAATATTAATAATGAATTATTGTGTTACATGAAATAATATTTAAAGCATTCAAGGAATTTTATGTTACAAAATTTATTGAAAATAAATTATTATTTTACAAAAAGTAATTTTTTCAATATTTACTGAAAAACAATATTTAATAAAAAATGAAAAAATATAAAAATATATAATAAAATTTATATGTATTTTATCAATTAGTTTTTATATATAAATATTTTAATTAAAATATTTTCTATAAAAAATGTAATAAATTCATTTTTACGGAATTTGTTTTATGAATAAAATTACTTTACATAAACTGATTGATTATATACGTGGAATTTATCAATAAATCCATATTGGAAAGGAAATATATATATATATTAATATTATTAATACTATTAATAAATAATCAATTTAAATTCTATGTTATCATTGAAAAATATTTTGTGAGGCATTTTTTCTTGATGCTGTTTGTCGAATATGCTATCATATATAATGTCACAAATTTAGAATCACAATTTATTACATCTCTTGATCCACTAAAAATTTTATCAAATAAATATTAACATGGTAATTATATTTTATGCTTTTAAAATTGAATATATTTTTTTATCGAAAACACACATTGGATAAAGGGTTAATAAAACATCTATACAAATTTTAGAGATGGAAGTATGAAGGTCATTAGGAATAATACAAAACAAGGTTTAAATTTAATGAAACATTATATATATATATATATATTAAAATATTTAGATGGATGATAATTTTAATTACATAAATAATGATGGAGAGGGACATATATCATTAACCATGAGAATGTAAATTATCATGAGAAAATCAAAACAATAAAACAATAAATTAATGTGTTGTGAAAAAGACAACCCGTTCATCGAAAATGAACACAATAGAATTATTTTATCATTTTAAATACCATTATCCTATAATTGAGAAATTAAATACCATTTAGACATGTAAAATTAATAAATTTAACTATATGAGAAGTTTATGTAATCATTAAATTTATTTCCATTATAATAAAATATTTTGAACCAAAAGATGACTAATTAAGAAAATTTTTTCATACCTAGAGAACAAAAATAAACATCAAATAGATCACATAACTATTAAGTGGATAATGAATTTATTCATCCAATATTAAAACATTAAACAAAATAAAAAAACATTATGACATTGTAAGATAATTCAAAAATTTATTAAACTACCATATAATGAAATTATAAATTAATCTCTAAAATTCAATTGTAATTCAAAAATTTCAAACTAAATCATTCCATAAATATTTAGCTAGGTATCCCCAATATCCTCAATGATAACTACATTAATGAGTTTTTACCCTCAATTTTTATCTAATATATTTTACTTTATTATCCAAAAATAATATAGAACTTGTTCGTAAATAAATTAAGGACTTTGTTATGAAATCACATTCTAATCCCCCATATATCTATATTATAAATAAAATATTACATAATTACCCTATATATCCAATATTATATAAACTCCAAGGGTTATAAATTATTTACAAAAAATTACATATAATTTAATGTCATACCCACATTTAAACAAATGTTATAAACATACATCAAACTAGTAAAACATCTGTAAATGTTTCATTAATCACGTCCAGATATCATCACAGAAAAAACTCAAAAAGGGTTTTTTTGACATTGAATATATGATAAATAATAAACTCATAAACTCAAGATTTTGTTCATATATCCTATAAAAAACACTCATTATAACAACTTAATCTTTTAGGTTATCCAAACAAAACTATGATACCAACTATATAGTCTTAAAACTCCGACACCCAAATATGGTGCTAAATAGATGATCATTTAATTTTTGTATATTATATTGATAAATACAGCCTATTTTCCTCAACATAAATCTTATATAATCAAAATGAAATAATATATCACATACATACTAAATTTTATTTTTGGTTTTCCTTTTTATTTAATTTGGAGAAGATCTTAAAAAAATTCAAATTTGTTATATTGATTGTTCCAACCACTATACGCAGATTTATTTTTATTACGCATTAATTCATCATCCTCCTCAATATGAAAGCATTCATTAAAAAAATCATTTAACACCATTATTGACAACTTTTGTAAAAGAAAACATAATAAGTGTGGGATGAAATGATAAAGAAAGATAAACATAAGCATTAGAAATTGAATGTTTTTAGTGATGATAATATGATTATAAGGGAATGATAAAATATTTAAACATCATGAAAATAACATATGTTAACTCCTACCAATTAATCACGGACCATTAAAAATATTTCAAGGAATAAATCTTTCACAAGGGATGTATTCATGAGAATTGATAATCATGATCCATGTGATGCCAATCATGATTAAAGATAACATATAAAACCCTTAGATAAAATAAATCATACAAGTTTATATCTACAGAAAATTGCCAATTTTAAACATGTTCCAGTAATAAGTGGAGCCTAGTAAATTCAATAGGAGAAACTCGCTGATAACTCCCAATTTCATAGATCTATTGATAAGGATGAATTATTCAAACCATTGTTCACAATAGGGGTTCAACTATTGTATATTCTATATCAGGCACACTCAGCGCAATTTGGGATCACCCATCAAATAAGATATATCAGGATCACCTATAAGCTATACTGGGAATCCACCCTTTGTATAATATGCATCTTGATCACAAAATCATCATACATATTTTGTTAATACTGTTTTTGAATAAAAAATAGATTCCATATCGTTTCAATCATAAAAATACAAAATATTCTTTCATAGTTCAATTAATCCTTGTAAATGTAATGGATTCCATGAAAATCGCCTAATGTATGCACACATCAAAGAAGAAAGCATCAGTACAAGATTTCATGAATATCGTTTATGTAAAATAAATTATTTTATATTATGAATAATAGAAATACCATTCAAATATCAATACAATCATTATAGAGTAAAATAAAATTTTCATGTTGAGTGACATCATAAGATTTCATCATAGATGGAAATTATTTTAAATGATCTCCTAGAAAATATCCTGAGGAAAATTTGTTTTCCCCTATGAAAACATGTTTTCAAAATCTATATATTATAAAAAAATTAATGAAAATACATTCTTTCAAAATATAATTTTAATCATAAAAATGTACATTAGGAAAATTGAGTGGTCATAATGTCATAAAAAATGATCATGGTAAGTATATTAAAAAAAATATTTCAATTTTTTTAATGATAACAAATACATCATTGGGAAAATGATAGAAATATTCATTTTATTTTATTTTATAAAATTAAAAATATATGTCAAATGAACATAAAAAATCGTAGTAAAACATTTTTGAAATAATTTTTAGAAATCATATATTTGGAACAAACATTATTATTAACTAAAAAGGGAAATAATATAGATTTTTATTAAAAATATCTCAATTATTTTATTAAAAAGGAGGGAAAAATTTTCATATTATATGAAAACTTCATGAATTTTTAGAGGAGAATAAAATATATTAATTAAATTGAAGAAAAATATATTTATTTTTTAAGAACTATAATTCACTATATATAATCTCAAAAAAGAATGGGGATTGTATCATTCATCCTTTTACACATCGATGACTCCTCTACCATATGCTTTAAGAAAAAATATAATAATATTAACATTAAATATAATTAAAATAATAATATTAATAATATATCATTTCACAAGGATTTTTTATATACATAATAATGGGATATTGTAGTGTAGCTTGACATATGTCCCATAGAAAACAACCTGAGAAGAGATACACATACAATGATCATAACTTTCAATTGAGAATTAATAAATGAATCAATTATGTGTATCAAAATTACATCCACATAAAAAATTTGAAATTCACAGTAATATAATAAAATATCATTACAAATTTTTTATTATAATCTCAATTAAATGTAAGAAGTAATATAACACAATAAACAATTACTTATGAAATTCCATAACACTTGGAAACTTTCAGATCAAATCATATTAGATGAAATAAATAAAATATAAACTAAAATAAAATTATTAATGAAAATTTAAAGATATTAATTTTAAAATTGGAAATATATACACAATATATATGTCATTAGATGTGTACTATTTAAATATTCCCCAATAAAGGAAAATTGTGCTGAAGTCCCTTACCTTGATTACAAACATACGATGTATCTTCTTTAGCTACGGTATAATAAACTGATATCCAATATTTTGATTCTATATAACATTGTCAATGTTTAATTACTTTTACTTACAAAATTAATTGAGCTATTTTTGATGGAATATTGAAATATTTAATCAGTTAATTCCACCTAGTTGATTTGAGGATGTTCGATTCATTATTTAAACACGGTGTAAGTGGGATGAAAATTTCAAAAGTGGTCATAACATCAACATACATAGAATAATTTTAATGAGTCATTTATCATAAAGAATAATCTATTATACATTTTAACACATTGATAAATTATTTTCATGAATAATTATCTCTTTTATAATCATGTAGATTATAGTGAATACGCGCACTTGAGTAAAGATTCCATTTTTAATGATTGTTAGGGAATGAATTTATCTGTTATTTTAAATTTAAAAAATTATAATAATATCATAAATAAAATAAAATTTTATTACATATACTTATATATAAAATAATTCTAATTTTGTGATGATAAATGAATCACACCTCTTTGTAGAGATGATTATCTACGCGTACGCAAAAACAATTGAATCATTTTTATGTGAGTGCTAAGGTAAAAATATAATATATTTTCATTTAATAATGGTAAATATTTCATGAATATTAAATTGATGTACATTATATAATAAATTTTCCTTATCATTAACCTTATTACCTTAATTTTAATGTGTTACTGAAAAATGAATAACATAACTTTGTGATGCAGTTGTCTGTCGTACACGTGAACATTGTTGTCGTATCCCCGACAGAAAAAAATTTATGAATGTATTTGACATATCATAATTACTGACATATTATTTTGTTATAATTATATATATATATATTAAATCCATAATTATTAGTATCCATGTTAGGACATAATGTAAATCAAATTAAATCGATTCATGAGGAGGTATTCCGTTGTACACATGATCAAAAGATTATTTTCCAATTAACTAGAACCGTATATCAATTGTGTTATTCCATTAATATAATAACATATTACTATATGGTATATAGTTATTTATTATATTATAATTATTATTATATGAATGAAGGTAGTATTAGGATGAGTAAAAATGAAATAGCTTAGTGAATACATTTACCTTATCTTATAACAACTTATTTTGGATAACATACCATATTTTAGGAAAACATATTTTGGATATCATATTAAATACACTAGTGTTTATGTTTTAGGATGTCCAAAAATAATCGATCTTATATAAGGATGTTTTGGAGTCATTTTTTAGATAATTGGTTGAGGAAAATGGATTTGGATGTGTGATCATGTGAGGGGAGGAGTGATATTTTTTAAGTAAACATTACTATTTAACAATGGAATGAAATGGGCACACCATCTTCTTAAAATTTTGATAATTAAAAAATTGGAAGGAGTATATGGTTAATATACAGCTCCAACTAAATTGGAAAAATGTTTTAAAAATGGTATTATGTATCCTAAATGTTTTCATAATGTTTATATTGTTGTTTTCATCATGGTAAATATTATTTTACTATATTTTCCAATGTAATTTTTTACATAATAAAATAAATTTAATTGTAATTAGATAATTTCAACCCACTAGATCTAAACCTAAAATGCAAATCATAATAAAATCATCTGGGTGTGGGAAAATAATTTTAACACGAACTCATATAATGGGTAAAAATTAGTTTTACCGATTAACATGGTGATAATGTTATTTCTATTCGCGGATAATATATATATTATAAAAGGACTATTGGTCTATTAATGAAATGTGGTTGATATTTTTAATCATATCACAATAAATTATAATCATATTTGATTTCTATGAAATTATATTATTTATTAAAATATTGTTTTATAAAATAACATTAATGTAAATTTTGAAAATATTGATTTTATTTGAAATTAAAAACGTCGACAAAAATGTTGGATTTGGAGATATTATGTTAAAACATATATATATTAATAAATTTATAAAAAAAATTAGTGGGGTAAAAAAAGTTATTTTATATTACTTTTCATTTTTTAGTATAATTTATATTATTTTTACATTAGTTAAATAAGTCCATTATTGAAAATGCCTAAGAATTTAAAATAATTAAATAATTACAGAAATTATAAATAAATTACTCTTATGAATTATATTTCATTTAAATAAAAATAAAAATAAATATTAATTAACATCATTCATTTTCCCCTAAGACAACAAATAATTTAAATTTAAAATTAAAAAGTGTCATTTTTTGTTTTTATTTACATTAATTATTGTTTTCTTCAATTTTTATTAAATATATTAAATAATAAAATAAAAATCTATGATAAATATTATATTACTAGAAATATTTTTATCCAATAGAATTTATACAAGTAATACTAGTTCATTTAAACACTAATCATTTTTTATTAACTCCCAATGTATACTAGTTTTAACCTTTACTACTGCAATTTTTTTCAATATTAATTATGTAAAAAAATAATTTAAACTTATTATAATATAAAATATGTTGATTTAAGATATTTAATCCATTTTATCATACCGATTTACATAATTGGATAAAATTTATTTGAAATCAAATATGTAAATGTGTAGAAAAATTGATTTTTCATGAAACCTATTTATTCAAGAATATGATGATTTTTGATTAACTATATCAATTATAAAAATAATTAAATATATTTTATGTTATCATAATTGTTAGATAATGTATATATATATTTAATTTAAATAATTCCTTTTTATAGTTTATTTTAATTAATAATAATAGAGATGCATTCTGTACTATAAAATAGTTTTATGAAATATCTTGTTTTAAAGACCAGAAATAATATTACACTAAAATCCAATGAAAATATGATTTAAATTTAATTTATTTGTTTAAATATGAATTAAAATATTATTTTTAATTTTAAAAAATCAATAGTAATTTGACTTCTAAATTATATAATTTTTTGGTTTTTTTACAATTTAACAAAAAACAATATGTCCAAATTCCCTAAATTTTTTATACATTCCAAAACATTAAAAAATATCAAACTAAGTTAATTTTGATATTATTATTTCAAAAATTAATTTACTTTTATAATATTCTATTTTAAAAAAATAAAAAATAATTATAATATTTTCTCACAAAAACATATAAAACTTATTTTTTAGTAAAACATATGTTTATGGATAACAATAAATAACTAAATATTGATGAATTATTTACTAATAAATTTTAATTTTTTTCATATTAGGTTGTAAATTTATACTTATTTCATAATGATTTTTAAACTATTAAATACAACCAATTTAATAGCTTGGTTATAATGGTCATATATTTCACGGGTCATTTATATTTGTTGTTGAGTTTGAAATATTTAATTGTATTTTTAAATCCCATTTTATAATTTCAGTTAATTAATAGTCATACTCAATCAATCCATATAATAAAATATGTTATATTATCTATTTATAAAATCTCAATACCTTCTTTTAGTAATTTATCATTCTTGTTTTTATTTCCCTCTTTAGGTAATAGTGTTTTGTGGCATTTGAGTATTTAGAGACTTTACTATGGAAAATTGAAAAAAATATCTTCGATATATGTTTTTTGGAATTAATAGAGTATAGGAAAAAATATGTTATATTATTATGATGATTTCTATTTGGGTATGAGTTTACATAGTATCATTTTATAAAAGCTTTTATATAATCTACGTTTTGAACGGTTTTGAAGTTAAAAAATGGTTACATGATTTGAATCAGATATTAGGATGATTTCATGAACATGTATATAGGATGAAATTATTACACATCATGAAACTGGTAAATGTCATGAAAAGTTAAATCAGGTTTATATTTAATCTTATATGAGTTTTTTTGCTTATTTTGTGAACTTTTTAATTTACACCTTGGAAGGATATCACGTCCATATTTTTATAGAATTTTTGTTTTATCCATGTTTCATATCTGATATTTATTTCCATTCAGCTGCAACCTTATATCTCAAAAATAGTTGATTTTCCAAATTATCTTTTGGTTTCTCCAGTCCTTGAATATCATTTAGTTCCGAAATATATCTTCATTATTATTACATCATGTCTCTCTGAGTATGTGATATTTTGATTTCTTCATTATTATTCACCGCACCGTCACCATTATGCTATGTGTTATAATATTTTGTCTAATTTTATTTATTTTCATGATTCATTCTTGAACCTTTGTGTGATCTTTCCCTAAATGATTTCCATTGTGTTGGTGGTGGCATGACATGCATGTTTCTCATGGTACGCGTGGTGTTGTCTTCTCTCCTAACCATTTTGATTTATAAAACGAGTTTGAGGTGTAAGGGTGGATTTGAAAGCCTCTGTTATTGTCATTATATTTATCCATGTGGGTAGATCCCATTATGGGAATCTGCATCCCATTTTTTGGTAGGTTGTTATATGTCATGCCTATATTTGATGAACTATATTTCACTAATTTATTTAAATTTCTTATATATAATTTGGTATGATTGATTTGTGTCTGTCTAATTGGATTCTATGGAATGATTTATTTCCCCTTATTTTCTGTAAAACCAAAGGTATTTACAAAACATATTTATATATATTTATGAAATGGTTTCCAAATAATGGTTTTTAGGAAATGGTTTAGGAATAATATCAATAGGAAAGCCTTGGGTACTTGGATTGAAGGTGTAATAGTAGGCCTCATCCAATAATACTATCAGAGGGGAACCCATGGGGTGTTCCTCTAACCACTAGGTCCCCTGTTATAGGGGCAAGATTGTTTTTTTATGTTAAATTTATTGAGTGACTACTATACTCTATATTTGACAAATAAATCTGTATCTTTATATGCATGATTATAAATGATTTGGTAATATTTTTCTAGCTAGCCTTTCAAATTGTGATTCTTGGAGTGATGTTACTAGTTATTTTGATTTTTACTACAATATATATTATACAATGTGCGATAAATGAAGTTGTTTTCTATCTTGATATATGTGATATTCTTTGAATCTATTTTACATGGATTATTTGGAATTCTCCAAAAAAAGGAAACTATTTTAAAAATATTTTCATATAAAAATAGTTAAACTAAATATCATTCATTATCTTCTTCCACGATGAGAATGTTTTGATTTTGGAAAAAAAAATTGTGTATGGGACACCATGGTGTGATCTTAATGACCAGATTTAGCTCACTCCCTACACAACCCTTTGGGTGGGCTGTAGACCATTTTAAGTATTTTGATGTTGGGAACGACTAGGAAATTTAGTTAGGTGGTGATTTTTTCTAGTAGATTTGTATAGCTAGCTAGTGGTGAGATAGTTGGAGTTTTCCAATGGTATCAAATAGAGTAGTTGTTTCATTTTATGTTGTCTTTTATTATTGGACTTGTCCGTTGTATATTTTTTTGTTGATTTTTTATTGAATTGATTATTTTTTTTCTAATATTCTATGAAATATATTTCATACTTTAATATTCCCCTAATTCACAATTTCATGAATTTATTTATGTCATTTTATCTGATTTAGGTTGTAAGAAGTCCTTACATTTTGGTTTTTTATACCCATCAGATATGCAATAGTAGATGTGGATATGAAATGCTATTCTGGAAGTTATGGTTTAGGACATATACAAGTTTAATAGGGTACTTGGATCGGTTTTGTCATAGTTTAGTATCAATGAATGGTGTGCTCAATTTTGATCTGTTTCTGTACAAGTGATCTGATTTTCATGAACTGAGAGGTTGGTTTTTGTGAGCGACTAGACAGATCTTCCGATAAAGAGACTCATGATACCCTACGTTGTTGTGATGTCTGCCTCTTATTTTGAGTTATTGATTTTTATATCAGTTTTATGTTATGGTATTTTAGTTTAAACTGATATTGTTTTTTTTTCTTTATCATTTCTTATGGTTTGGTGTGTATAGTTATATCTCTATGATTTCATCTACATGTTCCTTAGGATTTTGTAGCAGATTTTCCACTATGGAATCTGCATCAAGAACATAATCTTATCATGGATATTGTGATGGAATTTATTTTTTGAAGCCTAATACATAATATGAGTCCATGATTCCATTATCAATATACATCAAATACATTTAGGGGAAATGTGATCAACCGTATGATTCCATGCATGGGAATCCAACAACACTTTTGGATACAAATGAACCCCAATTGGTGGGGGATTGGAATGATATGAGAAATTAAATCATTGTGTTTCAAAATATACATAATAATATCAAGGTTAAGTGCATGTAATTTATAAATTATGGTCCTATTAATCGATTATAGGATTAAATGAAAAAGGATGATGGACAAATGGGCTTGGGATGGAAGGGTTTTAACACCCATTTCATTGAGTATTTTTTTTTCCAAACGTCACTATTTATGGGGATGTATCTAGTGTTCATTTCGTTGTAGTAGTGAAAGGGTTTGGTTTAGGAATATGCCAATCTATCAATAGAGATGGTAATTTTTGTTCCATAGGTAGTAATGAATGACCATATGAAAGCTCATAAGTACCTATTGGATTCTAGATCAAATAATATATCACATGTAGTTATGCTTATGTTTTTGACCTATGTGGAGATAGTATATAGGGTATTAATGTAGGATAAGGATATTGAAGTAATAGTTGTTTATTATGATCATTATCTTCCGATTAGTAGTAGATATAGTGTCATGTAATATAGTAATATAGAGTGGCATGATCATAATATTGGTTGAGGGGTTGGTTCTCATCAGTGGGACACCTATTCACCATTAATTATATGAATTGGTGCAGCCCTAAATTTAAACTATTGTGGAATTTTTTATTACATGCAATGGTCTTATTTCACACCTGTGAAGATGTGTATAAGTTGTGGATACTATTTTCAATTATAGAAATTCTATTAGGATATATCTATACTTCATCAAGATCAAGGACTATCAAATCCCAAGGCTACTACCATGATTTCAGATGATTCATTTACTATAGGGATTTATCCAATGGTCATTGAATAGATTCACAGTCACATATTTTGTGTGATTCAGATAGAGAAAGATAAAAGTACTATGATTATGATAGGTAACATATTCATTTCATCATTAGTATAAATGTTTTTATTTGATATATATTCCTCCCACACATTTATATATACCCCTTAAGCCAATACTTATAAAATACAAATAGAACTAATTTCTTATGTTATTGAGTTACTGACACATATTGAAAAGAGTAATACAACCGCGATTTTATGTACATATTTTTTCTATTGATATCTAATTCAGAGTTAGTTTGGGATTTCTGCATTTTAAATCTTTTGTTTTTGAAATCATTATCAAGTTGTATTTACATATACCTCATCATGGTGAGGTTGAATTTTAACAACGGTATGTCTCATTTATTATAGCCAACTAGAGATTTTGGTGTTTATGTGATAGTGGATATTGGTATGTGTCGTGAAGTTCCTTTCTTCCTTGAGAAAATGATTTTCCTTCTACTTAAATAGTATATTATGATAATATTTAATTGGTGAGTAGTATTCCCATGGATGTTTGGATTTTACCAACATTTAAATAGATGAGTTATATTGTAATCCACATTAGAGGGAGTTAGATTTTATTATATAATATCTTCTATGTATAATACCATTTTGATACCTTCTTGTTGAATGGAAGAAGTGAATCTAAAAAATATAATTATTTGGTTGAATGATCTATAGTTGAATTGTTTTTTACCCAGGTATTTTTCCTTTGGCAGCCCCTATGCTATTTTCCAACAAGGCATACGGTTCACTGTGATTGTGTGTGTACTATCATATTTTGAAATGGTTACAATATAATAATAACTATACTTTTACACATTCTTATTATTTAACCTTCTAATTAATGGGGGAAAAGTGGGTTTCAATGATTGATCTTTGGTAGGGTTATCATAAACTCAGAGTTCAGGAGCCTATCATTATGAAAATATTTTTTAGGAGATGGTATGTCCACTAAAAATATATTATGATCTTGTTTGGTATGACAAATCCATCTACAAATTTTATGGAATTGTTGAATAATATATTCCATGAGCAGTAACCATTTGCATAGAAATATTTTGAAATGTACGCTTCAGATTAAAGTTGAAATTTTCATAGGGAATGTCATTACTGATCATGGATTATCTGATAAACCTGAGAAAGTGATGTTTGTCGTAACATTCAATAAGCCACAATTTTTTTTATTTATAGCTCCCATTATCTTGGTGAATACTATTGATGGTCTATCAATGAATTCTCAATGTTGGTGTTACCTTTGACTTCTATGACACTGAAAATGGTGAAATTAATAATGGATAAAAATATATTACAATCATTTAATGATATGAAATGTCTTCTCACAAAAATTACTTTTCTAAATATTCATGACCTTATAATGGGTATGTTGTTATATTTGAGGCTTATAATAGTATGTTTGGTTCTATACATGTACATGATAATCCTGATGTGTATTATGAAACACTCCAACATTGAATAGAAGTGATGAATTACCCAACACATTATTTAGATATTTCCCTTTTTATGCATGCATATAAATGTTAGAAGAACTATATTTTTTGGTAGGGTATCATTGTCATTTTTACCCTAATATTTTGATCTATGTATTTTCCTATAATGAATTGAATCCCAGACAGAGGATATTGGTGGAATACATCCTTTAATTTTTCATTATGATAACATATATTATGGGAAGTGGAAAGTAATTTAAAGTGTTATTATATTGAATAAAAAATTGTACGATATTTTTGAATCGATGTAGGAGTGAAACCTTATGGGGGTCTTCACTTAGTTACACAATGATAGTTAAGAAGCTATTTTAAATGTGGTTCTAATAATTTTTCATTTATCATCATCTCCACTTTATATTATTTTATAGTATCGATAATATGAAGACATGTTTATCTGAATTTGAGAGACCCTATATAGATAAGAGACCATTTATGGTCGGTCTCTCTCTTCAGATTGTATTCTGAAATATTTAGATCTTTTTCATCCCAAAATATTTTCATATCTTATTACTTTTTGAGACACACACACACATATAGATATATATATATATATATATTCATGGATAATTCATTTTTTCACTACTATGATGTATTATGGAATGACATGATGATTCTTCTAGCCATATATGAAGAGTTTCATTTCATAATATGTGTACCATTGTTACACATTCCAACAAACAAAGGCAGAGAACATGAAACTAAATTAGTTGCTCCAACACCGTTCGGTGCCAGATTAGAAATGGGATGACACATCCATGGACATTGTTGTTTCATTTTCACATACTCCCCAATGTTTTAATTTAATCTATGTGGTAATTTATCCTTTGATAAAATATTCAAATTTTATTCTGATCAGGGAAAACGTAAAATTTTTATCACAGGTAAATCGTATGTGAAAGAGGTTGTGTGGTTTTAGGGGGTTCGCGAGACTATTTATATGGGCAAGGATACAAGGTTTACCTCATAGATCTGGACGAGTATCTATGTTTTGATGAGAACATTTATCAATTTTATTACATCTTACCATTAATAAAAAGTTGTATAAATTTATTATTCTCTATATATACTATTTTAAATACATATTGAATGTATATTTTATTTTTAGGGATAACGGGATATCCATCTGGAAATGGTTATGTATTCTTATAAAATTATTTATTAATAATATATGAAAATTTATTCCTTCACGGTTATATATGGCCGCTCGTGCAGATCAGATATTTGTTGGATAAGGGTGTGAGATGATTCTCCTATGAGATTGAGTCAAATTTATGGAACATATTTTTGGATATGGGATATAGTTTCGTAATTACTTGCTTTTGAGAGTTTTAAAAATAAAATACAGATCCCGACATCATATATTGTGGTTTTCCACTAGTGACCTATTTTTCAAATATTTTTGTCATTAGTACGGTTATCCCCACATTGGAAAATAGGGAATGTTTTCTCTGAGATAAGTTGGAAAATTGTAAGTCACTCTCAATCATGGGAGGTGTCTTTTTTGTTGGTATTTCTAGTTTATTTTATGGGTATTCATATTTGATTCACATATATAAGTAGAGGAATTATCATCCTAATCCATCACACATTCTATGTTGGGTAGATATCTAATTGGAATTGGTTGTTTCTTTTATATATCATCGAACAAAAATCATTTACACTTTGAATAGTTCATTCTGGGAAGACAATTTTTGTGGTAAGAGTATTATGTTGACATGGAATATATTCCCATGAGACATGGGAAAATGGATCTTTGGTGAAGGATCACTGGAATCATGTTTATATTGATACCACACTTCAACATGACTTCTTAATATTATAAATTCTTATTTTTTGGAGTTTATAACAATATGTTATCTTCTTTCAGGTTGTTATCATCTCACTTTTAATATCTCAAAATTTTTGATCCTATTTTAGGGCCTATAATGTTGTTGATATTTTTCTATTGAAAATTAACTATAGATCAAGGATAAATGTTTGGGATAATTAATAGAGTTTTAGTATAAATATGATAATAGTCTTATGAGAATGTAATTTAGGTTATAGTTTAAACATGTGGTTTATTCTATGAGTTTCTGAAGAAACCTTTATTTGAGAAGTTATAGACCGTGAATCTCATTATAAGATAATTCCATTAAATAGTTTAGAATGTAAAAGGACAAAACATCATGAAACTGGTTCACACTATTAAATGATTTTTTGGAGTTATTTTTATTCAATGGAGATTAAATTTTTTGGTGAATATTTTTAATCATGGAATTTTTACCATCAATGGTTTTTACGTCATGGAGGATTTGGGATTCATGGTTTTAAACATTCTATAAATCATATTTCTATTTTCATTAATCCACAACCAGATATATCAATACCTTGGGGTTCTCCAAATAATATTAGGTGAACTGTGCTCTTTCCAGATCGTTTCATTTAGTTATTGATCTTTTTTTTTGTTGTGATACATCTCTATGGGTATGTGATATTTCTATCTCTTTATTCCCATTTTTCACAGAAGCGTCATTACATTACATTTTATAATGATGTTTTATTTTAGTGTTGATTATCTAGATGATTTCAACAATCAATATATTATATTACTACAATTTCAAACCTTATTGTTTTTGTTGGAGTGGTGTGTGATTTTCTTGAGGTACTTGTGGTGTTATCTTTTTTGTAGACCGTTTTTCTATTTTAATTGGATATCTAATGAATGGATTGATTCTTGGGACTCTATTGTTGTCTATTCATTATTTTCATGTTGGTGGATACCATTGTGTGTATTTGCGATCCATGTTTGATATAGGTATCTACACCTCTTCCCTAAATTGGATCAACAATATTTCCCATGTTTTTATAAATTATTACTAGATTATTTCACAAGAATAAATTGTGTTTTTATAAATAATCTTGTGAAAAAATTTATCTTTCCCTTGTTTTAGTAAAATAGAAATTTTTTTCAATGAAATGAGAAATGGATTAATGAAATATTTTTAAAAGAATTTTATTTATGAAATTATCTAGAAAATTTAGTACATGGAATTCCTTGGGTACATTGGTGGATGGTGTAGTAATAGCCGTTATTTTTTATAATGATAGGGGGTTTACTCAAGGGTTGTTACCCATTTTTTGGTTAATAGTAACATACCCTTTTGAATATTAATATGAATGTTAATATGAAACATATTAATAGTAAATCATATTATTATATTATTATCATCATGTTATAAGATAATGAGATCTTGATTGTTTTTTCAATGTGATATAATACCAATTATGGTTTAAAATTTTTATTTTCAAAACAAATTATTCATTTATTTTAATATTAAATTATTCATATTTAGAAATATAATTTCAAAAAATTGAGTTCATTTTTGAATTCTACACATCAATAAAAATTTGGCGTGAATTTTTCTTATTTTTATAAAATACTCAATTTTTTTATGAATATTAAAATACAGTAATTTACCATATATATACATTATCAGCTAAATTCAATATTCCTAGAATCATGGATGATGTAAGGAAACATGGTTCTAACTTAAATTCATTCATTACTATTATGGGTCACATTAATCAACACTATGGGTTGTCTTGGGAGAAATAATAAAATATTGAATAAGTTAATCAAAAATTCACCTCAGTCCTCCACTATAAACCCACATCATTACCTCTTCTATTAACCGCTATCAAGCCTTGAAACAAACCTAAATTCTCCTAAAATATCATCTAAAGATCATACCAAATGTCCAAAATCCCTTGGTCTCATAAATATACCAGAAACATTTCTCTAATGAGGATCTTAAGGAAGATAACATCATGTCGTAAATGCCTCTTTTCATTTCATTTATTTTGACTTCCATTATATTCTTTTACATTACTCATATACATTCCATAAAATTTATGATAAATCTAATACCATACATGTACTTGAATATTTCCATTATAATGGAATAATTTATCATCACCTCTCTTTTCACCTTCTTTTATAGTTGAAACGAAAACACCATCTGAGATGTGTTAATTTATCTCATTAAAGGATGACGGGTTTTCAATTTCTATTACCATCTTAAATTCTTGTAATAAAACCATTTTTATTGTTGAAAAATATAATAATATATGTATTATATCTTATCTAATGATTTTAATCTTTATGTAATCATTAAATTAATTTATAAATCAAAATGGGTTCATTGTGATCAAAAAATGCCATTTGTCCCAAACATTTATCATTGATGTTTTATATAATGGTTCATCATCACCTAAAATAACCAAAATAATTTTATGACCACTTAATATTATATATATTAATAAATAAAATAAAACTTTTATTCTGGGAATCCATTCTCGTCTTATATGATTATCCTTATTTGTATATAAGTAAACCAGTAATGAATGAAAAAGAAGAAAACACTCCCAAACAATAAAATTAATCCAAAAAAACCAATCATGTATGAAATTATGGATCATAATAAGGATATAAAAAATAAATTAAATAAATAATAGGTTATTTAGATAGTATGCAATGAATTAAATTCGGTTATCCATGACATTATGATCACGTGATGAACATCATCAGACTTAAAAAGAAGGGTTTTTACCCGAACCAAAATTTTTATTTGGGTTTCTATTTTTCTATAAAAACCTAAATTAAATTTTTATTTATTATTATGTAATCCTCAAAAATTCTATTTAAATTTTTATATATGTTTGACCACCAGTATCCTGGTTTCATTTTTGGGGAGTTATATGTTTTAAAAGGATCATTCAAAAATTCTTCTAAAAAACCAGTCTGATTCAAGGGAATTTGAAAAATTCATATATATATCCAAGGAAACTCTTACATTAGTTTTTAGAAAGAATTATATTTTTAAAATCACTCATTTTATATTTAAATTACTATCTTAAATCACATTTGGTTTTATATAATGACATTTCTAAAATAAATTTTATTTTCAATGTAAAACGGTGTTTATCTCAAGAATTAATCAATGATTTTAGAAAACTGTCTTCATCTGATTCAAAACTCTTGTTAATAATTAAGTATTATGAGGATTAATATTTTATGATATAATATACCCTATTTAATTCAAGGTTTTATAATGAGTTTGATTGTGGATGTTCTATCATAAACCATTCACAAATTTACTCATAATGGTTATTGTTTATGCTTAATATTCAGGGTAAGATATTTTCATTTCATATCTTAGTTTAAATATGAATTTATTTGTTGTTTATGTTTAAACATATTAAAATTATTAATTTACTATACATAGTTTTTGATAGGTGTGGGCTTCTATATCTTCTCGATTAGACATAGTTTGTGATGGGTGGGGTCTTCTATAGCCCCTCGATGAGTTGGTAGGTCTCATGAGACAAACTATGGTGTGGGTAAGAGGCCTTGACAAAATGGTTATCTGTGGTCTTGGCCTGAGGCCTCAATAGTAAGGTTTTGATGTCTGACATTATTAATTACCTCATTATGAAACTATTAATTTATTATTAATGAATTTATTTAACTAATATAATACACATGATTATTCTTTATTATGGAATTATTTTTCTACTCTAATCCTTTTTATAATGTTTCCATTTTTATTTTTAAATTCATGTGTTTTTAGTTATTCCCCAATCATAATGATTATGATTATGTTATCCTCCACTATATCACTTACCAATAATATGAATTTGAGATCACCCCTTTTATTATGTTTCATTTTTCCTAGAACATGAAGAGCTTTATTATGGATGACATGCACAAATAACATATGAGTAATGGATGGTGTCAATGTAATTTCTATGTTGTTTTCCCTTTATATATGTATTGTTGAAATTATGTATGTATATTATTTTCCAAAACAACATAACTATTCATTCCAACTGGATAATAATTTCATGTAATCCTTCCAATGTAATGAATTAAGGCATCATCTCTAGGAAACAAGGGTCCAGTCTTTATAGTAGGTATCAAAGGATGTTTAGTTAAAATAATGGAAACTAGATTTAGAAAAAATATAATATATAAACAAAACCTTAAGAGATACTTTGATGATAAACATACAAGATGGTACTTTAATTTTGGTAAGGAATAGATTAGGTGGACCATTATAGAAATTACATCCTTGTCTACATACTACAAGTGGAAATGGTTTTATCACAGAAGTACCTAGGAGTAACAACTCCAACACGGAGTTTTTCTCTTGACCCATGGGTATCTTGTAAGAAGACAACGGATCTTACTATGCTCCTAATTTGACACTCCAATGGGATATTATTAGGATAATTCAAATTTTATTTACAATCAATTAAGAAGGATTTAAATTTAAATGTTTTCTCAAAGAAACCACATTTATGATTATGAAATTATCTACGAATATGATTTCAATTTTTTCTATATCTTTTACAACATTGAAAATATACATTATGATTCATTACATAACCGATAGAATTCCATTTTTTATAAATTGAACATAGTTTAAGGAATGGAAACCACATGAACATGTGTATCCCATGTATGGATTTCACTCTGATGCAAGATAATTATATTTTCACAGGTGTTGTGATTGGTGATGATAAAATATTAACTATAATGGAAATGTTGAATCAGGTTTTGAATAATTACCTTACCCATATGGATCATCCAGATCCATAATGTGGATGAGAAATGTTAGAAATATTTATGAGATAAGAACCTCCATCATTTAATGATAATACAAACACATTCGTAACGATGTAGTTTATAAGATCATTCGAGAATATATTTCTCCCATTGTGTTATAATGAATGGGAGAAGGTAGTCGTGGTGGTTATTCATATAATAGGATATAAATATTAGTGGTAGTATAAAATTAAAAACACAATGGAGGATTAAGAAATAGAATAAATGTAATGGAGGTATTTTATGGAAATATTTTTTGAAAAACACTTTTCTCATGAAAAATGAGTAGATATGGAAAAGAAAATTTCAAAATCTATGGCCAAACAAGGATGAAAATGTTGAAATTTTGGAATATAACATCACATGCATAGGAAGATATGTTGTGGACTACATATTCAATACACGGAGGATAGTTGATTGATTATTTCATTGTTTTAAACCATTCCTCTGAAGGGATATAGTCACCCAATGTTTCTCATCATATGAATATAGAGTCTAATGTGATATCAATATAAAAATGATTTATCAATGTCTAATGAGTTTAAGGGAATGAAAGAGAAGAATATGTGTACTGAAAACTTTGGAAAAGTAAATAATGAAATTGGGAAGAATGGAAGAGTTGACCTTACTACATACGATATGTTTTGGAAGAGACACCCTGGTACTTTCCTAAAAGGTACGGGTTTTAGTTTCAAGTGTGGAAAAAAATGCCACCTATATGAGGATTATAAGGGAGAGAATAAAACATCCAATGTTCACTTCTACAATTTAAAGTAGATGAGAGTTTTGGAGATTTTTTATCCTAGGAATAAGGGAAATTTTTCCCATATAAGTAAATGGAGAAAAGAAAATATTATGATATTAGAACTACTAATTTCAAAGCCCCTAATGATGTGGTGGTATGTACATTCATTATTTCTTCAAACATATCTAATTCATTATATGATTAATGATAATTGAATTCTATCATATTTTTTCAGTTTTCCAAAAAATTAGATATCTACAATATGATTTAAAAATGGAGTTATTAGTCAAAACTCTTATGGGATGTATCATTCCCATAATGATGTGACAAGAAGTCCCCATTATGGAATACAAACGTTCTTTATGTGATTATATTATTATCACAACCATTATTTCCTTTGATATATTACTCAGTAATGATTGAATTTAGAATCATGATGCAAAAATCTATCGCAAGAATAATGAGGTTAATTTTTTTTGGAATGATGTAGAATCCCTTATCATTATAGAAAAAACATCACCATTGGATTCTAATCTAGATCCACCCACAATATCTCTTCTGAATGCAATTATTGTGTATGATGGAACACAATATCTATGAGTGATGAAAGGATTATTAAAATAGAGGATTTACCAATTGTAAAATAATTTTTTGATGTTTTCTAGTGGATTTACCTGGAAATCATCATGAGAAGTAGTTTTAGTTCTCTATTGATTTAATTCATGGTTCATGGAATATATCCAAGACTCCATATAGAATATCCATTGAAGAATTTTTAGAACAGAAGAACCAACTAGAGTAAATGAGTGATAACGGATTTTCTCTCCCTTGAATCTCCCTATAGGGATCTCATTTTCTTTATCCTAAGACGAATGTTATATCTATGAGGTTTTTTATTGACTACAAAGAGATCAGGGATACAATAGTAAATTAAAAGTATCCACTACCTCTCATTAATGATTTATTTGATCAACATCATAGAGATCAATAATTTTTTAAGATTGAACATCAATATGGGTATCATCAGTTTCATCTGACGAAGGAATATACTCTAAAGAGACCATTTCAGACCCGGTATGGGCATTATGAGTTTAAAATATTTCATTTTTCATGTATTAATACACTATCTATTTTCATGGATCTAATGAATAGAGTTTTCATTAAATATATTTATTAATGTTTTGTGTTATTTAATATTTTATTCTTGGAATACTCCAAAATCTATAATGATTATGAAAATAACAGGCTAACTATTCTAAAGACTCTTAGAAGAAATAAACTATATGTGATGTTTATAATGTGGGAATTTTGGAATCTAACAATTTACATTCATTGAATCATTATGAATATGGATGGAATATTTTTTGATCATGTGAATATAAAAACTGTTAAATAATGTCCTACCCCAATGGAAATTACTATGGTATGTAGTTTTATTGGTTTACCTAGTTATTATCAGTATTTTTTTCTGAACATAAACCATTTAGCCAACCCATTACCCAAGATTACACATGAAGATGTTATGTTCACATGGAGGAAATAATGTTAATAAGGTTTTTAATAATGTAAGAGTATATTAGTGAATGAACTAATCTTGAGTCTATTATCAAGGATTGGGGGATTTATGAACTGTAATGATGCATCAAAGGAAGGACTTGGATTTTCTCTTATGAAGAATTATAGTGGTATTTCCTATGCATTAAGGAAGATAAAAATCCATTAAAAAAACTAGCATACAAATTATCGTTATTTAGATGATATAATCCTTTCCCTAAAAATATGATGACACTATATCTATGTTGAAATTTGTGATATATTTACAAAGCACAAGATTCTTAAATATATAGATTCACAAAAATAACTCAACATGAGGAAAAGGATATGGATCAAGCTACTCCAAGATTATGATTATTCCAAACATATCCACCCATGAAATGAAAAAAAAATCAGTTGATTCCTTCAGTAGGATGGATCATGCAGTTTTAAACAAAATGAGAATTTAAAGGGATCATGTATTCATGGATCTTGTAAAGATAGTAATGGGAATTATAAATGAAGGTGAAACCACATTTTTTTTCAACTGGTTTATCAACGATCTTTAATTGAATTAATTACATTTTATCAGTATGAGGAAAATTATATAAAACATAATATTATTTTTGTGGATGATCGTAAGTTTCAGGGAATTGAATATAAAATATGGAATTCTTATATTTGGGAAGATGATTTTTGTTTGAGGTATAACTGAGTTAAAACGGGAGTTATTGGGTAATGCTGATAGCTGATATATCTCTATACACCATGGTAGTACAAAAAATGTATAGATATTTTAAAGAACATTTTTTTTGGTACAAAATGAAGTAAGAAAGTGATAATTATGTATCAAGATGTTTAGTATGTCTATAAGGGAAGGCCGAATGATAACATCTTATAGGAGTCATGAAATCTCTACCTATTTCTACATTGAAACGGTTTGACATCACCATGGATTGTTTCACTAGAATTATAGAAACTCCAAGAAAGAATGAAGCAATATGGGAAATTGTGGACCGACTTTGGGAATATACACATTTCCTTACTATAAGGGAGGATTTTACTGGAGTTCCTTACAAGGATCAATATCAATGATGTTGTAATACATGATAGAGAATCTATTTCAATAGTTTTTCTAATCACGATCCTCTATTTACATAGAAATCATTGAAAAGTATTCAAAAATCATTGTATATTAAGCTTCGTTTCAGTACTTCTTATCACCATCAAACTGAACGTAAATCTGAAAGGATGATCCAAACATTAGAATACATGTTGATATATTGAAAACATGATTTTCATGGTATGTAGGATATACATTTACCTTTGGCAGATTTTCCATACCATAATATTTTCCATTCTATAATTTAAATGGTATAATTTAAAGCCTTGTATGGAATTAGATGTCATACACCTACATGTTGGGATAAAATCAATGAATGGAAGATTTTAGGGCCATAGATTATAAAGGGAAAAATTGAAAACTAAAAGACCATTCAAGTCCATTTCAAAGAAGTTCAATGCAAAAAATAGATTTATGATGAAAATTGAAGGAATGATTTAGAATTATAAATGGGAGAAAATATTTTCAAAAAAATATCCCTTTATAATGGTGTTACAAAATTTGGGAAGAATTGAAAACCGAGCCATATATACATTGGCCCCTTTTATTTTCTAGAGATATTTGGTGTTGTGTCTTATCATTTGGAAAGTCCGCCTAGAATGTCTAATGTACACAATGTGTTCCATGTCTCATTAATGAGAATATGAATTCCATACCCAACAAATTTATTCACTTCTAAAGGTATAGAATTGGAACCTGACTTATCTTATAGTGAAGAGCCTATCAGGATTCCTGACACTAAGGAATCATTGTTGAGAAATCGGATGACTTATAAGGTAATGATACATTGTAAAAATAATAAGATTGAAGTGACAACATGAGAACCTAAAAGGATTATGATAAATATCTAAAGAAATCTATTTATGTGGAAATTTTTTTGAAATTCTAAGAAAATGTTTTTTTCAGGGGAGAATGTAACACCCCAAGGATTTCAAAATAAATTTAATATTTAATGCTTGGAAAAACAAGTCTCTAAAAACACTTCATTTTTATAACCTATCCAATAAATATATTTTTATAGCCTTTGTGATTTGGATTTCGAGAAACTGACATACATAGTTGTCTTCAATAAGATATTTAGAGTTGAATAACATAAACTTATTTTTTGGTGAATAATAACATACACTTTTGAATAGTAATATGAATATTAATATGAAAATTATGAATAGTATCTCATATTATAATTTTATTGGAATAATGTCATATGATAGTGATATCATTATTATTTATTCAAGGGGATATAAAATGAATAATAGTTTTTTTAGGAAGGTTATGCCTTAGCCCAAAATGACAAAGGAAAAATTATTATTCAATGATAGATTACATAGGTCAAAAATACGGGATCATATTACCATATTTTTCATGCAAGGAAATAAGAGCAGTGGGGAGGTGTCTATACTAGGTGATTTCGTGAATTTCTCACATGATGGACATGCCATATACAACCATGTTTTCCTATCAATAATCATGTGTGATGACATAATTAAGATGGATAAGTGAATTGGGTAATTCTATCCACCAGGTAGTAATTGGCCAAGAGAGATGTGTTTTTTCATTCCAAATCGCTTGCACAAGGGTCTTACAGTCACTTTCAATCCAGATGTTATTCCAACCAAGGAGTTAGGAAAAAGAAATATCATGTATCAAACTCAGTATCTCAGTTTCAAGGGAGGTGGAAATGCCAAATCTACCCATGAAAAATCAAAGGATCTGACCGAGGTGATTCTTAAAGACAACACCACATCCTGCAGGGCCTGGATTTCTATTGAAGGCTCCATCAATATTGATTTTGATCTATCTAGGGAGTGGTTCTCTCTATAACACCTCCAAAGTGTGATTCAGTTGACATAAATTATCACTAATATGAAGACATATCAGGATTCTAAAGTCACACTTAGTGTTGTGGAAATGTCCATTTTGCATCAAAGTAGCTTCATGAACGAACATGAGGATTTGCATCCGACCTGAATATTGATTGCATGAGTAATTGTTTTAAAAAATGACATTCCATTCAAACAAGATCACATGGTGGATCTCACCAACTAAAATGAGGAAAAGGTTCTTGGTTTCCTGAGATATTTGCATTTCTGCACATTTCATTAGTTGCGATTTGATAGAGTTAAAAATCAAACATATATAGTCCAAAATGTAAATAAAAAAGTTCCAAAGACCAAAATATGTATCACAATAATGGAATAGGTGGTTAACATCTTCAATGTATTAATTATATATATTAATTTTAGAGTAGAGAAATATTCTAGAACATTGGAGATAGATCTTTGTGGGAATCTTATTGTGAGAAACACTCCATATGATATTTAATCTGATGGATTTATCCATGGTTTCATGAAATAATTTATCCATTTATAATATCTTTTAAAGTTTGAGAAATAATTATTGTAGAAATTTTTTGAGCTAATAATTCTACTTTGAGAAGGCTCCCAAATTAATAAATCATTAGTGTTTGTGAAAGAGTAGTTTTCATTGACATTCAGAATAGTGTCATGTAGTTGATCATGTTGAGAGTTTATAATTTCTCTGATAGAGTTTTTCGTACTTTTAGGGGTTTGATCGTGATCTTTCATATAAATTAATTTCGTTCTAGTCCAGTTATCCAACTTGAAATTAATTGAGGATTCATTGGAGACCATCCATCTGGGGTTATGCATAATATTGGTGAAGGAGTGTTTGATGGATGGCCACATGGAAGAATTAACGAAATTCGAATTTAACATCATAAGTTTGTCAAGAAATTTAGTATTTAGAATAGTAATAGCTTTATAAAATTTTTGAAAAAGGATCCAAGTGATTCTCGCTTGAAAAGATTTATTAATTTAATTTGTATTTTTAATACCAATACTACCCATCTCAATGGGGTTGCAACATGTTGACAAGGGTACACTCAGAAGTTTTATTTCAAGAATACTACTGGTATAGATGAATTTATTTATAGAGGATTTAATTATTTTAAAAAGTCCAACAATCAATTTTTAGACCATCATGTAGTAAAACCATATTGGATACAATAATATATTTTACCAGGAATGTCCTACCAGTAATAGCAAGAGCTTTTCCTTTCCACGAAGATTGATGGTTTAGAACATGGACAACAATAGTCACAAAGTTACAAGACATGGGTCAACCCCATATGGAAGGAACACCATTATAAGTGAAAGGGAGAATACATTCATTCAGACCTATGTCATTGATAATGTTACATTTTCTACTTGGAGGAATTTTCTTCCCAATAAGATACATATTTTGTTCTAACTAATGGTTTGACCAGAAACCCTTTCATAGTGTGAGAGCCCAGTTTTGAGGTTATTATTGGTTTTATTACCACCCAGAAAGAAAATTATGAAGTCATCAAAATAAAAAAATTGTGTATTAGAATTCACATTCCTAGAGACATTGATGGGCTTCAGCTTATTCTGGTTCACCAGGTGGGTGAGAAGACGAATGAGGTAGTCTTCTAGAATCATGAAGAGTATGTAAGAGAGGGGATCACCTTGCCTAATAGAATTATTTCTTTTAAAATATCTCTTGGGTGATCCATTGATCAAAATGGAGATAAACTACGATTTAAATAGATTTCTAACTACAGTGATAAAATAAGCACTAAAACAAAACACTTGAAGAAAATTGAAGAAAAAGTTAGAGACCATGGTATCAAAATCATTCATTAGGTTATGTTTAATAGCTACGTAACCTCATATGTTCTCTTTATTTATGTTATTTACACACTCAATGTGATGACAGATGAATTTTTGAATCGATAAACCCTTAATAAAATATGTTTTTATATACAATTAAATTAATCGTATTTACAAAACTCTTTAAAAAATAGTGTTTATTTTTTAATTATACACATTAGAAAATGGTTTGGGTGAATTTTTGTGATTTTTCTAAAACACGTGAATTTTTTATGCGTTTTAAAATATAGTAACATACCGTATATATTCATTATCATGTAAATTAATTATTACTAGAATCATGACTTATTTAAGCACACTAGGTTCAAAATCACATTCACTTATTACTATTATGGACTATATGAATCCACATTATTGGTTATCATGAGGGAAATAATAAAATAATGAATAAGATATTCCAAAAATCATCTATCTCCTCCACTATAAACACCCCATCACTCCCACTTTTCTTTATTAATGTAAATCATATTTACCTAACTAAATTATACTCTTATATCCTCCAAAACATCTCCCAAAAGTCCTAAATCCCTTGTCCCATAAAAAGATGAAAACATATCCCTTAAAGTGGTTTTCAAGGTAGATAACTTCAAGAGGTAAATTCCACATTTCCTTTCTTTTATTTTGAGTTACTTTCATTTATTTTTCATTCCTTAACACCTTTCATCCAAATATTTCTATAACTCTAGTACCATACATTAACTCTAGGTTTTTATTATAATGGAATAATTCATCATCATATCTTTTTTTCCATTAATTTAAACTAGATATTAAAACACCATGCACGATGTGTTAATTCATCACATTTAAGGACAATGTGTTTTTAATTTCTATTATCATCTTCAATTATGGTCATGAAACCATTGTGATGGTTGAACCAAACTATAATATATGTATTATATATTATTTATGGATATACATTCCATTGTTAAAAATGATAATAATTTATAAATCCAAATTATTTCTTTTTTATCAAAAACAACCATTTAAACTAAAAAATTATCATTGATGATTTATATAATTATTCAACTTCACTCAAAATAACTAAATGAATTTTATTATTTCAAAAACTTCAAGATGTTAAAAAAACATCAATTCTGGACATCCATTCTCATCTTACATGCATATAAATAAACCGGCCCTGCGTACAAATGAAGAAAATGCATCCAAACTATAAAATGGATCCTCTTAAACCCATAAAGATAGCCATGAATGAACATAATAAGGATATAATAAATCATTAAGAAAAAGAATAGGTAATGGTAATTTTAATTAATGAATTTAATTTAGTTGTACTATACATTAAGATCCAATGAAGAACACAATCAGATTATGTAAGGGGTTTTATACAGGATCCCACATTTTCATTCGGGTTACTCTAATTCTCTACTTACTTCAAATAAAATTTTATTTCATCATATTTATGCCTCGTAAATTCTGTTTGGGTGTTCAATATAAGTTTATAAACCCAATTCCTACTTTAATTTATGGAAATTTATTTGTTTTAATTGGATCACAAAAAATTTCTTCTCGAAATACATGGTCGATTCAAGGGAATGTCTCAAATTATTACCTATTTTCACTAGAACCCCATATTATATTTTTATGAACCATTATAATTATAAAATATCTCATTTTAAAATGAATATATGATCCTACTTCACTTATAGTTTTATAAAAACAATTTCAAAATAAATCATCCTTTTAATGTGAAAGAGTATTTATCTCAAGAATTACTCAATGATTTTATAAGAGTATCTTGGTATATTTCAACACACTTGTTGAATATTTGGTATTATTGGCATTAATATTTTATTATATCATATACCATATTTAATTTAATGGTTTATGATTAATTTGACTATAGATGTTATATCATAAAACCATACAACAATTTACACCGAATGGTTAGTGTTTACGCTTAATGTTCATGGTATGATATTTACATTTCATATATTTGTTTTAACATGAATGTATATATTGCTTATGTTTATCCCAGTTTATATGAGGAATTAATTTGAATTATTAAGTGATGGGTGGAGTCCACTGTATCCCCTCGATGCATTAGTAGGTCGAATGAGACAATGTTGAGTCTTGGAATGCGGCCTCGACAAAATGAATTTATGGTCTTGGAAAGTGGCTTTGACGGTATAGTTATGAAGTCATTCATTATGCATTCCCTCAGTATGAATAGAGAAATTGATAGTTCATGATGTTATTCGACTAGTAGAATACCCATGTCTTTATGGAACTATTTATTCATATCTTATTCCTACCATAATGTGTTCAGGTTTATTTTTTGAGGCTACTCTTTTTAGGTAGTAACCATTACGAATGTTTATGTTAATGAAATATTCATCTCTATTTATTACCCTTACTAGTCATTTCAGATCACTACTTTTCATAGGTTTCATTTTTTCCAGGACATGAAGAGGTGTATTGTGAATGACATGTTGGGATAACCTAGGAGTTATAGATGTTGACAAAGAAATTTCTATAATTTTTTCCTTTCCAGAAATAATGTTGTATGTATGTATTTATTTTGTTTTCAAAAATTACTAAACTACATATTTTATCAAGATACAATTTTTATATAATCATGCTAATGTAATGAGTTAAGGAACCAGCTCTGGGAAACTGGGGTCAGGTCCTCGTAATTGGAATAAAAGAAGGTTTAGTAGAACACATGAAAAATTGATTTATAAAAAGACTATTAGTGAATGAAAACCTATGAAAGGCATTGAGAATAAACAAAAACAAATGTCCTATAATTTTTTAATGGAATAGATTATGTGGATATTTCTATAAAATAAATCCTTTTTTGGATTCTACAAGTGAACCTGGTTCTGGTAAAGATGAACATAGGAGTAACAACTCCAACAAGATGTTTCTGGTAGGACTTGAGATATCCGGGTACACAACAACAGGCCTTACTACGCACCAAGTATGAAAATCCAAGGGGATATTCTTAGGATAGTTCACATTTTCATTACAAGCCATTATGAAGGGTTTATATGTAAATTATTTCTTAAAGAATCCATCATTATGATTATGAGATTATCTATGTACATGGTCTCAATTTGTGATATTTATTTTTATACATTGATATTATACATTTTTATTTATAACATAATATATATTTTTCCATTATATAGATATGGTTCCTAATGGAAGGAATGTAAAAAACATGAAAATTCATATCCCATGTGGGGAGTTCCCTCCAATGAAAGGTAATGATGTTGGATTAGGTTCAATGACTTGATCTAAGACACTTATAACTATAATAGGATAGTTGAATCAGGTTAGTATCAATATCCTTAGCCGTATAGAGCATCCTGGTCCACAACATGGAGGAGCTATGGTAGACCTCATTAGGCGAAAACAACCTCTATAATTTAATGGTACTACAAATCAATTCATAGCAGAGCAGTGGATATGTTCATTAGAAAAGATACTTCACATATTGAGATGTAAGAAATTGAGAAGGTTTTCATGGTAGTTTATCATTTATCAGAAGATTCCGATCAGTTGAGGTATTTATTTCAAAACATAAATGATGAGTATGAAATAGAAGAAATGGAATGGACAGATATTAAAGATATATTCTTAGAAAAATACTTCCATCGTGAACAATGAGTAGATACTGAAATATAGTTTATGAATATGAGATAAAAATGATTAGAATGTTTTAAATTATGAAGCTAACTTCACAAGGTTATAAAGACTTTCCGTGGACTACATACAAAAGCCAAAGAGTAAGGTCGATCGACTCTTTGATTGATTAAAACCACTTTCCAAAGGGATCTAGTCTGCCAATTTTTTTATCCATATGTAGATATAGTCTGATGTTATATCAAGAATGAAAAGAAATTCTATAAGTATTATGATTTTAAGGGAATTTAAGTGAAGAATATGGCTTCTGAAAACACTATAAATGGAAATAGAAAATGGGTAATAAGAGAAGAGATTACATTCCATATTATTATAATTGTTGGAAGAGATACCCTAATACATTCATGAAGTGTATGGGTGTTTGTTACAAGTGTGTAGAAAGATGCCACCTCTCCTTTTATTGTAATTGGATGAATGAAGCTACCAATTTTCAATTCTACAATTAAAATAATATGGGATATTATTCAAATGGTTTTTCTAGGTGTCGCGGATCTGTTTCCCAAAGAAGGTCGATAGAGAAAGTCCAAGCATATGTGATCAGAACTACAAATAGTGATGGCCCAAATGTTGGGGAAAAAGGTACTTTAATTATTTCTTCAAATATAGCCAATGTTTTATTTGATTCTAGATCATCACATTCCTTTGGATCTTCCCAATTTTCCAAGAAAAATAGATACTTATAATATGATTTAATAAGGGGGTAAAAATACTAAGGGAAGTATCATTGAAACAAATATGTGTCAGGAATTCATCATTAGGGAATATAAAGACACATTATATACTGATTTTATTTTCTTAACAATTATTTAATTTGATATAATAAAATATAAAGAATTTATTTTGAATCATGATGTGAATATATATTACAATGAGTCTAATTGTTTTGAGAATGAGGTAAAATCCCTTATCTTTAGGGTAGAAAAATTACCATCTAATTCATATCTAGATCTACCCCAAGTTGATATACTAAATGAAATTATTGGGAAGATGAATACTCAATATCCTTTACTGGGGTATAGAATATTAAAATTGAGGATGTACATATTGTGAATGTATATATTTATGCTTTTCTATAGGATATAAAAGGACATCCTCCATAGGAGGAAGGTGGGTTCTATATTAATTAAATTTAATCTTCATGCCCTATATCAAAGAATTATTATTGTATGTTCACTATGAAATTTGTAGAACTAAATAAAAATTATTATAAATTATTGATAAAGGATTTATTCTCCCTATTGTCTCCCCATGGAGATCCATGTTCTTTTTTTAGAAGAAATATGGATCTCTGAGGTTGTTCATTGATTATAGGGATATCTATGGTATAACAATAAAGAAAAGTAACCCCTACAATGCATTGATGATTTATTCGATCTACGTCATTAAGCCTAATATTTTTAAAATATTAACATTCAATTGAGATATCTCCAGTTGCGAGTGGGGAAGGGATATAGTCTAAAGAAAACATTTTAAAATAGATATGTGCATTACGAGTTTACAAAAATGCCTTTTCACTAACTAATTGACCCTCTATTTTCATGAATATAATTAATATAGTTTTCTATGAATATCTTTATGACATTGTGGTTGTATTTATTGATGAAATCTTTGTATACTCTAAAATATACAAACATTAACGAATATCACTTGCACACTATTCGAAAGACTCTTAGAAAAAATGAATAATATGAGATGTTAATCAAGTCTGAATTTTGGATTCAATAAGTTTCCTTTATTAACACATAAACTATATGGATGGAATACCAGTTGATACTAGGAATACAAAGGCTATTCATGAATGGAATATTCCAATAAACATAACTAAGGTACATAGTTTTATTCATTTAGTAGGTTACTATCAGCATTCCATTCAGATCTCCACCTGTTTAGACTACCCAATGACTATGATTACACCTAAAGCGGTTATGTTTGTATGGAAAATATATTGTGAGGAATGTTTTGAAGAATGGAAGAGGAGATTAGTGAAGGCTCTGATCCGGACTCTACCATTAGAGAGTGGTGTATTCGTGATCTACTGTGACATATCAATGAAATACATGGATGTGTCCTTATGTTGAATGATATAGTTATTTATTATGCATCAATAAAATTAGAAATTCATCAACAAAACTATAATACTATAGATATTGAGTTATCTATTGTGATCTTTCCTCTAAAAATATTGAGAAACTATCACTATGGAGAAATATGTGAGATATATTTGAGTCACAAGATTATAAAATATATCTTCCCATAGAAATAACTCAACAAGAGGTAAATGATATTGCCTTAGGTTATCAATAATTAATATTGTTACATAATCTAAAAACTAATAAATGCTAAAAATTTAGATGATTCCTTGATCTGGAAGGATCAGGGAGTTTTTAAAAAATGAGTATTAAATGGAATCATGTATTAATGGATCTAGTAAAGATGGAAATGTAAACTATCATAGAATGTGAAACATACTTGAATTTCCAATTGGTTTCCTAACCATATTTATTGGAAATAATAAAATGTTCTCAGCCTGATGCTGAGAATCCTCAAAATAAAATTTGTGTCATGTATGATGGGATTTTGAAAGACATTATATATGAAGATGGAATTCATAAATTTGGGAAGAGGATTTCTATTCTAGCTAAACCCGATCTAAAATGGGAGTTATTAGATTATTTACATATATTTAATTCATTTATACACCATTCTAGTGATAAAATGTATAGAGATTTGAAGGTACATTTTTTTGTGGGACAACATGATGTGAAAAATGGCAGATTATGTATCAATATGTTTATTTTATCCACAATTGATTGATGAACAAAAACACCCTATATGATTCATAAAACCCTTCACTATTCCTACACGGATATGGGATAACATCACCATGGATTTTGTCACTATAATTACCAAATCTAGTTGAAATAATGATGCAATACGGGTAAATGGGGATCAATATACGAAATCTGCACATTTCCTTCCTATAAGGGATGATTTTCCATTGGAGCGACATTAATGGCTCTATATTTATGAAGTAGTATGAATTAATGGAGCACATATTTCAATATTCCATGATCACGATCCTCTATTTACATAAAATTTATTGGAATGTCTTTAGAATGATATGGATAATGAGCTTCGTTTGAATACTACTAATCACCCTCAAACTGATGGTCCACTAGAAAGGATGATCGAAACTATAAAAGCTATGTTGTGATCATTCTCACATGATTTTCAAGGTATTTGGGATCATTATTTTCCTTTGGTGGAGTTTTCCTACTATAATAGTTTCCATTCTAGCATTCAAATGGTACTGTACCGAGCATTCTACTGAATGAGATACCATACACCAACATGCTTGGATGATGTCGGTTAAGGGAATATTTTGTGCCCAAAGCATGGAGTGAAATAATAGAAAACAAAAAGAATATTCAATCCCATATCAGTGAAACTAAAATCATACAATATATCTATTCTTATAATAGAAATAATTATTTAAAAATTGAAGTGGGGGATCTTTTTTTCTTAAATGTATCTCCATGTAAGGGTGTTATATGATGTGGGAAGAAAGGGGAACTAAGACTTAGGTGAATTGGACCTTATAAAATTCATGAGAGAGATGGAGTTGTGGAATATCATTTGAAAATTTCTCCTAGCCTATATAATGTACACAATGTGCTCCATGTCTCATTTTTTATAATAAACATGTTAGTCCCAACAAATGTCCTCACTTTTAAAATTCAGGAACTGGAACATGGCCTGTCTTATTGTGAAGAGCCTAACCAGATTCTATATACAATGGAACAATTATTGATGAATTGGATGACTCTAATGATATAGATAATTTGAAAAAATAATTCATTATAAGAGGAATCATTAGAGCGTAAGGGACTTATGATGAAGACCTACCCAAATATTTTTATGAGGTAACATTCAATGTATTTCAAGGATGAAATTTTTGTAAGAATGGGAGAATGTAACAACGTAGGGATTAATAAAAAAATTTATTATTGAATGCATGGAAAAATGAGTGTATATAAAATATTAATTTTTTATATCTTAAAAAGTAAACATAATTTTTTCACCTTTTTCAATGGAATTTTGAAAAACCTGACTTACACAATTTCATTAAATAAGATTTGTAGAGTCTGATAAGATAAACATAATTTTTTTTTGAATAGTAACATACCCATAATAATAGTAATTTTAAAAGTAATATGTCCCTTATGAATAGTAAACCATATTATTATTTTATTTTCTTAAGGTTATATGGTTGTGAGATATTTATTTATTTTTCATGTTAATATAAAATGATTTATAGTTTTAATATTATTATTTATTGAATCAAACCTGATTTTATTTAAAAACTAAAATAATCATATTTTAAAATTAATTTCAAAAACATGAGGTAATTTTGTAGTTCTACACCTTAAAAAATGGTTTGGGTGAATTTTGAGATTTTTTTTGAAATTCATGAATTTTTTAGGAATATTACAATACTATATTTTACCATATATATACATTATCTACTAAATTCACTATTACAAGATTCATGGATGATGTATGAACACTTCATTCAAACTCACATGAACTTATTACTGTTATGGTTCACATGAATTAACATTATTTGTCACGACCCGTCCTCAGGGCCCATGCCATGACTACCCCATGCCCGCCTTCTATAGGCCATGGGCTGGCGACTAGCACCAAAGACACAATCCCTATAAAAGAGAAGGAATTGCCTTTTAACCTATAAAACACACATAGCCTGAACACAAGAATCAGATTATGCAACTGGAAGTAAACACCAAGTAAAACTATATACATAATTAAGTGATGAAAGGAACGGGGCCGGAAATACAAGACCATCAGTAAAGTACAACTGTAAAGCTAGTACAACAACAGAAAGGTAAACAACAACTACTGAGTCATCATCTGGGAATCCCACCTGATGGGTGGGTATATATGGCCTTCCCAGCACTTCAATTCCATCTGTCCGCTCTGAGTATGTCTTGATAAGTGGTCCACCTCTGGGTAATGTCCAGCTCTACAACTCTCTGCCACAATAAGTGTTGTTCGTCGTCTACAACCAACACAACGATGTGCAGACATAGCCCTTGAAGGGTTGAGTATAACGATACTCAGTAGGGGACACCGAGACCCCTGAAGGTATCCCAGAATCAACAAAGGATAAGACATATAAGAATGATACAGTCAAAAATTATCAACCAAACCTACTTTGGTATATTCCCATACATATACCTAAGCGACCAGTCAAAGCCCGGCTCCAACTCTGGAGCACAATCACAACCCAGTCCACATAGGATGTAAATTCAATCACATCAATGATAATTATTGAAAGACACGACTCAGATCACACATGTATACATCATTTGTAGAGCGATGGAGATGATCAGATGTAGCCTCTGAATCATCTTCTCTATCGAAACCATGTAGGATCATGGAACAATATCTGCGATGTCTAACCCACATTGGATTCTGGCATAGAAGTCATCACAGTAGAACCCACATAGGATTCTGGTACAATAGTCATCTCTGTCGAACCCACGTAGGATCCTGGTATAGAAGTCGTCATTGTCGAACCCACGTAAGATTCCGGTACAGTAGTTATCTCTATCGAACCCTTGTAGGATCCTGTTACATAAGTCATCACTGTCGAACCCATGCTCGATTCTGGTACAGTAGTTATCGTTGTCGAACCCATGTAGGATCCTGGTACAAAAGTTGTCCCTATCAATCCTATGTAGGATTCCGGTATAGTAGTTATCGCAGTCGAACCCACGTAGGATCCTTGGATATAATTCACTGCTGTCGAACCCACGGAGTGTCCTGGTAAAGACGTTGTTGCTGTCAAACCCACATAGGATTCTGTCATCTCAATCGTAGCCAGCCCTAGGGTTCTCGCACCCTGGACGCTCGAATCCGGGAGGGTCTGCTCCTCAATCCAAGTGTCGATACATCAATAATCACGAATTCATGAGTTGATGTATCTAGTAGTTCCATCTCATCATAAGTACCCAACGCGACAGACGGTACGTCAATCGGACGCTCGGTCTGGGAGTTATAAGTGTTTCCGCTCTGAGAGGCCTGTTGGATTTTGGGTAAAATCGATCCCGGTCATACTCCAACCTCATCTAAATCTTGGGTGTAGTATTCCAAAATATCCTTCTTATTAAAAGTAATCCAACGTAGTTGGTATCACGTCAATCTGACATCCAGTCCTTATGTTATAAGTGTTTCCGCACCGAAGGCCATGTTGGTTTCAGGTTCAAACCAACCCAGCCATACCCAAACTTCACAAAAAACTTGAGCGTAATATACCGAAATGAGGGTCTCGATCCAAGGATTCTTAAAAAACTAATGGTACGTTGATCGTAGGTCTGTAGCTGATGTTATGGGTGAAAAACCAAAAGTGGTCTGAAGAGGGGGGGGGGGGGTCTGGGTCCAGTCCGACCCGGCCCCACCAGCACTGGTTCGGCCCGAACCGGGTCGACCCTACCCAGATCCAGGTCCGGCCAAGTTGGGAGCGGCCCAGATCGGCAGATGTGGCCTGGCCCGCAGGCTGTGACCCGGCCCATGCAAGGGTGGTCCAGCCCGCAAAAAAGTCATCCCGGCCAGTGTGGCAGAGGGCCCGGCCTGCGCTGCAGTGGATTTTCCCGTGAGAGGGTGGCCCAGCCTGTGCTGCAGGCGGCCTGGCCCATGCGGCAGGAAGCCCGGCCCGGCGGCGGGCTCGGTCCGCGTCGCACGGATCGGCACACGCGACCGACCGTGGCTCAACCAGCTGGCCGAGCGCGTTCACACATGGTGCGCGATTCAGGGGAGCCCCCCCGTTGTCCCATAACGGCGATGCCAGCTGGCACTGCCCATTCCTCCTGGAACCCGTACGTGGGTTCTGCTCCACCGCCGCGACTGGTACCGCAGTGGCCTTTCACAAGCGGTGCGCATGTGGCGCTACTGCCCCCCAGGCATTCGGCCGGTGCCGGCTTCCGCCTCCAGTCGTCGGCACCCCCACGCTCTTCTATGGGCCACCGAAGTCGTTCTGGTGGTCTGTTTGTCCTCCCATCTGTGCTTGAGGCCACCTTGATTCATTATCATCACTAAGACTGCCTCAAAGCAGTGTTTCCATTTCGTTCACCCATCGGAAATCAAACCGTGCATCTGGAGGGAATTAGAGGAGAGTCCGGACATGCTCGTTAGCCTGTTCCCTCCATGTTAGAGGCTCAAACAGTATTCCAACATATAGTTGAAGCAAAAAAACCCTAGCTTAATCTCTAACCCATCCCGCAATCAACATCCGTTATGCGGATCGAAATGTTTGGGGGGTCGATCCGCGGTTGTTGTTTTTATGCAAGGGAAATAAGAAAATAAAATAAAGTAATTCAACTTCTAATTCAAAACCCTACCTCGATTGTCATTGACCATGGACAAGTCGTAGAAAACAGACATTGCGGAAGACAGATGTCTTTCCCTCTACATCAGAAGGAGTGGAGCCTACTATAGTTGAGTGGAGTCGACACCGTCTGGGTAGTTCAATGCCAGTGGTGCTTCCCTTCCTTGCTCTAGTTGAAGAAGGTTGAAGGAGTTTCTTCATGTTCTTCAAGACATGGAGCGTTCTTTTGTTGAGGTACTGCGGTCTTCGTTGAGAGATTAGATGTTCTCCTTAGTTCTCCTCTTCCTCATGAAGTGTAACTGGTACCATGGTGCATCCTCTGAAAGGAATGACGTGGTCCCCAGCATCAGAAAATCCTTCGGGTGCCTGCCCTATGGATATCTGAGCACGTTGTGTCTCACAGTCAGCGTCCCCATGTTGCACCTCCCTAACTTGCTGAAGAAGCGGGGAAGTGATTGTGAGAGGATGAATAAAGTTTTCTCCGTACCGATCCACAAAAGATATCTGAAACGCGACCAACTGCTCTATTTCCTCTCCTAATAGTTGAATGCATGTTATTCTACTGAGAGAATTGGCTATAATGTTCCCCTTTTCAGGAGTATTGATTAACTCGATGTCATAGTCTTAAAGGTATTCAAGTCAACGCACCTATCTCAGGTTCATGTCCTTCTAAGAAAAGATATACCTGAGTCTTTGGTGGTCAGAGAAGACTGTAAAGCGCTCACCCAATGAACTATTGGTTGGACTAGCCAGTTTAAAAGAACTCGTCTACACCCTTCGTTGCCTACATCCTACAAGAGCTGCTAAGATTTCTCTTTAGCCAAAAAGAGAAATCTGGTCTCATCCCCTGGATTAACCATGCTCATTTCCAAATAAAGTCTATCCTGAAATGAACGGTACTAATTCATTCCATGGAGGACGTCGTAAGGCATCGACGCTAATACCTAGAGATCCAATTGTTACTCTCGCCTCAAAGGGTTGAGTCACACTGTCGGCATCAGTGTGTGGTCACTGGGTCTCCTCCAGTAGGAATCTTGAATGTGAGGGTCAAGTTAATGGTTTTATCCATAATCTCTTATCATTTTCCACAAAAAAGTCAGGAAATCGAATGTCACAAGGACAAGGGTGTTTTATTACTGCAGCTCAAAGTACATAGACACAAAGAAACCACAAAGAACGACATCAACGAAGTTAGAAGCTTCATGAAAAAGGACTATGTGCCTGGAACTGGTCTCGCTCTTTTACACCTACTCCCGGAGCACTATGGTTGTAGGCCTTAGTATCCTATAGCTGAGCTCTCCCCTGTCCACCCGTTACCTGTGGTCGGGGTGGACCTCCAGTTCGTGGTGGTAGTAGGGCCTCGAATCATCATCCACCAACTACTACTTGGATCTCTCTTCTGCCACGTCTGCCTGCACCTAGAAGACCACCACGGTCAAAACTCTACCTCTTCCTGGGAGGTCCCGCTACTGCCTGATACTCATCTGCAGGGCGGGTCGGGCAGTCTAGAGGCATGTGGTCATGCCCGCCGCATGAATTGCACTGCTTGCTTCTCATATGGCTAGCTCTGTCTCATCTGCCTCACACAACCGAACTTGAGTCATTCAGTCGACCACTAGTGGGTATGGTTCTTTTGGTCCCCTGCATTATTTGTCTACTGCCCGCTGCAGAAGACTCTGGTGCGTGTCGACTAGTGGCGGGTCTCGCTACTGGAGATTTTTAAGCAAGGAAACTCTCCACTAGGAAGGATCACTCTAATACCCTCATTTGTTTCAGAATGTTAAGGGAGATCATAGATTCCCTGATCTCATTCCTGATTCCATGCTCATAGGTCTGGGCCCTCAAAAATGGGTCTCATACCATATCCATAGAGTAGAACGAGAGGTTATGGGCCTCACTGAGTATAGAGATACTGTCATGCTGCCCTACTGCAGATGAAGTAACTCCTAAATCTGCACCACATGAAGGGTGTCTGGTACAAACTCTGCCCTGAATAGGCTTTCAAAGTCTGTCTAGAGTAGTGATGCCTCATCATGCACCTGGAGAATCTGGATCCACCATCTCCCTGCTACTTATTTCAGGAGACTCGCGGTAATGATCACCATGAGGTCGGCTGGTGCCCCTGCCAATATGAAAACTCTCACAACAGCCTCCATCCCATCCTCATCAACCCATGGGTCCATCTATCCCCATAACCTGGGAAGTCTTTGGCACTGGATCTCATGCAGCGCACTCAGACATCGTGCACTCTCTGCTACCGGAGCTGGTGGTATCGGTGGCCCAGCAGGTAATGGTACCGCTGGTACCTCCGTTGTGATTGGGCCCCACACCAAAGCCTCGTCGCTCAGTGGGCTACCATCTTGTATGAAACTCGAAACCCTAGCTGGATGCCTTCGTGAGGCTATCCTGAAAAGAAACAGTTGTTCCACTGTTAAAAGAGTATACCTGGTTAGCTGACTCAAACTAATCACAACAAAAATGATTCAAAGGAAACACACATGCAATGAGTGTTTTTGTGCACTGGGTCGGAGATCAAAAGTCAGAGTCATAGTGTATGGATACGTCGGCCGTATAACCCACACTGATTTCCCTAAACTGATATCCACTACAATAAAACATAGCACCGTTTCTGTTAAAAGAATCAGAGTCGGAGTTTTGCAGTAGAACCGACTCCTCTGATAACAATTTGTCCCGACCCGTCCTTAGGGTACATGCCATGACTACCCCAATCCCACAATTGGCACAGTAAAACGAGTCCCCATGATTTTCAAAATTCTTACATACATGATTCAAGATCATTTCTCATTTCTTAAGCTTTGATTTTGTAGGTCGTAGGTCCTAAACGGAGTTACGGATTATGAGTTATTTGAATTTGGGCTGGAAAACGGGTTCACGAAGCCCCCTCTGCGATCATGCAGCACCACCACGAAGCAGGGAGTTGGGAAGCCCCACGAACCCGTTTGATGCTCGCGAAATTCCACAAAGACCATCCACGACGTAAGGAGGAGGGATGCTCTGCGAACCCGTTTGGTGTTCGCGATGCACCGTGAATACCCGCCATGAAGCAAGGAGGCGGGACTCTCCGCGACCGCATTTGACGTTTGTGATCCTCCATGGAGCAAGATATGTCTTCACGCCGAGCAAGCTTTTCTTCACAGCACCCCTTGCCTATAAATACTCAGCTATCCCTCCCTCCATGGATGGCCACTCCGCCCCTCAGAGGGCGACTCCGCCCCTTGGGTGGCTGATCTCCCCGTTCGCGGAGCTCAACTTTTCTTCGCGGAGCTCCGCTTCCCTTCGCGAAGCGGCTCCACAAGGCCATGCTCCGCGAGAATATTCTTCGTGCTGCTGCTCCGCGAGTCCCTACTCCGCGAGAAGCTTCCTTCATGTTGCTGCTCTGCGAGCCGATGCTCCGCGAGTCCATGCTCTGCGATTCTGCTCCACGAGTCCATGCTCCGCGAGTCCATGCTTCACGAGACCCCATGCTTCCCGAGCCCCTTTTCTCTGCAAAGAAACTTCAAAAAGACTTATCCTTTGTGAATCTACTACCATTGCGCCCACCAGTCCATTCAAAGGTGGCTACTCCCCCGCACCCCCACTCGGGGGTAAGTCCCGGGCTGCAGTCCCGGCCCACCGGGCCGGACCCATGGCTACCATCACTGACCCCCATGAAAAATGGAGAGTTGCACAACAATATTTTTTGGCCGGGATGTCGACATTTTCATTGAACCCTTATGCATACCACATTTCCACCTATAAAATATCATGATTTGAGAGACTCCTATGCACACAATGAAACAGCTTGAGTCGACATATTCCTCTTGGTCCCATTCCCATGTCGCGAGTTGAGATCCTCATCATCAATTCCTTGAGTATCTCGAGTCGAACCATTCCACAGGAAACTCTTCCAACCCTATCACATGGCTCCTATAATAGGTGGAACTAGAAAGGTCTGCCCTTGAGTAAGACCCAACACCATCCATTCTGAGGCACCTTATGCCAACAATCATATCTACATGACTATAAACTGTAGTGATCTCCCTATGATCCAAACATAGGATGCCTCTTGCTCCAAACAAGAGATGCCTTATGCTCCAAGCATGAGATTCCAATAGTCCTCTCTACATGACTATAAACTGTAGTGTACCCTATGATCAAAACATAGGATGCCTCTTTATCCAAATAGGATATTCCTTATGCTCTAAGCATGAGACACCAAAAGTCCTATCTACATGAATTTAAACTGTAGTACTCACTATGTTCTTAACATAGGATACCCTTTACCCAATATAAATGATGCCTTATTCTCCAAGAATGAGATTCCAATAGTCCTATCTACATGACTTTAAATTGTTGTAATCCTTATGTTCCTAACATAGGATTCCTCTTAACCAATATAAGAGATGCCTTATGCTCCATGCATGAGATGCCAACAGTCCTATCTACATGACTTTAAACTGTAGTAATCCATCTGTTCATAACATAGGATGCCTCTTACCCAATATAAGATATGCCTTATTCTCCAAGAATAATAAGAAAATAGTCCTATCTACATGAATCCAAACTATAGTTATCCCTATGCTCCAAAAATAGGATAGCTCTTTCCCTAAACAAGAGATGCCGTATGCTCCAAGAATGAGATGCCAATAGTCTTATCTACATGACTATAAAATATATCTTGCCCTATCATTCAATGATAGGATGCCTCTTGTTCCAAATAATAGATTCCTTATGTGACAAGCATAAGATGCCTAATGCCATGATTATAGTGGAATAATTCCAAGAGCGTTGGAATCAGTTCAAGCATTCCATCACTACACCACACGCTTTGCGTGTCCTTCATTCGGATATTCATCCACTTCCATGTCTAGAGGGACCCCCTAATAGCCTAGTCTCATGCTGCATCATCTCACCTACCGTCCTTGGTCTATGCCTCATAAGTCTTTGGATGATACTTTGAGTCAGGTCCTGTGTTTCAAACACGGTCAGCAGTCGACCCTCATTTGTTTGTCCACATTTCAGGCTAATGCGATATTGGTGCTGTGTTTCAAACACGGTCAAAAATTATCCTCCATTTCCATGCCACCCTCACTGCTTTCCGAATGTCAGGCATGTAATTCACACATTTCATTTCCATTTGTTTATACATATTTCGAGGCCCCTTGGCATTATCCCTTGTGTGCACTAGCGTGTAGGTGAATACCTCAACCCACCAGTGAGTTGGGATGCCCTCATGGCCAGACATGGGGAAGACATTATGGGAAGCTACCTAGCGTAAGCACTGTCCACTATTTCCACTCCATAGCAGCACCCAGGCAGCTTCCGAGCGTAATCCTCAATCACCATTGCCACTCCATAGTGGCAGTAGAGTAGCTTCTTAGTGTAAGCCCCATTCCCCATTTTCTCTCTATAGCGGCACCCATGCAGATTCATACTATATTATGCACCGCATGAAGTAACTCATGAACCCGAGGTGTCCCGGATTTGGAGCACCCGCTGGTGGCTGGCTCAACCGGCCACCCTTCTCGTCTGCCACGGCCTTTGGCTGCGGGTCCTCTCGGGTAAAACATGATGGCGTTGTGCCGTCTTCGTCCGCCGCGGCCCTCATGGTCACACCCTCTTCCCCCAGTGCGGTGCAACGACACCGCGCCTCTCCGGCACCATTGTGGCCATCCTGGCCATGGACCGATTCTTTTCATGGGGTGACAGCACCGCGCCCTTCCGGCGACCCGGTGGTACTGGCACCGCCGGTTCCTATCATTGACGGCCTGTCACCGACCACCGATAATCCACCACAGTTATCTCTTCTGGTGGTGCCGTTGTGCCACCGCCGTCGTCAACCAAACAAGAACCAATAGAGGGACGTCGGTCTGTGTTTTTTTAGCCCGATCTGTCTGCATTTGGTGATAACAAATGGCCATCAACAGACCAAATTAGATAACGACGAACGAGTATATAATTCAAAAATTAAAAATAATCAATCCCCCTACCTCGTTTGTCGTTAGTAGATGAATTCACAGAAAATACGTTGTCGATTAATCATCAAAATCGAGAATAAGGAAGATGTCGAGGAAAGGAGCATTTCCGGAGTTGGGTGATGCTTCCCTTTCTTGCCTTGGTTGAAATAAGGAAGAAGACGATGTTCATCGCGTTCTTGGCAGGAGAGTTCTCCAAAAGCTCCTCCTGTCCTTAATTCACCACAACCCCCATTTATACCAAACCACACAATAATAATAAACACATCTTATTATAGTGTTGGGATAATGAATTCAAAGAAATTCAAAATGGTTTTAATTAAATAAATGTAGGATCTAAATTAATTAATAAATGGGAGTTGGCACATTAATGAGGGAATTCCAAAATCCTTCCCCCACTTAAAGAGAGTTGCATGGGTGTTTAAGCTCGTGTGGGTCCCACCTAATAATATCCTCTCAATGGAAGTTATGTGAGGGTGGGACCCACCTCCAACCTCCACTTGGAGGATTAAACCGCCACAAATAAAAATATGTTCAACATATTTTTATTTAATTTATTTAGTAATCCCTCCAAAAATTAACCTCCACTCACATCAGAACACAACTCCTGTAAAGGTCACCTTATTCGAATATCGGTGCTGCTAGGTCAACAATGCCCTTAGATTTCAGTTCAGAGAACCAGTTCAAATGATATAAAATCCCAAACGTACATTTACTGAACGTACCCAAAAAAAATTCGAAAAATTATTAACAGCCACCCTAGACCCACTGCGGTCAAGGTTAGGCTCTTACTAGGTGAAACCGGGCCTAACGAACGCAACAGTACCCTCGTATTTCTAATCTGAGTTACCATTCAAATGTTATGAATTTTACAATAAAATAATTGTCACTTAATTATTTTATTTGATGCAAAAAACTGATTTTCTCTGGTGGCCCTCGTTGACTAATGTTTGTATCTTCATAGAGAATGCATACCCTCATGAGTTCATTGGTTGTCTCAAATTTTTAATCTGAGTTACCTTTTGTGAGTTACAAGCATTTGAAAAATAAAATAACTTTATTTAATTTTTTTATTTACAGTTATTCCATTTCTGAGTTTTCCCACTGGGGGCCTGCGCTGACTAAACTTAAATCACTCCTAGGGTAAACCCGCCATCCTGAGCGCAACAGTGCCCTCAGATTTCTTATATGAGTTACTATTTAAGAGTTATTCCACATTTTCAGGAAAACTAAATACGCGAGTTAATTTAATCTTTACAAAACTTCGACGGATCATTCCGGGCACTCCAACCCTCAGAATTATGCCCCATCAAAAACTACAGACTTGATTAATTCCAATGAATTTATGAAAAAGAAATTCCAAGAAATTTCTGGGCCTTTATACTCCCGCTCCCATATTCTCTTTTGGAGGATCCCTTGCTTCCAGTGAATGTCCACCAGAGGAATCGACCATCCACATAGGACCCGCTCCAGTCAATCCTCAATATCCACTGGAAACTCCATGAAAGTCACCCTATCATCGATATCTAGCTCCCCAGGGTCGATGATGTGGGATAGATCATGAAGGTATCTTCTCAGTAGAGATATGTGGAAGGCGTCGTGCACCTAGTGCAACTGAGGTGGAAGGTCCAAGCAGTAATCCACCTCACCTAGCCTGCTGAGGACCTGAAAAGGTCCGAAGAATCGTGGAGATAACTTTCCGCCTCAACTAAATCTCTGTAGACCTCGTTATGGTGAGACCAGTAGAGATACGTGGTCTCCATACTAAAATTCTAGAGGTCTCTTTATCCTATCAGCATATGACTTCTGTCTTCTCTGCATAGACTTTATCCACTCCTGGATGACCTGTATCTCCTCCGTGGTATATCGTACCATCTCTGGTCATTAGGAAGTTTCTCAACTTAGTATGTCGGTAGATGATCACTCAAATCGAGTCATGTCACCTGGACGTATGTGGATGACCCATCACAAATTCCATGGATATCTCATCCCACCTCCACTTTGGGACCTCTAAAGGCTGAACCAAGACTGGTGGTACCTGATGCTACGCCTTCACTTACTGACAAGTGAGGCATCAAAAGACAAACTCTCCTACTTCCTTCTTCATACCTGGCCACAAGTTCCATCGAAGGTCCTAGTACATCATTACCGCTCCTGGATTTACTGCTAAAGGGGGTGTGTGGAACTCCCACAACACTTCCTCCCGAAGTGCAACTAGTACCATGGTATGTCTTCTGAAACGAATGACGTGCTCCCCACCTCTAGAAAATCTTTCAGGTTCCTGCCCTGAGGATATCTGAGCACATCATGTCTCGCAGTCAGCGTCCCCATGTCGTGCCTCCTTGACTTGCTGAAGAAGTGGGGAAGTGACTCTGAGAGACTGAAGAATGTTTTCTCCATCCCGATCCACAAAGGTTATCTGCAATGTGGCCAGCTTCTCTGTCCCCACTCCTACTAGATGAATGCATGTTCTCCTACTGAGTACATCAGATACAATGTTCCTCTTTCCAATAGTATTGATTATCTCGAGGTCATAGTCCTGGAGGAAATCAAGTCATCACCGCCGTCTCAGGTTCAGGTCCTTCTTAGAGAAGATATACCTCAGACTCTGGATGACAGAGTAGACTATACAGTGTTCTCCCAACGAACTATGGTTGGGACTAGACAATATAAAAGAACTCGTCTACACCCTTATTCGCCTATGTCATACAAGAGCTGCTAAGATTTCTCCTTTGTGGAAAAGAGAAATCCAGTCTCATCCCATTGATGAACCATGCCCATTAACTAATACAGTCTATCCTGACATGAATGGTACTAATTCATTCCATGGATGACATTGTAAGACCTCAACGCTACTACAAAGAGATCCAACTGTTACTCACGCCTCCAAGGGTTGTGTCACACTGTCGGCATCAGTGTGTGGTCAATGGGTCTCCTCAAGTAGGAATCTCAAATATGAGGGTCAAGTCAATAGCTTTATCCAAAATCTATTAGAATTATCGACACAAAATGTATAAAATCAAACATCACAAGGACAAGTCTCTTTTATTACTGCAACTAAAATTACATAGACACAAAGAAACCACAAACAACGACATCCACGATGCTAGAAGCTTCATGAACAATGACTCTATGGCTTGAACTAGTGTCACTCCTATCCACCTGCTCTTAGAGCACTACAGTTGTATGCCTCAGTTTCCTGAAGCTGAGCTCTCCCATGTCCACCCGTTCCCTGGGGTCGGGGTGAACCTCTTGGTGGTGGTGGTACGGCCTCGAAACATCATCCACCACCTACTGTTTGGCCAGCTCCTCCACCGCATCCGCCTTCTCCATGTAGACCACTACGGTCCAACCTCAGACTCTGCCTGGGTGGTCCCTCTATTGCATGCTGCTCGTCTGCAGGGCGGGTCGGGTAATATTAAGACATGTGACCATGCCCGCCGCATGCATAACACTACATGCTCCTCGTATGGCTAGCGTTGTCTCGTGTGACTCACACAACCAAACCTGAGTCGTGCAGTCGACCACATGTGGGTCTTGTTCTCTTGGACCCCTACATCATCTGCCTACTTCCAGATACAGAAGACTCTTGTGTGTGTCGACTAGTGGTGGGTCTCGCTGCTGGAGACTATTCAGCAAGGAAAATCTCCACTATAAGGGCTCTAACGAATACCCCCATCTACGTCATAATGTTGAGGGAGATCATTGAGTCCATGATCTCACGCCTGATTCCCTGCTCAAGGTATGGGCCTTGAAAAATGGTCCCCATACCATGTCCGTAGAGTAACGCGGGAGGTCGGTAAACCTCGCTGAGTACTGAGCTACTGTCATGCTGCCCTGCTGTAGATGAAGTAACTCCTAAATCTGCAGCGCATGAAGGGTGGCTGGTACAAACTCTGCCTAGAACAGGCCCTTGATGTGTGTCCAGAGTAGTGATGCCTCATCATGCACCTCGAGCATCAGGATCCACCATCTTCCTCCTACTGCCTATAAGAGACCCGCGACAATGATCACCATGAGGTCGGCTGGTGTCCCTACCAATATGAAAACTCTCATAACAACCTCCAACCAATCCTCAGCTGCCTATGAGTCCATCTCTCCCTGGAACCTAGGCAGACATTGGCACTAGAACTCGTGCAACACACTCAGACGGTGTGCACTCTCTGCTACTTGAGATGGTGGTATCGGTGGCCCAGCGGGTAGTGGTACCGCTGGTACCTCTACTGTGATGGGGCCCCGCACCAAGGCCTCATCGCTCAGTGGGCTATCATCTCGTATGAAACTCTAAACCCAAACTGGCTGCCTTTGTGGGGCCATCATGAAATGAAAGAGGTGCACCATGGTAAAAATAGTATACATAGTGAGCTGACAAAAAGTAATCCCAATGAAAACATTTCAAAGGAAACACACACGCAATCGGTGATTTGGTGCACTAGGTCGGAGATCATATGTCAGAGTCCTAGTGTATGGATACGTCGCGCGCAGGTGGCCCGACCCACGCGGAAGGGGGCCCAGCCCGCACGAAGGGGGTGGGGCCCACGTGGCAGGCGGCCCGGCCCACACAGCAACTGACAGACCCGTGCGAGGGGGGCTCAGCCCGCGCGACAGGCGGCCCAACCCGCATAGTAGGCGGCATGGCCTGGCAGTGGTCATGGCCCGCGTGGGATGCCTTGGCCAGCTAGACGATCACTTTCGTGGATGGAGCACGTAGTGGGGGAGCCCCCCCCCCCCCTCTGTGTCCCGTAATGGCGACGCGAGCTGGCGCATCCCATTCTTCCTTGATACCGCACATGAGATCTGCCCCACCGCGATGGTCGGTGCCCTGGCGGCCTTCCGCCGGTAGTGTGTGTGGGGAGCCACCGCCCCAATCGGCCACCCAGTGTGGGTCGCTCGCATTGCCGCACCAGTGATCTGCACTATCCCCCTCTTTTTCGGGGCACAGGAGTCATTCGGGTGGTCTCTTTTGCCTCCCGTCTGCGCCTACGGCTTCCTAGGGTCCTGCTCTTCACGATGACAGCCTCAAATCAGGGTTTCCATTCTGTTCACCTGTCACCCATAAAACCGCGCATCAAGAATGAATTGGAGAAGAGTCCTGAATTTTTTTTAGCATGTGTCCTCTAGGATAGAGGCTCAAAAAATATTACGACATATAGTTGAACCAGAAACAAACCCCAGCGTAATCTGTAACCCATCCCGTAATCAACATATGTTTTGCAGATCGACATGTTCGGGGGGTCATACCACAGTTACTGTTTTTATCCAAGGGAAAAGAATAACATAAAATAAAGGAATTCAACCTTGAATTCAAAACCCTACCTCGATTGTAGTTGACGGTTGACGAGTCACAGAAAATGGATGTCGCGGAAGAGAGACGATTTTACATCTACGTCAGAAGGAGTAGAGTCTATTGTAGTCGAGTCGAGTCGACAGAGTCGGTGTACTTCGTGGACGACAGTGCTTCCCTTCCTTTCTCCGGTTGAAGAAGGTAAGAGGTGTTGCTTCATGTAATTTGAGACGTAGAGTGTTATTTGTTGAAGAACGGTGTTCTTCGTCGAGATATTAGAAGTTCTACTTAGTTCTTCTCTTCCTCAGTTCCACCAAAAGAATCCATCCAACCTAAAATAATAAGCTCCTTATTATTTTCATGTGCCATGCATTTCAAATAAATTCAGACAATTGAAATAATTAATGAATACATTAATTAATTTCATTTTCACACTTAATGGGAGGAGGAAGGTGTAGAGTTTACCCACATTAAAGAAGAGTGTTGGCTATAATAAATTCAAGGGTGTTTAAGGGGTTCAAGGGGAGTTGAGGGGATAGGTCCTCGTGTGGGCCCCACAATATAATAACCTTCCATGGGATGTTATTTGTGGGTGGGCCCCACCTCCAACATACCTTTGGAGAAATTAACCACCACACATTAAAAAAAATATGCTACACATATTTTTTAATAAATATAGAAATCCCCCATAAAAATTAACTTCCACTCCCAATAAAATGCAATTGCGGGGAAGGTCTCCATAGGAAATTACCAGCGCTCTGAGTTTATCAATGCCCACATATTTCAATTCTGAGCATTGTTTCAGAAGATATAAAATCCCACAAGTACGTTCATTGAATGTACCCAAACAAAAATTCATAAATTGATTATGGGCACACCGGGCCTCGGAATCAGGCACCGTCATAAACTGCGGACTCTAAAAAATTTCATGTATTTAAGTACAAAATATCATAGCATTTCCAGGCCTCTAAATTATACCCAAATCATGGATTTACTTCCCCGTAAAATACAACACACACTAAGAAAACAAATGGGGGTACTGATCACGCATCTGAGCCACCCGCTCCCATGTTCACTCTTGGAGGTTCCAGTGCTACCAGTGAAGGCGCACCAGATGAATCGACCATCCAAATAGTACCTACTCTTGAAAATACTCAATCTCTACTAGAACCTCCATAAAATTCTCTCTGTCATTGATATATAGCTCTCCATGGTCGATGATGTGGGACATATCATTCACGTATCTTCTCAGATGAGATACGTGGAAGACGTCGTGCACCCGGTGCAATTGAGGTGGAAGGGACAACGGTAAGCCACCTCGCCTATCCTTCTACGGAACTGAAAAGGTCAAAATAATCACAGAGATAACTTTTCTCCTTGGATAAATCTCCATAGAACTCTTCAAGGTGAGACTCATAGAGAGACGTGGTCACCATCCACAAATTTTATAGGTATCCGTCTCCTGCCAGCATATGACATATGTCTACTCTGCACAACCTTTATCCACTCCTAGATGACCAACACCTCTTTCATGGTATCTCTAACCATCTCTACTTAGTAGGAAGTTGCCCGACATAGTATATCGATCGACGATCAACCAAAGCGAGTCGTTTCCCCTGGGCGTACATGGAAGACACATCACGAAGACCATGGATATTTCATCCCCCCTCCAATTTGGGACCTCTAAAGGCTGAACCAATCCTGCTGGTACCTGATGCTTCGCCATCATTTTCAGACAAGTGAGGCATCAAGAGGCAAACTCTGCTACCGCCTTATTCATACCAGGCCACTAGTTCTGTCATCGAAGGTCCGAGTACATCATTTCCACTCAAGATGTACCGCTAAAGGGGATGTGTTGAACTCCCGCAACACTTCCTCATGAAGTGAAACTGGTACCATGGTACATCCTATAAAAGGAATGATTTGATCCCCATCTTCAGAAAATTTATTTTGGTGCCTTCCCTGAGGATATATGTGCACGTCGTGTCTCGTAGTTAGTGTTCCCTAGCTGTGCCTCCCTGACTTGCTGAAGAAGTGGGGAACTGACTATGAGAGACTGAAGAAAGGGTACACTATTCCGATCAACAAAGGATATATGCAACGCGGCCAGCTGATACATCGCCTCTCCTAGTAGCTGAATGCATGTTCTCCTACTGATAGTATTGGCTACAATGTTCCTTTTTCTAGGAGTAATGATTATGTTGAGTTTAAAGTCATGGAGGAATTCAAGTCATTGCCACTATCTTAGGATCGGGTCCTTCTGAGAGAAGATATACCTGAGACTCTGGTGGCTAGATTAGAGTTTAAAGCATTCTCCCAATGAACTATGGGTGGGACTATCCAATTTAAAAGAACTTTTCTACACCCTTCATCGTATATGTCTTACAAGATCTTTTAAGATTTATCCTTTGCCGAAAAGAGAAATCTGGTCTCATCCCCTAGATGAACCATGCCCATTTCCTAATACAGTCTATCCGGACATGAACAACACTAATTCCTACCATGGAAGTCCTCATAAGTCCTTGACGCTACTACAAAGAGATCCAACCATTACTCTCACCTCCAAGGGATGAGTCACACTGTCAGCATTAGTGTGTGGTCACTGAGTCTCCTCCAGTAGGAATCTCGAATGTGAGGGACATGTCAATGGTTTTATCTGGAATCTCATACCATTATCCACACAAAAGGCAAGAAATAAAAAATCAGATGGATTTGTGTCTTTTATTACTTCAACTCAAAGTACATAGACACAAATAAACCACAAACAAAGTCATCAATGAGGCTAGAATATTCATGAACAAGGACTCTATGCCTGGAACAAGTCCCTCTCTTGTCCACCTGCTCCTAGTGCACTGTGGTTGTAGGACTCAGTTGCCTGAATTTGAGCTCTCCCCTATCCACTCGTTCCCTGCGGTCGGGGTGGACCTCCTGATGGTGGTGGTGGTGGTGGTGGTAGGGCCTCGAAACGTCATATACCACCTACTTCTTGGCCAGCTCTTCTGCCACATCAGCCTCCTCCTTGCGGACCACCATGGTCGAACCTCTGGATCTGCTTGGGAGGTCCCTCTATGGCCTTCAGCTCATCTACAAAGCGGGTCGGGTAGTCTCAAGCCATGTGACCCTACTCGCCACATGAATAGAACTGCCTGCTCATCGTAAGTATAGATCTGTCTCTTGTGCCTCTAACAACCTAACCTGAGTCATGCAGTGGACCACCTGTGGGTCTGGTTTGCTTAGTCCCCTACGTCATCTATCTACATCCATCTTCAGAAGACTCTGGTGTGTGTCGACTAGTAGTGGGTCTCGCTGCTGGAGAATATTCTGCAAGGAAACTCTTTACTAGGAGGGCTTTCTCCAATATCCATGTCTGTGTTGGAATGTTGAGGGATATCATAGAAGCCTTCATCTAATGATTGAGTCAATTCAAAAAGGACTGGGCCCTGAAAAATGGTCCTCGTACCATATCTATAGAGTAGTGCGAGAGGTCAGTGAAAATCGCTGAGAACTGAGCTACTATCATGATGCCTTGCTGCAGATGAAGTAACTCCTGAATCTGCACAGCACAAAGGGTGGCTGGTACTAACTTATCCTGGAACAGGCTCTAGAAGTCTGTCTAGAGTAGTGATGACCCCTCATGCACTTGGAGAATTAGGCTCCACCATCTGCATGCTACTGCCTGTAGGAGACTCGTGGCAAGGATCACCATGGGGTCGACTGGTGTCCCTACTAATATGAAAACTCTCACAGCAGCCTCCAATCAATCCTCAGCTGCCTATGGGTCCGTTTTTTCTGGGAACCTAGGTGGTCTCTGGCACTGGAAATCATGCAATGAACTCAGATGGCGTGCACTCTCTTCAGCTAGAACTGGTTGTATTGGTGGAATAGTGGGCAGTGGTACCGCTGGCACCTCCGCTGTGATGGGTCCCATCGTCCAAGCCTCGTCGCTTGGTGGGAAACCATCTCGTATAAAACTCGTCACCATAGATGGATGCCTTCGTGGGGCCATCTTGAAAACAAACAGGTTCACCATGGTTAAAACAATATACCTGGTGGGCTGACAAAAAGTAATCACAAAGAAAACATTTCATAGGAAACTCACATGTAATCAGTGCTTTTGTGCACTGGGTCAGAGATCAGAAGTCAGATTCCTAGTGTATAGATACGTCGATTGCCACACCAACACCAGTTTCCCTAAACTGATAACCACAATCAAATAATTAAAATTATTGATGTTAAAAGAATCGGAGTCTAGGTTCTGCAGTAGAACCGACTCCTCTGATACCAATTTGTCACGACCCGTCCTCGGGGTCTGTGCTGTTTCTGTCCCAAGCCCGCCTTCCATAGGCTAGGGGCTGGTGACTAGCACCAAAGGAATAATCCCTATTAAAAGGGAAGGAATTGCCTTTTAACCTGTAATTCACTCAGAGCCTGAACACAAGTAGAAAAGTACATGACTGGAAGTATACACTAAGTAAATCTATAAACAAAAGTAAGTGCTGAAAGGAATGGGGCCGAAAATACAACCGCAACAGTAATGTACAACAACTATAAATCTAGTACAACTACAGAAAGGTAAAAAGAAACTATTGAGTCGTCCTATGAGAATCCGACCTGAAGGGTGGGTACAGATGGATTTCTCAGCACCTCTGGACCATCTGTCCGCTCCGTGTACATCTCGCCATGTGGTCCACCTCTGGGTAATGTCCAGCTCTATTACTCTCTACCTCGATCAGTGTTGTCCATCATCTGCAACCAACAAAATGACGTGGGGGCATAGCCCGTGCAAGGGTGAGTATAACGATACTCAGTAGTGGACCCCGAGACCCACCGAATGTCTCCCAGAATCTACAAAGGATAAATAACAGAAGAATGATACTATCACGAAGTATCAACCAACCCTACTTAGGTATATGACCATACATATACATAATTTACCAGTCAAATCCCGACACCAACTCTCTATCCCAATGACAACCTAGTCCACACAGGACGTAAAGTTAATCACATCGATGATAAAGATTGAAAGACAATACTCATCTCACAGAGGTATAAATATTTCGTAGAGCGATGGAGATGATCAAATTTATCCTCTGAATCATATCCTCTATCAAACCCATGTAGGATCCTGGAACAATATCAGCGCTATCGACCCAACGTAGGATCCTGGCACAGATGTCATCACTGTCGAACCCACCTAGGATTCCGGTACAGTATTCATTACTGTCGAACCCACGTAGAATGCCTGTATAGAAGTCGTCACTGTCGAACCCATGTAAGATTCCAGTATATTAGTTATCACTATTGAACCCATGCAGGATCCTGGTATAGAAGTCATTACTATCAAACCCACGTAGGATTCCGGTAAAGTAGTTATCGCTATCGAAGCGACGTAGGATCCTGGTACAGAAGTTGTCGCTGTCGAACCCACGTATGATTCTGGTACAGTAGTTATCAATGTTGAACCCAACTAGGATCCGGGTATAGAAGTCACTGATTTTGAACCCATGGAGGATCCTGGTACAAAATTCATCGCTGTCAAAACCACGTAGGATTCTGTCATCTCAGTCGCAGCCAGCCCTAGGGTTCCCGCACACAGCATGCTCGATTTCGACAGTGTCCGCTCCTCAAGCAAAGTTTCTATACATCAACTATCACGATGTCCTGAGTTGATGTGTCTAGTATTTTCGTCTCATCATAAGGAACCCAATGTGATAGATTGTACGTCAATCGGATGCCTGGTCTTAGAGTTATAAGTGTTTCCGCTCCGAGGGGCGGGTTGGATTTCGGGTACAATCCAACCCGACCATTCTCAAACCTCATCTGAATCCTATGTTGTATATTCCAAAAGAACCTTCTCATCAAAATTAATCCAATGTAGATGACGGCATGTAAATCGTATGTGAGGTCCTTAAGTTATAACTATCTCCGCTCCGAGGGCCCGGTTGGTTTCATGTTCGAACCAACCTAACCATACCCAAAATTCATCAAAAAGTTGAGTGTAATATACTAAAACTACCGTCTCGATCCAAGGAATCCAACGCAACTAATGGTGCGTCAATCGGAGGATGAAGCTCAACTTATTGGCGAAAAATCAACCCGACCTGGGTCGGCCTGAACCTGGTCAACCAGACCCAGATCCATGTCCGGCCTAGTAGGGCGCAGCTCGGCCGGTGGCTATGGCCTGGCCAAAGGGTTGCAGCCTAACCAGCGTGATGGGGGACCAGGCCGCGGGACTGGTGGCCCGACCTGCGCGACAGTGGTTAGGCCTGTGCAAGGGTGGCCTGTTTCCTACGACAATCTGCCCCACCTGCGTGGCAGACGGCCCATGTTGCCCGGCTCGGCCCGTGTAGCCAGATGTGGATCAGCCAGCTGTCTGAGCGCGTTTGGGCTTCGTGCACGGAGTGGGGGAGGCCCCCTCGGTGTCCCGTAACGGAGGTGCCAGCTGGTGCCACCCATTATTCCCAGAACCCACACGTGGGTTCTGCTCCACCACCGTTGCCAGCGTCGTGGCAACCCTCCACCAGCGGTGCTCATGGGGTGCTTTCACCCCCAGGTGGCCAGCCTGTGCCGCCCGCCACACCAGCAACACGCACTGCTGCACTCTTCCATGGGCCACCAGAGTCATTATGGTGGTCTGTTTTGCCTCCCGTCTTCACCTACGGCCTCCTTGTGTCCTGTACTTCACTACGACGGCCTAAAATATGGGTTTCCATTCGGTTCACACATCTCCCATCAATCCACACATCAAGAACGAATTGGCGGAGAGTCTGGACTTCTTCATAAGACCATGTCCTCTGAGTTTGAGGCTCAAAAAATATTCTGACTTATTGTTGAACCAGAAACAAACCCCAACTTAATTTATAACCCATCCTGCAATCAATATTCTTTCTGTAGATCGACATGTTCAGAGGGTCTATCCACAGTTGTTGTTTTTATTTAAGGGAAAGGTTGAACTTAATGAAAGGAATTCAACCTCGAATTCAAAACCCTAGCTCAATTGTCGTTGACCGTTGATGAATCATGGAAAATGGACATCACAGAAGACAGACATCATTCCGTCTACATTGGAAGGAGTAGAGCCCTATGTTATCGAGTCGTTTCGACACCGTCGATGTAATTAGTGGGTAGAAGTTCGTCCCTTCCTTGCTCCGGTTGAAGAAGGTAGAAGGAGTTTCTTCACATTCATCAAGATGTGGAGCGTTCTTTTTTTATGAATGGCATTCTTTGTTGACAGATTAGAAGTTCTCCTTAGTTATTCTTTTCCATTATTCTACCTAAAGAATCCAACCAACCTAAAATAATAAGCTCCCTATTGTTTTACTATTCGATTCATTTCAATTAAATTTAAACACTCGAATTAATTAATGAAGAAATTAATTAATTTCATTAGCACACTTAATGGGAGGAGGAAGGTGGATAGTTCACCTACATTAAAGAAGAGTTTTGGCTTTAATAAAATCAGGGGTGTTTATGGGTTTAAGTGGAGTTGAGGGGTTAGGTTCTCGTGTGCCCCCCCCCCCACATAATATCATCCCATGGGAGGTTATGTGGGCTTGGGCCCCACCTCCAACTTCCCTTTAGAGAAATTAACCACCACAAATTTAAAAAAAATATGCTACACATATTTTTTATTAAATTTAGAAATCCCCCATAACAAATAACTTCCACTCCCGATAAAACGAAACTACGGCGAAGGTCTCCTTATGCGATTACCGGTGCTGCGAGTTCATCAGTGCCCTTGGATTTCAATTCCGAGCATTGGTTCAGAAGATATAAAATCCTGCACGTACATTCATTGAATATACCGGAACAAAAGTTTAGAAATTGATTTCGGGCACACCAGGCCTCAGAATCATTCTCCGTTAGAAACTGCAGACTTGTAAAATTCTAATGTATTTAGGAAAAAAAATTCCACCGAATTTACAGGTCTTTATATTTTTGGTATTCTGGATAGAAATAGAAAAATAATTAATAATATATTCAAAAAACACCCCTCCACCAATATTACCCATACCCACACCCCCGCCCCCTCACTCCCTCTTCTATTAACTCTTTTAAGACTTGTTTATTTCCTAAATTCTACTAAAATTTCCTCCTAAACCACTCCCCCATGTCCATAAGACCTTGGTATCATAAAAATATCATAATGATTCCCCTAAGAAGGCTCTCATTGAGGACAACTACAAGAGGAAAATTCCTTTTTTCATTTATTTTATTTTGAGTTCCATACTTTTCTTTTCCATTCCTTACTTCATTTAATTTAAATGGTCTAAAAATTCAATACCTTATATGTACAAGAATTTTTTTATTATAATGGAATAATTCATCTTCATCTCTTCTTTCTCCTTATAATATAATTGAAATGAAAACACCATCTGAGGTGTGTTAATTTATCACATTCAAGGATGATGAGGTTTCAATTTATATTACCATTTTTAATTATGGTCATGAAACCATTTTTTTGGTTAAACCAGACTATAATATATTTATTATAACTTATTTAATGGCTTGAAATCTTTTTTTACTGATGATATTAATTTATAAATCCAAATGAGTTCACTGTGTTCAAAAATGGCCATTTAACCAAAACAATTATCATTAATGGTTTAAATAATGATTCATATTCCCTCCTGATTACAAAATATATTTTATAACCATGTAATATTCAAGTTGATAAATAATAATATACAAAATCTATTCAATAAATCTATTCCCATCTTAAATTTTTATCCTTACATGTATATAAGTAAACCAATCATGAATACCAAAGAGGAAAACACTCCCAAACAATAAAGTTAATCCTCCTAAACCCATCAAGAGGTACATGAATGAACTTAATAAATATATAACAAAACAATTACATAAATAATTTGCTTTTTAAATATTAATTAATTATTTTAATTCGGTTATCGATAACACTAAGTTCATGTGAAAAACACCACCAGACTTATGGTAAGGATTTTCTAACCAAACCTCCATATTCATTTTAGTTAATCTAATTATCTACTTAACTCAATTAAATTTTTATTTATTAATATGTAGTCCTCATAAATTCAGTTTTATTTTTCCATATATGTGTACTAAATAGAATTTTACTTTCATTTATGGAGAGTTGAATGTTTTAAACGGATATTTCAAAAATTCATCTCGAAATACAATCCTGGTCTAAGTGAATTTCTCAATGTATTCCATATTTTAAAGGGTATAATATAATATATTTTTAGAAACCATTATATTTACAAAAGAAAATATTTGATTATGAAAATAATATTTTATTTCATAAATGGTTTTTTATAAAGACTTTCCAAATGAAATCTTCTTTTCAAAGTAAAGGAGTATATATCCCAAGAATTACTCGATGATTTTAGAAGATTATATTAATATATTTCAACAATCATGTTTATTCTTATGTATCATTGGGTTTAATATTTTATGATATCATCTACCATATATAATTTCATTGGTTATGATAAGTTGGAATGTGGATGTCAAATCATATAACCATTCTCCAATTTACTTCGAATGGTTACTATTTACGCATAATGCTTGGGGAAAGTTATTTACATTTCATATGTTATTTTAAAAATTAATGTATTTTTTTATGTTTATCCCTATTCATAGGAAAAATGTATTGGAATTAGTATGTGATGGGTGGGTCCTTCCACTACCCGACGATTCATCGGTATGTCTAATTGAAAAAATAGTGGTCTAGGCACAAGGCCTTGAAAAATTGTTATTTATAGTCATATCGCACGACCTTGATAATATGGTTATGATGTCCGTTATTATACATTCCCTCATTGCGAAACATTTAATTGAAAGTTCATTAGGTTATTCAACTAGTAGAATACCCATGATTATGCTTTATTATGGGATTATTTATTCAGCTCTTATTCCTAGAATAATTTGTTCATGTTTATTTTCAAGTCATTTTTTTTAGATATTCATTGTGCCTCATTTTTTTTGATATCTTACACTATAGTTTCATAAAACTACTAATAATTTGAGATCACCCCTTTTCTTATGTCTCCTTTTTTATAGGACATGAAGAGGTAGGTTATGAATGACTTGCTGGGATAACATAAGAGTTATGTATTTTTTCAAAGGAATTTCTATATTTTATGACTTTAATGATATAATGATGAACTTGTGTATATATCTGGTTAACTAAAAGTACTAAAATATTTGTTTCTTTAGGATAAAAATTTCATGTAATCAAGCTAATGTAACAAATAAAGGAACCGACTCCGGGACATTAGGTTGGGTCTTTATATTTGGTATCAAAAGATGTTAACTAGAAAACATGGAAACATGATCTAGAAAACATAGATTATGGTATGTAATGTAAGATAGACATTGTGGATAAACATAAAATAACATCCTATAATTTGGAAAGGAATATATTGAATGGGTTATTATAAATAATATATCCCTGTCTGGATACTACAAGTTGATGTGGTTCTAGTATAAATGTACCTTGCATTAACATATTTGACATGGTGTTTCAAGCATGACCTGGGTAATCCTGGTACATGATAATGGGCCTTACTTCACACTTGGTTTGTCTCTACCTAGGGATTTGGATTGGATAATTCACATTTTCTATAAATCCTCTATGAAGGATTTATATATACGTTTTTTCTCAATAAAACCGAGATTATGATTTTGATATTTTCTATGTATAAGATTTCATTTTGTGATATTTATTTTTCTATATTGATATTATATATTATGATTCATAACCTAATATAGTGTATTCTATTATTTGGAAATGGAACATAGTGGAAGGAAAAGAAACTGAATGAATTAATGTATCCCATGTTGGGATTTCCCTATAAAGTATGATGATGATGTTGAACCTAGTGCTCCGACTAGGGATGAGAATAATATATCTATACTGGGATAGTTGGATCATGTTATGAACAATTAAAATACCCATTTGGAGAATCTGTATCTATAATGTGGAGGGTATATGTTTGAATGTGTTAGGCAACAACAACATCTATCTGTTAATGGGACTAAACACACATTCATAATAGATCAGTGGATAATTTCGTCAGAGAAGATATTTATCACTTTGGGATGTAATGAAAGGGAGAAATTTTTCATGGTAGTCTGTCGTCTATCAGGAGATACAAATCAGTGGAGGTCTGAATACAAAAAACATAGAAGTTGTAACTAATAGATTAAACGGAATGTTGGTATGTTAATGAAATATTCATAGAAAAATACTTCCCTCCTGAACAATGAGAAGATATAGAAATCAAGTTTATAAATATTTGGAAAAAATAGGATGAGAATTCTTTAATGTGTGATGATAACCTCACAATATTAGAAACATAGGATGGGGACTACATACGTAATCCGAGGAACAAGTTTGATTAATTCTTTAATGATTTAAAACCATAACTCCAAATGTATATAGTCTCCCATAATTTCTCATCAAATGAAGATATGGACTCATATGCAATGAATATGTAAATTGAGTTCTATATTTATTATGATTTTAAGTGATCGAAAGAGATGAAGAGGTCTGTAGAAATCATGGGAAAATGAAATTAGCTAATATGGAAGAATGGAAGAGTTGACCTTCCACCCTATGATAATTGTGGTAATAGGAACCCTAATCCATGACTGAAGTGTACGATTGCTTATTAAATGTTTGGATAAAAATGAAACCTATACTGGGATTGTATGGGGAAGAAAGAAGCTACCAATGTACAATGATACAATATCAAGGAGAGGAGACATTATGCAAATGATTTTCTTGAGCGCCAAAGAAACATTCTCCAAATAAGGCCAAGGTAGAATGACTAAGATTATGTGATCATAACTACTGATATTCACGTTAATAATGATGTGGTGGTAGGTACTTTAATTTATTCCTCAAACATAGCTAATGCTTTATTTGATTCTAGATCTTCACATTATTTTATATCTTCCCAATTTTCTAACAAATTATTTTTTTCCAAAAAGATTTAATAATGGAGTTGTCCATTAAGAACTCATATGGGAAGAATCATTGTAACAATTATGTGTCAGGAAGCCCCTATTATGGCATATAAACATGCTTTATCATTTGATTTTATTATCATACCCATGATTTATTTTGATATAATCCTCGGTATGGATTATCTTTCGAATCAATATGAAAAAATGTATTTCTAGAATAATGATGTTACAATTTTTTAGAATGATGTAGAGTTTTTTATCATTAGAGAAGATGCATCACTATATGATTCTTATTTAGATGCTCCCCTAGTATCCCTATTGAACAATTATTGGGTTAGATGACAAATCAATATTTATGACTGAGGAAATAAATATTCAAATTGATTAATTACATATTGTGAATATATTATATATATATTGATATTATTTTGGAGAATTTACCTTGAAATATTCTTGGGAATGAAGTTGAGTTCATTATTGATTTAATTATAGGTTCAATTCCTATATCAATGGCCCATTATAGAATGAACACTGTGGAATTAGTATAACTAAAGAAACAAATATAGGAAATTATTATAGGTAGATCAATGATATAACAATAAAGAACTTGTATCCCCTACCATGCATTGATGATTTTTTTTACCAACATCATGGAGGTCACTATTTTTTGAATATTGACCTTCGATCTAGATATCATTAGTTGTGAGTGATAAAGGAATATATTAAAAATAATGGATTTTGAACCATGTATGGGCATTACGAGTTTTCAGTAATGATTTTAGAATGACTAATGCACCCTCAGTTTTAATGGATCTAATTAATAGAGATTTCAAGGAATATCATGATGAAATTACGAAGGTATTTATTGATGATATCAAGGTATTCTCCAAATACTATGAAGATCATGATAATCACTTGTCAACTGTTCTAAATACACTTCGAAGAAAAAAAATATATGGGATGTTTAGAATTTGTGAATTTTGGATTCAATAATTATATTTTCAGGGAAACATTGTCTTTAATGATGGAATATCTATTGATCAGGTGAATACAAAGTATTTTCAATAATGTCCAACACCAATGAACCTAACTGCGGTTTATATTTTTATTTGTTTGGCTACCTATTATCATCATTTCTTTCATAAATTTTCTATATTAGCCAACCCAATGACATATCATAAACCTTATGAAGTTAAGATCATATTCATAAAAAATGTAAGTAATGTATCCAATAATTGAATTGGAGATTACTGAAATCATTGATCCAAACACTACCACAGTGAATGGTGTATTTTTGATATATAGTGATTCATCCCAAAATGAGCTTGTTTGTGACATTATGAGGAATGACTGAGTTATTTCCTATGTATCATGTAAGTTAGAAATTCCTGACCAAAATTATTCTACTCATGTTCTTGAGTTATACTATGTGATCATTCCTCTAAAAATATGGAGACACTGTCTCTATGTTGAAAGATATGAGATTCAAAGAGTTTACAAGAGTTTGAAATAAATCATCTCCTTGAATGAACTAAACATGAGGCAAAGGAAATGGCTCTAGAAACACAATGATTATGATTATTACATACAATACCACTGAGGAATGGAAAATAATTTTTATGAAGCATGGAATAGTTAGAATCATGGTGGCTTCAACCAAATGTCGATAGAAAGGGATGTTCTATTCATGGATCTAGTATAGATGAACATGGGGAATTATCAAATATAGTGAAACATCAATACATTTTAAGTTGGTTTTTGAACCATCTTCATTTGAAATAATTAATGGTTCTCAGCCTGATGACAAGAATACTCAAAAGAAAATTAGGGTTGTGGATGATAGGATGTTTCAAGGCATTGTATATAAATATGGAATTTTAAAATTTGGGAAGAGGCTTTGTGTTCTAGCTATATTGAAGCTAAAAATTGAGTTATATGAGGATTCTCATTGATCTAGTTTCTCTATACACCAAGGTATAACTAAAAGGTATTGATATTTGAACGAACATTTTTCGTGGGACAACACGAAGCAGGAAATTACTGATTATGTATCAAGTAGTTTACTATGTCAATATGTGACTTCCAAGTGAACACATCCTATAAGATTCATTAAACCAATACATATTCTTACATTGAAATGGGAAGATATCACCATGGGTGTTATCACTAGATTCTCGAAAACTAAAAATACAAATGACATAATATGCGTAATTTTGGATCAACATACGAAATCTGCACACATCCTAGCTATATGAGAGGATTTTCTACTAGAGTGACTTGGACAGATATATATTAATGATGTTGTATGACATCATGGAGAATATATATCCATAGTTTATGATTTAAATCCCCGATTTACATCGAAATTCTGGAAAATTATTCATCAATATGTGGATACTGTGCTTCATTTGAGTACTGCATGTCACCCTAAAACAAATGGTAAATATGAAAGGAAGATAAAAACAATAGAATACATGTTGAGATCATGTTCTCATGTTTTCAAGGTATGTGAGATCATTATTTACATTTGGTAGAGTTTTCATACAATAATAGTTTCCATTATAGCATTAAAATGGCACCATATGAATCATTTTATAGAAATAGATGTCATAGACAAACATGTTGGGTTAAAATTTGTGAAAGAAATCTGGTGGTCCCAGATCGTATGGATGAAATAATAGAAAATTTTAAAAAAATTAAATCCCATATCAATGCAGTGCAAAGAAAAAAAGAGTTATGCTAATAATTTCTTGAAGGATTTGGAATTTCTAATTGGAGATGTCATTTTCTTAAAATTATATCCATGGAAGGGTGTTATCTGATTTGGGAAGAAAGCGAAATTGATCCCTAGGTACATTGGCCATTTTGAAATTCTATAGGGATCCGATGTTGTGGAATTTAATTTATAAATTCCCCATAGCATCTCTAATGTACAGAATGTGTTCTGTGTCTCCTTGTTGAGAATGAATATGCATGGACCAACACATGTTCTCACTTTTGAATGCATGTAATCAAAACATGAATTATCATACTGTGAATATCCTATAAAAATTCTAAAAACTAAGGAAGAATTGTTGAGGAATCATATGACTAAAATTATAATGATACTTTGGAAAATTCATATGATTGAAGGGGTAGCATGGGAGCCTCTGGATCATGTGATGAATACCTACCTAGATCATTTTTAAGGTAATAATCTATGAATTTTGAAGATGATGGTTTTGATAGTAGAGGAGAATGTTACAACCAAAGTATTTATAAATAAATTTAATATTTTTTATGAAACAATGAGTCTCTAAAAAACACTACTTTGTTACAACTTATCTAGTAAACATAATTTTTCCACCTCTGTGATTTTAATTTTGAAAAACCGACATATACGGTTGCGTTTGGTATGATATTTAGATTCTGATAAGACAAACATAATTTTTTCAAAGTAGTAACATACAATTTTGAATAGTAATATTGATAGTAATAAAACTATTATGAATTGTAAATCATAATATTATTTTATTATCCTAAGGTTATAATCTAATACAATCATGATTAATTTTTCAATTTGATATGAAACTAATTATAGTTTGAAATTTTTTTTTCAAATAAATTTATGAATTTATTTATATATTTAATGACTTATATTTAGAAAATTATTTTCAATAAATGGTTACATTTTTTAATTATACATGCCAAAAAATGGTTTTCATGATGTTTGGGGATTTTTTAGAAATAGATTTTTTTTATCAATATTTAAAAAGGTAATTTGTCATATATATTCATTATGAACTAAATTCAATATTCATGGAATTACGGATGATATAAGCACACTTGGTTCGAAATCACATTCACTTATTAATATTATTGTTGATATGAACCAATAATATTTGTTGTCTTGAGGGAAATAATAAAACAATGAATAATATATTCAAAAAATCACCTCTCTCCCAAATATAACTTCCACTATTATCATCACTCCAATGATGCATTGTGACTTTCCTAAATTCTATAAAAATCTCATACCAAGATCATCCCCCACATCCAGAATCCTTTGGTATCATAATGTGACAAAAAATTCTCACATAAAGAGGGTCTCAGGGAAGATAACTTCCGAAGATAAATTCTATTTTAATTTATTTTATTTCTAGTTTCTTTCTTTACATTTTCTTTCCTCACCTCCTTTCATTCAAATTTTATGATAACTAAAATACCCTACATGTACAATAATTTTTTTATGATAATTTAATAATTCATTATCATCTATACTTTCCCCTTATATTCTACTATATTAGAAAACACCATACGAGATGTGTTAATTTATCACATTCATTGTCGACGAGTTTTAAATTTCAATTAGCATATTCAATTATGGTCATGAAACCATTTTTAATGTCAAAAAGAAATATATTATATGTATTATAACATAAGTAAGGTTATTGAATCTACTTTTTAAATGAAATTAATCTATAAATCCAAATGAGTTCGTTGTGATAAAAACCTGCCATTAAACCCAAACAATTATCATTAGTATTTTATATAAGGATTTATATTCACTCACAATAACCAAATGAATTTTATAACCATTTAATATTATGAATGTTAAAAAATAAAATATAACGTCAATTTTAGATATCCATTTTCATCTTACATTATTATCCTTATATGTATATAAGTAAACCAGTCATGAATATCATAGATGAAAATGCTCCCAAACAAGAAAATTGAACCTCTTAATCCAATAAAGAAGGCCAAAAATGAACATAAAATAGCATATAATAAATAAATTACATAAGTAATCGGGTTTTTAAATTTAATTATTTAATTTAATTTTCTTATCTTTGGATAGAAAGATCATGTGAAGAACACCATCATACATAATTTAATGGTTTTCTAGCTAAACCTCTATTTTCATTCAGGTTACTCTTATTCTCTATATACATCAATTAAATTTATATTTATTCATATCTATAACTAATAAATTTTTTTTATTGTTCTATATATGTATATGTACCATAATACTACTTTCATTTATGGGGATTTATATCTTATAAAAATATATTTTAAAAATTCCCTTTGAAATACATGCTCCATTCAAGGGAATTTCTCAAAATCATATCTATTTTCAGGGGCACTCTATAATCTATTTTTAGAAAACAATTATCTTTCTAATGTCAATAATTTTATTATGGGAATACTATATTACATTACTTATGGTTTTATAAAAAAACATTTCCAAAAAAACCTTTCTTTTCTGATTAAATGAGTATTTATCTCAAGAATTACTAGATGATTTTATAAGAGTACCTACATCTATTTCAACAATATTGCTGATTATTGTTTATTATTGGGATTAATATTTAATTACAACATATACTATATTAAATTTATTTTTTATGATTAGTTTGACTATGGATGTGCTATCTTAAGACAATTCACCAATTTCCTCTTAATGGTTTGTGTTTATGCTTAATGTTTGGGGAATGTAATTTACATTACATATGATAGTTTCAATATGAACGTTTATTTTGTGTATGTTTATACCCATTAATAATAATAATTAATTGGACTTATTATGTGATGGGTGTGACCTACTATACCCCTAGATGCATCGTTAGGTATAATGAGACAAACTATGGTCTTGGGATGATGCATAAAAAAATTGTTATTCATGGCATTGGTCCAATGACTTGATGGTTGGGTATGATTCCCGATATTATGTATTCTATCATTATGAAACTAGTAACTGCATGCTAATGAGGTTATTCTACTAGTATAATACCCATGATTTTTCTTTATTATGGAAATATTTATTTTCCTATTATTCCTTCTATAATGTGTCAATATATATTTTTATAGGCTTCTATTTTTTTCACAGTTTCTAATGTTTAAATTTATGATATAATTAACTATATCGATTTCCCTTACAAATCATTTGAACATACCCCATTTATTATGTTTCATTTCTTCCATGACAAAATTTGGTATATTATCAATGAAATTATTGGATAACCTAGGAGGTATTGATGTTTCATAGGAATTTCTATATTGTTTTTCCTTTAAGCATTAATGTCAGACTTATGTATGTATCTGGTTATCCAAACCCAATAATCTATTCATTACATCAGGATACAACATTCTAGTAATGATTCCAATGTAATGAATTAGGTCACCAGCTCTAGGATACTAGGGTTGGTTCATTACAACTATTGTCTTAATCTATTTGAAAAAAAAATTCCACACATAACCATTATAATACAACACAATTCATTACTTCAGTCTTCTTTTAAAAAAAATTATTTTCCAAAAAATACAATACAATAAGAAAATACATCCCCTAGGTTGATGAATTATCAAAATACTTACATTAAATCAATCCCCTTTAAGCCATATTAATATATTCAATACTTTTTCTAAATTAATGAGAAAATCTATAATCTATTATAAGATACATCATCTAATAGTTTTTTTTGTAGTAGGCACATTTCATAAAACACTATACACTATATATATTATCATGTTGCACTATGTGATTTTAGAATATATGTTTGTGTATAGTAAATTCAATAATTTTGATATATTGTGATGAAAAATAACACTCAACAAATGTGAATAATTATTTACTCCTAATTAAAATTGAATACAATACAAAATAGCGAAATGAGACAAAAAAATAAATGACTTCATAAAAAATTGGAATTATTCACAAAATAATTTTTTTATAAATGTAATTTTATATATATATTTATTAATTATTCATTTTTGCTAATATTTATTCAAATGTGTGAGGATGTAATTGTACAATACTTATGAAATTTATGTAATAATTAATAAATTCAATTAATGTCATCCCTGAGATGATTATGTAATGATATGAAATACTACTATAAAAAGTCTTGGTTAAAAGTAAATTTTTTTAATGATAAGACTTCATATAGTGAAACTCACGGGATAATAAAATAAAATTAAAAGCGGAGGTACGTAGTTTCCAAAATTCAATGGAAAAAATATTCATCAATCAATTCTATAATAAAAAATGAATACTATAACCCCCAAATGAACTCCCAAGATAGCTAAATTGCTAGTGAACCTTTGTCCTTCTCCATAGATATGAGAAATCATAAAATTTATTTTCCTATGATATTATAGAAAATTATACCATGCCACTAAAATCTAGTAACTGTGCGTGAAGGGTCTAAACGTGATAACATCCACAGTAATGATGGAGTCAATCTAAATCAAGAAAATGGCCTAGTTTTCAAATAAAAAATTCCAAATCAATAGGATTGAACCATTCTTTTATGGTTCATATGTAAAAATCAATACATTATTTTTCATAAATCTGACAGAGATCCTCCTATCAAGTCCCTAAAAATTCAACCAAAAAATGAAGGTTATATGTTTTATTTCCAGGCCCCAATATTATTGATCTCAAGTAATCATATATTTATGTATTTTTAGATAATCAAAATATATCAATTTTAAATTTTATAATTCCCATGATTTCTCATCCAACTAATGATAAAGTGTTCCAAAATTAACTCTCCATCCAACCCTATGCTCAGGCCACATGCTAGTCTTATAATATTTATGTCTCTATAAATTATCATGTTTAGGTTAATGGAATATTTTAGAAATTTTGTAATTTTTATTCGACTATATGAGGTGCATGATTTCGCCATAATAATAGAGATGATCCTATTCTACAGGAAGATCCATCATCTGTGTTATAGCATAAAAAGAGAGGTATTCAGTTCATTATGTTAAATGGATAAAAATAAAATAGGGGAGAAATAATTTTCAATAATTTTTTAGCAATATGACAATGAAAAAATATGTGATGTTTTGAAACACACCATCCCTTGTATGAACATCCCATTCTATAAGGAATAATCTAACTATTCATGATACACTAATTGATGTACATACTATTATAGTTATATATATATATATATGTTATATATATATGTTGATATCTAGTTATATTAGGATTAATTTATCCCGATGTCTATATTTATAGGCCTTCCTATGCAATTATTTATGACATATTACTTATAAGGGTTCCATGTTCTATTGGAATTGATAATAAGGTATCATTATTAGGAATAAATGTGTAATAAAATATGAAATAAATAGTAGGAGAAATTAATTTATATAATGATTTTTTAATTCAATCAATCATGCTTATATCAGGATCAAGAATCAATCAACGAAAGCCTTCAGTAAGGATCGAACAAGAAACATATCCCTCTGGAATATTAATTAATAATTTTTTGAAACCAAAAACATGATAATATTTGTTAAAGAGCAGTGGGTATTCCTAATTCAAGGAAAAGTAATGTAGATAATATAGTTAATTATTTTTGAATCCAGCTACATTATAAATCACTACATCAATTTTTTTTCAAAAATAGAGATAATAGAGAAAAGACTCTATAAAAAGATGTCCTGGTGTAAATCAATATATACATCAAATTATTTTATTCCAAATAAATTATCCTTATATGATTTATATCATTTTTTCAAGTTAACAACAAATAAATTCCTTTAAAAAATGATTAAATTAAATAAGATATTATTTAATAACTTCTCTAGGATTTTGATCAAAAAATAATTAACATAGTAATTTATATATTAATATGAAAGACTAGGTGTAGCAATTCCATAAAGGAGAAATAATATCCCAAAATGGAGATATATTTTCCTTTCCAAGGTCTCAATTATTCATTTATTTAATATTAAATGTCATTTAAGTGAATGGAGAATTGACACTTAAAAATTGGAAAATCCATTTAAAAGTGATGTTGAGATATCCCTACTAAATTTTTATTCTCCTTATAACATTTAGATTCCTTTTATAGTTGTTTTTTAACTAAAAAAATATATTTTATTTATAAAATCCTAATACATTTGTTGTAAATACATCCACAACGACAGATAACATTTTTATAAACTCAAAAATCATGGATATTTCATAATAAAATAATTTATATTCATTTGTATAAAATAAGTGAGATGGTTACAAAGCAATTATCCAAGAATAAATTTTCATGACATTTCCTTTTTCAACCATGAAATAGTTATATTATTAAAATGTAGCCTGAAATGATGTAGTGACTGTATAAAATAGGGTCACCAAACCAGATTCCATAGGATCTGATAAAGAATCCTTTTTGGGGTACCATTCACTTTGGAATAAATTATGACTAATTTGAAATAATATTGTATAATGATATTGATTAAATAACTGAATCCTGAAAAGATAAAAACATTCATAATAATGTTATAGATAATAGTGTCAAAAACATTTATGACATCACACATCAAGGTAATGCTTCAACATTTTTGTTGGAATACCTTATAATTTTAATATAAGAACAAGATATAAGAAAGAAATAATATATCCAATGTCATTATAAAAACCATATTGATTACATAAGACACAAATTTTGGAAATGATTGTGACTCTAGTTGCCAAAATTTTGATGAAAATCTTCTACAACATGTTAGATAAATAAAAAATCCCTAATGAGGAGATTGAAATAATAAAATCAAATGTGGGAGAGAGAACTAGAAACATATTTCATTCCCCAAAAAATAATCCCATTATGAAATTACATATGAGTCATTTTCAGGAGATCATCAATAATGATAACCTAATACATCAGTAATAAGTGGTTTTTGATGCCATTCAATCTAGGAAAACTAGCTACATGAAGATAAAATATTTATACTTTGAATTTTAGTAAGTCTAAGGGATTAGTTATCATCACATTATTAGATTTTAGGTCCATGTTGGTGAGGATGTTTATAAACTCTACAATATCTACATGAAAAAAATTATTAATAACCTCTTATATATAAAATGTAATGTTCACTATGATTTAATTAAACATAGTGAATATCTTGTTAAAAATATTTACTCATGTTATTTTTTTTGACGATTTTGTGAGTATATATTGATTATTAAAAATTATTTTTTCTTATTACCATATGTAAACCATTTATATGTTTAATTTTATTAATTCATTTCCTCATACATTGTGATTTTTGAAATATATATTGTAAAAATTTCAATCTTCCTATTATATTGATAAAATTCATGTTCCTTATAATTTTTATTTCAAATACCTTATCCATGTAACTATATATTCCTATAATGTACCCATACATTATAGTGAGAGCCTATTACCTTAAGATTTGAGATGGCCTTGAAGACTAATTATCTTATAGAAATAATATAATAGATCACATATGCATTCTATAGCATTCTATGGATCTTATGAAATACCCTTAAAGTTTAAATTTTTTCTATGCATTACTAAATTTAAAATGTTAAGGTCCCCTTATAATTTTTGTGATTATAGAGGATCTTATGGAAAAATTATAATTTTTTAATAAGGGTCCATGATTTCACTTCCTTCAACTTATCCAATAGACAAAAATATAAAAATATTCTATCATGATTAGTGTACATAATCCCATTAACAAATTTATTTTACAATGTGTATCCATACACATGGGTAATTATAATCAATTAAATCATTAAATTATCTACTATATAACACAAGGATTTATTCCACTTCCAATATTCTGTTTTCAATAGATAATTAAAGAATTTTGATAGAAACCATGGACCAATGATATTTGATATGAGATCCCAACAACCCTCCCATAGGGTTCTTATCGACGAATAGTTTGACAGAGAATAAATGATTAATGTAATGAATGATAACTCGTAAAATAAAAAAGTTGAAGTAACCATTTTCTATCTTATGTGAACCAAATTTCATTTGGATACTTTAGTAAACATAAGATAAAAATGTTTTTAATATACATTTTATACATTTTATTCCTTGTGTTATAAAATCCTAGTCATTTGAAAATTATCCCCTTGAAGTTGGACAGTGAACCATTGGATCCGCAATACCAACCATCATTGGATGATGATTTAAAATAAATATCATTTGGATGTTTTTAACTATAAGGGTTTCCATCCCTTGGTTGTTTTATATAAATTATATGATTCATTACATGATTGTATTTTCATCTCATAACACCAAAAGGTTACTTATTGGTGTTGGAAAACCCGTTCGATTTAAAACTCAATACAGTCATCTGATTTAATGGGGGAAACATTGATGTGGGTATGGAATCCCCTAATCCCCTATTCCACCATTATCTGTTTCACCAACAACCATCTTTTTCATGGCAGTAATTACTACTATTGGATGTTTATTATTATAGGGGGCATCCTCTAATGATAGAGGGGTGGATAGATAAACATTAAACAAAATAGAGATGAATTCCTATGAAATGAAAATATCAGACCTAGCTCTAGTAGGGAAACCACCTTATATATAAGAAATTTCATTCTCAGTGTGGTCTTCTATAGTACTGTATTCAAAATTAAAACTATAGAAGTGAAATTCTGATATACATCCTTATTGAAAAGATTTATTTATTCTTTTTATCAATGGTTTTATCTTTTGGAAGAAGAATACTTTTTGTTCAAAGGTTCACAACCATGATCCATCCCAGTTATATAATTCTCCATTAATTTAGAACAATTTTGAAAATCCCGAGCATCCCTAACAGCCTATTTATCATTATACATTATTAGAATTTTTCTATAAATTCACACATTTGGAAAGGAACCCTATTTGAATCACTTAACCTCGACCTATATATTAGTGGATAGTGAGCATGGGTTATACCTCTACAAAATTAGTAGACTCTGAGTTGTTGACCAACATTTTTTAGGTGATGTCTTATGTTGTTGAATCATTTAAGATTTTTGAATGTTATAAATTTGATTCCCTATAACATTTTCAACAATTCAAAAAGGAGGTATGAATTCCTTCTCAAACTCCAATTTGGTTTTCTCGTCATTAATCATCTGAGTAGAACTATCATTCCGAAAATTCAAGAGATCCACATATTCTTGTAACGCTACCATATTATCAAAAAATAATCTATAAAATATTTTTATCCAGTTTTAGGGGGGTTATAATGTAACATGATATATCATTCAAACATAGATGATGAAAAAAAAACTGAACTAAGGATCTGAATTCTGACATTGATTCAGGAATTGAAAAGCTTCTACATATAGGAATAGATATTAAAATCTATTTATAAGATCCTAACAATATTGGGTCATTTCTATTGATATTTTAGTTCCATGAAATCTATTGGAAAAATTTATATTTGAAAACCAAATAAAACTTTTTCCATATAATTCGTACAATCACCCTTATTTGAAACCCAAAAATCTTATTCATTTTCATCTTCAATTCATCAACATTAATGGGGTTATCTTATATTCTATAAATTAGTCTTCCAATCACAGAGAATTTAATAGAGTGCATATTTTCATTTAGAGTTAATTGATAATAAAATAATAAGAATTAAATAATTTTTTGATTTTGTAAGGTGTGAATATTTGTGACCATGATTCCCAGATTCGTCTTCTATTGAGTTCATCGTGTTTAAATTTTTTATTATGGAATCCACCTTTCTAAATTTTTTTGATCCTACATATTCACCTATAATTATACCAAAATTGGAGAATAAATTTTCATTTCTGATTGAAACCCCACAAATGATTTATTTGTGGTTAAACATGATGATATATCCAAAATCAAATAATATAGAGTAAATTATATTTTTCTATTTAAAAAATATTTCATTTAGATGTATTTTTAAAAAAAAATTTAAAAATTTCATTTTTATTATCTATAGTGTTCATATTATGGGAATGTTTTTTAAAGATTCATAAAAATGATTTATATTTTTTTCCTTATGTTATCAATTTTTTGGAATTGAAGATAGAATTAGTCGATTAAAAACATATATATTTTTTCACAAAACTATTTTTATTATTGTAATATATTCTCATCCAAATATAATTTAAATAAAAAACTAATGATAAATTATTTTATTACTATTATCATATAATATATATCGTTAAATAAATGAAAATTAATACAATGATTATTATATGGTGGGGAATGATAAGAAATTATATTTCTACTTTAATAATATATTTATTCATAACATGTTTATTATGAATATTGAATGAATATAAAAAAATTAATTTATGAAACTAATAAAAATTATACATGATAAAATTAACAATGATTTTGAATTTAGAAAGTCAAAATTATATTTTGGAATGTTTTTGGAATTTTTCTCAAATGGTTGTTTTTTTTTCAATATTAAAAAAATACAATTTTTACAATTTCCAGAAATATTAATAAATCATTATGATTTATTAATGGCATAAAATCATTAAAAAATTCTCAACCAAATATCTTTTGAGTGAGTAAAAATTCATTTAAAAATATTATTCCTAATTTACAAGACTACGTATGAAATTATAATCTTTATAATATATTTTATTCAAAAAATAAACTATTTTTTATTCTTTACATTTACTATAGCCATTCAATGATTCCATTTGGTTATCTAATGTATATAATGTAATGGAATAATAAATATTTTTATAATAAAAATGAAAAATACGTCGGAATCTTCCCCATAAAAAATAAAAGGCTTAAATAATACAATAATAATAATTTTAACACTAAAACACCAATTTCCCCCAAGTATAAATACCAAAAATTTATTTCATTGGTAGAATAAATTCTATTTACATTATCACATAAAATCCCAGTAAAATTACATTCCAAATTTCTTTCACCACATTTTAATTTTAGATTCTTCATGAATTTAAAATATTAGAGGCCCAATTTTTTTACAAACAGATGTAACTCAATTAATATTTATTTTTTGTAACCACATTTTTTATGTTTCCTTAAAAATAAAATGTCTCTATCTAATTTATAAAAAAACCTCAAAATAACAATACCGGATTATTTATTATAATTTTTTTTATTATGTTTATGGATCACTAATTATCTACCTATGTTCTATTTAATATAAAATTTAAATTTTGATCATGAATACATGCACACTATTTCCAATTTGAATTGATGTCTTTCATTCCTCATCACTGACACTCATAAGTGGGTTATATAAATATATTTAATTAATATATATGTTTTATAAAAATAATAATAATAATTTCATGATAAATTATTATGTACCATCTTTTATTTTCAACCATTGAAAAACCCTTACATAGCATGTGTGTACTCACAGACTACATCGTCCATAGAGTGATGTATAGCATTCTTATTAACGGTGATACATGAATGGTTCTAAAAGTGTGTATAATGAATAAATATGATAATTTTGACATTATTATTATTATTAATTAAATATGTATATTGTGAAAAATGTGGTTGGATGATAATTTCTAAAGATAAAATTACGTGAAAAAAAGATATTTTGATTCTTGAATTTTGATTTTAATAATGAGAAGTTCATAAATTTTTAATTATAAATTACAAAGTAATGATAAGTTTTAATAGATGTATGATTATGGAACCTGTATAGATTTAAAATATAATTTGATTTATAATATTGGATGCTATAGTGAATATGAAGAAAATTGAGACATAAGGTAATATTTAACATTACAATCAATTTTTTATCGAGATTTTTTAGGGTTAAAATTCTATTTGGGAAATTTAAATTTATTTGTCTATTAAAATTCATATGATATCATTTATCACATTATTATTTTGGGTTACCAATAATTCTGTATATTTATTCCTCTCATTGGTACTAATAACTTGACAAAGAATTATTTTAGGAAGAGCCAACATTATTTCTCCTTCTACTCTAGAATATTTCTCCACCCTATCTAGATTCATCAAAAGTGTTCTATAAAATATGGTTTATAAATAATTTTATAAAATGTATTTTTCTTATATATTTGTCTTTCATTACAATTTTTCTAATATAATCTTCTAGTAATTCTCCAAACATATCATTATGTAAATTCATTACCAAATTAAGAAAAACATATATTTTCTTTACTTTTACATCATGAATAGATTTTACCAAATAAAATACTATTTTTCTTAATCAATATTCTTTTAAAATAAACAATGATTTTTTAGAGAAAAACCCATCCCTAATTTTTTGAATGTTTTTTATTGTTAATATTTCTAGAATGAAATGAATATTAACTCTTTTTTTAAATATCCTTCAATATCTTAGATAAATTTATTTTTCATATATGTAAATATTATTCATGTAATGTTATACATCCCTAGAGATATTTTATTATTATATAATAATCCCTATATCTATAAATGAATTATGATTTTTTTGTTTTAAGGATGTTTGTGTTAATCCCAATTTATTCCATTGGGTTAATTAAGCTACAATTAAAATAATGAATTTTTATCATGTGTGATACTTATATATGCTTAAAATTATATCAATGATGGGCATATAATTATACAACAAGTTAAATGACTTGGTAGAGCTTTATATATGATGAACTAATTATCAAGGTAGTTGGGAGTGAACCAGAACTACTATATGACTTTATCCGCTATGTTTAAGAAAATAATGAGTGACTAAACTCTACAATGGAACAATTTCCACTATGTGATGATATTCTGGGATGTTATCCTTGAATAAATAAATTATTTTATAAAATTATTTTCATTCAAAAATCTTATATAATGCTATTAATATCATAATATAATATCATTACTAATGATTTGTTTGTAATGTTACCCAATCTTATTCAAAAACAATATGACAGAAGTTCTTATTTTTTGATATAAAAATGATTTACCATGATTATTTAAGATAATGATTATGTTATAGTATCATAATAATTAAATTATTATCAATCATGATCTTTAATTACTGTCTCAATAATTTCCACATTCTGACCATCTGACCCCACTATTTTTTATTATTCCATTTCCCCAAATTATGAAGAATATTATAAGTTATAATAAGTCTAAATTGTATTAGTTGTAAAGAAAGATTGTGGGATGAAATGATGTTTTCCCATTAATATATTGATTATTTATATAGTCATGAAATACAATATAACCATACAAATCTATGTTATGTTATATTGTGATATGTATTTATTAATATTCCATAATGATTTAATATTTATACATGTGATGCTCTGGTCACCACAATTGGTATCAAATTAGGGTTCAGTTTCTTTTCAGAATATGGTTAAAAGGAATATGAATGTTTAATAAATAATTAAATGATAAAAGTCATAATGGTTGAAACATGAAAATCCTGGGATTGAATATTCTATGATAATTTATGATATGAGTAATTATCATTACCACGTGATTTAATACGGTGATTAGTTTTAATTGATAGTCACACTAACCATTATGTAATAATATTATCTTGATAACCATAATCAATTGTATAAAAAACTATATTGAATTCCAAAACATTACATTTTATTTTTATGAATGGTTCTACCCACTATTTTATATTATAAAATAATTTCAGGCTCCCACATCAACACATTAAGGATTTTTTACTTTAATTATTGGTGTATGCATTAAATTTTATAATGATTACATATCATGTTTATAACTCCACTCAAATAAACTATTTTGGTAATGTTCTCCATATAATTCTTTTGATTCACCCAATAGTTTAATTTTATGGTATTTTGGACTTGGATTAGCTCTCTCTATAAATAACCCATATCAGTTGTTGAGGAACATATGTTATATTTCAAATTACATATCATGTTATGATCATCTACAAATGGTTTGATAAAAATAACATATAATGTAAATAACGTATATTATATCGGTCTTACATCATATTCCTGAAGATATTTTATCCACAAAGGTAATAAAAAAACTCAACATTGATGAAATGATTTTTTTATAATAATTTGATATATTACATTGAGAGTTGAATAATCATTCTTGGAATAGTGATGTTCATTTTTTAACGAAACTCAAACATAGGGTTGTGCATGTTTAAAATTAACAAACTATATTTTTTCTAAAAGTGTTTCTAGAATTTAAATTATAAAATACATGGTAATATATATAAACGATTATTATGTTATATTTAATCATCATTTAGTGTAAAAATTATATTTTATGAATAAAGATGTTAACAATAATTTTTTAATTAAATATCATGAACATAGAATTATCATAATAAAAACATCTACCATTATAGTTGTAATAATAACTTATTTCCTCAACTCTACATATAAAAATATTTTGAAATACAAACCAGAGTCAATGTCTAAATGGGTTATATATACAAGATATCCTTTCGTATGATATAGGTACACTATGAATTTATAGTGCTACCATTTGAAACAACCAAGTCCCCAATTTTCTTTATGGATCCAGTAGATAGTGACATTTTATATTACCATGATTAGATTAAATTAGTTTTCACAAATGTGGTTCCAGTATATTTTATGACTTATTGTATAATGATGTTCTTTGAAGATTATACTGAAGACCTTTAAAAAAGGAAAAATATCATCCAATTTTATGAAGAGTGAAATTTTGAATACAATGAGTATTATTCATGGTTCGTGTAACTAAAAATAAAGGTATATTGGAGGATCACTCAATTAATGATGTTTTATTTAAATGGATAAGAAAATACACAAAGAGAAAAATATATGGTTTTTTTAGATTGTGAAAATATTATAAAAACATTCTCAAACTTTTACACTAATACCAAACATACTAACCAAGTCAATGAAAAAGGAAACCTTATTCTCTTGGATAGATAAATGTGAATAAAATTTTGAGTATAATAAGAGATAGTTTTTTAGTGAAAATATTCCCACACTAACCTACATTGAATAATTTTTTTTTGATTTACTGGGATATATAAATAAAGAGGTTGGGTAGTGTTATTATTTATAGAATCATTATTATTTTGAATTACTCAAACTAATTGATATTTATGGAAAAAATACCCATGTTTTGTTTTATAATTTCTAATTTTTAATTTATAATATGGAGGAATATTACTAAAATGAAAAGAGTAATTTATATTTTGATCATTAAAGGTAAATGTATTTATTATAATAGAAACGGTTGAAAATTAACTAAAAGGGGTTGTTGGAGTTGATTAATGATTGTGAATTCTCAATAAATTACTACACTATGATGTTGGCCATTGTAGTTTATATTATAAAATATAAGGTCCATGTTATATTTTCCATGAAGAGGATTTAAAGAGATCTGAAAATTATGGATTTATAGATAAGGATCCTTGAAATTATTAAGAAAGGGAGAAATCATATCTATCCAAACTGAAATTTCAACCCTCCATCCAGTTGTTGATTAAAGTCGAATATAAGAAAGAATCATACATGGAATAGAAGTTAATTTATTTTATAATGTTCAACCTTGACCATGATGGATTTATAATATTTTTTGATGGCATATGTCTCCCTTTAAAAAATTGATTAAAAATGTTGGATGAATAATTGATCTCATCATTCTGTATCTGTCATGGAGGATAAATATTTTTATAGATATCAAATTGAATTTACCATTAGAGAAAATAAAAATTAATAATTTAGATTATGTATGTCAACTCTTGATATGTCAACAAGTTAATCCAAAACATTACATATCAAACTAGATGATGCAACTATTACACATACCTCTATGAAAATTTAAAAACTACCCCATGGAATGCATCTCAAGACCCCCCAAAGATATCAAAAGGATACAATGCCTTTTGGGTAGTATTTTAAAACATTTTAATTCATTGTATTTAATTTATGGAAATCATTAATTCGCACACAACTTTCATGAGAAGATATACATTAATGAAATTGTAATATTTCATGGAATACAACACTCAATTGTATCTTATTAAGATATAAGGATTACCACAAAATTCTGTTGGGGACTTTATTTTTCATTCAATAATTTTTGGAACAATGTCACTACATATAATCTTCAGATATATATTTAGTCCTACTGGACTATAAAAATTGAATAAATACTTTGATATTTTTTTTAAAATTTACTAGGTGGTTAGGAAAAATACCTTTTAATAGTCAAATTTTCCTACAACATAATATTCACTTAAGAATATATATGTATCCTTACGAATCCATATCAGGGAAATAAGTTAAAATTGTTGACATGGTTGGATAATGTGTGATAATTAATGTTAATGGGATCTAAGGTAACTGATGAAATGAAAAACATGTTAGAGTCTTTATGAAAAAATTGAGGAATCTGAATCTCAATAGAAAAGTCATGCTAGAAATTATTAGTGTGATCTAGAGTTTAGAATGTATGATAAGGTATTATTTATAATATATATTTGGAATAAGGTTATGTTATATGTAAATAACCATAAATTTATTCATATATTCACCATTCCAATCATTATTCAAGATAAAATCAGGATGTTAGTTTATTTCATAGTATTTCCACTAGGCTAAAACCTAGTTAATGATGTTTTCTGTATAGATGTTATGAGTAAATAAATACATAATCCCATACATGCTAAAAACTCAATGATAGTACTACATAGTCATGATTTTTTTAGAAACAAATTATAGCAATTTTAAATAAATGGGATAAAGTGTTACAGAACAAGACATCTTTTCTAGTAGATGAATAATGGTGAAAAAAATTAAATAAAGATATATGGGAACTTTAGGATGTAATGAATATTTATTATACTCATTTTTCCTTATTGTAACAAAATATAAATGAGAAATGTTTTTATAATGGTGAATAATATAACACTCTTTGATTTTAGAATATATTTTAATGTACAATATATTTAAGGAGTTTGGTAGATTATGATAAAAAACCTAATTTTTTTTAAAATAATTATTCAATTCTACTCAATAATTCTATAAGTCCTTTATATTTAATTCCAAATTCAAATGATACTCATGTGTACATGTAGACAACCACCTCCAAAAGGAAATGTAAATAATGGATTATAATTACATCTCAAGGATGGTTACAATGATGGATTAAATGAATAAATATAATTTAATTATTACATAAATATGATTCTAAAATGAAATTTTATTACTCATAATCATTTCATTCAATATATTAAGGAATGATGAAATCACCCATGAGCACAGGTGAGCTACTGACTACATGGAGAAACATATCACATTTATCATCACCACCTTAACATAATGGTTATAAAATTGTATATAATGAATAAATATGATATATTTTGAATAATTATAATTTTTATATAATGTATCTCTACATGGTGAAATGGCCCGAATCACGAAACCATGACATTTTTGGATAAAATAAAATTTGAAACTCAAATTTTTTAATGATGAATATTTAATAAATATGTAATTTTAAATTTATATGTTATGATTAGTATGGTTACGGTTGTGTTATAAAATTACAATACATCTAAATTTACTATACACATGGTTAGAGTGTGTAATATGAATTTTGGGACTTGAGGAATGGGTTAATGTTACAATCTCATGTTTTTTCAGTATGATGCAAATTTTAATTTCCATTAGGAAAATTTTATTTAGCCGTCATCTTACATATAAAATATTTTGTTATAAGATAGTTATTTATAGTGTTTAAATTTATTTATTCAATGTTATCCTCTATTTAACACTAAAAATTGCGGAAATAATGTTTTTCCGAAAGGAAGAATTTTTTTATCATTTTTTCGACTATAAAAATTATTCTATTTTTATAATTAATTCAAAATTAATTTATGGATATTAAAATATGAATTTAATGTTAGAGTTGGTGTCCTGAGAACCAAATGTTTGTACTTTGATTACCTGAATATACCCTTATTATATATTGTTCACTGTTGTCCATTACTATAATATAATAATTTCCTGAAATATTTTTTTTCATTAATAATGTCATTGAAGTTCACCAATATGATGAGAGCCTTGAAATGATATAACAATATTTTTAAATAATGTTCTATGGTTGGATGAAATACTATGATAGGACACATAGTATACAGACTGTCATGTGTGAGTACTCCTAAGAATATGAGACTCTCTCTCATGGAGTTCACACTTGGTAATCTCCATGATGGGAGATTATGAGAACAAACCCACCAGAAGTAATTCTGCATGTCTTGGTGTCATCAGACATTGAAATCTTCGAGCATGTGTAATGGTCCTTAGACTGGAAGATTATCATTAACTCATGTCATAACTCTTGCACTTAGATTTGATGATGAAAATCATCCTAATGACAGTTGTCTGAAAGTAGGGTACATTGGGTGTGTCACCAATGACATGTTAATAATTGATAATTAGAGGAAGGATTTTTCCCTCCCATATTTATAGAAGTATATATCTCAGGCCCTTTGATTGAAATAGAACTGTCGCCCAAATTCCATGGCCATGGTGCCATGGCGAATTTATTTCTGGAAGTCAAAGAATGAAATATCAAGAATATTGGTTTTTGACACTTCCATGAAACCTGCTTGATGAGATATTGAGACAAAGGGATTAAATAACATTGTAAGAGTTCGTATGAGGTGACACATCAATGTGGTATCAACTTCTTTATCTTGGGTTCCTTCACCCGTTGCTAGAAAGTAATCTTGGACTTTAGGAAAACCTGCCTAATGCCAATGAGAAAGAGTCCTAGAGGGACACACACTCAGTGTATCCAAGTATCTCATGTAGAATAATAATTTCTCCCGTATGTGGTTTAATAATTATTCAAGGAATCCTAAATAGTTTTAATGTGAGATAATAAATAAAATAAAAACAAGTACACATCGTGTATTAATGATTACATGCAGTGTAGTTTTTATTTTGGAATGGAAATGAAAAACAAGTACACGTCGTGTATGAATGATTACATGTTTTGTACTTTTATGAAAAAAATTACACACACTGTATTAATTATTAAATGATGTGTATTTTTTCCAAACGGGATTTTGTGAAATAATATTGTTTTATGAAATGATATTTATTATAATCAGTGTGGGCACATGTCAAGGAATTAAGGAAACAATATGGGGTTTTAAATAAAATTTAATCAAATAAAGAAAACATGTAACACGTTTATTTATTGTCATAACTCTATAACATCAAACATGATTATAAATATTCTCACAACCCCAACTCTCTTCCTTAGTATCATTGTGGACAACAATTATTGATAATTTTCCCATGACTGAAATAACTCCATCCTCTAATAATGCTCTCAAACCGAGAGAGATCCACCTCCATCAGATCAAGGTGATCTAAGTCGGACAATGCAAGCAAAATATTCTCCATGATAGTACCTAGATATTCTTTTGGTGATGCCCAGAGATATGTGGTGCACAGGTGGATCATCGCTAGAGGAAGTCTACACATGGCTTCTACGACACAATGACGAATCACATTGGAACGTCATTAAAAGAATCAATAATGAAAGAATTCCATAAAAAGTACTTCTGGACAATTAAATAAATTATTTATAATCAACCTGTAATGATCCTCTTTTTTGGTTCCAAGACTATTCATATTAATTGTCTATTTCTATGATTCGATCCGAAGAGTCTGGCATTTACTGTCTTATTGATCCCGGATTGATCATTTATAATGACACAAATTCAAGTGGGCACATCCACCCACAAGCTTTTGATGTGGCAAGAACCATAAATTGGTATCATAGGGGTAACAATGTTGATAATAGTTATTTAATTATTGTTGATAATTTACGCATTTATAATTGATTCAATTCATGAAAAATCCTTCTATTAAACTGAATTAACATGATATGTTCTTCCTCTATTGTTTCTTGATTCAGTTCGCAGAAAGGACCATTTAATTTTAATAATGATTAAAATAAATATGAGGAACTCATCAGGAGGAGCCACTCATTTTGTATGTACAACATAAGAATACACAGCGTGTAGTAAGAACTACACGCTATGTACTTAGGTTCAATGAATCGGTACGATTCCACCAAACCCACACTGTGTGTATTGAGAATACCTATGTTTTTATTACACCGTGATGAACAGAACTGAACGGTGCATGGGAACCAGAATACACGACGTGTTTGTTGAATCAACACATCGTGTAGTTTGATCCGGCCAAGGGGAAACCGTGTACAAGGATAAGCCATGTACTGCGTACATGAGATTTTCAGGCTGGTAACCACATAACAAGGAAATAAACACCATGTCAGATAAGTCTACAGGCCATGTACTCCAATATTTCCAAAGTAAAGAAAACACGCCAAAGCCCCCAATGTGTAATTTAGATAAAGGTTAAAAAAATTTCGTGTAAAATAGCCTACAAACCGTGTACTTTACAGAAATGGAATTTCACTAGTTTCCTCTACTGTACAATGACCTGTTCATGGAATATGGATGAGAAGAATCTCAAGGAAATTTAGAAAAGAATTTAAGATAAAAAAATTGATTAATTATAAGTTCATTGTAAATTGTTCTCCAGCGCGGCATACCTTTGATAAATGAATGATTAAAAGAATTTGAATACTAAATATGTGTAAATGTTGTTGCATGCTATGGATGATAATGAGAAAGACCAATGACCCTTTGTGTGTGTATAGTTTCATTTAAATTTGTTTAATTTGAATTCATTTTCCTACGAGGCCTCTTCCAATAAAATGTAGGGCCTCTGTGCCCATGCATTATTTAATGTAAACCCCACGTTATGGAGGATATCCCAAGATAGAGGAGACGGTTCAAAATCTGAAGCTGAGGAAAAACCAACCTAAAAAGATAGAAAAGTGGACAGATGGACCTACAAAAACACAAACCATTAGGTCAAGGTGTTTTCCCAATGTCAGGGTTAGCTTATCAAAACCGCTATATAAGCAGACTAATATAATCTCATGATCATGCCATATTATTTTATTTCTATCTGATTTCATGGTTTATTTATTATGTATGTGTTGTCTCATTCACATAATTAATGAAATAAGCAAGCATGAGAAGATGTAATAAAAGAAAAATTGGACTATGCATAATCATTATCAGAACATGGTTAATCACGTAAGCAAGCATAACATAATATTAACAAGATTGTGATAATGAGAAAATACACATAAAGGATTAAAATCCATCAAATACCATATTATGTCAGACTAAGCCACATTTTACTTTATTAAGGGCATGACCCAATAAAATTATGTGATTGACCAACCTTGTTGGGAAACTTACTTTTATAAAGGTATATCTCAGGAATGTTTCAGGTTGACTTAAATATTTTACATCAATAGAAGTAGCCCTTTCTAGACATGTTGTAAAATGGAGGCCTGTTTTGAGGAAATCCGAGTCAGGATTTCAGGATTGGAGAGTCCACTCAACAGATCAAGGAACTGTAAGCACATAGTTTGCAAAGACATGCCTACCTAAATACATTTAAATAACTTGACCTACCCTTTTGGGGTTATGCAAAGGTGAATACAGATCCATGCCACTAGAATTTCATCACAACTTGACATTCCAAGTTCAATGGTGAGGTCCATTTGGACATGATAAAATAGTGGAAGAATTAATAAATTCATATATTATTTTTCATAAAATGTAATTAAAAGGTATAGATAAATATACTATTTTAATTTGTAGAATCAATATAACAATCTCGCCAATCAAATTTTCTCTACGATCAATTTTGGGTAAATACAATATCCTCATAAATTGTAACATTTAGGAATGGTTAAGGAACCTTCAGGTTACCCTATTCCATGAACGAATGTTTAGCATGATGGAGTCCTCACTTTCTGATTCTCCTGCCCAAGGGGTGAGTGATGAATATTTCTTGGTCTATGATCAACATTTTAGTTATGCACTCGAAATTCAATGATTTATGTTATCATCAATGTCTAGTGAGCTGTGAAGTCTCATGAAGACATGGATTCCTATAGCATTCTTGAGCTCCTCCGTGGTCTATATCAGGATAGAGCAAGACATGAAAGGTTTGAGATTTTCAAGGCTCTATTTCAAATAAATCTTGGAGAGGGTTCCCCATCTAGGCCTCTTGTAGTCATGCTCATTGGCTACATTGAGTGATTGGAGGATCTAGTGTTTAAACTCCCTGAAAAACTGGGTACTGATCTCATTATTTCATCACTCCCCTAGAGTATAGCATTCCACATTCTTATCACATAAACTTTCACTACATTTCACAAAACTGAGGATCTTTAAGGTTTAGTGTCTTGGAAACCGGGAACATACGACAAAACAACATAAAACATTCTTCTTAAACACTTGAAAAGATTATCCTTATGTTCATCCTAGGTTTATTACTGCCTATAATAACCTGGGGACATACATCAAAATAAAGGGTGAGCAGAAGACCCAGTAATGGAAACAAGGGAAAACAATTAACATGTGAACTTGAGATACATCAACAATGTCATGAAAAATAACTTTAAGGCATGAGAAAAAATCATCTGGAATATCATAATAAAAATAAATTTTTTCATAACTTGAAGATGTAGCTACAACATTTAATATTGACAATCATTTTTTTTCACCAAAGTCCATCCCAAAGGATCCATTAAAAATTACCAAGTTTATTCACCAAGGCATCGTTAAAAATAGTCATCTCTAGAGATTATGTCTTTACACAATGCATTGGAGTGATATCAAGGCACACCCTTGACATGTCTTTATTATCCTGTGATACACATATTTTATAATCAATAATTTCATAAACAACCCATATAGCATGAATGTATTTTTTTTTATTTCATAATAATAACATTTCAAAAAAACTGCTTTAAAGACTTGATCTTTGTGTCACTTTAAAACACATAGAAAATGAAAGTAGGACTAATGTATGTAAATCCATGAATTTAAAATAGAAAATTTTGGTATATATGTGAATACCCCTATAGAAGAGAGAGCTTTGAGTATTAAATTAATAAAATAATATAACATTAGAATAAGAGAGAGAGACATTTTCAGACGGAAATTCTGCAGCATAATGACTATGTTTCGGGGTTTTAGAAAACATTGAAAAGAGAGGGGACATGCATAACCCACTCATAAATGATCCATAAAATAGTAGGGGGACAGAATATAAAGGGAATAAGAACATGGTAATGAAATTTTAAAGATATACCATATTAAATGAAAAACATAGAAGGAAGACAAAAATAAGATTTCTCTTATGAAAATTCGGCAGCCTAATGGCGTCACTTAAACTTCCAAAAAATGAGTTGAAGAGATCAAATAGGGTATCTAATCATATGAACATATAAGATCAGTATGATAGATATAGGTATCATACCCCAACATAATAAAAAGGAACTTGAAATAGTTGAAATGAAAGTAGAACTTCAAAATGAGAATGGTGAAAGATCCACTTAAAAATTCGGCATCCTAACGGCGTCACTTAAAACATTAAAATACTGAATTGAAGAGATAAAATGGGATATCATATCATATTATCATAAAATCTCAGTATGATATATATATATATCATACCCCAACAAAATAAAAAGGATCTTGGAGGACTTCACAAGAAAGTAGAACTTCAAAACGAGAAGGGTGAAAGAACCACTTAAAAATTGGGCAACCTAACGGCGCCACATAAAACATAAAAATACTGAATTGAAGAGATAAAATGTGGTATCTCATCATATGATCATATAATATCTGTATTCTAGATATATATATATAATTCCCCAACATAATAAAAAGGAACTTGAAAGGCTTTACATGAAAATAGATCTTGATAAAAAGAAGGGAGAAAGAATCTGTTACAAAAATTTCGGCAGCCTAACGACGCCACTTAAACAATCATAAAACTAAATAATGAGAGTAAGAGGGGATATATCATTATATGAAAATGAAAAGTGAAGTAAGAGGAATTTAAAAGAACATCCACCAACATAAGAACATGGAGCATAAAAGAAATGACTTAAAATAGAGCATTTGAAAAGAAAGGGAGAGTTTAGACCCCTTACCATAATACGTATCTCATAAAACTCAACGGTTGGGACCTTGAGGGATTGAGGAAACCTTGGGAGGACTACATGGGAGGTAATGAGACTATATCTTTTTTGGGGGGTGGGGGAGTTGGGTGTCGAATGGATGAGAGTACGGCTTGGAATTTATAGGGAAAGTGAGGGGACAAGGCATTAATAGCCAAGGGACAGCTCATCGGTGGTTTTGGCAAAACCATGGGCTTGCCCATGGTATTTTCCCATGGTATTAGCCACATGGGACACCTCACACCATATATTACTATTCATAAGTTGACCATATTGATTACATTCTTAATACATCATATAATGATGTCATTAAACACCCGTAACATAAAAACTATATTTTCACTATTCATCAGGAAATCAACTTTCTCAGAAAAAAACCCAAAGTTTCACTTTAACCAAATATCAATGATGTGATTTCAAAAATGAAATCTATTTTATAAAAATAATTTTATAAATATTATTAATTTAATTTTTAATTAAAAAACACTATTCACCTGAAAAAACTAATACTTGACTAATAATTTATGAAACTGTTATTTAACAATTTTATTGAATCACATTACTTAATCAAGGTGCCTAGATTATATTAATACTTTCTTTGAGTAAAATTACTAATCCATTTGGTCACATTACTAATTCTAAGCATAAAATCACTATTCATCAACAATTTAGTTGATCTTATTCGACTCTAAATTTCGTACTGAACATAATTGTAGAAGACAATTTTTTCAAAATCATTACACATTTTAAATTATTTATGGTTTACATAAACATTTTTAAAATATCCTCTTTCTAAAATTCATCAAAAATATTCATACTATATTTATCCAGACATTTGAAAATTCATAAACTTCCTCAGAAGAAGGAATAAAAATTTTTATTTGAAACAAAGGATTTCACAAGGTAGTTACGGTTTCCTTACATAGAACCTTATCACACCAGCATAGGACCTATGTGTATGGTGTGCTATGTTGAGAGAATCTGAGGGAGGCTCGACCAACATCGCACGAGTAGTAATTTCTATCAGTTTGAACTTCTTGCAAAGGCGTTTTTGTTCTAGCTTCATACGATGAAGTTTGGTTTGGGTTTGGTCCAGAGCAAAGCCCATTGGTGCTACCTCCTTCCCAAGTTCTGTTAGATGGGCTTCGATTGGTCTAAGACTACTAGGGGAGGCCATCAAATCTTATTTCTATATTAATTAACCAGGATCACTTGTATTTGGATACACATATCGATATTTTTAGTTTCTCGCGGTCATATTGACCAATGGTCATATAACAGTCAAAACCCAACAGTCTCATTTTAATTATAATCATGTTATCCAAGGAAACAGTTTTGTTGATTATATTAAAAATAAAATAACACAAAAAATTAAGAAACAAGATTTATTCAAAATTTCGGGTCGTTACAATCTTCCCCCCTTAAGAAATTGTGTCCTCGCAATTTTTAAAATTGGGTTTTGAAATTTCATTGAAAGTCCCACACTGGAAAAGGAGTCAGTAAAACTATTACTTTAAAACAATGAAAGGAAAGTAAAAAAGGTCACCCGAGTTAACCCATACTAGGATTCCATGTAGGAAAAATGGACATGGAGGAAAAAAACAAAGGGTCATGTTCTAAGGGAGAGTTATAGAAAACATGATTATGAAAAAGTTAACAATAAGAAAATCACAAACTTATGATGGGTGAAACGGTATATGATTTCCTAGTAGAAAACTTTAGCAGACAACGTTTTTTTGTTTTATGTTTCTTTTCAAAGTTTTGAGGAATTCATTTACTACATAGAACAGAAACATAAAGAAATATACCTACCTTCAAGTAGAGTTTAATCCTTTAATAAGTTTCTTCCAAAAATAATCTTTTCTCCAAACAAGGAGCATTCAAAAACACTTGGTCTCATCAAAAGCAAAATAATAATCTTCTAGAGAATCACGTATTCCGCAAATGAAAGACTATCTATCTTTAAACATTTATCCCAAAAACAGAAAGTGTAAGATAATACAACTCTTCAAAAATAAATAATCCCATAGGAAGGGAAACTACTTTTAAATCTTCAAAGTTCCACGGTACTACCCAGAGTTCATCATAGACCATTCCGTAAATAATTTTCCTTAAAATTCCTCAAAATAACCCAAACTAAGATTAAAACCCAAATAAAAGAAGGACTTGATAACATAGTCTTCCAAGATAAACATTATCGTTCATCTCCATAAAAAACCAACCAATCCTAACATCTTATAACAAAAGTAACTAACCTAAACATATTTTCCCCATGTTAGGTCAATCATTTCCATAAGTAAACTAAATTACTATAAGTCCACCTTAAATTCATCGATTCTTCAAAATATAAGTCAACCTTTACTCCTCAGAAAAATTACCATAGTAATATATTTACTTCGATCAAATAGGGTTCCCAAAATAGTGAACATCTGCCAAAATAATAATTATCTTTTAATCCCCTAATCATCTCTATCATATTAATATTTCAATCATCACATTTCCTATCACATTGGTTGTTGGGACATGTTCTTCCATTTTCCGCCATTAACTAAGTAATGAAAGTACAATTAGGGGCTTAAATACTTAGTAAATAATCATGAAAAGAATCCTAAAGCTTATAAGGATAACTTGTATAAGAAAAGTATGCCCTAACATGTGATCCCCTAAGTTCCAATATCGGTTATCCATGGACATATATTCTTATCTGAATCTTTATTTTATTTTATCTTTGTCCCTTTAATAATGGTTCATATTAAGCATATGAATATCCCAAAGCATATCCTCTGGGAGTGTCGTATCCCAGAGTGCAGCAAGGCCCGTTGTCATGTACCAGTTCCCGTTTGAGTCTAGATCAATGCGGTGTTTTCGGGTTTTACCCCAATGTACATCTATACCAGATCCACCTCTACCTGCTCGTATCCAGAAAAGGATGTATTTGTTTGGAAACCCCTTACTCAATACTCACCAAAATACCAGGAATATTTCCTATATTTAATCTTTTCTATAGGATTCTTCCTAAACTTTTCATATCCTAATTTCCACAAATAACTAAACCATCCTTTGATACAAACTATAGAATCCCGCCTTTTTATCACATAAACATTCATTACATTTCACAAAACCGAGGATCTTTATGGTTTAGTGTCTTTGAAACTGGGAACTTAAAACATGAATACATAAAACAATCTTATTAAACACTTGAAAAGCTTATCCTTATGTTAATCCTAGGTTCATTACTGCATCTCATAACCTGGGGACATACATGAAATGAAAGGGTGAGCAGAAGGCCTAGTAAGGGAAACAAGGGGAAACATTTAACATGTGAACTAGAGATACATCAACAATGTCATGAAATAGAACATTAAGGCATGACAAAGAAATCATGAGGCATATCATAAAAAAATAATTTTTTTCATAATTTGAAGATGTGGCTACAACATTTAATATTTACAATCATTTCTATTTCACCATGGTCCATCCCCAAGGTGTCATTAAAAATTTCCAAGGTTATTCACGAAGGCATCGTTAAAAATAGTCATCTCTAGAGATTAAGTCTTTACCCAATGCATTGGAGTGCTATCAAGACGCACCCTTGACATGTATTTATTATCATGTGATCCACATATATCATCATCAATAATTTCATAAACAAACCATATAGCATAAAAGGAATGGGTTTTATTTCATAATTATAACGTTTTAAAAAAACTGCTTTAATGACATGATCTTTGTGTCACTTTAAAACCCACAAAAAAGGAAGGTGGGTCTCATGTATGTAAATCCCATAATTTCAAATAGAAAATTTTGGTATATAAGTTAATACATCTATATAAGAGATTTCTTTGAGTATTCACTTAATAAAATAAAATAACGTTAGAACAAGAGATAGAGACTTTTTGACACGGAAATTCTGCAGCATAACGACTATGTTTCGTGGTTTTAGAAAACATTAAATATATAAGGGACATGGGTCAACCACTCATAAATGATCCATAAAACATTAGGGGGACAAAATATAAAGGGTATAAGAACATGTTAATGAAATTTTAAAGATATACCATATGAAATAAAAAACATAGAAGGAAGACAAAAATAAGATTTCTATTATGAAAATTCAGCAGCCTAACGGCGTCACTTAAACTTCAAAAAAATGAATTGACGAGATAAAATAGGTTCTCTCCTAATATGAACATAAAAAATCAGTATGATAGATATAGAGATAATAACCCAACAAAAAAAGAATCTTGAAATACATTACATGAATGTAGAACTTCAAAACGAGAAGTGTGAAAGAACCACTTAAAAATTCGGCATCCTAACGACGCCACTTAAAACTTCAAAATACTAAATTGAAGATATAAAATGGGTTCTATCATCATATGATCATAAAATTTCAGTATGATAGATATAGAGATAATACCCTAACATAATAAAATGTAACATGAAAGAATTTACATGAAAATAGATCTTGAAAAAAGAGAAGGGAGAAAGAATCCGTTACAAAAATTTCGGCAGCCTAACGACGCCACTAAAACATTCATAAAACTAAATAATTAGAGTAAGATGGGATATATAATTATATGAAACTGAAAAGTTCAGTAATAGGAATATAAAAGAACATCCTCCAACGTAAGAACATAGAGCATAAAAGAAATGATGTAAAAGAGAGCACTTGAAAAGAAAGAGAGAGTTTGGATCCCTTACCTTAAAACGTATCTCTTAAAAGTCAAAGATTGGGACCCTGATAGCTTGGGTGAACCTTGGGAGGACTCCTTGGGAGGTAATGAGACTCGAGATTCATTGGGGGAGAGTTGGGAGTCGAATGGATGAGAGGATAGCTTGGTATTTATAGGGAAAGTGAGGGGACAAGGCATTAATGGCCAAGGGACACCTCATCGGAGGTTTTGGAAAAACCATGGGCTTTCCAGTGGTATATGCCCATGGTATTTGTTACTTGGGACACCTCACAACTTATCTTACTATTAATAAGTCGACCATATTGATTATATACTTAATACATCATTTAATGATTTCATTAAACACTCGTAACATAAAAACTGTATTTTTACTATTCATTGAAAATTCAACTTTCACAGAAAATCCCCAAAATATCACCTTAACCAAATATCGATGCTCTGATTTTAAAAATGAACTCCATTTTATATATATATTTTTCTATATATTTTTAAATTTATTTTTAAATAAATACACTACACACCGAAAATTCATTTTTTTCAAAAAAATCCCCAAAAAATACCTTAACATAATATCGATACTCTGAGTTCAAAAATGAAATCAATTATATAAAAATAATTTTCTAAATAGTTTTAATTTAATTTTTAATTAAAAAACACTATTCACCTGAATAAACTAATACTTGACTAATAATTTATGAAACCGTTATTTAACCATTTTATTTATTCACATTACTTAATCAAGGTGCCTATATTATATTAATGTTTTCTTTAAGTGAGATTACTAATCCATTTGGTCACATTACTAATCCTAAGAATAAAATCACAATTCATAATTTACTATTCATGAAAAATTACGTAGATGTTATTAGACTCTAAATTTTGTACTGAACATAATTGTAGCAGACAATTTTCGGAAAATCATTACAAATTTTTAATTATTGATGGTTTACATAAACATTTTTAAAATATCATTTTTCTAAAATTCATCAAAAATATGTAAACTATATTTATCCGACAATATGAAAATTCATAAACTTCATCATAAGAAGGAATCAAAATTTTTATTTTAAACAAAGGATTACATAAGGCAGTTACGGTCTCCTTACATAGCCCCTTATCACACCGCCATAGGATCTAAGTGTAAGGTGTGATAAGGTGAGAGAATACATGGGAGGCTCGGCCAACATTGCACGAGTAGTAATTTCTATCAGTTTGAACTTCTCATGAAGGCGATTGCGTTCTAGCTTCATACGATGAAGTTTGGCTTGGGTTTGGTCCAGTGAAAAACCCTTTGGTGATACCTCCTTCCCAATTTCTATTAGATGGGCATAGATCAGTACAAGACAACTGGGCGAGGCCATAAAATATTCTTTCTATATTAATTTACCAAGATCACTTGTTTTTGGAGAAAAATATCAAAATGTTTAGTTTCCCGTGGTCATATTGACCAATGGTCATATAGCAGTTAAAACCCAACAGTATCATTTTAATTATACTCATGTTATCCAATGAAACAGTTTTGTTGAGTATATAAAAAATAAAATAACACACAAAATAATGAAACAATATTTATTCAAAATTTCGGGTCGTTACACAGAGATTCTCTAACTTCGTTGTAAATTTCAACATGAACAACATTGAGATGTCAATATCTGAGCTTATTATCCTCATTCTCTAAGTGCACAATGATAGGATGCGTGAAAATCCTTTTATACTTATGGTGAATTGAAGGAATGGGATGCAGAAGTTCTTTAACCCAAATCTTTTTCAATGCCTTCCATGAATAGGAAGATCAAAGGGGAGGAATGAGAATAGGAGGATGTTTGTTTCACATGTGTCAAGAAGGGCCACTGGAAGAAAAACTGTACGTAGCCAAGGAAGCAAGGGGAAGCATCAAGCGATTTTTTTTATCAAATGAAATATATCTATTTCTACCAATTGGGAATTTGATACTCATTGTGGTGCTCACATCTGTATCAAAATACATGAACCAAATAGATTTAGAAAGATTGATCATGGTGAGGTGGATCTTCGAGCAGCCAGTGGATCCAGACCTACTACTGTAACTATCAGAGACTACCACCACACATTGCATATTGGGATGGCCTTGGTATTAAAAGAATGTTATTATGTACTCTCTGTAACCAAAAACATTATTTCAGTATCCAGATTATATACTGATGGATTCATATTCATGTACAGAAATGAATGTTTCTACTTTTATAAAGAGGGAATTTGTTTTGGTAGGTCACATTTATAAAACGACCTTCATGTGTAAGACTACACAAGCCAAGTAATGGAAATTGATGACAATGTTAATTCCCTTGACTCATTCCATATCCAACTATAGAGTCACCGGTTAGGTCTTGTCAATGAGAAACGTTTGACAAAATTACATCAAGATGGGTATTTAGATTCTTTCAAACTAAAACCACTTGGTGTATGTCATGCGTGATTACAAGGAAAAATGACCACAACCCCATTTAGAGGGAAATGTGAAAGGGCTAAAGAGCATCTATAATTAGTTCACATAGATGTGTGTGGACCATTTCCAGTTGAATCAAGGGGTGGGTTCCTGTACTTCATAACTATTACTGATGATTTATGTAGGTAACGATATATTTACTTAATGAGGTATAAGTCGGATTCTATTGATCGGTTCAAATAATACAAGAATGATGTTGAGAACCAGCTTTGTAAACAGATTAAGAAACTCCACTCAAACAGAGGAGAATAATATCTTAATCAGGACTTCATTGACTTCTTATGGGAGATTGGGATTCTATATCAACTCACTCCTCCTTACACGCCTCGGTGGAATGGTGTAAGTGAAAGGAGGAACTACGCCATGTTGGACATGGTGAGATCAATGATGAGTCATGCGAGTCCTCCATTAACATTTTTGGGATATTCATTACAAAAATCAGCACACATAATAAACCAAGTCCCAACTAAATCATTAAATGGTATTCCATACATATTATATAGTGGACGCAAAGCCATATTATCAAATTTTCAAGTGTGGGGTAGTGATGCATTTGTTAATGCCTCTTATGGTAACAAGCTTTCACCCCTAGGCTCAAAGTGTACCATTATAGGATATCCCAAGGAAACAAGGGGATATTACCTATACAAACAATCAGATAAAAATGATTCTAGAGAAAGACATTCCATATTCCTTGAGAGGGAGCACATATCCAAAAGATATAGTGTGAGAATGGTAGACTTTGATGAAGTCATGGGTCATGATACACATGAGTTGGTGCTAGAAAAGATTCCACAAATCCCTATGGAGGATCAATATGTTCCAGAGACACAAGAATTGCATAGGAGTATGAGAGAGGTTAGTGAAATAGAACGATATGGTTTTCTTGTCACAGAGGATAGTGAGTCGTTATTGGTTGAAAATGATGATCCTATTACCTAAAAGGATGCATTTGAAGGAACAGATGTTGCCAAGAGGAAATATGCCATGAATTATGAAATGGATTCAATGTACCAAACCGAAGCCTAGAATTTGGTAGATCCTCCAATTGATGAAAAGCCTATTGATAATAAATGGGTATTCAAGAGGAAACTAGACATAGAGGGATAAGTCAGTACCTATAAGGCCGAATAGTTGCAAAAGGTTTTAGAAAGCATCAAGGAATTGACAATGATGAAACCTTTTCACTGGGTGCGAAGCTGACATCCATCATAATCCTTTTAGCCATCGCCGCATACCATGACTATGAAATTTGGAAATGGGATGTCAAAAAAGTATTCCTTAATGGGAATATCCATAAAGATGTCTATATGACACAACCTAAAGCATTTGTGACTCCAAAGGATTCTAACAAGGTATCCATTTTGCAAAAAAACATTTATAGATTAAAGAAAGCATCATGGTCAAGGAACATTCATTTTGGTGAAGTTGTAATGGAATTTGGCTTTATTAAGAACGAATTTGATCCTTGTGTCTACAAATGTATTAGAGGGGGGGTGCAGTCATCTTCCAAATAGTATATGTTGATGACATATTACTAATTGGAAACGAAGAACCTATCTCACAGTCAGTTAAGGAATGGTTGGATAAATGCTTCTCTTCGAAAGACTTGGGTGAGGAAGCATATATTCTTGGGATCAAGATCCATATTGATTGATCCAAGAGAATACTGGGCCTAAGTCATAGTACATACATTTACATGAAACTGATGAGATTCAGTATGGAACACTCCAAGAGGGGATTGTTTCTAGTGTCACACGACATTCATCTATCGAATAAATTGTGTTCTCATACCCATGAGGAATGAAAGAAAATGGAAAGGGTCCCTTATGGATCCGTGATTGGGTCAGTAATGTATGTTATACTGTGTACAAGGCTAGATGTTGCTTACACATTATGTGTGGTAGGAAGATTTCAACCTGATCCATCATACCGCCATTAGATGGCATTCAAGACTATCATTAAGTATCTGAGGCGTACTAATGATATGTACCTTGTTTATGGAGGAGATGAGGAAGTAGTCATCAGCGGACATGTATATGTTAGTTTCCAGACTAATCAAGATGACTAGAAGTCATAGACTGGATACATCTTTAGTTTGAATGGAGATGCAGTGAGCTGGAAGACCTCAAAGAAAGGTGTGGTAGCAGATTCCGAGCATATCGCAGCTTCCGAGGCAGCTAAAAAGAAGTATGGATGTGAAGCTTAGTCCAAGAGATAGATTTAGTACATATCAGTAAAGTTCATATCAAAATCTATTGTGATAATACTGCAGCGGTGGCACTTGAAAAAGATCCAAGGTCACATCAGTTGACCAAGCACATTCATTGGAAGTATCATCTCTTGAGAGATTTTTCTCAGAGAGGTGAAGGTATAAGGAGAAGTATTTCCAAGGAAGTCAATATGGCAGACCCCTTGACTAAATCATTGGCTCAATAGAAACATGATCATCCTGTGAGGTCTAGCGGACTAAAAGCCATAGGCAGTTGGCTCTAGTCCAAGTGGGAGTTTGTTATAGTTGGTGTCCTGAGAACCAACTGTTTTTACATTGATTACGTTAATATACCCTTATTATATATTGTTTATTGTTCTGCATGACTATAATATAATAATGTCCTGTAATATTTGTTAAGTTAAAAGGGTCATGGAAGATTCCTGCTAGGATGAGAACCTTGAAATTATATAACAATATTCCTAAATAAATTTCTACAGTTGGATGATATACTATGATAGGACACATAGTATACAGACCATAATGTGAATGTACTCATAATAAGACGAGACTCTATCTCATAGAGTTCGCACATGGTAATCTCCAAGATGGAAGATTATGAGAAAACACCCGCCAGTAGTAATTTCGCATGTCTTTGAGTCATGAGACATTGCTATCTACGATCATAGGTAATGGTCCATATACTGGAAGATTATCATTAACTCATGTCATGACTTGTGCACTTATATTTTATGACGAAAACCGTCATGAAGATAGTTTGTGGGATGTATGGTATGATGGGTGTGTCACAAATGAAATGTTATTAATTGATAAGTTGAGGAAGGAATTTTTTCCTTCCATATTTATGGAAGTGGATATATTGGGCCCTTTGATTAAAATAGAACTGTCACCCAAATTCTAGGGACATGGTGTCACAACGAGTTTAATTATGTAAGTCAAAGAATGACAGGTCAAGCATATTGGTTTATGACACTTCTCTAAAACCTGCTTGATGATATATTGAGACGAAGGGATTAAATTACATAGTAAGCATTCGTATGAGGTGACATATCAATGCGGCATAAACTTCTTTCTCTTGGGTTCCTTGACTCATTCCTAGACACTAATCTTGGACATTAGGCATGCCTGACTAATTCCAACGAGAAATGGGCTTAGAGGGTCACACACTATATATATCCAAGTATCTCAAGTAGAATAATGAATATTTCCATATTTGGTTTAATAATTCTTAAAGTAAGCCTAAATAGTTTTAATTTTTGAGGAAGAATAAAATTAAAACAAGTACATGATGTGTATTAATTATTACACGCCGTGTAGTTTACATTTTAGAAAGGAAATGAAAAACAAGTAAACACCGTGTATTAATGATTACATGCCGTATAGTTTTATAAAAAACATGTACATGCCATATATTAATGATTACACGCCGTGTAGTTTTTCCAATCAAGATTTTGATGAAATAATATCTTTTTATTTAATGATATTTACTATAACCAGCATGGGCGCATATCAAGAATTATTTATTTGACATGGGGTTTTCAATAAGAGTTAATGAAATAAATTAAACACGTAATGTATTTATTTATTATCATAACTCTATAACCTCAAACTCAATTATAAATATTCTCACAACCCCAACACAATCCTATGAATCATTTTGTACAACAATTCTATAGAATTCTCTCAAGATCGAAAGAACTCTGTCCTCCAAGAAAGCTCTCAAGACCGAGATAGATCCACCTCCATCGGATCAAGGAGATCTAAGGTGGAAAACACAAGAAAAGTCTTCTCCACGCTTGTTCCCAGAGATTCCTTTGGAGATGTCCAGATATATGTGGTACATGTGTGGATCACCGCTAGGGGAAGTCTACACTTGGCTTCAAAAACACTACGACGAATCACATCGGAACATGATCAGAAATATCAACAAATAAAGAATACCAGAAAAGGTACTTCGTTTCAATTAATTAAATTAATTATAATCAATCTGTGATGATCCTCCTTTGTGGTTTCGGGACTATTATTGGTCTTGGTCTAATTCTGTGATTCGATCTGTGCAGTTTGGTGTTTATCATCATATTTATCCCAGATTGATCATTGCTAATGACTAAAAGCCAAGTGGGAACATCTACCCACGAGCTTCCGCTGTGCACAATACCTTCATTTAAATTAATTATAATTGTATTTATTAAAAATATATTAATTTATATATGATATCTTAATGGAAGGTTTTTGTCTTTTTCCTCATGACTGATTTTTTACATTCATTACCAAATTGAAAAAACAATGTTTTTTGGCCTCTATGACATGAATGGTTTTTCTAGACATCATGTCCCTTATCAATCATAAATCATAATTTTAGATATTAAATGAGATTAAATGGAACCTAATATTCCCATTTTTTTGAATTTTATATTATTAATAGTTAAAAACATGAAAATTTTATTTCTTATTATTTAAAATGATTTTTTAATAAAATATTTCTTCATTTGTGTCAACATATTTTAATATTGAATGCTTTTATAGAGATATGATGTTATTATACAATAAAATATCTCTCTTTAGGTTTCATATGATTTTTATATTTTATGTTTGTTTTCATTATACCAATTTTTTTCAATGGGATAATTAACCTTAGATGAAATAGGGGCTGTTTTTATGATCTTATGGAATAAATATATATTATTTCAATTGGGTGATGAGTAAAAGAAGAATTATATAACCCTAAAATGTATCAGGTGTAGTGTTATATCTCTGGAGATAATATTTTATTGAATTTGGAGTGAACCGAATATACTATGGAAATCTATCAAAAATGTGTTGAATGTCATGGGATTGATTTTTTATTACTAAAATTATATTATATTCGTATGTGTACTCTACACTCTTAAAATATAATCATATAGTTATGAAACAATCTCCAGTATAATGAATGATTAATGATACTTAGGAACTCTTATTAAAATATCATATTACATTACATGCGATTTATGATATATGATTAATTTTGTATGAATATTGATTATTTTGAACATGTTCTCATTCCCATGTTCTAATATTATTCTCACTTATGATATAAAATTGAAATTTCCAATATTTTCCCATATTGTGAAAATGGGTTCACTCATTAATATATTTCAATTTCTACAGGTTATAGTGAATGATATAATATATAAAATTGAAGAAGGGAACCATGTGTGAAGAGTGATAGTTGATGTTGTTGATAATTTCTAATTAATATATAGATTATATATATAGCCTCCAATGAAAATAAATCATTAACATTAATAAGAATATATTATTGTGAGAAGTATTACATATTAATAAATTTTTTAATATTTATTGAAGTAATTCTTGGGATTCAAAATTTCATTTTTTTTCAATCATTCCATTCTAATAAATAATGATCATGTTAATAAATCCCTTTCGAGGATTATTTCTCATCGCGGGTCTACTCTATATCATATTTGGATTCTCAATATGACCCATATATCATCCTATAATTTCTTTCCCTTAAATTGTATTTCTCCTTGAATGATGTGTTCTAACCTAATCTATATTGGAAAATCCTTCTTATAGTATGCTTATAGAGTCCTAAAACATAAAATATACCACTAACTAGAATTTTATCATCATAAAACACATTGTATGATATAATATTTTATCTTCCTAGCCAATATTTTCAAATAAACACCATATAATGGGAAACTGTAAGGCCTCTTTCACACATACTTATATACTAAAGGCCTTCTAGCTGAGAAATCCGGAAAAATTACATAGAGATTATGAAATTAATACTATATTACATGAGATAGGCTTGATTTTACTAAAAATTTCGAACATCCCATTCATATTACAGATATTACAAAATGTTGAACTCTTGAATAATTTTCCAAGAGGTCCCCAATAGTCCAAAATATAATTGTTAAAAAAATCAACATGATTCATCAAAAACATAATAGTTTATCTCTAGAAGATATACATTCACAATAAGAATCATAATATAAATATAATAGGGAGATGATGTCAATTTCATATGACGAAAAATAAAGAAATATAATATAAATTAGCCTATATCATATTATTTAACATCACACTAAATAATCCTATGGCTTTACAACTGTCCATTCACATACCATTTGTGCATCACTAACAGATAGTTTTTCTTGAGAGAAAACAAGAAGGTTTATAGATGTATATCAAAATACAAGTCAGGGTTGCTAGTATTTGTGATTTAAATAACTTAGTAGGAATCCCCAATTACCCAATAGAATGATTTTATTTATGATTAATTTTTTTATTTAATACATATAAGGGTGAAAATAATTAAACCTAAAAACACCTACCTAGATTCACAACATAAATGAATATACAATCCTACTGCTCCATCATGGTGTGAAATCTATTCCACCTTGAAAACTGTCATCACCTTCTTCTAATGATAGTTATATATCTCTTTTAGTAACAAATGAAACCCAATCCATGAAAAAAATATAATATCTAATATATATATATCTCATGATAAACCGTTATCATATAAATAAGGTCACACTTCATACCATGTCCATTTATTAACCAATCCATCTCACATATAGTAAGTCCTACATCAAGTAAAAATCATTTCCCTTAATGTATACATGAACACATCTTATCCATCATACGTTATCTTATATAAAATCTCAATCCCCATAGTCTTACTCATGGTAGAGTTATATATCACATCACTAACAATATATTATCACTCAAGGTAAGGTAATATACCATATCCAATAAAAACATTTTAACATAATAATGTTTTTTATCACATCCCAAATATAAAATAACACCCATGGTTGGATCTTATATCATAATCATATATCCAAAGCATCCCACCCAAGATTATATCTATATCCACAACCACACGTTATCCTATGGAAACTAACCATCGTCTCACTATACACATGATTATAATTATTGGTATTTACATATCTCATTTGATGTAACTTAAAAAAATATAATGAAGTATAAAAAAATCCATTAGATTATTCTAAAAAATATGTATATAAGAAACCCGATTAATTATCACTTTCCATCTTGACTTGGTGAATCTCATGAAAAATTCACATAAAACCAACTAATAACCAATTAAATACACTCACCAAAGATTCTTAAATTCTGTAATACCATGTAACCCTGATATTAATCAAGCCCAAACCTCTCATTCAAGTCTCAATGTAAAAATTAGTATATGTTTTCATTCTTCAATGGGACCAAGAATTTTTCAATATAACCACATCAATTTTTCCCATTTCATCTATAATAGTGGTTAATTTAATAAAATTTCACTTAACCCAGTCACATTGGTATGAATGATGAACATTTTTATGGGAACTCATTTTCCCTAAAACATATCAACTCTTACAAAATAATATAAATTTCATAATATGGAAATATAATTTTACTCAATCATGAAAAAAAATAATAACAACATCCAATATAATAATAATAATTAATTAAATAAAAGAATAAAAACATTATAATGAATTGGAATTTCACAAATATTAACAACACCACCAAAATAATATCAACGAATTACTTCTAGATTTCCAATAAAAACAAAAATATGTAAATTTTCATACTATTATGGAAAATGTTTAACCCTTTTTTATTTACACACACAATTGTCTTGGGAAAATCATTGTAGAAACATTATAATAAAACCCACAATTCATTCTATAAATATCTCCAAACTATCAATCAAAATTATATTTTTTCCATTGAAATTCTAGTTTTTACCATTTCTTTAAGAAATATATTTTACAAAAAAAATTATATCCCCATTTTTAAATGAATTTCCATTTATCGTTTAAATTATATCTCAATCCTATAATAAACTATATCTTGGTCCATAGACACTCATTTAACCCAAAATTGAAAAAAAATTATAGAAAATCAAGTGGTCCTTTTTGAAAAATTGGATAATAAAAGGAAATTTTTATATATGGGATAAAATAAAAAAATTCATGCAAGTTAATAACAATGATTATTATGAAAAAATAAGAATATAAAATAATTTAACTAGTATTAGTCTCAAGAATATCAAGGTCACTTACCTCATTTGGAGATAACATTATTCTATATTCCATAAAACTATATTCGATCTATATCTATTTAGAAGTTATCCTATAATATAAAAAAATATTAATTAAGGAAATCTGATTTAAAAGAATAATTAACGAAGTAATTCATAAATAAATACTATAATATGGATATCCATACTCATGTATACTTCTTGAAAAACATAACGAGTGGATACATAATCAATCTGTAAAGATCTTTACTAGGGATATAATATCATGACGTAGAAGAAAACATGTTGTTCTCAAGACCATTGCCAATAATTTTCTCAAACACCCTTTTATATTCATTTTAATGTAATTTTATAATTTTAGATAAATATTTTTTTTCATGAAAAATGTTTTTTGGAAAACTCAAGTATCATTATGTGTGAACGCTTACATGTTTTGTGAGACATACATATCATTTAATCAGATCTTAATATATGTTGCTTTTTTATAGAAACAATTCATCATGTATCACATCCTATAAACCATATGTATATATGGGTGTCTGTCACAAATTATTATATTCATTAATTTATGGGAACAAACTTTTTTGTTCTTGATTCTTTTTTTAGAAACAAGATTTCTGAAACTCCCTATTGTTATCTGCATTAAGATGTCATTTTCAATAACATTCTAGAAAATCACATTTTGATCCTTGTTTATATACAAATTAATCATTGTGTATAACTAGGTGACACCCATACTTATCTATATCTCATTACTCAATAACGATTAAATATTTGGGAAATGAACCTTACATATGGGACTCATAATTTTTTAAATAGAAATACCCTTACAAAAAATATAATCTCATTAATCTATTCTCCATCTTAACATTATAAATTTAAATATGGAATAACACATTTATAATTTTTTTCAATAGTGGATGGATTATTATTTTCCTTTTTCACCTTTATGTATATGAGGAATTTCCACATACATATATCATTTTCCACCAATTCAATGTTTTATACTCAGTATAACTTCATAATGGATCTTATATAACATATATGAAATTAAAAAATATTTTACATAGGAATTTTTTCCAAAATAGTAGTTCCCAGACATATGGGTCCTTTACATTTAGAGTTACCCATATGTTTCAATGGGGATACCCAAATTTGAAAAAAAATTCTAATCCCACCAAGGCAAATTCTGATGAATCTTCATCTAATTTAACTATAACTAATAGATCTTCCACATGATGATATATTTTCTGTAGATCTATTTTTTGGTAGATATACCTCTATATTAAATTTTTTTTCCACATTTATCCACCAAAATCTTATTGAAAAATAAATTCATACTGATGATTTTATATATAAGGTTGTTAAAACACATGGTTTGAAGATAATCTTTAAACAATTGGCAAGTTCAAAATTTAAAAATCCCAAACATCAATGTATATATAGAAATTATGATATAAATCAATTATTATGACCTAAAGAAGTTCTATATTTGACTCAAAATATCCAATAATACAAATCCAAGCCAAAATACATCAATCCCTATAAAAATTTAATCATTTCATCCATGAGTACCCAATACATAGTTTGATCCTCTATGGATGAAAATTTTTTACAAATAAAGATGTTTCGACACTTGGAATTCACTTTTGAACACAAATTAGAATAATACCTATGAAAACAAGATGATAATTTATAATTTCCAAAAAAACCTACTAAATTCTGGTCCTTTGAAGAAAAATTGTTTAGAGTATTATTTTTAAGATATGATGAGTGGTCATTATTTTAGGATACAATGTGGGACTATAATGATAAAAATATTGTATTCCAATTTCTATAAAAGATCCATTACAATTTACATGTCATGGCGAGTATAAGAACAATATGACGAGAGGAAAATATAATTTTCATACTTACTATTCTAAAAATTAATGGGTTCCAAATGTGATATTAAGGAAGAACAAGACACTACATTGGTTAAAGAAATAGTTTTTAAATATAAAAGTGATATTTCATTGACCAATATATAGATGAAATATTAATTTTATGTAATGAATAATATCTAAATGTATAATATTTTTATCCATTTTTATTACTATGCTTTAGTTTAATTAATGTAAACCAAACCTATAATAGTTTGATCCATGAGTACCCAATACATAGTTTGACCCTATGCTAAAGTATTATGATGAGATATTGAATGGAACAATAACTATAGATCCGTATGCTATAAAATTTAAATTATTAATGTATGAATTCATTTATTATATATATTATATAAATATTTCAATTTGACTTTTAACATATTAGAATGATTATTTTCTAATGAAATGATAAATATAAAAAAATCAATTTATTACAAAAAATTTATTTTCTAAAAATTTGATCATTTATATTTATTTATTTGGAATGAGATATATTTTAGTTATCAAAAATTTGTTTTATTAATATTATATTAACTGTATTATAATTATTAATTATGAGTACGTAATATCAATAATAGTTAATATTTAAATATAATGATATTAACCTACTAGAACATTTGGAATCAAATTTTTATCCATTTAAGTAATAAATTTTATAATCTCTATTTCACCAAATTCAATTAAATATTATATTTATAATATCAATTAATTAATTGAAATAATCTTTTATTTTTTTCATAAATAAATGTTTTTAATTGTATGCATAAAAATTTCTAATTTTCCAAATACCAAGCCTATTATGATATTATCAAAATATAATAATGAGATAAATTTTTTTGAAACCATCTTCAACTAAAGGAATATATTTATAAAGTAAAATATTTTTTTTTAAATTATATTTTTTAAATTTATAAATCCCATTTATAATGTTTTGGAAATTCATGTAATTTTAAAAAATAAAAAATCTTTTTATTCTCTTATATAAAGAACATTTCATAATTTAGGGAAACAGAATTTAGAAAAATTTATTTTATATTTTACATCACCATCATCATATTTATTTTAATGTTACATTTCATTTATGAATAAATTTAAAATTACATTGAGCAAATTCAATTGATGTGATAACCATAGTGAATTCATTTTAAAAGAAATGTTTTCATAAATTTTGATGTTTCAAAATAATCAAATAAAATAATATTTTCTAAAAATGAATCCATTATAAATGTTAAAAATATATATAAAAATAAAAACAATCATTCTATTAGTAATTAGTCCTAAATTCTATTAAAAACAGTTATTGATAAAAAACTATTTCTATACAAAACATATTTCTTATTTATTATGCGTTTAAATTTTAAAGATAATTTTCCCAAATTTAAAAAATTTATTGGAAAAATAGATTTTATGTTATGTCTATAACACCAAAATTTTATTATGGGGATTATTTTTATTTTAAATATAATAAATATTACTTAGTTAATAACATGACACTAAATTAAGAAAAAGGTTAAATAAAAAATCATTTGTAAAAGGAATGAATATTTTATAAAATATTTCTTAAAGGTAGTGGTAAAAATATTTTTTACCTTATACCATAAAAATAACTATTATTTTTTCCTTTTTGAATGAGAGGTCGTCGAATAATTTCATTACATTATTGAAAAATAATTACTATTAACAATGGTTCCATTTTCATTACTATTTAAAGGGGATCACATCAATGATTGAAAAGATACATACCCCTATATAAATTTCGATGAACCCAACCCAATTTTATTCTTCTATGTATCCATTTCTTTACCTGAAATATATTTCCACCGTATGATATCCTATTACCGGAATTTTCATGGTAAATTTCCTGAGAATTCTCAATGTCCTAAAGAGGTTAGATTTCATTTTTGTAAGTGATAATACATGATAAAAGTCACTCAATTTGAAATTTTATTTCTTGATAAATAATAGATATTTTCAACATTATTTCAGTAATCTTGTTTGATAACCTCATGTTGAATGTGTTTTACCATATTTATGTAATTAAATATGTTTGAAGAGAAACATCATGTTTTTTCTTCAATTAAATTTCGTATCAAATGATATCAATTTTTTTAGGTTTTTTTAACTCTATTCACGTAGGTGGCTTATAATGATTATGCTTGAAATTTTTTCTACCATGACTTATTTACATCGAAAAAATATTTTTTTTCATTTTAATGTCTATTCTACTCAAAAGGAAAATTAACTTTAAATTCAACTATTTTTCTATAGTAATTTTTTATAATTAATATTTTTGTTGAAAAAAATTTGCATACTCTATAATGATTTTTTCCTCTCATTGTCCATATTTTCCTTCACTTAAATATTCTAAAATATTTTTGGAAGCCCAATTATGTTACTACTACCAAAACGGGCAAGGGAAGCCCCACCCTTTTAACAACGCTAAAAAAAGATCTTATAAAGGGTGGCCATTATCCGCGATAAAAAAAGCGTTGATAAAAGGGCACTTTTAACATCGTTAAAAGCCCTTTTAAAAGTGACCCTTTATCTGCACTTTTTTAGCCCTCAAAAAGTCCTCCCTTTATCTGCCCTTCTTTAGCGCTGTTAAAGGGAACCCCTTTATTAAAACTTTTTTTAGTTGCACTAATAAAAGAGGGCTTTATCAACACTTTTTCCTAGCACCGATACATTTTATGTTACAAAAAAACATGAAAAATAATATATTGTTATATAAGTATATTTATATTGATAGAAATATAATATTTATTTTTTAAATATGTTTTAGATAAGTAAAATTAGACTATTAAATTTAATATATAATAAATTTAGTTAAAATGGGTGAAAAATACTTTAAAAAATATTATTCATTAAAAATTGTATAATTATCATCAATTAATAATAATTTAATAATAATTTAAATACCCAAAAAATCCAAAAAAAATAAAAAAAGATCTAAAATATGTTGAAAATGTAACTAATATTTCAAACCGACAGAAGTTTTGATCCGGGTGTCCGTTTGAGCTCTATAACATATCAAATTGAAGATTGTGATGAGAGCTATGTGCTAGTGTTATAAGGAAACCCTCTATCGCATTTGTGATGCCAAAAAGGCCCACAAGGCCTCTATAATAGAGTATTTGGTCAGGATACTGAGATTTTATAACATTTAAACATGTATAACTTCTGATATGGAGGTCCATTATGACTATACCACATATCATATCGAAGATTGTATCATTTTATTCGATTTGACTGGTTGTGGAGTTGAAATGGGATGCTTCATTAGATGTTATGGTCGTTTTAACATTCTATGGATTTTGAAATACACATATATATGTATTTATTGGTAAATATATCTCTGTGTGTGTGTGTGTCTGTGTGTGTGTGTTGTATATATTTATATATGTATTTATTTATTTATTTATAAGCACATATAAAAAACATATTTTATAAATGTATTTAAAAATAATCTTATAAATATATATTAATATACAAATAAATATATAGATTAAAAAATATAACTAAAAATATATATATTAATAAATATAAATATAAATATATATTAATTTAATAATGAATATATATAGACTAATATATGAATAAATATATAGGTATTAATATAACTATATATATTTAGATTATTATGAATCTATATTACCAATATATATATATATGTACATATAAAACAATATATGTGTATTAATATAACTTAATATATTTATATTAATATGAATATATATATTGATATACGAATAAATATAACTATATATATGTATATATAAATTGATGTATCATTATATAGAGAAAAAAATGAAATGGCTTAGTTGTAAAGGTGCAGGCGTGCAATGGGGGAGGTCATGGGTTCTAGTAGGGGTGGAAGCAAGGAGGTGCACGTGTGTGGGTGATGCATGAGAAGTGCACAAAGGAGAATACTATAATAGGGGGGGGGGGGTCTTCCTAATGCTGATAGTTGGGGGGGGGGGGGGGTCAACCGCTGTTAAATGCTCCCCCTGTATTATATATTTCTGTTTTATTTGTTTTTTAATTTTTTTTTGACATTTATCAGTTCTAAATACAAAATCCTGATAAAGGGGTCATTTATTAGCGCTGATAAAATGTTCCTTTATGAGTGTTATTTTGAGCGCTGATAAACGGGACCCCTCGATCATCGCCTCGATTTACAGTGCTTTTTTAGAACTGTTAATGCATTTTTATAGCGCTGATAAAAGCCATATTTGTAGTACTGTGTGTTATCTCATGTAACCTTATTATCTACATTATCATGACTGATATAAACCATAGGTATGCTTCTTGTGCTAATAATACGTGATGGAAGATAATGATACCTGAAACATATATCAAATTGGCCCTGGTATTTTGAAAATAACTAAGGGTATATGATAAAAATAAATTTGTAGGATTAGTGTATAAAAGTAGCGAATCTTGATAAACCTTGAAACAATAAATAAATTGATCAAAATATTCAATTAAAATATCTTGAATACAAATATGAAATTATGTAAAAAAACATAATGAAAACATTATGTAACAAAATACATTCTTGATATAATGACCATATAATCCCAAAAAACATAGGACATACCTGTGAGATTATAACATCAATCCTAATTTCTAAATAACACTTATTGTCATATTATATTATATATATATATATATATATTGGAACACCATGTGTATTATACAAAAACTATATTTGATTGTTTATAAATTATGTAGCACTTGGTTCAAACGAAACATGATATATAAATAAATTGTTTTATTGAAATGTGTCTCGTATACCCTCGATTTTAAATTGGTGGGTATGGAATGGTTTAAATAGTTGTTTTAATTTATATAAGGGACATAATCAATAAAAAAACTTTGATAAATACTTATTATGTGTGTACTAAATTTTTTAAAAAGTATCATTATTTTATAGAAAATATATTTCCATTAGAAATTATTTTTAATATTTTTTAGAGAAGACATTATAACTAATTTTTCAAATATTGTGAAATATAATTTTACATAGTGAGAATAATTTTTGAAATAATTATGTCAAAAATAACCTAGCATAAAAAATTTGTATTTTTATGAAGGGGATAATTTTTAATAGAATAGTAGAAATGACTACTTTTTAAAATATTTCCATTTCGTAAAATAAAACAAGGTAAATTAAAAATTAAAATAAATTTTGGTTTTAGTATTATAATTAAATTTAAAAAATTTATTTAGAGAAATATTATTAATTTTTTAATCAATAAATTTAATTATTTTTCATAATAATATATTTTTTGTTTAAAATTCGATTTTCAATAAACTACTTGCATGTGTAAATATTATATCATTTTTATCGTGTAAAATAATTACTTATAAAGAAGGTTTTAAATGAAATTTATATATTATATATCCAGTAATATGATTTTTATTTAAAAATATCATGATTACATGTCACATATTGTATATAACATAATCAACTTAAAAAATCACGAAAACTAGTTTTTGTTACACATTTATATGTTTTTTTAAATTTAATTATTCTATTTTTTATCATAATTTGTTAAAATGGATTACAAATTTCAATTTATCATTAATAATATCATATTAAAATTTAAATATTATTTGGTATGCAATTAATAGTAAGAACTACAAAAGAAATATTTTCGATGGGAAAAATAGAAAACATGAGTAACTATAGAGATAAATGGAATAACGTTTTTAAAATACATTTTTTTATGAATTGGGGAGGTGTTTCGTGAATTTATTACCCTAACACACTATTTTTAATCAATTTTAGAGGAACCTCATATAAATCCCTGAAATTTGAGCAAAAGATTGTCATATTATATATATTATATGGTAGGCAATAAAAATAATAGATGACAATTTGACACACCAAGACATTACTATATATTAATTATTAAATAAAATCATTCATCTCGATAACTTATGATGTCACGAAATAATTTTTTAAAGCGAGGCACAATAGTATATTAAAATTTTTTTATTTAAAACATGAAATTATAACCAAACTATTATGATATATGTAATGAGTTGGGATAACCAAATTATAAAAATTATGGTTATCAATTGATTACAAATAAACATACAATCATTTGAAATGAAATAATTGATTCTCAAACACATTTTTTTCCTAAATTGTAGTTTAATCGATATTTGTTTCCATTGTTTGAATTAAATTGTACCACTTATTGAACAATTACTTTATTAAATTATATTATTTTTATATCATCATATCCAAAAAATTAGTGTTATTTTTTTATGAGATGATTCATTTTTTGATGATTAGTGAAAAATAATAATTAGAAAAAAACCATATTTTTTGTTTAAATTATTTTCAATTATAAATAATAATAATATTTTTTTTAATTTTAAATTAGTTTAAATATATAATAATAAATTAAATACGTGTTTCTGGAATGAGTTTCAAATATTCTTTTGATATTTAAACATTTATAATTCTGTGATTTTTCTCTTTTGAAAACTAGATTTTCATTGCATAAAATGGTATAGTTTTAAATTTAATTCTAACACTTATAGGATTTATATATATTTTAATTAGATTCCATATTTTAATTCATAATAACGTATATTATATAACCTGATCAAATTTGTAACATCCTACCCCTCCTTGTTAGCTTGGGAAGGGGATGAAACATTATTTAACCTTAAGAGACATCCCGAAGAAACAATAGGCTAGAAATAAATGATGAAGGGATTCAATACAGATGGGTTATGAAATTACCTTTAAGAATAAAAAAACAATAATATTCCTAATTACAATTCAGAGTAACTCAATGTAATCCCATTATTATCAAAACCAAACCATAAAAATATACCACATAAAATGACTAAAAATATCAACCTATAGAGCGGAAGAATTTATCAATAAAACCAACAGATTTTAAAGTCAAAATACAAAGCTCCAATATTCCCCATTTTTTAACATAAAAACTACCCTTGCTTCATGTAAAAACTAATAAATATGTCTGATACATTAATTTTCTAGTGACCCGATAGATGATAGTTGAAAAAACACCATCGTTTCCATGCATTAGTGTTTAATGAAACTCAGTAGGGTTTCCCCATATGAACATCCTACTAATGAAACAAGGAGAGAAAATTTTATCCATTTATATAATTTCTTTTTAAATAAAAAATTTGAAAACAATTTATAATAATCTATGTAGTTAAAAACCAAAACAGCATTAATACTAAAATATATTCCAAGGATAGATACCAAAAAATACTTGAAAAATTTTCAAAATTTCAATCTATAATAAGAATTCTATTCCACATATCTAAAAATCATCCATGCATGGAGCATTATGATAGTTCCATGATCATGATCTATTTTTCTTCGATCTAGCATGTCATCACAATGTAATTAAATGCCATGTTTTGTTACTCATTTTTCACAATGCACCTTGTCAGATTTCAATCGGTCCTTTTGTAATGAAATAATAATTCATTCCAACCCATTATGCCAAACCATTTTAAAACCAGCATGAAAAAAACCAAATAAATAAAACAATCTTGTTATTATAAAAAATTCTCCAAAAGATTTGTCGATAAATAAGACAAATTGACAAATTTGGAAATGAACATTTTAAAACCATTTATCAAATCCTTGTTCCAAATAATTATACAATTTCCAGAAATATAAAAAATATATCTAAATTAATTTTCATTTGTTATATTTACACCAATTTAAAAATTTATTTCACACAATATGATTAATTTTAAACTAGTACATCATTTTATAATTATAGGATTCTGTTGTGAAGCCAACAACCTCAGTTGTTCTGGAGAAAACTACAAATAAGAATCAAACTCTAAAGAAACTCGGGTAAATCACCAAAAAACCACTATAGATCTTATCCCCCAAAATTTTAAAAGTAAAATCTAATATTTTTTGGCATTAAAACAATATATCTATCCAAAAAATATTTAGATCTAGGAAAATGAGAGAGATGAAGAATTAGATCAATGTAAAATAACTATGAACAACAAATAACAATGACATACCATTGGAATCCGACTTCATGACAACTAAGAGAATCCATCATATAACGTTATGATTAATGGAAGAAGAAAAACTAGCCTTTGGGAAGATATAATAGTGAGTTAATGTTTCATTAATGTAAAAAAGTCATTAATGGTCAAAAGGTTAAACAACTACAATTTTATGATCTCAATTTTAACTTATGAATGGCTAGTTTCACAGTTAGAAAAAACATTTTCTAATTGTGTTCCAATGAGATTATTTAAGGACACCTGTCATTATTGGATCACACGGATAGAGGAATATGTTCCATCAATGCCAAATTTAATTTTCCAACTTAGCAGAGTTTCTCCTTAGCATCTACATGGTTTGGAAAAACTGTGTTCGGCATGTGCAACACCCCTTTAGACCATGTCTCATTATGCATAGTTCCATGTTGGTGTTTCATTGATTACCAAAACGTTTCACCAAACTTGAACCTAATTAAAAACCCCAAATCATTATATTATGTCTCAAAACTCTCCCATACACCACCATTATAATTTATAAACATAAAGAGACTCAATAAATGGTTACATATCACAAACTGTGGTGAAAAAAACTCCCCACCATTGGCTTTTACATCATCAAAATGTAGAAAACCATTCCTATCCTAAAACAGTTTAAGAAATTTCTCAATCATTTCAGTCATGTGTTCATAATAATCCTTTAAAATTTTACCATGTTTCCACATAACTTGATTCAGATTGTTTCATTGTCTAGGAAAGCCATTCTCTTGCATATCCACAATCCTCAATGGTCGGAGAACCAATAAAGAATCCATAGCTTGATCTATATGGTACAATAAAATCACTTGGTCATGATCAGGGTGATACAAGTTAAACTATGATTTTTGAAATACATTAGGCACTACAAGAATCCATATTAGAAATGAAAACTGATTTTCCACTTCACAAACGCGTTCAAGTATCATAAACGGGTTGCTATATCGAAGAGAAAACATTACCTTCTTCCCAAAATGTCGATTTCCATTATATGGATTGATTCTCAAGAATTCATGATATCTCACATCAATCAAAAATGTCCGTAAATAAAAACCCTTGTATAATTTCTGAATACTATGTTCCTTCTCCATCCATTTTATGATCAATTGAATCATCTATGATGTTTAATGGAAAACCTATGGAGAAATATTGTTGTCTCATCAATTTCTACCCAACAAAGTGGATAATGACAAGGATTCCTTTGAAATGATTCAAACACAACAATATATATCTTGGACTGGTAGTTTTGTTATACAAAACCCCACTAATGGAACATACTCTTCCCATGATCCACAAAAATCTAATACACAAACCAGAAAAATGTCTTCCAATGTGTATACCATCATTTTGAATTTATGTCCATATGAGGATGAAACACCATACTCAGGGTCAAATTAGTCCCAAGGGGTTTTTGTAAGTATTTAAATAAATAATACACAAACTTTGGATCTCTCTATGAAACTATTGAAAAAAGTACAACATGACTTTATAGCACATCTCACATATAGGTTTTTTACAAGTCTTCCACCATAGGGGATTCATGAATAGGAATGAAATGTGATGACTTTATGAGATGATCTTCTGTCACCCATATGGTATATTGTTTTTGAAACATTCTTGTGAAACCTGTTACAAAAATCATAAGTATTTTCTCCCATTATCCATTTGGAATGGGTAAATACTGCATCATTTATGTGGTTTGCTGATGTTCGACCATAACATGATGAAAAGCTAAGAATTATGAAAAAACACATATACCATCCTTTTATTCCGATAACCAAAGTATGCTTTCAAAACCATATAAATCCTTTATATATAATTATTAATAACCCACGTCAAATGGTGGTTAACATGAATTTGTTTTTTTCGAAGATCCAATCATATGATCATTCGATTTTGAAACCACGAAACTACACTCATTCCAACATCCATACCTTAGTGGTCTCACCGACTCTGAGTTTTGAGAATATCAGAACACATTATGAATTAGAAATATAGGCCTCTATAAAATCTCCACCAAATCAAGAACAAATGTAACTAGAATGAAAACAAAAACATCACCCTACTTTTCACATTCCAACGTCTTGTATATTATCACTAATATCAACTTCTACTGATCATGCAGATCTTTTTCCCACTAAACAATTGAATTTGAACATAATCCATCACCCACTATATTTCATTCACCTGGTGTATTATTTAATTAAATGTCAGTCATTTGAAGAAACTCTATCATTCATTTTTCTCTCAGATTCATATCCCATTGTGATAAAAGAAGACTCAAACTCCAATGATCTGTGACCATAGAAAATTTCTCGAAAATAAATAGTTAATGATTTCATGTTGTTAATAAATGGAATACTATTGGTAACCCCAAAATGTGTGTTTGTTAATAATTATCATGAAACTACTACTACCTTGTAATCCTGGAGAATCATAATACACCCCTTACCCTTATCGTGGATCAAGAATAATCCTGATTGATGTTGATATAAGGAGAAACATAATCTCATAGAAGAAATGTTGACATTCCTCATGCCATTTTAATGGAAAATTATTATTTTTCAATTCTTTGATTGACAATCTAGGAATGTAAAATTATGAATGAACTATCGATAATAACCTTCATGACCAACCAAAATGTTTATCTTGAAGATATTCTTTATAATTTTCCATGAGATGATTGCCTCTATCTTTTCTGGATCCATATGAACATGTCATTCTAATATTACAATGCCAATGTTAATTACCTCTTATATACAAAAAATCACACTTATATAATTTTTCCTATAGAGGATGATCTCTTATGATTTGAAACACCGTCACCAAGTGTTTCTCATACTAATCCATTGTCCATGAATATATAAATATTTATTCCATAGACTCTACTATAAAAGAATCAAGATATCTATGAAATATATAATTCATAAATTCTATAAATACCATTGGAAAATTTATAAAACTAATTGAAATTACCACATATTAAAATGGCCATATATTGTCCAGAAATATGTAATTAAGAAATCATCCATCTGAACAAGAAATTGATAATATCTATATCTAAAATAAATTGCAGAGTCCCACTATACTACCCTTGATTGATTGAATAGACCATCAATACATGGATTTGGATACATTTTCATTATGATAACCATTTTATGCATTTGATAATCCACACATAACCTAGAGTACCATTTCTATTTAAAAAACAATATTGGTGCTTCCCATGGAGTCATTCTCAATCGAATTAATACTTTGCTTGTTAGCACTATGTTCCCCAATATCTATTACCTTACTTAAGTATGTTCTATATACTAAGGAATAAGTGAGATAGGTCTAGTCCCTATAAGGGAATCTATTATAAACTCCACATCCCAAATAGGTGGAAACCTAGAGAAATTATATACAAAAACATTAGGAAAATGAATCAAGAATGTTAGAAAAAGACTATCCTCAATCCATTATATCTATTATAATGTGTATTATACCACCTAATAAGAGATAAGTCCAACTATAGGTTCCCTTAAGTATTATGAACCATTCTTTACATTCCTCTTCCTTTTAATGATATGATCTGTACCATCCTTCATTATAATACAGAACATTATATTATAATAGTTGATGAGAGCACTGAATGTTTTCAAAAAATCCATACCAAGGATTATGTCATAGACATCCATTCCCAATACAGATAAGTCCCACATAAACTCAAATACATTAATAGTTATAGAACATTATCTAAACATACCAACCTGATGTTTTCCATGACCAAGAGGAGTTTGATGTTTTAACACAGAATCAATCATCTAAATATAAAAAACAAAAAATTAACACCTTGATAAGAAATAAAATAGATGGAATCACCAATATTAAAAACAGATTCTTAATGTATGAATTAAAGAGAATAATTCATATCCTATAGGATGGTCTAGACTGACCATCCATGATCATCTTCTCAACCCAATAAAACTGATTTTCTATTGTACATATTTCTCTATATACCAATTGAAATTGCACTGCATGAGGAGTCATGGTATTTATAAAATCATCATGTATAACTCTATTCTGCAAATGAGATTGATTGTGTAGTCCTCTTCATATCGATGCATATATTTCCTGCGACACCTAAGAAGTTTCCCAAACACCTGACCATGGAGAAATATATCAATATCACTTATGATTATATTTTTTTTAAAAAAATTGGGGCATGATATTTATTGTTACATACACTCTCACCGCATGTGTTCGAAGGAATAAAATTGAAAACAAATATATTTAGTCATGGGTCTTAGAGGAAGATTCAATTATACAGCGTTTTGATTTTGAGTTATAATCACTCCATAGAAATATGTGACCATATATTTCATGCTCCTTGTATTCAAGTTACAAACATTTCCCATAGGAAACAACAATATTCCCCCACATATATATCAATATATGTCACATTCATTTACATTCCCTCTATTGACCATCTATTTGAAATCTATTATAAAGAGCACCACAATCTTCGAGGGAATATCCTACCTCAACCCCAATTCAATGATGTGTTCTTTCAATGATTCACTAGTAGAAATTCTAGGTTCAAATTTGATTGAATTAATGATTTTATAGACATAATATCAGTTAAAAATCATTCTACACTTTAAGATAAAGAAGTGTGTCCTTATTTTAATTCTTAATGTGGGAGTACATAATTTTTTATTGAAAAAATATTTAAAAATAACCCCATTAATGATCATATGGTAATTTATCCTATTCAGCTAAATCACACCACCAATGTTTAAGATCATCCTCCATTTATGTTAATATATTGAATTTCCTCTCTACCAGTGTTCTGATGTGATTAATGATACAATTCCCCCTCTTCAAAAACACCTACACCATTTCTATTTCATAATCACCCCAAATGATTGGTGAATTGTGCTTCTGGAATTTGAAGGAATAATCCACTTTCATTGGATCATCCTTAATTTACCAACACATCAAAGCCTAAAATTCATGTAAAATACTCCAAACCAGTTCTGGGTTCACTTGTGGATCAGGTGAAACTCCTTTTCCATCAACCAAATTTGGTCAGTTTATATGATATATAATGAGTTCCATGTTCTATCCAGACAATAAACACCATAAATCTCACTCTCATGAAACTTATGTCATAAAATTTTCAAATTATGTCACATCATAATAACACATTATTTATTTTAAAAATTCATCACTTACAATGTTTAACCATTTTTGAGAAAAAAATCAACATGCATTTTGAAATCAAACCATTTTCAAAATATTGCAACAATTCAATATAAAACACATTCATTTGAAACCAATTTCATCATCTTTCAAAAATCAACGAATTTCACCAAATCATACATCATTACAAAAAATGAGATATACATTCAAAGAATAAATTCATTACTATAAAGTTTTTCATGCTCATCTCATTGGATAAAATGAAGACAGTGATAGTAATTTCCAAAATGTGTTTCCAAAACACTTATGTACCAAACACCCCGGTTACATTATGCTTCCATAAAAAGCTTATCTACATAATTTTATAATAAAAATGTTATGTTATTAATATTATACTCATTTCTATGATCTAAACACTAAGAGTATAAAAGGATGAATTTCAACTCCATGACAGAAAAATAATACCAAGTCACAGACCTACGAGGACTAATATATCTTGTTCCATCTGAAATTAGGAAGAACCAAGATGATAAAACTTGTAACTTCATAGACCTCCTTACTATCATGAGAAGTTAGTGAAATGTTTCCTGTCCTGATGTAGTATCCCTATGATGCTAATTGCTGGTAATATATGTTGAAGTGATTCAATACATATAGGGGAAGAATTTCAGTTGAAGAATAAAACTACTAAACCCATTACACCAAAACTTAATGTACTACCTCAAATATAAATTTTTATTAATCTAAATTAAGGAAAAGTGGGAAACCATATTTCACAAAACAGAAACCACTACATTTTGAATGATCTCAAAAATTGATTAAACATAAGACTATGATTATTTGAGTCGGAAAATCTATATAATTCTCAGTTCAAAGTGTTTTCATGGATGTTTGGATCATTTCTAATAATTTCATCAAGGTTAGTAAGAATTATGTCCATTGAATAAATTAATTCCTCCATGGTGATTTTGCATTGTTTGAAACCCTGGTCTGTGATTTAGTCTTTCATGTCCATCCTCACTTATTGCCCCTCGGTGGAATAAAATTTCAACCTTCTTTCATAAATTTTTTAAATTTAATCATTTGAGGTGTTGGGCCACAAGAATTTTTCAATAATTTTTTCCTTGGAGTGATTTATGTGCTTTAGAAAACCCCTTCTTCTCCATCCCACACATTTGGTTCTCTTCTTGGATCTCTACTTTTCTTTAGTTGTAGGCCATTTCATTCCTTTTTTCAACCCTTATTTTCCAACCCGATTTCCATCGGTTTTGGAATGTGAGAGTAGACTTTTCATCCCTTGCATTTTTTCCTATACCACTATTCTTATCCCCTAGTCATTATGTCATTTTCCCCCTTATTCCTTCGTTGGATGTGTCTCCCTTTCCATCAGAAATGTTCCAAACTGTCTACCGAGAGTTGGCTATAACTTTCTTCACTTAAATCATCGTAATCATGCATAATTGTTTGTTCATGATCCACCAGACCTTAAAAAGAGTATTATAACTCCAACCCTAAGCCTTCATTGAGGGGCCTCATCCTTCACCAAGAATCTACCTTTCCTTCTTTGACCTCCAATACATTCATATTCCCCTCTCTAGCACCATTCTAAAGGGATGAGGAGTTATGAATGGGAGTGTTTGGGTCAAAGGGTCCCAATACACTAATTTCATACATCCTCCCTTATCCATGATGTGAATCTATTAAATATTTGTAAAAAGACTTCCCCTGCAAGGAAATTCCAAATGTCTCAGGTTCCATGTAGTTTCCACCCATAGGGGCAGCACCACATGGGGGTTCTGAAATATCTGGACTTTTATGAAGCATGAATCTTTGACCCAAAAATTGATGTTGTTTGTAAGTATCATCCAAGACATGACCATATAGTTCAACATGATATATTTGACCTTCAAAGTAAAGATCTATATTTGGAAACTCCTTCCCGGGACTTGAACTCATCCATATTGAAAATCCTCACCCACTATCTATTATTATTACTTGAGCCAAATTTCATAGACGCCTGCATGTCCATTATATGTCCATCACTCACCTTCTCATTTCCACCTAAAGGTTTAATGTATCTTGGTGTGTCACCACTCCTTTAATTCTAGCACCCATGTAAACTGCAACATCCTTGGAAACCATTTATCCTTGATTGCACACCCCCAGGCTACGTTTCACTATTTCGAACACCTCAACAACACTTTGTTTCATAGACTTCTCAAATTTCTCCTTTACGATGACTTTTCCTATAGTATTAGGACTAGTCCCTTCCATAGCAGCTAGTCCCTGATTTGTATATGGAAAATATGGCACCATATCGACCATCACATCCTCATCTCCCTACAGAATCAACTTCCTACCTCTACACATTTCTGGTTGATGTCCAATTCTCTAAAACAATGATCAGAAATCAACCCAGGACTGAAAAGCCTCCAACTAATTACACAAAAACTCCTCACCTCACAATAATAATCAATTATTTAATCGGTTGGCATGAGATATCCACATCAACGCAAATCCTTAGTGAAACCTGGTGACACACACTACAGCATGTATCGCCATTAGTAGTGGGTTTTTAACCTCTGTTTACATAAAAACCACTAATCCTTTTCGTAAAATGGTTTAGCGACGGTATATTAAAAACCACCACGAAACCTTTTTAATTATTTTCAGTGGCGACACTCCCCCCACCCAAGATTTCCCCCTTCCCTGACACATGTAGCCCTTCTCCCTCGACGAGCCCCAACCCTATATCTGCTCCCCTTCCGTGCCACTGGTGACCTCACCGCTCGCCGCTGATGACCCACCTTCTCCCCCCGACACCCATGATGTCGGCTTCTCCCCCGACCCTATTGAGTTCCTACCCTAGTTCGGCTCCCCTCCCCTGCTATCGTTGGATTTCATAGTCGTAGGTATTGTTTTTCATATTTTTTTGGAGCATTCAGTGCATATGGTTATAGAAATATGCAACAATTTTGTGTGTAAAAACATTTCTTGGATGAGGTTAGTGTTCATTCATGATTCATATATATTCACCATTGTTGGTTTGGATTTGGATACCAATTCTGTTTAATTATGAACAAAGATTGTACCACCATGTGATGCCTTGGGTCAAGAGGATTGGTTTCTAATCATGATTTCGAGTTATTAATTTGGCCCTACATAGATTTTGGATACACTAGGATGGTTAAATAGCTCCCATAGGGGATGTTTTAGTGTATTTTATGGGTGTGCGATTTCATGATCTTGATCTGTGCTATAGTGTGAGTTTTTTTCACTGGTTATATGTTTCTGATTCAATGGTTTTTAGCTTCAAATTTATTTTATATAAAATTTGAGATAACTTGTTTTTAATATAATATCATGTCTACTAAGTCATTGGTTGACTGTCTACTAGGTTTACATACTCACACCCCGCATATTCATCTTGGTGCATATGATGTTTGACATTGTATATGTAAAGGGAAGACCTCTTAATTCTGTAGAGGATCACATTGATTTTGTGGTTAATGGTGATAGATGTAGGATATTAGAGATAGTAGTGGTTTGTATCTTGGTGTAGTTCCATGTTTGGCACCCTATTCTACCTTTATAATTCTTTTGTCTTATAGACTAATTTGATGATATTTTTGTTTAGTGAATCTATGATTGTTATTATTATTTAATATTATTATTGTTTGGTTTTCCTTTCTCGTGCATCATATTTTTATATTACCATTAAAGTTATTCCAATGATGGTTATGTATTTTAATGGTAAATCATCCCCCAGTAATATTCTCAACCCTAGGTGTTTATTTACAACCTTTAGTGTTTGTGGGAGGGACCTAAGGTTATTGGTATTCCAACATTATCTAAGGTGATCGGTTGCGGTTGTGATGTTAAAAATGATATCAGTTTGGTATGATATATTAGTCATGAAGTTAGGTATGGATATAGGTTGTTTTTGGACATGGAATATAGGGTATAAAACGTTTTATATAACCTCTTTATACTAATATTCATGTTACCTAGGTGGTTTGAGTATTAAAAGTGTTTTAACACACATTTAGGAGTGTTTTCTCCTCATCATCATGGGTTTAGCCAATGAGAGTTGTGTATCAACATTATTAAAAGAGACTTACCACTATAAATTCATCATTCACATGATATTTCAAGGGTTTTTACTTTAAAAATTTTCCATTTTGATATTGCCTATGTGTTATTGCACACTGTAAAACCTTTAACTAAAGTCTTGGGTGGTGACTATGTAATGATTTTAATAACATCGACTATGGTTATAGAAAAGAATACCAATGGTTAGAAGACCTATAAATTTTCAGCAGTGTTATACTAAGAATGTGGTTATGCCTAAAAAATATGTAAATTAGTAACTATTAATAGGAATAGTGTATTTTTGGGTAGTGGAAAATAAAAAATTGGAGTGAGGAACCACATTATATGGATCAATCATTGGAAATTCAATGGAAAATCCTACCAATATTATCGGGTGACATGGGACATGAAGATTCAAATTCATGGCTAGGTTGGATAAATAGGATCTTAGATTTTCTTGGAACTACACATGGGACTATATTAAATATAGTAGTGTGCATAATCAAAGGACTATAATGAAAATTTTGAGATTCAGTCATCTATGTTAAGGTTGATCAATATCATACCTCAGATGGATTTGAGAATTTTTTTTAACAAAACATTCTACCTACATACAATTCAAGTATTATGAAAAATATATTTTTTTATCTTAATAATAGAGATATCTCATGTTATTAATATAGATTCCAATTTACTTACCATCATCACTTTGTACTAGAAGTGGCATCTAGTTAATCTCTCAAATCATGTGTGTTTGAGTTTTTTTTGTGACAAAAGAACCACTCTAAGGATTTATTGTTTTTTATTGATAAATTAGATAATATTGATAATAAATTGATTGTAGAAAAGGGTTACATTATAGATAATATTAGTGGAGGGATCTCCTTTTTCCACGTAAGCATAGGTGGAAACTCCAGAAGTGGAAATAATTATAGAAGGACAAATTATCCCTAGGGTAGAAAAGCACCGAATAACAAATCCACAATGTTGGTTTACTTTTAACCACTTATAAATACTCAGTTGGGTTAGTTATAATATGTCTCTTTGGATCACATAAATGGGGAATGTATGATAGTCATATGATCATTTCACATCTATTGCCGAATATGACATCTCAAATGTTTATATACTTATCATCTGAATTCAAAACGAGGAAATGGTTTTAATATAACTCAATCCTCTCATGATAAACTAGGATGATATCATCATATTATTTTTCATCCACAAAATTGATTTATTTATAGTGATTCCAAGAATAACCCCAACATCCAAGAAGGCACTATCTCATCATGGGGGTATGAATTAATAAATAAGGGCTGAATGATAAATATTTATGGATAATAATTCAATTTTAAATTAATAAGTGGTTCCCTTAATAGTGTGAGTTAATATTAGAATTTATTTAACAATAATTCATGTATTTATTTATGTTCTGTACCAATAATAAAATTCACAATATATGAATTTTTCACAAGACCAACATTGATCCACAACCCATGATCATCTTATTTCATTTCAATAATGACATTAGGTCTTGTTTATAACTTGTTTAGATTTTTAAGGGAAACCAAATTCCTTAATTTTCTTATCCACCTTAGCTAAGGTGGAATATTCCATAAAACCTTTCAAAATCTATACTTGTACATAATTTTTTTCCTACCCACTCCCTTCATAAAAAGATATTTATATACATTATTATGAGATGGTATGGATGGTACCTCTCTATTATTAGTGGACTAATTATACTAAATTCATTACTTGATATACCTTGTTATCAACTAGATTCAATTTTAAATCGTTGATTCTCTTAGTTAAGGCATAGAAACCACTTTTTATTCTAGAATAATATATTTTTTATGTAATTATATATTCAACACGTGACTTTACTTCAGCATGAAACTTCTAGATCAAGTTTTGAAGAAGAAAATGTGGTTTCATAACACCACATGCTGAGTCATGATTATCCATGACACATTTTGATCAAATTTTATGTCGAATGAGACTTGAAATAATTATTACATCACTTATTTCATGAATTTTTTAGATTTAATTTGATCTTTCATAAGCTGAATACCATGTACTTTATTATTACATCCACCCCATGGATAGTATCTCCCCTTAAATATTGGGCCAATTCAAAAATGATTAGAATTATTTAATTTAATGAGAGAGGGAACCTCCATAGTTCTTAAGTTGTGTAATGTGGTTGGACTTTTTTCACTCACCCTAATCTCCCAATTTAATTCTAATCCTTTGTTGTGGTACTACTTTAGATAACACCACAAATGGGTGGTTTTCCATATGTATTGATATAGGAAAACCATATGTAACATATTTATATATTTATATATTTTTTCAACTAGTATATATGAATATCTTTCCCTATTTAGTAATAGTTATCCATTTTATTTTTTTTTAATATTGTGTAGGCATATTTGATATTCATGGATAAAAGATGGATCTCATTACCAAGGAATAAAACTCTATATATTAAGGTTTTAATGAGTATTTAGATTTTTCAATTTCCAATCAACCCATTGAAGGTTGAATAAGTTTTCCATGTCCTAAATGTGAATTTAGAATATGGTTGAGGAGAGATGAAGTTTATGAACATTTAATAGTGAAGCAATTCCATGGTCAATATTTGAATTGGATTTGGCATGATGAATCGAACGTTACAAAAAGTTTGAGCATTGATTTCATCCAAAGAATGATCTACCAACTTCATCGAAAATAGAAAATGAAATGAAAACCTTATAAATGATGCATTCAGCACTACAAGAGACCACTATCAACATCAAAACATATCAAAACAACCAAATGAGGGTGCTACAAATAGCAACAAGACAATTGATGCTTTTGAGACTGTAACACAACCAATTAAAGATTGTAACATATCATTGGATCCTCCTCTGATTATGTGGAGACAAATGTAAGAGAAAACGTCATTGAGTAAAATGCGTTTCATGATTTAGTTGACGATGGAAATCAAGATTTGTATAGTGGGTGTATGAAATATTCATGGATTTCTTTTTTTCTCTGAAGTTGTACTATGTCAAATGTCAATGTGGAATTACAAAAAAGGAAAAGTTCATGTTATTGGAATTGATTTGTCATGAATTTCCTAAAGAAAAAATCCCTGATTGTTTTTATGATATGAAAAAATTTGTTAACGGGCTGGGTCTAAATTATACAAAAAATACATGTGTGTCCAAATGATTGTATGATTTATTGGGGAGAGGATTCAAGTAGACAGAATTAAAAAATATGTTCTTCTTCTAGATGGTAGTAAAAGGGTGATTTTGGAAGTCTGAATCAACATAATTTCATAAGGAATATGAAAAGTAACACACCTGCAAAGGTTTTGCGTTACTTTCCTTTGAAGCCCCAATTGCAATGATTATTCATGTCATTGAAAACCGCCAAAAACATGAAGTGGCATTCAGTAGATAATAAAAATGATGGGTTAATGAGACATCCATGAGATTCAAAATCATAGAAGAAATTTGACTCATTGCATCAATATTTCTCAGCTAATCCTAAGAATGTTCGATTGGGATTGGCTGCCGATGGATTCAACCCATTTGGGACTTTGAGTACCAGTTATAGCATTTTGCCAGTTGTTTTGATCCCTTACAATCTGCCTCTGTGGATGTGTATGAAACATACATATTTTATTATTTTGATGATTATTCCTGGAAAACAAATTCATGGAAATGATATTGATGTATAATTACAGCCTTTGATTAATTAATTGTAGTATTTATGGTGAAACGGTGTAGACACATTTGATGCATCTTCTAAAACAATGTTCAAAATGCATGTTGCTTTAATGTGGACCATTAGTGACTTCCCTAGGCTTGGGAATATATCTGGTTGGAACACTTACATGGTTTTGGAATTTCCCATTTCTAACTTTGATTTTGAGGCCAAATGGCTACCTCATAGTAGAAAATGGTGCTTCTTGTTCCATCGAAGATTTCTTCATGCATCTCATAGATTTCGGCTGAACATCAAAATTTAATGGACATATTGATCGTAGACCACCACCAAAGTTGTTAACTGTTTCTGAAATATTGACAAAAAAAGAAAATGTCGAAACATAATTTTGAATGGTTCATCATTTGAAAGATAATGAAAAATGGGTCTGAAGTGCATCGTCAAGTGAAATCAGAACGCAACAATGGCTGAAAACAAGTATATTCATTAAACATCCATATTGGGAATTTAATTTATTGCAGCATACTATTTATGTGATGCATATTGAGCATAATTTTTGTGAAAGTTTTATTTTCACATTACCTAATGATCATGGAATGTCGAAGGATCATCTCAATGCTTGCAAAGACTTACATGTAACCAACATAAAATGTGATCTCTGAATAGATGAAAATGAAAAGTATGCTCTTGCAATTTTTCCAATGAAAAACAGGGAAAAAGACACATTCCATCAAATTTTAAAGAATGTGAAGGTATCTGATGGGTATTCAAGTAACATATCAAGGTTTGTTGAATTGAATAATCGTATGTTACATAGATTGAAAAGTCACAATACACATATTTTATTACAATGGTTACTACCATTGGCATTACGTACATTATTACCTGAAAAAGTTACTACAATTGTACTCCAATTCTGCACATTTTTCAATCAATAATGTGTGAACTCTCGACATCCATTTTAGCTTGACAACCTCTAGGAGAGGTTTGTATTGACCCTTTGTGCAATGGAGATGATATTTCCTCCATCTTTTTTTATTATCATGATGCATTTAACTATTCATTTGGTTGAGGAAGCTAAATTTGGAGGCCTTCTTCATTATCAAGGGATGTATCCAATTGATAGGTATTTTATTTATATATATTTTCAGTTATGTAAAAAATTTTGGCATTTAAAAATATGAATAATTATTATTATTTTATTTCACAGATATCATGGGAATTTGAAAGCATACATGTGAAATAATGCTCAACCAGAAGGCTCAATCACTAAAGGATATTTGGTTGAGGAGTGTCTTATAATTTGTTCCAGATACTTGGATGATATTGGGACAAAATTTAATCAATTTGGACTTGTTTAAGACTCATCGAATCAATCTAAAATATATTAGAAATCAAAAATATTTCATTCTATTGGTAGATCAGTTGGGAGGACGTCAAATGTGACACTGACATAATTGGAATTATTACAGGCACATAGATATGTGTTGTAGAATAGTTAAATTGCAGATCCATTTATTGAAGAGTTGGGGATACAAACAAAGAGACGAATGAGAGGCTGAACATGAAATGAGAAAGATACAATGAATGCTGTGAATAATGATCTTGTAGAATGGTTTGCACGATGTGTACGTTCATAAATATTGCAATAAATATGAATATTATATTGACACATACATTTTGTAAATCTAATAAAATATATCTTATTTTTTAGATCATGAATACCAATAATCGATCAGAGTTTTCAGATGATTTGATGTTTCTTGCAAGATGTCCTATAAAACAAGTTAGAAAGGTCAGTGCTTACAATGTGAATGGATTTAGATTTCGTACAGTCGATCGACATGTTCATTTTGAAACAAATAATAGTGGTATATTTAAATTTTCTGAAGTGGGATACTATGAAAATCTGCTTGATATTATTGAATTAAACTAACATGGGCATTTTTCAATTATTTTATTCAAATGTAATTGGGTCAATATTATCAGGGGTGTTAAAAGAGATTCCTTGCTATTAGATTCTGTGAACATATTTCACTTGATGGATGTTGGTGATCATGAACTGTAGGATCCATATATATTATCATCAAAAGAAAAAATGGTATATAATGTGAATGACTTTGGGGATGAAGTATAGAGTGTAGTTGCTCACGTAATACAATGAGATTTGTATGATATGGGTGATGAAGATGAAGATATGACCTTTGAAATTAAATCTCATCAAAAATAATAAGTAGAAGTATTTTTCAATCATGATATTGAAAATATTATTCTAGCATGGACTGATGAATTAGATGAAGTAATGGAGCTGGAAACCAACATGATTTAAGGGGAAAATGATTGTATGTATAGTTATTTATTCATTCAGCAACGACTTATTTCATTTGTGCAGTCATTCATTATCATTGTTATATATATTTTGTTACTTAGTACTGGGCATCTGTTATAATTTTTAATTTTTTTCTACATAATTATTCTGAAATATATATTCTGAACATAATTTTATTTGATTAAATGACGAGAATGCCAAGGAAGATGCGGTAGACTATTTCGCCTACTACTACGACAGATGACGATCCATTTGTTGCCCTCCCCATGGAATCTGAGCCACCAGCTACCTACACCCCAGCACCATCTCCCACTTCACCATATCTCACACCCTTTTTTGGTGTCCCAATAGAGGCTGAGTCATCGACTCTCCCTTTAGGACCCTCAGCAGGGGGGCGGCAGCACGCCTCTTCCAAAACATCACGAGCATATTGGAGGGTCACTATCATAGGTACACTTTTTAATATAAATTAATTTATTTCATTTTTTTATACTAATTTTTTGTTAATTGAAGATTAAAAAATGAAACCATTGAGAAAAAATAAAATTTTCATATGTTCGTAATATGAATTGTGAGAAGATAGTTGTGCCATTAGATTCATTTGGGGTCCTTTTGGATGACGTCGCAGGGTTACTTGGCCAGATTCTAGGCCAACTGGAAGTGGAGCCCATTTCACTACCTATTTCTTATTATGATTGGAGAAAAATTCCTCCATGTTGGAAAAATGATGTTTTTGATTCCCATATACAGGTAATTTTAATACATTATTCTTTAATATAATGTCATGTTACTAATATGTTCAAAATGAATTTATGTATACAGATGTTCTTCCACATTACAGTTGCTGATGTTATAGCACAAAAGTAGACTTATAAAAATCTTGGTAGGAAATAGAAAGACATCAAATGGAGATTGTGGTGTGATGTCCATGATACATCGTTTACCGTGCAACAAATGTATTAGAAGATACCCAATGGGGTACCGAAAGAACAGTCAAATATTTTTGTTGACAGACATTGTGATGAGAAGCCGATGGTATTGAAATATATATTATTATATTATACTAATTTTACAATTATACATGTATATGAAGAGATGACATTGAATACATTACTATTAAATTGAATTCTATTTATTTCAGGATCTCTTAAGACAGAATGAATCAAACTGGGATAAGCAAGACATCCCTCACACTATGGGGTCAAAATGATTTTATAGAAGTCGAATGACTATGTTAATATTTTAATTAGTTTAAATATTTATAATACAATATTATTGGTATAATATATAAAATTGTTTATTTATGTTTGCTTAATGCAGTCACAAAGTTTTGGGCACGAAGTATCACAAACTGAAGTGTGGTTGAATGTTCAAAAAAATCAGATGGAAGTTTTGTTAAAGAGCCTCCAAAAGAAGTTGGGGTATGACATCAATTATTTATTATAATAAATTATTATCAGTTTTTACTGTGTTATTATATATTGATATTTCATTTATATGTAAAAATTAAAGAACTATGGGATTTCAATCCTGGGTAGTCCTACTCAGTATCCCTGGATGACCAGGTTGCTAAAGTCCTTAGGAAGGATCATCCTGGAAGAGTGCACGGGATGGGTTTCAGACCCATACCATTTTTGGTCTTTAGCATGTGACAAGGGATTCTAGCTGCATCCACTCCTGTTTATATTCAGTCCATACCAGAAGATGCTCACATGCATATTACTTCTCTACGAACCACATTTAAATACCAGGGGGCCCAGATATCCGCTTTGCAGAAAGCGATGACTGATATACATCAGAATATGAGAAGATATGACCTCGGTGGTAGTGCATAGACTGGTGGTAAGAAGGTAAATCACAAATAATCATAATAATTTAGTTTACAAACTTTCATTGGTTTTATGTTATAATATAAATATGAAACAATATTTAAATTTCAATATAATGTTCTTACAGGTGACAATAGAAAGTGGAGATGGAGGTGGAGAGGGTGATGATACATGTTCTTCATCTGACCGTGAGTAGTTGTATTGTTGATGTGTTAGAAAAATATGGGAACAATTAGTTTGTATATTTATGGTTATATGTTTTTTATGGAGTGTTTGACTCACTGTACGAGCATTTAGGTTTTGTGCATTTTTGTTTTATGGATGATCTATCTAGGGTGATATGATTCACGTTCGGGAAAAATCCTGTTGTTTGATTATAGGTGAGTGCATTTTGGTTTTCCACCATATCAAAGATAAATCAGGTTTTTATTACATAACAGAACTCGGGCTATGGTTTGGGAAAAATGAAGTGTAGTTCAATTTGTTGAACCAATGGAAAAGTGTATGGTGGAAGGAAGTGACACTTTGTGATCTATCATTAAGGGAATAATTTCAAGAGCATTGGTGTTGGTAATTATATTTTCTATCATTGGTGTGGGAGGTAGGGATACATGGGGAGACTCTGTTATAGTAAACAAGTTTAGTGTTGAGATTACAATAGGATGATCCATCTACATGATTTTTGTACATATTTTCCTATAGTATAAAGTGAATGAGTGTCTGCAATGAATTGAGTATTACCTATAATCACATTGAATATTTAGACTTATGAAACACAAGGGTGTCCTTATATGATGTTTATGAATATGAACAGTCACATAATAATAATTCATTTCCAGCGGTCCTTCCAAGATAATCCAATTTACAAGAAAACCCACTTGAAGGGGGATATTTTTATATTAATAAATAATATTTTAATTCCATTCAAATGTATATTTTACATTATTGTTCCATTATTAAAATTTTCAAAAGAACACTAATTGATTTAGCCCTGGATGAAGTTAAGGAATAACCTAAACAAATAGTATATGAAAAATAAGATGACCAATACTTTATCCCAACCCACCATCAAATATGTATATAACTTTTAATGGAATAGAGCTTTAGTACTCTCTCAAGGGATTCCTCTATAACTAGTTCGAGAAAAAGAGAGTTGAAGTGAATAAGTTTTGGTAGTGTATGAATAAGAAACCAAACCATCCTTTAGATTTAGGATAAAATTGTGAAACTATCCAACATTGGACAATATAAAATTCAGCACCCCCTTAGGGGTTAAAGTATGTTCTATATTCTTTCTTCTCTCCTATATTCTATTTTTTTTTATAAATTTCATATTTTTGGTTCAATACTTATTTTGGGGTTTCTTTCTAGTATATAGGTAGAAACAGAATATGATTGGTAATAAATAACACAGTAATGGGTGTAGTATATAATTTAATGAACTTTTAAATTTGAATTGAACATTTTTAAATCAAACAGATGTGTATAAAAGTTGGTAATGTATAAATAATTTGTTTTCAAGAAATATGAAATGAAATTTTATTATGAATTTAAGATCACTGGTAAATGATAAATCTAAAAATGATAAATTGTGAATGATTTTTGTGGCTATTTTTTTATAGAATGTGATGATGTTTTATAATATAAGAATAGGCAGCAATGGAAGCATGTGTAATTGATGATTTAGTACTTGTTATGGGTGTAGCAGTCCTATTTTTTGTGGACCCATTAGGATGGTATTGTGTGTGGATTTATTGTACTTTTATTTTCTTATGATTTAGTTGGCAACCCACTCGAGTGGGATAATCATAACAACACCCAAATGTTTTGAGTTCATAGTGTTTTAGGAAACATCTTGGTTTGATGAGTGAATGGATGGATGAATAATCACTCTTCCTAAATATCCCTTCTATATGCTACACTAGTATGATGACTCAATGTATTTATAAGTTTATGCTATATAATGGAATTAAGTATAGTATGTGATGTTTTTGTTTACTTGAATATGTGGTTGATACGATAATGTATGGTGGGGGTCGTGTATAGGAGGAGGAGGGAATTCAATTGATGTCCTTCATGTTCATGATACACTACTATAATGAATATGTTGATATGTTGATGGAGATGGATATGTGTTTTTTATAATGATGATGTGGTTGTTATATGTGGCCTTGTTGTGTTATGAGATATGATGTGATGTGATATGATCGAAGAAGGTATTGACTTCCCCATGATGTTTTTTACTGGGGCGTGAGAGTGAAAAAGTAGTGGAGAATTGGTTGTGGGGTTCCTTTTGATATATTATATAGTTTTTATGTTATTATACCTAGATAAAATATTGGTTGAGTGAGACATGGTGAGGTTGGGTTATAGTTTACTGAGTAGGTTCTTGTTGGTTATTTTTTTTATTCATTGATGTATTATTAAACTTCTTCAACATTTTCATTATAGGTCTTAATGTGGATCCTAATAATTTTGTATGTATGATAACCCCTATATATATATAAATTTTATAGGATTCCCAGATGTATTTGGAGATCAATAAGAATATTTCTAGCTCATGGATTGAAATTGTGATTATAGTTATTATCTAGGAATGGTTTGTTTTTCAGGGCACTAGTGCATGGGATGTATAGATGCTTTTTTTTCTCGGGTCAGCTTTTAGCGGTGGTTTTAACCTCCGCTAAATGAAATTGGTAAAATTTTAGGAGCGGTTTTAACCGCTGCTAAATATATAATTTATTTGTAGCGGTGGTTAAAACCTCTGCTACAGTGTCCCACCATCCACTTGTATTCCGTGGCGATTTTGATTATTTTAGCGGCATTTTTCCAGTGAGGAGGTGTGTTTTATTCGTGGCGGTTATAACCGCCGCCAATAAAAGAGATCCACCGGTCGTAAACACTATCACTAAAAAAACCTAAACTACCTCAAAATGTGTCAACTACGATGATTAATTTAAACCATGGCAAAACAGGTATAACCGCATATAATGGTTTCCTGACGTGCAATTTAATAGCGGTTTCCTAGAACCACTGCCAAAGCATTTAGCGGCGGTTTAAATCGCTGGTATATGTAAAAAACTGCTGCTAAACCCTAAATTTTTTATAGTGACATTACCCCAGCTCTATTATAAGTGAAAAGATAATGAGTGTCTATATTCCAAGTATACAGATAATTGATGTATTATAAACGGAATGTGGTTGTTCTAGAAAACATACCAAAATTTCCATGGTCGGAGAATCCAATTTCATATCATAGTCGTATATACATTGGAAGAGAATAAATCATGAGCCATCACAGAACCAAGGAGCAGACGACCATCCCAATATCAGATCGACATTGCATGCAAAAAGAATCATTATATTCATTGAGTCAAGGAGACCAACGGTGGCATGCTCTTGTAGAACCAAAGAGTCGATGATAAATCATTGAATGAGATCCATGGACATATGTCGTTCCATGAACTATGTTATCAAGGTCCATTTCAGTAAGGATGATGCATCTGTGAACACCCGAGCCGAGATCGAGAGATTTATAATCCCATCAAAGAGAACTAGAACATTGGTAGAGAGAGAGATTTGTGGGAACGAGGTCATGAAGTTAGGATTCGTGATGGGGATGATGCGACAATTACTAGAAAGTTTCAGCAAATTTCCCTCTCCCCACCAAGGGAGGAGGGACCTTCTCAGAGGCCTCACTGCCTAGGGTAGAGGTCTCCATTCGCAATCCCTACCTCTCAATATCCCTTTATCCTCTAAGATAGCTTTCATGTGTATAGTTTCAATTGTGCAGATAACTAAAAGTATTACATGATACATGAAAAAAATGCAAACTTACTCAATGTAATCCCACTATTATCAAAACAAAAAAATAAAAAGTTATCAGAGTTAAACTACAAATATAAAAGTAAACAATGGAAGAATAAGTCAACATAACAAATAGTCTCCAAAGACAAACTCTAATTATTCAACATGTTCAAGGATCCAACTCCACTAAAATCCTAGTTATAATAAATTACTACTAATGATGTGTGATACTTTCCAATTTCCCTGGTTCTGATAGATGATATATACAAAACCACTGACATTCCAAAGAAGGGGGTGATTAATGAAATCACTTATTCCATTACAACAATGGCACTGAGTACTAATTAATATTTCAACCTGACATCATAAAATAGAATATATAATCATGCCAAAACATTATATCAAACCATGCCAACACAATCATTTAGAAACCATTTTAATAAAAAAAAATATTTTTTAAAATAATTACACCAAACCTTTTTCCACAAATAAACCAAAAAATAATTTTTAAAATCAACATTTTTTATGAATTTTTGAAAATAGTTACACAAATTCCACATATCAACAAACCATCCCTAAATAATTTTCCTACCATGCTTTTCACACCAATTTCAAAATATATATCGCACAATTTAATAAATATGAAACTAACACATAATGATATAAATATAGGAGTCATGTTTGGAGACAACTATTATGGGTTATATGTCAAAAATTAAGAATGACTCTCAAACACTCATGAAACGAGGATGAATATAAAAAAACCGACCATAGATATCTTCCCCTAAATCCAAAAATCCAAAAATAATTCCATTTTTTAAAAAAAAATTGAAATTTACATATAATATAAATAATTATGAAAAATAGAGGTATGGATAAGTATATTAAGGTAACCCACTAATAAAAACTATGAATGTTTACTTACCATAGGAATCTATCTTCAAAATACCATGATAATACTTCATATCACCTCTAGATTAATAGGAAAGGCATCAATAGAATTTGTTAAGATATAATATCTATTTAGATATTTATATGAGGAAATATGAGGGAATTATAGGTAAAAACATATGAGGTACACAATTTTAGGATCTCACTATTAACTTATGCATAGTTATTCACAGAGTTAGGAAAATCGTCCACTAATTGTGCAATATACAATATCATAACGGGTGATCTAACATGGTTGATTCTCATGGTTAGAAAAATGTGTTCCAACCATGATAAATCTAACATACCCATAAAGTATGATTTCTCATTGTAAGCCACATGTTTTAGATAAACCATGCAACCCCCATGCGCCATCCCGGTATCCCTTGTCTCATTTTTCCCAATTTCTTGTATTTTTTCCATGGTTTACGCAAAAAGTTCTCCAAACATGCACCCCTAAATAAAATCCAAAATAACAATAGAAATGTTTTCCAAACACTCCCAATAATCACCCATATATTTTAAATACATAAAATGAACAATATAAGTGGTAATTACTAGAAACCATCTTTGATAAAACCTTAATATTTTACTATTATGAATTGAAAATGTAGTAAAATTTAATTACGAAGATTAAGCTAAACACAACTTTACAATGGAAAAAACTACTAACATACATGTTAATATGTATTAATAAATATTCAAAAACCCTTTTCTTAGAAATATTTTAACCATATTGACAATAAGGGTTGATAATGACCTATTTTGAGGACTTTTCATGTGAAAATTGTGGATGTAATAGATTCCTTTAAAAAATTATTTGTGTGTCCTCTACCCCACAATTAAAATGACACCCCAATTACTCCTCAATTATAAATTAAAAATACATTTTATTCAAAAAATACAAATTTGTGTCACCTATTTAATATCCTACAAAAATCATATATCCCTCAGTTTGATCAAAAATCCATAAAAGGATGTATTTTTCTACAAAACTATTGAGGTAGTTTGATTATGAGGGAATGTTTTTAAAAATAACATTTTTAGTTTATTTCATCCTACAAATTATTCAAATATTAATAAATAATTATATATTAAATAAAAAACTATCTCCCATATAATTATATGTTATTACTATAATTTAATAACCTTTATCGATATCCTCCTATATGAAGTAGTAAATGAAAACTTCGATTGTTTTTACGAAGGAAAAACACCTCACAAACCGATGTTACTCATTTTCTATGAACCCATGACATGATTGTATATAATTATTGATTATATTTATAATATTTTTTATATTATTATACTTATTTATATATAATATCGAATATAACTTCTTAATTTCCATATCGATTAAATTACGATAACATCGCTCATATGTACGATGGACAACCACATCATGAAATTGTGAAATTTATTCACATATGATTTTCATAGAATTTAATAAAATATATTTATTGAATATATATAATTTTTATAAAAAAAATCAAACTAAAAAATTAATATATCACCTAATTAATTAACTATTCACCCGTTCTGGTAGTCGACTTCATCTCAATTTCCCATCAATTAAAAATATTATAATGTTACACACATAATTTATTTATATAGTTCATATAATACCCTTTTACATGTAATATTATGAATATATCATACTTCATAATATTTTAAGATATAATTTTAATTATTTCAATTAATGTAATTTTAATTGAAAAGTACAAGGTGATACAAAGTTTAATAACTCAATTTATTTTTATTAGGTTATATTAATCCTTAATTATCTTTTAAAATTAATAATTATGTGTGTAATGTATTTTTCCTATATTATTTTGATCATAATCGTGTATTTTATGGATTTAATTTTGAATCAAATAATTGTTTATTTGATTTGTAATTTCTAAAAGTATTATCAATGGAATTTCATTCATAAAATTATTTCATATAGTATAATAACATAATATTAAATATATAACACAATACATCTTCTTAAGTGAATAATTAATGAAATAAATTGTATTCTATAAGTTAAAGAAACATATATCAAATGAATAGTCACCCGACCTTTAGAATAGTAACATGACCCTTATGAATACTAAAACAGAAAATGTAATAGTAACCACACCAATGAATATATAAATAAACTTTTTCCATGTTTTAAGTGTTAATATGATATAATTTTATTACACATAATAAAATAAATATTTTAAAAATTATTAACTAATATTTGGTATTTTTATAAGTCATGTATATTTATTTACAATATTATGATTAATTTAATAAATTAAAAGAAAATTTATTTTCATAAAATGTATTCATAAAATTATATTTTAATTTATCTTTATAGTAAAATATTTATAAAAGGCCTTAATTAATTTATCAATGTGTTTGAAAAAGAAGTTTTAATTTCAAAATTTGTATTTTTCAAGTATATTTATCTTTTTAATTAAAAATAAGTATATTATATTTAGAAAACTATTTTCATAAAATGGTGTTCATGTTTTTATAATAAATTTTAAAAAATGGTTAGGTTGAATTTTTTGGGTTTTATTTGAAGTACTTGAATTTTCTGTGAATAGTAAAATACAGTAATTTACAGTATATATACATTATAAGTTTAATACACTATTTAATGGGTCAGGGATGATGTAACAAAAATTAAATAGAAATAAAATTAACTAATTACATTATTTACCCCAAGGAATTGAAACTATTGTTTTTATTGATAAAAATAATAAACTAATGACTTAAATATTTAGAAAACACTCCTATCCTCCACTATAAATACAACCCTCGCCACCTCTCCTCCTCAAACATATCCAGACTTATGACTTGTAAAAAATTTTCTAAAAATTCTTAACAATAACACCATCACATAAAAGAGCTATTGGTTTCTAAAATGACAATAACCTCATTCTAAAGGTGGCTCTCAAGGGAGATAAATTCAAGAGGTAAATTCTGCTTTCTGATTATTTTATTTTATTTTTATGTTCATTTTTTTTATTTTTTCCCTAAACTTCTAGCATCATAATGGTATGATAACTCCAAAAACATATATATACTATAATGTTTTCATTATAATTTTATAATTTATAGTCATCCCTCTTTCCCCTTTGTATTATACTAAAATTTAAAACAATATTAAGGATGTGTTAATTTATCGCATTCAGTGACTATGGGTTTTCAATTTCTATTACCATTTTATGGATGGTGATGAAACTATTTTTATGTTTTAAAAAGATCATAATATATCTGTTATATCATATTTAATATTCTATAATCATTATAAATTCATAATGTAGAATAATAAAATAAAACAAGTTTGTTGGGAGTGAAACTACATGAAATATTACAAGCCTTCTTCATTAATCATTTATCCAACGATTCATCCTCACCCAAAATAACCAAATGAATTATATGACCACATAACCATATTTATGACCATTAATAAATTATAACTTCAATTATGGAATTCAATTTCCATTTTTCATGAACTTCCTTAGTCTTATCCAAGAAAACCGATCATGAAAACTAAGAAAGTGACCACCTCCGAATGATAAAACTAAACAATATAATTCAACAAAAAGGCCATGAATGATCTTAATAAAATTATAATAAAAGATTTTAGTGTAAAAATGGTTATAGTTTTATTAATTAATTATTATAATTTTATTATACATGAAATTGAGAACAAGTTATGAACACCTTCGCACATAAGGTCAGAGATTCTACTAGAACCTCCATTATTCATTCGGGTTATTCATTATCTCATTTTTAGAAAAATTAAATGAAATTGTATCTTTATATAATTATTATAAATTATGTTTATATTTTAAAAAGTCATGTATAAATATATTTTCATCCTTCTTTTCGGGGATATATATGTTTTTATATGGATCCTTACTCCATTATTCCTGATAAGTTTGATCGATTTAAGGGAACATCCCAACTTCTAACCCAATTTAATTTCCACTATAAAGTTTGTTTTTAAGCCTCCATTTTTTTAAATTACTATTTATACTAGTAATACCTTCTTTGTTCAATTATATATTAATAAAAAACATTATTCCCATTTAGGTTTTTAATTCCCTTTAATATTCTCCATGAACCGCACAAAAATGTTTTAATTCTAAATTCTCTTAAATACAATTTTTACATATTGTCTCATAACATTGAAAAATAATATCAGGATCTATTCCTATTTTTTATAATTAATTTCCATGAATGATTTAAATCCTTTTTGTCATGGACACCGTTGTTATATTCCATAGTGTTATACCATTGACAAGATTATGATACCCAATTCATACAATGTGTAACCCATTTGTTTATGCATCATTCCGTATCTATGATTATTAATATGGGACACATATTCAATAATATGTTATGATGTGTTCAACTATATATAACTTCAATTCAATGGGTATATTTTGGTCTCATGAGATGTCAGGTGAAACAGTCATGGTAGTTAGACTTGACATGTCACGTACCGACCTAGGTCGACCCTGAACTGGTCACCCGAGCTGGTCCGCAACATGACCCAAGAGGCATTCCCGATCCTCCCGGGCTGGCGACAAGCGCCAGGGAATCAACAGCGGCTGTGGGAATGATTTTACCCAATATAAATAAATAATCCAGCAGAAATAATATAGAGCCACACAGAATAAATAAATCAAGTAGAAAAAAGTAAATAGGATCAAAAGAAAATAAAATTGACCAAACTCCATTTTCGAACTGACTTCGTGTGATCTCTCGGATCACTCTTCGACTCAATGATCAAGCTTCACCCATGGAGAGTGCACTCATGCTATGGCCCATGCAAACACTGAAAATAGGAAAGAACTATAGGTGTGAGTATTAAAACATAGTAGGCTAGCCTGATATCTATTCCCAATGAACTACCTTTAGCATAAAAGAAACACCATTTCAAGTTTCAACTAAAATATATAAATTGATGGTTTTCTCAATATTTTACTCAAAAGAAAAGTACGAACCATTAATGTTATCCATTCTCAAATCTAGGTTCATTTCATTAGTGCTAATGTTTTTTTAGAATAGAAAAGCGATGTTTATATTTTCAAACGTGTACAAATTGGATTAAATACATTCATTTGAAAAACATTTTTAGAAACCCAATCAATACTAGTTTATCACTTTCCATGGAAAAAAATATACAAAAATTCACCAAAGTAAGTACATAACAAGGTTAATGTAGAAATACATAAAAGTACCAAATCATCACTACAAGTAACTAAAATTCAATAGACATGGGTGAACCTAGGATATCTAGAATAATTATGAAGACTCCAGTACATGAGATATCATCCCCGTTGACATGTCACACACGATGAAATTGAAATGCTAAATATGCCCGACCATCCTTTCTCAGGTAGACCGAGGGTAAAATCTCATAGTAATAAACCCAAAATATTCACCTACTATGGGCCACTGGTCAGTACCATATCCTACCAGTGTGGCACTAATTATTATATTATTACACAACAGGTATCGCCCCGAGCCACTCCATAGGACACCATATTTCCTTTAAACTACTCAGTCACCCGAGAGCCTCTAACCATGGCCTCCCAAACAATCAGTCAAAATCATGGTAGAAGAGTTATCCTAGGATGGTTTTCATTGAAACACTTTCAACATTTTCCACAAGGTGCCAAATGTGAATTAAACACATTTGACATTCACCACGTTAAGAAAACCCAAAACATCTTTGAAACCCTTTTATGAAACCCCAAAATGTTATTTCACAAGCTGCCAATATCCTTATAACAAACAGACCAAACAATTTTATTTTTTTCAATAAACTATAAGAGCTAGCCTGGAAATTTATCAGCGATGGATGTAATATTTATTGAAAGGAAAAATAAATTGATAATGAATGGTGATTTAGCGGCGACACATGAATTAATAATATTTAGCACATAAATAGGGCACAAAAGGCCAGAAATAGTTGAAACATATATTTTAAAAGAAGTGAAATGGGAAATACTACCTTGAGGTTAGAGCGTGATGATGGTGCTAGCTCAGAAACAAGGCGTGACGATGGCGCTCACACTGAAACGCCCCATGCGGGTCCTACAAAGTGAAACCGACCAAAATAATATTTAATTTATAGAACCATTAATCAAACCAAAGTACTATATATAGAAATATATATATACATACATATATATGTATATATCAAAATATAAACATCAAAGGGGCCTAAAAATAAAATGGAAAACCAACGGGGGGAGGTCGCGACTGGAAAAAGAACACCGGAGGGCTGGTCGGGTAGCACCAGCTGGGTGCGGACGTCAAAATAGGGCAGCACTAGGATGATGGGTTACTGAGATCATTAGGAGAGGGTGCTCTTGTAATGTATGTGCCTCCAGGGGCACACTTTTCCAAGGGAGAGGGTTGTGTGAGAGCCATCGAATTAGGAGGGTTGTGCCTCCTGGCGGAGCAGGGCGAGGGGGTCCTGGCCGGAGGTCGTGTTTGGCTGCTACGCAAAATCTGAATAGGGGGTCTCAACATGGGGTTGGGTATGTGGATATGAGGGGGATTTAGGATGGACAGGAAGCTGGACGCACCTAGGGGGTGTCGCGTCAGACAGAAGACGCTGCACCGGGGGGGGGGGGGGGGGGTGTCACACTAGAGATAGATGGCCAGTATGGTGAGATCACCGGGAGGGAGGCCCGGGCGGGTTCTGCAACTGGTGAGTAAGGCTGAGGGTGGCGCGAGCAGGAGAGGAGGATGGGGTTGTGCGCATGTGAGGCTGGGGTGGTTCTACTGGGTGTGTGACCATATGAGTGGACTGCGAGGGAACCGTGGCGCTGTGTGTTGTTGTGCGTGCTAAAGGGCAGACCAGAGGTGGGCTGCAGGAGGGGGATCTGTGTAGAAGATCCAGACCTTAAGAGGGGGCCGCGGGTCGTGCGCTGGAGCAGGCCGAAGGCGGTAGGAGGATAAGAGGGTTGGGGTGCTGGTGGGATGTTGCGGCGGACCGAGAGGTGGGGGGGGATGAGCAGGAGTCGGGTGCCACAGCCGTGCATGCTGGAGGAAGGCGGAGGCAGGAGGGGCGCTGTGGGAGAGGGTTGTAGCGAGAGAGAGATCTTGTGGCATGAATAAAAGATGAGGATGGAGTAGCTGTGTAGAAGAGAGGAGAAATGAGGAGAAAAAATGGGATGAATGGTGGGATAAAAAAATTTAAATAGAAAATTAAATAAAAAGTAAATAACAAAAGAAAAAAAGAATAATACTAAACATATAATAATAATAATAATAAGCATTAATAATAAAATAATAATAATAATTGGATAAATTTGATTTTAATAATAGTAAAAATAATGAAAATGCCACGCAGTTGCATGGGCAAAGTCGCGCGGCATCGAGCTTCCCCCGTGCGTATTTCATCGTCAACCAAAACGCCCAGTTTTTATCAAATTTCTAGAAACCTCATCCGGGACTCACCCCGGACCTTGAAGAAAATAATTTGAAGCCAAATAACTAATAAAATACAAATAAAATTTTAGGTCGGGGTGTGCCAAATTTCCCCACCATAAATATTTCCATACCCAGAAATCTATGATACCATCTAGCTGGTCGATCTACACTTATGAATTCCACACAACATGATCCAACCTCTTGACACATGGTCACTCCATTGACCACCAACGTTACATAACCATATTGTGTGAAAAAAACCAGCATATGTGAGGCTTTAATGGACTCCCCATCACAAGAATTCAACTGGCATTTGGACTGGGCCTTACTCAAGCTGAAAGAAACACAACAAGAACACTTAAACCACTTAGTCTCATCCGAAACGAATAGGAGATAAACCAAAAACTCCGTACCATCCTAAAAAGGCCCAATTACTGACATTGATCAAGGGATGAGCCCATCACACTCTTTACAACAAGAGGAGAATTACACAACCATGGAACCACAACTCACATTCTAAAACTGCCTCACCACAACGATATAGGAACAACCTTAGAAATGCTTCTTAAAATTCCCCCGTGGTTCCTGATTATGCACCAACCTCACTCTGAGGCCTTTTGGCTGGAGCTCTGATGGATGAATCATCTTCTTCCTCGCAGTCAGGTTCTGATAATCCTAATAAGAAACAAACAAAATAAAGGACAAAATTTTTAATTAATGTCACACTGCCATTGAAAACCAAAGTTTCTCAAAACCCATGACATTCCCATTCATTTGAATCCCAAAACAACACTATTAAAACATCCACGATAAAATATCCCTTACACTGGAAGGAATCATACACAAGAAACATCAAAAAAACCCAACAATACGTCACATATGAGGACTTCCTCCACGACTCTTTCTAGAGATGACTCGATAGAATCGCGGTAAGTTACCCAAACGTCCACAAACATGACAGGGCTTAAGAGTACATGGGCATAACGAACACCTGTGACCTAGCATGCCACACTGATAACACTTGATGATCTCTCGCTCTGAAGAGGATGATGAAAGATCTCGTGGCCTTTTAATTCCATAACCTACTCCATCAACATTTGACCGCTTACTCATCTTCTCGTTGGATGTATGCCAACTACTCCAATGAATTGAAGGAGGGAGGACCGCTTCAAGCACTCCAACCATCACGGATTCCAAATGAAAAGCTTGTCTCACCACATCGGAAAATGAATTTAGGTTGGACACTTACACCTTCGATTATAGATCTGGGCGGAGACCCACCTCAAAGCGTCGAGCCTTCATGGAGTCGTCTGTGGCATACCCTAAATCATAAGGGACTAGCTCCACAAAGTGCTGGAAATATTCCATCATGGATCAGTCACCCTGCTGCAAACAACATATCTCTATCCACTTTCTCACTCTTTCTTCTTCAGAGAAATACTGACAAATGAATAAATCCTTGAACAACTCCCATGTAATCTCTTGATGGGGGTAGTTCCGAGACACTAAATTCCACCACATCCATGGTGATCCCTCAAGGATGAAGGTTTCACACTTGACCACCAATGACTCATGAAACTCAACGAGGTCAATGTCCCTTCCCTTATTCCTCATCCAATCATATGCAACAAAAGGGTCTTCTTGACCATTGAAGAGAGGTGGATCTAGCTTCCGAAACTCAAGCATAAAATACATAGGTTGATTGACCGTACTATAATCACCCATCAAGTCTTCAAAGGGATAATAGTAGGATAAGAAATGTTAAAAACCCATTCAAGACCATTTCAATATCTAAAAATCCTAAAATCCAAACATTGCATAGGTGACAAGCTATAAACACAAGGAAACAAGCTACCACAACATCAAAATGTTCTTTTTGATAACTTTTTTTTTATTTTAAACAAGATTGATGGGTTAAACCCTCGCCATTGGTATTCTTAAGAGTCTCACTCACATGCATGTCTCTTTGCCACCCCAGTCATCCATCCTCCATACAATACATCCTTCCACATTCCCACACATCATTATGATCGTGAGAACCCATAGGAACACCAAGGCCAAAACGAAACAACTTTATTTTTTTAAACCAACTTTTCCTTATTAAAAATTTCCAGAAGACAAAAGAGACCCAAAAAATCTCAAAAAGGGAACTAATGGCTATATACGACTTGACAAAATTATTGGCGGCCAAGTGACAAACAAATCACGGACATACAGAGTCTATTTGGGCCACGCCCCTAGCTCCACATGGCTTGTCAGGCCATGCGGCATAGGAGGACTACAGGCCCGACTCCCTTTGTCATATCCCAATAAAAAAATGCTCTGAAAAAACACAAATAAAATAATTAAACTAGACTTCCCCTAGAAACTTGAGGGTCAGAATGAGAAATAGTTTGCGACGCTCTTCATGAACTTACCCCATGAGTCCCGACAATCCTACTCCATCTACCTTAACATCCCAAATAAAAAATGGTGATATGAAATGTGAGGTACACTAAGAGCTGATCTCCTCTGGTACCATTTTGTCACGAACCAACCTGGGTCGACCCTGAATCGGTCATCCAATCTGGTTCGTAACATGACCCCAGAGCCGTTCCCGATCCTCCCGAGTTGGCGACCAGCTCTAGGCCATCAACAGAGGCTGTGGGAACAATTTCTCCCAATATAAATAAAAAATGCTGAAAAAATAATACAGAGGAGCTTAGAATAAATAAATCAAGAAGAAAAGACTAAATAAGATGAAAAGAAAATAATAACGGCCAAACTCGATGTCCGAACTAACTCCGTGTGACCTCATGGGTCACTCACTGACTCAACGATCATGTGTTGCCCAAGGCAAACACACTCAAGCTGTGGCATGAACAAAAACTAAAAACAGAAAAGAACTATAGTTGTGTGAATTATAACTCATTAGGCTAGCCCGATATCTATTCCCAATGCACTACCTTTAGCATAAAAGAAATACCATTTCAAGTTTCAACTACAATCTATAAATTTTTGATTTTCTAAATATTTTACTCAAAATAAATGTATGAACCATTTCCCTTAACCATTCTCATATTTGGGTTCATTTCATTAGTGTCAATGGATTTTATGAAAAATAAAGTGATGATATTATTTTCAAACTTGTACAGAGAGGATTAAATACATTCATTTGAAACCCATTTTAAGAATCCCGATCAAAACTAGTTTCTCACATTCCCTAGAAAACAATATAAAAAAATTCACAAAAGTATGTACACATCAAAGGAAATATAGAAATACTTACAAGTACCAAATCATAACTGCAAGTAACTAAAATTCAATATACATGGGTTAAGATAGGGGAAAATGAATAATCCAAAAGACACCAATACATGAGATATCATCCCTGTTGAAATATTACACATGATGAAATCGAAACACTTAATATGCTTGAAAATCATTTCTTAGGCAGGCCGAGGGAAAAATCCCATAGTAATAAAACCAATATGTCCAAATACTATTGGCCACAGGTCAGTACCATAACCTACCAATGTGGCACACATTCTTATAATATTTTCTCAATATGCCATATTACCATGTCTCGTGTATTTGAAAAATGGGGTAGTCGACCGATGCCATCCTAGCATCCAATCACATATATATATATATATATATATATATAATAATTCATAACATGCATCGCCCCAAGCCACTCCATAGGACACCCACTTTCCTTTAAACTACTCGAGCACCTGGGAGCCTCTAAGAGTGGCCTCCCAAAAAATCGGTCACAATCGAGGCAGAAGAGTAATCCCTAGGTGGTTTTCATAAAAACAATTTCATAATTTTCCGCAAGGTTCCCAATGGGAATTAAACACCTTTCGCAATCACCACTTTTAAAAGATCCCAAAACCGGTTTGAAACCCTTTTATGGAACCCCAAAATGTTATTTCATAGTCTGTCAATATCCTTATAAAAATCAAACCAAAACATTTTATTTTTTTTCAAATATACATTAAGATCCAACCAGGCAATTTATAAGGGACATATGAAACATTTAATAAAAGGAAACTTAAATTTATAATGAAAGGTGATTTTGGAGAGATACATGAATTAATAATATTTATCACATAAGTAGGGTTTAAAAAGCAAGAAATAGATTCATATTAATTTATAAAATCATTGCAATGATAAATCCTATCTCGAGGTTAGAGCACGACGACGATGCATGCTTAGAAACAAGGTGTGGTGATGGTGCTTAGTCGTAAATGCGCCGCACGGGTCCTATAAAGTTAGACTGACCCAAGCAATATTTAATTAATAGAAACATTAATCAAACAAAAGTAATTTATATACATATATATATATATATATATCAAAATAAAAACTTCATAGGGGCCTAAAAATAAAATGGCAAACCAATGTTGGAGGTCTTTACTGGAAAAAGACCACGAGAGGGATGGTCGCGCAGCCCCGGTAGGGTGCGGGCATCGAAACATTCTAGCACCGGGAAGATGGGTTGCTACACTCAGGAGGAGAGGGTGCACCAGTGAGGCACGTGCTTTCAGGGGCGTGCTCTGACAAGGGAGAGGGTTGTACAAGTTCTGTCGAAGTAGGAGGGTCGCGCATCCAGGCGGAGCAGGGCCTAGGTGGTCTTGGCCAAAGGTCGTGTCTGGCTGCTGCCCAAAATCTGAAGAGGGGATCTCAACTGGGGGTCGGGCGTGCTGGTAGGAGAGGGCATCAGGATGGATGGGATGCTGGCCGCGCGTGGGGGGGGGGGGGAGGGTGTCGCATCAGATTGGGGGGGGGGGGAGGGTGTCGCATCAGACAGCAAAGGCTACACTAGGGGGGTGTCACGCTGGAGACATATGGCCATGATGGGGAGTTCGTCGGGAGAGAGGTTCGGGCTGGCGTTGTGGCTGGCGCGTAAGGCCGATGGTGGCGCGAATAGAAGAGGGGGAGGGGTTGTGTGTAGGTGAGGTCAGGGAGATTCTGATGGGTGCGTAACCAGAGGATCGGACATGGAGGGAACTGTGGTGGCGGGTATTGTTGTTCGCACTGCAGGGCAGATCGGCAGCGGGCGACAGGAGGGGGCGCCGTGCAGAATATCCTTAGTGCAGAAGGGGGTAGTGGGACGTGTGCCAGCGTAGGCCGAAGGAATCAGGAGGAGAAGAAGGTTGGGGCACTGGTGGGATGGTGCGGCGAACCGAGCGGGCGGGGGGGGGGGGGGGGGGGGTAGGGTCCCGCAACCGTGCGTGATGGAGGAAGGTGGAGGCAGGGGATGGCACCGTTGGAAAGAGGTGCAACGAGGGAGAGTTGCTGCTGAATTAAGAAAATATAAGGAGGGAGCATCTGCATGGAAGAGTGGATAAAGGATGATAAATAAAATAGGGGATGAAAGATGGGAAAAAAGATAAAAATAAAATACAATACAATGTAAATAATAAAAGAAAAAAAGAAAAATACTAAACCAATAATAATAATAATAATAATAACCATTAATAATAAAATTTATAAAAAGATAATTGGATTAATTTCATATAAATAATAATAAAAATAATGAAAATTCCATGTAGTTGTATGGGCGAAGCCGGGAAGCATCGCACTTTTCCAGTGCGTCCACCGACGTCATGCAAAACATGCGGTTATTATCAAAAGTCTAGAAACCTCATTCGGGACTCTCCCCAGTCCTTTGAAAAAATAATTTAAATCCAAATAAATAATAAAATAAAATAAAATCATAGGTCAGGGTGTGACATGACATGTGATCCTCTATGTTCAAAGATCCTTGACTCATGAAATAGACTTGTTTTATTTCTCTAACACAATACAATTATTCCATGTTTTATATGTTATGATTCCATATGTTCAATCATGTTATATGCCTTTTTATATCATTATGTATTTTCATATAACCAATGTGTTAAAGCATTATTATTATGTTATTCCCCTTAATGGTATTTTTAAGTCACCCATTTGTTCATGTTATCAACTAGTCATCCTATGGAGATATATGAGAACAATGTAATTTTGGAGCCCTTTTTGACGATTAAATAAAATAATTGTTTTTAGTCTCATGTTTTCTATTTTTTTACTATTGTTCCTAGACACTAGAGTTTATGATCATTGGCTTGTAATTTGACATTAAATTGTGCACAATATAATGGAATGATATGTCTACAAGTCAAGGGTCACTACAAGACAAATTCTCACATCAATATTATGATCTTAGTAAGGGTTTTTCATTGCACATTTAATTCAAGGAGACATAAACATTATTCTCCCGATATTCCTTTATGTTGTTTTATTTAAAAATCATTATAGTATGTTAAATCATTATTCTATTTCTCTTCATGTTCTTTAATATTTCATTTTATGTCAATCATTTCATTGGTATTATGATTCAGTAGTAAACAATGTCATATTATTTTATTTCACAATCTTATCATTATTTGATATTTTAATTGATTAAGACACCCTTGGGGTGATTTTTTATATGAAAAAGTAACCCTATTTACATATCCTCTTGTCATTAATGAATTTTCTAAGTAATTGTACTATTTTTGAACTATTTTATACATAATTTAATGAAAATGATTTTAATCAAACATAATTAATCTCGTTAATGGAAAGTACATTATAATCTAAATACATGTTTCATAAAAAAATTTCCAAATTTTTTCAAATTTTCGAATAATGATTACTAATGACATGTATCCCCATGTTTATATTTTATTAATCCAAATCCATATTACATTTTTTAAAGTAATCAACATTTCATTTTACGAAAAATGATATTGTGTCTTTTAAGGAATATATGAAAGGAATATTTTTTAATGTGTATGGAATATATGGATTTTAATGTCTTCATGAAAAATAGTTGTTATGAATCATACAGTATATGTTTCAAAGGATATTTTCAAAGAAACATATTTTTAAAATATTGTGTGGACTTATAGTTTTATGAATATTTCAAAAGAAAAAAGGTTATTTCCCTCAAGAATGTATTTAATGACATTATTATTGTTTTTCTATTTATAAGTGATATCAAAAAAAATTACTCATGATTCATTATAGATATTTTGTATTGATTCCATATTTATTATTTATCTTGATTTGTTATGAAGAGTTTGAATAGGGAATGTATTGACATTCACAGTCTTGATTATTTTTTATAATCATTAAAATTACCTTGAAAAATGAAAGATATATAATCATTATACATTATAATACCCTAAATATAGATCATATTTATAACTTTAATAATTATATATAAATTGTATATCATTTCAATATATGGTACATTACTATAAAATTATGTAATTTCATGGGAAATGTTTTTAATCTGTATTATATACTTTATTCAAAAAAATATTGATATGAAATATTGAATCCTGAATTAAATTTATTATTTCATATATAAGACATCTTTTTTATAGGATGAATTCGATGTAGACTAGTTATTTATATCCCCACGATGAATTAGTAGATTCATAAGAAAAAACTGTTGGTTAGGCAGAGTAAAATAGTTTTATAGTGTGTAAAAACCAATTATTTTTCAATATCCATGAGATTTTTCTTTATAGTATATTTATCATGAAGCCTTAGAGCATGATATTAAATAAATAATAATTTCAATACATCAATATTTATTTATTTTTATTAATTAAATTTTTTGATGATATTCCTTATGTATTCATTTCCATTCTCACTTTAATAATTATATGCCATGTGTTTCCAATTATTTACAACTCAATATTGATTTTGCCTTTTATAATCTATATATCATCGCTATTTGTTAAATATAATTTTTTTTAATATATTTATATCTTAATATTGATTATGCCTTGTTGAATAATATTTATTTCCTCATGAAAACATCTATTTAACTTAACCTTGGATGATAATTTGATCCCACCAATATTTTTGTCCTTTCTTATAAATCCATGAGGTTTATTACAATTTATATGTAATGATATTATATATAAAATAATGATATTCATGGGAAGAAATATATTTTTTATTTTTTTATTAATATATAATATGAGAATAATGTATGCAACAATTTTAGAATGACTACTAAACTATTCATTCATTTGGATTTGATTTTTTCTATCTTATGCTAATGTAATGAAGTGCACACCATCTCTGGGTTACTAGGATCAAGGTTGTTATAGTTGGTATAAAATAACTAGTTTTATGATAACATATATTATGTATCATAACCATATAATATATATTGAGGTTATCTATATAAAAACAAACTAATGTTTTGGTATGTTAGCGGTTATGTTGTTATTCATATAAATAAATCCATTTCTGTATAATAAATTGGAATTTGGTTTTGGAAGAGATGTACCTACAAGTAACAAATATAAAAAGATGCATTAGGCATGACTCAAGCATTGCCTTGTACAAGATAATAGGCTTTAGTGCATACCTAGTTTTACGATCCAATGTGATATTCATTGGATAATTCAGATTTTATATAAAAATAAATATTATGGGTTTGAAAAATTATAGACAATTAATGAAATTTGTTAAACCTAAGGTTCATAATATTGAAAAGAGGGTTTTAATAATTTATAAGTCCCATAAAGGATTATATGTTCTTTCTATAATGGTTATAGTCGTGAGGGATACAAATCATAAGGTAACTACGAAGGTTACAATATAATTTAGTAATTCACCAATATACCTTATTGGTTCATTTTTATTTTATTTTTTGGGTGGAAATCTCATGGAAATAACAATTTTCACAAAGTAAGATTCTATGGGTAGAAAGTACGACTTTTAAAAAAAATAATTTCATAAGTTTACAAGTATTCGTGAACGAAAATTTACTATTTTAATTATATTTATATCCATTACTAAGAATTTAGTTTTCATCACATGATATTAAATGTTTTTTATAGGTTATAAGGATTTGTAAGGCAAATAATGAATTGAAATTAAATGTTATAATGATTTTTCAATGAAATCATATTTTATTTAAAGAGTAATCTATTTTGGAAGAAATTGATAAATTTTTTGTGTTATGTTCTCTATATTAATGTGGAATGTTATGTAGGTATTATATCACAATTCTCTAAAACTATAAACTTGAAATGATCCTCAATATGAAAGGAAATTAGTTCATGACATTGATTCTAGACTATGTAATGTAATATGGTCGGGTCTTTATAGTCCTCCCAATGACCTATACTATTTCAAATAACATTAAATACATTTATTTGATAAATCGGGTGACCTAAAGCTAGATTTATATATGTAATGACTCTTCAAAATTCATCACTAAGTATTATTCAACTAGAAACAGTTCCCAAGAATAATGGAGAATAGTTTTGAAAGGTTTCATAAACCCCCAAACATTGGAACTATCCTATAGAATGGTATTTGGATCCAAGTTACTATACTCATTTTTGATCAATTAATATAACTATTTTGAGTTAATGTATCAGAACATATTCAACGAGAGAGCCAACTAATAATGATACCAGAATTGAAATAACCACACTTTTGATTATTCTCCAAATAGAAGCATCACCACTAATGAAGCATATTTATCCTCATGAGCATGAATCAAACATAAGGCTATATTCATATCCTCTAATGAAAAAATATTATTTAGTATAAAATTGGGTCCATATACTTAATTAAACACATTTAATGAAAATAAAAAAATCATCGCTTATGTTTCATGATCATCGAACCATAACCTATGACAATATATTGACACATCTGACTGAACATCATTGGTGAAAAGAAATAGGGGATTTTGACCAGGAGTCATACATAAAAAAATATATTAAGGGCCATAAAATAATAATTTGTAATATTTAATATATATTTAATCACATATTTGTTAAATATTCAACATTATCCCATGGTCCACCATTCAAAATTGCATGAAAAAAGAAGAATTATACAGGATCCATTCCAAGGACTATACCCCGTTACCCGAGTAACCACATTTTGAAAGATATGTAAGGATATATTTCAAGGAAAATATCATAGGTGGGCCAAAATAATTATGTATAAACTACTCTCCCTTATCTATATCTCTTATTAATATTAGTTTCCATAGATTCCATATTATCTCATGTAGTCGCCACATCTTCCATCATTTGAACTTCATCATATCCAAATCCAAAACCTTTTTAACACTTTTTTATGTCTCCCACCACCCAAAGGAGACTATCATATGAATATATTGACAGAACAGATGTAATTCTTCCCAAATCCCACCTCCAAAAATACATGGGATTTATGAATGACCTCGTCTGTATCATTCACATAGATGGGGGAATCACCCAATATCAATAGAGAGAAGAGATATATGATAGAATCCCCAATATTTCTTTGTAAACCTAAAAGTAAAACAACCCAAAAAGAATAACGTAATTTCATAGAAAAAATATACAACAATGTAAATTAAATGTAGTAATACATAATCCTCAGGAGTGACCATGAAATCTTAAATAGATTCTTAGTGGGGTATGAGCTACTAATATCCAATAGAATTACCAACCAGGTTATATGAAATTGAAAAATGTATTAAATATACAAATGGTGATTATAACATGTAAAAATAGTATGATCCCCTTAAGTGAATATATTGAAAATGATAAATAATAATTTCCAAATCCTTGTGATCAAATAGTAAATATAATTATTCACATAAATATTAATTATCTTTTCCCAGACTCACCCTATTTATCTCTAACTATATATTTTATTAATGTTAAAAAACACAATATCAAAATATAGGACCCCACTACATCTTTTACACTGGTTTTCAAATTTCCACAGCTTTTTACACACTTAACCAATCCTCCCAAAATGTATTCTAATGAGAATAATTTGAGGTTAATGTATCATAACATGCTCCCATTTTTGGAATAATCTCATCACATACCATGGACACCTTGAATCACATCATATAATCAACCCTTTACAAAACATTATAATATAAGTCAATAGTTTTTGAGAACCTCGACAACCTATTAATCATTTATTATACCGAAATCCACCACATCCCATACACTTTATACCTATTATATTCCATATGAGAATATTTTCAAATATACATGAACGTTAAATAAAAAGAAGACGTTACATATATCTACACACAAATATGTCAAAATATAACCATTGTGGATACTAGGACAAAATATTTCAGAAAAAAGAGAGTGGGGTAAGAGAGGGTAATCAATAAACCATTCCACTCCAACGTACATTTTAGGGGGGGAACAATTAATAGTGAATGGATTATAATTATACCTACATATGTGGATGGGATATCCAACATCACATTACATAGAATATATAATATATGTCATATTAATAACCTTATAATAACATAGGCATAGGATCAACTGTAGTTATCATCTCTCAGACACCCGACTCCAACTATTAAGAACTAGATTTCAAATAAGCATTAAATCATTGACTGAGATTAATTTAATTAACTAATTTTTTTATATCATTTAACGTTATATAAATTAATTTATTAGTCATTAATTTACATTATTCCATACATTTTTTTAACTTAATGGTGTCATCCCTTCCTAATATGGAAAACTAAATTGATTCCACTTTTCCACATGATTACATATATTCTATATCCATTCAATTAAAAATATCAATGTTTCAAAATTTTATTAATCATTATCGTTTCATAATTCCATTTACTCTAAGAAAAGTCCAATTCCTAAATTTAATAATTATATAACCAAGAACATTTGGAAGCCTCATGATGTGGTGGAATGAATGAAGATAAACATTCAACCAAGAAATCTATCCATTGAAATAGAATTCCAAGAAACAATAATCCCATATTTCAACACCACAATAGACAACACACTACACTAACTCATTCCAGGAAATTTTTTCAAACCCGATCCTCCCATGAATATCACCAGGTATCCACCATATCCAGTTCCATCTGGGACCAAAAAATGAAGCCTCTATACCCATATCTATTTTACAATGAGACATCATTGTCTTACAACATGTCTCACTGAAAAAATAACATCAAATAAAAATAAAATAGATTATTGAAACAATAAACATAGTCAAAAGGAAATATAGGATATAGATACAGGATACCAATCCTTTTCATGAATATGGGTTTCATCAACTAAAATCATTTAGCTTTATCAAACTACTGGTTTTATTACCATATTTAATTAACCAAATCATTTATCATAGGTGAAACCCACATGAAATGTATGGAATAAAATATTATAATTCATCAATAATTGAAACATTATTCCATGAATAAAGTCCAATTTTATTAAACATTTAGAAGGACCATTTCATTAACAAATATATTTATTAATATTAAAAATATTTATTTTAATCTTTGTGTACCTTAAAAAATTTCATTATTATCCGGATGAACGATTTCAACTAAAAATTCATTAAAAATATTTTTTTTTCATTTAATTTTATGAATCATAATATTCAAAAACATATGTCTTTTTAATTCAATTGTGAAAAACACTACCTTATATATCTTCATTAACATTTCAACAATATTTTATGAATTATCCTTTTAAAAAAAATCACTTTAATTAATTATCCAATAAATTTAATAATTTCATAACATTTTTTTTCAAACTAAAATGATAATCCTAAGCCAAAAAATCATGATAATCAAATCATAAACCATAATAGAAAACTATCTTGTAAATTAAGGGGAAAATTTTTATCATTGGGGAAAATATGTAGTTTCCAGAATAATTAATCCGTTATTTAGCATTAATCTAGTTTTCTAAATTATTAATGATAATTACACCATAAACCATAGAGAAAATGAAAAATTAACACTCTCCTAATTCATGGATATCAATTTTATTCAATGAGAATGTGACAGAAAGTGGTTCAATAATCTCTTACCTACAGGGAAGCTAAATCATCCATGGAAAACCACAATCCAACCGAGCCAAAAAATTATACTAACTCAATATGAAAATGGATATCATTCACTATAGATTTTTAATATAAAATATGATGAAGAAAAAAAATTAGAGAATAAATCACATTATAAAGAGTTAAAAATATCATTATATCACCATAGATTGGTCATGGTAACACCAAGATAAATCCTAATTTAGAAATCTTTAAAAACCCGTAACAAATCACCTATGGAGTCCTAGGGTTGGGTCATAACTAGAATTACTATGAATATTTTATGGTTTTGGAGTATTTATAGTAATAATTTTAGAGAGAATTTCGTATAATGAATGTTCCATTCACATATTGAATATCAAGATTTTAAGCCTAACCAAAATATGAATGACCCATGTACAATAAACATGGGATTAATAAATATAGTAGACCTCATGTTTAAATGGTGTGTGTTTTGGATTGGATTAATATAATACTAACATTATCCATTTATATCATTATTTTACCATAAATGTCATGAAAAAACCCATGAAATAATATTAGGAAAGCTATGAAAAAACACTTTGGCCTATCAGGTTCTCACTCACAGCAAGAATATTTGTTAATGTTATGAAATTATCTTGAAAAAAAATTCAATCACCCAAAATAAAATAATACAACATTTGGATTCCTCCAAGTACCAGAGACCTTGAATAAGCACACTAGAACGAAATAGAATGATCTGATCCATTAGGTCACTTATAATTTTTTCAAATGTAAGACTAATTATAGTTTTTACCATGTATTTCTTTTCAAAAAATGTATTTTATTATATTAAAAGGGCATTCTGTTTTTTAGTAATAAACTATGTTATCGTTAAAACATCAATTAATGTTTATATTATTTACAAATATTAAAGTTAATTTTGTTAATGAATCTATTTGAATGTAAATTTTGTTTTATTTTTGTACACTCCATTTTCAAAAATTAATTTGGAATATGATCTATATCTTCTTATATTACGGAAATGATAATATTTTTTCAAATAAACTATTTTATGGGTTTTCATCTATTTTCTTCTTTACATAAAAATATTTTTTTCCTATGAATGTTAATTCCATGAATTACACTTTATAATATCTAATACTATATTGGTGAATTAGAACATAGAAATACATTAATAATTTTTAAATTAAGATTTATTTAATGTTTATGGGTTTTCTAATAATTTTAATCATCTATGAACAGTCTATATTTTCATCTATTTTATTATAGTGAATTATCTTAGTTTCAAAAAATCAATTTTTGGGGAAATTATTGAATTACCTATAATCCCTTTATCAACATAGTTTAAAAAATATAATCTATATTATCTTTTAGAAAGGGTATATATATATATAATAAAACTAAGTATCATTGTATATTTAGTTAATTTAATTATTTATATAATGCTATTATAATTTAAGGTTTATTTTTTCACTTATTTGATTCAAATTAAAATACATATTATAACCATTTTATCTTCATTGGTTATTTGTATTGTAATGAATGATTGTTTTCATGTAGAACTCGCATGTGTGGGTGATTATTGGTTGTGTTCTATGTAACCCTTAAATTCATTGGTTAATGATTAATAAATAATAAAATAATTACTTTATGTGTGGACATTTTTTTATTAATCCATAAAGTGTGAACATTTTTGGGTCAATACACAAACCCTGAATAATTTTATTATTCACAACATGAAGCACAATCATTTATTTTAGAATATTATAATTTCTTTATGCTAATATTTGGGACACATTTACAACATGTCTTAATGTTTTATCTCATGGAGCTTGTTATTGATTAATGTATCAACATTATTAACTATGACCTTCTATTATGTCTAGCCTTATTCCATGATTCATGATTTATGATCTATTATTTATTTCATATGATCAGAATATCTTATTTACATGTTAACTAATTATAGATATATGATCCCCTTATTAGCACTTATTTTTCCGTTAAAATGAATTTGAGCTAGCCCCATATATTTGTTTCAATTCACCTAGGGTATAAATAAAATTAATACGTACAATGTGTATAGATGTTTTTTATTTGTGGATAATTTTTTGGGTGATGTTAATAACCATTTATGGATTATGAACTTACTTATATTGTTGGGAAAAGTATATTAGTTGAAAATTTTATATGTTTTTTTCATGATTTATCCTAAATGTGTAATACACTAAATATAAAAGTCCACATAAATTTTAATAATGAAATATTTTTTAAAAATCATTTATTTCTGAGATAGTTATGTTCACGGGGAATCATATTTTCATCAGTGTAGGGTTTATATTAAGTTTGATGATATTATATTTTTATTGAAATTTTAATGGTTTATATGACAAGTATTATCCTAATTCAAAACTATTAATCAATATTTTGTGTTGATTGAGGTAATATTTATTATATTGGGGTCTAGGATGAGGGATGTTTAATAAAATCCTCTTTGTTAAGTCTACCTGGAGTATAAAATCCCATACTTTTATTGGATATTAAATTGTGTGGTTATCTTGTTAATTACATCCCTATACAGATATTGGAAATCATGAATTGTTGTAGCATATATGAAAATTTGTGTAATCACATAGAAACAGACTTGTTGAGTTTCAACTAAATCCATACTTTGTTGAAGAATAAGTTGGGATAATACTATACACCAATCAAGAATCTCCACAGAGATATTATTGAGTTAATAATATTATATTTATAAAACATTATATATGATTTTTTATTTTAATGAATATTGTTAACTCATATAAGAGAATGTGAAATTAATAAATTATTACTTCATAGATATTGATTTTGATTTATCGTAATGATAAAGAAATAATTTTATAATGTATGAATTATTAAGGATGAATTTGTCATGTAAATATTTAACGAAAATTCTTTAATTTTTTATCAGTAAAGTTATCAGTTATTTGTTGAAGTTGCGCTAGATGCATAAAACGATCATGTTGGACTAGGATTCCAACTAGAATTAATATATTATCTTAATGAAAAACACAATATGATCTTATCTAAAGTGCGAAACTTGAGATTATTCAAAATTAGATATCAATAATCATGATTGACAATGTGAATTTAGTTGATTTCACTAGTTCACTAATGTAATGAATTATATTGTCTCACGGATGTTATGGTGTTGACCCTGATGTTTTGAAGATGATCGAATTTCTATTGTCTCAGTCAAATTTGATGAAGAACCAAAAAAATGTCTCAAAGGAAACAAAAGGTGTTTTATTTTTGGTAGTGGGTGGAATAGAGTAACAATATGTGAGGGAAAAAGGAAATTTTAAGTTGTCAAAATGGTTAAAATAATGTTGTCCCTAAAGATTCACAATAAATTTGTTGTTTTAAAAGTGATTAATTACGAAAATATGATTACTAATGCACCAATCCAATGGATTACAATGAACATGACATTAAAACATCTTATACTATTATAATATAGAATATCCTATCAAATGACTCAAATTTAATGATACAATGTAAATTTAGTGGATTTAGGAGATATCATTAATCACTATATATTTATGGATGTCTTATGTGATGTTTGTTTTAACCAAAGATTGGATTTTTAAATAAAAAACAATGTTATTATTACTGTATTAAAGTTATGTGAATCTTATTCCTGTTTTGTGGAATTTGGATTCCTGTAAGTCATATTAGAAATCCATTAGATAAATTTAACATTATTTTGGTAATTTATTTTGTATATCAGCAAAGATATTTTTTAGAAAAAATAATTCCAATATAAAATATAAATATTATTATATATCAAAATATTTATGACTATGAATACCATTTAGAAGGAAATTGTATATAGTGTGTATTGATAATGAATATTGAATGAAACATGTGATAATGGTGTGGAAGGAAAACTTTTCTTTGGAATAAAACATTTCAAACGAAAAAGGTATCTTTTATGGGATTATAATGTTGATATATATCTATAAATTATATCATGACATACATATATATTTAATAAAGCATTAAATATTTTCATTATAATGTTATCATTAAAATATTTTGGATATAATTTATTTATATTTTGTGAGCATTCAATGCCTCAGTACATTGCAATATAATTTTATTTTAAATAAAAACTAGGTTGGTAGAGATATTCACACACAAAACTAAACTAAAATGAAACTATTTCAAAATAATATTAAATTATAAAATTATACTTTTATATTATTTCATTATATTTTTGTTTATAAAATGATGGAAACATATTATAGAATATATGAAGGAACCAAATGGAAAAATGTAGGGGATAACTCTATTATGTAACTCATTTGTCTATGATTGGAATTGCAGTATCGTGAATAAGGATTACCTTATTGAAAGACCAAACATAAATCCAGCAATTATGATTTTAATGAAACCACATGAGAATAAATATTATACTCTAGAAAATCTCCCTAGGATCCTTGTTAGAGGTATCACTACTTGGGACTATCCCCAAGGAGGATATAATATTTAGATATTATGTTTAAATCATGAAGTAATATTACACTAAAAATAAGGTTGACATAATCATGTAATTAATAATTTAATAATTAATTAAAAACTTGTATTTTAAAATATTTTTATTTTCAATTTTATAAAAAATAACATTTTTTCAAATGTATTTGTAAATTTACAGAACAATTTTTATTCATAAAAATTCATTTATTAAATAATATATTTCAAGGTAATTAATTTTAATAGATTAACTGTATTAATTATAATATTTATTTTCAATATTAATTATATGTTAATAGAAATCTATGTTCAGGTTTTTAGCAGTCAAAAATATGTAAAATTTATATTTTTAAAATAGAAATTTTCATATGAATGAAGTTTTTGTTATATTTATATATATATATGATATGTTTTTGAATTTTAATTTGGATAAATATAATGATATAATTATTTAGATTACTAAAATCCTATCAGAATTTTTTTAATATGTCTCTAAATCATGTGAATTTTAGATGAATAGTTAAAAAAATACTAATCTTGATAATACTGTAATTCGATGATTCTATCTTAATAAAAGTATTTATTTAATGTTTTTGAAACATTTAATATTTAATATTATATATATTTATATAAATATATATAATATAAAATAACTTATTTAAGAGAATATCTAATTTTTAAAACCCATTTTAATGTTTTTTAAATTTCAAAAAAAATTTACTCTAAACCCTGTTTTTATTAGATTATCATAAAAATTATATATCAATATTTTTTATAAATAGATCATAAAAATTAATTAATTTTTTAGTTAACCGTGTTCATATTATATTATAATTTTTAATTTTTTAGGGAAAATAAAATATCTCTATAATTAATGAGAACTACTAGAATAACGATAAAACAATTATTTTTCAATATTTATGCTATTAACATTGGGTAATTTGTATCTAATAATGTATGTCTTTATGTTATCAAAAAACCCATAATATAATTTTTAATATAAATATAAATGTATTAACATTCATTAAATTGGTAATAAATATAAATATGATTGGAAAATTTGAATGGTAAAAAAACACATTCTATAAAACAAAATTTTAATATATTAAATATTTTAAGGGAGAAGTTTATGTTTTCATTTTCGAAAATTGATTTTGATTTGTTAAAGAAAAATTTAGGTTCACCACACCAATACTTGTTAATATAGGTAATTTTATATTATTATTAATAAATATATTACATATTCCAAAACTAATCACGCAAGGAAAAATTCAACATGGTAAGATGTAAATATCAAGTGGTAAAAGTAATGAATCGTGTTTAAAATATGTGTTTAAATGTTAGGTGGGGTAATTATATTCATTTTTTCACCGCCAACACTATTAATTTCAATTTTTGAACCAATAATAATTGATGAGTATTATTTAGTTATTCAAAAATAAATGATTTCAAAAAGGGGCCTTTTATTCACTTATAAAACGAAATTACATCCATCCTCTAAAATATAAACATTATCTTTGAGATTTCATTGAAACGTTGAAAATTATTTATTTACTAGAAGCCCATTTCATGTCATAAATCCCATATTCCACATTGGAATGCATAATGCCTTCATTATCCGGGATACATTCAAAAGAATGATAACGATACCAAAAATGTTACAATGCATTCATATAATCCAATATAAAAGGTAAGGTGTTATTTGTTTCAAATTGAATTCGTTAAGTAAAAAATTATAATTTAAAACTGTTATATATTAAATATATTGGGACTAACAACTATTAAATTCCTTTTTCAATATTATATAAATAATGGGGTTTTAATATAAATATAATGTTATTACATAAATGGATATTGATTCAAAATATGAAAAAATGGTAAGGGTTTCCATTAACTCAACTCGCATCGTTGTGTTATACTTCTTTTGATTGAAATTTTTTAATCACATTTTTTATTTTCCACCAATTATTAATTTAACAGAACATTATCTTCCACTGTTACGGGATCTTTGTTTTTCATTTTAATATTGTATGTTTAAAAATTCATTATTAAAAATTATATTAATGTAGAGAATAATTTACATCCTCTTTGTAATGGATTAAATTTATCTTACATGTATTTCTCCTACAAGTGTTCTCATTTATATCTGTAAACCTAATTACTTTTTAACTTATATTACCATTATACATACCTTCTTCACTTTTCATAATGATGTTTTTTACTCTTATTACGATATAGTTTTTCAAATAAGGTGTTTTAAAATATTAAAATTGGATTCCATCCTTTAATTTTCATTTGTGTTATATTCCAAGCGAAATTTCATTCTCATATCTTTTATATATATTCATGTATTTATTTATAAGGATTTATTTTAGATGTAAATGCATTAAATGGTTTTCACTTCACCTTTTAGAAAATATGTTTTGGAACTGAAAAATAAATCATCCTTTTATTAAAATGTAAAAATAAAATCTAAAAATCTATTATATGTGTTGTCTTCCATTTTACTATTTGATTCTATAAGATTTATTTATATGGAAATTTAGTTCCATGAGTTACCCTTTATATTTTGTTGCAGTATTTTGTGGAATTAAACATACTAAAATTAATTTCTACTTTTTTTATTTATAGTCATTGATTTTTATAATTTTTCATATATTCTATATCATATATGAATTCTCTATATTTTCATAAAATTATTATAAGGTGTTATATTATATCCCATGAGTCGATGAATAAGGTATATTATTAACTTCACCATATATCCTTTATCTATATGGTTTATATACTATATGATATATTATAATAATAGATATTCATTTACCTAGAACGTTACTATATATCTTGAGAAACCCATTTTTACTTATTGGTATTAATTTTAAGAATATTGTTGGAATTATGAAACCATCCTTATGTGATGCTATTCAAAATATATATAAGATCAATTATCTTTTAGTTTTATCCATGTGACGTGATGAATGATTGATTTCAACTCGCAATAATATGTTTGGGTGATGATGGGTGGGGTCATATATCACCCACCAATGTTGTTATAGAAAAATATTTCTCATTATATGAGGATTTTTAAAATGGAAATTTTGATTGTTCACCACATAAAGCGTGATAATTTTCTTCCCAACCTCAATATTTTATTTTTATTTGATCACAACATTATTGATGTATATTTTCTTGTTTTAAATATTTTAATTTCTATATGGAAACATTTTTTATTTATATTAATGGTTTCGTGATGATATAAAGTCATGGATCATGTTTTTTGAATAATCTTTCCAAATTATTAATTCATGGAATATTGTATACCATATATTACATCATGACTCATGATTTTTCATTTTTACAACATTTGATATGGTTATATTTTTTTATGTATTTACTCCATGGTTATACTGAGCTAATAATCTTGTGTAAAATTATGATCTACAATTTTAATCACTTATATATAGCGTTACTAAGTATAGGAGATCACACATGTCTTATATTTCCGTTTTAGCATGTTATAAGGGATTGTAATTTATATGATGTGTCTACTATAGTAACATTTTTGGATAATTGCCGAATATGTTGGTGAGTTGTTTTAGATTAGGAATTCTCTTATATAGTGGGATGAATTTCTATCAATTGAAGACTACCTATGTTATTTTACTATATATTTTTTCATAATTCTCAAAATCAAATCCAATGAAGTATTGGGACTGTTTTTTAAAATTTGGGGCCATAGCCTCATTTATTATTTAAGGAAAAGACTCATTTCTAACTGGGTAGAGGGAGACCCATTACATTGCCCGAAGGTCCAATACCAAGTGGTCTGAATACAAGGCCCAAAAGGCCATTTATTGGCCCAAAGGGTACTTTGGCGATAAGTAATTCTATAGTAAACATGAAGCTACAATACCTGCTGTTGTATAACCGCTGATACAGTTCCACCAACACAACAGTGCTACCGCTGCTACAGTTCCACCACTGCTATAGTGACCTGTTACAATACTACTACAATTCTCAAAAATTCATCCTCGTTGGATTTGATCTTGGGTCTTTTACATTTTAATAAGGAACCTTTACCACTTGGGTATAAGATCGTTGGCCAAACCTGTGTTAGGGTAATGATCAACTCCCACTGGGGGCCCCTCCTTTCCTAGAGTGCATCTCACATTCGCAGGCTATGAAAATGCCTTTGAATAGCCTTGTGAATAATATGCACAATGTTTGAGTTTGGCGGGACTCGATCCTGGGCCAGTTCCCATGGAGAGAAAGGGGTACAGCCAACGACTACCACTCAACTAACACCACATGGGTGTATTGGGAATGTATATAATGGAATATTTGATTAATGTCCTATAATTTTGAGACAATTATATCTGTATGATGACATAATGGATGAAGGTGTTATAATTATTGAGGTACTGAGGGAATCTTTAGATAGGTTCTTTATAGTGTGAATTATTAAAGAGGAAATTTTTTATCTTAAATTTCATCTAACACAATGAAATGATATAATTGGTTATTTATAGATCGGGTTTATATAATAAATAATTGTACACAGGACCTTATGAGTACATTAATTTATATATTGAACCCCACATACAAAAAAATAGTATAATTATTATGTTATTGATGTGCTCATAACTCATGAGAAAAATAAATATCTTTTAAATAAATTAATAAATTTGTTTTTTTAATGATATTTAATATATCATTCCCATAAAACATGAAAAAAGGGAAAAAATTTATACACCACATTAAAAAATCCATGATTAATAAATATTAATGATTCAATAAATAATTGTTTGCAATATGAATTGTCTAGAGATTAAATTTTTATTTTAATATTTGACTCAGAAAAAATTGAAACTGAATATATGTTATTAATAAACCATAAAAAATATTATTCAACTATTTAGAGGGTAAAATTTATTATTATAATAACATTAAAATATAATTTAATTATGATCAATATAAACACTAATTATATGACCATCAACTATTGTCCATCTATGGAATTTGGTAGCTTTTCCAATATTATGATATGAACGTCTTACAACATGTTAGGATTACCATATTAGAAAATGTTAATATATGGATGAAAAAAACCACATATTAATTCTAACTATGTAGTATACTATATTTTCCATGATATTTCTAATAGAATAATTTATACTCATATAATCATCCAATATACATGATATGTATTTCATTGACATTAAAAATTGAACTTTTTAATAGACTATAATAAAGTAAATTAATTTGAAATTTCTATTCTATTAAATGTACATGATGTTAACATATATAAAAATGGATATCATAAATTATTCATTGATTTATTCATTAATTAAAAACAATTTTTGATTCCCCCAACATACCCTACTTTGCTAAAACAGTATTAGTTATAGGTTTTTATAAACATGTAATGTGACGGATTGTATATAAAAATTTCATTCATAGATTCCAAGGGTAATTACACAAGTTCTCATATAGGAATATTCAATGATATTAAACCTGTGGAATTATTAATATGAGGACTACCTTTATAATCATCCATCATAGATAATATTTTGTGTGATCATTTCATACGTATTATCTGATTCAGATTACTTGAATATGATAATCCACATAATGTATGTCCCTTCAGATGACTTCAAATGACAATATTCATTCGGTTTAAGAATATAACTACAACACTTCAACGTTATGAGAATAGAAGTGGACATATATGACATTTAATCATTTTCACAAATAAAATATTATATTATAACATTAGTATTTTATATAAGAACAATAAATATGTCATATGACATTTATTACTATAAATATTTATGAATATAAATTTAATCTACCGTATTATGTTATCGATTATAGGGAATAAACTCCTACAGAAACCAACATTCAACGGATTATTTTGAAAACATATTCTATAGTTTCTATATATTAAACATTATTTTAATAATTTTGGCTATAACTGTTCATATTACCACAATTCAATGACATTGTTTATTACGCAACATGATATTCTTCTCACTCTGGTCACTATGAACTTATTAACATGATAAAATCATTCATGTAGTAATATAAACAAGTATCCAACTTATTGATCCCTTTTAATAAATTTATCATCCTAGATAATACCATATTCAACTATTATCAAACTGTTAATAAACATATTAGTATTGGTATAAATCGGAATTCAAACAATTCATTTCTATAATACATCTTAAGATGTATTAGAAGACACAAAATACTCTATTATATATATGGGAACTAAAAGATGTAATAATATTTTGTTATACATTATTATGGATACACTCTAATGAAATATAATATTATAGATAACTTAGTATATCCCCAAAAACTCTAGTACTGTTTTCTCTCCATTATCTAACAACACATCAAGTCCTACGTTTCTTGTAATGTAAAATATTTTTAACTAAAAGTCCATGAATTTAATCTAGATTTGTTTGATATTTATTAAATATTATTTATTTTAATAAATATAAAACACATGTACATATCATGGTCATGTAGATAGATTGTTTTCACTAATGATTTTGAAATATTATTCAAAATCACATCCTATGCCAATTCATGTTGGCATGGAGATATTTCATACCATTTAACATGGATAGAAATATTTTTTAATTGATCGATTCTATATATTAAATACATCATCATTATATGTACTATTAATATATTAATATACTAAATAGATCCTAACATATAGATTATAATCACTATAATTGGGTGCTTAATTTAATCTATTTTTCTGAAATTCCATTCATTAGTCCTAGAAAAAAGTAAAACTCACAATTTTCTTATATGTAATCAATATTTTTACCTTGGAAAATATATTTACCCACTAGCGAATTTTAGAAAAATTGATCTCCCACAGTTAAAAAATATTTTATGATCACTATATTTTGTTATATTCATTCATGGATTTGTGCCTTTTGATTATATTATATGTATTTATTGGTGTCACCAACGCATTTTTAGGTGATTTTATACAAACAATTTTCTTCAGTTGTCTATTAATTAAACTTTCCTTGATGTATATACAATAAATTAAATTATTATATAGTTATTCTACAAAATATATATTTTTAACTTATTTTAATATTATGATTTAATTAAACAAATATTTTGTGGGCTATAAGCTAGAAATTTTTTTAATAATCAACCATTATTAATTAGTAGCAAAATAGACCATCCATATTTATTATCCAAAAAATACACACTTTCAATATCAACTCTCGAAACATAAAATATACAGTACACTAAAATTATGGTATATTGATTCTAATAAGAAATTCATAGCTTCACATTATAAATTTTATCCATTTATTTCTTAGTTTCTAATGTAATTATTTTAATTAAATAATATGTCACTACCCATATTGATGACACTACAACCTTTTGTGTTTTAATTTTATATAAATTATCTATACCTTGGAACAATTACACTAATTTTGATCAGTGAAGTGTTTGCCCCTACTTCACTGCATATATACTAGAACCTAGAATTCATTGATATTTATATTACCCCCATAATGTCAAAATAGTATATGAATCCCTAAAAATATAGGTGGTATGGACTAATATGGTTTGTTAATAACCTTAATATCTAGAAGATAAATAACTAATATTCATTAAATGTTTTATTATTTGTTTTTATAGATACATCCTACTTTTAACAAGTGGTTATAATTATATAGAAAATGTTTTATCCAATATATTCATCACCATATTGAAATTAAATTAACATCAATTATTCAATATTATTTTCACATATTTTTGTTTTCTTATTTTGGAAACAAATATTGAAAGAATTTATAGGAATATTTTCAATATATATAAGTCTTTTTACCAATATTATTTTACTATCATAAAATCTGGGATGTATAAGGTAATGTGAGTTTGGGACTACATTTACCCTATATATTAATCATCATGTAATACTTGGTTATGGTACATATTGAAATTCCAATAAAAGAGGAATGTTTATCCATTACAATTTTTATTACATTCATCATTGAGCATCCCCAATATCCCTCATTAGAATGTCTATAGACCACATGAAATTAAATCTTTTATTGAATATAATATGCTTGACACATCAATGATATTGGGGAATAAATGAATCATCTCTAGAATAAATTATTTATGGAATGTTACCCCACCACCATTATACAAGACAATAAGAAAGGATCAATCCAACACTCTGGGAATTTTACTACTTGATGGATTTAATTCATAGATCTTATCATAAGAATCAAATTCACCATATGACTTGTCTATAAGTATTCAATATTTCTTGTATATGGCTTAGACAACATGCTTTTTAAATTAAATGATCACATTTTACTTATTTATAATCAAAAACATGAAATTTTCCATATTAAGAGGGATTGATGAAAAAATATGCACATTAAACTATTGTAACATTTCAGCTATTTTTAGATAAAATATTATTTCCCTCTTGTTATTTATATCTTAATTATATCCACACAATCTTTTTATAAAATATCTAATTATTTTTTGGAATAAATTTATTTCTTAAGGATTATACTATTGAATCATAATATTTCCTTAGTCAACATACCTAGCGTATTAGGTCAAATGACACTAGTGTATGCATACATATATAATTATCAACAACTATCTGTTTAAAATGTATATGAATTATGGTTCTGTATTATATTTTTATAAATCATATATTTTTATTAATCATTCATTGATGTAATTGAATATATATCATTTATTATTTATCAAACTACTAGTTTACTAGAAAATCAAAAAAACATATTTATTAGTGATATGGAAGAACATATCATTTTGTTTATTTAAAAACTAATATTTTTTTAGTAATAATAAATAATAAAATTCTTTAACTGAAATCTATCAAATAATCACGATGTCATACACATCTATAAACTAATCTAAAAATAAATCTTTTCCACTATAATGAATACATATATCTTCTTATAATATTTCTATAATTTCATAGTTCCTATAATAAAATAGACGTCTAAAAAATATTATATTTTATATTACAAAAAGAAAATTATTGTTATTCTTTAAAATTTTATATTTAATAAATGTTTAAGTAACTATTTAATAATTATACTATCACTTATATATTTCATCGAATGTCACTTCCGATATGATGTGAAGGAAACACAATTATATTCAACTATTTTCCCTAGTGATCTTTCCTCACATACCAAGATATTGTGTGGATTTCATAGACATGGAGTCGGTCTTAGGTTATTTTTATTTTCCATTCATCTAATAAATCATGCATATAAAAGGATTTTAATGCTTTTTATACTTTCTTGCATGGAAAAACATTTTATGGTGATATTATGGTCACATATCAATGTTGTTCATAATACAATTAGAAAAATAATAATATTATTTTGGAGGGAGTGATGTAATAATGATATGAGAGTTTAATTCGTCGAGAAATGTAAACCATAAAATATCCATAAAATCTATGAAATCAATCATCATGACCATATGTGGAACATATACCACTCCCTATCAAATAATTAAGGTTTATAGTGCCATGTAAATACCAAATTATTCATTTCAAGATCAATCTTGATAAAAACCATTAACATTATTCCCATTATTGTATCCTTACATATAAATCACAAAACACATCATTGTATATTGGGGGAAAACATAATAAATGGATGAGATTGGATTCTCAATAAGGGTATTCATATATAAGAAACTAATAATAAATAATTAATAAATAATATATAATGTCAAATAAATGAAAAAAATATCATTTAGTCAATATCATAATCAAAATATGATATGGAAATATGATAATCAAATTATTAAATATAAATAACAACATAATCTTGGAACATTCCCATGGATATTATATGGAACTGACTAATCACATGGAATGTAAATTATTGAATACATTATAACGGAATTTCTAAAGATTTACATTTAACACATACCATCAAATCCTTATTTCAGGACATATAATATAATTTAGGTCTTTTTCTTAGATATCTAAAAAAATAGGTAAACCCTTAACCAAAACCGAATATTGTATGAATCATGAAACCAACTGATGAATTGAGGTTTTATAGTAGGTCCAAACAATAAATTATTATGTCTAATTCATTTAGAATATGAAAGTGGTGAATCATAATAATCATATACATTCATATTTAATATTTATCAAATGAAATTTCAATACATGCCACAATCAAAAAACCAAATCATAAATCATCCAACATAAAATGGGGATTGAAAATAGAATTTTATATCTCATGTAATATAGATCATAATCCATCCAAAAAAATAATAACAATGGTATCAACACATCATCTCCATATTGGTTCATTAATAAAATAGAATACTGATTCCGTTTATGAAAATAAATACCATGAAAAGATAATTCATTTTTCTTAAAATGAACACTGAATTTTGATAAAATAAATTATAAAAAATGAATATTACAAATTAGAATATCTATTAGTAATGATGTAGAAAAATTTCATTCATGTTTTACACATTAAAAAAAGATTCAATTAACGGTTTTGTTGACAACGAAACAATAATTTTTTTAAAATGATAATAAGATATATTTCATTGGTTTTTTATAAAGTAAAAAATCAATTAAAATATTTTGAATAAATCATATTTAATATTACAAATAAATATTGAAAATAATTTTAAAAAATAATGATTTTAATGAAAAAGTATTTCAGAATGAATTCAAAAATAAATTTCGATAATCATAAAAGTATTTTCTTAATAATTTTATTTGCCAAATAGAATAAAGTAGAACTATTAGTTGAAAGATTTAAATAATTAAAATATGATAATATAATATGTTTAACATAATATATGAATAAAAATTAATTCTTCGAATGAATACATATACTAAAATAATACTTAATAATTTTGAAATTAAGAAAAAAACCATCAACAATTTGGTAAATTTCTAATAAAAATAGCCATGAATGAAATAAAATTAAATGAAACACTAAAAAACATGAAGATAAATGAATTATTTATATAAAATAAAATGGGAAGGATATAAAATACACATATGAGCTAATTTATGAATATGTTGTATATCTGATGTACATAAAAGTGAGAGGAGAAACCATTACGTTGAGTCTGACTAGTCATTTACATTTATTAACATCTCGATTAAAAAAATATGTTCATTATAAAATTGATTATGAAATATTTTAGTTTTTTTATTATTTTTATTTCAATTATCATCATGTTATATATGATTACATACACAGTTTTGTTTAGATTATATGATTCAATGATAATTTTCTTATGTGTCAAAAATGTATTTAGTATGTTGACTATGGTAATAAAGATCAATAATATTATATTTAAATAATAATAATAATGAAATGATTCAAATATTTAAACATACATTATAATGTAAAATCTAATCATTAAATATTGTTCGGAAAATTGATGTATTATTTTATCATGGAGATAGTAGGTCTTACACACGAAGGTGTAACATTTCAATTTTTCAAAGATCACAATGGAAATGATATATCTAACAAGTTTTTTATAAAATATAATAACATCCTAACAACAATAATATTTTTTAAAATTTCCATATTTTTATTCCTTTTGGTGTGGTGGTTAAAATAGAGTCTCATCCCTTTGGGAAGGTGGTAGTCTACACGCACAGGAATGATGTTATTATAATTCAGTGAGTGATAAGGTAAGAAATAAAATTATATATTTTAATTTCAGAATGATAAATATGTCATTAATATCATACTTATTTCATTTAAATTTTATATAATGATTACAATAATCCTTATTAGATTATATTAAAGAGATATTAAAAAATGATTTACATTTATTCATAAGGACCAAGTTCGTTATACAAACAAGCAACATTATTGTATCCCCTATGAAATGGGATGTAACCTGGTATATATGATATAAATAATATAGAGGTAAAAAATATATAATAAATTTTTTATATATACTTATTTACATCATCATACCAAAAAATGATAGGTGCTAATAGAAAAATAATGACATCAGTTTGCAGGGTAGTAGTCTGTCGTAAACACCAATGGGAATTCGAATCAAATATTATGGATTGGGGGACTGTTATTGGTCATAAAATTGAATTAAAAAACAGTTGTATTTATAGGAAATTAACATTATTATATAAAAATTATTAAATATTAATTTTATTGAGGTGGAATAAGAAATAAAACAATACTTTGTAGTTAGTAATTTTACCTCTTCTTGGTCCTCCTTATTTATATTATATTTATAGTATTATTATATAGGATATCTAACCCTAAATATGATTTCTTGGACCCCCAAAATTTAAATTATTCTATTGAAATATATATAATACATTTTTCATAATTATATTCATAGAATTTGACAATATCAGTTTGATGTAAATCCCTCTGATATGATGAGAAAGAACGTTTTGAAGAAGAAATTAATCAGAATATTACAATGTGTATATAACAAAATTTAATAAAAAAATTATTTCAGTGACCTAAAATGGACTAAAATAAATATGGTTTAACTAAAATTAAATTTAAATATGAAAAATATAATTAAAATTTATAAATAATTTAATTAAAAAAACCCATATTTCATATAAAAATCAGTATTTTATCTAATTCACCAAAAAATAAAACATTTCCTAAAAATAACAAAAAAAATATCCATAAGGAATTTTTTACATTTATGATTAAAAAATTTATTTAATTTTTTAAAATAAATTTTATAAATGTGGTAAAAATTAATTTTAAGTTATGTGTTAAAATTTAGAGTAAACCTCCTTTTATAAAAATGAAACTTTTCAAAAAAAAATAGTACTTTTAATTCAAATAATAACGACCCAGACTTAAACATTACATAATTTAGAATTAAATGGATAATTCACATCATGGATCTTTTCTGGTTTGGAATTTTGGAGATTTATGTAATAACATTTACATAACAACATGAATATTACATGAAGACAAATCTACTCAGTATCTATTTTTTCATAAAATAAAAACTTTTGAAAAAAAGAGACACATCTAGTTCTATGTTTTGGATAGAAAGACTGTTCCTTGATCTAATACATGACCCTTATTCATCTTTATGTCCTGTGGAAGAAATTTCAAAACATGGTATGAGCATAAAATGCATCGTAAGGGATATAAAATGAGATATGATAACATTAACCCTTCAATAAAAACAAAACAATGAAACCATACTTTTCAATCATAACATATCTTAGGAAATCATAAGATTTTTGAACAACACATAGAAATAATAAATCATAAATGTAAATTATGGCATAAATAACATACTTACATTGTAGCTATAACATCTACAGAGGGAGTCACATTTGGAATACACATCATAGTATATTCCCTAAATCTCTTAGAATATTCATTAACGATTACATCTGTCACTTTACCCAATGCATTGGGGAGATATCTCGGGCTCACCTTTCCAAGATTTATCACAGAACCACCCGTATATGTAAACAATTACCCATATCCATAACATATTCATAAACCATAAAAACAAACATAATGGAAATATAAAATTTTTAAATTAACATCACAATATATCATTTCAAAATATTGACAAAAAATAAAGCTTTTATCAAACCATTTTCAAAACCATTTAAAATATTAAATAAAGTGATTTTTGAATCAAAGTGTCACATACCACTTTGAATATTTTGAAAGAAATTTCAATTTAAAAAAATTCATGTCCATATGAATAAATCATTAAAAACATTTTTAAAACAAGGAAATTAATGTGAAGGATTTAGAAGAATAAACCTTTAAATCATTTAAAATGATATTTTAGTTAAAGAGATTTTTACAAAATAAGAGTCCCTAGAATGCAAATAATTGAAGAATAAAATTTAATCAGAACTTTATAATATCATTAGAATAAATCTATTCGTGATATAATATACAAAAGGATAGTATATACACTATATTAGAGTGAATTGGTTCATATCAATATTGAAGTCTCGATGGAAATGTAAATTGAGATGAAATCCCTTATAAAGACGGAATCCTTAGATTAAGGATAAATAAATTAAATAATTATGTGTGGAAAATATAAATACACCCAATATAAGTGGATATTATGTGTGAAACAATCATAAGTTATTCATACATATTTATCGAATGACATAATCAAGAAGTAGATGTTCAACCCAAAAATTGAAATTGGGTTAATAAGTTTTCTTATAGAAATTCGACAGCCTAACATCCTCACTTTAAAATTCAGAAAATAATTTGATGAGATAGAAATGGATATCTCATCAATTGGACATAAAATTTACATCTACAAGGATATAAAAGAGCATATATCCTAATATAATAAGAAGTAAATTAAAAGACATACCAAAAAGAAATCTTTTAAGAAGAGGAGGGTGAAAGGTTCTCTTATCGATTTGGTAACATATGAATCAAAAACCCCATGAAAGAATATCACACAATGAATACGTGAATACCCATAAATTAATGTATATTACACGAAGAAAACTATCATGGGATGTACATCCACAACACATAAGGAAATAGTGGCTAATATGGCATGAATCTCACGGGAATAAAAAGTGAGATGAAAAACCCTTACCACGTTGTAATAAATCGAGTCTTATGAGAAAAGTTAATAACCACAAAATTAATCAGATAATACGATGAATATAAATAGAATCATGATAATATATATCAAATGTTCGTACAAAATACACTGCATTCAATAAATATGTGGTGAGAAATGGAAATCTCACGGAATTAAAAGTGTGATATGAAATCTCTTACCTCGTGTCCAACATAACTCATATATTCCTTGTTCTTCCTAAATAATAAACTTAAGTTAATTTAAACTTGATTAATATCCTTTTTTATGATTATTATTTCGTTTATATCACTTATTACCTTGCAATAATAGTTAGTTAATTATTTAAGTACATATCGGGCATTTGGCCGATGTTTGGAATTTGTGTTAAAAAAGAACTTGTTATAATTAAAATTTTTCCATGTAGTCAAAAATAAATTATCTACTGAATGATATTAATGATCTAGATATCATATATTTCAGATATATCCATTATATATATGTCTTTATAACAGTAAATAACATTTGGAGATAAGAAATTAAAATGCACCGTTCATGGAGACGGTAAGCCATACCTACGAATGAACACTACATTCATTTCTATTTCGTAATTTAATGGAATTAAAACATAATTATAACTATTTATATTATAATTCCAGTATAATATAATATATAATATCATTAACTATACCATTTATACGTCACACATGTGGCATTAACGAGTCACATCACTTTAAGGGGGCGGTAGTCCGCACTTCCTAAAATTAAATTATTGCGTTTACCCATAATAGAAACCATAAAGGTTTGACATAAATGAAAAATAATGAAGCTTAAATTAAAACTAAAAATAATATATATCATATATAAATACAGTGCCATCTTAATGGCCCCCATGAGAGGTTGTAGGAGATAATTGAACAATCATCGTTTCTTGAGTCAATAGTTCACCATCCACAGAAACAGTATGTTCTTTACCCATTAGATGGAAGTGTGTGTAAGTTTATCTCTAATCAATCTCATAACAACATACTAGTATATTTATGATTCTGGTTTTGTTATATAATAATGGAATATAAAGAGTTCAGGGGGTTGGAGAAGTTAAACAAAACAAAGGAACTTAATAGAAGACGTTACCTTTAAATCTTGTAACTCCCTTTGGATTGAACCAAAATGGTTTCTTGAAGTGGTCTCTGACTAAGGTAAGGATTCTAGGATGAAGAGTGGAATCTTGGGATCTTATTAGAGATGATTTTGACAAACCAAAAGGCATTAGAGGTGTGAGGAGTTGGTTAGAATAGAATCTTTTTTATAAGGGAGAGGAGGGTCTCTTTAGGAAAGTTTGAAACAATTATTTTATTTTAAACTCATCTTCTGTTTCAAAAGGTTAACTAGTAGTTAAAATAAATTTTAAGATGAATCATAGTAGAAATAAAATAATCCAATAATAAATGTACTAGGTTTGAATATTGTTTTAATATTTATTATCGTAATTATTTAAATCATTTTTTAATGAGGTAAATATTTTATCATTATTATGTCATAAATTACATAATTTATTTGTTGTCCAAAAATTTAAAAAAAAAACCATTATGTATTAAATATTTCTATATTTCCAAATAATATTTATATTCCAAAAGATAATTTATATAACCCCATGTTAAAATTTATTTACCAATAGAAACTTGTTTATGTCATTTTTGTATTTACTTTAAATTAGTTAATACAAAGTGTCATTATTACTTTCTTGGGGCTCCATAGGGTCCCAAATTCAACCCCAGTATGCCCATGGTCGGATAGTTATCATAAAAAATGATTATTACACATGCTAGGTTAATTTAATATTATTATAATATTATAGTTTAACCTTATTTATTATATTTACCCTTTAATCATGGTAAATAAAATATTTATTGAAGTAAATATTTAAAATGTTTAAAAATAAAAGATACCTATTTACACAATTTGGATCTACTGATTCCAAATATGATTCCAATTTTTTCTAAATTAAAAACATGTATGTTGAAGAAATTAATTTAAAATTAATTCTTGCTGTCAAAACAAAGAGGGTGTTTTTAAGAAATAATAACTATCAAAAGATTGACACATGTTTGTGTCTAATTTCAAAATGAAATTACATCCAATGACCAATATGAGATTAAATGGTAAATATATATTCTAATTATACTTTAAAACCAACTAAAAAGATAATATAACTATATAAATATATTATATAATAAAGAATATTTGAATTAAAATACAGCATTTTTCACTATACATTAAAAAATTGAATATTATCAGAAAAATAAAAAAACATTTTCCAAAGTAAATTTTGCAGTCTCAATTTTAAATTATAATTTTATTTTGTCATATATAACATATAATAATGGCGAAAAATAGATTTAAATACGGTTCTCTATTAAAAGGAGGTAAATCGACCTTTTAATAAAACTAGATTCCTTCACATTTTAAGCCTCTAACATTTATCAAATAATTGTAAAAACATTTAAAATATATATATATATTCATATTTTAGTTAGTTTTATTAATTCCCGCCAATAAAACAGCTTTGTGTGAACTACCATTTAAAATAATAATATTATATTATTAGTGTGCAACATAAGATTTCAATGAAACTCGTTGTTGCGTAACGGGTAAGCCATTGAACCTAGAGTCCCCTTTACAGTAAAATTAATATTTAATTAAAAAATATTAATAAATATAAAAATTTTCTTATTCCTTATTTATTTGGGATGTTACGTACATCCCCCCTTTTGGGAATTTCATCCTCGCAATTATAAAACTAGGCATGGAAACTGCATTAAAAGTCCGAAATCAGAAAAGAGTCAGTAAAACTATCACATTAATAGAAATAATGAAAAGTACCAAGGTCACTTGAGATAACCCATACTAGGATTCAATATAAGAAAACATGGATAAGGAAGAGAGAAAAAATGGTCAAGTTCTGATGGAGAGTGATAGAAAACATGATTAGGATAAATTTTACCACCAGAAAATCACAAACTTATGATGTGTTAAACGACCTTTGATTACCTAGTAGGAAACGAAAACCAAAAACATTTTTTTTAAATTCCATTTCATAAGATGGAGGAATTAATTTTCTACATAGAATAAGAACCTAATAAAATATACATACCTTCAAGTATAGGTTCATCTTTCAATAAGTTTCTCCCAAAAACTAGTCATTTATCCATACAGTGAGCATTGAAAAAGACTTGGTCACATCAAAAGAACAAGAATAATATCCTAGAGAATTATATAATCCACCAAATAAGAACTATATATTTTCCTTGTATTTAGACATCAACTAAAACCAAAATGGTTTTTACGAGATCATATAATCCGCAGAAAATACTTCTCTTACTCTTCAAGAATTCAAGAAAAAGTACCCAAAGTTCACGAAAGTCCATTCAATACATAATTGTCCTTAAAATTATTCAAAATAATACTAACTAAGATTGAAACCCAAAACATATAAGGATTTAATCTCATAGTCTTCAAAAGTAAATCATTATCATTTAACTCCAAAAACATAGACTACTCTTAAAGTCTCATACTGAATCCTAATTAACCAAGTCACAAATTCTATATGATAGGACAATAAATTCCATAAATAACCCAAATCACTATATGTCAACAATAAAAACATTGATTCTTCCAAAATAAAATTTCAACCATTATTACACAATTGAAATCTCATAGTATTCTATCTTTCTAAGGCATATATAGTTTCCTTAAAAGAGATAACATCTTCCACAACAACCTTAATCACTTAATCACTAAATAATTTTTTTATACAAAGTGTATCCATTTGATAAAAAAAATAAGTTCCCAAAATCACCTTATTCTTGTTCCATAAAATCATTTAACGAGAAATAACAATTCATACTAACCAGGGACTTCACGTAGTCTAGTGGTAGGTGATAAATACCAATAGCACATCAGTTGCGGGTTCAATTCCCACTGCTCTGTCTGACGTGAGGGGTTATCACATGGTCTGCGTGTTGTCTATTTTATAAAACTCAAAAATAACCCTAACATGTTTTAACCTCAATGGTTTCATTATTCCTCTCATTCCCATCCCAATTCATTATGATCTCAACATATTAATTATTGAAGTATTATTTCAGTACCATATGATAAAAAAATGATCCCCAAAATGAATAACATCATACCATGACCATGGTGTCCATTTGGTTCTATCTTCATATTGTTCACGTCGGTAGAAGGTCCATGCAGTGCAACAAGGATTTAATGTTCCTTCAAAGTTAGTTTCTTCTTTCATCCAAATACACCTTGTACAACATGGGTCATATGGGTGTTTATCGAAAAACAATTTTGTAAAATATACATTTATAATTTTAAAACATCTGAAAAAACAAGATTCCAATAAAACTATTGGACTGAATTCGAGTTGAAAATTCCAATTAGTGGTTATTTTAAAACACCATAGGTATGTGATGAGAGAATATAATGTAAATGAAAATATAAATAGGTTGCACAAGGGTCTTCCTCTTCAGCATCTTTTTTAAAATCATAATATGCTTCAAAATCATATGATAAGGTAAAATATTTGAAAATTCCATGGTAATTTTTACCATTCATTAAAATATTAAAATATTTTTAAATTAGGAATTGATTAAATACATACCATGATTGACGACAATATCGGTGTATAGTGGAGTTGTTTTATATATCAATTTTTTTACAAGTTTGTTGTATGTTAGAAAATGTTTCACAATCATCCGAACACGACTTTGCAATAATTATTGAAAGTAAGCCATTAGGAAGACATATGAATGACGTTTGAGATCCTCCTCCTTCCATATCTAAATAAATTTAATTGATCTAAAAAAAATTTAAAAACAAAGATTAAACTAAAATAATAGACATAGGGACTAACCATGTGTTTAACGAAAACTCATAATCCGAAAAGTTATCTAATCCTCCCTATGATAAAAAAACTATAAGGAACCCATCTTAAACATTACATAATCTTTAATTAAAGGGATAATTCACAATGAGGATATTTTAAGGTTTAGAGTTTTAGAAAATTAGGTCATAACATTTACATAACAACATAAATATTACATGTAGACATTTTTACTCAGTATCCAATTTTTTTGTAATATAAAAACTCTTTAAAAAATGATTACCGTTTAGTTCCATGTTTTAGACAGCATGAATTTTAATAGATCCCATCCTTGACCCTTTTTCATCATTAATTCCTAGGAAAATCATTTCAAAAACTTTGGATGATCATAAAAACCTCAAAAGGGATATAAAATAAGGAATGAAAGCATTATCCCATCAATAAATACAAAACAATGAAACCATACTTTTCAATCATAACATACCTCATGAAATCATAATATGTATGAACAACACATGGAAATCATAAATCATAAAGGTAAAATAAGACAAAAATAACATACTTACATTGTAGATATCACAGCTACAGAGGGAGTCACATTGGTAATACCCATCACAATATATTCCCTAAATATCATAGGAGACACATTAATGTTTACCTCTGTCACGTTACCCAAGGTATTAGAGAGCTATCTCGAGCTCACCCGCCAACAGTTAATCACGAAACCACCCATATACATAATCAATTCGCAATATCTATAACATATCCACAATCCATAAAACAAAAATAATTGAAAGATAATATTTCCACATTGTTATAACAATATAAATTCAAAATATTGACAATATCAATTCTTTTATCAAAGCATTTTGAAAACCATTTAAAATATTAAATAAAGATATTTTTTAATCAAACTGTCCCATACCACTTTGAAGCTTTCGAAAAAATTTCAATTTCAAAAAATTCATGTTAGTATGAATAAATCCTTAAATCCATTTATAAAACATGGACATTAATGTGAATTATTTAGAAGAATAAACCTTTAAATCATTTAAAATGATATTTTACTTAAAGAGTTTGTAACAAAATAAGAGACCCTAAAATGAAAATAATTGATGAATAACATTTAATCAGGACTTAATAAAATCATGAGAATAACGGTATTCATGATATAATATGCCAAAGGATATTATATACACCATATAAGAGTGAATTGGTTCATATCAACAATGAAGTCTCAATGGAAATGTAAATTGAGACAAAATCCCTTATAAAGACGGTAACCTTAGATTAAGGATAAATAAATTACATAATTATATGTGACAAATATAAATACACCAAATAAAATTAGATATTAATTGTGACAAAATCATTGGTTATTCACACATATTCATTTCACGACATAATATGGAAGTATATGTTTAACCCAAAAATTGAAATTATGTTAAGAAGTTTTCTTTCAGAAATTCGACAACCTAACAGCGTCACATTAAAATTCATAAAATATGTTGATGAGAGAGAAAATGATATCTAATCAATTTTAAATCATATTTTAATCAATAAGGATACAAAATAACATATCCCAACATAATAAGATGTAATTTAAAAAACATAACAAAAACAAGTCTTTTAAAAAGAGGTGGGTAAAAGACTCCCTTACCAATTCTATAACATATGAAACATAAACCTCATTAAAGAAAGATCACACAATGAATTTGTAAATACCCATAAGTATAATAATAATACAGAAATAATACAATCATGGGAAGTACATCTACCACACAAAAAGAAATAGTGGCTAATATAGCATGAATCTAATGGGAATAAAAGTGAGATAAAAACCCTTACCACGTTGTAATCAATTGAGTAATATGAGAAAAGTTAATAACAACCAAATAAATCATGTAATACCATGAATATAAATATAATCATGATAATATATTTCTAATGGTATTACAATTTACACCACATTCAATAAATAAGTGGTGAACAATGGACATCTCATGGAAATAAAAGTGATATAAGAAATCTCTTACCTCATGTCCAACTTGACACGTATGTTCTTTATTCTTCCTGAATAATGAAAATAAGTTAATTTATAATTGACTAATTACATTTTTAATGTTTATTATAACTTTTAAATCACTTAATACATTGAAATAACTGTTAGTTTATAATTTGTGTAATATCGGGCATTTTGTCAATGTTTGGAATTTGAGTTTAAAATGAACTTGTAATAATTACAATTTCTCCATGTGGTAAAAACTCCATTATCTCCAGAATGATATTAATGATTTAGATATCATATATATCATACATATCCACTATATATATGTTTTTATTACAGTACATAACATTTGTAGATAAGAAATGAAATGCACCATTCATGGAGATGGTAAGTTGTACGTACGCATTATTGCTACTTTTATTTCTATTTCATACATTAATGGAATTAAAACATAATTATACCTATCTATATTATAATTTTAGTATAATATCATATATATTATCATTAATTTTACACTTTATATGTCCCAAATATGGCATTAATGAGTCATATCACATTGAGGGGCAGTAATCTGCATATCCTTAAATGAAATTATCGCCTTTACCCATAACAGAAAACATATAGGTATGCCATAAATGAAAAATACAGAAACATAAAGAAAACATAAAAATAATATATTTCATATATAAATAATGTTCCATCTTAATGTCCCCCATGAGAGGTGGTGGAAATATAACTGAGCAATCATCGTTTCGTGAGGCAGTAGTTCGCCATCCATAGAAACAGTATATCCATTACTCATTAGATGGAGGTGTGTGTAATTGTAGCTCGAATAATTCACATAAAAACATCCTAGAATATTTAGGATACTTTGTTTTTTATCAAATAAAGGAATAAAAAGTGTTTAGGGGGTGGGAGAAGTAAAATAAAACAAAAGAACTTAACAGAAGACGTTATCTTTAAATCGGGTATCTCCCTTTGGATTGACCCAAAAGGTTATCTTGAAGATTTTTTTCCATAAAGTAAGGATTATAGGATAAATATAGGGATCTTAGGAGATTATGGGGTCAGATTATATAAGAACAAAAAGTTTTTAAATGTTTGAGGAGTTGGTTAGAATTGAGGTCTTCTTATAAGGGAGATGAGGAGCACTTTATGAACGTTTGAAACAATTATTTTATTTTAAACTCATATTCGGTTTCAAAAGGTCAAAGAGTCATTAAAATAAGTTTTAAGATGAATAAAGGTAGAATTAAAATAATACAATATGAATTGGAATGGTTTTGGTTATTTTTTTAATATTTATAATCTTATTTATTTAAGTCATTTATTAATGTGGTAAATATTGTATCATTATTGTGCCATAAATAATTTAAATTATTTGATGTCCAAAAATTATAATAAAAATACCATGATTTAGGAAATACTTCTATATTTTCAATGAATAATTATAGTAAAAAAGATAACTTATATTACCCTATGTAAAAACTAATTTACTAAAAGATACGTGTTTGGGTCATTTTTGTTTTTACATTAGATTAATTAATATAATGTGTCATTATTAATCCCATGTGGCCCTATGGGGTCTCAAATTCGACCCAATGATTCCCATGGTAGGATATGTATCATCCAACCTGATTAGGACCCATGTTATGGTAATTTAATATTATTATAATATTATAATTTACCATTAATTATGATATTTACTCTTTAATCATGGTAAATAAATTATTTACAGAAGTAATATTATAAATGTCTAAAAATAAAAGTTAACTATTTACACAATTTGGACCTACTGATTCCAAATAAGGAATCAATTTTTTAAATTCCAAAAATATAAGTGGCAGAAATTAATTTATAATTAATTACTGTTGTCAAAACAAATAGGGTGTTTTTAAGAAATAATATCTATCAAAGGATTGCCACTTGTTTGTGTCCAATTTCAAAATGAATTTACTTCCAAGGAAAAAAATTAGATTAAATGGTAAAAATATATTCTAATTACACTTTAAAACCAATTAATAAGATAATATAAATATATAAATAAATTAAATAAAAAGGTAGATTTGAACGAAAATACTACATTTTCACAATTCATGAAAAACTTAATTTTATTAGAAAATTAGGAAAATTTTATCCAAAGTAAATTTTTATTTCTAGATTCTAAAGATTTAATTTTATTTTTTCAAATAGAACATATAATAATGAAAAAAATCTATATTTAAAGAGGACTCTCCATTAAAAGGCGGTAAATCAACCTTTTAATGAAAATTATGCCTAAATAAGATTCATTCACATTTTAAGCGTCTAACATTTATTGGATAATTGTAAAAACATTTAACCAAATAAATAATCATATTTTATTTAGAACTATTAATTTACTCCAATAATACGATTATGCATTAACTACCATTTAAAATAATAATATTATGTTATTAGTGTAAAACGTAAGATTTCCAAGAAACTCGTTGTTGTATATCAGGTAAGCCATCAAACACTGCATCCCCTTTAAAGTAAAATTAATATTTAATTCACTAATATTAATAAATATGAAATGTTTCTTATACCTTATTTATATGGGATGTTAAACGAATGGTGAAAAATTTATATCTAAAAAATAAATATCCAGTTTATTTATTTTACAAAATTATTATAAATGTAGTTTTCATACGTAATTATTACAATTAATACACTCCAATTTATTGGATTTGTTATAATGGTATTGTTTTAATAATAATATTTTAAAAGTGGAACACATATCATTAACACACGGTGTTGTGTGCATTAAAAAACATTGAAGAGATTGAATATAATTTAAAATAAAAAATTAATAAATGAATTGGATGTTATATTGCATTATTAGCATTTTTTAAGTAATACAAACTATCAAGTATGATTTTAAAATTTTAAATTCATGGGATGTTATATTCTACACTCCATAAATAAATCACATCCTCACAATTTAATCACTATCTAAGTTATCAAGGAATTTTCCTAAAAAAACCTTCCTTGATATCCAACATCATTAGAAGGGTTAATGAAATATCCTTCAGATAAGAGATAAGGTATATAAGGTCATATGAAATAAGAGCTAACAAGGATTCTATGTATGATATTATTGGAGGTAAGTGATGATATGAACATAGAATAAAATGATACATAATAATAAAGATTGATAGTGTTCATTGATCTCATGAATGTTAATGATCAATGGAATGATAATTAACTAAAAACCATAAATTTATAAATAATTATAAGATGATAAGATAAATATAAATGAAATAGTTAGGGTATATTTTTTTTAATCCATTTCAAAGAGATTAGGTATTACATTAAAATCCATTAATATAATAAATTATAATTTCTTGATATGTTTCTTTTGTAAATGTAGATTTTAATCCATTGTATGTTCTTTAATAAACTTCCCATTCATCTCATACTCCATAAACTAAATATCCAAAAATTAAATTTTTATTTCTGAAGCACTAAATTTGGATTTTAAAAGATTCTAAGATCTATAATAGAATGAAAATTAATTCCATTTATATGTAGTTATTAATATAAGAATTTTTTTTTTCGCTGGTTATCAAATATTAATAAAGCATCATATTGTGAAGTAATAAATTAACCTCTAAAAACTCTTTCAATGTTCAATACAATCCATTTCATAAATGTTTAACTATTTGAAACATCAAAAATATTATGGTCTAAAACATAAGAAAGAAGGTCACTAAAGTTAATCAATTAATAAAAACATAAACCTATTTAGCATCTTTTTTTCGTGATGGTTTTAAAAACCATGACTAAATATTTTTTTAAGATTTTTTTTTAAATTTGTTAAAACCTCTATGAAATAGTTGCTGTTTTTCAAAAACTGTAGATAAATTGTAGGATTAAAAATAAAAAATAAAATATTTAATTATGATATATTATTTTTTATTTAATACCATATATAGTTTATTATTTATAATTTTAATTAATTATAATTTGTAAATTATTAAATAATTTAAATTGTTAGTTACTAATAATTTGTAACTTCAATAGAATCTTTAAAAAGATCAAAATCAAACATGGAAATAATTTTATCTTATCATTTGATCAAGGAGTCTATTTTGCCTCAATAACCAGGGAAATTGAATATTGGGAAATGAAATAGAACAACATTATATTTATATTTTTACAAAAATATTAGAAAATGGTTTATTATAGATTCAAGATAAGATGTAAATCAAACAATAACATAAAGCGGCCATAAATTTGGTTTGGTTGTTTTTTGGCCACAACCTCATATTATATCGAATCCTACTATACGGTCTACTACCCCTGCTGTATAGGGGTTCAAGAACAAAATGACCCATAAGGCCACGGAAACTGAGTTTTTAGTCAGGGTATTCTAAATTTTATTACATTTAGTGGAATTTTACCCTCATTTAATGTGGTCTTATTGACTTTTTTCAAGGGGGTGGAGTTTTTCATAGGGCTCATAAAAATAATATGATTACAATTTTAATGATTCATCATTTTTAAAATTTTATATTTATATATAATTAAATATATGCAAAATATATATATATATTTACTTATAATAAAAACTACTGTCTCAATATATATAAAGATAGAAATGTATTTTAAAACATAAAAACCTTATGGAAATATATATTTCAAATAATTTAATTTTGAATAAATAATTATCAATTATATTTAACTTATAAAAATGATTTAATTTTTTTATGTATACCAATTGAAGTAATTTTTATATATAAACATGTGTTTTTAAATAAAAAATGTATATTTATTTGATTATTATTGTATATGTAAATATATACAATTATATGTATATGTAAATATTTGTTTTTTTATTTTTGAAATATAAATATGAACTTGTGTGATAATAATATTGGGTGTATATAATATTTACAAATGTATATTTATATAAAAATGTCATTCTCATTAGATATAATAAATAAATGAATTTAGAGTAAATCTTTAAAAATATGTAAATATATACAAATATATAAATAATTTTAATATATATATGCTTGAGTTTTGATATATATATATATTTTTATATATATTAATTTAAAGAAATATTATAAAATAAATAATATATTTTAATAAATTTAACTATATCATACAAATTTTATTAGATGACATATTCATTTTAGAGAATCTTTTTATTATTTTTATGTTGTTTATGATATTACCCCATTGATTTACATTTCTACTGATTTGATGGTATTGAAATTATTAGGCTTTCCCATTTTTGGTAATTTATTATCATTTATAAATATATATATCTATTCATATGAATTTATTAATATTTCTATCTATTTGAGTAAAATTGTAATTAATTATACATATTTATAGTTTTATATTTTTATATCATATATGTGTCAATATATATAGAGAGATATTCATATTGACTTATATATGTATGTATATATTCATGAACTATAATATATCTGAGTGTGTTTATATAGATTTATGTAACATAACTATTTTTATATATATTTGTGTAAATGTTGTTATATGTACATATATTTATAGATATATATAACCTTTTATTTTTTTATTATTTTTTTATTTTCATATTTCTTAATTATTATTTATTCAACTATTATTTAATATTTATTATATGTTTTTAATATTTATTATTTTCAATATTCATTTATTATTTATAGATTTTTTTAGCATTATATTACTATTTAATATATATTTAATATTTAATTATCAGTTATTTATTATTTATTTTATAGTCTTTTTATATTTATATATAATTTTTTTATTTTTCATTTAGTGTTTTTAATTTTTTGCCTATTATTAATTTATTATTTGTTTATTTAATCATTATTTATAAATTCATTATTAATTTTTTTAGGTATTTATTAATGATTTATTAATTATTATTTAGTTAATTATTTATTTTCAATTAATTAATTATTATTTAATATTTTTATATTATTAATTATTAATTACTTAGTATTTATATATTGGTTATATATTGTATCTTATATATTACTTATTTATTTATTATTAATTTTTTACTTAATTACTATATATTAATTATTTATTACTCACTTATATACTTATTTATTATTTATTATTTTTTTTATTAGTTTGTTGTTATTTTTTTATTATTTATTTATTAATTTTTTTAATAATTTTTTTTATATTTATGTATGTATTTTTATAATATTTAGTATTCATTATCCACTATTTTTTATTTTTTATTTTTTATTTTTTTATTTAGTTATTCTCTATTATTTATTTATAATTAATGTATTTTACATGATAATTTAATAATTTTATTGTCCTATTAGTGAAATAATATATATATGACTGTTATTTATTAATGATCATATATTATTTATTTCATTAAAATTTTGTTATTTGGTAAATATTAAAAATTAATTTATAAGTAATTTAATATTAAATTACAATCATTTTACTATTAATTATTATTTAACGTTTGAATTATTAGTTTTTTCATGTTATTTATTATTTATTTATTTTTTAATATTATTTAATTAATATTTATTATTTGTTTGTAAATATTTTTTGGTTCATTTGTTTACTATTTTACTATTTGTATACTGAATATTAAGTTCATTTTAATTATTTATTATTTATTATTCATTTTTCATTATTTTCAATATATAATTTACTATTTATTATTTTTTACATTCTATGAATTATTGACTATTTACTTTTTACTACTTAATATTTAATATTTATTATTTATTATTTACCACTTTTTAACATATTATTTACTTATTTAATTATTTATCTTTTATATTTTATTTTTTATTTGTAATTTGTAATTATTAAATATGAAAAATTTCATATAGAATAATAATTATTAATTTTCAATTTTAATGTATTAATTATTAATTATTAATTATTAAAAATAAATTATTAACCAGTAATTTGAAATTATTATTTATTAATTTTAAAATATTAATAATAAAATATTAATTTTAAATTATTGATTGTTTGGTTTTTATCTGTTTTTCTATATTATTTATTATTTCAATTATTATATATTTATAAGCATACTAAATTCTATTTATTCACCACATTATCTAACTACTGGAGGGGTAATGTCATTTGAGAATAAACAATAAGTAAGGGGTTCAAATCTCACACAATAAATAATTTCTAAATATGGTATATGCATATTTGTGCATGTGAATATCAATATACATGTGCATCAACATATTATCAAATAAAAAATAAAAATAAATTAATTTTTTTAATTAATAAATATTATAAAAATAATAAAATAATAATAAAATATTTATGGGAATAATATATAGTAAACAATAATAAAATTATATTAATAATAAAATAATGAATCATTACTTCCAAGAATATTCAAATAAGTAAATAAATAAGTAATTAATAAATATTAACTAACTAACTAATTAATTACTATAGATAATTATAAAATAAACAAATAAAAAATTATAACGTTAGAAAATAATAAATATAAAATCAATTAAGAAAATTTATAAATAATAGAAAATGTAAAAAAACACTGAAAAAATTAAATTTGAAAAATATAAATATTAATAAAAAACAAAAATCCCACCATGAGATTATTTTTCTGTGGCTTAAATCACCACTATATGAATCCATTGATTCTTAAAAAACCGCCACAAATTCATTCTATGATGGTTCTGAAAAACCACTGTTATATGAATGTAGACATACAACATAACGATAGGATAAAACACTGCTAAATGAAAGAATCCTTCTCTAAACACCTATTATGTCATAGTGACTGATCTTATCCACAATACCCCCAAAACATAATGTATCTCTTAACCATCACATACCAAACATGTGAAAACGTTCATAATGAATTCTCTTGATTCATTTTAACAATTTGAATTACCATAAGACCTTATTGAGAATAAGTATAGATCCTAATTCCATTAAAAAAAAGATTATTTGTTAGATTCCATAAATCCAAAAATGATGTAAACTCTATGAGTGATAGAATAATCGACTTTGTTAGAATAATCAACAGTAAGTTCGTAGATAGTCATTACTATCCAATTTTTTTTATACATATCAACAATCTCATTATCCTAATTTCATAATCTCAAAATCAAGAGCATATTAAGGATTATATTTCCTTCAATCATTTATTTCCTAAGATGTTCAACATGCAATAAAATCATATATATTGGAAATATGTATTATTCAACATACTCTATTAAATCTATACTGAAAAATTACGTTAGTACAATGTTTGTTCTTCTCATTACACTTATAACTGCTATATCATTAATAAAAAACACAAGTGACATAATTCTGAAATCATAAACAAGAACATTACACATTCCACTTCATGAGTGGTGATTTAATAACTCTACCATTAACAGTTACAGTTCTAATTTGAGTAGTGCCCCATCCCCTTACTGTTGAATCCTTAATCATTGGAAACCTTGTTATTTCTAATAAAAAAATGATAATATTGGCCTTTTTCTCAACACATTTAGAAAACATTCATCCCATTTGATAATGTACAAGGTTATTTCCTTCCAGAATTTTCATATATGGAAAAATCCTACATCTCATTCTTCCTTTTATCCAAATTTTTATTTTTTGCCTTATTATGCTCTTTCATCCCCTCTAGTACATTAAACATATAGAATTCCATCACTTCCTTGTTATAAAATGATATTATGTGCTCATATTATGAGAATGATTGAGAGACAAGATCACTTCAAAATATTGGCTTAATACCATAAGATAAATGATCATTTTCCCCTTTGAGTATGTGAATTATTCCAGTTCACATTCCTTCTATTAGAAAAATATTTAAATGATTAGATACAGTAGATTATGTCATATCATTCTGAAACATAATGTATTACACCAAATCTATAGAAATACATTACATAAACTGAAAACAATTCATAGATAATTTAATAATCATAAACATGATTTCTTAAGAGATAAATTTATTTTCAAATCCTTAATAATTGATTATAATGAAAATATAAATTATCCTAACCATATCCCCTGGGAGTGTAAAAATGGTTTTTTTGTAAGGCCTATTTTTATGCCCCATGTGATTCCCGAGTCGAGCTGAATCTGCCCTAATTAGTGTTATTACACATAGGTATATCTATGATAGATCAAAATATAATTTTTAAATTCCTGGAATTTCCAGGTAATTTTTTTAATTAAATTGAAATTTTATGAGTCCGTGAAAATTGAAGGCGCGTGATTCCGAGGCCTGGAGTGCCCGGAATGAATTATCGAACATTCTATTCTGGTATGTTCAGTAAATGTGACAGGGGGTTTTTCTAAATCTTGAACCGGTGCTCGGAATTGAAATTCTAAGGCACCATTGAACTCGCAGCGCTGGTATTTTTTAAGGAGACTATCACCTCAATGACAGTTGGTCGAGGGGGAAAGATACATTTTGGGTTTTTTGTGGAAATGAAATAAAATAAATCACACATTTTATTTTAATTATTATAACCACTCAATGTGTAAGTTTGTAGTGGGGACCACCAATCCTTAACCTCCTAGGAGATGTTATGGTGGTGGGGACCACCCGAGCCTAACCATCCATGAGAGGTTATAGTGGTGGGGACCACCCGAGGCCCAATCATCTTTAACACCCCTCTTAATGAGGGAGAAACATCTCAACTCCCTCATTAATGTGGAGGAGCCTCTTGAACTTCATTCACATTAAATTACAACACACAACATTAAATTGTGCCAACATAGTTAATTCATTTAGCTAAGTTGAAATTGTTCCAACAATTAAAAATGGGGAAATTTTTTTTATTTTGGTGGGGTTTTCTTTTGAGAACATTATTTAGTGAAGGAGATAGAGCTCTTGGTGGGAGAACGCTCTCCAAGGAAGAATATGTTATTCCATGTAGAACACTCCACCAACAAAGAACGTCTACCTCGAATTCGTGGTTATTCCTCGGGACTTCTTCCGACATGGGACGTCTTCATCTTCGACGAATCGACGTCCATAATTCCTTCTCGCGCCAACGTCAACGAGCAACCCGAGATATGGGTTTAATTTCGGTGTGATTATATTCCCATGATTTTTTTTTTTTTAAAACAAAGTCCACTGATGATCTTCTTTTGCGAGAGGGTTTGACATTCTTCATTCTTATTTATGTTGAGCCCTTTGAAACCACCCTAACGCGGAGGGTACGTTCCAATCAAACATGGCTAGACCCCTCCGAAAATCTTGTGATGATTTTTGGATTTGAACGCGATGAAGGCGAAGGCGCGATGACACCGCCCCATGACCACCGCCCTAACGGAAACTGCGCACCCCATGGCTCTGCCCCTCACGGCTCCATCATTCGCCATCTGCCAAGATGCCACTGCTATCTACCGAGCGTCCTCCACCGTCCACAGAGCCGCCACCATAGGACAACCATCCTGCGACCATACCACCGCCCCGCTGCTGGTCCGCTTGCCCACGGTTTTTCCGCATACCCACAACTGGACCACCGACCTGCGGCCGGTCCGTGCCCCCGTTGTCGGTCCGCCTCCCTTGTGGCCTATCTCCACCCTCACAACCGGTCCGCCGCCCCTGCAGTCCGTCCGCACCACGAGGCCAGTCCTCCACCCCACGGATGGCCTTCACGCTCGCGACCAGTCCATGCCCTCTTGGCCAGTCCGCCACCCTCACGGACGGTTCTCAACCTGGGGCTAGTGCACGCCCTTGATGTTGGTCCACGCCCTCGTTGTAATCACGGCCGATCTGCGCCCTCGTCATACCCCTTGCCCGTGCCGCCCTTATGGCACCCTCGTGACCCTTTTAGGCCATGCCGGACCCAAAGGGCTGGGCAACACAGCGGACTCGGCCAGAACCAATAGGTCGGTCCAGGTCGACCTGAACCCGGTCTGTCCGACCGGGTCAGACTAGACTCGGGCCCACTAAGTCCTAGTTACATTCTTTATTTTCATAACATTGGAAATAGACATCCATTTGACGAACCATCAACGACACTGTAAATAATGGAGCGAGACGGTCCCTTTGAGTCATACCCCTCTGCGTTTTGGATTATGATGGGGAACTGTCAGGTTGGATCGAGCACGAATCCAACTGGGCCCCCGAGACTATATGGAAAATTACTCACAGGCCAGTCGACCAATTGATGCACCGTCTATTACGTTGAGACCCATATGGCGTGATGAAACATTGAGAAACTTATTCATGGGACTTCGTGTTATTTGGAGTATCGACTAGTAGCTTATGGATCAGATCCTCCCGAAGATGAGCAAGCGTAGTGCGAGAACCCAGTGGCTGGCTGAGACATGATGACTGATGACCATTTCGACACGGAGTGAGTTGATGGGCCCATTGGGGAGCGCCTGGGTGACACGTCAGACCCATAGTACTCTACAGGAGAAGTATCTCAGTAGGCCATGAGGGGGAGCGCCTCTATGTGATGCTGCAGACTAACAGTGGGGAGCACCTCTGTGTGACGCGACAAACCCGTGTGACTCGGTAGGAGGAGTACCTCAGTAGTCCAAGTATAGTGGGAAGTGCCTCTATTTGATGTGTCAGGCCTACATTACTCAATAGAGGAGGAGCTCTCCAGTAGGCAAGGTGTTCGACATTGTGAATGGGAATGTCACTTAACACTACCCCTAGAATAAATCCCGGTGTGATCTGAGTGAGGACCTTAGTGTTTTCAGCATGATTGAGATGGATTACTTGATAACTTAGGTATATGTATGGGAATATACATAAGTATGGTTATATATTGATTTCGTACTCTATGTTTTATCTTTGTTGGTTTTTGTGAGACCTAGAGGGTCCCGGGGTCTCTACTAAGTATCGTTATACTCAAACCTGTACGGGCTATGCCCGTACCTTGTTGTGTTTGATGCAGATGAAGGATATCGCAGACTGAGGATGAGAGTGCCTGGACTAGATGGTACCTTGAGGTGGACCATACGATGTCGCGGTACGCAGAGGAGACGGTTGAACATGGAGTTCTGAGGAGGAGATCTAAACCTACCCTTCAGGTAGGAACCTCAGAGGACGATCAAGAACTTGTCACTTCTTTTTCTTCAGTTTAATTTTATCACATTTGTACTTGAACATTCAAATTGGGATTGTATTCTGGCCCCTTTTTCTTACTGCACTCACTATGTTTACAGTCTAGTTTACATGTGTTCCTAACTAGTTGTGTGCTTGGTTACGTGTGCTTACATGTTATAAAGGCAATGCCTTCCCAGTTTTAGGGAATATGCCTTTGGTGCTACTCAGCAGCACCTAGCCTATGGAAGGCGGGCTTGGGGATAGTCAGGGCATGGGCCCTGAGGGACAGGTCGTGACATTCATGTACTATCTAGATGATAATTTTTTTCTTGTAATAACCATATAATATAATCCCTACCAAAACATTCATATTATCTTCTATAATTATCCTATAATTAGATCATATGGTTATGTTCCATAATATGTGTATTCTAAAAAAATGTTCACATAGTCTCTACTAAACTTCATCTGATCAGAACTGTGCGACGCTGACCCATGTAGCCTAGAGATAATATCTTTTTTTTACATTATTAGAAAATACTAGGAATTACATCAGGAAGTAGTGAATATTCTATATATCGTGGAAAACTATATACATAAATAAAATTAATGTTACATTTTAAATCAAATAATCCACAAAAAAAAACAATTTGAGAATTCCATTATTCCAGATTTTTTGTCCCATCACATAAATCAAAAAATACTTCCTCATATCAAGGGAAAATAAAATATAATAAAGGGATTAGCTTAGATGGTCAGTAATGGTAATCGTATAATAAAATCTATGATTAAATGAGGAATGATCAATATGGCATGGTAAATAACTAAAAAACGTGGAATTTAATCAATATCAAGAGAATAATATTGATTTAAAAACATTATAGCCAAATAATATCATATAAATAATCACATTATCCTAATAAAAAACATTTAATATTTAACTAATCATAAAATATAATGGAATATTATTAGCAGAATTCATAATGGAAGAATGCATAATAATGGACATTAGAAACATAACATCGAGGGCTTCTTCGAAGTCATTTAATACCATCGAGTCCTTTTCCAAAAACTTCTATTTAATTGAGTAATGTGTCGAAAAAATCCTATATAGATTCAATCATGAGAACTATCGATGCATCGAGGGTATATAATGGGCTCTACGGGTCCATTTATATGTAAAATACATTACACATATGAAAATATTGAAATATAATTAACATAATAATTCATATAGAAAAAAACCTAAGAAATTATAATACATTCCAAAATCAGTAAATATAATAATAAAACATCTAATGTAAAATGGTGAATGATTTTAAAATTCTCCATCCCCAATCAAACTGACCATAATCCATTAGGAAAAACAATAACGATGAGATCAGTAGAACATATCCTCCGTGGAACGTAAGTTTATTAGTTGGTTGATTTCATTAATGAATAGAAATACCATGAAAAGATCCATAAAACATATTTGACAAAAATAAATATTTCATTTTTAATATAACCATTAAAATCATGAAATATATGAATTAAAAAATTTATTCTGCATGATGGTGCAAAATAGTTTTCTTTTATTATAGAATAAAACAATGATTCCTTTCAAATTTTCGATAAGAGCCAAATGATATTTTCTAATGAAATGCTGATTTATTTCAAAAAAAATATAAAAACTAAAATGCCATAAAAACCCCCTTAATAAATTAGTTTAAAAAATATTTAAAAATGTTTTGATCACATTTCACGGAAATCTGGGCATTGATGAAAACAAATTTCTGATCTAAAAATAAAATATTTTCTTATTTTCAAAACAAAATTCTATGAATCATTTAATGTAACCATGATAACAAAAATTTTAATATTAATCCAAATATATCATTAATAATAATAATATTTGATATTTTATTTATTAAAGATTTAAAAATAAAATAATTCCCCCTAGTTAGACTTAAATAAAAACAATATTGAATAAAGATATGATAATGAAATAATCCCTTAAAATCGGTGACTTTTGAATAATAAGCCTCAGATAGATATATGTAAAATGAGACATAAAATACTATTATGATTAATGAGTTCATGATACAAAAGACGGTAGTTTATAATCCACAGAAAAGATGTAATTTGTGCATAAGTCATATGCATTATAGAAATAAATCTGAGATGAGAAACGCTTACATTGAGTCTCACTCATCACGTACATTATTTATCTTCATGAATACTAAATTTATTTTAATTATTTAATTTCATAAGTCTCTTTCTCATTATTATTATTATTTTTATTTATCTTATTACCATTTTATATGTGATTACATGATAAGTTACATTTATACCATATGTTTCGATGATATTTTGGTTGTATTTCAAAAATTACATTGGTAGTTTTACAATTGTAATATGGGTAACAAATTAAACATATCAAGATTTAAAATCAATAAATAAATAAATAATTTTTAGATAAATTTTAATTTTAAATTAAATCCTGAATCATTGTTATAAAATATGTAGTATATAATTATTATGGATATGATAGGTCGAATGTATGCATGAGTAATGTTTCTGTTGTTCATGATCAAGGTAGAAAGAAGCTAAGTAAAATTTTTTCATTAAAAAATCATAATGAAATTGTGTATAATAAATCATTTATTTTAATATAGTAATATATATCATCCATTTCTTTTGGTGATGAAATTATATTAACATCACTTTATGAAAAATTTAGTACACACATACTTGAATGATGTTTTAATCATTTAATGGATGAAATGTAAGGAAATAAAATAAAATATTATATTTTACAAATGAAAAATCCTTAAATAAAATAATAATTATGTCTTGTATATCACATATATTAATTATATGTATCCTCATTATCTTCCACGTAATGCATTAGTGAAAAACAAATCACATTGCTTTACCAGTCCATATTCCTTCAATCATAGGAGTGATATTATCGTATCTCATACGAAATGGGAATTAATAAATGTAATATATAATATAATAACCCTAGATTAATAATTAGGTTATCAATATCATACATATAATTTATTTCCATCATCATACTCAATCGTGAGAGGGGGACATGGACAAATGAATGGAGTTAGTTCACGAGGTGGTTGTCCGTCATACACATGAATGCTGACTTCATAGCCTTGTTGATAGAAGTGGGGATGGTTTTAGGAAATGAACCAATAAAAAATCATCTCAGAACATGGTATATACTAAGGTTATAATATAATCATTTATAATATTAATTGAAATATGTGGAGGAAGACAAAAAAATAATAATGCATTTTTAGGAATTTCCCGTCTCTTTAGACAAAATCTTTTAAATTACACTAAATGTATTCATAAAATGGATTTTGAAAAAAACCTAGGATTATGGTATTGATGTTTGATTGGGATTTTTGTATGGATTTGATGATTATAAATTTTTATGGTGTATGTATGATAAGAGAGGGTTTGACCCTTTATAAGATAGGCGAGTGACTAACCTGGATTTTTTGAAATGAAAAAGGTGTAGAAAAAATTTTCAAACTCCAAATGGGTCCCAAATGTAGTATTATCAATTATTATACCTTTTTATTTCATAATATGTCCATTAAAATTATTCTGAAATGTTTTTAGTTCATCTAAACAAATATAATTTTAGTATAAGCCATTGTAAACCCATTTTTACATTAACAATATTTAATAATTTTTAAAATTTTTACTATTAATTTTGGTCAAATATTATGTTGAATGTTCTATAAAACAAATATTATTTTGATTTAAAATATGGAATCTATTTTTAGAAATTCCATTCAAATATGTGAAAAATATAATTTAAAATTAATCATGATGAAACGGTGAGAAATAGGGTTATTAAAAATATTATGTTCAAAAGTTTATAATGTTTTTATATGAAAAATTCATCATGAAAATGATTCCAATGATCTAAATTAGAATAATAGATATATTATTTAACTGATTTTATGGTAAAAAAAATTACATTATTTTTTCTTTTTATAAATAATATGTACAAAAATGATGTTTTCAATTAAAATTCATTATTTGTCACTATTTTTGAAAAATAAACCTTCTAATAAAATTTAATGAAATTAATCTATATATATTTTCATGTGTAGATTTAAAAAATGAATTTAATTTTTTCTAATAAATTATATAAAATTGTTAAAAATCAAGTATATATATTGTATAAAAAAAAGAAATGCCTTTAATAATTTTTTTTTTCAAAACACGTATAGTTTTCTTTCATTGGTTTCTAATTTGATCTATAATAAATAAATACAAATTTGAAATATTTACAAAATGCATTATTTATTTTTTTTCACTCCCTAAAATTTAAGGGCATGGTTGAAACGGTAATGATTTAATAATAATATTTTAATAAATTATATCATTTCATTCAATATTTGTGTTGCATGAATTTAAATATATCAATGATATTTAATGTATTTAAAAAAATATCATATATTCCCAGGATGTTATTTTCCCTCCAACACATGGTGTTTAATGTCATAACTGTTATCTAATATGATGTTCAAATTTTAAAATGATAAGGTGTTAGTGTGAAATACATTTTCAAATATAAATCCATCCTTTATATTTAATAATGTATCAAATGAAAAACTAATTTGAAATAACAATGAAATTATAAGGTGCATAATTAATAATATTTGAAGCGAAATTAACAATGATGAATCATGTGTTTTTATCTTACTAGTTTAGTGAAATTAATGTAAGATGATGATGAATATGAAGGTCTTAAATGGACTACACATTATTTAATAACAAATCATCCTCCTTATCCACATATAAACACATCTCCACTAGAAATTAGAGATATTTATTGACACCATTTTTGGCTACAAATTTAATTCTTTCTATCTAATGAGTTGTCTAATGAAAATATTTTCTAGATTTCAATAATATTTTAAGAGTTTAGATCATCATATATAGATTTATCTTATTCTCTAATAGATTAATTTTTAATCAATTGACATATCATATAATATAGGATATGCATGATAATATGGTCATCAGTATCCCCTTAAATAGTTTCCTATTTTCCATATCAATAAACAATGGGGATTTTGTATGTTCTTGTCACGAACCAACCCGGGTCGACCCTGATCCGGTCACCCGAGCCGGCCCGCGACATGGCCCGAGGGGCGTTCCCGATCCCCACGGGCTGGCAACTAGTTCCAGGCATCAAAATTTAATAAGTGGAACGATTTAGCCCAAAATATAATAAACTAAGCAGCAAAAATAAATAGAACAAATGTAAATAAGGAAAAAGGAACCAACAACGCAACTAACCTGACCACGACCAAAGCTCCACGTGACCCCGTGGGTCACTCTCCAATAACACAACTGACGTCGCTCAAGGCGAACAACTGAAGCTGGAACCTGCAACAGAACTAAAAACAAGAAAACACTATAGGCGTGAGTATTAAAACTCAGTAGGTAGGCCCGACTAATTCTATCCCAATGCACATACCAAAAAAATAAAGAATTTACCAATTCCAGGTTTGAACTAAATTATATACAATATATTTTTCCACACACTTTCATTTCTAAAACAAGTAACAGTCCATTGCCCTTTTTAATTTAGAACAAGTTTAATGTTGAAAGAACAGGTGCATTGCATTTTCAAAACATTTTTACGAGCAATTTAGAAATCCAAACTTTAGTTGTTAGTCAAAATGAGAATCACACACAACACACACTAAGGGCAATGGTAAAGTGGAACACAAGGGTCAGCAACCGAACTCAACCTCTCAATCGTCCGCCACACACAAATAAACACTAAAAGAAACATGGGTCGAACCTAGGAGATCGTGAACAATCCAGAACGTACTATACATGTGACTCATCCTGAAGGCATGCCATAACTCGATGACGTCATAACGCCCATAATACTACCCGGCATAGCCCTGCATGGCCTAACCGAGGGGCCCAATCCACATAGCAGCAATAACTCAGTATTCCCCTGCTATGGGGCCACTAGCCATTACGTGGTCTAAACTAGTGCAGCAATCGTTCTCAGAAAATTCACTCAATATGCTAGGTTCCCATGTCAACACAAGCAATAAAAAGGGGGTGCGTCCACAATGTAAATTAATCAGTCACGATGCACCAACATCACATACAGCTCACGAAAACAACTCACACCAAAGATCACCCCCGAGTGGGTTTTCCAAAATAATCCATTTCATTAAAGTGCCAAACGGGCCTTCACCAATTTTAAAGTAAAACCTCTTTTCTCAAAAAGCTCAAAACACTTGTTCAGAAGAAATTATTTATCTTTAAAACTAGAAGCACATTTGAAGTTCCGTGAATTATGTTTAAAGGCAAAACTGGCATTCTTTCAAAACTGGGTGTCTGCCCGTCAAGAAAATGTCACAAGTGTTCGGTATAAAATAAACAGCTCTTTACGCACTAAATAATAATTTAAAGTTTTATTATCTAATATTATTTCTAATTCATTAGAAATTAATAAAACAACAAGAAATTAATAAATTCTAAATCTAATGGTATGTGTAATGGGGGACCTACCTCGGATCGTTGTCCAAACACAAAGACGTGACATGCCTCGCGCAGGCGTACAAGCAGGCGCGGGCTGATGAAAGCAATATCGCGGGGCTACCTGGTGAACGCGCTGCAATAAACGCATAGAACCAAAATCACACAAAGATGGACTTAAAACAAACCAAACAAACAAACAACACGAAAGAACCACCTCGACATGATTTTGAAACACAACTCACACCATCAACATTATTTATTAGGTCACTTTAAAAATCCGCAAAGTGTCAATAGAACCACACGACACCAAGCCAACGATCCATTTCAGGAAAACACTTAAGAGCGCAAACCAGACAAAAATGCACGACACGATGAAATATACATTTAAAGTGCGTGCGCCCAAACACATTTTCAAACCAAATTCACACCACCCAAATTATTCAAAAAAACATTTAAAATTTATAAAACAATTTCATGAAAATACCACAAGGTGGTATACCAAAACACTAAAATCGTCTTTTAAAACCAAACACACCCAAAACCTATCCCAAACATGTTTCTTATTCCATACACAATTTAATAAACCATTAAAATATTTTATAAAACAAATTCACGAAGTTTCGCAAAGCTTTTACACCATAAACGTACCCAAAATCCTCTTTTAAAACCTACCGTATACAAACACCATATTAAAACATGACTCACAGCCTTTGAATAATTTAATAAACCAACTGCACAACTTAGAAAATAATATTAAGTGGCACAACAAGAGTTCACATGAGAAACACATCCAAAAATATATTAAACCTCAAGCATCAAGGACAATCAAGGGAAATTAAAATCATGGATTTTCCTACCTCGAGGAAGTCCAGTCGAAACTTTCTAACTCAAGTAACACTTCGCTTGCACGCGCACACGTACTTCCATATATATACATATTAATATTTGAAAAAAAAACGTGTGCGCGTACCTGGAATTGATCCCAACGCCCTGCAACAATTCCCAACACCCAAATTTCAGCGTAACTAGAACCAACACACAACCAAAGAGGTATTCAAGACTCGCATAAACAAAAGACCTTGAATTGGATGATGTGAAACAACATAGTAGGTGCGAATCAGGCCAAAACAATAATTAGATCCGCCAAACCTTATCTGGATTCAATTGGAATGGGAAGAGATGAATAAATCTACCTCGAAGGCGTGCGAACACAACCACGCCTCAACGGAAGGGAGAAAAGAATCTCGCAGACCCATCGCACAGCCTAAATACCGAGAAAAAAATGCACAAAACAAATGACATGTGGCACAAGAGTGTTAATGATTTCAGAATAACACCAAAAATATAAATAAATAAAAGTAGCAGCAGAGAAGAACAATGAGAAGGAAGGTGAGGTCGGAATCGGCTGGGGATGTTCATCCGGGAGCTAGAGGCGAAGGGAGAAGGCGACGTGGACCTGAAGGGGGCATGAGGTGGAGGGCCGTAGGCCTGGTGCAGTGCTGCAGAAGCCTCTTACAGCTGGAAGGAGGTGCCTCACGCCATGGGGAAGAAGGGGAGGTCGGGGAAGCGAGGCTGAGGGCTAGGGAGCGGACCAAGGGCGAGTGCGGAGGGCAAGACCAAGGCCGGTGAGAAGGTGAGAGGGGTGAGGGGGGGCTGGTGCGCTGTGCCACTGGACTGCAAAGGAGGTGGAGGTCGGCAAGGGTGTTGAGTGGGCGCCGGTGAAGTTGGGGGGGTGGTGCTTCCAGGATGGAAGGTCGGCTAGGAAGGCAGGATTGCCGGTAAGGGGTAGCGCGGCTGGGCAGGAGATTGCCGGAGTTGGGGATGGCCGGAGAGAGGCTCGTTGCATAGGTGGGGGTGCGCGTCGAACCAGCAGGGGAAGGAGGGGAAGGGAAGGCGCGATCAGGTTGCTGCACAGGGCGGAGGATAGACAGCAAGGCTGGCGGAGTGGATGTGGCTCGCGGCTGAGAGGAGAGGCTGTCGGCCCAGGGGAAACGCAGGCGGAATAAGCACAGGGAGGGGGCGGCGGTTCGCACGGCACACAGGAAGGGGGGGGGGGGGGGGGGCTGGCGGCGCGACAAAGAGGAGGGGATAGGGGGATGTTGCAGGGTAGGGTTAGGGTTTATAAAAAAAAGAAATAACAATAAGAAAAATAAAATACTAATACTAATAATAATAAAACTGGTAAATATAAAAAAACAAATAATGATTATCATTTATTATCCATTTAATTTTAAGTAATAATTATATTTATAACAATTTAATAATTACAGTATTATTACCAAATTAAATAATAATAATATTTCCATTCGCACAAACATATTCTCAGTGTGAAAATTTAAACGTTAGCATTGTTTTATCAATATAAAATTTTATTTATCTTCCCTATTCAATTAGCTTAATTTATTTATTTAATTTCATTACTTATTTGAAGTGTCGCGCCACCGCGCAGTCACTCGGACCAACGCACAGTCTCCGCTAATGGCGCGGTGACCGTACACCGGCCCAAGGCCAACCAAAACATCAAACAAGGAAAATTTCTAACCTGGTCCGAACTAAACCTCGTCCAATTGACTCCGGACCGAGTAAACAATGAAAATAAAATAAAATAAAATAAAAATAAACATACGTCTGAGGTCGGGGTGTGACAATTCTCCCCACCACAAAACTTTCTGCCCCCAGAAAGTCACCATGCCAACAGTTAACATAACATGAGTCCACGCCCAGACAAAACTGAGGAAAAACTATAAATCTCGGGATGACCTCACTCTCCACACGTCACACCCGACCAATTCTAGAGAAAACTGAAGCCCGAGGTTGTAGGGAGAACATGAGAGAGTTCTCCCCACCACAAGAATTTACTAATAAAGAGACCTTGAAACTTGAACACACCACCCCCGAGGGGGGGGGGACAAGACAGGAACTCCCAAACCGAACCCAGTAACTTTCTCCACAGAGAACGAACAACACTTGGAGACTTAAACAGGAAGCTTGCTACGAAACGACCCAACAGCTCGAGGATAAGGAATTATCTCAACCCCTCACACACCGACCGAAGAAAAACCTCACCGCAACCAGTGTGTAGGGAATTTCTAGCCCGAAATCACAAAGGACCTCGAAACAACGCCTGTTAATTTCAGAAAACTACATATCCCCCTAACGCACACAATAGAGACCCAACTCAAAATTAGATTGACCCGTTCATTCGCGGTTCCATCACCCTTCAAGGAGAACCGAACAATTTGAAAACACACTGAGAACAGATAAGACCGCTTAGACTGTGGTAGAATAAATTCATCGTGCGACCGCAACAAAGGTGATCTTACAACGATGACTAGAACAGAACAAGGAAAATTTGGGTATCCCCTTTAAAAAGCTGAAAACATAATCCGAAGTGAGGTTCTACACACCCTCGGCAACTCCTGACTATGCGCGAGCTTCACCCCAAGACATGTGGTTGGGGCGCTGATGGCTGAAGCATCTCTTGCCTCACAGTCAGGAATTTGCATCCTCTGGTCCCTAGATCCTTCTTCCCGGATGACACTTCTTCCAGAACTCTCACCAGTGGCCCGAACAGCCACACGGTAGCAAGACTTCAAAGGGATGTGGCAAGGCGACTTAGAATGTCTGGATAGGCCATATTGGTGGCACACAAGAGAGCGGTCCGACGAACTATGAGCCGGTACCGACGAGGATGGTTTCTTGGAGTCAGGTTCCACTGGCCCACACTCCTTGCCAGGTGGGGAACCTTCACGGACGTCGACCACCGTTAATCACACCCAAGAATCTAACGATGATGAGACATCTCATCTTCACTAGTCTAAAACTGAACCCTTAAATAAACCTGAGACGGTACGCACCCTAACAACCCAGGGAGTTCCCAATAGCCAGAAAACCCACTCTAATTTCACAAACACACAACTACCCCTACGGACTTTGATTACATTGATCGATAGGCAACATGCAGAAAGGACTGGAAACTGGGCATGACCCATTAGCAACCTTAACGACCTTTCTGGGCGGCATACTCATGACAACACGAGAAACATCATCAAAACCGGCATCAAGCCAAAACTCAATCAAGGCAACAACACAAGCTAAGGGAAATAATCCCATAATCCAAACACATACAACACAAGGAGAAATCACTTTTCCAAAACCTTTATTTCTTTAAAATTTTCAAAACTCACCTATGGGACTTTATGAACCGTCACACGTGCGTTCATTCAGTCCCGCTCACATCATCTGTGAACAAGTGCCACCACGCACTTTCCATACTTACCCATGCACGTGTGACCCTCCATAAGGAGTGCCAAGGTTCAAACACTTCTTTTCCTTACCAAATCCAAACACATATCATATTATTCCAAACCAAAACATTTTTTTCTTTAAAAAAAACCCACTTTACTAATTTCAAAAACAATTTGGAAGAGACCCCCTTTTTTTCAAAAACACTTTCATTTTCAACAAACACACACACACACACAGAGACCGAGTTTAAAACAAAATACAACCAACTATAAACCATCAGAATGAGGGACTATTGTCTGCACTTAACTCGGTAACATGGTGGTGAGTCATGCCCAAGTAAGACATAACACTAAGAGGACCTTAAACCGGGCACTTGGACTCCACATGGGTCACCACCCCATGTGAGGCCGCAACACGAACCGATTTGCTCCCATTGTCATCCCTTAATCCAAAACAACCAAGGACAAAAGACTCAATCCCAAACTAACCCTGGTAACTCAGGTCTCGTCACGAGCGGTGGTAATCAGGCACCGACCCGTAACCTATCTCCTAAGCCCTGACAGTCCTAATCTCCTTCTACCAGACACCCCAAATAACAAGAACCTCCCTCTGATACCATTTTGTCACGAACCAACCCGGGTCGACCCTGATCCGGTCACCCGAGCCGGCCCGCGACATGGCTCGAGGGGCGTTCCCGATCCCCACGGGCTGGCAACTAGTGTCGGGCATCAAAATTTAACAAGTGGGAAAGATTTAGCCCAAAATATAATAAAATAAGCAGCAGAAATAAATAGAACAAATGTAAATAAGGAAAAAGGAACCAACAACGCAACTAACCTGACCACGACCAAAGCTCCACGTGACCCCGTGGGTCACTCTCCAATAACACAACTGACGTCGCTCAAGGTGAACAACTGAAGCTGGAACCTGCAACAGAACTAAAAACAAGAAAACACTATAGGCGTGAGTATTAAAACTCAGTAGGTAGGCCCGACTAATTATATCCCAATGCACATACCAAAAAAATAAAGAATTTACCAATTCCATGTTTGAACTAAATTATATAAAATATATTTTTCCACACACTTTCATTTCTAAAACAAGTAACAGTCCATTGACCTTTTTAATTTAGAACAAGTTTAATGTTGAAAGAATAGGTGCATTGCATTTTCAAAACATTTTTACGAGCAATTTAGAAATCCAAAATTTAGTTGTTAGTCAAAATGAGAATCACACACAACACACACTAAGGGAAATGGTAAAGTGGAACACAAGGGTCAGCAACCGAACTCGACCTCTCAATCGTCCGCCACACACAAATAAACACTAAAAGAAACATGGGTCGAACCTAGGAGATCGTGAACAATCCAGAACGTACTATACATGTGACTCATCCTGAAGGCATGCCATAACTCGATGACGTCATAACGCCCATAATACTACCCGGCATAGCCCTGCATGGCCTAACCGAGGGGCCCAATCCCCATAGCAGCAATAACTCAGTATTCCCCTGCTATGGGGCCACTAGCCAGTGCGTGGTCTAAACTAGTGCAGCAATCGTTCTCAGAAAATTAACTCAATATGCCAGGTTCCCATGTCAACACAAGCAATAAAAAGGGGGTGCGTCCACAATGTAAATTAATCAGTCACGATGCACCAACATCACATACATCTCACGAAAAAAACTCACACCAAAGATCACCCCTGAGTGGGTTTTCCAAAATAATCCATTTCATTAAAGTGCCAAACGGGCCTTCACCAATTTTAACGTAAAACCTCTTTTCTCAAAAAGCTCAAAACACTTGTTCAGAAGAAATTATTTATCTTTAAAACTAGAAGCACATTTGAAGTTCTGTGAATTATGTTTAAAGGCCAAACTGGCATTCTTTCAAAACTGGGTGTCCGCCCGTCAAGAAAATGTCACAAGTGTTCGGTATAAAATAAACATCTCTTTACGCACTAAATAATAATTTAAAGTTTTATTATCTAATATTATTTCTAATTCATTAGAAATTAATAAAACAACAAGCAATTAATAAATTCTAAATCTAAAGGAAAGTGCAATGGGGGACCTACCTCGGATCGTTGTCCAAACACAAAGACGCGACATGCCTCGCGCAGGCGTACAAGCAGGCGCGGGCTGATGAAAGCAATATCACAGGGCTACCTGGTGAACGCGCTGCAATAAACGCATAGAACCAAAATCACACAAAGACGGACTTAAAACAAACCAAACAAACAAACAACACGAAAGAACCACCTCGACATGATTTTGAAACACAACTCACACCATCAACATTATTTATTAGGTCACTTTAAAAATCCGCAAAGTGTCAATAGAACCACACGACACCAAGCCAACGATCCATTTCAGGAAAACACTTAAGAGCGCAAACCAGACAAAAATGCACGACACGATGAAATATACATTTAATGTGCGTGCGCCCAAACACATTTTCAAACCAAATTCACACCACCCAAATTATTCAACAAAACATTTAAAATTTATAAAACAATTTCATGAAAATACCACAAGGTGGTATACCAAAACACTCAAATAATCTTTTAAAACCAAACACACCCAAAACCTATCCCAAACATGTTTCTTATTCCATACACAATTTAATAAACCATTAAAATATTTTATAAAACAAATTCAAGAAGTTTCGCAAAGCTTTTACACCATAAACGCACCCAAAATCCTCTTTTAAAACCTACCGTATACAAACACCATATTAAAACATGACTCACAACCTTTGAATGATTTAATAAACCAACTGCACAACTTAGAAAATAATATTAAGTGGCACAACAAGAGTTCACATGAGAAACACATCCAAAAATATATTAAACCTCAAGCATCAAGGACAATCAAGGGAAATTAAAATCATGGATTTTCCTACCTCGAGGAAGTCCAGTCGAAACTTTCTATCTCAAGTAACACTTCGCTTGCACGCGCACACGTACTTCCATATATATACATATTCATATTTGAAAAAAAAACGTGTGCGCGTACCTGGAATTGATCCCAACGCCCTGCAACAATTCCCAACACCCAAATTTCAGCGTAACTAGAACCAACACACAACCAAAGAGGTATTCAAGACTCGCAGAAACAAAAGACCTTGAATTGGATGATATGAAACAACATAGTAGGTGCGAATCAGGCCAAAACAATAATTAGATCCGCCAAACCTTATCTGGATTCAATTGGAATGGGAAGAGATGAATAAATCTACCTCGAAGGCGTGCGAACACAACCACGCCACAACGGAAGGGAGAAAAGAATCTCGCAGACCCGTCGCACACCCTAAATACCGAGAAAAAAATGCACAAAACAAATGACATGTGGCACAAGAGTGTTAATGATTTCAGAATAACACCAAAAATATAAATAAATAAAAGTACCAGCGGAGAAGAACAATGAGAAGGAAGGTGTGGTCGGAATCGGCTGGGGCTGTTCATCCGGGAGCTAGAGGCGAAGGGACAAGGCGACGTGGACCTGAAGGGGGCATGAGGTGGAGGGCCGTAGGCCTGGTGCAGTGCTGCAGAAGCCTCTTACAGCTGGAAGGAGGTGCCTCACGCCATGGGGAAGAAGGGGAGGTCGGGGAAGCGAGGCTGAGGGCTAGGGAGCGGACCAAGGGCGAATGCGGAGGGCAAGACCAAGGCCGGTGAGAAGGTGAGAGGGGTGAGGGGGGGCTAGTGTGTTGTGCCACTGGACTGCAAAGGAGGTGGAGGTCGGCAAGGGTGTTGAGGGGGCGCCGGTGAAGTTGGGGGGGTGGTGCTGCCAGGATGGAAGTTCGGCTAGGAAGGCAGGATTGCCGGTAAGGGGTAGCGCGGCTGGGCAGGAGATTGCCGGAGTTGGGGATGGCCGGAGAGAGGCTCGTTGCATAGGTGGGGGTGCGCGTCGAACCAGTAGGGGAAGGAGGGGAAGGGAAGGCGCGATCAGGTTGCTGCACCGGGCGGAGGATAGACGGCAAGGCTGGCGGAGTGGATGTGGCTCGCGGATGAGAGGAGAGGCTGTCGGCCCAGGGGAAATGCAGGCGGAATAAGCAGAGGGAGGGGGAGGCGGTTCGCACGGCGCACAGGAAGGGGGGGGGGGGGGCTGGCGGCGCGACAAAGAGCAGGGGATAGGGGGATGTTGCAGGGTAGGGGTAGGGTTTATAAAAAAAAAGAAATAACAATAAGAAAAATAAAATACTAATACTAATAATAATAAAACTGGTAAATATAAAAAAACAAATAATGATTATCATTTATTATCCATTTCATTTTAAGTAATAATTATATTTATAACAATTTAATAATTACAGTATTATTACCAAATTAAATAATAATAATATTTCCATTCGCACAAACATATTCTCAGTGTGAAAATTTAAACGTTAGCATTGTTTTATCAATATAAAATTTTATTTATCTTCCCTATTCAATTAGATTAATTTATTTATTTAATTTCATTACTTATTTGAAGTGTCGCGCCACCACGCATTCACTCGGACCAACGCACAGTCTCCGCTAATGGCGCGGTGACCGTACACCGGCCCAAGGCCAACCAAAACATCAAACAAGGAAAATTTCTAACCGGGTCCGAACTAAACCTCGTCCAATTGACTCCGGACCAAGTAAACAATGAAAATAAAATAAAATAAAATAAAAATAAACATACGTCTGAGGTCGGGGTGTGACAGTTCTCCATTTTCCCTAGAATTAGAAATTAAAATTGTACATGGTATAAGGGATTTTTGGAAAATGAAAATTTAAAAATATATTGAAAACTATAATTGATCTATTATAAATTTATAATTCTATAAATCCATGAAATATTATTATTAAACATGAAAAAAACATTATTTTGAAGAACCATTAGTTGGATTTAATTATTTATTACATGAATTTTCTAAAAAAATATTTTAGTATAATTTTTTATTATAATTAATGTTTTATTTTTAGTAACTCACATAAAACTTTTTTATTAGGGGTGGGTTTTTGAGGGGTTTTTTACAACCCCTTCGAATTTTATTTTAATACGCGTTTTGCAAAACCCCTTTTAATTATCAAATTTAAAGGGGGTTCACTACCCCCTTTAAATTGTGTTGAATTAAATTTTTAATATTAGTTTTTATTTTAGGGTGGAAATGTCAAAATTGTTGCTAGTATCATAAATAGTAGTGCAATATATTCATATGGACTTTAGAGGATATATCAATAATATTCATTTAGATATATCAATATATTTTATGTTTCAAAAAAGAAACAGCAGGGGTTCACAACACACATTAATTTAATATATTAGAGGGGGTTTGGGAACAACTACCATATCCTTAGATTAGATGGGGTTGTGATCCCGTTATATTTTAAGAAATTAAAGAAGTTTATGTACCCCATATTATAATTTATGAAATTATGGGGGGGGGGGGTTGAACCCGTTCAAATTATAAAAATTATTGGTGGGTTGAAACCCCATCAATTGATGACATTAGTTGAGGTTTTGAATCTCATATATTTGATTACATTAGATTGTTTATTGAAAACCCTCTTATATAATAAATCATAAGGGGTTTCTAACCCACTTGTAATTCAAGAAATTTAATAGGGGTCATGAACTGCCGCAAATCCCATTGATTAGAGGGGGTTTTAATCCCCCCGTATAATTTTTATTAAGTAAATATCACATAAATTAAAATTATATAATATATATATGTGATTGTCCATGTGTTTAAAAATATATATTACCAAAAAATTATATAAATGTATTTAAATAAATAATAATCATATATATAAGGACATTATATTAATACATATACATATAAATAAAAATGTATACTTACAAAAATATTGGCATAAATAATATCAATGTAATTGTAAATATATTTATTCAAATTTATAAATCATATATATGGTTTTATATGTACAACACAATTATAATTTGTTTTATAATGTATATATATTATAATAAAATCATTTTTATTGTATATTTTTTTTATAAATTCATTGATATTAAATTATGTAGAAAAATATATATATTATTGAAAAACATAAATATATATATATATAAATAAATACAATTATATTATATATATTATTTTATAAATATTTAATTATGTGTCGGTTTTTATATATTATATACTTATTTTATATATATTATAGTATATCATATTAAATATAAATTAATTTAGTAAATATATATATCATTTAATTATATTTTATATATCAAATTATATTATTGTATTTAGTTACTTGTTTATATAAATTTATATATATATATAATATAATTTAATGTATATAATAACATATATAAATATATAATATAAATGAATAATATAAACCATAAAATATATAAATGAATTGTATTTATTAAAAGAACATGTAAATTTAATAGTTAAAATTACGTGTAACAATAATAAAATATTAAATTATTTTTTTTAATGACACGTACGTATATAAATATATATGAAATGATCATATAAATATATTATATTATATATATTATATAAATAAATAAATTCACACACACAAATACAGATGTATTTTTAAATATATGTATATATATGCGTGCGTATGTGTGTCAATGCAGTTTATATATATATATATATTGTGTATATCAATAGATAAAATGTAAATATATATAATGAAAAAATATATTATATATTTTCTAATATTTATGTATCTTATATAGTATAAATATATAATATAGACAAATATATACATCAAATAATATACGATAATACATTATATATATATAATGAAAAAATATAAGTATATATACATTTTCCAAAAAATATTGATTATATATAATATTATTACAGAAATGTATCATATATAAAAAATGTATTATTTTTATTTCTATAAAAATATAAATTTAAATCAAATATTAGATTTTCTAAAATAAATTAATTATTGAATTCAATATATATGACATGTTGCAACAAAGTGGTAGAGAGGTGGAGGGAATAGATTGTTGGATGCTGGTTTGATTATCATCGGGATAATTTTTTCTTCCTGGGTTTATAGAAGGGTTGTTTGAACAGATGAACTCCACACATGAGGGGGTCTACCATCCTTCTTCTCGGGTATCATGGGGGGGGGTGTGTCAGCAGGGGGGTCTGTTGTTGTCTGGAAGGTGCATGGGGTGTTGTCTGGGTATTTGTTGGTGTGTGTCACGGTGTCTCGAAGGGGTTGTTTGGGGGTTTCATGATGCATGGGTGAGGTATCATGGTGTATGGTTGAAGGAGAGGTGTTTTTAGGTGAATGTCTCAAGAGTGTGTATGTTTTTTTCTAGTGGAAATATTATATAATAAAATATATATTGATTATGAACATTCATAACCACCCCTAAAATAGTTATTTTGGACTTGATTAGGGGTTGTTAAAACCCCTCTACTCTTACCACCTCTCAATTTGTCTTCTATTTACCAAAGCATATCCAGAACCACCTCTTATCAGAGTGGGTGAGAACATGATCTCTAACTATTACTAATGTGTTTATAGGGGGGTTATAACCCCCTCTTAATGAAAACACCCCTTCTAATCACCCAGTTTTTTAGTAGTGACTCTCTGTATTTGGAGAAAATGAATGAATAATTTTTCTAAATGTGAATTATATAATTCATACAATTTTTCAAATGATTTTTTTACATTGCTAAGTCATTGACAAAATTTAAACATATGCTCTTGGATTCCCTGTTATACATACAAATATTAATGTTCTATTACAAGCTTATTATGATTGGGATTTACAAGGTCACATCCTAGATATATACAGAATTCATATCACTATTCCACACAAAAAAAATAACTCATGGAATGATTGAAGTTATATTTTCATATTAAATGAAATATAAGAAATCCATGAGAACATATTTGTCACCATAAATCTATGGGATCATTAATTACCTACTTTGGAAAAAAAATTTCCATACGAATAATTTTTCAACTCCCTATTCATATTTATGAAGAATTTTATTTCACCAAAATATTATTTCTAGGATCAGGAAACATCTAATTTAATATAGTGATATATTATCTAAACCAATAAAAAATCATTATTTGAATTCATTTTCCAATTTACATTTATAAATCTATTTATCCCCTTATAATGTTCTTTTTTGCTATGAAAAAAGAACTCTATGACTCCCCTATATTTCTCTAAAAAATATTTTATATGTGATAGATAGCAACAAAATATTTATATCTTCTAGAGATCATAATCGGATTATGATTAAGAGAGTTATTGGTCATATATTTTTATAAATATATCATTATGTAATGATGTTAATATATAGTGAATATTTCAGTCATGTTGGATAGTATATTAAACATTGTTGTTTCATATACATAGATAGACATATGTGGTCAGGATGGTTATTGGAATACATAGATAACGATATATGATGGTTTAGTAAATTATGTAAAATTATTATTAATCCGACCCCCTTATGAATAATAAATTCTATTGAAAATTTTCATGACCCCCGCTTTGAAAAGATCCCTTTCTTGTGGTGGAAATGAAAAATGGGAGATACTGACCCCTGAGACCTGCCTTCAGTAGGCCTAGTGTCAGAGACAAGAACCACGATTATAAATATCTCACAAAATAGGAGGAAATTTTATAAGAAACAAGTTCATTATATAAGATGAATAATCCTCTAAGGAACTCCTATACATAATATAAACGAGAACCATAAATCCATCCCACATGGATATGTTAAATAAAATTGATTGAAATATCATCACCAAAGTAAATACCAAAATAAAAGCTCCGTAGAGAAGAAAAACTATCAGGATCCTAAAAATTAAGATCAAGCACTATCCATGAAATCCTCTAAGAAACATGAAAACAATTTAATATTTGAAGGGTGAGTATATAGGTATACTCAGTTGGGAACCCAATGTCACTCATGCACTTGTGAATGAATCATACTAATTTTCCTGCGAGATAATCGTATAACCAAACAACACCTAACATGTATAATAACAACCGTAGAATCTCCTAGGAACAATAACGAAATGAGGAATGACATGTAATGTAAAATAAAGCACGTCGATGATAGGTTACCCCAGACAACATTCCCACGAATTATCCATTCTCACACCATAATGGAAAATGTCATGACGCTCCCACATCTTTAGAATCCACCGCATTGCAACCCACCCACAAAAAACTATTCCACAAACACATCACATCCCACCCATTGACATGTGGGAAATAATCCACATCACATCCTACACAAAAACATATGGGCAAAAAACCAAATCACATCCATCCCACTGACACCTGGCCCACAAACCACATCATATCCCATCCATAGCACCCTAGTTCACGAACCACACCTCACCCCGAAGACACTGGGGAAATAACAACAAATATCATCTGGATGCACATGGGAACCAAGAACTCATCACATCCTAAAGACACCCGTGAATGAACAACTCTCCAATACACACCTAGGACCTCAAAAACCACAACCTACCTAAAGAGTCCTGCACTTCCACCTCTTGGAAGAAGTTTTGTGGAAGATAGGGTGTCCATCCACCATCCTCCTTCTGATATGTGATAGAATCACACCCTACCCCATGATGATTGGGGTGCTAGAAAAATAGTTCCCAACTAGGTGTTGTTTGTACAAAAATCACAAAAAAAATAAAGTATATATATATATATAAAAGGTACTGAGCACTCTTCCCAACCTACATATTTTCACACAAAATATGGCTCCCAACACTATCACAATTTCTGCTACCTCTAGATGCCCAATTCCACCCAACAAATCATAGTCCATTTCATATTCCAAAAAATATTAATTAACCATTACTATTCAGTTTTGAAAATTCATTTATTAATTTCTATAATCCAACCAACCCTTTCCAAAACATGATTTATTTAAATATTATTTATAAATTCATTCATTTTTCTATACCTTTTTCAGAAACTACCAATAAAAACACACAAAAAGAAACACAATTAATGTAATTCGTGGTAAAACTCTCAGAAAATTACCCATACATACAAAAACAAGTGCCCAACTCAACCACATCGAATAGCACAAACATATAACATCCCAATCGGAGAACCACTGTAAAATACTACTAATCCATTCAAAAATATATCAATGAGTCAACCTGATATTCCATCAAACCTCGCAAACCATCCCATAACACACAATCATTCTCATAATTTCACTACCTCAAAAACCAAATAGTTAAACACACACAACAAAAACCATGATAAAATTCTAAATCTAGATTTAATAAGGCATCCATTATTCAATTTCCCTTTATATTTATGGGGAAATAAAAAAAACTATGATCCTACGGAATTCATTCTATGTATATACATAATTAGCCCTCTCTCTTTAGGGAGATACCACATCAACCAAAACCAAATAAGCAGATACAATAGATATAACCAGCACAAACTAAGCCACTAATGACCACCAAATTCACTGTGGTTTACAACCAATGAAATCACCACATCACAATCAGTATCAGGGACATAAAGGCATAATAAATCCCAATTAACAAATTGATTTGAATTACCAGATTAATAATATTACATAATGTTCGAACATCCCTGATTCACTGGTAAGAAGATGCAAAACCCTGCGGTAAGACGTTCAATAAGGAGAAATGAAGGAAATACTACCTCAATGGGATGTTAATGACCATCGTGTGAGAAAAGAGCATGTAACAGACCTCCTATCACCCATCCCACAAGATCTTCATACCCCTAAGGATGATGTGGTAGTATCTCACCAACAATCAATTAAAAGAAACAACATTATGAATAAAGTAAAGAATCTTCCAAGATATAGAAATAAGAACATATTTAAATGGGAGATCATCCCAGAAGTAGCTCAAAAAATGGAGAAGAACACAACATAAATAAAATAATGATCAATAGGGATTGAAGAAGAAAATATAGGAATTTATCCCCACACAAGGAATCCTTAAGAAACAGAAGAGGGGTTGCTGGGTTGCCAAGGGTTGAGGGAGAATCACAAAATACATAGGGTCTGAAAAGACGAGTGGCTAGAAATAGCAAAAAACTTTACAATAGATGGGTATTACCTGATCTTTAATACCCATTGACACCTTATAATTCACCGATATTGGTTTATTCTAAAAAACATGTCACATGTAATTTTATTTTATTTTTCAAACCATGAATCATTAAACATTGTAAACCATCAAAGGAAGGTCATGAAACATAGTTTCATTTTGTGGAATCTCATTACATGATGTGTAGTCCCCCGTACTTCCAGCCTTTAGCAATCAAAATATTCTAAACACCATCTTAGCCTCATCAAAACACAGAAACAACCAGATAATGAATAATTAACAGACAAGGAGGAAACAAACCATTACATCAAGTACCTCTCAAAAAATTATATGCCTCAAGAATCCAAAACCCATCCAAGAAGAAAGAGTGGTACAAACAACCGCCCCGTGAGATACCTCACAGGGATGTCTCTATACATAAATATATACTAATAACCAAACACATCATCATTAAATGATAATGCACAATATGAGGCTCAATAGTTATAGTGGAAACCTCCACATTTAATCACAACTCCTCCCACATCTGCTAACCCAAATGGTCACATGAGACACAAAAAACGAACAAAAACCACCCTGTCTGAACACACGAACCAGGGAATACCATCCTCTATGTCATGATACCATCCGATCTAGGTGTAATCGACCAACCCAATTATGTCTAATAACATCATAATTAATGTGTCTCCATTAGGAATTAGGTCCACCCTTATACAAATATGCATACATTACCACACATCACATACAATGGAATGGAGTTCATCACATAAAACAAAATGATCCAAACATCACATAACAATGAAAAAAATAGTAAAGAAAAACTCAAATCAACATTGTTTGTTGGGCATGAATTTCCTCCCTCATTCCAATTTACTCTCCTCATGTCCACCATTCCTCCAAAACACATGAACCAAATGAATGGTATATCGACACAACACCTTCTCCCGATGATCCATGATCTTTACTATTCTTTCAAAAAATGTCGAATCATCGGTGATATCCAATTATACTGAAATTAGATCCATCATGAAGTTACCAAATAAGGAGATAGATGTGAAATACTATGTGGATCTACCCTTACCATGGTCGCAACGCCAACTAGACTTCCTCCTCACCAACTCGCTTCAACACCTCAAGGGTCTGGACGAACCTAAGAGAAAGCTTATTCCACCATATAACCATTGCATCCCAAATTGATGGGATCCCGTCATGATCATATGGTCCCGAACCATGAACTCCAAGAGCCTATGGACACAATAATTATTTTACTTCACCAGATCTAGCACTAATTTCATCCTCTCTCGAATAAGAAACCATCTCAGTTGTGCTCTACACCACATCGGGAACAAGAACCACAATCTGCCCAACATCCATCCTGCATAAAATATAATGACACAGTCTTCCATAAAATGCCTCAAACAATGCCATTCCAATGGAAGAGTGATATCTATTTTTATAAAATACTCCACCCAAGGAAGGTGTTTTAAGAATGAACAACCAAAGTCCAAGAAACGCACCCGCAATATGACTTCCGACATCTGGATAGCCTGTGCTTTCTAGCCATCTTTCTAAGGATGTAATGTAGGTCTAAAGAATAACCTGGTGTGGAAAACATGTGACAATCCCCTCCTAACACATGAAGTAGAACAAACATACCAATCAAAGGACAATGGTATGGGGAACTCTATTATACAACACCACTTCATCCACATACATCTATGACATGGCATGCACTATGTCAAACTCCTTAAACTCTATGAAGTATGGTGATTTCGTAAACTAATACACTATCACCCAGATAGTTTCGTAGCCTCCCTGATCCCGGTGTAACCCTATTAAGAAATCCATGGATATGTAATCCCACTTCTACTTTGGGACTTCCAAGGGTTGAAAAAACCATCGGATACATAGTGCTCGACCATCATATATAAGAAAACTAATCACTTCCCTACAATCATTGACAATGGCAATTTTAACTCGTGCCACAAAAAAATGAATCATAATTCTATGATATATATTGGAATCATTCAAATGTCCCACCAATGGTGTGCTGCAAAACTCTTGAAGGACCTCAATGTGCATCTCCACTGGAATAACGAACATCCCATGGAGAAACGTCTGGTTCCTACCATCCATCCAACATCCTTCCAGAGCATCACCATAGCCAACATGGACTCACATAACACACTCCTATGAGTCTTCCCACTAAGACTCCTCCACCTACAACATAAGAGAATACATCACTGAAATCTAAGATAAAAATACTATACCACCACAAACTCTAGAATCTTAGTGAAAGACCACTAACTCTACCATAGCCTTCCAAGCATCCACAAATTCCCTAAATCTAAAAAATATTAATTTTTTATCTATTTACCAGTAGATATTTCACTGTAGGTGGAGTCATGTTATTAATATAATCACCATGGCTAGATTTATTCTTCTAATCAGATTAATTATGTTGTCCTCATCCTATTGAAGAATATAATTCATGTGACACCTAAGAAGTGTCTCAAACAACCAAACATGGAGAACTATTACAATATCGCATAAGAATCACTATTTTGTTAAAATTGTGTCATGCTCTTGGTGGTGACTTACACTCTAACCTAATTTGGTCGAAGGGAACACATTGAAAATAGAAATATTTAGTCATGGGTCTTAGAGGAAGTTTAGATGATATAACCAATTTAATTTGTGTTTTACTCCCTCCTTGGAAATAAGTGACCATATATTTCTTTCCCCTAGAATTATATTTACTACCATTTTTCATTGGTAACAAAAATCATCCTCCACATATATATAAAAAAATCTAAAAATCATCTACATTACCACTATTGACCATCTCTTTGTAATCCATTATAAAGAAAACCAAAATCATCAAATGAATCTTTTACCTTGACCCCAATTCAAATATGTGTTCCTTGAAGGATTCACTAGTATAAACACTAAGCAAAAAGTTGACTGAATTAATGATTTTACCTACATTATATATGATAAAAATAATTTTATACTTCCAGATAAAGAATTTTGTCATTTTTTAAATTATTATTGTTTGAGTATAGAATTGTTTATTGAACACTTATTCAAAATACTCCCATGCAAGGTAATGTTGAAATTTAGCATGTACAACTGAATAAAACTCCCAACGTTCATGATCATCCACTATTTATGATTATATATTGAATTTATACTCTACCAGTGTTTTGATGAAATTGATGACATGATTCATCCTCTTCAGCCACACCTACATATTTTCAATTATATAATCACCCTAAAAGATTAGTTAATTATTATTCAATAATTGGAAGGAATAATCCACTTTCCTTGGATTATCCTTCATATACACACAATTCATTGCCTAAAATTATTTGAAAATACATTGGATCAATTTTTTGTTCACTTGTGGATCAGGTAAAAACCCTTTTTCCATCAACCTATTTTGGATAGTTTCTACGCTATATTACAAGTGTCATGTTCTATAAAGATTAAAAAAACCATAACTCTCACTCTCAATAAACTAATGTCTTATTTTTTTTTAATTTTATCACATTATATGAACACATCATTTATTTCCAAAATTCATCCTTTAACTAGTTAAACCATGTTTTAGAAAAAAATAATTCTTGCATTTTGAAATGAAACAATTTTGAAATTTCCCAGTAAATCTTTTTAAAACCATTCATTTGAAACAAATTTCAACATTTTTCAAAATAAACAAATTTCAGAAAATCATATATCATTACTCAAAAGGAGATATACAATCATAGTGGAAATTCATTACTCTAATATATGTCGTGCACATTTAATAGGATAAACCCATGATAATGAGAGTAATATCCAAAATATGTATCCAAAACAACTATGTACCCAACTCCATGTTAACTTTATGCTTTCATAAAAATTTTATCTACATCATTATATAATATAAATTTCATGTTATGAAAATCCTACGTCATACTATGATCTAAACTGTAGGATTATATTAGAATGAATTTCAACTCCAAGACCGACAAACAATACAAATTCACAGGCCTACCATGACGAATACAACATGTTCCACCTGAAAATAGGAAGGGCCAAGATGATTCCACTAGTAACTTCATGTACCTCCTCACTGTCTTTAGAATTTAGTGGATTGATACATGGCCTTATGTAGTATCCCTATGATGCTAATGGATGTTAATTAAGAATGAAGGGATTCAATACATATAAGGGATGAATTTTACATTAAGAATAAAACTACAAAACCAAACACACCATAACTAAAAGTACCACCTCAAATATAAATTTTTATTAATCTACTTTAAGAAAAATTTGGAAACCATTGATTGAAAAACAAAAACCACTATGTATTGAAAGAGCTCACATAATTAATAAATAGAACATTAACAATATTTGAGTCAAAAAATCTATATAATTCCCTATGCAGAGTCAAACATGGACGTCTAGATCCTCACTGATATGTTCTTCATAGTGAGTGACCATTATATCCATTGTCTAAATGAATTCCTATAAGGTGATTTTTCATTGGTTGAATCCCCAGTCTATGATTCGGTCTTGCATGTCTATCCACACTTCTTGCTCCTCGATGGCATCAACATTATACCTTCTTTCATAAATTCATCAAATGTTCTCATTTTAGGCATTGGGCTGACATACTTTTTCAAACATTTCATCCTCATAGTAGAGGATATGCTTTAGACAACCCTTCATCTTCTTCCATCACTCTTGTATCTCTTATTGGATATCCACATTTCCTTTATTACGGGCATTATCATTCATTATTTACACCCTTCTTTCCCAATAATGTATCCATTGGTTTAGAAATGTGAGAGTAGTCTTTGTGTCCCTTGGGGTTTTTCCCTAGACCCCAATGCATTTCCATGAGTCACACATTCATTTTTTCCCCTTCTTCCTTCATGGGATGTGAGGCCCTTTCCCTTGGAAATGGTCCAAACTATTGGCTGAGAGTTTCCTATAACATTATTTACATGAATCATCCTACTCATGCATCATTACTTGTTCTTGATCCACTATACCATCAAAATAGTCTTTTAACTCCACCCCCATGTTTTCATTGAGGGGCCTCAGCCAGCACCGAGAATATACCATTCCTACTTTGACCTCACGACCATTATCCTTCCCCGATATCACAACGTTCTAAAGGGATGAGGAGTTATGAATTGTAGGGTTTGGGTCTAAGGGCCACAAGACACTAATCATATCCAACCACCCTTATTGACAATGTTAATCTATAGCTTCTTGAGAAAAATACATCCCCTGCAGGGACATTCTAGATGACTCAGCCTCCATGTTGTTATCACCCACAGGGGAAGCACTACAATGTGGCACTGGCATATTTGGACATATGGGATGCCCGAATACTTGACCAACAAATTGAGGTCTCTTGTAAGTATCGTCCCAGACCCTAACATGTAGTTCAAAATCAATGATTTGACCTTCAAAGGAATGATATATGTATGGAAACTTCTTCCCATGACTTGAACTCGTCCCAGTTCAAATCCTCACCCACTCTCCAATGTTATCATTTTATCCACCATTCCACGATGCCTGTATCTCCTTCACATGGCTATCTGTCACCTCCTCATTGCCACATGGTGGTTTAGCTCTATCTTGGTGTGCCACCACTCCATAAATTTGAGATCCCATGAGAACTTTACTATTCATGGAAACCATTTATCCTGGATTGAGTGCCCCAGGTCATGTTTCATTCTTTCAAACACCTTAGCAACTCTCAGGATCGTAGAATTCTCCATTTTCTTCTTCATGATGCCCTATTCTGAAGTACCATGAATAGACCCTTCCATCACATCTAGACCTTGATTCCTCTATGGTGAATAGGGAACCACATCATTCTTCACATACTCAGCTACTTGCATGATCAACTTCATACCTCCTCATTTTTTCAGATGATATCCAATTTTGAAGCACTGGGAGAAGAAATCTTGCCAAGACTCAAGAACCACCAACTACTTATACAATAACTCTTCACCCACAACAATCAACAATGATCTAACATGGGGATGGAGATATCCACTTCAATGAAACTTTTTAGTGAAACTCAGTGACACACTGCCCTAGTTCTACTATCAGAGAAAAGACAACAAGCGACCGTATTCCAAGCATACAGATAATGGAATGATCATAAAAGAGAAGTGTTGCTTTTGGAAAATATAACAAAATTTCCATTGTTGGAGAATCTGATTTCCTATGATTGATGTATGTACATCAGATGAGAATAAATCTCGATCTATCACATAACTGTGGAGAAAACGACCATGCCAATATCAGTTATTATTTTCATGGAAAACGAATCATTATATCCATTTAGTCAATGAGACCAACGGTGGCATGCTCATGTAGACCCCAAGAGTCAAATATATATCTGTCAATGAGATCCACGAATAGATGTTGTTGTTTTGATTTTGTAATCACGGTTTTTTTTTCAGAAAAGAAGAGGCATCTGTGAACCCCCGAGCCGAGATTGAGAGTTGTGTAATCCCATTTAAGAGTTCATGAACTTTGGGAGAGAGGGAGATTTGGGGGAACAACAGAATGCAGTTTGGATCTGTGAAGGGAATGAAGCGACGATCACTAGAAAGTGGCAGCAAAGATCTGATGCCCCCACCAAGGGAGGACGGACCTTCTCAGAGGCCATCGCCGCCAAGGGAAGTGGTCTCCATTCGCAAACACTACCACCCAATGGCCCTTAACTCTCATGGATATCATTCAAATGTACAGTTTGAGTGGTGTAGTTAACTAAAATTATTACATGATGCATTATAACAAGGTAAACTAACTCAATGTAATCCCACTAATATCAAGAACAATAAATAAAAATTTATCATAGAGTAAAACTACAAATATAAAAGTGAACAATGAAAGAAAAAATCAACCTAACAAATAGACTCCAAAGACAAAATCCAATGATATATCATTCTCTATGATTCAACTCAACTAACATCATAGGTATCATAAATTACTACTAATGATTTGTGATACTTTACAATTTCCCTTGTTCTGATAGATGATATTTGAAAAACCACAGACGTTCCAAAGATGGGGTGAGTAATTAAATAGTCTGTTCCATTACACCTTTGGAACTGAGTACCATTTCATATTTCTACCATTAATCATAAAATCGAATATAAACTCATGCCTAAACATCATATCAAACCATGACAACACCATCATTCTGATACCATTTCTATAAAAAAATTAATTTTTTAAAATAATTCTACCGAACCATTTTCCACAAGTCAAACCAAAAAATCACTTTTGAAATCATAATTTTAAAAACATTTAAGAAATCATTTTCGACAATAGTTACACAAATTACACAAACCAACAAACCATCCCTAAAGAAGGTTTCTACAGTTCTTTTCAAACCTATTTCAAAATATATTTCACACAATTTAATAAAATTGATACTAATACATAATGATTTAAATAGAGGAGTCATGTTTTAAGACATCTACCATGAGTTATATGGAAAAAACTAAGATCAACACTCAAACACTATTGAAACCAGGATGAATCTCAGAAACTAGACTATAGATATCTTCCTAGGAAACAAAAAATACAATATAATCATATTTTTCAAAAAAAACATTGATCAATCCATATCATATAGTTATATATGAAACATAGAGGTAGGGAGAAGTATATTAATAAAACCCATGAATAACAACCAAGAACAGAAACTTACCACAAGAATATGGCATCAAAATACCATGATAATCCTTCATATCATCTCTAGATTAATGGGAGAGGTTTCCATAGAATTTGGGAAGAGATAATATTTGTTTTGATCTGTATATTAAAAAATATGAGGGAATTATAGGTAAAAACATGTAAGGTCCACAATTATAGGATCTTAGTGTTAACCTATACATGGTTATTCACATAGTTAAGAAAACCATCAACTAATTGTGTGCTATACAATATCATAAGGGGTGATCATGTATGGTTAATTATCATGGTTAGAAAACTATGTTCTAACATTGATAAATCAAACTATCCCAAATAGTATAATTTATCATTGGAAACCACATAGTTTGAAGAAACCATGAAACACCCATGCACTATACTTGTATCCCTTGTCTCATTGTTCCAAATTTCTTGTAGGTATTTCATGGTTTACGCAAAAATTTCTTCAAAAATGAACCCATAAAAATTCACAATAACTATATAAATTTTTTCCAAACTCCCCCAGACATCACCCATATATTTTAAAAACATTAAATTAATAATAAAAGGTGTAATTACTAGAAACCATCAGTGGTAAAACCCTACATTTTTACAATTATGAATAGAGAATTTGTAAAAATTAATTACCACGATTAAGGTAAACTCTGCATTACCATTGGAGAAACTCATAACATAAGTGTTAATATGTCATATAAAATTTTCAAAAACCCATTGGTTAGAAATATTTTAACCATACAAACAATAAGGGTTGATAATTACACATTTTGGGAATTTTTTCATGTTTAAATTGTGGATGAGATATATTCCTTTCAAAAATTCTATTTGTGTACTCTACCCCACATATAAAAGGACACACCATATAATCCTGAATTCTAAATTGAAAATCCATTTTATTCTGAAAAGAAAAATAAATGACACCTACCTAATATCCAACCAAAATCTATGATCCCTTAGTTTAATCATAAATACATCAATGGATTAATTTTTTTGCAAACCTATTGAGGAAGTTATTTAAAGATGGAATGTTTTTAAAATGAACGTTTTTAGTTTATTTCATCTTTCAAAATATTAAAATATTAGTAAATCATTATATAATAATGATAAAATTATCTCTCATATAATTATTTTTTATTATTATAATTTAATAACCTTTATCGATATCCTATTCCATAAAATAGGAAATGAAAATGTCGACTGCGTTTTCAGATGAAATCCACCTTACAAAAAAAAGTTACTAATTTTCTATGAATCATTGACTTGAATGTATATAATGATTTATTATATATATATAATATTTTTAATATTATTATACTTATTTATATGTAATATAGACTATATCTTCTTAATTTTCATATCAACTAAATTACAATAATGTCGCTCCTATGTACTATAGAATACCGCATCACCGAATTATGAGATTTTTTTCACATGTGATTTACATGAAATGTAATTATATATATTAATTGAAGATATATAATGTTTATAAGAAAAATTAATTCTAAAAAATTAATATTTCACCTAATTCATTATCGTTTCACCTGTTAAGAAAATGATTGCATCACTCATTCGAACATACCACAAATAGTCATTAGGAAGTGATGTGTTCCATTATACACATTCAGATTTCAATAATGTTTATAAAATTGAATCTAATAAATTTTTTTTATTAATATCATTAAAATTATTTTTAATGTGTTTTAAATATATAATAATTTCAATAAGTAGAAAATTAATGTTTAAACATGCATACAAAAATAATGAAAGTATCACTCAAAATGATTGTAATAATGAAATATTATTAACATTTGTCTAAAAAGACATCATTAATGTATAAGATATTGTATTAAAAAAATATATTTCTCTTATAAGTTAAAGAAAATGTTGAAAGCAACTATACATGATGTTATTGGAAGTAAAATTAAACAAAATATTTGGGCAGTTGACTTAATCACAATTTCCCATCAATTAGGAATATTATAATGTCAAACTCATAAATAATCTATATAGTATATATACTACCATTTTAAATGTTATATCATGAATATATCAAACTTCATCCTATTTTAAGATTTAATTTTAATTATTTCAATTAAAATGATTTTAATTGGAAATTACAAGGTGATATAATATTTAATAACTCAATTTATGTTCATTAGGTTATATTAATACTTCATTATCAATGAAAATCAAACATTATGTGTTTAATGTATTTTTACTTTCTTATTTTGAAAATAATCATTTTTTTATTTATAATTTATATAAATAAATAATTAATTGATTGGTAATGACCCAAAGTTTTCTCAATGGAATTACCTTCATAAAATTATTTCAAATTTTATAATCACATAATAAAACATATAGAGAAAAATATTGTTTCTAATACGAATAAATAATGAAATATACAGTATTCTAGATGTTAAGGAAACACATACCAAATGAATAGACACATGACATTTAGAATAGTAACATGAAACTCATGAATAATAAATAGGATAATGTAATAGAAACATCACCAATATAATTACAAATAAAATTTGTCCATATTATATTGTTCAATATTAGATAATTATATAATATTATAAAAAAATAAATATTTAAAATTTTATTAATTAATTGTCGGTATTTTTGTTATTCAGTTATATTTAATTAAATTGAATGATTAATTTAATAAATTAAAAGAATTTTTTTAAAATGTATTCATAAAATAATGTTTTCATTTCACATTACTATAAAATATTTTTAAGATGCCTTAATTAATTTTTTTAAAGGGTATGAAAAAAGAAGTATTAACTTTAGTATTTGTATATTTCACATAAATTATCATTTTTATAAAATAAATCTTATATTTAGAAAATTATTTTCATAAAATGGAGTTCATTTCTGGATTATAAATTTCAATAAATGGTTATGGTGATTTTTGGGTATTTTTCTAAAATACTTGAATTTTCAGTTAACAATAAAATAAGGTAATTTAAAGTATATATACATTACAAGTTAAATACTCCATTCAATGGTTCTGGGATGATTTAATCAAATTGAATAAAAATATAATGATCTAATTACTTAATTTATCCTCAAGAATTAGAACTATTGTTTTTCTTGAAAAAAATAATAAACTAATGATGTAAATATTTAGAAAACACTCCTCTCCTCCACTATTAATACCATCCCTCGCTACTTCGTCTCATCAAACCTATCAAGTCATGTGAATTGACCAATTTTTTTTCCAAATCTCCTAACAATACCTCCCTCAAATATAGGAGCTCTTCGTTTCTCAAATAACCAAAACCTCTTCCCTAAGGAGGATCTCAAGGGAGATAAATTCAAGAGGTAAATTCCCCTTTCTGATTCGTTTATTTTCTTTTTTATGTTCCTTTTTTTATTTTTATTTCCTCATCTTCTAACATCATAATTGTATGATAGCTCCAATTCCTTTCATATAACCAAATTTTTTCATTCTAATGTAATAATTATTCTTCATCTATCTTTCTACTTCTTGTTATACTAAAAATTATAACACTATCATATATGTGTTAATTTAACATATTCAATGATGATGGGTTGTTAGTTTCTATTACCATTTTGTTGGATATGGATGAATCTATTTTTATGGTTGAAAAATATCATAATATATCTATTATATTTTATTTAATGTTCTATAATAATTACACAAACATGATTTAGAATAATAAAACAAAACAAGTTTTTGTGAGAGAAACTACTATAAATAATCCATGCCTTTATCATTAATGATTCTTACAATGATTCTTATTCACCCAAAATAATAAAAATGACTTATATTATCACATAGACTTATATATTATCATTAATAAGTTATTACTTCAATTATGGACTTCAATATCTATTTTACATGAACTTCCATAATATTATCCATGAAAACCAATCATGAAAACTAAGAAAGAGATCACCTCATAATGATAAAACTAAACACTACAGATCATAAAAAAGGACATGAATGAACGTAATAAAATTATAATCAAATAATTACATGTAAAAATTGATCTATTATTATTAATTAATTAGTCTAATTTTATTATCCATGAAATTGAGATCATGTAAAAAACAACTTCGGACATAAGTTAAGGGATTCTACCAGAACCTCTATTTTTCATTCGAGTAATTCTTTACCAATTTTTTACACAAATTAAATTATATTTTATCTTTATTTAATTTTATATTAAATATAATTTTTTATTTCAACAACTCGTTTATAAATATATGTCTATCCTTCATTTCAGGTACATTCATGTTTTTATAAGGTTCCCTACATGATTCTTCATGTTAAATTAGACTGATTTAAGGGAACATTCCGAATTTTGACCAAATTTATTTTACACTCTAGAATTTGTTTTTAAGACTATTAATTTTATAAAAGAACTATTTTTTAAATGGAAAACCTTCTTTGTTGAATTATGGATTAATATAAAAAATTATTCCCATATAGGTATTCAATTTCCTTTAATATTTTCCATGAACCACACTAAATTTTTTTCATTATAATGTCTCTTAATTACACTTTTTACATGTTTTTACTTCACATTGAAAAATACTACCATGATCTATTCATTTTTTTACTTATTAATTTCATTCAATGACTTAAATCCTTTATCTCAAGGACACCATTGTGATATTCCCTTCTGTTATGTCGTTGATAAGATTACGATACCCAATTCTTAAAATGTGTAACCCTTATGTTTATAATTATTTCATTATTTTTGATTATTGATAAGGAACAAATATTCAATAAATGTTATGATGGGTGAACCTAGATAATCTTTCATTTTATTGGGTAAATTTTAGTCTCATGAGATGTAATGTGAACAGGTCATGGCGGTTAGACTTGACCCATCCTCCTTGCACAACAATCTTGGTGGTTAGACATGAATTGTGCTTATCTATGTTAATCTTTCCTTGAATCATGAAAAAGAAATATTTTATGTATCTACCACATTACAATTATTCCATGTTTTATATGCTATGATTCCATATGATCAGTCTTGCTATTTTCCATTTTATATCATTTTGTTATATTATCTAACCAATGTGCTAAAGCATTTTTCTTATGTTATTTCCCTTAATGGGATATTTAGGTCACTCAATTGTTCATTTTATCACCAGGTTATCATATAAATATATATCATAACAATGTAATTTTGGAGGGATTTATGATTAAATAAAATAATTTTTTTCTAGTCCCATGTTTTCTGTTTTTTGTTACTAGTCTTCTAAGACACTAGACTTTATGATCCTTGGCTTGTAATTTGACAACTAATTATGCATAAAATAATATAATGATATGTCTAAATGTCTAGGGTCACTAAGAGATTAATTCTAAAATAAATTTTATGATCTTTGTAAGGGTTTCCCATTGCACTTTTACTTCAATGACATATACAGAAATATTATCCCGATATTCCATTATGTTTTTTATATAAAAACCATTATACTATGTTAAAACTTGATTCCATTTCTATTCATGTTCTTTAATATTTCATTTTATGTTATTAAATTTATTGGTATTATGATTCAATAGTAAACATTGTCATATGAATTTACATTACAATCTCATCATTATTTGTGATTGTTCTTTCATAAGACTCTCTTGGGGTAATTTATTTATTTATAAGAAAAAATAACACTATTAACACATCCTTTAGTTATTAATGAATTTACCATGTAATTGTACCATTTTCAACTAATTTTTTTCTTAAAATGTATGAGATTTTTTTAATCCAACATAATATTCAGCTTCAGTGGAATGTTTATTATAATCCAAACCGTTGTTTCATAAAAGGATTTCAAATTTTTTTAAAAATTATGAAAAATGATTTCAAAAGACTTGTATCCCATTGTTTAAATTTTTTTAATCTAAATCCATGTTAAATTTTTTTGAAAGTAATATATATATCATTTTCTAAACAATGAAAAATTGTCTTCTAATGATTATAAGAAAGGAATATTTTTTTAATGTCTGTGGAATGTATGGAATTCAATGTCTTCAAGAAAAATAGATATTATAAATCATAAAATTTATTTTTCAAAGGATATTTTCAATGAAAAATATTTTCAAAATATTCTATGGACTTATAGTTGTAAGAATATTTCAAAGGTGAAAATGTTTTTTCCCTCAGGATTGTATTTAATGGCATTATTATTATTTTTGTATTTATAAATGGTATCCAAAAAAATTATTTCACTAATGGTCCACTATGGATATTTTGTATTGATACCATCTTTAGTTTTTATCTTGATGCAATATGAAGAGTTTGAAAATGAAATGTTTCTACATTCTCAATCTTGATTATTTTTTGTAATCATTAACTTTACCTTGAAAGAATCATGATATATAATAATTATAAATTATATTACCCTTAATATAGACAAAATTTCTAATTATTATTCTTAAATATAAACAGAATATCATGTTTACATATAGGACATTACTATAACATTATATTATTTCATGTGAAATTATTTTTTATCCATATTCAAAAATTCATAAAAAATGTATTGGATATGGAATATTGAATCCTGAATTAAATTTATTATTTAATATATAAGGAATGTTTTTGATAGGAAAATTGGGATGAGGACTAGTTATTGATTTCCCCTTGATGCATTAGTGGACTCACAAGAAAAATTAGATGGTTAGACTTAGTCAAATGGGTTTCTATTGTGTAACAACCAATTATTTTTCAACATGTCTAAGATTTGTCTTGATAATAGATTTATCAATATCCCTTAGATAATGATGCTAAATAATTAATAATTAACATCATTTAAAATTTAATTATAGTTATTCATTAATTTTTTTGTGATGATATTCTATATGTTTGCATTTTCATTCCTACTTTAACAATTATATGACTTGTGTTTCCATGTATTTACCCCTCAATATTGATTTTACATTTTATAATCATAATTTAATATTTATTTATTAAATAGAATTATAATTCATATATATATATATATATCATTATTGATTATTCCATGACGAATATTATTTACTTTCTCATGAAAACATCTACTTTACGTAACCCTTACTGAGAATTAAATCTCACCCTTATTTTTTCCCTTTCATAGAAATACATGAGGTTAACTATTTATTATATGTAATGATATTATAGATAAAATAATTATATTCATGGGAAAAATATTTCTTATGTTTGTTATTAAAACATAATATGAGAATCAAGTATGAAACAATTTTATAATGAAAACTAAACTATTCAGTAATTTAGGAAGTGATTTTCTATATCATATGATAATTTAATGAAGTACAAACCATCTCTGGGTTATTGGGATCAGGGTGGTTGTATTTGGTATAAAATAAAGGTCTATATGAGCCTTGGGGACTTGTTTTATGATAAAATATTTTATTTATTATAACACCATAATATTTATTGAGGTTATATATATTAAAATATCCTAATGTTTTGTTTTGTTAGTGGTTATTTTGTTATTACTTGAAATAAATCAATATCTTTATAATAAAATTTAATGTTGTTTTAGTAAATATGTTCCAACAGGTAAAAATTATAGGAAAGGGGGATCAGGCTTCACTCAATAATTACCTATTAAATGACAATGGGCCTCAATGCTTACCTAGTTTGACAACAATAGGTGGTATTCATTTGACAATTCCCATTTTTTTCAAAAAATAAATATTATGTTTTTGAAGAAATATTGAAAATTAATTATATTTGTTATGAATAAGATCTATTATATTGAAAAGGGGGCTTTGATAATTTATAAATCCCATAAATGATTATATGTGTTTCCCACAATGGTTATAGTCATGAGGGTTACAAATCTTGAGGTAACCACTAGGGTTACAATATAAGTATTTAATAACCCAATATACCTTAATGGTTCTATTTATGTTCTCTATGTTTTGTGGAAATCTCATGGAAATATCATGTTTCAAAAATTAATATTCTATAGGAATAAATTATGTCTTTTAAAAAAATGACATCATAAGATTACAAGTATTCATGGACTAACATTTTCTTTCTTAATTATTTTTATATCCCTTACTATGAATTTTGTTCTCATCCCATGATTTTATATTTGTTCCCAGGGTATAACGATTTTAAAAGAAAAATAATTAAGTGATGTTTAATGTTATAAAAAGTTCTCAAATAAATCATGTTTTATTTAAAAAGTTTTATATTTTGGATGAAATGGATATTAGTTTTTTGGTATCTGATCTATATGAATGTGGAATGTTATGTATGTATTATATCACAATTATCCAAAACTCTAAACATGAAATGATCCTTAATATGAAAGATAAGTGAGTTCAATACTTTGATTAAAGACTATATAATATAAGAAGTGTGGGTCATTATAGTCCTCCCAATGACCTATACTATTTCCAAAAATATTAAATACCTTTATAGGATAAATGGGGTGACCTAAATCTAGATCAATATATGTAAAGCCTCCTAAAAATTCATCACTATGTCCTCTTCACCTAGAAACAGTTCCCAAGAATAATGGATATTAGTTCTGAAAGGTATCCTAAACACCCACACATTGGATGTATCCTATCAAATGGTATGTGGATCCTAGTTACTACCCTCCTTTTTGATCAATGTATAACAATATTATGTGATATTTAATCAGAACATATTCCATGAGGGAGAAACTAATAATGATACAGGAAGAGAAATAACCACCATTTCCATGCTTCTCTAAATAGCAGAATCGCCACTAATGAATCCTATTTATAATTATGATAATGAATCAAACATAAGGCTATATCCATATAGTCTTACAAGAAAAATATAATTTAGTCTCAAATGGGGTCCTTATAATTTTTATGAATCAATTATTGATAATCAATGAATTTTTACCTCTAGGTTTCATCATTGTCGAACCACACACTATAAAAATCTATTGACACATACAACTAAACATCATTGGTGAAAATATATCTAAGATTTTGTCCTGGAGTCATACCTAAAAAAGAAAACTATTAAGGTCCATAAACTAATATTTTTTAATATTTAATATATTTTTAATTACATATATGTTCAATATTCAACATAATCCCATGGTACACTATTCCAAATCACAGGACAAAAGAAGAATGATACCGGAACCATTCTGAGGACTATACCATGTAACCTGATTCACCTCACTTATAATGATTAGTAGTGTTAAATTTCAATGATTCATATCATAGGAGGCCTCAATACTTATGTATAAACTTTTCTACCTTATCATTTTCTCTTATTAATACCAGTTTCTATTGCTTCACTATTAACTCATGTAGTTTCCACATGTTCCATCATTTAAACTCTGTTATATACCCAACCAGAACCTCTTTCCACCTTTTCAAGTCTCCCACCACACAAAAGAGACCATCCTATGACTATATTAATAGAACATATAATATTCTTCCCAAATCCCACCTTTAAAAATCCATGTTTTTTAAGCATTACCCCAAGGTATATCCAACACATAGATATGGGCATCACCCTATATCAATAGGTAGATGAGAGATATGATAGAACCACCAAAAAAGTCCTTGTAAAACTAAAAGTAAAACACCCCAAATATAAGAACATAATTTCATAAAACAAATAAAAAATAACGTAAATTAAATGTAATAATACATACTTTTAAAGAGTGACCAAGAAATCGGAAATAGATCCTCAGTGTTGTATGAGCTAGGAATATTCTATAGGATCACCAACCATATTATATTGAATTGAAAAATAGTTTATATATAAAAAACGTGATTATAACATGTATAAATATTATGATCCTCGTAAAAAAAAATTTCGAAAAATATAAATAATAAAATCTAAATCCTCATGAATAATTAGTAAATATAATTAGTCACATAAACATGAATTAACTTTTCCCAGACTCACCCTATTTATATCAAACCATATATTTCATATATGTGAACAAAAAATATAATTTCAAAATACAAGACCCACTAAAACTTCCCCACTAGTTTTCCAATATCAACAGCTCTGTACACTCATAACCATCCCTCCCAAAAATGTATTCTAATGATAATAAATTGAGGTTAATGTATCATACCATGATCCCTTTTATGGAATAATCTCATCACATACCATGAATTCCTTGAATCACTTCATATAATCAACCCTTTCAAAATCATTATATTGTAAATCAATAATTTTTTATATCCTCTTAAACATATTAGTCATGTATTATTACTAAATACACCACATCCCATACACATAATACCTATTATGTTTTATTTGATAACATTTTTGGATATACATGACTGTAAAAAAAAGAAGTTGTTACATCCATCTACACACATATATGTGAAAATATAACCATCATGAATACTAATGCATAATATTACAGAGATAATAGTGTGGGGTAAGAGAGAGTAATCAACAAACTATTCAACTCAATAGATTTTATGAGGTAAATACATTGATAGTTAATTTATTACAATTCAACCTATATGTATGGTTGAGATATCATAAAAAATCACATTACATAAAATATATAATATAATTCATAGTCATAACACGACAATAACTTAGTCATTGGAAAAACTACAGCGATCTTCTCCCAGAAACCTAACTCCAACTATTATAAACTATAATTCATATATGCATTAAATCGTTTATTGGGATTATTTTCATTAACTGATTCTTTTATATCATTTCAGATTATCTTAATTAATTTATTAGAAATTAATTTACATTATTCCTTAAATATTTTCTCAATAAAAAGGTTTTGTTACTTCCCAATAAGAAAAATCAAATTGAGTCTACTGTTGCACATGATTAAATATATTCTATATCCATTCAATCCAAAATCTCATGTTTTGAAAAATTTATTAATCATTATCATTTAATAATTCCATTTACTCTGACAAAAATCATATGCTACAATTTAATAATTAAATAACCAAGAAAATTTGGTTGCCACATGATGTGGGAGAACAAATGTAAATAAAAAAGTAACATATACATCCATCCATTGAAGTAAAACACCAAGAATCATAAATCCCATATTTCAACACAATAATAGAAAACCCCCACACTAACTCATTTCATCAATTTTTTTCATCCTCGACCCCACCATTAATATCACCATCCATCCATTATATACATTTCCATCTGCTACCAAAATTTGATGCCTCTATACCAATATCTGTTTAACAATTAAAATTAATTTCCTTACATCATGTCTCATAGAATGAATAAAATTAATGAAGAATAAAATAGATTATTGAAACAATAAACATTTTCAATAGGGAATATAAGATATAGAAAAAGGGTACCAATCCATTCGATTAATATAAGATTAATCATCCACAATCATTTATCTTTATCAATCTTCTAGTTTCATTAACATGTTGGATTAATCAAATCATTTATCCTATGTGAAAACCATATGAAATGTTCAAAATCATATATTAAAATTAATAAATAATTTCAATATTATTCCAGGAATAAAATAAAATTTTATTGAATATTTTGAAGGACCATTTCATTAAAAATAATATTTATTAATATTAAAAATAATTATTTTAATCATGGTGTACTATATAAAATATCACTGTTATAGAGATGAAGGATTTAAATTAAATAATCAGTATGAATATTTTCATTTCCATTAAATTATTTGAATCATAATATTCAAAAATATTTTAATCCTTAATAAAATTCTGAATAACACTGCCTTCTATATATTAATAAACCATTAAATAATATTATATTAATCAACCTTTTTAAAAAAATTACACATTAATTAATTATCCAAAAAAATTAATATATATTAATAATTTTTTTCAATATAACATGTTAAAAAAAAGCCTAAAATTCGTGCTAATCAAATCATAAACGTCGATAGTAAACTATCATGTAAAAGAAGTGAGAACATTTTATCATTATGGAAAAATTTAGTTTCTAGAATAATTAAACCATTACATTTAATTAATCTATTTTTATAAATATTTAATGATAATTTCACCATAAACCATGGAGATATGGAAAAAATATTATTACCTTAACTAAAGGATATCAATTTTATTAAATAATAATGTGACAATAAGTGGATCAATAATACCTTATCCACGAGGAAAATAAATCATCTAAGGAAAACCACACTCTAACTGAGCAAAAAAATCTACTAACTCAATATGAAAAAGGAGATAATCCACTATAACTTTTTAATATAAAATACAATGAATAAAAACTAAATAGAGACTAAATAAAAATATAAAGAGTTAAAATCCCCTTATATCACCATAGATTTAACATGGTAATACCAAGAAAAATCCTAATTGATCGGAATTAAAAAAACCTTAATGAATCTTCATTGGCTACCTTGTTTTGGGACAAAATCATAGAACTATGAAAATTTTACGGTTAAAGAGTATTTTTAGTAATTATTTAAGAGAGAATTTCATTTGAAGAATGTTCCATTCACATCTTGTATATCATGAGTTTAAGACTAACCAAAAAATGAATTACGCATGTACAATAAATGTGGTATTAATACATATTGTATACCTCATGTCCACATGGTGAGTTTTTTGGGATAGATTCATAGAATATATGATTCATCCATTCATATAATGAATATACCATACACGTAAAGAAGGAATCCGATGAAATAATCTTATTAAAGATATGAAATGTACACTTTAGCATATCAGATTCCCACCAACATTATAATTATTTTTTTGATTTCATGAAATTATCTTGAAAAACATTTCCATCACAAAAAAAACAAATAATACATTAGGATTAATTGAAGTACTAGAGTCCTTCAAGAAACATAGTGGAATTAATTAGAATGATCTGATCTATTAGGTCACTTCTAATATTATCAAAAGAAAGATTAAATATTGTTTTTACCTTGTGTTTTTCCAACAAATGCATTTCAAAATATTAAAAGGGAAATATATTTTTTAATAATATAATATTTTATCTTCCAAACATCATTTCATTATTATTATATTTAAATATATTAATGTTTAATATTTTAAGTATTTTATTTTAATGTAAAATATTCTATATTTTTTTACACAACTGTTTAAAAAATGAAATTGAAATGTGATATGTAACTTCTTCTATTATAGAAGGGATAATATTTTTTTTATAAAAAAATATTTTATGGTTTTTCATCTATTTTCTTCATTATGTCAAAAAAATTATTTTCTAATGAATTTTAATTCAATTAATTACACTCTAAATTTTCTAATACAATACTGGTGGATTAACACAAAGAAATACATTAATAATTTTAACATTTATATTAATTGAATGTTTATGATTTTTGTAATGATTTTAGGCCTCTATTAACTCTCTATATTTTCATTTATTTTATTGATGTGTGGTGTCATAGTTTCAAAAAATTGACTATTGGAGGAAATTATTCTATTAAAAATATTATATCTATCAACACAGTTTAAATACAATATGTTGTATACTCTTAATAAAAAGGTATATACATATAATGTATCTAATAATCATTTTAAACCAATTTATTATACATAGGCTTATAATTTTATTATTATTTATAGAATTATTATTTTTTCACTTATGTGATTCAATTAAAAAAACATATTATAATCATTTTCTCTCCATTGGATCATTATGATATAATGAATGATTTATTTCATGTGGAAGTCACATGTGTGTGTAATTATTTTTTGGGACCCATGTAACCCTAAAATGAATTGGATAATGATTTATAAATAAAAAAAATAATTATTTTATGTGTGGAAAATTTTTATCATCCCTTTAAGAGTGAACTGTTTTTGGTCAAAACACAAACTTTGAATACTCTTTTTATTCACAACATGAAGCACATACATTTTTATATTTAGAATATTATAATTTCATTATGCTAATATTTGAGACTAATTTATAATGAATATAAACATTTGATCTCATGAAGAATGTTATTGATTAATATATCCACACTATTAATAATTTTTTCAATTATTTTAATCCTTATTACATGTCTCGTGATTTATGGTCTATTTTTTTCATATGATTAGTATATTTTATTAAACTGTTCAGTAATTAATGATATATGATTCCATTATTATCGCTTATATTTTCCTTTACTATGAATCTGAGCTAACCCCTTATGTATGCTTCAATTTTCCAAGGGAATAAATAAAATTGATATGTACGGTCTGCCTAGAACTGTTTTATATGTGGAGAATCTTTTTTGGGAGATGTTAATAAACTGTTATGGATTATGAAATTATATATATAGTTGGAAAAAATATGTTGAAAATTTTATGTGTTTTTTTGGTTAATGATTTATCTTAAATAAGCATTAAACTAAATATAAATGTCTACATTAATTTTTATAATGAAATATTTTTTTAAAATTGTTTATTTATGAGATTTTTATGTTCATGGGGAATCATAGTTTTCATCAGTGTAGGTTTTAGATTAAATTTGATGATAGGATATTTTTCATTTAATGTTTATTGGTTTATATGATAATTATTATCGTAATTAAAAATAAATAATCAATACTTTGTGTAGATTGAGGTAATATTGATTATTTTGGGTATTATGATGATAAAACATTAATGAAAGCCCATATGTTAAGTCTACATATAGGATAACGTCCTATAGTGTTAGTGGACTATACATTGTGTGTTTATCATGTTAATTACAACCCTATACGGATATTGAAATTCATAAATTGAAAGTAGCATAGATGAAATTTGGGGTAATCACTTAGAAACAGACTTGTTGAGATTGAACTCATTCCTTATATTAGTGATGAATGGGTGGGTATAAGACTGTACACCAATCTATAATCTACCCATAAATAGGTTTAGGTTAATGAAATTATATTTATAAAATATTATATATTATTTTTTATATTAATAAATATTGTTAATTCATATGAGATAATGTGAAATTAATAAATTTTTATTTCATATATATTGATTTTTGTTCATCATAAAGATAAAGTAATAATATTATAATGTAAGAAATTTTAAGGATGAATATTTCATTTAATTATTTTATGAAAATTAGCTTATGTCTTTATCACTATTGTTATCACTATTTTTATTTCGTAATGGTAGATGCATAAAGGGATCATAATTGACATGGATTCCAACAAAAATTAATATATTATCCTAAAAAATTGTAATATGGAATGATCTGAATTGTGAAACATTTGATTATGAAAGATTAGATATCAATAATAATTATTTAAAATGTTCATTTGGTTGATTTCACTAATTCATTGAAGGATATAACTATATTGTCTCATGGAAGTTAAGGTGTTGAGTATGAAGTTGGGAAGATTATCCAAATTCTATTCTCTCAGAAATATTTGAAGAAGAACCTAAAAAAATGTCTCAAAGGTGTAGGGGCGCCTCCTCATCTGGCCCCGATAAATATTTTTTTATATCCGATATCTTTAAAAAAAAGTTATTTTGATATATTTGATAAGATATATCTGATATCTTTGACAAGATATATATGATATCATTGAGAAGATATATTTTATATCTTTAAAGAGATATATTTAATATCTCTAATTAGATATGAGATATCTTTTAGGAGATACATGAGATTTCATCTTCTATTTATATGAGATGTGCAGTTCCTCTCTCGGTAGTGGTTGGAGGCAGTGCAGTTGCATTTTCAAGGAGTGATTTTCAGATCTGCATCCAGTTGAACAACTCTGATTTGATCAGATTTCATCTGAGGTGGTTTATGATCCAATCTCGGTGTTTTTCATTTGCACTTATGTTCAGACATCAATCTTCTTCATTCATGGTCATATCTATCTGGGTTTCTTTAGCAAACAGTTTTCTTCATTTTAGGCTTCATTAATACTGCATCTATACTCCAACATTGATCCACTATTATTGTAAGTATTACTTTTTTAGATCCCTTTCACTTTTGGGGAGTCTCTACCGTGTACTTATCTATTTTAGTGGATCCCTCTTTCTAGACTAGGTCCCGTGGTTTTTCCCTTCTGGGTTTTCCACGTAAATATTTCTAGTGTCAATATTATTTTCTGAAACTATTTTTGTCGCTATGCATCCACTGTTTGAGGGAAAGATTTCTCCGTTGTGCATTCGTGTTTTTGTTGTTTGCGCATTCATCGCTTTCCATCTTTCCCAACATCTGGTATCAAAGGGTTTGGTTTTTATTTCATATTCATTATGGAAACCAATTATAGACAGATGATTTTATTAAATGGTGCAAATTATCATATGTGGTGACTTAAAATGAAGGATTTGCTTTTTGTCAAGAGAATCAATCTTCCAGTGTTTAGTACCAAGAATCCGGAAAGGAAGTCAGATGAAGAATGGACGTTTGAGCATGAGATGGTCTGTGGCATCATTAGCCAATGGGTCGAAGACAACGTGATGAACCACATTGTCAACATCTCTCACTCCAGATCTTTGTGGGAGATGCTTGAGACTAGCTATGCTTCCAAGACAGGAAACAATAAATTGTTTGTTCACAAAAAAATGATGAATTTGAGGTACAGAGAAGGTATGTCTATTTCGGATTATTTAAGTGAATATCAGGGATGTTTTGATCAGTTTTATGGAATGGGTATCAATTTTGAAGATGATGTTTTACCACTTTTATTACTTAACATGTTACCTGATTCTTGGAAGAATTTACGTGTTACTCTAACTGGTTTTGCTCCAAATGGTGTTGTGACATTCAGTTTTGTTAAGTCTACTATTTTGAATGATATAGTCAGGAGACGTACACAATAGAAATCTTCAGAGCTTTTAGTTAGAGAGAACAGGGGGAGAATCCAGGTAAGGAATCCGGGACACAACAGTTGAGGAAAGAGTAAAAACATAAGCAAATCCAGATCAAAGATGAGAGATTTTGAATTTCATCATTGTGGTAAGAAGGGGAATGTTAAGAAGTTTTGTTATCAACTGAAAAGGGAAAACAGAATGAAGTAAAATTATCCAAAGAAGAATGTCGGTGGAGATGATCATGTGGTTGCCGCTACATGGGGTGATCTTGTTATTGTTTATGACTCCAATAATATTGCTTCTGATCATTCTTGCTGGGTTCTTGACAGTGGTGCCTGTATTCATGTGACATCATAGAATGAGTTCTTTAAAACTTACAACCAAGGTAATTATGGGATTTTAAAGATGGGTAATGATGGTCATGTTGATGTCGTAGGTATCAGGACTATTTGTTTAGAGACCATTAATGGAAGTAAGCTGATTTTGAAGAATGTTTGACATGCACTAGAGGTTCGCTTGAATCTTATTTCTACCAGCATTCTTGATGATGAAGGGATTATCAACACATTTGGTGATTTCCAATGGATTATTTCGAAGGGCTCTTTGATTGTCGCTCGAGGGAAGAAGTAGTCAGGTTTTTACTAGACTGGAGAATCTATTTCATGTGATACTACTTTCGTTGTTGAGTGTAGTGTTTCATCCATGTTGTGGAATAAGAGGCTCAGTCACATCAATGAGAAAGGGATTGGTTGTTTGGCCAAGAAAAATATTCTTCCATATTTGAAGAGTGTCAAATTGGACACATGTGAGCATTGCATGGCTGCGAAACAGAGCAGAGTGAGTTTCAGCAGTCATCCTCCACACAGGAAGTCACATGTACATGAATTAGTACATTCAAATGTTTGTGGTCCTTTGAAATCTAATTCCTTTAGTGGCGGTATATATTTTGTGACATTTATTGATGAATACTCACGGAAGCTTTGGGTATATGTTTTGATGGAAAAAAGTCAGGTGCTTAGTGTTTTCAAGAAATATCATGTTTTTGCTGAGAGGGAATCAGGAAATAAATTGAAATGTATTCGCACTAATAATGGGGGAGTGTATTGTGGGCCATTTGATCAATATTGCATGTAGTAAGGTATTCGGCATCAGAAGACACCTCCGAAGACACCTCAGCTAAATGATGTAGCTGAGTAGATGAACAGGACTTTGTTGGAAAGAGTTCGTTGTTTTCTTTCAGAAGAAAAGTTTGCTGGACACTTTTGGGGTGAGGCTTTAATTATTGTTGCTTATATTATCAATTTATCACCTTCAGTTGCTTTGCAGACAGACACTCCCGATAAGTTTTGGTATGGAAAGAGGATCAGGTACGATCACTTGAAAGGTTTTGGTTTCAAGGCTTTTGTTCATGTGCCTAGAGATGAGAGATCCAAGTTGGATGATAAGTCACGACAATGTATTTTTATTGGTTATGGACACGACGAGTTTGGGTACAGGTTTTATGATCCTTCTTTTAAGAAACTTGTCAGAAGCTGAGATGTAGTGTTTAAAGAGGACCAGACTATTGCAGATATTGATAAGGGAGAAAAGTCCACTTCTCCAACTTCTGATTTCTTTGGTAGTCTTGAGCCTAGTTCTGATTCACATTTTCCTCATATTGTTGATTTTGATGATCACATTGATGTGCAGAATAATTTTAAGGGTGAACATGTTGGAGTTGATTTTACTGATCCAGCTTTTGTTTCTGATGATCCGGTTCTTGGGGTTATAAATTAACCCGCAGTTCCACTCCAGAGGTCATCATGGCATCATACCATTTCTACTCTGTATTCACCTGATAAGTATGTGCTCCTCGCTAAAGGGGGAGAACCATAATATTTTGATGAGGAAATGGAATGTGAACAGAAGGACAAATGGGTTGCTGCAATGGATGACGAGATGACATCAATGCACGACAACCACACTTTTGAGATGGTGAAGTTACTGACAGGTAAGAGGGATTTGAAAAATTGGTGGATTTATCAGATTAAGAATGAAGAATCCAGTTCTGTTCCCCGTTACAAGGCAAGGTTAGTTGTTAAAGGCTTACGTCAGAAGAAAGGTATTGATTTTGATTATATTTTCTCACCTGTTGTCAAAATGTATTCTATTTGGGTTGTTCTCGGTTTGGCTGCTGGTTTGGATCTACAGATTGAGCAGATGAATGTGAAGACAACTTTCCTCCATGGAGATCTAGAGGAGGAGATTTATATGGAGCAACAAGAGGGTTTTGATGAAACATGTAAAGAGAATCATGTCTGCAGATTGAAGAAGAGTTTGTATAGTTTGAAGCAAGCTCTGAGACAGTGGTATAAAAAGTTTGAATCTGTCATTTCTCATCAGGGTTTCAGGAAGACATCTTCTAATCATTGTTTGTTTGTTCAGAGATTTACTGATGATGATTTTATTATACTGTTTGTAGAGACCCGTATCTTGACGTACATGGACATTACATTACATTTGCGGAATACTTAGTACATAACAAAAACACACACACAAGGACCGTAATAGTTTAGTTTCTTTGGAAACTCGGAATATAATCTTCTAATCGTGGTGAAAGATCTTCAACATCTCCCATAAAGATCCTCTTTTTTTATACCTAAAACCTTTCTTTATACCCTGGGGAAAAGAAAACATAAAAGGGTGAGCTCAAATGCTCAGTAAGGGTAAACAAAAGAAATATCAATCACATCATATACATAATCACATTACTTTTGGAAATCTTAACCTGCAAAAGAGATCATAATTTCATAACATGGGGTAAATCATGGCAGTGAAATGTAATCACAATAATCATAACATAAAACATGAAACTTTGTGGCATTCACACATAATCATAGAGAATCATTTCTTGTTAGTGAAGACTCATTGCCAAGACTATCTTAGTGGACAAAGTCCCTTTCTGAATCGAGTAACCCTCGTTTCAGTCCTGTTTCACTGAACCGGTATAACCTACCATTCCAGCCATGTCTATCTCATGAGATATAAAATCATTACCCAATGCATTGGAGGGAGATATAGGTCCCACCCATCTTATAATTAATCCTTTCTTATGTGTGCCACATAATCATAAATCATAAATCATATCGTAACCCATGTAATAAAAATGGGATTCTTAAACAACATGACATCATAAAACAATTCATATAAGATAAAGGAATTCATAAAAATAATTCCATCTCAACATAATCAAATCAATTTAATAATAGGGATAAAAACAGAACCCTTTATTATCTTAGATGGAAAATAATTTTGATAAAACACTTGAACTTTATTCTTGAGGAAAATATCCTTTCTACTTCAAAAATAATTTTCCTTTCTTAACCTATCATACCATTTTAAACTAAAAGAAGTTCATGAAAAATAATCTTGAAAACTTGTAAATGAAGCTTCTTTGAAATAATGTTTTAAAAATCCATTCATGCCGTATAAGTTAAAAAAAACATTCTTCGTACTTTTTTCGGAAAAGTCAAAAAGTACCTCGAATGAAAAAACGACAAAAGATTCCTTTCATATCATTTACAAAAAAACTCATCGAAGGGTAAAATTGGTTATAAACTATTGTAGAAGGATGGAAATAATATTACATATTGAGGGAACATGGATGTGGATGATAAAATACACCCCAGTAAATACTTACGAATAAACAATCTCGGTAAAAAATGAGATTGTGATATTTCCCTTACCTTAGGTCCGATTTTCTTTGTTCGTGTCCGAAGCTCCTGTATAATGGTTTAAATAATGTTATTTACTTATTCCAGAATCATAAATATTGATATGATATCATATATGGTCATATTATTAGCTTCTTGTTAGTAATATTTCATTGTTACTTGTTACTCGGGTCTTTATAACTTTTTGTTCTTATGCATGTTTTGTCGAATAAATTCTTATTCTTATCTTTAGGTTATAGAGAATTCATTTAAAGAATGGTATTAGTGTAGTATATACCATATTCATTCATTCAATTCATTTATATAATCATTATGAAATTAAGATCATGTAGAACGAGTCGCATCACATCGTGGACACGGTATTCCGTACGTACGCAAGAGTGATGATATCGTTCCTATGATCGTGGAATTGTATTGGAGTATATATATATATTATTTCAGTATCAATATTACTTCATAATAATCATATATAGTTACTCATTACACCATTATACCCATCCTTGTAAGGTGATGGTGGAAAAATAGATTACACCACGGCGTGGAGACGGTATTCCGTACGTACGCACGCGCTGTGATTTCATTTTTCCGTAGGATGGATAGAAGATGAATTAGGGTTGTTTCATATTTATAATAACATATCAGTATTTAAGTAATACTTATTTTGTTACTTTATCATGAAACAACTAAAGAAGAAGAAGTTGAAGAAGAAAGAAATTGAAAAGATCGGTAATGGATATTACCTCTTCTTTGGAACGCCTCTTTGAATCCTCCACTTAAGGAACTAAGATTGGTCTTTGGAGAAGACCAGGACCTCTAGGATTATTCTAGGGAAGTGGAGAGGAGAACATGGCAGGGTTTTGACGAGATTGAGTGCTCAAATTGGTGTGAGGAGGAGGGGGAGGAGGTGTCCTTTTATAAGGGAGGAGAGGGGCACCTTAGGAATATCTCAAAATATTATTTTATATTAAAGTCAAAATCGGTTTATAATGGTTCCAAAGGGTCTTATTTCGAAGCTAATGTGGGGATGGGTCGAAATACTATCAACCAATAGGATTTAGACAAGTTTAGGGTATTATTTTAACCTTATCAATTAGATTTAACTCTAAGTTAATTAATTTAACTTTTACCGTGTCTTTTTGTTTTCTTTCACTATACGGTTAATACACTTACTATAACATGCCAAACGAACCCCAAATTGTTTATTATTAATATATATATCCTTATCTAAGTAATTTGGCAGAACCTTAGATTTTTAGGAATAAAATAACAATTAATAATATAATATTTGTTTTAAAAATTATTTTGTGTCAATTTTGACACTATTTGATATATGATTTTTTTGAAAGTCATAACAGAATTATATGTTCGAACCAAGTTGATTAAATCAACAGTAATACATCATAGTAACCTATAAAATTAGTTTAATTCATAAAATGTCTTAAATTACATTCATTTGAGCATTTATAAAATCAATTATGTTAATATTTCCTTAAAAGGGTAATTACTGCATCATCGTTGTGTCATAAATAAATTAATATATTTAAAGTTTAAAAATTATAAATAAAATATCATTTTGTAGGAAATCGTCTTAGCTTTCTAATGAATATTTATAGTAGAATTTATCTTATGTATAACCCCATATTAAAAATGTTTTAGTAAATAAACTTTGATTTTAACTCTTTTAACTCTTCTTTGAATTAAATAATAATAAATGTCCTAATCTAATCCAAGTGGGCCTAAATGGTCATATTATATTCATAAGGTTGTTTTTGGCCGAATTACACTTATCCAATAGAATTAGGACATGTGTTAGGGTAATAGTAATATCATATTTACCCTTAGTTACCCTATTTACTATTAACCGTGGTAAAAAAAGTAAAAAGTTACTATTCACCAAAAATTATTTTCATCTCATTGAACCACATTTTAGTCCTTGATATTAACCGTGTCTGTCGGATTTTCGAACTTCCATTCACAGAAGTGGTAAAATTATGTTTTATGCAAAATTCAGTTTATAACCTACCACTTAGTAGTTTCACTATTCATCAAAAATTGATGTTTTTCAGAACAATGCCAAAATTTCATCCTAAGCTATATTTCATATTCTGAATTCAAAAATGAAGTCTATTTTACCAAATTCATAACATAGAAGTTTCATTAATTAATTTTATAATTAAATCCCGCTGTTAAAACAAATAGCGTGTTTTTAAGAAAACAATATCTATCAAAAGATTGACACTAGTTTATAACTGGTTTAAATGTGAAATTACATCCAATGACCAACATTGTATTAAATTGTAAAAATATATTCTAAATACATTTTAAAACCACTCAAATTAATAATTTATCAATATTAATTATTTCGATTAAAAAAGTTGTTTTTAATTAAAATTTAGTAATTTTCACTATTCATCAGAATATGAAAGTTATCCGAAATGTACCAAAATTTCACCTTAGGCTAAATTCGATACTCCGAATCCAAAAATGAAGTTCATTTTGAAAAATAAGATTTACAGAGTTTTAAAAAGTGGTTATTACTATTCATAACGGCTAGTTTTAATAATATTTTAATAGCATATCGTTGTTTAGTGAAACTCGGTATTGCGTATTACACACGCTATCGAGGAAGGTCGTGATTGCGTGTAATGCAAGGCAAGTCAAGGATGCGTGTTGTGCAAGCTCCTTTTGGTGTAGCGTACAACACAAGACTTTAATAAAATTAAAAAGAATATTTTTTTTATAAAATCTTGGGCTGTTACATTCTACCCCCCTTAAAATGAATTTCGCCCTCGAAATTCATCAGGGTTATAAATGGTTTACTATTCGAAAGTTTCTTTAATAGAAACCCACATCGTAAAAAGGAATATCAAAACCAATCTTTAAAAACAAAAGTATGAAATGTAATGGTTACCCAAATAAACTAATCATTGGGTTTCCACATAGGTGAAAATATGGATATGGAAGAGAAATCTAACCATCATGTTCTGATGGAGAGTGGTAGAGAACATGTCTATGGAAAAGCCAATAATCACAAATCCATAAATTTGTGACGATCTAAGGTACCATCCGATTCATCAGGTATAAGATCACTAGGACAACATTTTTGGTTTTCAAGATCATTTCCCTAAAGTTGAAAATTTGAATTGGAATAAATACTTTCTTTATTTTGGTACAATCTCACTATTTTTCGTGCCTAGAACAATTTCCACTTCATCTCTTAAATAAATGAAGTTGAATTTGTTATTCGTGAAGTGTTAGCAGATCATGTGATAGAATGACGGGTCATTCCATCTGTCTCAAACAAAAGGTTAGCAAAAATTATATACATAAGTCGATCTATAGTGAGATTAATCATATATAGTTCCTAAAATGGACTTATACTTCATATATCATACTGCTTAATATAATAAAACTAGTTTCTACTAAAAAGGGACTTCCTGTAGGCCAGTGGTAGGCGATAAAGGCCAGTCGCACTTCGGTTGTGGGTTCGATTCCCACAGCCTTGTCCGAAGCGATGGGATGTCGCCCGTCCTGCAGGTTGTCCTTTTTCTAAAACTATATTACTATAACATCCCATCAATAATATCGAGAAAAATTCTATCCTTAAACAATACTAACTTATGTCCAACATAATCCATTCTAATCTTTTAGGATTATCCATAATACTGTAGTCGACTCTCATAATATAGTGAAAATGATTACCAGAGATTTAACACCATCATCGATCCCCATATATCATAAGATATGTTTTGTTTGGTCACATTCCAAACATTCAAAGTCCTTAATCGTGTATTCTCTTGAATACCTTAGTGAAAACATGAATGCAGTTAAAAGTTAACACCTTCCACATACTAAAATCCTAAAAATTCTATATACTCAAACCATGATATCACTTAGTCCTTATATCAATCATGAGCTCATGAATACTATTAAACATTTCATTTTCTCGTTTTCCCTTCATTATGCGCATTATATCTCAATCACTTTGAATACCACATTAGACCAATACATAAATATTCCAATATTCCAAGATACAACATTATTTTGGAATCCCATTACATAAACACTTAATCATTCCACCACATCGTTGTCATATTCAACATTGCCAATAGTGATCGCATGTGACTTCCCTTTGTCCTTTGCCTTAAGCGGTTGCTCATGTCGATCATCACTAACCCTTGGATTAGGACATTTATTAGCATAATGCCCCATTTCCTTGCACTTGAAGCATTGAAGTGTTGGTTGTACGTTCTCTGCAGTGTTTGCTTTATTCACTTCATTAGAATCCCATTTTTCATTACTTCGACACTCAGCTGCTGGATGACCTTCTTTTCCACACTTAAAACATTTTCTAGTCCCTTTAAGAAAATCTCCACCATGCTTCTTTCCACACATTGTGCATAAGGAAACATTCATCTTCTTTTCACCATTATTCTGAGTTTTCTCCTTGAACTCCATCTTTCGTTTCTTGTCAAACCCATGAGATGGATATGTAACACCAACTTCTATTTCTACCTTGATAGCACAACGCACAATTTCTTCATAGCTACTGAAGTCTCTTATAGCTAATGCCCTTCGAAGACTTGGTTTTAAGCCACTGAAAAATCGATCAACTTTACTTTCAGGTTGGATGATAATACCAGAATCGTACCTTGCAAGTCTTGTAAAATTCGCTTCATAGGTACCAACAGATTCATCATCCCTTTGCTTCAGTTCAAGAAACTCTTTCTCCATCTTTGTTCGGAGAATACGAGGGAAGTACTTATTGAAAAATAGGTTCTTGAACTCGTCCCATTCCATAGACTCAATTTAATCCCTTTGCCTCGTATTCTTAATAAGATTCCACCATTGATCAGCATCTCCTTCCAAACGATACACTGCTAGGATGACTTTATCATGTTCAGAACATTGAAGAACTGAAAATATCTTTTCAGTAGTACTAATCCATTGTTCAGCAACTAATGGATCAGTAGACCCACTGAAAGAAGGTGGACGCTGCCTCATGAAGTATTCAACAGAATGTTGCTCCTTCCTTTGCTCGTTTGGAAGTCCTGCATGATTCATAGCTTGAGAAAGTTGTGTGAGCATGGCTACAAGATTTTGCATTCCGGCTCCCATATCGTTTGGTTGCTCAGGGGGACAATCATTGCATTGCCCATCACATTCCGCATTAACACGGTTCCTTCGGGTTCCAGCCATCGTCTAAAACCCCAAAAGAATAGTATGAGAGGCAAAAATCATGCTAGGGAAAACAACATAATAAAGGGGTAGTACCCTCAATATCTAACATCTTAGGTTAAATTCGAAGATCGTTAGCGCAATTCTAGGACTATAACCTATACGTATACTTAACCTTAGAGACATCCCTAGAAATACCTTAGAAATATCTCTAGGGATCTCACTAACGTTTTCGCATCCTAGTTTCCAAAGGTTGACTAAACCTTTCCTCAAATACCAACTGTAGAGACCCGTATCTTGACGTACATGGAAATTACATTACATTTGCGGAATACTTAGTACATAACAAAAACACACACACAAGGACCGTAATAGTTTAGTGTCTTTGGAAACTCGGAATATAATCTTCTAATCGTGGTGAAAGATCTTCAACATCTCCCATAAAGATCTTCTTTTTTTTTAATACCTAAAACCTTTCTTTATACCCTGGGGAAAAGAAAACATAAAAGGGTGAGCTCAAATGCTCAGTAAGGGTAAACAAAAGAAATATCAATCACATCATATACATAAGCACATAAATTTTGGAAATCTTAACCTGCAAAAGAGATCATAATTTCATAACATGGGGTAAATCATGGCAGTGAAATGTAATCACAATAATCATAACATAAAACATGAAACTTTGTGGCATTGACACATAATCATAGAGAATCATTTCTTGTTAGTCAAGACTCATTGCCAAGACTATCTTAGTGGACAAAGTCCCTTTCTGAATCGAGTAACCCTCGTTTCAGTCCTGTTTCACTGAACCGGTATAACCTACCATTCCATCCATGTCTATCTCATGAGATATAAAATCATTACCCAATGCATTTGAGGGAGATATAGGTCCCACCCATCTTATAATTAATCCTTTCTTATGTGTGCCACATAATCATAAATCATAAATCATATCGTAACCCATGTAATAAAAATGGGATTCTTAAACAACATGACATCATAAAACAATTCATATAAGATAAAGGAATTCATAAAAATAATTCCATCTCAACATAATCAAATCAATTTAATAATAGGGATAAAAACAGAACCCTTTATTATCTTAGATGGAAAATAATTTTGATAAAACACTTGAACTTTATTCCTGAGGAAAATATCCTTTCTACTTAAAAAATAATTTTCCTTTCTTAACATGTCATACCATTTAAAACAAAAAGAAGTTCATGAAAAATAATCTTGAAAACTTGTAAATAAAGCTTCTTTGAAATAATGTTTTAAAAATCCATTCATGCCGTATAAGTTAAAAAAAACATTCTTCGTACTTTTTTCGGAAAAGTCAAAAAGTACCTCATATGAAAAAACGACAAAAGATTCCTTTCATATCATTTACAAAAAAACTCATCGAAGGGTAAAATTGGTTATAAACTTTTGTAGAAGGATGGAAATAATATTACATATTGAGGGAACATGGATGTGGATGATAAAATACACCCCAGTAAATACTTACGAATAAACAATCTCGGATAAAAATGAGATTGTGATATTTCCCTTACCTTAGGTCCGATTTGCTTTGTTTGTGTCTGAAGCTCCTGTATAATGGTTTAAATAATGTTATTGACTTATTCCAGAATCATACATATTGATATGATATCATATATGGTCATATTATTAGCTTCTTGTTAGTAATATTTCATTGTTACTTGTTACTCGGGTCTTTATAACTTTTTGTTCTTATGCGTGTTTTGTCGAATAAATTCTTATTCTTATCTTTAGGTTATAGATAATTCATTTAAAAAATGGTATTAGTGTAGTATATACCATATTCATTCATTCAATTCATTTATATAATCATTATGAAATGAAGATCATGTAGAACGAGTCGCATCACATCGTGGAGACGGTATTCCGTACGTACGCACGAGTGATGATATCGTTCCTATGATCGTGGAATTGTATTGGAGTATATATATATATATTATTTCAGTATCAATATTACTTCATAATAATCATATATAGTTACTCATTACACCATTATACCCATCCTTGTAAGGTGATGGTGGAAAAATAGATTACACCACGGCGTGGAGACGGTATTCCGTATGTACGCACGCGCGGTGATTTCATTTTTCCGTAGGATGGATAGAAGGTGAATTAGGGTTGTTTCATATTTATAAAAACATATCAGTATGTAAGTAATACTGATGTTATTACTTTATCATGAAACAACTAAAGAAGAAGAAGTTGAAGAAGAAAGAAATTGAAAAGATCGGTAATGGATATTACCTCTTCTTTGGAACGCCTCTTTGAATCCTCCACTTAAGGAACTAAGATTGGTTTTTGGAGAAGACCAAGACCTCTAGGATTATTCTAGGGAAGTGGAGAGGAGAAAATGGTAGGGGTTGTCCGAGCTTGAGTGCTCAAATTGGTGTGAGGAGGAGGGGGAGGAGGTGTCCTTTTATAAGGGAGGAGAGGGGCACCTTAGGAATATCTCAAAATATTATTTTATATTAAAGTCAAAATCGTTTTATAATGGTTCCAAAGGGTCTTATTTCGAAGATAAAGTGGGGATGGGTCGAAATCCTATCAACAAATAGGATTTAGACAAGTTTAGGGTATTATTTTAACCTTATCAATTAGATTTAACTCTAAGTTAATTAATTTAACTTTTACCGTGTCTTTTTGTTTTCTTTCACTATACGGTTAATACACTTACTATAACATGCCAAAAGAACCCCAAATTGTTTATTATTAATATATATATCCTTATATAAGTAATTTGGCCGAACCTTAGATTTTTCGGAATAAAATAACAATTAATAATATAATATTTGATTTAAAAATTATTTTGTGTCAATTTTGACACTATTTGATATATGATTTTTTTGAAAGTCATAACAGAATTATATGTTCAAAACAAGTTGATTAAATCAACACTAATAAATAATAGTAACCTAGAAAATTAGTTTAATTCATAAAATGTCTTAAATTACATTCATTTGAGCATTTATAACATCAATTATGTTAATATTTCCTTAAAAGGGTAATTACTGCATCATCTTTGTGTCATAAATAAATTAATTTATTTAAAGTCTAAAAATTATAAATAAAATATCATTATGTAGTAAATATTCTTAGATTTCTAATTAATATTTATAGTCGAATTTATCTTATGTATAACTCCATATTAAAAATGTTTTAGTAAATAAACTTTGATTTTAACTCTTTTAACTCTGCTTTGAATTAAATAATAATAAATGTCCTAATCTAATCCAAGTGGGCCTAAATGGTCATATTATATTCATAAGGTTGTTTTTGGACGAATTACACTTATCCAATAGAATTAGGACATGTGTTAGGGTAATAGTAATATCATATTTACCCTTAGTTACCCTATTTACTATTAACCGTGGTAAAAAAGTAAAAAGTTACTATTCACCAAAAATTATTTTCATCTCATTGAACCACATTTTAGTCCTTGATATTAACCGTGTCTGTCGGATTTTAGAAATTCCATTCACAGAAGTGGTAAAATTATGTTTTATGCAAAATTCAGTTTTTAACCTACCACTTAGTAGTTTCAATATTCATCAAAAATTGATGTTTTTCAGAACAATGCCAAAATTTCATCCTAAGCTATATTTCATATTCTGAATTCAAAAATGAAGTCTATTTTACCAAATTCATAACATAGAAGTTGCATTAATTAATTTTATAGTTAAATACCGCTGTTAAAACAAATAGCGTGTTTTTAAGAAACAATATCTATCAAAAGATTGACACTAGTTTATAACTGGTTTAAATGTGAAATTACATCCAATGACCAACATTATATTAAATTGTAAAAATATATTCTAAATACACTTTAAAACCACTCAAATTAATAATTTATCAATATTAATTATTTCGATTAAAAAAGTTGTTTTTAATTAAAATTTAGTAATTTTCACTATTCATCAGAATATGAAAGTTATCCGAAATGTACCAAAATTTCACCTTAGGCTAAATTTGATACTCCGAATCCAAAAATGAAGTTCATTTTGAAAAATAAGATTTACAGAGTTTTAAAAAGTGGTTATTACTATTCATAGCGGCTAGTTTTAATAATATTTTAATAGCATATCGTTGTTTAGTGAAACTCGATATTGCGTATTACACACGCTATCGAGGAAGGTCGTGATTGCGTGTAATGCAAGGCAAGTCAAGGATGCGTGTTGTGCAAGCTCCTTTTGGTGTAGCGTACTACACAAGACTTTAATAAAATTAAAAAGAATATTTTTTTATAAAATCTTGGGCTGTTACACTGTTGCTTTATGTTGATGTTATTCTCATTGTTGGCCATGATGCTTCTAAAATTGACAGATTGAAGAAGGATCTTTGTTAGTCTTTTGTGATGAATGACTTGGGGCCAGTGTGAAATATTCATGGCATGATGATCTCCCGTGACATGAAGGCCAAGAAATTGAGGTTATCTTAGGAGAGATACATTGAGAAGGTTCTTCAGAGAATTTCTATGGATAGAGCTAAAGTGGTTAGTACCCCTCTTGCATTACATTTTAAGCTCAGCACCAGTCAGTCACCTTCTTCTGATGAAGAGTGTGGGGAGATGAAAACCATATCTTATTCATCTGTCGTTGGATGTTTGATGTATGATATGGTATGTACTAGACATGATATAGCTCATGTAGTTGGTGTGGTCAGTCATTTTCTATAGGATTCAGGCAGAGAGCATTGGAGGGCAGTGAAGTACATTGTTCATTATCTTCGTGGTACTTCTGATCTGAGATTGTGTTTTGGAAAAGGGGATCCTATACTTTGTGGATTTATAGATTCAGATATGGCAGGAGATATCGATTCGAGGAATTCTACTTCAGGCTATTTGATCACTTTTGCAGGGGGAGATATATCTTGGCAGTCTAGGTTTCAGAGATGCTTTTCTTTATCTACCACAGAGTCAGAGTTTATTCCAGCTACAGAGGCGTGCAAAGAATTGTTGTGGATGAAAAATTTTATTCAAGAGCTCAATTTTAATCAAGACTGATATGTTTTATTTTGTGACAGTCAGAGTGCTGTTTGTTTGGGAAAGCATTCCACTTTTCATGGCAGGTCAAAACATAACGATGTTCGGTATCATTGGATCTATAATGTTCTTGATTCGAGATAGTTAGAGCTCGAGAAGATTCATTCTGATGATAATGGGTCAGACATGTTGACCAGGAGTTTACCTAGAGGAATGTTTGAGACATTCCAACTGATTGCAGGGTTGGAGAAGATCCCTCGTTGAGTCAGAGGAGGAGTTTATTGGGGCGCCTCCTCATTTGGCCCGATAAATATTTTTTTTTATATCCGATATCTTTAAAGAAGATATTTTGATATCTTTGACAAGATATAATTGATATATTTGACAAGATATATATGATATCTTTGAGAATATATATTTTATATCTTTGATGAGATATATTTAATATCATTAATCAGATATTTTATATCTTTAAGAGATACATGAGATTTCATCTTCTATTTATATGAGATGTGCGGATCCTCTCTCGGCAGTGGTTGGAGGTAGTGCATTTGTGTTTTCAAGGAGCGGTTTTCAGATCTGCAACGGGTGGAACAACTTTGATTTGAACGGCTTTCATCTGCGGTGGGTTTTGATCCGATCCCGGTGTTTTTCATCTGCACTTTTGTTCGGACATCAATCTTATGCTTTCACGGTCTGATCTAGTTGGTTTTCTTTAGCAGGCTGTTTTCTTCATTTCAGGCTTCATTCAGACAGCATCTATACTCCGACTTTGATCTACTATTTTTCTATGTATTAATTTTGAGATCCCTTTCACTTTTGTGGAGTCTCAACCATGTACATATCTATTTTAGTGGATCCCTCTATCTGGACTAGGTCCCTTGGTTTTTCCCTTTTGGGTTTTCCACGTAAAAATTTCTGGTGTCAATTTTATTTTCTGCACCTATTTTTGTCACTACACATCTGCTATTTGAGGGAAGGATTTCTCCGTTGCATGTTTATGTTTATTGTTGTTTGCACGTTCATCACTTTCCATCTTTCCCACCAAAAGGAAATAGAAGGTGTTTTATTTTTGGGAGTGGATGGAACAGAGAAACAATATGTGAGGGAAAAGAACTCTTCCAGCATTCATAATGGTTAAAAGTAATGTTTTCCCTAAATATTCATTGTAAATTTGTTGTTATAGATGTGTGGAATTATGGAATTATGAGAACTAATGTACAAATCCAATGGATTACAATGAAAATGAAATTTAAAACCTCTTAGAATATTAGAATAGATAATATCCTATCAAATGACTTCTATTTAAGGATATAGTGTTAATTTAGTAGAATTAGGTTATATTATTAATCAATATATATTTATGGATGTCTTATTTGATGTATTTTTTCAATAATGATTAAATTTTGAAATAAAAATGGTGTTATTATTTCTATATTCATGGTACGTGAATCATCATCAAGGTTTGTGGAATTTGGATTCATGTATGTCTAATTAGACTTCCCTAATAATATTTTAACATTATTTTGGGAATTTATTTTTTATATCTATATTGTTTTTTAGAAAAAATAATAAAAATTTAAAATAAAATTATTATAATATTTGAAAAAAATTATGATTACGAATACCATTTAGAAGGAAATTGTATATTGTGTATATTGATAATGAATAAGGATAGAAACATGGGACAAAAAATTTAATAAAAAAAATCCTTTAGAAAAAACCTATTCAAATGAGAGAGGAATATTTTTTGTGATTATACTGTTGATATATCTCAATAAATTATATCCTGACATACATATATCTATTAGAATCAATTAAATATTTTCATTATAATGTAATCATTAAAACAGTTTGGATATAATTTATTTATATTTCTGGAGCATGAAATGCCTTAGTACAACACAATATAATTTTATTTTAAATAAAAAAGGGTTGATAGAGAGGTTCACACAGGAAACTAACCTAAAATTAAACTATTATAAAATAATTTTATATTATAAAATTCAACTATTATAATATATCATTAAATTAGTGATTATAAAATTATGTAAACATATTATAGAATCTATGAAGGAACTAAATGGAAATATATAGTGGATGACTCTAGTATGAAACTCATTTTTCTGTGCATGTAATAACAACATCATCAATAAAGATTAACTTATCGAAATACCAATATTAAATCCATCAATTATGATATTTATGAAACCATTTGAGAATAAATATTCGTCTCCAAAAAATCTCCCAATGATCCATGTTAGTGTTATCACCACTCCCGACTACCCCTAATAATGATCATATATTTAGATATTATGTTGAAATAATAAGGGACTATTAAAAAATATATAAGGTTTACATAAATAGTTAATTAATAATTTAATAGTTTATTAATCACATTTGTTTTTGAAAATTATTATTATGAATTTTTAAAAAATCACATTTTAAAAAAAATGATTTCATAAATTTTAAAAGAACTTTTTATTTATAAAAATTATTATTTAAAATAATATATTTTTAGTAATTTAATTTGAATATTTTAAATGAATTAATTTTAATATTTATTTTTTATATTAATTATATGATTACACCAATCTAGGTTCTACTTTAAAGTAATCAAAAGTATAAAAAATTATTATTTTCAAAATAGAAATTTTCATATGAAAATTGCTTTCATTATATTTTAATATATATGATATGTTCTCGAATTTGAATTTGGATAAATTAAAATGATATAATTAATTGGACAACCAAAATCATTTATGGAATAAATTTTTATATTTATTTAAATTTCATGATTTTTCGATGAATAGTGAAATAATACTAATCTTCATAATATTGTAATTTTAAGACTTTATCATATTAAAATAATTTCATTAATGTTTTTGAAAAAATTCTCTATAAACTATATATATATATATAACATGAAATGACTTATTTAAGAGAATTTATAATTTATAAAACCCAGTTTGATGTTTTCTAAATTTCAACAATATTTTACTCTAAACACTATTTTTAATCGATTATAATAAAAATTAATTTTCATAATTATTTATAAAAAACATATAAGAATTATTTCATATTTTAGATAACCAGGTTCATATTATTTTTTAATTCCAAAGATTTTTTTTTAAGAAAACTAAAAATTTTTCTACAATAAATTTGAACTACTGGAATAACGATATAACTATTATTTTAACATATTTATGTTATTAAAATTATTTAATTTATATCTAATAAAGTAAATATATATCTTATAAAAAAATAGTATAATATAATTATATATATATATATATATATGTCTGTAAATTTGTTAATGTTCATTAAATTGGTAAAAAAATATAAATATGACCGGAAATGTATAACTGTAAAAAAAATATTCTTCAAAAAAAAAATTTAATATTTTAAATATTTTAATTAAAATGTTTATGTTATAATTTTCCAAAATTTATTTTTATTTTCTAATAAATAATTTAGGTTCACCAATCAAATATTTTTTTAATATGGGTAATTTTATATTATTATTAAAAAATATATTGCCCAATCAAAATCTAATTACCATAGTAAAAAAAAGTGGTATGATGTAAATACCATGTGGTAAAAGTCATTAATCATGTTTAAAATTTGGGTTAAAATTATATGTGGTGTAATTATATTCATTTAATCACTACCAGTACTGTTAATTTCAATTTTTGAACCAATAATAATTAAATAGTGTTATTCTATTATTAAAAAATAATGGATTTGAAAAAAGATGCATTTTATTCAATTATTAAAGGGGATTAATTCTATCCTTTAAAATAAAAATATTCCCATTTATATTTCATTGATACATTGAAAAATAGTTTTCTACTAGAAGCCCATTTCATGTCATAAATCCCGTATTACATATAATAATGCATAAGGCCTTCATTATCCTTGATACTTTCAAATGAAATTTAAAGGCACCAAAGATGTTATAATACGTTCATGTAAGCCAAAATATAAGGTATGGTGTTCTTTATTACAAATTTAATTCATTAAGTAAAAATCATTATTTTGAACCCTTATATATTTAATATAGTAGGACTAACAAATATTCAATTCCATTTAATATATTTATATAAATCATGGGGTTTTAATAGAAATATAATGTTATTACTTAAATATATTTTTAATCAAAATATGACAAAGTGGTAAGAGTTTACAAGAAGTAAACTCCCATCATTGAGTTTTAATTATTTTGACTGAATGTTTATAATAACCATTTGTTTTTTCCCACTAATAATTTATTTATTTGAACGTTATCTTCCACTATTGTGGGATCTATGTTTTTAATTCTAATATTTTATGTTTAAAATTTCATTATAAAAATGTTTTTAATTGTAGAGAATTATTTATATACTATTAGATAATGGTTTCCCTTAATTTTACATGTATTTTGTCATTCTAATGTTCTCATTAATATATGAAAATCCAATTATTTTTTACACTATTTTATCATTATATTTACCTTATTCACTTTTCAAAATGTTTTTTATTAATTTTTTTATGATTTAGTTTCTCAAATAAGGTATTTTAAATATTAAAATTTGTTTCCATACTTTCAGTGTCAAAAGTGTTATATTCCAACTAAAGTTTCATTCTCATATCTTTTATATATTTTCATGCATTTATTTTTGAGGATTATTTTTAGATGTAAATTCATTAAAAATATTTCACATCACAATTTTAAAAATATTTTTTGGAACTAAAAAATAAATTATCCTTTTATGAAAATGTAAATAACTATGTTCTAGAAAACTCTTTTATGTGGGGTCGTTCATTTTACAATTATTTCTATAAGATTTTTTATATGGAAATTTAGATCCATGAGTTACCCTCTATATTTAGTTTTAGTATTTTAGGGAATTAAACACATGGAAATACATGTCCAATTTTTCTATTTCTAGTCATTGAGTGTTTATTATATTACATATAGTGTATTTCATATATAAACACTCTATATTTTCATACAATGATAGTGAGGTGTTAAACTATATTCCATGAATAAATGAATAAGGTAAATTATCAACTTCAGCATATATCCTTTATGTATATGGTTTATATAGTGTATTATCTTTTATATTAATAGATGTTCATTTAACTAGAACATTACTAAGTATCTTGGTATACCCATTTATTATCTATTTGAATAAATTTAATGATTATTGATGTAATTATGTACTCATTCCTTATGTGATACTAATTGAAATATATATGAGATCAATTTTCATTTAGTTTTATACTTGTGATGTTGTGTATAATTGATTTCAACTGGCATGAATATGCGTGGATAATGATGGGTTGGGTCATATATCTCCAACCGATGTTGTTGTAAAAATCATTTTCGCTTTATATAATGATATTCAACATGAAAATTTTGATAGTTCACTACATAAAGTGTGATAATATTTCTCGCGACCTCAATCATTATAAATTTACATGATCACAACATTATTGATGGGCATTTTCTTATTTTAAATATTATATTTTCTATATGGTAACATTTTTTTTATTTATGGTTTCTTGATTCTATAAAATCATCGATCATGTTTGTTTACTACTATTTCCATATTCATGATTCATGGAATATTGTATACCATATATTATTACATGACTCATTATTTTTAATTTATGATGAATTGGATATGTTTATTTTATTTTATGTACTTGCTACATGGTTATACTGATCTGATAATCTTATAATCTTCAATTTTTATCACTTATGCTTATTGTTACTGTGTATAAGAGATCACATGTGTCTCGTATTTCCATTTTAGTAGGTTTTAAGGGAATGTTATTTCTATAATGTGTGCACTAGAGTAACTTTTGTGGATAATTGGGGAATATGTTAATGAATTGTTTTAGATTAAGAAATATCTTATAGAGTATGAATAATTTCTATAAATTGAAGACTACCCAAGTTATTTTACTAATCAATTTTTCATAATTATCTAAAACACTAAACTAAAAATATATTGGGAATGTTTTTTAAAGAATGGGGTGAAGCCTCCGTTATTATTTAGAGAATATACCATTTATATCGGGGTAGAGGGAGACCCATTACATCGCCCGAAGGCCGAAGATTATGTAGTTTGAATACAAGGCCCAAAAGGCCATTTTATGGACCAAAGGAACCTTTAGTGAACATTACTACTATAGTAAATGGGATGCTACATGTTCCTTGTATAATACCACTACTGCAACATTTCTACTGATTCTAACAATTCTCCACTGCTATATTATAGCTAAAGTGACTTACTACAATACTACTATGGGGCCCTTGAAATTTTTCCCTACTGAGATTCGATCAAGGGACTTTTGGATGCCAAGAAGGAGGCTTTACCACTTGGGTACAGGCTCATTGGCCAAACATGTGTAAGGTTAATGCTCTCCTCCCACTATAAATTATCACAATATAGAATTCTATCTTTTCCACAATTTAGGGAAAAAATTTTATTATTGTAACATGATATTCTTCTAACTCTGGTCATTGTGTACTTATTGACTTCATAAAATCCTTTATGTCTCTATATAAATGATTATCCAACATGACGATCCCATTTAATAAATATATCATCTTGGATAATATGATAGTCGAATATTATCATAATAATAATAAAACTCTTATTATTGGTATTACATAAAATTTGAACATGTCATTTCCATGCTACTTCTTATGATGTATAAGAAGTCACCAAATACTCGTTTATATATATATATATATGTATATGGGATCTAAAGGATGTAATAATATTTTATTTTATATTATTATAGAAAAAAATATATGAAATATAATATTACAGAGGTCTATAGTATATCCCAATAGACTCAAGTATTTCATTTTCTCCATTATCTAATAACACATCAAGTGAAATGTTTACTATAATGTCAAATATTTATAACAAAAAGTCCCTGAATTTAATCCAGATTTGTATGATATTTCAAAAAAATTATTTATGTATAATAAATATAAAACACATTTACATATCAGGGTTATTAGATTGTTTTTTTCACTACTGATTTGGAAATATTATTCCGCATCACTTCATATACCAATTCATGTTGGCATGGAGGTATTTACTACCATTTAACATTGAGAAAAATATATTTTTGAACTAATCCATTCTATATTATAAGTACACCATAATCATATGTACTATGAATAGATAAATATTCCAAATATATCCTTATATATAGATTATATTCACTTTAATTGGGATTCTATTTTAATCTATTATTCTAGAAATTTCATTAATTATTCATAGAGAAAAAGTAAAACTGACTATTTTTTATATGTTATCAATATATTTACGTTGGAAAATATATTTACCCACTAACCAATTTTAGAAAAATAGATCTCCCATAGTACAAAAAAATATATCATGATAACTATATTTGGTAAAATCCATTTATAGATTTGTGCCTTTTGAGTATATTATATGTATTTATTTGTGTCACCAACCCATTTTCATGTGATTTTATACAAAAAGATTCTTTGGTTCTCTATTAATAAAACTTTCCTTGATTCCAATCTTATAAATTAAATTATCATATAATTATTCTATAAAAAATATAATTTTAATTGATTTTAGTATTTTTATTTATGTAAACAAATTTTTCGTTGACTATGAGTTAGAAAACATTTTATCAATCAATCAAGATACATTGATAGAAAAATTGACCATTCATATATATTTAAAAAATAATAATATCTTTCAATATCAACTCTAGAAACAACATAATATATAGTACCATAAATATATGGTATATAGATTCTAATAAAAAAATCAATCTTTCCAATCATATATTGTATCTTTTGATTTCTTATTTTCTAAAGTAATTATATAAATAAATTAAATTTTCACTACCCATATTGATGACAGAACCACCTTTGGTGTTTTAATTTTATATATATTCTCTATACCTCGGAACAATTCCATTAATTTTGATTAGTGAAGTGTTTACTCCTATTTCACTGCATATATACATAATCCTAGAATTTATTGATGTTTATACTACCCCCACAATCTCAAATTATGATATTAATACCATAAAATATAAATGATATGGACTAATAATGTATGTTAATAACCTTAACAACTATATGATAAATAAAAAATATTACTGAAATGTTTTATTATTTGTTTTTTATTGCTACATCCTACTTTTAATGAACTTTAATACTAATATCGTATATGTTTTATAAAATAGATTCATCACTATATTAAAATTAAATTTAGATCCATTATTCATTATATTTTTCACATTTTTTTTTATTTTTTTATTTCAAAAACATATATTGAACGAATTTATAAGAATATTTTTAGTATATATAAGTCATTTTATCAATCATATTTTAATATCATCATATCATGGATGTGTTAGGTAATTTGATTCTAGGACTAAATTCACACTATATATTAACCATCTAGGAACACATGGTTATGATACACATTTAAAATCCAATAAAGGATGAACATATACACTTTAAAATTTGTATTACATTCATCATTGAGCATCCATAATATCCCTCAATGGAATCTCTATAGACCACATGAAATTGAATATTTTATTGAATCTACGACGCTTGAAATAAATGATATTGAGGAAGAAGTGAATCATATCTGGAATAAATTATCGATGGAATGTGACCCCACCTCCATTATACAAGGCATCAAGAAATGATTGATCCAACTCTCTTAGAATTTGACTGCTCGATGGATTGAATTCTTATATCTTATCTCATGAATCAAATTCTTCATATGCAATGTCTATTAGGATTCCATATTTCTAGCCTATGGGTTGGACAACATAGTTATTAAATTTAATGATCACATCTTACTTATTTATAATACAAAATATTAGATTTTCTTTATTAAGAGGGATCAATGAAAAAATAAGCATATTAAACAGTAGTAACATTTCAACTATTTTCAGATAAAAGAGTATTTCCATCTTTGTAAGGATATCATCATTATATCCCAATATTGTTTTAAAAAATATATAATTTATTTTTGGAATAAATTTATTTTTAAGGAATTTATTATTGAAACATTATAGTTCCTTAGTCATCAAAGCTAGCATATTATGTCAAATGATACTAGTACATGATTATAAATATATATAATGGAAAACTATTATATGTTTAAAATGTCAATGAATTATGGTTCCATAGTAAATTTTTATAAATAAAATATTTATATAAATTATTCATTGTTGTTCTTGAATATCTATCAATAAATATTTACCAAACTATTAGTTTAGTATAAAATACAAAAAAAAATATTTTTTCCAGATATGCAAGAAGAACTCATTTTTATTAATTAAAATACTATTATTTTTAGTAATAATAAATAAAAAAATAGTTTAACTTCATTCTATCCAATAATCATGAATTCATACACATCTCTATAATAATCTAAAAATAACCCTTTTCAACTCTTTAATGAATACAACTATCATCGAATAATATTTCTCTAATTTCATATTTCCTATATTTAAATGCATTTGTAGAAGAAATATTGTATTTTATATTAAAAATATTAAAATAGAATTATTCTATAAAATGTTCAATATAATTAATGTTGATGTAACTATTTAATTATTATACTCTTTATTATAGGTTTCATCCAATGTCACATCTTATATGATGTGAATGGAACAACATTTTATTCCACTATTTTTTCCCGTGATCTTTCTTCTCATACCATGGTATTATGTGGATGCCATAGACATGGATTCGGTCATAGGGTATTTTGATTTTTCTATTCATCTGCATCACCATTTTTATTAATGGATTTTATTTCGTCATATAAATACCAACATGGAAAATAATTTTAATGTGATATTATAGACATTTATCACTGTTGTTCACAATACAATTCAAAATTTATAAGAGTATTTATGAGGCAGTGAAGTGATAATGATATCAATGTGTAATTCGTTGAGTAATTTAAACCATAAAATATATAGAAACATAATGAATCCAATCTTCATGACCATATGATGAACATATACCACTCCCTATCAAATAATTTCTATTGATTTTTCCATAGAGATCCAAAATTATTGATGTCAGGTTCAATCTTGATAAAAATCATAAAAATAATTCCCCTTATTGTATCCCTACATATAAATCACAAAACACCTCATCGTATATTGGGAAGACACATAATAAATATGTGGAATCAGATCCTCAAAAAGTGTATGTTTATATAAAAAAACAGTTAATAAATAGGGAATAATTAATAATGAATGTAAACTAAATGAAAAACATTCCATTTAATCAATATAGTAATCATAATATGATATGTAAAATATGATAATCAAATAATTCAATATAAATAATAACATAATCTAGGAACATTTCAATGGATATTATATGGAATTGTCTAATCAAATGGATTATCTATAATTCAAAACATAATAATGTAATTTCAAATGATGTACATTTAACACATACCATCAACACCATGTTCCAAGACATCTAATATAATTCAGGGCTTCTAATAAGATATCTATATAAATGGGTAAGCCCTAAACCAAAAAACAATATAGTATGAATCATCAACAAAACAAATGTATAGAGGTAGTATATTAGGTCTCACCCATAAATTAATAAGTCAAATTCTTTTATTATATGAAATGGGTGAAACATAATCATGATTTACATTCTTATTTAAAATTTATCGAATTAGATTTCAATACATGCCACAAATATAAAAACCATAATCATAAAGCGTCCACCATAAAATGGAGAATCACAATAAAATTTTACATCTATAGTCTTACTGACCCTAATCGATCGAAAAAAATAATAACAATGGTATCCCCATATCATCTCCTTAGTGGTTCATTATTAAAATAGAGTGATGATTTCATTAATGAATATAAATACCAAGAAACTATACTTAACTTTTATTAGAAAAATGAACATTGAATTATGAAAATAAAATTATAAAACATGATATTTAATAATTAAAATATTGATGAGTCATGATGTCAAAAAAATTCATTCATGTTTTACACTTTAAAATAAAGATTCAACTGACATTTTTGGTGACAACGAAACAATAATTTTTTAAAATGTTATTAAGATATATTTCATTGAATTTTTTATGATTTAAAAAATGGATAAAATTATATTGAATAAATAAATTTTAAAATTAAATGAATTTTGTAAATACTTTAATAAAACACTGGTTTTGATGAATTTTATTTCCAAGAGAATTGAAAAATAAATTTGGATAATTATAAAAACATTTTCTTAATCAGTTTTCTACCAAATAGTGTAATGAGGTACTATTAGTTGAAAGAGTTCAATAATTAACATATTAGAAGATAATATGTTGAACATAATATATGAATATAAAATAATTCTCCCAAGGGAGAAATAAACAAAAACAATCATTAATAAATTAGGGTTTGAGAAATAAACCATTAACACTTTGGTAAATTTTTTATAATAATACCCCTGAATGAAATAAAATAAAATGAAATACTAAATAACATGATGATAAATAAATTAGTTATATAAAATAAAATGGTTCGGATATACATCAGACATATGAGATAATTTATGAATATGTTATATATCTCATGTATGTAAAAGTGAGAAGAGAAACCCATACCTTGAGCTCATAATGTACTATTATTACCTTCCCAAATAATAAAAATATGTCTATTTTTAAATTTCATAAGAAATATTTTAGGTTTTTTTATTTCAATTATCACCATGTTATATATGATTACGTACAATTTTTTGTTTAGATCAGTTGTTTCAATGATATTTTACTCATGTGTCAAAGAGGAATTTAATATGATGACAATGGTAAACGTGATTAATAATTTTACATGAAAATAATATTATCATGAAATTATTATAACATTTATACATAAATTATAATTTTAAATAAAATCATTAAATATGGTTATGAAAATTGATGTATTTTATGATCATGGAGATAGTAGTTCATACGTATGCATGTGTAACATTTCAATTTCTCAATGATCATAATGGAAATGATATAACAAAAAATTTATACTTATAAAATTATAATAACATCCTAAATACAAAAATATTTTTCAAAATTTACATATATATATTCCATTTGGTGTGGTGGTGAAAATAGAATCACATCCCATTATGAATGGGGTAGTCCAAATGCCCAAGAATAATGTTATCATGATTCAGTGAGTGAAAATGTAAGAAAGAAAACAATATATTTTAATTTCATGATGATAAATATGTCATTAATGTCAAACATATTTCATGTATATCATATATATTGATTATAATTATCTATATTAGATTAAATTAATGGATTATTAAAAACAATTCACATTGCTTCGTATGGTGGTAGTCCACTATTAAACAAGCGATGTAATTTCATCACCTATGAAATGGGATGTAATATGTTATATGTGATATATTTAATATTTAGATAAAAAATGTAATAATTTTTTTTATATTCTTAATTTCTTCATCATACCCAAAAATGAGAGGTGGTAATGGAAAAAAAATTACATCAGTTCTTGTGGTAATAGTATGTCATAAACACAAATAGGAATTTGAATCCAATTTTATGGATGAGGGGATAATTCTAGGTAATAAAAATGAAATAAAAAATAGTATTATTTATGGGAAATTATATTTATTATCCAAAAATGGTTTCATATGAATTGAATTTGATGGACTAGGAAGTAAAACAAAACAACGCAGTTAAGATTTATGACTCTTCTTGGATCCCCTCATTTGGATTGTAATTAAATCATCACTAGAAAATATTTATGACCCTAAATATTATTTAGGATATGAATATGAAAATTTTTAAGAAATTATTATACATATTGTCCAAAATAAAATGGTTTTTAATTTGTTTATAGTATAGTACATGGGGTGGCCTTTTTTAAGAGATGTGAGTGACACACATTTAATTTTATGAAGAGAAATAGGTGTACCCTCATTCTTCACATTCCATAAGGGTCCAAAATGAATTATTTTGGGGGTGTAGAAATTATTTGGTCATTATATTTCACTATAATATATTTTAGATAGGTTTTTATGTTATTTTAACTATTATTTTATTAGTTTAACCCCGAGTTAGCCCATATTTTTAACATTAACTATAGTAAATACATTTTACTATTTTAAATTTTTATTTTGGTTAGAAAATTAAATTATTAAATTATATAAATTATTCTATTTAAAAAGATAATATAAATTTTTCAAAATAATATTAATAGAATTTTAAAATTTTAGTTTAATGTAAATCCATTCGAGATGATGAGAAAAAACATTTTTATTTAAAAGTTAGTCTAAATTTTACAAAGATTATATACCAAAATTCAATATAAAATTTATTCTAATGAAATAAATTAGACTAAAATAAATATAACGTAACCAAAATTAAATTTAAATAAAAAAATTATAATTATAAATTATAAATCATTTAATAAAAAAATAAATATTTCAATTAATAATCAGAATTTTACACAATTCCTCAAAAAATTAAACTTTTCATAAAAATACCAAAATGATCTATATAAGCTAAATTTTAAATGTAGTATAAAAAATGAATTTAATTTTTTCAAATAAATATTTTAAAAGTAGTAATAATTAGGTTTAAATTACCTGTGATAAGAGAGATAAACATCATTTTACAAAAATGAATATTGTCCAAAAAATAGTTCTTTAATTTAAATGGTACTAATTTTTATATCTAACAAATAAATATCTAGTTTATTTATTATAAAATATTATTAGAAATTTAGTTTTCGTATGTAATTATTAATATTAATTACCAATATTTTAATGGATATGTTATAATGGTATTGTTTTGATAATAATATTTTAATAGTGGAACACATCTTGTTAAATCCTCGTGTTGTGTGCATTGCAAAATATTAAAGAGATTTAATATAATACAAAATGAATAATTAATAAATTCCTAGGATTTATATTACCGTATTAACTTTTTTTTTTCAAATAATACTTGTAATCAAGTATGATACTCATATTTTAAAATCTTGCGATGTTATTTTCTCTAATCTAAAAATAAATAGCATCCTCACAATTTAATCTTTATCTAAGTTAACAATGTTTTTTCATATAAAAATTTGTTTATTGATATCCCACATCATGAGAAGGGTTAATGAAACATCCTTCATATAAGAGATAAGGTATATAAGGGCATATGAAATAAATGACAAATAGGATTGTAAATATGATAACATTGGTGGTGAGTGATGATGGACATGGACGAAAACTATAAATAATAATAAATATTGATAGTGTTTATTGAACACATGAATGTAAATGATCAGTGGAATGATAATGTACTAAAAACCATAAATTTATAAAGATTTAGAATATGATTGGTTAAATATAAATGAAATTGTTTGGGTATTTTTTTCAAAATACATTTCAAATAGTTTAGCTATTACATTACTATACATGAATTTAAGGGATTATAATTTCTTGATACATATTTATTTGAAATGTTCATTTTTATCCATTGGATGTCCTTTAATAAATTTCCCATTAATCTCATACTCCAAGTACAAAATATCAAAAAATGAATTTTTAATTTCTAAAGTGCTAAAATTTATTTTTAATATATTCTACGATTTATAATATAATGATAAGTTATTCCATAAATAACTAGATACCATTATAAAAAATTTATTGGATTGGTTATGAAATATGAATAAATCTTCTTATTTTGAATTAAAAATTTAAGCACTAAAAAGTAATTCAATGTTCAATAAAAACAATTTCATAAATGTCTAACTATTTGTACCTTCCAAAATATTATAATCTGATACATTAGAAAGAAGGTCACAAAATTTAGTCAATTTATAAAATATAGACCTATTTAGCAGCTATTTTTTCATTCTGGTTTTGAAAACCACAACTACATAATTTTTAAATAAATTTTTTTAATTTTTTTAAATTCTCTATGAAATAGTTGCGGTTTTTTAGAAAACAATGGCATAATTAGATGAATAATATTAAAAAATAAAATATTTAATTATGATTTATGATTTATTATTTACTACCATATATAGTTTATTATTTATAATTTTAATTTATTATAATGTGTTAATTATTAAAGAATTTTACAAATTAATTTACTAATATTTGGAATCTTAAACCAAATCATTAAAAAGTTGAAAATCAAACATCAAAATCATTTGATCATACCATTTGATCTAAGAGTCCATTTTACCTCAATAACCTGAGAAATAGAATCATGTGAAATGGAATAAAACAACATTAGATTTACGTTTTTACATAATTAAAAGAAAACGTTTTATTATAGTTTCAAGAAAAGTAGTAAATCAAACTTTATCATAAATCTGTCATAAATTTTTTTTCGATTGTCATTTATTCTCTGCCATATTAGAAACTGAATCTTGATATAAAGTCTACTATCCCTGGTGTGTAGGGGTTGAAGAATAAAATTTCTAACAAGGCCAACAAATTTGAGTTTTTAGTTTTGGTGTCTTAATATTTTTACATTCAATGGAACTTCACCCTCATTTAAGGGGTTCTTATTTTTTTAAATGGTGTGGAATTTTTCACTGGCCTTACAATTATATTTTAATTATAATTATGATGTTTTATCCTTTTTTACATCTTGGTTATATATATAATTAAATATATATAGATTTTCCGTATATTTACTTATAATAATAACTATTATCTCAATAAAAATACACATATAAATGTATTTTAAAACATAAAATATCTATGGAAATAAATATTTATATTCATTCAATTTTGAATAAATAATTATCAATTATCAATAACTTATAGAAATGATTTAATTTTTATATGTATACTAATACAAGTAATGTTTGTATATAAACATGTGTATGTCAATAAAAAATGAATATTTATTTGATTATTTTGATATATATAAATAAGTACAATTATATGTATATGTATATATTTGTGAGTGGATTTCATAAATATAAATAAGCACTTCTGTGACAATAATATTGTGTGTATACATTATTTACAAATGTATTTTTATATAAAAAATCATTATCATTAAATATACTATATAAATGAATTACCATAAATCTATCTGAATATATATATACAAATATATAAATAATGTTAATATATACATATGCATGTGTATTGATATATATATATATTGAAATTTATGTAAATAAGTAATAATATCTAATATATTTTAATAAATTTAATTATATCATACACATTCAACGAGATGCCATCATTGTTTTAGACTGTCTTCATATTATTTTTATGTTTTTTATAATATTACCCCATTGATTTATAGTCCATTGGATTTGATGGTATGGTAGTTATTATGATTTCCCCCTTTTGGTAATTTATTATCATATATATATATATATATTCTTATGAATTTATTAATATTTCTATCTATTATTATACAATCATAATTAATTATATGTACTTAATTTAATATATTTTTATATCATTTATGTGTCAGTATATTTAGAGAGATAATTATATTTAGTTATATATATATATATATATCCATGTAGTATAATATTTATGAGTGTGTTTATATAGATTTATGTAAAATAAATGTTATATATATATATTTCTGAAAATGTTCTTATATGAATATATTTTAATAGATATTTATAACAATTTATTATTTAATTATTATATTTTTTTATTATTTGGTTATATGTTATTTAATATTTATTCTACTATTATTTATTATTTATTATATATTTTTAATATTTCATATTTTCTATATTTATTTATTATTTATTGTTTTATTCTTAACATTAAACTGATATTTAATAGATATTTAATATTTAATTATCAGTTATTTATTATTTAAATCTTAGTCTTCTAATATTTAAATACAATTTATTTATTTTTCATTTGGTGTTTATTTATTTGTTATTTAATATTAATTTATTATTTGTTTATTTAAACATTATTTATTATTATTCTAAAATTATTTTTTAAGTATTTATTACTGATATATTAAATATTAATTAATTAATTTTGAATTATTAATTAATTATTTATTAAATATTTTATTTATTTTTTAATTACTGAGTATTTATATATAAATTATATAGTCTATATTATATATTATTTAATTATTTATTATTAATTTATTAATTATGGACTATATATTAATTATTTATTATTCACTTATATACTTATTTATTATTTATTATTTTGTTATTATTTGGTTATTATTTATTTATTTATTTATTTTTATTTTTTTTTCTAATTTTTTAATAATATTTTTCTAGATTTCAGTATGTATTTATATATTATTCAGTATTCATTATCCATTATTTTTTATTTTTTATTTATTTATTTATTGTCTACTGTTTATTTGTGATTAATGTACATTTCAAGATAAATTAATAATTTTATTATTCTATTAGGGAAATAATATCTATTTGACTATTATTTATTATTGATTATATATTATTTATTTATGAATAATTTTTTAGGTTAAAATGTATAATTAATTTATAAGTGATTTATTATTAAGTTACTATAATTTTATTATTAATTGATAATTAATTTTTAAAATATTATTACATTCTTATTATTTATAATTTATTTATTTTTCATTATTTTTTTATTATATATTTCTTATTTTTGGGTAAATATAAATTTGTATATTTATTCATTATCTTATTGTTAATTTACTAATTATTATCTTTTTTGTAATTATTAATTATTAATTATTCATTATTCATTAATTTCAATATAATATTTATTATGTTGTATTTATTACTATCTATGAATTATTAACTTTCCACTCTTCATTATTATATATTTTTTATTTCCTATTTATTATTTTCCACTTATTAATATATTATTTACCTATTTATATATTTTTCATTTATATATATTTTTTAAATTTATAATATTTAATTATTAAATATAAAAAATTACATATTAATTATAAATTCTGAATTTTAAAGTTTAAAATATTATATATATATTATGAATTATTAATTTTAAATTATAAACTAGCAATTTGAAATTAATAATTATTAATCTTAAAATATTAATAATAAAGTATTAAATTAACATTATTAACTCTTTAGTTTTTATCTATTTTTCTGTATTATTTATTTTTTCAATCAATATATATTTATTAGCATACTAAATTCTATTTATTTGACACATTAAAAGACTACTGGAGGGGTAATGTCATTGGAGAATAAGCAAGAGGTAAGGGGTTCAAATATCACCCTATAAAGAATTTCTAAATATGGTATTTGCTTGCTCATAAATGTGAATATTCTTGGACATGTAGATGTTCATATGCATGTAAATGTGCTTGTGCATATTATTAAATAAAAGAAAAAATTTATTAATTTTGTGAATTCAAAATTTGTATAAAATTATTAAAATAATAATAAAATAATTTTGAGAATAATAAATAGTAATCACTAATAAAATTATAATAATGATAAAATATTGAATAATTACTTCCAAGAATAATTGAATAACAAAATAATAAATAAATAAATATTAACTAATTAATTAATTCAATGCTATAGATAATTATAAAATAAAATTAAAAAAATTAAAAGTCATAAAAAATAATTAAAAATATATTAAGAAAATAAAAAAAATATAAAATATAAAATACCATAAAAAATGTTATATATGAAAAATATAAAAACTTATAAAAAACCAAAAAACCACCATGAAATTATTTTTGTGCGGTTTAAATCACCACTATATGAATCCATTATTTTTTAAAAAGTCTCCACGAAATCATTCTATAGTGGTTCTGAAAAACCAATACTAGATGAATGCTGACAGAAGACATAATGATTGGTTAAACACTGCTAAATGAAAAAGTCATCAGCTAAAAACCAATTTTGTCATAGTGAATATATCTATATACAATATCTCCAAAAACGTGATGTTGCTCTTAACCATGACATACCCAACATGTGAAAATGTTCCTCCTGAATTCTCTTGATACATTTTAATAACCTAAATTACCATAAAATCTTATTGAAGACTAGTTTACATCGTAAATCCGTAAAAAAAGAAAGATTATTTGTTCGATTCCATAAATCCAAAAATGAGGTAAACTCCATATTTGAGAGAATAATCCACTTTGTCATAAGAATAATTAGTATGTTCTAAAATAGTCATTACTATCCAATTTATTTTATACATATCCATAAACTCTTTATCCAAATATCATATTCACAGAAATAGTAGCATATTAAGGTTTATATTTCCTTCAATCATGTGTTTTCTACGAAGTTCAACATGCAATTAATTCATATATTTTGGATATTTGTACTATTCAACATACACATTTAAATATATACTGAAAAATTAATTTAGTACAATCCGTATTCATCTCCTTACACTTATAACTACTGTATCATTAATTAAATACTGAAGTGACATATTTTCAAAATCATAAAACAAGAACATTAAGCATTCCACTTCATGACTTGTGATATTATAAGTATGTATTTAATAGTTCAAGAATTCTTTTGAGTAGTGCCTTACCCCATTACAGTTTAATCATTCAACATTCGAAACCTTTTTATTTTTAATGAAATGATGATAATTGTAACACCCCGACCCCAGTTACCCAGAGTCGGTGCATTAATGCGTAACATTGGCATGATCACAAAAAATCAATTCTCGAAAGACTGATTAGTTACTAGCCTTGGAAACACTAGATACATTCATAAGTATAACATTAAATCATAAAGTAAAAAAAACTACAACATCTTCTCTTCATATACCCTTATATTATCCCTGCAGTTCATTCATAATATACTTCTTCGCATCTTGGAAAAATTAAAACATTGAAAGGGGTGAGCTCAGATGCTCAGTAAGGATAACAATATAGCGGAAGCTTTCATAAATAAACATTAACATTTAAGGAAATATATAACTAAAACAAAAGCCTTTTAAACATGAACATTAGCATAATATGGAAAAAGTAAAATGAAATAATGCAATTTACATACTCACATGGATATTCTACTAGTCGAATAATCACATGAAATATCAATAACCACTTTCATAATGATTGAATGCATAATGCCAGACTATCATAACCACGTATCCAAGGCATCGTGCAAAGACCACAAATAAGATTTTGTCAAGGCCTCGTGCCAAGACACTAGTTTGTCTCATGAGACCTACCGATACATCAAGGAGCTATAGCGGGCTCCACCAGTCACTTATTAAGTCCAATGCATTCCTCATATGAATAGGTTTAAACATATCATAAACCATAACATAATCATATCACATAAAATATGCATAAAGGAAACATAACATTTCCACATTGCAATCACAATATATAAATACAACACATTGATATGACAAAAAAAAACTTTCAAAACTATTTTCAATACCAAAATAAAATAAAGTTAAAACATTGTATTTATTTTTCATTACAAAAAGTTATGGCTTGTAGAGGAAGCCGAAAGGCAAATAATGGTCATGGCGGCAGAGAAGTCGTTGTCGCTGCATACATAAGACAAAAACATTCCTTTTGTCGTTTAGTAAAATGATTTGTAAAAAAATATTCTTTTTTGAATAAAAGTCAAATTCAAAGGGGTTTATACACCGTATAAAAGAAAGTTGTGTATAAAACAAAATATGCCTCAATGAAAGAAGATTGAGAAGAAGACCCTTACAAAGATAAATTTTTTAAATAAAGTAGATTTATTATGTGTATTCACTATAATTACACATAAATAAAGTACAAATATAAGATAAGACATAACAATATCATGAGATAATTTGAAAGTAGGAGATTAACCCAAAGAATAGAAATTGGGTTAAGAGGTTTCCTTACCTTGTGTCCTGTCTTAACTCGACCGTTCTTTAACCTCTTGAATAATAAACTAGAGTTAATTTATAATTGATTAAGAACCTTTTTCATGTTTTTATTCCTTTTATTTCACTTATTACCATGTTATGAATATTATGTAATTATTTAAGTTAATAACGGTCGTTTTGTCGATCTTTGGTACTTGAGTCCAAAAACAGACTTCTTATAATGACAAGTTGTTCATGTGGTGAAATATCCATTATATCCATAATTGTATTCATTATATAGATATCATATATCTCATATATATCTAGTATATATATTCGTTTATAATATTCCATAACGTTTAGATGTGTGAAATGAAATGCACCGTTCATGGAGACGGGAAGTCGTACGTACGCATGAACGCTATCTTCGTTTCTATTTCGTATTTAATGAAATCATAATGATATAAAGTCATATTATAATTCAAGTATAATATCATATATAATATCATTTACTCCATCCTTTATACATCCCACATATGGCATTAACGATTCAAATCACGTTGAGGGGGCGGTAGTCCACACTTCCTAAAATGAAAATATCGCATTTACCCATAATGGAAACAATAAAGGTATGACATAAATGAAAAATTCAGAACCTTAAGTAAAACATAAACATATTATATTTCATATATAAATTTAGTTACATCTTAATGGAAACCTTTGAAGGTGTTATATGAGTGTTGAACAATCATCGTTTCGTGAGGCAGAAATTTTCCATCCACAGAAATAGTATGTTCCTTAACCATTAGATGCAGGTGTGTGTAAGTGTAACTCTAATACTTCTTATAACAACATCCTAGTATATTTATGATACTGGTGTTGTTACAAAAGAAATTAATAAAAAGAGTTTAGGGGGTTGGATAAGCAAAATAAAACAAAATAACATAAGAGAAGACATTACCTTAAAATCGGGTAACTCTTTTGATTTGAGCCAAAGGCTTCCTTGGGAAAAATTATGCCCAATGTGAGACTTCTAGGAGTAAGTAATGGAAGTTGGGAGAGTATTTGGGTAGAGTTAGGCCGAGCTAAAAGGCTTTGAAAGTGTGAGTAAGGTGGTAGTGGTGGGGGCCTTTTATAAGTGGAGAGGATGGCACTTTTGGAATGTAATGAAAAGTTACTTTATTATATAATGAGTTTCGGATTTTAAAGGTCCCACACATATATAATTCGAGGCTTAGGTGATAAGGGTTCGATATATACTCATCCAATAGGTTTTTGACAAGTTTAAGCATTGGATTTTACATTATCTTTTCATTTTATTTAAATCATTAATTAACGAGGTAATCACTGCATCATCATGGTGTCATAAATAATTTAATTTATTTAATGTCTAAAAATTATAAAAAAATATCAGGATGTAGGAAATATTTTTTGACTTCTAATTAATATTTATAGTCAAACATATGACTTGTATAACCCCATTTAAAAATTGTTTTAGTAAAACAACACTTGTTTGTGACATTTTTATTTTCACATTAAATAAAAATTATTTATGTCATTTTCCTACCAAAGTGTCTCCATGGGGTCCCCAAGTTGACCAATGGATTGTCTTGGTCGTCCATGACACATCAAATAGCGTTAGGACAAGTGTAAAGGTATTTTCATATTTTTATAATATCATTTTTACCTTAAATTTCACTAATTACCTTTAATCACGATTAATTAAACTTAAAAGTTACTATTCACTAAAAAATTAGTTTAATCCCATTGAACCACATTTTACTTCCTAATGACAACCATGTATGTCGGATTTTTGAAAATCAAAACACAGAAGCGGTAATATATCATTTAAATGAAAAATCAGTTATTTAACTACCACTTAGTGGTTTCACTATTCATCAAAAATCAAAGTTTTTCAGCATAGTGCCAAAATTTTACCCTAAGCTATAATTGATATTACTAATCCAAAAATGAAGTCCATTTTGAAATGTAAAATATATATAATTTCAAAAATTGGTTATTACTATTCATAACTGCTACTTTTATTGGTCGCAGTGTGTTAGAACTCGAGGTTGCGTACAACACACGCTGCTATATTATTCAAAGTGGAGCATACCATGGAAGCTTGGGGTGTTACATTCTCCCCTACTTCAATAAATTGAGTCCTCAAAATTTGATATTTTTCTTTGAAAATAAATGGTTGAAAATAGAAAATACCTTTGTGGAAAACCCACATCGGAAATAAGGTTAATAAATTTTAGCCTTAATAAGAGGGAAAGGGAAATGAAAAAGTCACCACCCAGTTATGATCTCGATTAGGAGAACATTGGTGGAAATTAGAGACATATAATTGGAGGATAAACATAAATATTTTTAGGGAGTGATTGAGGTCATCAATCATAAACAAGTGTCAAAATGAGGGCCCCAAAGCCTTCAGTCTATGTTGATTTAATATATCATCAGTTCAACAAGACATAAGGTATTAGGATAACACATTTTTTGGTTTTAATATCCCTTTAATAAAGCTTAAGAATTAATTTATTCATAGAATAAGATATAGGTATATATATATATTTATGCTTGACAAGTAGAGTTTCAACTTTCAACTAATTTCTACCACAAACTCATCATTCACTCAAAAAGATAATAGAACTCAAAAATAATATATTTATCCTAACCGTACAAGGTTCAAAATATTAACACATACCATTTAGATTAAGAAAAATATTTTGTAACAACTAGGGACTTCCTGTAGGCTAGTGGTAGATAATAAAGGCCTGTCGCACTATGGTTCTGGGTTTAATTCCTGCAGCTTTTTCTGACGCGACGGGTTATGCCCCACCCTACAGGTTGTCCTTTTCCTAAAACTATAGTATTATAATATTCCAAAAATAATATTCAGAAATGTTTTAACATTAAAAAATATTATCCAAAGATCAACTTAATCCATTCCAACCTTTAATGTTATCCAAAATACCTCTGTCCAGACTTTCATTAAAAGGACTCTAAATTCCAAAATCAATTATATCATCAGATTCCTCAAACAAGGTAATGTTTCTCTTATTGTCACATACAAAAATATGATTACCTTCATCATATATAAACCTTAATGAAAACATCAAGTACTGCAGTACAATCCTAATATATATCACATTATTCTTATAACCAGAATATAATCCTTGAGTCCAAAAGCACCAATACATTAATTATTCCGCTTCAACTATAGTAACAACATAATATTGTCCTTGATCCCTTGGCCTTTTCTGAGGTAAGTTTCCCTGACGCTTAGGACATTCATTTGCATAATTACCCATTTCTCTACAATTGTAGCATTCAACATTGATAGCCTCTTACTTTCCCTTGCAATCACGCGCCCGGTGACCTATTTCTCCACATTTGTAACAAACTCCCATTCCTTTTAGGCATGTACCAGGGTGATTCTTCCCACAATTATCGCATAATGGAAAATCCTTCTTTTCCTTTTTCCCATTATCTGTCTCTTGTTCCACCATTCTCTTCTTCTCTTTCTTTACTTTGTTGTCATAATACTTAGAGAATTCCTTTTCTGTATTGATAGCACACGAGACAATATCTTCGTACGATGAGAAGGATTGTGATACTAAAGCTTGATGGAGAAATGGTTTTAACCCATCAAAGAAACGATCAATCTTACTCCTGCGGCTACGTATATATTCTGCAGCATACCTCACTAACCTTGTAAAGTTGGCCTCATAATTTGCGACATTCTCATCCTCCTTTTGTCTCAGACTCAGAAATTGCCTTTCCATATCTGCTCGATGGTCAGGAGGAAAGTATTTTTCATAGAAAATATCTTTGAACTCTCTCCATTTCATACTTGAAACTTCATCATCTTCCTTTGTATTTTGAACCAGCGACCACCATTGATCGGCATCTCCAGTGAGGCGGTAGACTGCCATGACAACCTTCTCCCTTTCGCTACTCCCCATGTAATGGAATATTTTTTCTATGGAGTTTATCCATTGCTCAACTACTAATAGATTTGTACCCCCATTAAATGTTGGGGTTTGTTGCCTCATGAAGCGGTCTAATATTGATCCTCCACGTTGCGAATCAGGGTGCTCCATACGAGTAAGGTTATTATTCATAACCTGAGTGAGTTGTCCCAGTATGGTAATAAGTTGATCATAACCAGTTGTATCTCCAGCTCCATAATAATTATCTTGAGTAGGAGGGAAATCCCTACACAGAGTGCGTGCATTGATACGGTTTCCATTCCTTCCACTAGGCTCCATTTCTAAACAATGGCATACACTAGATTAGTTTATGAATCAAAATACATAATTCCATACTTGTAAAATACTTAACATAAATTGAACTATTTATGGATATAATCCATAATAATAAAAAAAGTTTTCTTTGAGGAAGTATATACTCATAACCCTTCATAGTGGTTTGTAACGAAAATGAGAATTATCCTAAGCATATCCCTCGGGAGTGTCGTAACCAAGAGTGCAGCAATGCCCGTTGTCGTGCACCAGTTCTCGTTCGAGTCTAGCTCAAAGCGGTGTTTTTGGGTTTTACCCCTAGGTACATCTGTGCAAGAGCCACCTCTACCTGCTCGTATCCAGACAGGAATGTGTTTCTCTGAAAACTCACAAAATCATTATAATACCAAAATTCTAGGAAGTTCTTCTATACTAATCCTCAAAGTCTATCTTACGGATATGCGCTCTAATCAGAGTTTATCTAAATCTAGATTCCAAGGATATTACTAAATTTCCTCTGATACCAACTGTAACACCCCAACCCCAGTTACCCAGAGTCGGTGGATTAATGCGTAACATTGGCATGATCACAAAAGATCATGTCTCGAAAGACCGATTAGTTTAGTATCCTTGGAAAAACTAGATACATTCATAAGTCTTACATTACACTATAAAGTAAAACAAAACTACAACATCTTCTCTTCATATCCCCTTATATTATACCTGCAGGTCATTCATAATATACTTCTTCACATCCTGGAAAAATTAAAAAATTGAAAGGGGTGAACTCAGATGCTTAGTAAGGATAACAATATAGCGGAAGATTTCATAAATAAAAATTAACATTTAAGGGAATGTATAACTAAAATAAAATCCTTTTAAACTTGAACTTTAGCATAATATAGCAAAAGTAAAATGAAATAATTCAACTTACTCACAGTGATATTTTACTAGTCGAATAATCACATGAAATATCAATAACCACTTTCATAATGATGGAATGCATAATGCCAGACTATCATAACCACATAGCCAAGGCCTCGTGCCAAGACCAAAAATAAGATTTTGTCAAGGCCTTGTGCCAAGACACTAGATTGTCTCATGAGACCTACCGATGCATCAAGGATCTATAGCGGGCTCCACCCATCACTTATTAAGTCCAATGCATTCCTCATATGAATAGGTTTAAACATATCATAAACCATAACATAATCATATCACATAAAATATGCATAAAATAAACCTAACATTTCCACATTTCAATCATAAGATATAAATTCAACACTTTGATATAATGAAAAAACATTCAAAAACATTTTCAATTCCAAAATAAAAGAAAGTTAAAACTATGTATTTATTTTTAATTAAAAAAAATGTTATGTCTTGTAGAGGAATCCGAAACAAAAATAATGGTCACGGCGGCAGAGAAGTCGTTATCACCACATACGTAAGAAAAAAACATTCCTTTTGTCGTTTAGTAAAATGGTTTGTAAAAAAATATTCCTTTTTGAATAAAATCCAAATTCAAAGGGGTTTATACACCGTATAAAAGAATGTTGTGTATAAAACAAAATATGCCTCAATGAAAGGAGATTGAGACGAATACCCTTACAAAAATCATTTTTTTAAATAAAGTAGATCTATTTTGTGTATTCACTATATGTACACATATATAAAGTACAAATAAAATATAGGACATAACAATATCATGAAATAATTTGAAAGTAGGAGATTAACCCAAAGAATAGAAATTGGGTTAAGAAGTCCCTTACTTTGCGTCCTGTCTTGACTCGACCGTTCATTAACCTCATGAATAATAAACTAGAGTTAATTTATAATTGATTAAGTACCTTTTTCATGTTTTTTGTTCCTTTTATATCACGTATTACCATGTTATGAACATTATGTAATTATTTATGTTAATAACGGTCGTTTTGTCGATCTTTGGTACTTGAGTCCAAAAATAAACTTCTTATAATTAAAGTTAATCATGTGGTAAAATATCCATTATATCCAGAATTATATTCATGATATAGATATCATATATCTCATATATATCCAGTATATACATGCATTTATTATATTCCATAATGTTTAGAGGTAAGAAATGAAATGCACCGTTCATGGAGACGGTAAGCCGTACGTACGCATGAACACTACTTTCATTTCTATTTCGTATTTAATGAAATCATAATGATATAAAGGCATATTATAATTCCAGTATTATATCATATATAATATAATTTAATCCATCCTTTATACATCCCACATATGGCATTAACAATTCAAATCACTTTGAGGGGGCGGTAGTCCGCACTTTTTAAAATGAAAATATCGCGTTTACCCATAATGGAAACAATAATGGTTTGCCATAAATGAAAAAAACAGATCCTTAACTAAAACATAAACATATTATATATCATATATAAATAGAGTGACATATTAATGGACACCATTGAAGGTGTTATATGAGTTTTGAACATTCATCATTTCGTGAGGCAGAAATTCTCCATCCAAAGAAACAGTATGTTCTTTAACCATTAGATGTAGGTGTGTGTAAGTGTTTCTCGAATACTTCTTATAACAACATCCAAGAATATTGAGGATACTGGTGTTGTTACAAAAGAAATTAATAAAAAGTGTTAAGGGGTTGGATAATAAAAATAAAACAAAATAACATAAGAGAAGACATTACCTTAAAATCGGGTAACTCTTTTGATTTGAGCCAAAGGCTTCCTTGGGAAGAATTATGCCCAAAGTGAGGCTTATAGGAGTAAGGGAGGGAAGTTGGGAGAGTATTTGGTAAGAGGTTGGCCGAGATAAAAGGCTTTTAAAGTTTGAGTAAGGTGGTAGTGGTGGGGGCCTTTTATAAGTGGAGAAGAGGGGAACTTTTGGAAAGTAATGAAATGTTATTTTATTATATAATGAGTTTCGGATTTTAAAGGCCCCACACTTATATAATTCTAGGATAAGGTGATAAGGTTTAGAAATATACTAATCCAATAGGTTTTTGACAAGTGTAAGCCTTGGAGTTTACATTATCTTTTCATTTTATTTAAATCGTTAATAAATGAGGTAATCTCTGCATCATCATGATGTCATAAATAATTTAATTTATTTAATGTCTAAAAATTATAAAAAAATATATCATGATTTATGAAATCTTTTTATCTTTTTAATGAATATTTATAGTCAAACATATGACTTGTATAACACCATTTAAAATATTTTTTAGTAAAACAACTCTTGTTTGTGACATTTTTATTTTAACATTAAATAAATATTATTTATGTCATTTTCCTACGAAAGTGGCTCCATGGGGTCCCCAAGTTGACCCATGGATTGTATTGGTCGTCCATGACACATAAAATAGGGGTAGGACAAGTGTAAAGGTATTTTCATATTTTCATAATATCATTTTTACCTTAAATTTCACTAATTACCTTTAATTGCGATTAATTAAACTTAAAAGTTACTATTCACCAAAAATTATTTTAATCCCATTAAACCAAATTTTACTTTCTAATGACAACCATGTATGTCAGATTTTTGAAAATCAAAACACAGAAGTGGTAATAATTCATTTAAAGGAAAAATCAGTTATTTAACTACCACTTAGTGGTTTCACTATTCATCAAAAATTGAAGTTTTTCAGAATAGTGCCAAAATTTTGCCCTAAGCTATAATTGATATTCAAAATCCAAAAATGAAGTCCATTTTAAAATGTAAAATATATATTATTTCAAAAAGTTGTTATTACTATTCATAACTGCTACTTTTATTGGTCGCAGTGTGTTAGATCTCGAGGTTGTGTACAACACACGCTGCTCTATTATTCAAAGAGGAGCATACCATGGAAGCTTGGGGTGTTACAATAATTATGGTATTTGTTTCAACATATTTATGTAACTCTCATTCAATTTGAGAATGCACAAAGTTATTTCCTTCAACAAATATCATATATGGAAAAATCCTACATTCCATTCATCCCTTTATCCTAATTTTAATTTTTCACCATATTTATCTCTTAGATCCCATCAAATTCATTAAACAAAGTGAATTCATTAACCTCCTTGTTATAGAATAATATATGTCCCCATATGATGAAAATGTTTGATAGACTAGTTCCCTTCAAAATATTGGATTAATCCATACAAATTAATGATCATTTTTACACCTTTGTGTGTGTGAATTTATCTACTTCCCCATCATTCTATTAGGGAACATTTTTAAATGATGAAATACATTAAATTTGGTTATATCATTATGAAACATAATGTATAACACTCAAACTATAGAAATACATAACTTGGACTGAAATAATGTATAGATAATCTCATAATCATAAACCTTATTTCTTTAGAGAAAAATTTATTTTTAAATCCTTCATAATTGATTAAAAATAAAATATGAATTATCCTAACCATATCCCCCGGGAGTGTAAAAGTTGGTGTTTAGTAATGACCATTTTCATGCCCCATATTATGCCCATGTCAAGCTGAATCTGACCTAATTAGTGTCATTACCCCTAGGTATATCTATGATAAATTAAAATATACTAGTATTATCTATATTATGATTAACTTTCTTATAAAAACCATTTAATATAATCCCTGTCAATACATTCATACTTTTCGACTATAATTATCCTATAATTATATCATATGGTTAAGTTCCATTATATGTGTATTTCTAAATATTGTTCACATAATTTATACTATACTTCTACTGATTAAAATTGTTCAACCATGAACCATGTATCCTGGATCTACTATCTATTTTTTTACATTATCATAAAATACTATGAATTACATCTGGAAGTACTGAATATTCTAGATATATTTGTAAACATGTTACATACATGAAATTAATGGTACATTTTACATCAAATAATCTACACAAACTATTATTTGATAATTACATTATTCTAGATACTGTGACCCATCATGTCAATCAAAAAATACTTCCTCATATCCTAGGATAATAAAATATAAGATGGGAATGATCTTAGATTCTTAATAATGGAAATCATACAATAAAATCTATGATTAAATGAGACATAATGAAGATATAACAAAATAACATTGTATTACTCATTTAAAGTAAATAAGATATAAAGTTTTTAAAATATTAATCGGAATATTTTGATAATAAGAATAGTTTATAAAATTTTATTATTTAAAGATAAAAAAATGAAATAATTACCCAAAGGTAGACTTAAATAATAACATTATTAATTAACGATATGATCATGAAGTAATACCTTAAAATCTGTATCTTTAGAATAATAAGCCCAGTGATAGAAATTATATTAAATGAGACATAAAATACCATTATGAAAAATGAGTCCGTGATATAACACAAAAAATAGCCGTTTATAATCCCCAAAGAAGTTGTAATTTTTGAATTGGCCATATGCATTATAGAAGAAAAAGTAATATGAGAAAAGCTTACCTTGAGTCCCACTCATCACATAAATTATTTACATTCATGAATAATAAATTTATTTTAATTATTTAATTTCTTAAGTCCCATTCTCATTATGATTAATTTTTTTATCTTATTACCATATTATATGTGATCACATAATCATTTATGTTTACACCAAATGTTTCGATGAAATTTTTCTTGCATTACAAAAATTACATTGGTAGGTTTATAATTGTAATATTTATAATTATTTACACATATCTATAATTAAAATCAATAAATAAGTAACTTATTTTTACATAACATTTAATTTTTAATCCAATCATGAAACACAGTTATAAGAGATGAAGAATGTAATTATTATGGAAATGACAGGTTGTACGTATGAATGAGTAATGTTTCTATTGTTCATGATCATTGTAGAAAAAATGTATATTAAATTTTATCATTACATAATACAAATAAAATAATAAATAATAAATTATTTATTTAAATATAGTTATATATATCATCCATGTGTTTTGGTGATGAAATGATATCAACATCACTTCATGATGAAGTTCGTCAGAAAAATACAAGAATATGGTTTCAATCATTTAACAGATGAGAATGAAGGAAATAAAATGACATATTATATTTTACTAATGAAAAATAAATATTTAATATAATAAATATGTCATTTATCTCACATATATTAAATATAAGAATCCTCATTATCATCAATTTGATGCATTTGTGAAAAAAATCACATTTCTTCACTAGTCGGTCGTCCTCCCTAAACAAGAGCGAAGTTATCATATCCACAATGAAATGAGAAATAAAATATGTAATAAATAATATAATTACCCTAAAGGTATAATTATGTTACCAATATAACACATAAACTTTATTTACATCATCTTACCCAGCCGTGAGAGGGGGATACGGAATGATGAATGACATCAGTTCGCGAGGTGGTTGTCTGCCGTACACAAGAATGCTGACATCATATCACTTTTGATATAAGTGGGGATGGTTTTCGGTAGTGAACCAATAAAATATCATCTTCGTACAGGGTATATACTGAGGTTATCATCTCATCATTTATAATATGAATTTAATGGGGGGGGGGGGGGTCATGAACCGCCACTAATCCCATTGATTAGATAGGGTTTTAAACCCCCTATAATTTTTTATTTTTTAAAGTAAATTTCACATAAACTCTAATTTTATAATATATATATATGTGTGTGTGTGTGCATTTGTGTATAAATATATATTACAAAAAAAATTCTAAATATATTAAATATAATTATAATCATATATATAAGGACATTATATAAATAGATATACATATAAAAAAATATATACTTACATAAATATTAGTATACATTATATCAACGTAATTGTAAATATATTTATTCAAACTTATAAATTATATATATAGTTTTATAAGTAATATAAATTTATTATTTTATTTAGATTTTACATATATAATATTAAACACATTTTTAATGTATATTTTTTTATAAATTAATTCATATTATATTATGTAGAAATATATATATAATATTGATAAATTATATATATATATATATATATTAATACAATTATATTATATATATTATTTTATAAATATTTAATCATATGTAGATTTGTATATATTATATAATTATTTTATATATATTATAGTATATGATATTAAATATAAATTAATTTAGTAAATATATATATATATTATAATTATATTTTGTATTTCCAGTTACAAGAATGTATTTCATTTCCTGTATGTATATATATATATATATATATTAATATAAATGAATATAATCACAAACACCCATATATATAATTGAAATGTATAATATAAACCATAAAATATATAAATGTATAGTATTTATTAACTGAACAGATAATTTTTTTAGTTAAAAAATAAGTGTAATAATAATTATATCTAATAATATTATTTTTACAGACACGTACCTAAATAAATAAATATGAAAATGATTATATAAATATATCATATTTGAATATATTAAATATATACATAAATGCACACACACAAATAATGATTTATTTATGAATATATGTAAATATATCTATGTGTGTGTGTGTAAATATATTATATATATATATATAGTATATAGACTGATATAATATATATATATGGTTGTATATAATAAACAAATATATTATAAATTATCTAATATTTATGTATCTAATATATTATATATATATATATATATATATATATTATAGAAAAATATATTAATCCTTTATTATACATAAATACATTATATATATAATGAAAAAATATTTGTATATATAAATTATACCAAACATATAGACAATATATTATATTTATACACAAACATATCATAGATAAAAAATGTATAATTTATTTTTCCACACAAATATAAATATAAATCAAATATCTGCTTATATAATATATAAAAATTATTGATTTCAATATATATAACATCTTACAGCAATGTGGTAGAGAGGCGGAGGGAATAGATGGTCGAATGATGGTCTAATTCTCAGTGGGAGAATTTTTTCTACCGGGGTTTCTAGGAGAGGTGGTAGAATCGATGAACTCCATGCGTGAGGGGGTCTACCATCCTTCTTGTTGGGAATCGTGGGAGGAGTTTGTGAGGAGGGGGGTCTGTCGATGTCTGGAGGGTGCGTGGGCTGTATTTCGGGTCTGTGTATGTGTGTGTCATGGTGTCTTTGAGGGGTTTTGTGCGGTGTCATGCTTCCAAGGTGGGGTGATCATGCTGTATGGGTGATGACAGGGTGTTGTCTAGGTAGATGTATCTGGAGTGTCTGTTGGTTTCCAAAGGCAATATTATATTATAAAATAGATATTAACTACGGACAGTCGTAACTTCCCATAAATGTGTTATTTTGGACTTGATTAGGGGTGGTTAAAACCCTTATAATCTAACAACCTATAACTTAATATTCAATTTATCAGAACATATCTAGAACCACCTCTAATTAGAGTGGGTAGGAACATTACCTCTAACTATTGGTAATGTGTTTGTAGGGGTGTTATAACCCCCTCTAAATGAAGAAACCCCTTCTAATCACCCAGTTTTTCTTTAGTGACAGTCTATATTTGGAGATACTGAATGAATAATATATCTAAATGTGAATTTTAAAATTCATACCATTTTTCAAATGATATAGTTTATTTTTACATTGTTGTGTCCTTATGAAAAAATAAACATATACTCGTGGATTCCCTATTATACATTCAAATCTTTATTTTCCATGACGTGCTTATTTTCATTGGGATTTCCAAGATCACATCCAAGTTATATACATAATTCATAATACCATTCCACAATTAGAAAAATATTTCCTGGAATGATTGAAATTATATTTTGATATTAAATAAAAGATAAATAATCCATGAGAACAACTTTGTCACCATAAATCTATGAGATCATTAATTACCTAATTTGGAATTTTTGTCCACACCAAACTTTTATCAACTCCCAAATCATATTTATAAAGAATTTTATTTCTCAAAAAATTTATTTCTATGATCTAGATACCACTTCTATAATACGGTGATATATTATCTAAACAAAAAAACATCATTATTTGAATCCATTTTCCACATTACCTTTATAATTCAAATGATCCCCTCATAAAGATCTTTTATTCAAAGGAAAAAATAACCCTTTGACTTCAACATTATTTCTATAAAAATTATTTTAGATTTGAAAGATAGTGAGAAGATATTTATATATTTTAGAGAAAGTAATTGGATTATGATTAATCTAGTAATTGGTTATATGTTTTTTGAAATATATCATGAAGGATTGAAGATAAAATATGGTGAATATTGGGTGATGTTGGAGAGGATTTTAAATATTTTTGTTTCCTATACATAGATAGAAATATGTGTTAAGGATCGTTATTGGAATACTTATATGATGAGATATGATGTTGTAGTAATTAATATTAAATTATTATAAAGCTTAACCCTTATGAATAATAAATGAAAATGAAAATTTTCATGACCCCTCCCGGAAAAGATACCCCTCCTTTGATGGATATGAACAAAAGGGGATAATGACCCTCAAGACCCACTTCAGTAGAAATTGGGTTAATGAATATCACCAAGAGTATAAAAATATAACAATTAGGAGGACCTTTTATAGGATACAAGTTCAGAATATAAGATGAATCATCTTCTATGCCACTCTAATAAATAATATAAACGAGAACCAAATCCATCCCACATGCATATGAAAAATAGAACTGATTCCAAAAATTCAAGAATGTAAATACCCAAATTAATGCTGGGTAGGGTAGAAAAATCTATCAATATCCAAAATAGTATGTTCCAACACTATCCTTGATTTCATCTTGGAAACCTGAAAACAGTTTTATATACATATGGTGAGTATACAGGTATACTCAGTGGGAAATCAAAATTCACTCATGTACTTGTATAAGAATCATACTAATTACCCTATGAGAAAACGGTATAACCAAACAACACCTAACATGTACTATAACTACACTATACTCAGCTAGGATCACTCACCGAATAAAGAAAGTCATGAAATGTAATATAATGCATGTCGATAAAATGGTACCCTACACAAGATTCCCACTAATTATCTATTCTCACACTATAATTGGAAATTTAATGGCACTCCCACATCTTTAGAATCCACCGCATTGCATCCCACCTACACAAAAATATTCCTCAATCCACGTCACATCCCTCTCATAGACACCTAAGACACAATAAACATGACATCCTACCCATATATACCTTGTCCACAAACCACATCACATCCTTCCCATAGAAACCTAGCACACTAACCACCTCATATCCTACCCACAAAACCCAAGGTCACCAACCAGACCTTATCCCAAAGACACCAAGGAAATCAATGCTGATATCATCTTGAAGGCACATGGGAAATAAGAACTCATAGCATCCTAAAGACACATGTGAAAGAACCACTCTCTCATACAAACCTAGGACCTCACAAACCAAAACCTACCAAAAGAGTTCTAAGCTACCACTTCCTGGAAGAAGGTGTTTGGAAGAGTGGTTGTCCATCCACCATCCACAATCCTCCTACCGATTTGTTTTAGAAAGACACCATTCCCCATGATGATTGGGGTGTTCGACACATAGTGACCATCTTGGGTGTGGTGTGTATAGAAATCACAAGGAAAATACAATTATATACATATACAAGGTACTAAAAACACATCCCAACCTAGGGATTTTCAAAAAATCCAACTCACAACACTAATAAAATTGATGTTACCTCTATATGCACAATTCCACTCAAAAATCCACAATCAAAATATTATTCACAAAAAAATTAATTAACCATTACTATTCATTTTTCACAAATCATTTATTAATTCCATTAATCCAACCAACCCTTGCCAATGCATGCTTTATTTAAATATAATTTATTCATTCATTAATTTTTTCACCACTATTTCAGAAACTACCAATAACAACACAGGACAAAAAACACAGCTAATGTAATTCAAGATGATGCTCTCGGAGAATTACCCATACATACAAAAACATGTCCCCAACCCAACCACATCCAACAATGAAAACATATAACATCCCGATCGGAGCCCTGTTGTACAATACTGCTCATCCATTAAACAATTTAAAAATGTCTCAACCTAAGATTCCATCACACCTTCCAAACCATCTCACAACACATAATCGTGCTAATAATTTTACTACATTAGAAACCAAATTGTTACATAGAAACAACAAAAACCACGAAAAAAATAACAATTTGGATTTAATAAGGAATCCATTATTCAACTATAAATGTTATTTAAGGGGTAATTAAAAATAGTATGATCCTTGGGAATTCATTAATTCTATGGATATGTGTAATTAAACTTCTCCATTTAAAGAGATACCACATCACCCAAAACCAATGTAGTAAACCCAATAGATATTAGCAGCACAAACAAAGCCACTAATGACCACCATTTTCACCAGGGTTTTAAACCAATGAAATCACCACATCACAATAAATATCCAGGGTATAAAATAATACGAAATCCCAATTGATAAAATGATTTCAATCAACCAATAAATAATATTAAATTAGATTGGAACAACTATAATTCACCTATATGAAGATTCAAACCCCTCCTACAAGATGTTAAACAATGAGAAATGAAAGAAATCCTACCTCAAAGGGATATTAATGTTTATTGAGTGAGAAAAGATTATGTAACATACATCCTATTACCTATCCTACAAGATCTGCATCCACCCAATGATGTCACGATACCACCGAACCAACAAAAAATGGTGAGAAAATACATCAAGAAGGAACGAGAACATCCTCCATGATATTGAAATAAGAACATGTGGAAATGAGAGATCATCATAGAAGAAGCTGAAGAAATGGTGAAGAAAAAAATATAGATAAAAGACAGATCACTAGGGATTGAAGGATAGAATATATTAATGGATCCCTACTCAAGGAATCCTCAGAACACTAAAGAGGGGTCACCGGGTTTCCTAGGGTTGAGGGAGAATCACTATATACATATTGTCTGATAACTTGAGTGGATAGTAATAACATAAACCATTATATTATCAAGGAATTACTCGATCTGTAATATCTATTGACATCTTGTAATGCACCGATGTTGGTTTATTATAAAAAACACCTCACCACTAATTCGATTTCAAACCCTGAAGCATTAAATGTTGTAAACCCTCAATGGGAGGTCTTGAAACATAGTTTCATGTCATGAAATCACATTTCATGATGTGTAGTCCCCCTACATCTAGAGTATAGCAATAAAACACATCCATACAACATATGAGCCTCTTCTTAACACCAAAACAACCAAAAACTCAAAAAGTTACAAACTAAATGAACACAAACCATATCATAAGATACCTCTCAAACAATTCTATCCCTCTAGAATTCAAAACCAATCCTAGATGAAAGGGTGGTCTGAACAACCACCCCACAAGATACCTCCCAAGGATGTTGCTATAGTGAATCTACACTAACAACCAATCACATCATCATTCAATGATAATACATCCTATGATGTTCAATGGTTTGAGTGGAAACCTCCAAATTTAATACCACCTCCACCCACATCTGTTAACCCAGATGGCCATATAAGACACAATAAATGAACAACAACCACACTTTCTGAAAACGTGAACTAGGGAATACCATCATCCATGTCGTGATACCATCCAATCTTGGTGGAATTGACTCCCCCAATTGGATTTAATCACATCTTAATTAATGATTCTTGATTAAGAATATAGTCCCCCAATCTTCACATATACAGGCATTATCACACATTACAAACAAAGGAATGTAGTTTATCTCGCAAATCAAATTGATCCAAACATCACAACACAAAGAAAATCATAGAAAATAAAAACTCAAAAAAACGTTGGTTACTGGGAATAAATTTCTCCCTCAAATTCCATTTTACTCTCCTCTTATTCACCATTCATTCACAACACATTAACGAAAGGAATGGTCCATCCACACAACACATTCTAATGACAATTCGAGATCTCTACTGGTCATTCCACAAATATCGAATCATCCTCGATATCCAACTATCCATAGTCAATGACATAAGAGCCATCAGGAAGACACCAAAGAAGGTGATAGATGTGAAATATGTTGCAGATGCACTCCTACGAAGATTGAAATTCCAACCAGTAGGTCTCCTTGACAAATCGCTCTAACACCTCAAGGGGCCTAACGATCCTAAGAGAAAGATTATTCCACCTTCCTAACCATTTCAACAAACATTGGGGGGAATCCATAAAGAACACATGGTCACCAAAAATGAATTCCAAGAGCCTATTCATGTAATCATCATAAAACATCGGTCAATCATGCACTATTTTCATCCTCTCTCGAATAAGCAACCATCTTTGTTGTGCTCTACAACACATCTTGACCAAGAACAACCATCTCCCCAAACTCCATCTAGATCAAAATAATATGAAACAGTTTTCCATAAAATTCCTCATATAAATAAATTCCAATGGAGGTGTGATATATATTATAATAAGAAAACTCCACCAAGGGAAGGTGTTTTACCCATGATCATCCAATTTCCCAGATGCACACCCGCAATATGTCCTCCAACATCTGGATAGCCCAATCTTTCTGAAAATCTGTATATGGATGTAAAGTGGTGCTAATTAATAATTGTGTACTGAAATCATGATGTAATCCCCTCCAAACGTATGAAGTAGACTACACTTCTCTATAAGAGAACAATGCTCCTTGGATATCTGTGAAACTACAACACTTTTTCCAAAAACATTTTTACAAGGAATCCATTGTGAAATAATCCATAAACTCTATTAAGAAGAATGATTTCATCAACTGATAAACTGTCACCGAGATACATCGTAGCCTCTCATATCCTTGTGTAACCCAATGATGAAATTTATTGAGATATAATCCCACATCCACTATAGGACATCCAAGGGATGAAAAAAATACTAGAAATACAATGCTTGACCATCATATACTAGAAATATAAGAAATACACTACAAAACACTAACACTTAAGGTTTTATATAATGCCAAAAAAATTGAATCCTAATGCAAAGATACATATTGGAATCTTTTTGATGTACCACCAGATCTATTCTACCAAACTCAAGAAGGACCCCACTATACATCTCCATTGGAACAACCAACCTCTCATGGAACAAAATCTTGTTACTACCATCCATTGACCATCATTCCAAAGAATCACTATAGGAAACGAAGTCTCACATCACACACTCATATGAGTCTACCCCCTAAGACTCCTATACCTACTACATCATAGAAGACAACACCAAAATCTTCAACAAAAAAACTTTACCACCATACACTTATCATCTATGTGATAGACCACCAACTATTCTATAGCCTTTTATGCATCCACATATTTTTGGAATCATAATCAAAAATAAATTTTTGTCTATTTACTAGTTTTGATTACACTAGAGGAGGAGTCGTAGTATTTATAGAATCAACATGGCTAACTCTATTATACTAATGAGATTGATTGTGTTGTCCACTTCCTATTGAAGCATTTAATTCCTACGACACCTAAGATGTGTCCCAAAGACCTGACCATGGTGAAAAATTACAATATCACATTAGATTCCCTATTTTGTATAAATTGTGGTAGGATCTTTGTGGTGGCATACACTCTCAAATGATGTGGTCGACAGAACCACATTGAAATCAACAATATTTAGTCATGGGACATAGAGGAAAATTCAATGATAAACCATTTTGATTTTGAGTTATACTCCCACCATAGAAATAAGTTTCCATCTATTTATTTCTGCTGTAATTATAGTTACTTCCATTTCCCATTGGTAACAATAAACAACTTCCTCCAATATATCCATATATTTCACATTCATATACATTCCCACTATTGGACACCACTTTGTAATCTGTTATAAAGGGCACCAAAAGCTTCGAGAGAATCTCCTTCCTCAACCCTAATTCAAAGATGCGTTCCTTCATGGATTCAATAGTAGAAACCCTTGGCAAATAGTTGACTGAATTAATGATTTTAGCTACATAATATATGATATAAATAACTCCATAATTCATGTTAAAGAAGTTTTTGATTATTGAAATTCTTAATGTGTGAGTATATCATTTTTTATTGAACAATTAGTCAAAATACTACCATGAAAGGTCGTGTTTTAATTTAGCCTGTACTGTTAAATCACACCACCTAAATTTCATGATCCTCCACAAATTATGTTTCTATATTGAATTTCAGCTCTACCAGAGTTCTGATTAAATTGATTATACGATTCATCCTCTTTAGCCACACCTACAACTTTTCTATTTCATAATCACCCAAAAAGATTGGCGATTTATGCTTCTAGAAATGGAAGGAATAATCCACTCTCCATGGTAAATCCTTCATACAACTATATTTCATAGAATAATTTTTTTTGAAAATATTGTGAACCAGTTCTAGGATCACTTTTGTATCATGTGAACACCATTTTTCAAGAAACGCTTTTGGTTAGATTCTATGATATATTATGAGTGCTATGTTCTATACCAACAACAAACACCATAATTCCCACACTCAAGAAACTTATGTCAAAACAATTCCAAATTATTTCACATCATATGAACACATAATTTATTATCAAAATTTACCATGTACCATGTTAACCATTTTTTAGAAAAAAATTCAATATGCATTTGGAAATCAACCAATTTTCGAAATATCTCAAAAACCCCCTTTAGAAAACAATTAATTTAAAACAAATTTCATCATTTCTCATAAATCAACACATTCCACCAAATCATACATCATTACTCAAAATGAGATATATAGTTATAGTGGAAATCCATTACTCTAATATATGTCATGCTCATCACATGGGATAAACTGATGTAATGAGAGTAATATCCAAACAATGTATCCAAAACACTTATATACCCAACTCCCTGGTAGAATTATGCTTTCATAAAAAGGTAATTTACACCATTTTATAATATAAATTTTATATTATGAAATCCTACTCCTTCTTATGATCCAATCTCTAGGAGTATACCAGAATTAATTTCTATTTCAAGACCCAAAAACCATACCAAGTCACAGACCTACAATACTAACACAACCTGTTCCCTATAAATTTAAGAAGGGCCAAGATGAAGCCACTTGTTACTTCATTGACCACCTCACTATCTTGAGACATCAGTGGAATGTTACATGGCCTTAAGTAATATCATTATAATGATAATGGATAGTAATAAATGTTTAAGGGATTCAATACATATATGTGATGAATTTCACTTTATGAATAAAACAACTAAACCAAACACACCATAACTAAAAGTACTAAGTAAAATATAAATTTTAATTTAGCCACATTAATGAAAAGTGGGAAACAATATTTTGCAAAACAAAAACCACTTTGTATTGAAAGAGCTCTCAATATTATTAAAAACAAGACTAAGATTAATTGATTCAGAAACCCTATATAATTCCTAGTGCAGAGTGCAAACCTGGATGTCTGGATACTTGTTTATATGTTCTTTATGGTGATTATAAATTATTTACATTGTATAAATTAATTCTTCCAAGGTGATTTTTCATTGCTTGAATCCATGTTCTATGATTCAGTAATGCTTGTCTATCCACACTTCTTTCTCCTCAATGGAACCAACATTCATACTTCTTGCATAAAATCATAAAATTTCCTCATTTTAGTCATTGGGCTGAAGGAAGATTTCAATAACTTTTTCCTTGGAGTGAAATTTGTGCTTTAGACATCCCATCCACGTCTTACATCACTCTTGGTTCTCTTCTTGGATCTCCACTTTTCCCATATTGTAGGCCTTTTCATTCCTCGTTTCCACTGTTCTTGGACAACCTGGTTTCCATTGTTTTATGAATGTGACAGTAGCCTTTGCATCCCATAGGATTTTTTCCCTAGACCACAATGCATTTCCCTGAGTCACGATTTCCTTTTCTCCCCTTCTTCATTCTTGGGATGTGAGAGGCTTTATCTTGGAAATGGTCCAATGTGCCTACTGAGAGTTGGATATAACTTCTTTTTACCTTAACCAAACTAATAATGCATCGTTGTTTGTTCTTGATACTCTAGACCTTAAAAATAGTTTTTTAAATCCACCCCTGACTATTCATTGAGGGGCCTCATCCTGCACCTAGAATCTACCTTTCCAACATTGACATCGAATCCATAATTCATCCCCCTGTCTCCCAACATTCTGAAAGGATGAGGAGTAAGGAATGGGGGTGTTTGGGTCCAAGGGCCCCAAGACACTAACCCCATCCTAACTTTCCTTTCCATGAAGTAAATATGCACTAGCTTTCAAAAAATACTTCCCCGGCCGGGACATTCCATATGTCTTAGCCTCCATGCTGTTTTCGCCCACATGTTAAGCACTACATGGGGGTACTGGAATATCATTACTTATGGACTGCATGAATCCTCAACCCATAAAATGAGGATTCTTTTATGCATCCTCCCAGACCAGACAGTGCGGTTCAACATGATTGATATAACATTAAAGGGAATGTTATATGTTTGGAAACTCCTTCTTAGGACTTGAACTCGTCCCAGTTGAAATACTCACCCACTCTACACTATTTTAATTTAATCCACCTTTCATAGAATCCTGCATGTCCTTTACAGGGACATCCCTCACCACCTCATTTCCACCTGAAGGTCCAACTGTATCTTTTTTTGTAACCACTCCTTCAATTATAGCACCCATGTGAACTAAAATATCCTTGGAATAAATTTCTCATGGATTCTACACCCCTATGTCATTTTTCATTCTATCAAACACATCATAAACTCTAGGGTTCATAGACATATCCAATGTCCCTTTCAAAATTACATGTTCTATACACCAGGACTAGATCCTTCCATCTCAGCAAGACCCTGATTCCACTATACAGAAAAGGGCACCACAACATCCTACACATCCTCAACTACCTATAGAATAAACATTCTGCCTCTTAACTTTTATGGCTGAGATCCAATATTTAATCATAAGGAGAAGAAATCAATCCAGGACTAAAAAACCACCAAATACTTATACGTAAACTCCTCACCCACAAAAATCACCAATGATTAAACTGGGGGATGAAAATATCCACTTCAATGCATATCCTTAGTGAAACTGGGTGACACATTGCCCATGTTATACTTTCAAGGAAAAGATAATGAGAAACCATACCCCAAGCATATAGATAATGGATGGATTCTGAAATGAAAGTTGTATTTCTAGAATCCTTACCCAAATTTCCATGGTTGGAGAATACTATGTCATGTGGCAGTTCTACGTACATTGGAAGATAAAAAATCATCAGCCATCACAGAACCAAGGTGCAGAAGACCATACCAATATCTGATCTTCTTAAAATGAAAAAAAGTCATTATATGCATTGGGTCAATGAGACCTATGATGGCTTGATCCTGTAGACCACATTAGTCAAAGATAAATCATTCAAAGAGATCCACAGACATACCTTGTCGCTTGAATTGTGTTATCACAGTTGTTTTCTGCACGGAAGTGGAATCCTTGAACACACTAACCGAGATCAAGAGATGCAGAATCCCATCGAAGTGTTCTGGAAAATTGGGTGAATGGGAGATTTCGGGGGATGAGGGCATGTAGCATGGATCGAAGAAGGGGATGAATCTAAGATCACCAGAAAGAAGTAGCAATGATCCCCCACCACCTCCAAGAGAGGAGGGACATGCTTAGGGGTCGTAGCCACCTAGGGTGGAGGTTGCCATTCGCAAACCCTACCTCTCATCGGCCCTTCATCCTCTATTATAGATTTCATGTGTATAGTTTGAATGTTGCAAGTATTAAATATATTACATGATGCATGATAACAATGTAAACTAACTCAATGTAATCACACTAATATCAAAACCAAAAAATAAAAAATTATTATCGAGTAAAAAAGACAAATTTAAAATTAAACAACGAAATAATAAATTCACATAACCAATAGACTCCAAACACAACCTCCAATGGTCTAACATGCTCCATGATCCAACTACACTAACATCCAAGGTATCATAAATTACTATTAATGACGTGTGATACTTTATAATTTCACATGTTCTGAAAAATGATATATACAAAACCACCGATGTTTCAATTAAGGGGGCGAGTAATAAAATCGCATATTCCATAACAGCTTTGGAACTGATTACCATGTCATATTTCACCCAGTTATCATAATATTGAATATAAACTAATGCCAAAACATTATATAAATAATTACAACACCATCATTTTTAAATCATTTCCATAAAAAAACTTATTTTTAAAAATTATTCCGCCAAACATTTTTTCACAAATCAAACCAGATAATAAATTTTAAAATAAACACTTTAAAACCTTTTAAAAATCCTTTTTGGAAATAGTTACAAAAATTCCACAAATAAACAAACTATCCCTATAGACAGTTTCCACCATGCCTTTCACACCAATTTAAAAATATATTCCATGCAATTTAATAAATTTGAAACTAATTCATAATGATATAAATAGTTGAGTAAAGGGTAAAGATTCCTACCATGGTTTATATGGACAATAATAAGAACGTCAGTCAAACACTAATGTAACCAGGTTGAATCTCAAAAAACAGACCTCATGTATCTTCCCCTAAAACCAAAAATCCAAATATAATCTTATTTTTTAAAAAACATCGATCTATTAATATATTATAGATATCTATGAAACATAAAGGCAGGGAGATGTATCTTAAGGAAACCCACTAATAACATCAAATAATGATGACTTACCATAAGAATCAGGCTTCAAAATACCAAGATAATCCTTCATATTGCCTCTAGATTAATAGGAGATGCTTCCTTAGAATATAGGAAGAGAGAATATTTATTTAGATATATATTAGAGGAAATATTATCGAATTAGATGTCAAACAATGTATTATACACAATTTCAGGATCTCACAATTTACCTATGAATGGTTACTCACATTGTTAGGAAAAATATCCACTAACTGTGCACCATATAATATCATAAGGGGTGATAATGAATGGTTGATTTTCATGGTTAGAAAACTATGTCCCAACCTTGATAAATATAACTGTCCCATATATTATGATTTCTCATTGGTATCCACATGGTTTTGAGAAACCCTGAAACACCCATGCACCATCCCAGTATCCCATATCTCATTGTTCCCAATTTCTTATACGTTATGCATGGTTTATGAAAAAAGTTCATCAAACATGTACCCCTAATGAAAATCCACAATAACATTAAAAATGATTTCCAAACTCTCCCAAAAATCAACCATATATACTAAATACATAAAATTAATAATAAAAGTGGTAATTACTAGAAACCATTGGTGGTAAAACCCTAATTTTGTACCATTATGAATTTAAAATGTAGTAAAAATTAATTACCATTATAAATGTAAACACTACTTTTACAAGGGAAAAAATTAACATAAGGGTTAATATATCTTACCAAATTCTCAAAAACCCATTGGATGGAAATATTATATCCATATAAACAATAATGGTTGATAACAAGCCATTTTATGGATTTTTCATGTTAAAATATTGGATGAATAGATTTCGTTCATAAATTCCATGTGTGTCTTCTACCCCACATATAAAATGACACCCCATATACTCCTAAATTATAAATTCAAAAGAATTTTATTCTAAGAAGACAAATATACATCACCTACATAATATCCTACCAAAATCACAAATCCCTTTTTTTGATTACAAATCCATCAATGCAATTATTTTTCCACAAACCTATTGAGGTTTTTTCGATAAAGAGGGAATGTTTTTAAAACAAAAATATTTAGTTTTTTTCATCTTTCAAATTACCCAAATATTATAAAATCATGATATAATAATTAAAAAATTGTCTCCCATGTTATTATATGTTATTATAATAATTGAATAACCTTTATCAATATCCTCCTCTATCAAATTGGAAATGAAAACTCGATTGTGTTTACGGAGGACTACCACCTCACAAACAAATGTTACTCATTTTCATTGAAACCATGAAACGAAGGTATATAATGATTTATTATATATATATATATAATATTTTTTTTATTATTATACTTATATATATATAATATAAAATATTACTTATTAATTTCCATATCGACTAAATTACGGTAATGTCGCACCTGTGTATAATGAACTACCACATCAGGGAATTATGAGATTTTTTTCACTTATGATTTACATAAAATGAAATAGGATATATTTATTGAATATATCTAATTTTAATAGAAAAACATTCAAAATAAAAAATTAATATATCACCAAATTCATTACCTACTCATCCGTTAAAAAATGGTAACCTCGCACATTCGAACATACCATCAATAGTCTCTATGAATTGATGTTTCCCATTATACATATTCAAATTACATTAATGTTTATCAAATTGATTCTAATGAAAAATAATTATATTATAAACATTAACTTAATTTTGAATATGTTTTCAATACATAATAATCTCAAAATGTGGAAAATTCATGTTTAAACATGCTTACAAAAATAAGGAAATTATCAATCAAAATGACAGTAATAATGAAATATTTTTAACAATTTTCGAAAAATATGTCATTAATGGATAATATATTGTATTATAAAAATTAATATATTTCTTTTATAAGTCAATAAAATGTTTAAAACCACTATACCTGATGTTAATGGAAGTAAAATTTAATTGAATCTTTAGGTAGTCGACCTCATATCAATTTCAAATCAATTAGGAATATAAAAATGTCACACCCATAATTTATCTATATGGTACATATACTACCTTTTTACAAGTAATATCATGAATATATTATACATTATCATATTTTAAGAAATAATTTTAATTATTTCAATTAAAATGATTTTAATTGGAAATTACAAGGTGCTATAAAATTTAATAACTAAATTTCTTTTCATTAGGTAATATTACACCCTCATTTTCATTGAAAATAAATCATTAAATTTTTAATGTATTTTTACTATGTTATTTTGAACATTGTATTTTTTTATGGATTTAAATTTTTATACTAATAATTGATTAATTTATTTGAAATGACCCAATGAATTATCAATGGAATTCCATTCAAAAAATTCATACATATAGTATAATCACATAATATTATATATAGATCTAAATAATGTTTCTTAAATGAATAAATAATTATATAAACTATATTTTAGTTGTTAAAGAAATATATACCAAATGAATAGTCACATACCTTTAGAATAGTAATATAACCCTTATGAATATTAAAACTGAAAATGTAATAGTAACCTCACAAATGAAAGTAAAAATAAACTTTATCCTTATTATAACTGTCAATATGATATTATTATGATGTAGTATATGTAAATAAATATTTTAAAATTTATTAATTAATTATTGGTATTTTTGTAAGTATTATATATTTATTTATAATTTTATAGTTAATTTAATAAATTAAATAAAAATTTATATTCAAAAGATGTATTCATAAAATAATATTTTCATTTCTAATTACTTTAATATATTTTTATGTGGCCTTAATTAATTTTTCAAAGTGTTTGAAAAAGAAGTTTTAATATTATAATTTTTATTTTTCTAATAAATTTCATTTAAAAAAATTAGTTACTTTTTTGATTTTTTGTTATAGAATGGTGGTCATTTCTGGATTCTAAATTTCAAAAAATGGTTATGGGGAGTTTTCGTGATTTTTCTGAAATACTATAATTTTAGTTGAATAGTAAAATGTGATAATTTACAATTTATGTACATTATTAGTTAAACACACTATTGAATAGGTTAAGGATGATTTAATCACAATTGAATAGAATTCACGTGATCTAATTACATTATTTATCCTCAGGAATTAGACGTATAATTTGACTTGGTAAAAATAATAATCTAATAACTTAAATTTTTAGAAAACACCCCACTCCCACTCTATAAATACCACCCCTCCCCACCTCTTCTATTCAATCCTATCATGATTTGTTACTTGTTTATTTTTTTCTAAAATCGATTACAATGACCTCCCTCGCATCTATGATCTCTTGGATTCTCAAATTACCCAAACCTCTTCCCATAGGAGGCTCTCAAGGGAGATTAAATCAAGAAGAAATTTTTACTTTCTGATTCTTTAATTTTCTTTTTAAGTTCCTTATTTTATTTTTTATTTCCTCGAAATCCAACATCGTAATTTTATGATAACTACAATACCATAAATATACTATATTTTTTTTATTCTAATGTAATAATTCATCATCATATCTCTCTACCCTTCTTATTATACTAAAAATTAAAACACTCTTTGAGATGTGTTAATTTATCGCATTCAAGGACAATGGGTTATCAATTTCTATTACCATATTTTTGGATGGAGATGAAAAAAAATTGGTTGTAAAATATAATTATATATCTATTATATCGTATTTATTTCCCTAGATTCATTACACAAACATGATTTAGAATAATAAAACAAAACAAGTTTTTTGTGAGCAAAACAACCCGAAATAATCCAAGCCTTTATCATTAATGATTTATCTATTGATTTGTCCTCACCCAAAATAACCAAATGACATATATGCTCACTTAACAAAATTTATGAACATTAGTAACCTATTAATTCACTTCTAGACATCAATTTCCATTTTACATAAAATTCATTACTCTTATCCAAGCAAACTGATAATGAAAACTAAGAAAGAGAGCACCTCCGAATGATTAAACTAAACACTATAATTTATATAAAAAATCCAAGAATGAACATAATAAAATTATAATAAAATAATTTCATGTAACAATGGTTATTGTATTATTAATTAATTAGACTAATTTTATTATCCATGAAATTGAGATCATGTGAATAAAACCTTCTCACATAAGGTAAGGGATTCAACCAGAACCTCAATTATTCATTCGAGTTATTCTTTATCTCATTTTTACAAAAAATAAATTATATTTTATATTTATTTATTTATTATAAATGTTGTTTATATTTTAAAAAATAATGTATAAATATAAGTCCATCCTTAATTTCAGGGAAATACATGTTTTTATAAGGTTCCATACTCGATTTTTCCTGATAACATAGATCGATTTAAGGGAACATCCCGAATTCATACCCAATTTAATTTCCACCATAAATTTATTTTAAGTCTCCATTATTTTTATGAAATAACTATTTTTACTATGAAAACCATCTTGTTTCTATTATGGGTTAATATAAAACATTATCCCTATTAAGGGTTTAAATTACTTTTAATATATTCCTTGAACCACACTAAAATGTTTTAATTCTAAAGTCTCTTAAATACAATTTTTAAATATTATCACATAACATTTTCAAATAGTATCATGTTATATTAATATTTTCCCTTATTAATTTCCAATAATTTTTTAAATCATTTCTCTCATGGACACCATTTTGATATTCCCTTGTGTTATTCCTTTGACAAGATTATGATACCCAATTATTACAATGTGTAACACTTATGTTTATGAATAATTACTTTTGTATGATTATTTATAAGGAAAAAATATTCAAGAACATGTTATGATGGGTGAACCTAAATAAAACTCCAATTCTTTGAGTAAATTTTATTCCCATGAGATGTCATTTGAAATGGTCATTGAAGTTAGGCTTGACTCGTGTTCCATGTGCAATGATCTTGGTTGTCATACTTGACTTGTGCTCCGCAATGTGCAACAATCCTTTACTCATGAATAATACATGTTTTATGTATCTACCAAATTACAATTATTCCTTTTTAGGATATTATTCCATATGTTAAATAATGTTCTATACCTTTTTTTATCATTATGTTATTCCATCTAACCAATGTGCTAAAGCTTTATTCTTATGTTATTTCCCTTACTGGGATTTTTAGGTCATCCCTTAATTCAGGTTATCTCCTAGTTATCCTCTGTATATGTATGAGAACAATGGAATTTTGGAGCCCTTTAAGAATATTAAATAAATGAACAATATTCTAGTCCCATGTTGTCTTTTTTTTGTAACTAGTCTTCCAAGACATTAGACTTTATGATCCTTGGCTTGTAATTTGGCATTTAATTATTCATATAATAATGTAATGATATGTGTTAAAGTATAGGGTCACTACAAGATTAATACTCATATCAATGGTATGATCTTTTTATGGGTTTCTCATTTCACTTTTACTTCAATGAGGCATACACAATATTCACCCGATATTCCTTTAATTTTTTATATACAAGCCATTATTCTATGTTAAATATTGATTCTATTTATCTTCATGTTCATAAATATTTCATTTGATGTCATCCACTTCATTGTTATTATTATACAATAGTAAACAACGTCATATGCATTTATTTCACAATCTCATCATTATTTGTGATTGTTCTTGTTTATGACTCCCTGAGGGTAATTTTTAATTTATATGAAAAAATAACAATATTTAAATATCCTATAGTCATTAATTATTTTACCAAGTAATTTTACCATTTTTAATCTATTTTTAACATAAAATTAATGATAAATATTTAATCCAACAGAATTTATTTCTTCATTGGAATGTACATTATAATCCAAATCCACGTTTCATAAAAGATATATTAAATTTTTTACAACATTATGAAAACATATTACTAAATACTTGTATCCAAATGTTTAATTTTTTTAATCCAAATCCATGTTACAATGTTTTATGAAATTAATCAATATATCATTTTTCTAACAATGACATTATGTCTTTTATGGAATATCTAAAAGTATTTTTTTTAATGTGTATGTAATGAATGGAATTTAATGTCTTCATGAAAAATAGACATTATAAATCATACATTATACGTTTCAAAGGATATTTTCAATGAAACATATTATCAAAAGATTATATGGACTTATAGTTGTAAGAATATCTCAAAATTAAAATGTTTATATCCCTTAGTAATGTATTTAGTGAAATTATTATTATTTTTCTATTTATAAAATATATAAAAAAAATATTGTACTCATGATCCACTATAGATATTTTGTGTTGATTACATATTTATTATTTATCTTGATGCTTTATAGATTTTTTGACTACGGAATGTATTAAGAGTCTCAATCATGATAATTTTTTGTAATCATTAACATTTCTTTGAAATAATCATGATATATAATCATTATACATTTCGTTCAAATTAATATAGATCAAATTTAAAATTGATATACTTATATATAGATTGAATATAGTATCTTCATATGGTACACTACAAAAACATTATGTTTTTAATGTGAATTTATTGTTAATAGATATTCCATAATTGATATAGAATTTTATTGATATGTAATTTTAAATCCCGAATTAAATTAATTATTCCATATATAATGAATGTTTTGGATTGAAATTTTTGGATGTGGGCCAGTTATTGATTTCCCCTTGATTCATTAATAGATTCACATGAATAATCAGTTGGTTAGACTTAGTCAAATTGTTTTCTATTGTGTAACAACCAATTATAATTTAGTATCCTTAAGATTTGTATTGATAGTAGATTTATCATGATGAATTATATCATGATGTTAAATAATTAATAATTTCCATCATATATAATTTATTTATAGTTATTCATTAAATTTTCATGATGATATTCCCTATGTATAAATTCTCATTCTCACTTGTACAATTATATGACATGCGTCTCCAATTTTTTACCACTCAATATTTATTTTACCTTTTATAATCTACTTATCATGATTATTTATTAAATAGAATTATTTTTAACATACTTATATCTCAATAATTATTATGACTTGTTGAATATTATTTATTTCCTCATGAAAACATCTATTTTACTTAAACATAAATGACAATTTCAACAGACCTAATTTTTTTCCATTCCTAGAAATCCATTATTTATATTATTAATGATTTGCAATTATATTATAGATAAAATAATGATATTCGTTGGAGAACATATTATTTAATTTTTGTATTAATATATACCCTGGGAATCATTTATGTAACAATTTTGAATGGATACTAAACTATTCAGTGATTTGGTATATAATTTATTATATCTTATGCTAATGTAATGAAGTACACACCATCTTTGGGTTACGGGGAATATGGTTGTTATAGTTGGTATAAAATAATGGTCAGTAATAACATGGTTTTGGAAAATATGTACCTACGGGTAACAACTATGAAAAAGGTGCATCAGAGTTGACTCTTGAATTACCTAGTATATGATAATGTGCCTTACTGCGTACCTATTATGAAAATACCATGTTATATTCATTGTATAATTACCTTTTCCTATAAAAATAAATATAATGGATTTGAATAAATATTTAATATTAATGATTTTTTTAAAACTAAGATCTTTTAAATTGAAAAGATGGTTTTGATAATTCATAAATCCCATTAATGATTATATGTTTTTCCCACATTGGTTACAGTCGCGAGGGTTAACAATCATAAGGTAACCGTGAGGGTTACAATATAAGTAAGTAATTCCCCAATATACTTTAATGGTTCTATATATGTTATATATGTTTTGTAGAAATCTATCTGGGAATATCATGTTTCACAAAATATGTTTCTAAGTGTACAATGTATGCCTTTTTTAAAAATGATTACATAAGTTTTCATGTATTCATGGCCTATCATTTTAATTTTTACTTCTTTATATATCCCTTTCTAAAAATTTCGTTCTCATTGCATGTTTTTTAAAAAAATTCACAGGTTATAAGAATTTTTATAGAAAAAAATGAAGTGATGTTAAATGTTATAATTATTTGTCAAAGAAATCATGTTTTATTTAAAAATATTTATATTTTGGAAGAAATGGATAACATTTTTTTGGTATCAGCTCTATATGAATGTGGAATGTTATGTATGTATAATATCAAAATTCTATAAAAATCTATACATGAAAAGATTCTCAATTTGAAAGGTAGTGAGTTTATGAATTAAATTCAAGACTATGAAATTTAATAAGGTTGGGTCCATAAAGTCCTCTCAATGACCTATACTCCTTCCAAAAACAATAAATATATTTATTGGATAAAAGTGGTAACCTAAAGCTAAAATTATATATGTTAAGCCACCTTAAATTTCATTACTATGTATTCTTCATCTAGAAATAGTTCCCATGAATAATGGAGAATAGTTCTGATAGGTATCGTAAACAGCCAGACATTGGAACTCTCCTATCGAATCGTTAGTGGATCCTATTGACTAGCCTAATTTTTTATCAATGAATAATACTATTTTGAGATATTTTATTAGAACATATTCCATTATAGAGAAAACTAATAATGATACTATAAGTGAAATAACCACCATTTCAATGCTTATCCAAAAAAAAGATCACCACTAATGAAACAGATTTATCCTCATGACCATGAATCAATCATAATGTCATTTCCATATCCTTGAACGAAAAAATATTTTTTTTTCAAAAATGAGGACCATATACTTTTTAAGACTCATTTATTTAAAATAAGGGAATTTTATTTTCTATGTTTCATCATCCTCGAACCACATACAATGACAATCTATTGTCCCATCCAACTGAACATCATTGGTGAAAAGCTATAGTGGATTTTAACCTGGAGTCATACCAGAAAAAGAAAACTATTATGGTCCATAAACAGATAATTTAGAATATTTAATATATATTTAATATCATATTTGTTAAATAATCAACCTAATCTCATGGTCCACCATTCAAAATCATAGGAAAAAAGAATAATGATGCATGATCCATTCTTAGAAATAGACCATGTAACCTGATTCACCTTGCTTAGATGGATTAGTATGGATAAATTTCAATTAAAATTATTATAGGGGGTCCTAACTATCTATGTATAAACAGGTCTACCTTATCCATATCTCTTATTAATGCCAGTTTCCATTGCATCCATGTTAAATCAGGTAGTCGTCACATGTTCCATCACATGAAATCCATCATATCCCCAACCAATACCTTTTTAAGACTTTTCCATGTCTCCCATAACCCAAAAGAGACCATCATATCATAATATTGATAGAACAGTTATAATTACTCCCAAATCCCACCTCCAAAAATCCATGGGATTTATGCATTCCCCATTGGTATTTCATACACAAAGATGGGGGAATCACCCAATATCAATAGAGAGATGTGAGATATGATAGAACCACAAATAAAGTAATTTTAAAACTAAAAGTAAAACACCCCAAACACAAGAACATAATTTCATAAAACAAATAAATAATATTGAAAATTAAATGTAATATTACATAATCCTCATTAGTGACCACGATATCCCATATAGATCCTCGATGGGGTATGAGCTAGTAATATCCTATAGTATCACGAACCAAATTATATAGGATAGAAAATAATTTTATATATAAAAAATGTGATTATAATGTGTATAAATAGTAGCATCCTCCTAAGAGAATATTTTGGAAAACATAAACAATAAAATATAAATAGACATGAAGAAAAAGTAAATATAATTAGTCACATAAACAAGAATTCTCGTTTCCTAGAATCACCCTATCTATCTCTGACCATATATTTCATATAAGTAAAAAATATATAATATCAAAATAAAGTACCCAGTACAACTTCCCCACCAATTTTCCAATTTTGACAGCTTCCTACACACATAACCAACCCTCAAAAAAAATATCAAATGAGTATACATCAAGGATAATGTATCATACCATGCTCCAGTTTATGGAATAATCTCATCACATACAATAAGCACCTTTAATTACATAATTCAATATTCCCTTTCCTAATCATTATATTATAAATAAATAGTTTTTGAGAACCTCGTCATCATATTAGTCATGTATTATACCTAAATCCACCACATACCATACACATCATACCTATTATTTTCCATATGATAATATTTTTTGATATACATGACTGTGAAATAAAAACAGAACGTTACAACCATCTACGAACATATATGTGAAATGATAACCATCTTGCAAACTAAAACATGATATTGCTGAGCGGAGAGAGTTGGGTAAGAGAGGGTAATCAAAAAAAATTCCACACAAAAATAAATTTCACGGGGAAACCTGTCATATTGAATTGATTATAATTCAATGTACATATATTATTGGGATATCATAAAATTAATATTACATAAAATTTATAATATATGACACAGTCACAACATGATAATAACTTAGTCATAGGATCAACTACAATGATTGTCTCTCAACCACCCAAATCCCACTATTAAGAAACAGATTTCATATAAGCATTAAATTATTGACTGGGATTAACTTAATTAACTAATTCATTTATATCATTTCATATTATCTTAACTAATTTATTAGACATTAATATACATTATTATATACATATTTCATTAACCAAAAGGTGTCATCCCTTCCCAATAGGAACAATAAAATTTAGTCCATTGATCCCCATGATTACATATATTCTCTATTAATTCAATCAAAATTCACATGGTTTTAAAAATATATTAATCATTATCATTTTATAAATCCATTTACTCTATAAAAAATCATATGCAACAATTTAATAATTAAATAACCAATCATATTTGGTTTCCTCATGATGTAGGGGAACAGATGTTGATAAACAAGTAACGTAGACATATATCCATTGTAGTAGAACATCTAGAATCAAGAATCCCATATTTCAACACAACAATAGAAAACCCCAACTCTAACACATTCCATAATGTTTTTTTCTTCCCCAACCCACCATAAATATCACCATGCATCCACCATATCCAGTTCCATCTGGTATCTAAATTTGAAGCCTCTACATGCATATCTGTTTAACAATTATAAATCATTGTTGTACATCATGTATCATAGAAAAAATAACATCAATGAAAAATAAAATATATTATAGAAACTATAAACATATTGAAAAGGGAATATAGGATACATAAACAAGGTACCAATCCTTTTCATGAATACATGATTGAAAAACCCCGATCATTTATCTTTATGAAACCAGTGGGTTCATTACCATATTGGGTTAACCAAATCATTTATCATATGTGAAAAACACAAGAAATTTATGGAATCATCTATTAAAATTAATAAATAATTTAAACATTATTTCAGGAATAACAACTAATTTTATTAAAAATTCAGAAGGACATTTTAATTAACAAACATATTATTAATATGAAAAATAATCCTGTTAATATTTGTGTACATTATTGAATTTCAATATTATAGGGATGAACGATTTCAATTAATCATTAATTAGGAATATTTTTATTTCCATTAAATTATATGAATCATATTATTCAATAAATTTGTCTCTTTAATTAAATAGTGAACAAAACTACCTTTTGTATTTTCATAATCCATTGAATTATATTTTATTAATAAACCCTTTAAAAAAATATACTTCAATTAATTATCTAATACAATTAATATCTTTTTATCAATTTTTTTAGACTAACATGTTAATAAGAGCCTAGAAATCATGTTAATCAGATCATAAACCACAATAGTAATCTATCATGTAAAAGATATGGGAATTTTATTATCATTGTACAAAATATGTTGTTTCTAGAATCATAAAACATTACTTTTCATTAATTTATATTAATAAATTTTTAATGAAAATTACACCTTAAACCCAAGAGATTAGGAAAATTACTATTCCCTTAATTCAAGGATATCAATGTTATTGAATGAGAATGTGACAATAAATGGATCAATAATCTCCTATCCACAAGGAAACTAAATCATCCGTCGTAAACCACACTCCAACCAAGCCAAAAAAACTTCTAACTCAATATGAAAAAAGAGATCATCCACTATAGCTTTTTAATATAAAATAAAATGAAAGAAAACTAATTAGAGAAAAAATAACAATATAAAGAGATAAAAATCACATTAGATCACCAAACAATGAACATGGTAAATCTAAGATAAATCCTAATTGAACAGACTTTAAAACACATTAACAAATCCCCTTAGTCTACCTAGGGTTGGGACATAATCATAGGTATTACGAAAGCATGACGGTTAAAGAGTATTTATAATAATAATATTATAGGTAATTTCATATAAATAATTTTCCATTCAAATTATGAATATCACAAGTTTATGACTAACCAAAAAATGAATGACCTAGGTACAATAAATGTTGGATTAATACATATTGTAGACCTCAAGTTCACGTGGTTAGGTTTTTGGGATCGATTCATAGAATAAAAACATAATACATTAATATCATGAATATAAAATATCAATAAAGATAAAAACCTATGAAATAATCTTATGAAAGCTATGAAAAACACTTTGGTCGTTAAACTTCCCACCCACATAATGAATTCTTTTTGATGTCATGAAATTATATTGGAAAAAAATTCCATCACACCAAATGTACTAATACTTCATTAGGATTCCTCCAAGTACTAGAGACAATTTATAATCACATTAGAAATAAATAGAATAATCTAATCCATTGGGTAAAATCAAATATTTTAAAAAGTATGATTAATTATTATTTTACCATGTGTTATTTCAAAAAAGGAATTTCAATATATTAAAATGGTATTCTACGTTTTAATAATAAATTATGTTATCATCCAAACTTTACTTAATTTTTATTATTTTTTAATATTTTAAACGTTATATTTTTAATGATTTCATTTGAAAGGATATTTTTCTATATATTTTACCCAAAAATCTCAAAAATAAATTTGGAATGTGATCTACAACATCCTCTATTATTAAAACAATAATATTTTTGCTAAGAAACTAATTTATGGGTTCTCAGTAATTTTCTTCTTTGTATCAAAAATATTATTTTCCTATGAATTTTAATTCCATGACTTACACTCTAAATTCACTAATACTATATTTGTGCATTAACACATAAAATATATTAATAATTTTTACTTTTAGTATAAAATCCCAACCTTAACACATTACATATTCTTTAATTAAATGGATAATTTACATTGAGGGTCTTTTCTGGTTTATAGTTTTATAGAATTAGGCCATAAATATTACATTACATCTCAAAAAATACAATGTAGACACTTCTACTTAGTTTTCATTTATTTAATAAACTAAAAACTCTTGAAAAAAATGTCATTTGTAGTTCTATGTTTTAGAAAACATGACTTTTTCCTTGATCCCATACTTGAACCTATTCATCATTAAGTCATGTGAAATAAAATTTATCATTTTGGGATGAGTATGAAAAGCTTAGTAGGGGTTATAAAATTTTGAAACAAAACATTTCTCTATAAAAACATAGGCTTGTTAACGTACCTCATGAAATCATATGATTTAGAAATAACACATAGAAAACATAAATATTAAAGGTAACACTTGGCATCCATATCATACTTATAGTATTGTTATCACAACTATGTACGGAGTTACATTTGGAATTCCCATCACAGTATATTCCAAAAATATCATGGAAGAAACATTATCGTTCACCTCCATCACATTACCCAATAAATTGGAGAACTATCTTGGGTTCACCTGCCCATGGTTTATCATGGAAACACCTATATACATAAATAATGACCAATAACCATAACATAATCATAAAATATAAAAAAGAATAAAGGAAAGATAAAATTTCAACATTGCAATTACAATATATCATTTCAATATATTGACACATTTAATCATTTCACAAAACCATTTTCAATACCAAAACACGTAAAAAGATTATATGGTATTATTTTCCTTTTAATAAAATTGAATATTGTTAATGAAGCCAAATAACAAATAACGCTCGCGATGACAGAAAGGTTGTTGTCACCGCATATGTTAAGAATAATCATTCCCTTTTTCATATTGTAAAATGATACATTGTAAAATATTCCATTTGAATAAAATTAAATTTAAAAGGGGTTTACACATCGTATAAAAGAATATATTGTATAAATGATAATATGCCTCTATGAAAGGAGATTGATATGAAGTCCCGTAACTCATGTATGACTTGACTCATTCGTAATATAGTCTCCTGAATACTAAACTGAAGTAAATTTTATACTTTATTAATAACCTTTTTCATATTTATTATTCATATTATTCTATTTGATACCATGTAATAACCATTACATAATCATTTAGGTTAATAACAGTCGTTTTGTCAATATTTGGTACTTTTGTCCAAAATGAACATCTTATAATTACAAGTTGTCCATGTTGTCAGAATTCCATTATCTCTAGAATGATATAAATGATATAGATATCATATATATCATATATATCCATTATATATATTTATTTATAATAGTACATAACATTTCGAGATATGAAATGAAAAGCACCGTTCGTGGAGACGGTAAGCTGTACGTACGCATGAATGATACATTCATCTATATTTGGAATTTAATGAAAAGAAAAAAATAATGATACATAGGTATATTATAATTACCGTATAATATCATATATATAATTTCATTAACTCAATCCTTGACACATTCCATGTATGGAATGAACAAGTCATACCACTTGGAGGGGTAGTAGTCCGCACCTCCTCAAATGAAATAATCATATTAACCCATTATGGAAACCATAAAGGTAAGATATAAATTATAATTAAAGAATTATAGATGCAATATAATTATAATATATATCACATATAAATACATTTCCATCTTAATGGACACCATAAGATGTGGTTGGAGAATATTGAACAATAATCGTATTGTGATGCAGTAGATCATCGTCCAGAGAAATAATATGTTTTTACCCATTAGACGGAGGTTTATGCATGTGTAGTTCGAATTAATCTCATAAAAACAACCTAATATATTTATTATACCTGTTTCATTATAAATAAATAAATAAAAATGTTTAGGGGGTTAGAGAGGTAAAATTAAAGATAATAACTTAAGAGATGATGTTACCTTTAAATCTGGTATTTCCCTTTGGATAGAACCAAATGGATTTTTGGAAATGCCTTTTGACTAAGGTAAGGAATATATGTAGAATATGGGGATCATGATAGATTATTTGGGAAAAAGCTGGACTAGACAAGTGGATTTAGTGGTGTGAGTAATGGGTTTGAGGTGAGGAATTTTTATAAGAGGAGGAGGGGCTCTTTAGGAATGTTTGAAATTATTATTTTATTATATAAATATTTTAGGTTTTTAAAGGTCCAGACCAAATTAATGTCGAATATATGATGACTCTTGTTGGAAATAAAATCATCCAATACGAATTGGATAGGTTTTGGAAATTGTTTTAATTTTTATAATCTTATTGTTTTGAATCATTCATTAGTGAGGTAAACATTACATTATTATTGTGTCACAAATAATTTTAATTATTTAATCTATAAAAATTATAAATAAAATACAATGATGTGGGAAATATTTTTATCTGTCTAATGATCATTTATTGACAAACATATCAATTATATAACCCCAAAATATTTTTTTTAGCAAAACAATACATGATTATGATATATTTATTTTTACTTTAAATAAAAAGTTATTAATGACATTATCTCACCCAAATGGATTTCAAAGGCCAAAAATATCTCCCAAGGATTGTATTGGGTGGCGATGGCTCATACAATAAGGTTAGAACAAGTTTTAAGGTAATTTTATATTATTATAATATTTTTTACCTTAATTACCTTATTTATCTTTAACTACGATAAATAAAAGTCAAAAGATACAATTCACCAAAAATTATTTATGTCCTATTAAACAAAATTTTACTTAATAATAACAACCAAATATGTATAAATTTAAAAATTAAATTCACAGAAGTGATAAAATTTCATTTAAATGAAAAGGTCTGTTATTTAACTTATACTCACTGTTTTAACTATTCATAAAAAATTGATGGGTTTCAAAAAAATACAAAACAAATCTACCTAGGCTATATATGATATTCCTAATTCAAAATTGATTTCAATTTTAAAAAATTCAAAACATATATTTTTCATTAATTAAATTTAAATTAATTCCCATTGTCAAAATAAAAAACATGTTCTTAATAAATAATAAATATCAAATGATAGACACTTGATTGTGTCCAACATCAACGTGAAATTATATCCAATGTCCAAAATTGGATTAAATGGTATAAATATAATATAATTACACTTTAAAATAAATAAAAAATAACATATAACCATATAAATAAATTAGGATAAAAGTAATTTTTGAATTGAAATATAGTATTTATTACAATTCATTAAAAATGAATTTTTTCAACTAAATAAAAACAATTTACCCAAAGTAAATTTTGATATCCTGATTCTAAAAAAAATTAGTTTGTTAAATAGAATATATTAAAGGGACCAAAACTATATTTAAAGAGTCATCACCATCAAAATGCAGTAAATTGACCTTTTAATGAATATTAGGGTATTTATGCTTAAAATTAGATTAATTCTCATTTTAAGCCTATAAAATTTTTTAGATAAATGTATAAAAAATTATCAATATTTTATAATCATATTGTTGTTTTCACGGTTCATTACATCCAATAAAACAATAATACGTTAACTACCATTTATAATAATATTTTTTTAATATTTTTTTAGTATAACTCAGCCTTGTGTGCAACATGATATTTTGGAGAAACGCATAGTTGCATGTCGGGTATGCCATCAAATATATCATCCCATTTAAAGTTGAATTAATATTTATTTCACAACTATTTATAAATATGAAAATATCATATTCTTTACTTACCATGGATGTCACATCCTTCCCCCGTTTTGGGAATAACATCCCACAATTCTATTCACAAATCAAATAAGTTGGGGGTATTTATCCATCATATCATTTTCAGATTCCCATGTCGCCTCTTCAACCATATTTATTTTCCACAAAACCTTTACCTGATGAATTAGCTTATTTCTCAATAATTTCTCTTTAAGATGAAGAATCTGGACTGGTTGCTCATCATATAAAAGATTTTCTTCCAACTGAACTACCTCTAGACTGAAAAAATGAGATGGATCTGGCATATTCATTCTCAATATTGAAACATGAAAAAAAATGTGTAACTGGGATAAAATGGAGGTAAATCCACACTGTAAGAAACTGGTCCAATATTATTTAGGATTTCATAAGGTCTAATGTACCTTGGAGTCAGCATTCACTTATAACCAAATTTAATCCCAATTTTCCGTGGAGAAACATTGAGAAATACATGATCACCTACCTCAAAAGAAAGATCACTTCTCCTGTTATTGACATAACTTTTCTACCAGCTTTGAGCTATTCTCATGTTCTTTTAAATCATTTGAACTTCTTCTGCCATGTCTTCTACTAATTCTGGTCCCATCAACTTCCTTTCAGCTACTTTAACCCAAAAAGTTGGAATTCGACACTACTTCCCATATAATGCCTCGAATGGAGCTGTCTGTATACTTGAATAAAAACTATTATTATAAGTAACTTCAACCAAAGAAATATGTTGGTCCCAACTTCCCTGGTAATCCAGTGAACAAACATTTAGAATATCATTCAAGTTCTGAATTGTTCATTTTGATTACTCATCTGATTATGGATTAATTTTTTTTCTAAAATTTAATTCATTATCCAATGACTTCTGAAGGCCATTCCAAAAGTTATAAGTAAACATGGGATCATGATATTATATAATAGAGTGTGAACCCGCATTAAACTCGACTATCTATTTAACATACAACTAATAAGTTTTACTTAGTGAGAAATTATCTTGAATTGAAAATAAATGAGCATATTTGGTGAATTGATCCACAATAACCCAGATTTTATTATTACCTCAAGATGTGTTTTTTATTCCCACAGTAATGTATATGGATATATCTTTCCCATTTCCACTCTGGCATCGATAATGGATGAATTATCCCATTTGGTAATGGGCACTCTACTTTAACTTTCTGACAAGTCATACACATCATAGTAAGGTAAACAATATCACTTTTCATTCTATCCCACTAGTAATACTCTTGAAGATCATTGTCATTATTTGTAATAGTAGGATAAACTGAAAACTGAGAACTATGAGCTTCAAATAACAACTCATTATTCAGCTATGAATAAAAAGGAATCCATAATATCCTTCCAAATATCAAAATAAAAATCATTATAAATGTATGAATAAGGAAACTTACCCATTTGAATCAACTCTACCTTTTTCTGCAACTCATTTTCTTCTTTCTATGTTTTCTTAATTCTATCTGAAAGTGAGGATTTCACTGACAACTGAAACAAAAAGAGGAATTTTCTGCACCAACAACTTCTATGCCAATGTACATCAAGTCATTCATCAAAAGATCTTGTTCCAAACATAATAAGGTAAATGTAGCATTACTTTTTCAACTCAAAGAATCAACCACTTTATTTTTATTTCCTGTATGGTAATGAATGGTGCAATCATAATCCTTGATTAATTCCAGACATCTCCTTTTTCTCATGTTCTATACTTTTTTAGTGAATATATTTTTCAATCAATTGTGATCAGTATATATTTCACACTATACTCAATACAAATGATTCCTCCACATTTTTAAAGCAAAAACAACAGCATCTATTTCCAAATCATGGTTAGGGTAATTTAACTCATGATGTCTCAACTGATTGGAAGAATAAGCAATTACCAAATCATTATATATAATGAAACATCCATTTCCTTTCATTGAATCATCACTAAAGAATAAAAACTCACCATTTCTGGAAGGTAATGCAAAAATAAGAGTATTCGTCAGTCTTATTTTACATTCCTGAATAAAAAATCATCACATTCTTTTGTTCAAATGAAGTTAACACCATTTGAAGTTAACATTTTCGGATAGATAACTGTGAAAAAATTTCCATAAACCTCTATTAATAACCTAGAAAACAATGATAACTATGGATCACGGTTATATTTGTGGGTCTTGGCCATTATTCATGTACTTTTGTTTATGCTGGATCAACTATTATGCCAATTTTTTAATCAATTTGACCATGGAATGAAATTTTTTGTAACCAAAACTCACACTTTCATGAATTTCCCATACTGTATCTTTTCATTAATGGTTTTCAATAATGCCCTTAAATGAATTTTATGGACCTCTTTAATTTAAGAATAAAACAAAATATCAGCTAGAAACACAACCACCATTTATCACCTAATTTAACTGACCCATCACTATAACATATTATTCAATTCTGATTCCAACCATCTCATGATGCTGATTTGGAAGGTTATTCTTTTTTTATGACTTCCCAACATAGCTGAGCTATTTCATTTATGTAAAACCCTTATTAATATAGAAATAACTTAGGAGAAGCAACATGGTAATCTATAAATTCTATTTCATTTCAATCCTACCATATATTAATTTATTTATATTAATTTAACAATACCATAACTCCTATAGTTGTCTAAACTGACATTTGATACCAACTCTATGGACCCAACCTTAAAAAAGTATATAATCATGAATTAAATCGATAATTGACATTGAGAATATTTTCATGTTTAGAGTTTTAGAGAATTAGGGAAGAACTTTTACATTACATCTCAAAAATTACAAAGTAGACACATCTAATCAGTTTCAATTTATTCCTAAAATAAAAACTCTTGAAAAAAGTCATGTCTATTTCAATGTTTTAGACAACATGACATATTCTTGATCCCTCCCTTGACCTTATTCATCATTAAGTCTTTTCAAAATTATATAAAAACATTGGATAAGCATAAAAATCAAAATAAGTGTTATAAAATAAAGAAAGAAAACATTATTTAATCAAAACACAAGCTTTTTAACATACCTCAAAAAATCATACGATTTTTGAATGAAAAATAGAGAAAATAACTCAAAATGGTAACTTGTGGATACCATATCATACTTACATTGAAGCTATCACAACTACATACAGAGTTAAATTTGGAATACCCATCACAATATATTCCCTAAATCTCTAAGGAGATACATTATCATATACCTCTGTCACATTTCCCAATGCATTAATGAGTTATCTCGGGCTCACTCACCCTAGGTTAATCAGGGAACCACCTGTAAACATAAACAATTCCCAAGAACCATAACATAATCATAACACATGAACAATCATTAAAGAATTATAACATTTCCACATTGCAATCAAAATATAATGTTTCAAAATATTGACATATTCAATCAATTATCAAAACCATCATCAATACCAATATATATATATATATATATGGTTTATATGGTATTTAATTTCCTTTTAAAAACATTATGACTTGTTATGGAAGCCAAATATAAAATAACTCTTGCGGCACCATAATGGTCGTTGCCACCACGTACGTTAAAAAAATTCCATTTTTTTATGTAAATCGCTAATTAGAAGATGATTCCCTTTCAAAAAATTTAAAAGTCAAAGGGGTTTGCACACTATATGAAATAATATCATGTATAAATAAAAATATTCCGCAGTTAAAGGTGATTGAGATGAAGTCCATTTACTCGTGTCTGACTTGACTCATTCGTTGATTAACCTCCTGAATAATAAACTAAAGATAATTTATACTTTCATAAGAACCTTTTTAATTTTTATTATTCCATTTATATTACTTATGACAATGTTATAAACATTACATAGTTATTTATCTTAATAATGGCCATTTTGTCGATATCTGGTACATGAGTCAAAAATGAACTTCTAATAATTACATGTTGTCGATGTGGTAAAATTTCAATTAACTCAAGAATGATATCCATGATTCAGGTATAATATATATCCATAATATATATTTATTTATAATAGTTTATAACATTCAGAGATATGAAATTAAATGCACCAGTAATGGAGATGGTATGCCGTGCGTACGCATGAATGCTAATTTCATTTATATTTCGTATTTTTTGAAAAAACAACATTATGGAACATAAGTATATTATAATTCCTGTATAATATCATATATATAATTTCAGTAACTCTATCCTTTATACATTCCATGTATGGCATGACCGAGTCATATCACATTGGGGAGTTGGTAATCCATAGTTCCTCAAACTAAATTATCGTATTAACCTATTATGGAAACCACAAAAGTATAAGGAAAATGAAAAATATAGAAGTATAGGTAAAATATAAATATAATATATATAACATATAAATACAGTTCCATATTAATTAAACCATAAGAGGTGGTTTAAGAATATTGAACAATCATCATTTTGTGAGGCAGTAGATCACCCTCCACAGAAACAGTATGTTTTTACCCATTAGATGGAATTTTCTGAAAGTTTATATCGAATCCATATAATAAAAAAAACTATTATTTTTATTATATTGGTTTTTTATAATGTAAAGGAATAAAATATTTTAGGGTGTTGGAGAAGTAAAATAAAAGAAAATACCTTATGAGAAGATGTTATATTTAAATCGGGTAACTCCCTTTAGATTGAACCAAAATGATTTTTTGAAGTGCCTTATAGATAAGGTAATGAATATAGGTGGAAGAGAGGGATATTGAGAGATTATTTGGGTAGAGTTTAAAGGAGACATGGGGCTTTAAAGGTGCGAGTAATGGGTTAGAGATGATGGCATTTTACATGGTGGGAGGGGCTCTTTAGGAATGTTTGAAAATATTAGTTTATTATATAAATATATCTGGGTTTTAAAAGTAAAAAACTTATTAATGTAATGGATAAGATGAATATTGTTATAAATAAAATCTTTCAATAATAATGTTATAGGTTTTAAATATTTTTTTAATTTTTTTAATCTAATTTATTAAAAACATTCATTAATGAGGTAAACACTGCATCATTATTGTGTCATAAATAATTTTATTTATTTGATGTCTAAAAATTCTAAACAAAATACCCTAATTTTATACATATTATTATCCTTATAAATAATAATTTTTGTCAAATATATCAATTATATAACCCGCATTAAATTTTTTTACCATATAATACATGTTTTTTCTATTTTTTTTACTTTTAATAAAACCTTATTAATGTCATTATCTTTTCCAAATGGATGTAAAAGGCCAAAAAACTCACCCAAGGATTGTATTGGTCATACATGACTCATAAAATAAGGTTAATACAAGTGTTATGGTAATTGTATACTATTATAATATTATTTCTTCCTTGAATTACCCTGTTTTCCTTTAACAGCGGTAAATAAATGTATAAAGATACTATTCATCAAAAATTATTTTAAACTTATTGAACCAAATTTTACATAATAAAAAACCATGTATGTAGGATTTTCCAAATTCATCTCACAAAAGCGGTAAAATATTATTTAAATGAAATGGTTGGTTTTTTAACTTCTACTCAATGTTTTCACTATTCATCAAAAATTGAATGTTTTTAGAAAAATGCAAAAAATTCAGCATAAGAAATATTTGATATTCTGAACTCAGAAATGATATCTATTCTAACAAATTAAAATCATATAAGGTGATTTAATTAATTTAAAATTATATCCCATTGTCAAAACAAAAAGTGGGTTCTTAAAAAATAATAATAACTATCAAAAGATTGACACTAGTTTATGTCCAATTTCAAAGTGAAATTTTATAAAATGACCAAAATTGGTTTAAAGTGTAATAATATAATCTAATAAAACTTTAAACCAAATTATAAATATAATATAACCATATAAACAAATTATATTAAATGGCTATTTTGAATTAAAATACATTATTTTTTTCTTTTCAAGAAAAAATGAATTTTATCATAAAATACTAAAATTTTACCCAAAGTAAAATTTTATGCCCCGATTAAAAAGATCATTTTTATTTTTTCAAATAGAACTTATAAATGTTACCAAAAATATATTTAAAGAGGGTTCTCCATCAACGGCGATAATTCGACCATTTAAAAAATATTAGAGTATTACTACTTAAAATTAGACTCATTTTCATTTCAAGCCTATAACTTTTTTTTGATAAATATTGAAACATTTAACAAAAATGTATATTCATATTACAGTTATTTCTGTTCATTCTTTACAATAAAAAGACTAGTAATTAACTACCTTTTAAAAGAATATAATATTTTTTTGTATGACTCAAATTTGTGTGAAACATGATATATAGGAGAAACCAATTGTTGCATTTCAGGTAAGCCATCGATCATATCATCCCATTTAGAGTAAAATAAATATATAATTTATAAATATTAAGAAATATGAAAATATCATATTTATTATTTACTTGGGATGTTACATTAAGATGAATGGAATGTTTATTATTTTTCTAATAATTTAAGGCCTCTTTGAGCAGTAAATATATCCATCAATTTTAATGAAGTGTGTTCTCTTAGTTTAAAAAAATATATTATTGGGGGAAATTATTGTGTTAACTATATTCTCTTTATTAAGGAAATTTAAGTACAATTTGTCCTATTTTATTTATTAAAGGTTGTATATGAATAATGTAAGTAAGTATCATTATATTCCCATATATTTTACATCAGAATATAATATTATTATTTATAGAATTATTAATTTTTAAATTATGTGATTCAATTTCAAATACATATTATATCCATTTTCTCTTCATTGTTTTTTTGTGATACAATCAATTATGGATTTCTTATGGAACTCACATGTGTGGATGAATATTGGTGGGGTCCAATGTAACCCTCAAATGCATTGGATAATGATTTATAAATAATAAAATATTTATTTTATGTTTGTAAATTTTTTATCATGACGTGTTGTGTGAAAATATTTTTGTCAAACCTCAAACCATGAATAATTTTATTATTCACATCATGGAGAACATACATTTTTATTCGAAATATTTTAAATTATTTATGCTATTATTTTGGAATCATTTATAATGTATCTTAATGTTTGATCTCATGGACCATGTTATTGATTAATGTATCCATAATATTAATTCTTTCTTTCTATTATGTTAAGCCTTATTCCATAACTCATGATTTATAATCTATTATTTCATCATATGATTATTATACCTTATTTACATGTTCACTAATTATAGATATATGATCCCCATATTAACTAATATTTTTTCCCTTACTAAGAATCTGAGATAACCCCTTTAGTATGTTTCTATTTTACTAGGGAATAACTAAAATTAATATGTAAGATATGTCTAGAAGTGTTTTATATGTGGGAAAAAATTTGGTGATGTTAAATACTTGTTATGGATTAATAAAATACTTATATAATTGAAAAAAATGTATGTTAGTTGAAACTTTAATGTGTTATTTTTTCATGATTTATCCTAAATGGGTAATACACTAAATATAAATGTCCACATAAATTTTAATAATGCAATATTTTTTAAAAAATATTTATTTATGAGATAGTTATGTTTACAGGGAATCATATTTTTCATCAGTGTAGGGTTTAGATTAAATTTGATGATATGATATTTTTTATAGAATCTGTAATGGTTTATATGAAATATATTATCACAATTTAAATTTAATAATCAATACATTGTGTAGATTGAGGTAATATTGACTATTTTGGGGATTAGGATGAGGGAACATTAATGAAAATCCTTGTATTAAATCTACGTATATGATTGCATCCCATAGTTTTAGTGGGCTATAAATTTTGTGGTTATACTATTAATTACATCCCTCTATAGTTATTGGAATTCATACATTGTTGTAGCTTTGATGAGATAAGGGGTAATCACATAGAAACATACTTGTTGTATTTCAACTCAATCCTTACATTGGTGATGAATTGGTGGGGATAAGACAATACACCTATCTAAAATCACCCCTTGGATATGATTCATTTAATAAATAAATATTTATAAAATATTATATATGATTTGTTATGCTAATGAATATTGTTAATTATTATGAGATAATGTGAAATAAAAAATTATTATTTCATCAATATTGATTTCAGTTTATCATAATGATGAATTAATAATTTTATAATGTAAGAAAATTTAAGGATGAATATTTCATATAAATATTTTATGAAAACTCACTTATGTTTTTATCACTAAACATTTCACATATTTGTTTTAGTATTGGTTTATGTATAAAGGGATCATGTTTAACTGGGATTCCAACTAAAATTAAGAGATTATCGTAATGAAAAACACAATATGATATGATCTGAAGTGAGGAATTTGTGATTATGAAAAATTAGATATCAATAATCATGATTAACAGTGTTAATTTTGATGATTTCCCTCATTTACTAAAGGAAATAATGATATTGTCTCTTGGAAGTTATGGTGTTGACCATGATGTTTTCATGGGGATCTCATTTCCATTTTTGGAGAAAAAATTGTAGAATAACCAATCAAAATGTATCAAAGGTAAAACAAGGTGTTTTATTTTTGGTAGTGGATGGAACAATGTAACTATATGTGAGGGAAAATAAATTTTTCAGTTTTTATAATGGTTAAAAGTAATGTTGTCCATAAGTAATCACTACAAATTTTATGTTCTAGATGTGATGAATAATGGTACTATGGGAACAAATGCACCAATCCAATATGATATGATAAAAATGAAATTAAAATCTACATAGAATATTATAATATGTAATATCTTGTAAGATGACTCTTATTTAAGGATATACTATTAATTTAGTGGAATTAGGTGATATCATTATTCTCTATATATTTATGGATGTATTATGTGATGTATGTTTTCACCAATGGTTGGATTTAGAAATAATAAATGGTTTTATCATGATTGTATTCAAGGTATGTGAATCTTTTTCAAGGTTTGTGGAATATTTGATTTTTGTTAGTAATATTAGACATCTGTTAGATAAATTGAACATTAATTTTTTTAATTTATTATTATATGTACATAGATATTTATTTGAAAAAATAATTCAAATTTAAAATAAAAATATTACAATATATCAGAAACATTATGATTATGAAAACCATTTAGAAGTAAATTGTATAATTTCTTTTTTTCTAATGAATAATGATAGAAACATAGTATAAAAATATGGATGAAAAAATCACCATTAGAATATTCCTATTCAATTGAAAATGTAATTTTTTTGTGATTATAATTTTGATATATATCTATAAATTATATCACGATATACATATATATTTTATAAACCTTTAAATTTTTTCATTATAAGGTAGTCATTAAAATAGTTTGTATATAATTTATTTATATTTTTTGAGCATGGAACACCACAGTATATTACCATATAATTTTATTTTAAATAAAAAATAGGTTGATAAAGAGCTTCACACATGACACCAAACTAAAAGAAAACTATTATAAAATAATATTCAATTATAAAATTGTACTTTTATAATATATCATCATATTAGTGTTTATAAAATAATGTAAACAAATTATAGAATCTATTATGGTGCAAAATGGAAATATGTAGGGGATGAATCTATTATGAAACTCATTTGTTTGTGCTTGGAATGGCTTTATCATCCACAAGGATTAACTTATCGATTGACCGATCCCAAATCCATCCATTATGATCTGACTGAAACCATATGAGTATAAGTATTATTGTCACGAACCGAATCGGGTCGCCATCCGAACCGACGCCCGACCCGGCCCGCGGCAAGGCCCGAAGGGCGTTCCCTATCCCCACGGGCTGGCACAAGTGCCCGGGTATCAAAATAAACCATGGGAACGATTTACCCGAGTGAATAAATGAAAAGCAGCCAACCAAAGTAAACCAAACAGAGATAAAGGTTACAGTCAAACATGTAGATAACCAAACAGGTTTTTGGTTCACAAGTACCCAAAACCACAATAACACCAAAACAAGACAACCAAAAACCATCCTAAGGACTGTCGCCCGGTGTAAGGACACCGCCTCTAGGCCACTACCAAAACGCCACGTAGATAGTCCTGCTAACAACCTGAACCACTGCTCCCAAAAGCTGGACCCCTACCTGTATCAGAAGTAATCAAGTCTACTTACACCCAATGGTGTAAGTAGGGTGTGAGCAATCGCCCAGCAGGATATCACCAATAAAAGATTCCACACACAACTATCAAAAGACAACCAAATGCAATGCTGAAATAAAGATATAAAGAGGTGCAAAAGAAAATGGTTTTTCATAAAATGATTTAAAAGAAAGGCAGTTCAAGATAAACACATTAGGATAGCAGTTCAAGTGACATAACACGTATCGGCATGCACGCAAGGTAACTGGTGGCACCAAGGGATGGGAAAAGTCCTATGGGTACTAGACCAGCGGGATCCTAGAACGCCGTGTCTTGGTGAAACGTGGCCTAGGCAGCCACGACCCTCAGATAACGTGGCATAGAAGGCCACGACCCTCAGAACACATTCCTTAGAAGGCCACGACCCTCAGATATCATAAGTTTAGTTAGTGTTGCAGTCGTCAAACCTGCCAGTGGACCCGGGTCGGGTCATCTCCGGAACACTAGCTCACTAGTCCCAGTCTCCCCACCTAATACCCCAGCTTCCCTCCTTGTGCTCACCTAAAGATCAAAGTTCATATAGTATGTGACATTATCACTTAGAGCCAAACGTGTCACCTGCACACTGATATTTTTTTTGAAAACCACACACACACACACCAAAAACCTCCTTTTTCTTTTTCAACTTTTAAAAAAACTTAGACCACACTTCACAGTTTACAAATAATAATAAACAGCCAAAGTGAGTTTCCGCAATAAAAGAAAAGGACTTGCACCACATAAATAGACCACTGGCAAAATTAGATGCACATTTAAAAAAGTAATTAAAAACTAATTGTCAATATGAGAACTAATCAGCAGGGTGATGAAAAATTAAACCAGCATGCAAAAGATCCCCAAAAGATAACTGAGTGTGGAATCACCTACCTCAAACAGGCGCAGAAGAAGACACGGTGCAAGACTCCAGTTGCGACGCGGTCGCACCGCCTTGAGCCGTCAACCAAGTCCTAAAAACAGCATAACGCTCAACGGGTTCAGCAAATTGTTAGCATAATAAAAATAATGATAATAATAATAGCAATAACATAATAATAATAATAATAATAATAACATAATAAAATGATAAAAATATAATGATAATAATAGTACCAGTAATAATATAGTATAATAATAATAATAATAATAATAACATAGAATAATAATAATAATATAATAACAATAGCAATAATAATAATAATTATAAATAATAATAAAAACAATAACATTAATATTAATAATAGTAATAGCATAATAATAATAATAATAATAACAATAGTAGTATAATAATAATAGTATAATAATAATAATAATAATATGATAATAATAATAACCGAATAAAACGTTAGTAAACAAAATGTAAATAAAATAAAAAGATAGAATTGATTGAAAACAATCTGAACAGGATTTTTGGCGGAGCGGAGGAGGAATGGGCGCCGGTGAATAGGATGGAGGCGCGACAGCGGAGGGGCAGAACTGGACGGAGAAGGTTGCAGCGACGGGATGAGCCGGATGGGCTGGGGTGCACGTGAGATGGCAGGCGGAGGGGCGTGGATTTCGGCTCGCCAAGGGGGGGGGGAGGTGCAAGGGAGCAGTAGGCCGGCTGGGGGTGCAAGGGAGCAGCAGGTCGGCTGGGGGTGCAAGGGAGCAGCAGGCCGGGAGAGTGGTTGTGCCGGCTGGGGGTGCAAGGGAGCAGCAGGTCGGCTGGGGTGTAAGGGAGCAGCAGGTCGGCTGGGGTGCAAGGGAGCATCGGGCCGGGAGAGTGGTTGCGCCGGCTGGGGGTGCAAGGGAGAAGCAGGTCGCACGAGCAGGTGAGCGGGAGGGTCTTGTGCGGTGCGGTCTGGGCTTGGGAGCGCGGCGGAGCAGATGGAGAGGGAGGCAGCCGAACCAGTGAGGGGCACAGCAGCGGGGGAAGGAGAAGGAAGAAAAAAATAAAATGGGGGGAAGAGGAAAACGTGTGGAGAAAGATAATAGGAATAAAAAAAAGAAAATGAAATGAAAAAGGGAAAAAGTGGCGGCTAGGGTTAGATGCAGCACAAGGTGAGAGGTGGATGAATAGTAACCCGCAGGAGTGGAGAGAACAAAAGTGGGAGGAAAAAAAAGGTAAAAAGAAAAGAGAGGATAAAATAAAATAATAAAAATAAAGATAAATAAAAACAAAAGAAGATAAGAGAATAAGAAGAGAAGTAGAGGAGGGATAAAATAAAATAAGAATAACGGGATGGAAAAAAAATAAATAAATGAATTAAAACCTAAAAAGAAAATCTAACCTAAACTAATAATGATAATCATAATAATAATAAATATAACAGTGTTAATGAATAAAAATACGCGTTTTAAAAAAAAGTTAATGATAAAGAAGTCCACCCGCACACCAGGCAGGCCGTGCGGCTTTACCTATGTCATGCCCGCTCATCGGGCATTGTCAAGGCAGCGTTCATTTATCAACGTAGATGCGCACACTAGTTTCGTGCTCAGCCCGCTTTCCAACGATAAGAAAATTATAAAAAGGCAACTAAACTCACGTAATAAAATACAAATAACAAGTAATAAATAAACATACCTCGGTGCGAAGTCCAGGTGTGACAATTCTCCCCACCATGAAAACATTCCGCCCTAGGAAAGTCAATTCGAAGCCTGATCAGAGAATAGAAATGGGTACTCCTGCTCAACCCATGACTTCCGCTCCCAAGACTCGTGTTCGTCATTCCCTTTCGGCCAAAGAACACGGACCCGAGGAATGGACTTTCCACGTAGCACCTTTTCCCGAGAATCTACTATACGCACTGGTCGCTCGACCACAGACAAGTCGGACTCTATCTCCAGCTCCTCCCAATTCAGCACATGCGACGGGTCGGGGTTGTACTTATTTAGTTGGGAGACATGAAATACGTCGTGAATCGACATCAACTACGAGGGAAAAGCTAGCCTGTATGCCACCTTGCCAATCCGCTCAAGAATCTCGAAAGGTCCGACATATCTCGGTGTCAGCTTCCCCTGTTTCTCCAAACGACGGTGACCCAAGCGAGGGGCCACTTTCAAGAACACTCTGTCCCCCACAGAAAACTCGAGATCCCGCCGCCTCTGATCTGCATAAGACTTGTGGCGACTCTGAGCTGTCAACAACCGCTGCCTAATCAGCTTGACCTTCTCAGACGTCTCTTGAACAAGGCTCGGTCCCAGGAGCGAGGCTTCTCCTACCTCAGCCCATCCCAGAGGATACCGACAAGGTCGGCCATAGAGCGCCTCAAAGGGTTCCATTCTGATGGAAGACTGGTAACTGTTATTGTAAGAAAACTCCACCAGCCCCAAATGGCTATCCCATGAGCCTCCAAAATCTAACACACAGGCTCGGAGCATGTCTTCCAGAATCTGATTTGCCCGCTCCGTCTGGCCATCGGTCTGAGGATGGTATGCCGTGATCATCTTAATCTGCGACCCCAAGGCCTTCTGGAGGCCTCCCCAAAAACGAGATGTAAAGCGGGGGTCCCTATCAGAAACAATTTCCGAAGGCACGCCATGAAGTCTTACCACCTCCTGAACATACAAGCGGCCCAGTTCCTCTACCTTTGTTGTGTCTCTGATCGGAATAAAGAGGGCAGACTTAGTCAAATGGTCAATTACCACCCAGATAGCATTCCTCCCTCGAGGTGTACGAGGCAGGACAATGATGAAGTCCATGGCGACCTCGTCCCACTTCCAGGTAGGAATGGGTAATGGCTGGAGTAGGCCAGATGGTCTCTGATGTTCTGCTTTCACTTGCTGGCAAGTGTAACATCGGGATACGAAGTCGGCTATGTCCCGTCTCATACATGGCCACCATAACTGACGGCGAACATCGTAGTACATCTTGGTGGTACCAGGATGGACGGCCCACTGAGACTGGTGGCTATCCTGCCTCACCACCTTTCACAGAGACAACGACACTACAGCACGACCCTTGAAGCATAGGACCCTCTGGGAAGACAAAGACCAATCCGAAGAAGTCTCCCCACCATGGAGAAACTGCATAGATCGCTGACAAAACTCATCACCAGGCTGCTCCTGCTGAATCAACTCTAGAAGGGTAGGAGTCAACTGGATGCTAGCCAAGAAAGTACCTCCACTGTGCTCCCTGCTCTCCAAATGCAACTGGGCGAAGAGCCCCATCAAAGTCCACTCATTGCTGGACTTCTTCAGCGCCTGCACTGGTACTTTTCTGCTCAATGCGTCAGCTACCACATTACCCTTTCCAGGGGTATAGACAATATCAAAATCAAAACCCTGCAGGTACTCGACCCAGCGGCGCTGCCTCAAATTGAGATCCCTCTGAGAGAAAATATAGGCCAAACTCTTGTGGTCAGAATAGACCACAAACTTCTCCCCAAAAAGATAGTGGTGCCATGTCTTCAAAGCATGCATCACTGCCGCCAACTCTAAGTCGTGAGTCGGATAGTTCTTCTCATGCGGCCGGAGTTGGCGAGAACCATAAGCCACCACATGGTCATCCTGCATGAGCACACATCCAAGGCCCGTACCTGACGCATCACAGTACACCACATAGCCCTTTCCTGACTCCGGTAAGGTCAACACAGGTGCAGTGGTCAACCGCCGCTTCAGCTCCTCAAAAGATGTCTGGCACTGTGGGCTCCACTCAAACTTCACCCCTTTCCAGGTGAGTGCGATCATGGGAGAGGCAAGCCGCGAGAAGTCCCGGAAAAAGCGCCTGTAATAACCAGCCAAGCCCAGAAAACTTCTGATCTAAAACACATTTCTCGGCTGCTCCCAAGACATAACTGCTCTGATCTTTTCGGGATCCACTGAAACCCCTTGTTCTGAGACGACATGCCCTAGAAACTTCACTTCCCTGATCCAGAAAGTGCACTTTGAGAGTTTGGAATACAGGCGGTGATCCCGCAAAGTGCCCAAAACAACACGCAGGTGGTGCTCATGCTCCTCCTCAGATCCAGAGTAGACCAGGATGTCATCCACGAATACCACGAAAAATGAGTCGAGATATTGGTGTAACAACCTATTCATGAGCGCCATGAAAACTGCGGGAGCATTTGTCAGTCCGAAAGGAATGACCAAGTACTCGAAGTGACTATACCTGCTTCGGAAAGCCGTCTTCGGAATATCTGCTTCTCTCACCCTGAGCTGATGGTATCCCGAACGAAAATCAATCTTGTAGAACCACTTTTCCCCCTTCAGCTGGTCAAAAAAATCGTCAATCCGAGGCAAAGGGTATTTATTCTTGATGGTTACCTTGTTCAACTTCCGGTAATCAATGCACAACCGAAGGGTTCCATCGTCCTTCTTCGCGAATAAAACCGGTGCGGCCCAAGGGGAGACGCTCGGGCGAATGAATCCTTTGGATTCCAAATCGTCCAGCTGTATCTTTAATTCCCTCAATTCGGTGGGGGCCATGCGATATGAGGGAAGAGATATAGGCTGTGTTCCCGGCGCCAACTCAATCGAGAACACCACGTCTCGCTCTGGGGGTAAGCCAGAAAAATCATCTGGGAAAACCTCTGGGAACTCGTCCACTACATGAGGTAACCCGCCCTGTGAAATACCACCATCGTCCTCCAGCGCGAGTGATGACAACTGATAAGCAATATTTCCAAGCTCAGGGAGTGGAGGTCCCGCACGTCCCGACCGAGGATCCCATTCTCCGTGAAAAAGCTGAGGTGTCCCATCTGGTGCTGTAAAGCTGACTCGACGTTGATAGCAATCAATGTGCGCCTGGAAGCGCACCAGCCAGTCCATACCGAGGATCACATCAAATAGGTCCATGTCAAGGACCCAGAAATCCCATTCCATCTCGACACCTGACACAGAAAGTGCGCACGATCGGCACTTGAGGCCTTGCTCCCACTTTTTTCCCAACGGCGTTACCAACTCCATAGCACACGATAAAAGCCCGGATGGTAGGTTCAGCATATTCACAAAACGAGCAGATATAAAAGAAACTGAAGCACCAGTATCAAATAAAACTGCAGCTATATAAGACGCAACCAGAATAGTACCTCAAACCGTCGAAGGCCCTGCATCAGATCCCGCTGGTGCCTGATCCACAGCATGCAGTTGCCTGGTCCCTGCCTGAGAGCGACCGCTCGCCTGAGGCTCGGCCCTGATATGGCTCTGCCCTGAAGACGATCCGGTCCTACCACCACGCCCACCAAACCGAGATCCTGTCGTCCTGGTTGGCTCTGACTGAACTGATACCCATATAGAAGCCACTGATCCAGCCCCACTCTGATAAGGGCGTGCAGTCCTGCAGAAGCGCTGTAGATGTCCCAGCACTCCACATCCATGGCATGGTCTGGGAGGGTATGGACAAACAGGTCGTATGTGCCCTGCCCTTCCGCACTGATGGCATACAACAGACCCTGCACCAGAAGCCCCAGATGAAAACTGCCTGGGAGGATGACCTGAGCTGCCATCTCCCTTCTTCCATTGCTCATCACGCTTCCTTTTCTTCTCAGATGAACTGCCACTACCAAGCCCTGACACTGATCCAGAAAACCCCGACTTTCCCTTCTGGTCAATCTCGGCCATACAAGCACGATAGACCACCTCAGCATAAGTCTTCATCTTGAACAAGAAAACCTGGGAGTGAATTTCTGGTCGAAGGCCCCTCTCAAACTTCCGAGCTATCAAGAATTCGCTCGAATCTATATCAGGTGCGTACCGTACCAGTTCAGCAAAGCGATTCGCATACTCCATCACTGTCTGATTCCCCTGTGATAGCTCTATGAACTCCCGAGATCTAGCATTGGCTACAAACTCTGGACAATACTGCTCGTTGAAGATACCCTTGAAATCCTTCCAGCTCATGTGCTCTTGCTTCCCAGCCTGGACCACTGATTCCCACCATTTGCGACTGGAACCCTCCAGCTGGAACGAGGCGCACTTCACCCTGACTTCCTCAGGCGTGTCAAGGAAATCGAACATGCTTTTTATCTTCTCAAGCCACTCCTCTGCCTCCTGAGGTTCTGAACCACCTCGGAAAGAAGGAGGTTTTCTCCTCAGAAACTCCTGAGCTCTATCCTTTCTGGAGCCAAAATCTTCCCCTCTAGCTGGAACAGGGGTGGGGGCAGGAGTCTCCCCTTGACCTAAAGCCTGAACGACTCGGACCATCGCCTCAACAAATCTCTGATCAAGCGGCGCAGGAGAACTCTCTCCGGATTCCTCCCGTGGATGCATGGGAACTCTCCGGGGAGGCATCTTACTGAAAAAGAGCAGCAATCAAGAAAAGAAACCATCAATAAAAAGGGAATAAAATTTTCCAACAAGATAATTATTCATCAATAAACCAATCATGCAAAAAAAATCCATATAAAAACTTTACTTTCCTTATCTGGTGTCCACGCACAGTCTGCAGTCTGCACGTCCCACCCAGAAAGAAAGTGAAACAAGCACCCTGACATCCCATGGTGACTCAGTATCTGTCACGAGGCGTGCTGGCCAGGCACCCTACTCACAACATGAATTCTGAGCCCCGACAGACCCAACTCATGTATAACCCAACTCATCCCAAATAACATAAACCCCCAACAAACCTGCCCTCTGATACCATTTTGTCACGAACCGAATCGGGTCGCCATCCGAACCGACGCCCGACCCAGCCCGCGGCAAGGCCCGAAGGGCGTTCCCTATCCCCACGGGCTGGCACAAGTGCCCGGGTATCAAAATAAACCTTGGGAACGATTTACCCGAGTGAATAAATGTAAATCAGCCAACCAAAGTAAACCAAACAGAGATAAAGGTTACAGTCAAACATGTAGATAACCAAACAGGTTTTTGGTTCACAAGTACCCAAAACCCCAATAACACCAAAACAAGACAACCAAAAACCAACCTAAGGACTGTCGCCCGGTGTAAGGACACCACCTCTAGGACACCACCAAAATGCCACGTAGATAGTCCTGCTAACAACCTGAACCACTGCTTCCAAAAGCTGGACCCCTACCTGTATCAGAAGTAAACAAGTCTACTTACACCCAAGGGTGTAAGTAGGGTGTGAGCAATCGTCCAGCAGGATATCACCAATAAAAGATTTCACACACAACTATCAAAAGACAACCAAATGCAATGCTGGAATAAAGATAGAAAGAGGTGAAAAAAAAAATTGTTTTTCATAAAATGATTTAAAAGAAAGGCAGTTTAAGATAAACACATTAGGATAGCAGTTCAAGTGACATAACACGTATCGGCATGCACGCAAGGTAACTGGTGGCACCAAGGGATGGGAAAAGTCCTATGGGTACTAGACCAGCGGGATCCTAGAACGTCGTGTCTTGGTGAAACGTGGCTTAGGCGGCCACGACCCTCAGATAACATGGCTTAGAAGGCCACGACCCTCAGAACACGTGGCTTAGAAGGCCACGACCCTCAGATATCATATGTTTAGTTAGTGTTGCAGTCGTCAAACCTGCCAGTGGACCTGGGTCGGGTCATCTCCGGAACACTAGCTCACTAGTCCCCATCTCCCCACCTAATACCCCGGCTTCCCTCCTTGTGCTCACCTAAAGATCAAAGTTCATATAGTATGTCACATTATCACTTAGAGGCAAACGTGTCACCTGCACACTGATATTTTTTTTTGAAAACCACACACACACACCAAAAACCTCCTTTTTCTTTTTCCTCTTTTAAAAAAACATAGACCACACTGCACAGTTTACAAATAATAATAAACAGCCAAAGTGAGTTTCCGCAATAAAAGAAAAGGACTTGCACCACATAAATAGACCACTGGAAAAATTAGATTCACATTTAAAAAAGTAATTAAAAACTAATTGTCAATATGAGAACTAATCAGCAGGGTGATGAAAAATTAAACCAGCATGCAAAAGATCGCCAAAAGATAACTGAGTGCGGAATCACCTACCTCAAACAGGCGCGGAAGAAGACACGGCGCAAGACTCCAGTTGCGCCGCGGTCGCACCGCCTTGAGCCGTCAACCAGGTCCTAAAAACAGCATAACGCTCAACGAGTTCAGCAAATTGTTAGCATAATAATAATAATGATAATAATAATAGAAATAACATAATAATAATAATAATAATAATAATAACATATTAAAATGATAAAAATATAATGATAATAATAGTAGCAGTAATAATATAGTATAATAATAATAATAATAATAATAATAATAATAACATAGAATAATAATAATAATATAATAACAATAGCAATAATAATAATAATTATAAATAATAATAATAACAATAACATTAATATTAATAATAGTAATAGCAAAATAATAATAATAATAATAATAACAATAGTAGTATAATAATAATAGTATAATAATAATAATAATGATATGATAATAATAATAACAGAATAAAACGTTAGTAAACAAAATGTAAATAAAATAAAAAGATAGAATTGATTGAAAACAAACTAAACAGGATTTTTGGCGGAGCAGAGGAGGACTGGGCACCGGTGAATAAGAGGGAGGCGCGGCAGTGGAGGGGCTGAACTGGACGGAGAAGGTTGCAGCGACGGGATGAGCCGGATGGGCTGGGGTGCACGCGAGATGGCAGGCGGAGGGGCGTGGATTTCGGCTCGCCAAGGGGGGGGGGAGGTGCAAGGGAGCAGCAGGCCGGCTAGGGGTGCAAGGGAGCAGCAGGTCGGCTAGGGGTGCAAGGGAGCAGCAGGCCGGGAGAGTAGTTGTGCCGGCTGGGGGTGCAAGGGAGCAGCAGGTCGGCTGGGGTGCAAGGGAGCAGCGGGCCGGGAGAGTGGTTGTGCCGGCTGGGGGTGCAAGGGAGCAGCAGGTCGCACGAGCAGGTGAGCGGGAGGGTCTTGTGCGGTGCGGTCTGGGCTTGGGAGCGCGGCGGAGCAGAGGGAGAGGGAGGCAGCCGAACCAGTGAGGGGCACATCAGCGGGGGAAGGAGAAGGAAGAAAAAAAGAAAACGGGGGGAAGAGGAAAATGTGGGGAGAAAGATAAGAGGAATAAAAAAAAGAAAATGAAATGAAAAAGGGAAAAAGTGGCGGCTAGGGTTAGATGCAGCACAAGGCGAGAGGCGGATGAATAGTAACTCGCGGGAGTGGAGAGAACAAAAGTGGGAGGAAAAAAAAGGTAAAAAGAAAAGAGAGGATAAAATAAAATAATAAAAATAAAGATAAATAAAAACAAAAGAAGATAAGAGAATAAGAAGAGAAGTAGAGGAGGGAAAAAATAAAATAAGAATAACGGGATGGAAAAAAATAAATAAATGAATTAAAACCTAAAAAGAAAATCTAACCTAAACTAATAATGATAATCATAATAATAATAAATATAACGGTGTTAATGAATAAAAATACGCGTTTTAAAAAAAAGTTAATGATAAAGAGGTCCACCCGCACACCAGGCAGGCCGCGCTGCTTTACCTGTGTCATGCCCGCTCATCGGGCATTGTCAAGGCAGCGTTCATTTATCAACGTAGATGCGCACAGTAGTTTCGTGCTCAGCCCGCTTTCCAACGATAAGAAAATTATAAAAGGGCAACTAAACTCACGTAATAAAATAAAAATAACAAGTAATAAATAAACATACCTCGGTGCGAAGTCCAGGTGTGACAATTAATGTGACAACCGGGCCCCGGTGACAGCACAACCACCCCGCCTTAACATGGTCGTCGGGTCCTGGCCCACCGGGTACTACCAGTTGCCCCGCAGACACGTGGGGGCCACCCCAGGGTCCAACCACGTGCCCGAACGGGTCATCTGACTAATGATAGTCCCCACAGGCCAACACTTGTCCTTTCCAATGTACTTTGTCCTCATTCACACACACCCTGAGAAACTTCCCAGGAGGTCACCCATCCTAATCACTACTCCAGGCCAAGCACGCTTAACTATGGAGTTCTAATCAGGCAGGCTTCCGAAAAGGAAGGTGCACCTTGTTGACATGAGTCATATCATTTAGCCATTTAACCCGTTATCATTTGGGGATGTTACAATCACCACCCCTTTAGAGCACAACGCCCTCATTGTGGGCCCTACATCTCAACCCAGGCAGTGCACCGCGCACTTAAGGCTGGGTTCCTCCTCTGATACCAAATGTGAGAACCGGGCCCTGGTGACAGCACAGCCACCCCGTCTTAACATGGTCGTCGGGTCCTGGCCTACCGGGTACTACCAGTTGCCCCGCAGACACGTGGGGCCCACCCCAGGGTCCACCCACGTGCCCGAACGGGTCATCTGACTAATGATAGTCCCCACAGGCCAACACTTGTCCTTTCCAGTGTGCTTTGTCCTCACTCACACACACCCTGAGAAACTTCCCAGGAGGTCACCCATCCTAATCACTACTCCAGGCCAAGCACGCTTAACTGTGGAGTTCTAATCAGGCAGGCTCCCGAAAAGGAAGGTGCACCTTGTTGACATGAGTCATATCATTTAGCCATTTAACCCGTTATCATTTGGGGATGTTACAAGTATACTTTAAAAAATCCCCATAAGATCTATTTTAGCAGTATCACCCCCCGCGACTACCCCCAATGAATATATTATATTTAGATATTATGTGGAAATCATGAAGGAAAATTAAACAATATATAATGTTGACATAAACCAATAATTAACAGTTTATCAATTTAATTATAACATGCATTTTTGAAAAATTTCCATTTTTATTTTTTAAAAAGTTATGTTTTTTATAAATGTACTCATAAATTTTTAAACAATATTTATTCATTAAAATGAATTTTTAAAATAATATATTATTAGTTAATTAATTTAAATAGATTAAATTTATTATTGTTAATATTAATTATATGGTAACTCTAATCTCGGTTCTTATTTATAGCAATCAAATGTATGAAATTTGGATAAATTAAAATGATATAATTATTTATACTATGAGAACCATTTGTTGACTGATTTTTGATACATTTATTTATTACGTGATTTTAACATGTATATTGATAAATACTAATCATGATAATACGATAATTTTATGATTTTATCATAATAAATGAATTTTGATAATGTTATTGAAAAAATTTATCTACAAAATTATATACATATATAAAATCAAATAATTTATTTTAGATATTTTTAATTTATAAGACCAATTTTAATGTTTTATAAATTTTAACAATATTTTACTCTAAACACTATTTTTATTCAATTATATTAAAAAATATTTACCAAGATTTTTTAATAATAAACATAAAATAATTATTTAATATTTTAGATAACCATGTTAATATTATGTTTTAATTTTAATTATTCTTTTTGGAAAAATAATGTATTTTTAAAATTAATCTGAACTACTGGAATAACGATAAAAAAATTACTTTCAAAGATTTTTGTTATTAATATTGGGTAGTTTATATCTAATAATGTAAGTCTATATATTATAAATAAATAAAATAACATAATTTTTATTCAAATATAAATGTATTAAAATTCATTAAATTGGAAGTAAATATAAATATGATTGGAAAAGTATAAGTGTAAAAAAATATTTTCTCCAAAAATGTTAATATATTAAATGTTTTCATTGAAAAGTTTATGTTATCATTTTACATAATATTTTTTGATTGGGTAAAGGATTGTTTAGGTTTATCACACCAATATTTGATAATAATGGTAATTTTATATTATTATTAAAAAATATATTACATAATCAAAAAATATTTACCAAAGTAAAAAAACAAAATGGTAAGATGTAAATATCAAGTTGTAAAAGTCAAGAATCATGTTTAAAATATGTGTTAAAATTATATTTGGGGTAATTATATTTATTTTACACTAGAAAAACTATAAATTTCAATTCTAAAACCAATAATAGTTTAATAGTGTTGTTCTATTATTATAAAATAATGGATTTCAAAAAAGTGACCTTTTATTCACTTATTAATGGGGATTATATCCAGCCTCTAAAATTTAAACATTCCATTTGAGATTTCATTGAAACATTAACAAATATTTATCTACTAGAAGCCCATTTCATGTCAAAAATCCAATATTACACTTAGGAATTCATAAGTCCTTCATTGTCAAGGATACATTAAAATAAATATAAATGGTACCAAAGATTTTACAACACGTTCATGTAACCCAAAATTAAAGGTAAGGTGTTCTTTGTTTCAAATTGAATTCATTATGTAAAAACTATAATTTTTCACATTTATATATCTAATGTACTTGAAAATAACAACTATTAAATTCCTGTTACTATATTTATATAATTCATGGGGTTGTAATAGAAATATAATTTTATTAATTAGATAGACTTTGATACAAATGATGAAAAGTGGTAAGGGATTCCATTAACAAATTTTCTACCCTTGAGTTATAATTATTTTGATTGAAATTTTTTAATCACAATTTGTTTTAATTACCAACAATAATTATTTTTGGAACATTATATTCCACTATTAGGGGATCTATGTTTTTTATTCTTATATTTTATGTTTAAAATTTCATTATTAAAAAGTATATTATTGGAGAGAAAAATTTATATCCTATTTGAAAATGGTTTCCCTTAATTTTACATGTATTCCTTCCTTCTAATGTTCTCATTTATATCTGTATACTCAATTATTTTTTACTCTATGTTATCATTATATTTACCTTCATAACTTTTCAAAATGATGTTTTATTATTCTTTATACGATTTGGCTTTTCGAATATGGTAATTTAAAATATTAAAATTGGTTTCCATCCTTTAATTTTCATATGTGTTATATTCCAACAAAAATTTCATTCTGATTTCATTTTTATATTTTAAAGTATCTATTTATGAGGATTATTTTTAGATGAAAATTCTTTAAAAGGTTTTCACTTCACATTTTTGTAAATATGTTTTTGAAGTGAAAAAATAAATTCTCCATTTCTGATAATGTTAAAAATGATATTCTAGAAAACTATTCTATGTGTTGTCTTCCATTTTAGTATTTGTTTCTATATGATTTATTTATATGGAAATTTAGTTCCATGAGTTACCCTTTATACGTTGTTGTTGTATTTGGGGAATTAAATACATAGAAATACATTTCATCCTTTTCTATTTCTAGACATTGAATGTTTATTATTTTTCATATAGTCTCTTTCATATATTAACTCTCTATATTTTCATAAAATTATTATAAGGTGTTAAACTATATTCTATAAATGGATGTATATGGTAAATTATTGACTTCACTATATATCCTTTATCAATATCGTTTATATTCTATATTTTATTTTATCTTAATTAGTGTTAATTTACATAGAAAATTTCTAAGTATCATAGGATAACCATTTATTATCTATTGGTATAAATGTTATAATTATTAATGGAATTATGAACTAATTTCTTATGTGATACTATTTGAAAAATTTACGAGATCAATTTTCCTTCTGTTTTATCCTTGGTGTGTGATGAATAATCAATTGGCACTAATATGTGTACATGATGATGGGTGGGGTCATATATCACCCACCAATGTTTTTGTAATGACAAATTCTCATTATAAGAGGATATTTAACATGGAAATTTTTATTGGTCACCACATGAAGCGTAATAATTTTATTGCTACCTCAATCAATATATTTTTACTTGATCGAAACATTATGGAATGACATTTTCTTATTGTAAATATTATAAATTTTACATGGTAACATTTTTTATTTAAATTAATGGATTCATGATTCTATAAAAACATGGATAATGTTTGTTGACTAATATCTCCATATTCATGATTCATGGAATATTGTATACCATATATTATCACATGACTCATGATTTTTTATTTATGCTAAATTGGATATGGTTATATTTTTAATGTACTTTCTCCATTATTATATTGATCGGATATTCTTATGTGAAGTTATGATCTTAAATTTTTATCACTTATGTTTACCATTACAATGTAATTGAGATCACATGTGTCTTATATTTCAATTTTAATAGGATACAAGGGAATGTAATGTCTGTGATGTGTGTACTAGAGTTACTTATGTTGATAATTGTGGGAAATGTTGACGAATTGTTTTAGATTAGGAAATCTCTTATTTAGTGGGAATAATTTCTATTAAATGAAGTCTACCAGAGATATTTTACAATATAATTTGTCATAATTATCTAAAACTCTAAACTAAAAATGTATTAGGAATGTTTTTTAAAGGTTGGGATCGAAGCATAATTTATTATTTAAAGAAAATACCTTTTTCTAACTAAGTAGAGGGAGACCCATTACATTCCCCGAAGGCCCAAAACCATGTATCTCGATACAAGGCCTAAAAGCCCATTTTTTCCTAAAGGGCCCTTCAGTGAATAGTACTACTATAGTACCTGGGATACTTCTGTACCTGCATTAGTACCACCGCCACTATAATTCCTCTGAATCGACAGTGCTACCACTTCTATAGTCTTCGCGACTTCTGAACTAATATATTGACCTGTTATAGTACCCATAAATTTTCCCTTGCCTGAATTCAGTCAATGGTATTTTGGTTTCTATGAAGAATCCTTTACAACTAGGGTACATGCTCATTAGAAAAACATGTGTAAGGGTAATGCTAGCCTCCCAGTAGAGGGCCTCACCTTTCCCAGAGCACACTGCTTGTTCGCCGACATGGAAAATGGGTTTGAATCTCTATATACATAATATGCACAATGTCTGAGTCTGGAGGGACTCGATCCCAATACTTTTTCTATTGAGAGCAAGGGGTCCAACCATCAGGTACCACATGTATAACACCCCATGGGTGTATTGGGAATGTATATAATGGAATATTGGATTTATGCCTTGTAATTTTGTAAAAATTATGTCGGTATTATTTCATAATGGATGAAGGTGTTTTAATAATTGAGGTATTGATGGAATCTATAAAGAGGTTCTTTATAATGTGAATTATCTACAGAGGCTATTGTTTACCATACTTTTCATCTAATGCAATACAATAATATAATTGGTAATTTATAGATCATGGTTAGATAATAAATAATTAAACATAGGCCCATACCTATACATTAATTTATATTAAATCGTACATACAATAACAAAAGAACTATTATTATTTTGTTCTTGATGTGAACATAACTCATGAAAAAAATATTATTTAAATAAATTAATATTTATTTCAATTATATTTAATAAATAATTCCCACAAAACATGTAAAATAGGTACCAATTTTATACACCACATTAATAAAACAGTGATTAATAAATATTATTGATTCAATAAATAAATTTTTACAATATTCATAGTCTAGAGATTAAATTTTTATTTTAATATTCATCCTAGAAAAAATAGAAACAAAATAATTGTTATTAATAAATTATAATAAAAAATGTTCCGCTATTTAGGGAGTACAATTTATTATCATAATAAAATTCATATATAATTTAATTAATATCTCTGTGAAAACTAATTCGATGACCCTCTACTATTGTCCAACAGTGGAATTCGGTAGTTTTTTCAAAATTCTAATATCACTGTCTTTCCACATGGAAGGATTACCATAGAGGAATATGTTTAACTATGGATGCTGAAAAAAATATATTAATTCATATAATTTTTTATACTATACTTTACATGATATTTTATAAAGAATGATTTATAATCGTATCATTAACCTGTAGACATGATATGTATTTCATTGACTTCAAAAAATGAACTTGTTAATATACTGCAAAAAAGTAAATTATTTTGAAATTAACATTCTAATAAATGAGATAGGATATAAATATTATAAAAATTGAATTCATATGTGATATATTTATTTATACATTAATTAGAAATCATTTCTGATCACCAAAAAAACACTACTTTGTTATAAAAAAGTAGTTATAGGGTTTTTTTGAACATGTAATGTGAGTGATTATATTTAAAAATTTCTGTCACAGGGTCCAAGGGTAATTAAATATGTTCTCATATAGGAATATGCAATGATATAAATCATGTGGAATTATTATTATGAAGACTACCATTTAATTTTCCATCATAGATAATATTATGTGTGATCATTTTTGTGTTGAAGTATTATCTAATTAATATTACATGAATATGACAAGCTACGTAATGTTTGTCCAATCAGATGACTTCAAATGACCATATGCATTAGGTTTAGGAATATAAAAACAATACGTCATAGTTTTTATAATGTAAGTGGACTTCTGTGACATTTTTCATTTTGACATATAAAATATAATATTATAGCATTATTTTTTCATATAAGAACAAAAAAATATGCCATACGACTTTTATTACTATAAATTTTTAAGAATATAAATTTAATCTTGCACATGATGTTATTAATTATAGGGAACTAACTCTTATAGAAACTGACTTTTAATTGAATATTTTTATTACATATTTGACAGTTTCATTATAAAAAAAATATTCTAATAAGTATGGCTATAGCTCTTCATCTTACCACAATTCAAGGACAAGGTTTATTATTTCAACATGATATTATTCTATCTCTGGCCATTATAAACTTATTGACATGATACAATCTTTCCTGTAGTAATATAAAAGAGTATCCAACTTATCGATCCCTTTTAATAAATACATCATCTTGGAAAATACCATAGTGAATTATTATCATAATAATAATAAAACTCTTATTATTTGTATAACATGGAATTTGAACATGTCATTTCTATGGTACTTCTTAATATGTATAAGAAGACACATAATACTTTATTATATATATATATATGGTAACTAAAGGGTGTAATTATATTTTGTTGTATATTATTATATATAAAAACTGATGAAATTCAATATTATAGAGGACAATAGTATATCCCCATAAACTCTTGTATTTCTATTTCTCCATTATCTAATAACACAAGAAGTCCTACGTTTCATGTAATGCACAATATTTCTAACAAAATTCCATGAATTTAATCCATATTTTTTTGATATATCCCAAATATTATTTATATATAATAAATATAAAACACATGTAAATATCAGGGTGTATTAGACTGATTTTATTCACTAATGATTTTGAAATATTTTTCAGAATCACTGCCTGTGAGAATTCACGTTGGTATGGAGATATTTCATACCATTTATCATTGAGAAATATATATTTTGGAAATTATCTATTCTATATTTTAAATAAACCATCATCATATATTCTATTAATAGATTAATATAACAAATAGATCCAAATATATATATTAGATTCACTGTAATTAGTTGTTTATTTGAATATATTATTTTGGAACTTTCAGTCATTAGTCATAGAAAAAATAGTTAAACTAACAATTTTTTATATGTAATCAATATATTTACCTTGGAAAATATATTTATCCACTAACCACTTTTAGAAAAATTGATCTCCAATAGAACAAAAAACGATTTTATGATCACAATATTTGGTAAAATCCATTAATAGATTTGTGCCTTTTGAGTATATAATTTATATTTATTGGTTCCACAAATCCATTTTCCTGTGATTTTATAAGAAAAAGTTGATTTGGTTCTCTTCTAATGACACAGTATTTGATGTCTATACAATAAATTAAAATATCATATAATGATTCAATAAAATATATAATTTTAATCGATTTTAGTAATACAATTAATGTAAAAAAATTGTCCTGGACTATAAGTTAGAAAATATTTTAATAATCAATCATGATAATTGGAATAAAATTTGACCATCCATATATATTTTCTGGAATATACTCTCTCTCAATATCAACTCTAGAAAAAAAAATATAGTACCCTAAAATTATTGTATATAGATTGCAACAAGAAATTCATAGTCTCCAGTTATAGATTGTTTCCATTGATTTATTATTTTATAATGTAATTATTTAAATTAAATAATATTTCAGTAATAATACAGATTACACAACCACCTTTGTGTTTTAATTTTGTATACATCATCTATACCATGGAACAATTCCTCTAATTTTGATCAGTGAAGTGATTGCCCCTATTTCACTGCATACTTACCAGAACCTTGAATTAATTGATATTTATATTTCCCCCACAATATCATAATAGAATATGCATCCCTAAAAAATATATCTGGTATGTACTAATATGGTATGTCAATAACCTTAATAGATATAATATAAATAACTAATATTCATTAAATATTTTATTATTTGTTTTTATAGCTACATCATACTATTGAAAAATAGTTATAATTTTATATTACTTTGATTACATGAATGTTCACTTATTATATGTTGTTCATTGTTCTACATGAATATAATATAATAATGTACTAGAATATTTGTTGCATTGATAAGGTCATGGTAGATCCCCTCCATTATGAGAACCTTGAAATTCTATAACAATATTCTTAAATAATGTTCTACGGTTGGATGACATACAATGATAGGAAACATAGTATACAGACTGTCATGTGCGAGTACTCGTAAGAAGACAAGACTCTCTCTCATGGAGTTCGCACTTGGTAATCTCCAAGATGGGAGATTATGAGAATAGACCCGCCAGTTTTAATTCTGTATGTATTGGTGTCATCAGACATTTCTATCTACGAGCGTGTGTAATGGTCCTTAGACTGGAAAATTATCATTAACTCATGTCATGACACGCGCACATAGATTTACTGATGAAAACTGTCACACAAATAGTTGGCATGAAGTAGGGTACGTTGGGTACGTCACGAATGACATGTTGTTAATGGATAAGTCGAGGAAGGATTTGTTCCTTCCATTTATGGATGTTGATATCTCAGTTCGTCGATTGAAATAGAACTGTCACATTAAATTCCACAGCCATAGTGTAAACGAAGAGTTTATTTCATTTAGTTAAAGAATGAAGGATCAAGCATATAGGTTTATGACACTGCCATGAAACCTGCTTGATGAGATATTGAGACAAAGGGATTAAATTGCATAGTAAGCATTTGTATGAGGTGAAACTTCAATACGGAGTCAACTTCTTTCTCTTGGGTGCCTTGACCCATTGCTAGATAGTAATCTTGGACTTTAGGCAAGCTCACCTAATGCCAATGAGAAAGAGGCCTAGAGTGTCACACATTATGTGTATTCAAGTATCTCATGTAGAATAAGGATTATTCCCACACGTGGTTGAGTAATTATTCAAGGAAGCCTAAATAATATGAATGTTGGAGGAAGAATAATATAAAACAAGTACACGATGTGTATCAATGATTACGCGTCGTGTAGTTTTATTTAGAATGCAAGTACATGCCATGTATTAATAATTACATGCCATATAGTTTTCATTATAGAAAGTAAATGAATAAATGAAAACATGATATACACTCCGTGTACATTGAATGTACACGCAGTTTAGTTTTAAGTGAAAAACAAGTACACGCCATGTATTTAATAATACACACCATGTAGTTTTTCTAGTCAGGATTTTGAGGATATAATGTTGTTTTTAATGATATTTATTATAATCAGCATGGGCGCATGTCAAGGAATTAATTATTCGATATGGGGGTATTAAATAAGAGTCAATGAAATAAATAAAATTTGTAATGCGTTTTTTTATTGTCATAACTCTATAACCTCAAACCTGATTATAAATTTCCTCACAATCTCAACGCTTTTCCAACACACAAGAGAATCATTGTTCACAAAAATTATGGAGAATTCTTTCAAGGCCGAAAGAATATCCTCCTCCAAGAATGCTCTAAAGACCGAGAGAGATACTCTTCCATCGGATCAAGACGATCTACGGTGGACTACTCAAGAAACGGTTTCTCTATGCTAGCACCCGGAGACTCCTTTGGCGACATCCCAAGATACGAGGTACACATGTGGATCACCACTAGAGGAAGTCTAAACTTGGCTTCGGCGAAGCAATGATGAATCACAAAGGAACGTGATAAAGAACATAAATGAAGAATGAACACCCAAAAGGTATTCCTTTTCAATTGATTAAATTAATTATAATCAACCTGTAACGATCCTACCTTTTGGTTTTGAGAATTTTCTTTTCATTGTCCATTTCTGTGATTCGATCCGTTGAGACTAGCGTATATCGTCGTATTGATCCTGGATTGATCATTATTATTGAAAAAGGCCAAGTGGGAACATCCACCCACACACTTCCACTGCACTTGGATCCTTAAATTGTTATCAGAGCCAGGTTACAACATTGATTATAGTTATTTAATTTTTGTTGATAATTTACGCATCTATATTCGATTCAATTTGGAATAAATCATTCTATAAATCTCAATAAACGAGATCTGTTCATCCTCCTTCGTTTCATGATTCATATCACAGAAATGAAATTTTAATTTTAAGTTTGATTAAAATAAAAATGAGGAACTCATCTGGAGGAGCTTCTCTTTCTGTCTGTACAACACGGGAATACATGACGTGTAATTAATACTACCCGCTATGTACTTAGGTTCAACGAACCAACAATGGCCCGCAAAACCACAACGTGTGAATTGATTGTACCTAAGTATTTATCATGTCATGTTGAACTGAATTGAACGACGTGTGGAAACCCGAATACATGACGTGTATGTTGGAGAAACATGTCGTGTAGTCCGTTCTAGCCAAGGAGAAACCATGTACAAGGATAAGACACTTACTACGTACACGGGGTTGTCAGTATGGTAATCTCTTAACAAGGAAGTACTTGTCGTGTATGATTCATCAACATGTTGTGTACTCCAAAATTTCCAAACTAGAGAAAACACACAAAATCCCCCGGCATGTACATTGGATAAAGGGTGAATAGAAATACACGCCATGTAAATATAAACTACACTCTGTTTACTTTGAATAAATTTCACCAGGTTTCCTCCAAATGTACAACGACACCATACAAGGAATATGGATGAGAATAATCTCAACGAAAATCAGAAATGAATTTAAGATAAATAATTGATTAATTATAAGATAATAATTAATTGAATTCGATCACAACTTATCTTAAATAATATAAAGATTAAAATAATTTGAATATGTGTAAATGTCATAGAATGTTATAGATGATAATGAGCTATACCAAAGACCCTTTGTATGTTTGTATGGTTTCATTTAAATTTGTTTAATTAAAATTTTTTGTACTATGAGCGTTCTTCCAAAAAAAATGTAGCGCCTAGATGCCCATGTTTTCTTTAATATAAAACCCATGTAATGGACGATCTCCCAAGTCATAGGAGGCGGTTCAAGACCCGAATCTGAGGCGAAACTAACCCAAGAAGATATAAAGGTGGACATGTGTGAGCTGTAATACACGAACCATCGGTTCAAGGTGATTTTCCCTAGGTCTGTGTAATCTTATCAGTCTGCTAGATAAGATAACCAATAGAAGCTCATGGTCATGCCATCATATTTTATTTCATTCTAATTTAATGGTTTATTTATTATGTATTTATTGTCGCGATCACATAATTATGAAAATGAACAAGCATGAAAAGATGGAATAGAATAAAAACATGATTATGCCTATACATTATCATAACATGGTTAATCACATAAGCATGCATCACTTAATATTAACAATCATGTAATGATGCAAAACTATGCATAAAGAATAAAATCCCTCAAATACCATATTAAGTCATACCATGCCTTTCGTTACTTGATTAGGGGCAAGACTTAATAAAACTATGTTTTTGACCAACCCTTGTTGGGACACACACTTTTATAAAGGAATCCCTTATGAATGGTTTCGGGTTGACTTAACCATATTACATCAAGAGGAGTAGCCCTTGATAGACTTGATGTAATATTGGAGGCAAGATTTGAGGAAATCCAAGTCAGGATTTTAGGATTGGGGAGTCCACTCAACAGATCAAAGAACTATAAGATCATAGTTGGAAAAGAACTCCCTACCTAAATACCTTCAAATAGCTTGACCAACCCTTGTTGGGGTAATGCGAAGGGGAATATTGACCCTTACCACTATAATGTCAAAGAAAATGGACATTCTGAGTTCAATTGTGAGGGCCGTTGGGACTTGATAAATTAGAGGTAGAATTAATAAATTCATTTATTATTTATCATAAAATTGTAATCAATAAAGTACTGATAAATCTGATATTTTAATTTGTATAACCAAAATGAAAAACTCATCAACCACATTTTCTCTGCGATCACTTCTGGATAAAGACAATATCCTCACCGGCAGTAACTTTCAGGAATGGTTTAAGCACCATCAGGTTATCCTACGCCATGAACGAAAGTTTTACGTGTTGGAGTCCTCACTTCCTGATCCGCCTGCCCAAGGGGCAAGTGATGATGATTTTCTAGTCTATGATCAAGGTTTGAGTGATGCACTCGACATTCAATATTTGATGCAGTCATAAATGCCTAGTGAGCTCATGAAGTCTCATGAAGACATGGATGTCTACAGCATGCATGAGCACCTCCATGGTCTATACTAGGAGAGAACAAGACATGAATGGTTTGTGATCTCCAAGGCTCTATTTCAAAGAAATCTTGGAGGGAGTGCCCCATCCAGGCCTCATGTAGTCAAGCTCATTGGCTACATTGAGTGCTTGGAGGTTCTATGGTTTACACTCCCCGAAAAACTAGGCATCGATCTCCTTCTTGCATCACTTCCCTAGAGCTTCTCAAACTTTGTTGTGATCTACAACATGAACAACATTGAGAAGTCTCTTTTTGATCTTCTTATCCTCATTCTCCAAGTGGATAATGTCATGAAGTGTGAAAAACCTTCTTTCCTTATGGTTAATAAAAGGAAATAGATGGAGAAGATCTTTAATCCCAAATCTTCTTCAAGGCATTCCAAGAAAAGGAAGATCAAAGGGGAGTCAAGTGAAAAGGATGATGTTTGTTTCACATGTGTCAAGAAGGTGCGCTGGAAGAAAAACTACACCAAGCCATGGAAGAAAGGGGAATCTTGAGGTGTATTTGTTATCAAATGAAATCTATCTTTTTCTACTAATTGGGTATTAGATACTGCTTGTGGTGCTCACACCTGTATCCAAATATAGGAACCAAGTAGATTCATAAAGATTAACCGAGGTGAGGTGAATCAACGACCAGCCAATAGATCCGGACTCGCTGTTGTAGCTGTTGGAGACTACCATCTCAAATTGCCTACTAGGATGGTCATAATTTTGAGAGGATGTTATTATTTACCCTTTGTATCCAAAAACATTATTTCAGTAACCAGATTAGATACTGATGGATTCAACTTCAAGTTTGGAAGTAGATGTTGATACTTTTATAAAGATATCATTTTTTTGGGTGGGCACATTTATATAACGGCCATTATGTGATAGACTACACGAACCAAGTAATGGAAATCGATGACAAAGTTTATTCACATGACTCATACCACACCCAACTTTGGCATCATCGGCTAGGTCATGTCAATGATAAACATTTGACATAATTACATTACAATGTGTATTTAGATTCCTTCGAAGTAAAACCACATGGTGTAAGCCAAAATGACCAAATCCCCATTTAGTGGTAAATGTGAAAGGGCTAAAGAGCTTCTAGAATTAGTTCACACAGATGTGTGTGGAAAATTTCCAGTTTAAGCAAGTTGTGGGTTATCGTACTTTATAACATATACTGATGGTTTTAGTAGATATGGATATATCTACTTAATGAGGTATAAGTCAAATTCTTTTGATCAGTTCAAATAATACAAGAATGAAGTTGAGAAACATCTTGGTAAGAATATTAAGAAACTCTACTATGAAAGACGAGGAGAAAATCTTAATCAGGACTTCATTGATATCTTACGATAGTTTGGGATTCTATCTCAACTCACTCCTCCTAACACACCTCAGTGGAATGGTGTAAGTGAAATAAGGAACCACACCCTTTTGGACATGGTGAGATCAATGATGAGTCATGCAATCTTCCATTATCATTTTGGGGATATGCATTACAAATAGCATCACATATACTAAACCAAGTACCAACTAAATTGATAAATGATAATGTATACGAGTTATGGAGTGTATGCAAAGCATTTTTATCGAATTTAAATGTGTGGGGTAGCGAAGAATTTGTTAAGGCCTCTTTAGGTAACAAGATTTCACCCTGAGGCAGAAAGTGTATCTTCGTAGCATATCCCAACGAAAAAAAGGATACATTACCTATAAAACACCTCAGACATAAAGGTTACAATGGAAATACATGACATATTCCTTAAGAGGTAGCACATATCTAAAAGAGATAGTGGGAGTGAGATAGACTTCGATTACATTGAGGCTCAATATATACAGGAGTTGGTAAAAGAACAGATTCCACAAAGCCCCATGGAAGAACAATCTGTTAAAGAGACATAAGAACTGTGTTGGATCACGAGAGAGGTGAGAGAACCATAATGATATTGTTTCTTGTCACCAAGGATGGTGACTCATTATTGGTTGAAAATGATGATCATATTACCTAAAAGGAAGCAGTTGAAGGCACAGACAATGCCAAGTGGAAAGAGGCCATGAATTTTGAAATATATTCCATGTACAAATACCAATTCTAGATTGTGGTAGATATTAGTGTTTCTGTAAATCCTATTGGTAATAAATGGGTATTCAATAAGAAACTGAACATAGAGGGGCAAGTCAGAACCTACAAGGAACGACTGGTTGCAAAATGTTTTAGACAGTGTCAAGGAATTGACTATGATGAGACCTTTTCACCGGTTGCAATGCTGAAATTTATCAGAATCCTATTGTCCATTTCTGCTTACCCTAACTATTAAATTTGGAAAATGGATGTCAAAATAGATTTCCTTAACGGGAATCTCTAGGAAGATGTATATATGACACAACATGAAGGGTTTGTGACTCCAAAGGATGCCAACAAGGTATGCAAGTTGCAGAAATCCATTTATGGATTAAACCATGAATCAAGGTCATGGAACAGTCGTTTTGATGAAGCCATAAAAAAATTTGCCTTTTTTATGACTGAATGTGAGCCTTGTGTCTAAAAAACGTTTAGTGGAAGTGAAGTCATTTTCTTAATTGTTTATGTTGTCAAAATATTACTAATTGGAAATGAAGTACTAGTCTAACAGTTAGTTAAGCCATGGTTGCATAAATGTTTCTCCATGAAAGACTTGGGGGAGGCATCATATATTCTAGGGATCAAGATCCAACGTGATAGATCCAAGAGAATACTAGGCCTGAGTCAAAGTACATACATTGACAAGATACTGAATAGATTCAGTATAGAACAGTCCATGAGGGGATTGTTTCCATTGTCACATGACATTAATCTTTCCATGAAAAAGTGTCCCCAGTCACATGTGGAAAGAAAGGGAATGGAAAGGATCCCTTACGCATCCGCGATTGGGTTAGTCATGTATTCTACGTTATATACGAATCAAGATATTGCTTACGCATTAAGTGCGGTAGGCAGATATCAAGATGACCCAGGAGACCACCATTAGATGGCAGTCAAGACTATCCTTAAGTATCTGAGGCGTACTAAGGATATGTTCCTGGTTTATGGAGGAGATGAGGAACTGGTCATCAGTGGACATGTAGATGCTAGTTTCCAGACAGATCAAGATGACATGAAGTCGCAGACTGGATACATAATCAGTTTGAATGGAGGTGAAGTGAGCTGGAAGAGCTCAAAGAAAAGTGTGTTGGCAGATTCTATAGTGGAGTCCGATTATATTTCAGATTATGAGGCAGCTAAAGAAGTAGTATGGATGCAAAGATTTGTCGAATATCTGGATGTAGTACCAAGCATTAAAGATAATATCACACTCTATTGTGATAATACTGTAGCGGTAAAACTTGCAAAAAATCCAAGGTCACGTTAGTGGACAAAGAACATACTTTGGAAGTATCATCTCTTGAGGGATTTTTCTTAGAGTGGTAAAGTTTTCGTGTGAAGTATTTCTATGGAAGACAACGTGGGGGACCCCTTGACTAAATCCTTGACTCAGTAGAAACACGATCATCATGTGAGGTCTAGTGGACTAAAAATCGTTGGCAGTTGGCTCTAGTCCAAGTGGGAGTTTGTAATGGTTGGTGTCATGATAACCAGCTGTTTTTTACTTTGATTACATGAATGTTCACTTATTATACATTGTTCATTGTTCTGCATGACTATAATATAATAATATAATAGAATATTTGTTGCATTGATAAGGTCATGGTAGAACCCCGCAATGATGAGAACTTTGAAATTCAATAAAAATATTCATAAATTATGTTCTACAGTTGGATGAAATACTATGATAGGACACGTAGTATACATACTGTCGTATGCGAGTACTCATAAGAAGACGAGACTCTCTCTCATGGAGTTCTCACTTGGTAATCTCCATGATGAGAGATTATGAGAACAGACCCACTAGTAGCAATTCCGCATGTCTTGGTGTCATCGGACATTGCTATCTACGAGCGTGTGTAATGGTCCTTAGACTGGAATATTATCATTAACTCATGTAATGACTCGCGCACTTATATTTATTGACAAAAACTGTCACGCAGACAGTTGGCGGGATGTAGGGTACATTGGGTGGGTCACGAATGACCTGTTGTTAATGGATAAGTCGAGGAAGGATTTGTCCCTTCCATTTATGGAAAATGATATCTCAGACCTTTGAATGAAATAGAACTGTCTCATTAAATTCCATGGCCATGGTGTAAACGGGGAGTTTATTTCCGGTATTCAAAGAACGAAAGATCAAGCATATAGGTTTATGATACTGCCATGAAAACAACTTGATGAGAAATTGAGACAAAGGTATTAAATTACACTGTAAGCATTCGTTTGAGGTGAAACGTCCATACGGAGTAAAATTCTTTCTCTTGGGTGCCTTGACCCGTTGCTAGACAGTTATCTTGGTCTTTAGGAAAGCTCACCTAATGCCAACGAGAAAGAGTCCTAGAGGGTCACACACTAAGTGTATTCATGTATCTAAAGGAAAATAATTATTATTACCGTATGTGATTTAAAAATTATTCAAGGAAGCCTAAATCGTATTAATTTTGGAGGAAGAATAAAATAAAACAAGTACAAGCCGTGTATCAATGACTACACGCTGAGTAGTTTTATTTAGAAAGAAATTACACGCCGTTTATTAATAATTACACACCATGTATTTTTCTTTATGTAAAGGAAATGTATAAATGAAAACAAGATATACAAGCCGTGTACATTGAATGTACACACCGTGTAGTTTTAAATGAAAAACAGTTACACGTCGTGTATCTATTAATACACGTTGAGTAGTTTTTCTAGTTGGGATTTTGAGGATATAATGTTGTTTTAAATGATATTTATTATAATCAGCGTGGGCGCATGTCAAGGAATTAATTATTTGACATGGGGGTTTTAAATAAGAGTAAATGAAATAAATAAAACACATAACGCGTTTATTTATTATCATAACTCTACAACCTCAATCCTGATTATAAATATCCTCACAACCCCAACTGTTTTCTGACACACTGGAGAATATTTGTCTACAACAATTCTGGATAATTCATTAAAGGATGAAAAAATCTCCTCCTCTAAGAATTCTCTCACGACCGAGAGAGATCATCTTCCATCTGATCAAGACGATCTAAGGGGGAAAACTCATGCAGTAGTTTCTCCACACTAGCACCCAGAGACTCCTTTGGCGACGTCCTGAGATACGAGGTACTCATGTGGATCACCGCTAGGGGAAGTCTACACATGGCTTCTGAGATGCAACTATGAATCACATTGGAACATGATAAATAACATCAATGAAGAATGAACTCCCAAAAGGTATTTATTTTCAATTGATTAAATTACTTATAATCAACATGTAACGATCCTACCTTTTGGGTCCGGGACTTTTCTTTTCTTTCTCCATTTCTGGGATTCGATCCGTGGAGACTGGCATTTATCATCATATTTATCCCTGATTGATCATTGTTAATGACAAAAGGCCAAGTGGGAACATTCACCCACACTCTTCTGATGTTCTTGAAACATTCAATAAGGTATGTCAATAACCTTAATAGCTATAAGATAAATATCTAATATTCATTAAATGTTTTATTATTTGTTTTGTATAGCTACATCATACGTTTAAAAAACAGTTATAATTATATAGTATATATTGTCTCCAATAGATTAATAACCATATTGAAATTAAATTTACATCCAGTATTTATTACAGTTTTTATATTTTTCTATTTTTTTATTTTGGAAACATATATTGAAAGAATTAATAAAAATATATTCAACATATATAAGTCATTTTACCAATCATATTTTTTTCATCAAATAATTAATGTGTAAGGTAATGTGATTTTGTGATTACATTAACCCTATATATTAAGAATCAAGGAATACTTGGTTATGATACACGTTGAAAATAATAAAAAGTAGGAACATTTATATTTTAAAATTTGTGTTACATGTATCATTGAGCATCCCTAATATCCATCAATGGAATCACTATTGATAATGAGAAATTGAATATTTTATTGAATCTAATATTTTTAACACATAAATAATATTGTGGATGAAATAAATCGTCTCTAGAATAAATCATTGATGGAGTGTGACTCTGCCACCATTATAGAAGACATCATGAAATGATCGATCCAACTCTCTTGGAATTTGACTTCTCTAGGGATTGAATTCTTAGATCTTGTCTCATGATTCAAATTCATTATATTTCATGTCTATAGGTATTCTGTATTTATATTTTATGTATTGGCCAACATGATTTTTAAATTTAATGATCTAAATCTACTTATTTATTATCCAAAAGATTACATTTTCCTTATTAAGGGGGATCAATGAAAAAATATTCCCATTAAACCATAGTAACATTTCATCTATTTTCAAATAAATGAGTATTTCCATCCTGGTAATGATATCATCATTATATCCACACTATTACTATAAACAATATGTATTTTATTTTTGGAATAAATTTATTTCTGGCGGATTATATTAATGAAACATTATCATTCATTAGTCATCATATCTAGTGAATTTTGTGAAATGATACTAGTACATGATAAAAAATATTTAATTGTGAAATATTATATGATTTTCATGTGAATGAATTATGGTTCCTTGGTATATTTTTATATATGTTATATTTCTATTAATTAGTCATTTATGTTCATGAATATATATCATTAATTATTTATCAATCTATTATTTTAGTCGAAAATACCAAAAAAAAAATTTATTCCATATATGAAAGAATAACTCATTTTGTTTAATTAAAAAGTAATATTTTCACTAATAATAGAAAAATAGTTTAAATTAAATCTATCCAATAATAATGTAGTCATACACATCTCAATAATAATGTAAAAATAATCCTTTTCAAATAATTAATGAAAACACTTATCTCTTATAATATTTATCTATTTTTATAGTTCCTGTATTAAAATACATGTGTAGAAAAAATATTGTATTTTATCTTACAGATACAAAAAGAGATTTATTCATTAAAAGGATGAAAATAAATAATGTAGAAGTAACTATTTAATTATTATAATATTCATTATAGGTTTCATCAAATGTCACGTATAATATGATGTGAATGAAACAACATTTTATTCCATTATTCCCTTATTTTCACCCATGATCTTTCTTCTAATACCATGGTATAGTGTGGATTCCTTTTATATGGAGTCAGTCTTAGGGTATTTTTATTTTCCATTCATCTAATTCACCATTCATATAAAAAGATTTTAATGCTTTATATACTTACCTGCATGGAAAATCATTTTAAGGAGATATTATAAACACTTATAATTTATGTTTATAATAAAATTCAAAAATAAAAAGCGTATTTATGAGGGAGTGAAGTGATAATGATATATGTGTAAAATTTGTCGAGTAATTTAAACCATAAAATATCTAGAATGTCAATGAATCATATCATCATGACAATATAAAGAACATATACCACCCCTATCAAATAATTAATGTTCATAGTGCCATGGAGATCCCAAATTATTCATGTCAGGTTCAATCTTGATAAAAAAATAATCACTATTTCCCTTGTTTTATCCCTAAATATAAATCACAAAACACCTCATTGTATATTGGGGATGAACATAACAATTGGGTGAGATTAGATTCTCAATAAGTTTAATTGTATATAAAAATATTAATAAATAAGGAATAATTAATAAAAACTCTTAAATAAATGAAAAACATTACATTTAATCAATATCATAATCATAATACAATATAAAAATATGATAATAAAATAATCCAATGTAATAAAATAATCTGGGAATATTCCCATGCATATTTTATGGAATTGACTAATCACATTGACTTTCAATAATTTAATACATAATAACATAATTTACAATGATGTACATTGAACACATACTATAAAGGACTTATTCCAAGGCATCTTATATAATTGACGACTTGTGCTGAGATATCTATATAAATGGTTATGCCCTTAACCAAACCCCTATATAATATGATTCATCAAACTAACTGATGCATCAAGGTTGTATAGTAGGTCACACCCATAAATTATTAAGTCCAATTCATTTATTATATGAATGGGGTAAAACATAATCAACACATACATCCTTATTTAAAATTTATCGAATGAAATTTTAATACATTCCATAATCAAAAACCATAATCATAAATTATCCATCATAAAATAAAGAATGAAAATAAAATTGTATATATCTAGTCATACTGATCATAATATATCCAAACAAATAATAAAAATGGTATCACCACATCATCTCTATAATGGTTCATTAGTAAAATAATGTGTTCTATTCGTTGATGAATATAAAGATCCTGAAAATATACTTCACTTTTTTTTTAGAAAAATGAACATTGAATTTTGAATATAAAATTATAAAACTTGAAATTTAATAATTAAAATATCGATCGGTCATGATGTCAAAAAATGACATTCATATTTTACACTTAAAAAAAAGATTCAATTCACATTTTTTGTGACAGAAAAACTAGCATTTTTTATAATGATATTAACATATATTTTAGTTATTTTTTATTAAGTATAAAATGGATTAAAATATTTTGAATAATTCATTTTTAAAATGGAAAAAATATTGAAAATACAATTAAAAACATTGGTTTTGATGAAAAAGTGTTTTCAACTATATTAAAAAATAAATTTGGATAATCATAAAAACATTTTCATAATAATTTTATGTACAAAATAGTGTAAAGTGGTAGTATTATTTGGAAGTTTTCAATAATTAACATATGAAAAGTCAATATATTGAACTTAATATATGAATATAAAATAATTTTTCCATGGGATGTATAAAATAAACAAATCCTTAATAATTATGAGATTCAAAAATAAACCATTACAACTTTGATAATTTACTTATAATAATAACCATAAATAAAATAACATAAAATGAAACACTAGATAACATGATGATAAATGAATTAATTATATAAAATAAAACGGACATGATATACACCACACTTATGAGATAAGTTATGAATATGTTCTATATATCCTCTATGCGAATATGAGATGAGAAACCCTTACCTTATTTCTGACGTGTCACGTACATTTTTTAACTTATAGAATAATAAAAATATTTTTATTATTAAATTTATTAAGAATTATTTTTGTTTTTTGATTATTTTTATTTCAATTATCACCATGTTATATAAGATTACATTCAATATTTTGTTTATTTCATATTATTTAATTATATTATACTTATGGGTCAAAAATGATTCTAGTATATTGACTATGGTATAAGAGATAAATAATATTACATATCAATAATAATTTTCATTAAAAATTATAATATTTATAAATAAATTATAATTTAAAATCCCATCTTTAAATTTGGTTCTGAAAATTGATGTATTTTATGACAATGGAGATAGTAAGTCATAGTTAATCATGTGTAATATTTAAAATTTTCAATGATCACAATAGAAAGGATATAACTAAGCATTTATAATTATTGAATAATAAAAATATCCTAAATACAATAATATTTTTTGGAATGATCTTATATATATATATATATATATATTCCTTCTGTACTGCTGGTGAAAATATAGTCACATCCCTTTGTGAAGGTGGTAGTCCACACTCACAGGAATGACGTTTTCATCATTTTGTGAGTGAAATGGTAAGAAAAAATAATAATATTTTATAATACCAGAATGATTAATATTTCATTAATATCATGCTTATTTCATGTGTATCATATATATTGATTATAATTATCCATATTATATTACATTAAAGAGTTATTAAATAACTATTCACATTGCGTCATATGGTGGTAGTCCACTATACAAACAAAGAGACGTTATCGTATCCTATATGAAATGGGATATAATATAGAATATATGATATAAATAATATAGAGCTAAAAATATGTAATATTTTTCATATAAATACTTATTTCCAACATCATTACAAAAAATGAGAGGTGGTAATGAAAAACAATTACATCAATTCGTGAGGTAGTAGTATGACGTAAACACAAATGTGAATTTATATCCAATTTTATGGATGAGGGGATTATTATAGTTCATAAAATTGAAATAATAAATAGTAGTTTTTTAGGTAATTAAATTTATTATCTAAATTTGGATTAATATGAATTGAATGAGGTGGACTAGGAAAAAAACATAACTGTGTAGTTCGTAATTTTACCTCTTCTTGGACCCCCTCATTTGGATCATAATTAAAGCATTACTAGAAAGAATTTCTAACCCTAAATATGATATATGTTATGGATATGGAACAATGTAAGTAATTATAATAGATATTTTCTAAAAAAATTGTTTTGGCGTTGTTTAGAAGAGTGTATATGGGGTGGCCTTTTATAAGTGATGAGAGTGGCTCACTTGTAATGTTTTGATGAGAAATAGATGTACCATAATGTTTCACATTAGTCAAGGGTCGAAAACGAATTATTCATCAGATGTAAAAATTCTTTGGTTAGTATATTTCACTAAAATAAATTTTAGAATGATATTTAGGTTATTTTTACCCTTATATTGTTAGCTTAACCCCTGGTAAGAAAATTTTTAACATTAACTATAGTAAATACTTTTATATATTGTATCTTTGCATTTTTTTTAAATTTTATACATTATTTAGTTATATAAAATATTCTATTTAATAATATATAATCCTTTAATCATAACTATATCCATAAAATTTGAAAATTTTAGTTCAATGTAAATCCGTCCAAGATGATGAGAAAGAATGTTTTAAGATGAAATTAGTCTATATTTTACAATGTTTATATACTAATATTAAATATGAAATTGTTCCAATGAACTAAATTGAACTAAAATAAATATTATTTAACTAAAATTAAATTATAATATAAACATATAATAAAAAACTATTAATAATTTAATCAATAAACCATATTTCAATTAAAAATCTGTATTTTTTGCAATTCATAAAAAATGAAACATTTCATAAAAATACAAAAAAATATCCATAAGCTAATTTTTACATGTAGGATAAAATATGAATTTAATTTTTTAAAATATATTTTATATAATTGGTAAAAATATATTTTAAATTACGAGTGAAAAGAGGGACTAATCGTCAATGTAGTAAAAAGGTTCTTTTTCGAAAAAATAGTTCTTTTAATTCAAATGGTACTAATTTTTATATCATACAAATAAATATATTGTTTCATTATTTTACAAAAGTATTAGAAATCTAGTTTTCATGACTAATTATTACTGTTAATACAATCCAATTCAATTTCTAGGTTATGATGGGATTGTTTTAATTATAATATTTTGATAGTAGAACTCATCTCGTTAAATCCCAGTGTTATGTTCATTACAAAATATTGATGAGAAATAATATGTTTTAAAATGAATAATTAATAAATTCGTGGGATGTTATATTACCTTATTACCTTTTTTCAAGTAATAAACACTATAGAGTATGATATTCATATTTTAACATCATGGGATGTTAAATTCTACACTACATAAGAAAATTGAATCCTCATAATTTAATCTTTATCTAAGTTACCGATGATTTGTCATCTGAAAATAACTTTCTGGATATCCCACATTATGAGGGGGGTTAATGAAAAATCCTTTGGATACGAGATAAGGTATTTAGGGTCATATGAAAAAATTGATGGCTAGGATTATAAGTACGATATCATTGGTGTAAAGTGATGATATAGACATGGACGAAAAGGATAAATAATAATAAAGATTGATAGTGTTCATTGATCACAAGAATTTCAATGATCAATGGAAAGATAATGAACTAAGAACCATGTATTTATAAGGATTTAAAAGATGATAGGATAAATATAAATGAAATTGTTAGGGTATATTTTGATCAAAATCCATTTCAAATAGTTTATTTATTACATTATTATTCATGAATATAATGAATTATAATTTCTTGATACATCACTATTTGAAATTTCAATTTTAATCCATTGTTTGTTCATTAATAAATATCTCATTCATCTCTTACTCCATGAAGTAAATACAAAAAAAATGTATTTTTTATGTCTTATGCACTAAAATTCACTTTTACCAAATTCTAAGATCCATAATAGAATGACAAGTCATACCTCGGATATCCTATTATTATTATAAGAAAATTATTACAACTGGTTATCAAATATGAATAAATATTCACATTATGAAGTATTATATTAACCTTTAAAATCTCATTCAATGATCAATATACACTATTTCATAAATGATTAACTATTTGAACTTTTCAAAATATTATGATTCAAAACAGTAGAATGACGGTCACTAAAGTTTATAAATTAATAAAAGATAAACCTATTTAGTGGCTATTTTTGTGTGCTAGTTTTAAAAACCACCATTAAATAACTATTAAAAATATATATTTTTAATTTTTTTAAATGTTCTATGAAATATTTTTGGTTTTTAAGAAACTACTCCTAAATTATATGATTAAAAATAAACAATAAAATATTTAATTATGATTTATTATTTATTATTTTCTACTATATATTTATTATTATTTATAATTTTATTTTATTATAATGTGTTAATTATTAAATAATTAAAAAAATTAGTTACTATTAATTTTTAATATATAATTAATTTTTATAAACATGAAGAATCAAACATCGAAATAATTTGATCGTATCATTTGATCCATGAGTCAATATTTCCTCAATAACCAGGAAAATAGAATCTATTGAAATGAAATAAAAGAAAATAATATTTATATTTTTACCTAATTAAAATAAAATGGTTTATTATAGTTTCATGAAAAGTATTAAATCAAACATGAAGATAAAAGCAGTCAATTTTTTTTTAGCTTCCATTTAGTCTCTGTCATATATGAAATCGAATCCTTTTATGAGGTTTACTCGCCCAGGTGAGTAGGGGTTCAGGACCAAAATGTCCCATAAGTCCACCAAAGCTGAGTTTTTAGTCGGGGTATCCTATTTTTTTACATTCTTTCTGCCTCATTTTAGGGGGTATTATTGTCTTTTCTCAATGGTGTGGGATTTTTCATAGGTCTTACAATCATATTAAAATTATAGTTCTTATGTTTTATCACATTTACATTATAGTTATATATATAATTAAATATATGTAGATTTTTCATATATTTACTTATAATAAAAACTACTGTCAAAATACATATACACATAGAAATGTAATTTAAAACATTCAAACCGTATGGAAATAAATATTTATATTCATTTAATTTTTATTAAATAATTATCAATTATCATTAATTATAAATTTTTTTTAAATTTTATATGTATACTAATATTAGTAATGTTTATATATAAACATTTTCATGTGAATAAAAAATGTATATTTATTTGAATATTCTTATATATGTAAATAAATACTATTATATGTATATGTACATATTTGTGTGTGTATTTCAGAAATATAAATATGCACTTCTGTGACAAAAATAGTGTGTGTATACAATATTTACAAATGTATTTCTATATAAAAATGTCATTATCATTAAATATATTATATAAATGAAATTACAATAAATCTATATGAATATATATACAAATATATAAATAATGTTATATACATATACACGTGTATTGATATATATATACATATTGTAATTTCTGTAAATAAGTAATAAAATATAATATATTTAAATACATTTAATTATATCAAAAACATTCTATGAGTTTCCATCTTCGTTTTAGATTGTCTTCATATTATTTTTATGTTTTTATGATATTACACCATTGATTTACATTCCATTTGATTAGATGGTATAGAAATTATTATGCATTCCCATTTTTGGTAAATTATTATCATTTAAATATACATATTTTTTTATTTATATGATTTTTTTAATATTTCTATCTATTTGTATAAAATTTTAATTAGTTATATATATATATATATTTTTATATTTTTATATAAATTTTTTTCAACATATAAAGAGAGATATTTGTATTTACTTATATATATATATATATTAATGTACTATTATATATATGAGTGCTTTTATATAGATTTTGGTAACATAAATGTTTTTATATATATTTGTTTACATGTTTTCATATTTATATATATTTAAAACCATTTATAATTTTTTTATTTTTTTATTTTACTATTTTATAATTTTGTTATTTGTTATTTGTTATTTATTATTTATTTCTAAGTCATTTAATATATATATATATATAATTTATATATTTTTCACTTAATATTTATTTATTTGCTATTTATTATTAATTTAGTATTTTTTTTATTTAATAAATATTTACTAATAATTTATCAATTATTGTTATGTATTTATTAATTATTTAATAATTATTAAGTAATTAATTATTACTCGTTAATTAATTAATGGTTATTTATTTTCAATTATTTTTAAATTATTAATTAATATTTATTTAGTACTTCTATATTATTTATATATTATATCTTATTTATTATTTATTTATTTATTATTAATTTATTACATAATTTCTATATATTAATTACTTATTATTCAATCATATACTTATTTATTATTTATCATTTTTTATTATTTTTTTATTTTGTTATTATTTATATTTTAATAATTTTTTTATTTTTAAATAATATCTTTCTATTTTTCTACATATATTTATATGTTAGTTAGTATTCATTATTCATTATTTACAGTTTATAATTTGCTATTTATTTATTTATTATCTACATTTTATCTATAATAAATGCATTTTTCATGATAAATTAATAATTATATTGTTCTATTTTTGATATAATATCTATTTGACTATTATTTATAATTGTTTATTTATTATTTATTTTTATATAATATTTTTATTGGGTAAAAATTAATAATTAATTTATATGTAATTTAATATTACATTACTAACATTTTACCGTTAATTAATAATGAATGTTTAAATTATTATTCTGTTCTTATTATTTTTTATTTATTTTTCATTATTTATTTAATATTTATTTGTTATTTTTTGGTAAATATTTATTTCTTTATTGGTTTATTATTTTAATGTTTATAAATAATATATTAATTTTATTTTAATTATTTATTATTTATTAATTATTATTCATTATTTTCAATTTATTATTTATTAGTTATTATTTATTTCATTCTATGAATTATTTACTATTTCCTATTTACAATTTAATATGTATTATTCACTAGTTATTATTTACTATTTATTAACATATTATTTCCTTATTTATTTAATGTTTATTTATATTTTATTTTTTAATTAGTAATTTGTAATTACTAAATATAAAAAATTACATATTAATTAATAATAATTAATTTTCAATTTTCAATTATTATTTATTTATGATTAATTTTTAATTTTTAATTTTTAACTAGTAATTGAAATTATTTATTATTAATTTTAAAATATTAATAATAAAATATTAATTTAAAAATATACATTTTTTTATTAATCTTTCTTCCTATATTTTTTTCAATCAATATATATTTATAAGCATACTAAATTCTATTTATTAACAACATTAACAGACTTCTGGAGGCGTAAAGGCATTTGAGAATAAGCAATAGGTAAGGTATTAAAATCTCACCCAACATAGAATTTCTAAATATGGTATATGCATGCTTGTCCATATGCAAATGAATGTACATGTGCTTGTGCATATTATTAAATAAAAAATAAAAAAAATTACTTTTACGAATTCAAAAATTTTATCAAAATAATAAAATAATAATAAAATATCTATAAGAATAATAAATATTTAACAATAATAATATTACAATAATATTAAAATAATGAATAATTACTTCCAAGAATAATCAAATTTTAAAATAAATAAATAAATAATAACTAATTAATTATCTAATTACAATAGGGAATTTTAAAATAAAAAATAAAAAACTATAATGTAATAATATATTAAATAAAAAATTAATTAAAAAAATTAGAAAAAATAGAATATTTAAATAACCCCCAAAAAAATTATATATGAAAAATATAAAAACTAAGAAAAAGACACCATGAAAATATTATTCGGCAATTTAAATCACCAATATATGAATCCATTAATTATTTAAAATTCACAACAAAATCATTCTATAGCATTATGAAAAACCGATGTAATATGAATGCCGACATGTGACTTAACGGTTCGTTAAAACATCGCTAAATGAAAAAACACTCTATAAACACCTATTTTGTGACAATGAATGACCTGATCAACAATACCCCCAAAAACATGATGTAGCTATTAACCCTCACATACCAAACATGTGAAGATGTTCATCTTGATTTTTCTTGATACATATTAATATCCTCAGTAACCATTTAACCTAATTGAAAACAAGTTTACATCCTAATTCCTTATAGAAAAGAAAGAGTAGTTGTTAGAATCCATAAAAAATGATGTAAACTCTATTACAGATATAATAATTCACTTTGTCAGAATAATCATTAGTATGTTCTAAGATAGTCATTACTATCATTTTTATTTTATTCATATCAATAATCTCATTATGCAACTATCATAATCTCAAAATTTGGAGCATATTATCGTTAATATTTCCTTTATTCATGTGTTTTCTTTGAAATTCAACATGCAACCAAATAATATGTATTGAGAATCTATACAATTCAACATACTCTTTTAAATTTGTACTAATAAATTAATTCAGTACCATCATTATTCTTCTAATTACACATATAACTAGTTTATCATTAATAAAATAATCGAGTGATATATATCACAAATCATAAAATAAGAAAATTTAGCTTTCCACTTCATGAGTGGTGATATCAGAAGTATGGCTTTAACAGTTCCAGTATTCATTTGAGTAGTGCCCCATCCCCTTATAGTTGAATCATTCAACATAGGAAACCTTTTTATTTCTAATGAAATCAGGATAATGTTGGTCTTTCTCTCCACACATTTAGAAACTCACATTCCATTTGAGAAAGTACTAGGTTATTTCTTTCAATAATTATCATATATAGGAAAACAGATTACTGCATTCAAGTGCGTTAACACTACCTCCTCATCAAAGGGATGGAAATGATTTTTCATATCCACATCATGGGAATGATATTTAAATAAGTATATTTAATTAAAAAGTATGCTGACTATGATATATTTATTATTCTGGAATGTTATAATATTATTTACCTTCTTTACAACATAGATAATTGAAAAACGGAAATGACACACATGCTACTGTACGACCAACCATCTCCACAATCATAAAGATTGTACATTTTTCATTACCCTCATTCAACAATGGTATTAAAATTATTATTTATTTATAACATTGGTAATTATTCCATTATTTTTTTGTGTTTGAAAAAACAAAAATCATTGACTATAGTCAAATAACCAAAGTCATTTATTATACATTCTATAAATATGGTCAGATAATTTGATGTAAAACTGATAGTTTAAATATTGGTATAAAACATAAAAATAAGTGATATAAATGTATCATTAATTTAATTTAATTTCTCAATAAGGTAAATAATTAACATATATTAATTATTCAGTATCATGAAGACACACTTGACATGTGTGACAGAAGGAAATGGTTCTCCAATATCATCTTTAATTCTATGAGAAATATTTCATATAAAAAACTTATTTTGTTAGGTGGTGTATATATTAAAAATGAATTTCATTTCAGATTAATTTCATTATTATTATTATAATTTATAAAAATGGGGATATCACTTTCAAGGGGAATATTGTTTCAATTTTACTAATGATGTAATTGTCATATGTCACAATCTCAAAATCTATCAATATTTATTAGTAATTTTTCATCCAATGATGACACATGAGGATCCATATATATGGAAACACATTAATTTTCATATCCTTTATATTTTCATTATATTTTTATGTAATTTTACCATTTTTAAAATCATTTTTATGTAAAATAATTTAGAATGTTTTTTATGAGAATTTGACTTCATATATATATTCGGTAAGAAATTGGGGTTCTCCGAAAAAAAAACTTTGATAAATTTATGATTTTTTGATCATTAAAAAATTTATTTTCGTAGAGTAATTTCTAACAATTTTTAATCTCATTTAATTTATTTAGAAAATAATATTTATATTTTTAAAAAAAAAACACACTTTTATAAACTTTTTACAGTATAAAAGGTTTTTTATTTTAAATATTTCTAATATTAGCCATATAAATGATCATAAATTATTTCAAGCATCCATTTAATAATTAAAAGATTATTCTATAATGAAATTGATTTATAAATACTCTGTAAAATTTTAATTTTTAAAAGTATTTGGAAAAGTAATATATTTTTTAAATATTTTAACTTTGAAAAATGTATTATCTAATTGAAAATTATATTTATTTAAAAAAAATTAGTGACGTATAAATTTTATTTTCCCACATCTAAATCCATAACCATTTTTTAACTTACGATCCAATGGGGATATTGTTTAATGATATGTTCCTCTATATTTATCTTGATGGATTAACATGGGTTCAAATTGATTATTCTAGAACCCATCTCTTCTCTAAGAGTTTTCCATGTTGCAAATTTATATTCATAGAGAAAAATTATTTTCTATGAGATAATAATATTTTAATGATATTTTAAATAAAACCATTTCATTTCATTAGGTTAAAATGGTTATGATATAACAATTATTTTTATGATATTTTTTTATGAAATACAAGCTCATTGTCCATTATTCATATGGTGGTTCCTAGATATATCTTATACGATGGGTGGCTTAGATATAGTTGGGTGATCCAGTCACAACTTATATAATTAAGAGTCCCATATAAATATTTTTAAACCAATTACACTTTATAAATTGGGCTACTGAATTTATTATCGTGCTATCCAATTATAACTTATATGATGGGGTATCTAAGATAGCACTGTGTGAGACCATTATAGATTAAATGATTTGTGTGTCCAAAAATGATATAATGCATTGATTAATTTTCAATTAATTGAGAGGGTTGAGGGAGTGAGTTACTTGAGGGTTTTCAATATATTTACAATAGAGCTTCTATTCTTTCTGAGATGAGTTTAACATGGGTTATGATGAAATTTTTTCGATGAGTCCAACAATATTTTTTTATTCTTGTTATGGGTCTGTAGTGTTTTTATGATCAAGATTGATATAAAAATTGATAATAATTATTTACTATAATTATTCTCTAAAATTATATATTTTAAAATTTCCCTATATAGATATTTGTGAGTTTCAGTTCATTTATGGTTCTTTAATGCACTCTAGTAATGTCATTTTACCCTCACATTATTCTTATGATAATTATTTGAATTCAATTGGTAATGCCTACATGTACCCTTATTGATAATTTAACTCACCCTTATTATATTTCATTTTGACATGGGTAGAATGAAATTTTGTTAAAATAAATATGTCTAGATGGTATTTTATATGGTTGATGACGAATACTTATTGTGAAAAAAAATTGAGTTAAGTGGGGGAAATATTTATTTAATGAAAAGGGTATTAATTTTTCTAATTTTTTTGCTAATTATCTTAAACTCTAAACCATAAATGACCTAAAAAATTTATGTGACCCAATATTTCATTTTGATATTGTAGGTTTTATTGGTGAAAATTTGGTCACCTGGATAAATATCTAATACTAAAATGTAATGTTTGTGATTTAATCGCCAAAAAAGGAGTGTGTGTTTTGGGATGCTATATTCCAATAATAATAATAATAACATATCTCTATATTGATGAAAATAAATTCATTATTTTTGGAAGGGGACAATATATTTATAGGATATATAGAAATAACTAACATGGAAATTAATCGATAAGGATTTATACCTCTTTATTGAGAATAAAATTTTTCTTAGAAAAATAATCATTTAATGGATTACATTTTTGAATGAAAATATGATCTAAGAGTTTAGAAATGAACATATAAAAGTAATATTTATGGTATTATTTGGGATAGAATGGTCTAGAAGTGTGTAGAGTAGAGGATTTATGATATCCATTTACAATGGAGGGAAGCGAATGACTTGAAATTACTTAATGGATTAAATAATATATACATCATAATCATGTCACGTGTCACCAAGGCACTATACATTATAATATAACATTATATAGGTTTTATATATACATAAACAATAACAATTAGTAAATTTTCGGATTCATTTTAATCATTAACACTTATTTAGACCACATTAAACCCATTTTAAACAAGATTGTAAGAACATTAAATTTTTATATGATAAATTAATTATATGACCTATAATAAAAGGGGAATTATAACCAAATTATTATACTATTATTCCAAAATTCAATTTTTTATCAAATTTACATTGTATAATTTTTTATATAAATTTAAATATAATTATGAAAAAACTTGATTTTTTTTAGAAAAATAAACAGTTTTTGAGTAAAAATAATTTCCACAATAAAAAATAATATATTTAATAACCATATATTTTTTGTACAATGAAAAATAAATTTATCCATTTTATAATCTTTTTGAAATCATAAACTAAATATAATCATCCAACCATTACATTTATTTTAGATTTAGAAAAATTGTTTTAATTTTAAAAAACTTTTTCTATTTTTTGGAAAAAGGGACGGTTGGGTTCCAAAATTCAAAATAAAATTTATAAATATTTTATTTAATTCGATAAAGATTTTTCAAACTCCACTTATTAAATCAGATAATTCAAAGTGTTCAATATGTTTTAATGTTTTAGCAAATAGTTTTGAACTTGTTAAACTTTTTTAACAGAGGTGGAAAATATTTTATATGGTCACTATTTATAATGAATAATGTTATGATGAAATTAAAAATTAAATTGATTATTCTAATTATAATTATGGGTTTTTATATAAAATTCGTTAAATTATTTTAGAAATTAATATAAATGAAACCTGTAAAATGTGATAAAGAGTGAATTTCACAAAAATTGGCGTCTTATGTGTATAAAATTAAATACCAAAATCCCTAAAATATTTTATGACTATTAAAATAATAATAATATAGATAATAAAAAAAATAATTACTATTTTGAAACTATTTGAAATAATAATGTAACTTTATATATTCTTTAAATAAAAATTTGATTTCTAATAAAATTAAAAAATTTATACAATTCACTAAAAATGTTCTTCTTAGAAAAAACCATGAACTTCATAATATGTTATGAAATTATGAATAAAAAATTATAAAACATTTTTCAATGCAATTTCTTAAATTGTTTAGAAATTAATTGTGAAAAAATTTCTATAAAACAAATCTAGTTGATAATATATTTTTAAAATATAAAATGAGTTTAATAAAAAATTTCATACTTCTTTAATATACTTTAACCAATTTATTCAAATTTTATAAATCCCTTATATATATTTGTAATAGTGTTATTTTTCATAATCATAAAAATAGTTTTAATGGAAATAGTATACTGGTATGTTTAAATAATAATAAATGAATAGTATATAGTGTCTTGTATATAATTAATGTGGTGTGTAACTCAACCTATCGTTGAAGAAAAATTATTTAAAAAGATATATAACATTTTATGTTGTCTTGTAACATTCAACTCCCAGTAAATAGTATCCCCCGTCATAATTTTATATTTTTCATAAAATTATTAATCTTTTCTCAAAACCAACATCATACATATGATTAATAAAAAAATTATATATGGGAAGTGATAGACATTTATGTTCATGTAATATTGAATATTAAGATTCCCAAATAAGGACAACACTAGTGTAAATTTAAAACATAAACGTAGAGGAGAACCAAACATCCTAGGAAAACTTTTGTGTGATTAATATTGTGGTGATCAGAAAGCTAATGACTACAAAAACAAAAATTAGTGAGGGGCTAGACGACCAAAAGATTTATAAAATAATTATGGAGTAATAAAAATTTTATTTACAGATCCTTTTTATATTATTTTATGAACAATATAATAATTCATAAGATAAAAAAAATAAACCTTAAGTCTATATATTATACCCAAGAGAAACATGGTTCTAACAACTATGTTATAAATTGGGGAATAGTTTATCATCATAATAGAACCTAGTAAATATATTATAACAAGATTCATACATTTTTTAGTTATTAAGTAATTATATATATTTTCATGGAATAATTAAAAATATATGTAATGTCTAAAATAGTGAGTACATTTGGAATAAAACATAACATGAGGTTTCGATCAATTTACCTCTTATCGTAACATAAGTGTTTTTAACTTCAAATACAGTAATATCATAATCATGATATTTCACCAAAATAATTCCTATGATAATTTATATTAACACCTTGGTAATTAATTTTCCTACTATCCCATATCATTATAGTTTAAACATTATACAATGTTGACTTCTTTATCTTCCATACAATCATGTTTCTTATGACCTTTTATTCCAAACATGTTAAAAACTCTCTTTCACATAAATCATGTTGTTGGATGATATCTTCTCCAATTATCACATGATTTAAATTATATAGTTCTATTATTTTATAACACGGAAATTATTTTTTCATGGTCCTTGTTCATCCTAATATTCGTTTAATTTATAATGAAGATATATTAAATGGAGGAATCCATATATCCCTAGATGAGACATGATATTATAACATCATAAGATGAAAATGTTTTAAACACTATTTTCAATTAGAGGACCGACTTCATACCATCAATGAAAAGATTAATCTTAACTATTTTATTACATACATTGTTTATAGAAATCTATTTTATTCCCATGATGTTTAAATCATACACACCAAGAATTTATTATTCCTTCTGTCTGAAATTGATTAATAGTTTTTCCAAATAAGTTTTTTTTCATGAGAAATTTATTTTTAAAAAATAACTGCACAAAATTAGATGATTCAGTTCCCAATATCTCGATCTAACTCATTATATATATAATCCATACCCAACTCTTAACTTAAGCTCTGGTAAAATTATACACTTGCACAATAACCTCCCCCCTTGAATTAAATCTCGTAACAAGAAATGTCTTATTTTAGGACATGATCCACTATTCTATTATCAATATATTTATAGTTCCATTAATTGATGGAGTATTAAACTGCTTGAAGTGTTCCACCATAATTGAATCATTCTCTAAAGTAATTGGTTATTCTATATGGGAATTATTGTTGGCCATAACGTGAGACAATATTAATTATATAGTTCATTCTGACCAAGCTAAAACATTATTCATTAATGGGGGAATAATAACACTGATTATAGGGTTTGACATGTTTTCCAATCCTTCGTCTTGGTAAAAATTTATAAACAATTGAATACACTTGATGATATCATAAAACTATGAATCATAATATATAATTTTGAAACTGAGGTATCAGTTAAAAAAATTCAACATTTATAGATATATAATCATAGAATAATATGATTAGTGATTTTTGAATTATCTTCAAAAAATATATTCCACTCATTAAAAATGGTTTGTGATTAAAATATTAATATTCCTAAGAATATATCATAGGATTTCAAATCCAAATGTGTGGTATGTGGACCATTAACTATGTAATAGAATGATGGATAAGACACACACAACTAACTATTTTTGGGGTTGATACCCCTATATGAATTTTAAAAAATTTACATAAAATAATATTGTAAATAAAGAGGTGTATTCCTAGAGAATCTATAGAAAATAATCCATAAAATCATAGGGATGTTTTTCTAAACATAGTTTAATTATTTTTATGTCATAAGGTTATGTTTTATAATATATTGTTTCCTAAATCTTGTTCCCCATGATTCTAATAATCATTAAATGATAAATAATCTAATGAACTAGATTATAGTTTCTTATAGAAGGTGGTCTCATTATTATATTGGCTCTAGATACAAGAGACTTAATCCCAATGTAAATAATAGTTTATTAATTTTGGTTTATTAGATAAATGATTGAATCAAAAATTACATTAGAAAATGTAAAATGCAACAATTTATTTTTTTTGTTATATTCTATATTCTCTCTAGTGTATCATTCTATAAAATTATTTTCATACTTCCAAGAGTCCTACGAAAGATAAATATAATAATCGGGTGATCATATTTTCTTAGTAAGGGAATTAATAAAACTAATTATATTATAAAATGAATAGGGAATTAATATTATTGTAGTAAGAAATGGCTATCAAATAATTTCTTATAAATAATCACATGATCTTGAAAATTGTCCCTAGATATTATAACTATTAAAATAATCACACTATCATCAAAAAATAATTTAAAAAATATTTATTGTATAATTCCAAACATCCAAAATGTATTTTCTAGGTATTGTTCCATGAAATCTTACATATATGGAATTATATTTTTTCAAATACCCAAAATAATTTTCTATATGACATTAATCAATTTATTTTATGATATTCAGTTTCAATCCCTAACTATCAAAAAATAATTTCATGCATTCTTCATATGAATAGATCATAAAACAAAATATATATGAATTATTAATCAATAAATGTATGTATTGGAAGAGTTAGTAAAAATATTCAATATGCTTCCTAGTCAATCATATCATATGAAATATAGAGATATATAGTGTAAGATACCATAATATTATAACTTATTAGACAATATTTTTTATCAATAGATGTTGACATATATGAAAATATTGTTAAATGTTTAGTGGATCATTTCTTGTGGAAAATGAATTTTCTATTTTGAGATAACATATTTGAAATATAATTTTTTTAATTACAGGTAGATATTGTTGAATAAAATTGATATTTTTAAATTGATTCATTCAAATAAAGGGTAATCGGGATGTTAGAGAATTTAATTTCTTATGTGTATGTTATAACCCAAAAATATCTATTAACATTATTAATAGAAGTAAAACATTTCAAATAAATGTTATTCCATATATTTAATTCTTATAGAATGCAAATCCATGGATATAATGTCTTTATTGAATCACTAGAGTATATTAAAATATTTTTTGAGGACATTTTAAATAAAATAGGGAATATATGTAAAAGATTTTCATCCGAATAAAAAATAATGTTTTTTCATTAAAAAACTATTATCAGTATCATAAGTACTTTAATATTGGAAAAGGAGAGGGGATATTTTAATTTTCATAAATAATGATAGGAACATAAATATTAATTTGTTTAATATATTATTATTATATTATTCCTGAAAATGAAAAAAAACATAAACAATCTTCAATACTGATTATATTGAAAAATAAACTCATACCTCATTTATAACATGTTTAATAATGAATTTTAACCGCATTTATAATAAATTTAGATTTTTTATAATTATATATATGAAACATATACATACTTATAAAATTATATATTACATCCTTATAAAAAAATCAATTCCCTTTTATTAATAAATCATTATTAAAATCATTATAGGTGAGCATTAACTATCTCGATTTTCAAGAATGTTTCATTTTATCATCTTTGTTACTTGGTATAGACCATGGGTCCATAATGTATATAATTTTCATTATGAAATATAGATAATATTAAATTTATAAATATTTTTAATCAACTTTTATTTTTAGATATTAAAAATGATTCACATCACTTCATGGGTGGTAGTCCACACATACACATGTATGATGATGTCTTCTTTTTTATTGAGTGGAATGGTAAAAATGTAAATGATATATTATAATCCTATCAAATTAATAATTTAATACATATCATATTTATTCATTTGTTCCATATTTGTAACCACCGAGTTGAAAATGTGATGATAATCAAATTACACGGCTATGTGGAGATGTTAAGTCATACGTACACAAAACCAACATTTTTCACTTTATGTGGGATAAAAAATAAGAGGAAAATGTTTGTACCATTATTATAATAACATTTCACTATATTTAATAGAAAATATCCATTATTATTTTTTCTGGGAATAATATTTTAACGTTTTTATAATAAGAAATAAAACTGAATGTGACTAGTAAAGAGTTTACCTCTTCTGTGAAAATCCTCTATTAGATTAAAAATTATTACTTGAATAGATTGCCTTTTCGAACGGCCAAAACCACAAAGACATGGGTCAAGAATCTTGAATGGTATTTTGGTAGTTATTGGATGATATATAATTATAATTTTGAGTGGGAAATAGAGTACATGATGTATTATTTTATAATGGAAGGAAATGACAATGTTTGAATTAATTAATACATTAAATAATCTATATATAGTCATGTCATGTGGCACCAAAGATCCCCATATTTGAATATAGGTTTTGATTGGATTAAAATAAACTCACCCATTCACATTTAGAAATTTTTTTGATAAATATTATGCCTATCTCATACATAAACCACATTAATATCATTTTAATATAAACTATGATAAATTACATTTTTACCATGATAACATTGCTAATTCAAAATGTTACTTTTCTCTTTTCCATTTTATGATTTTGAAAATTACAAACAGTTTATTTAAACCATATATTACTATCAATAGAAATCTCGCATGTTTTAGATTATTATTATAGAAAAATTATTTTATATCGAATGTTGAATGAATTTTAATATAACTGAATATTATCATTATACAATAATTTGATCCATCAAATATACCTACAGTCTATTTTATTGAACTGAATAATTATCTCACCATTAGTTTTAGAATCTATTCTATCCATCTCATTAACCAATTTCATAAACATCATAGTGATTGTACTACATATCCATTAAAATGACCTCAATATAGTTTATAAAATTCACAAGTAGTGTAGTCCATCAGAATATACAAATATTAAAATCCGAGTAATTGGAATTCATTATATTGGAATGAATTTAAAACATCAATTTAATGTTTCTAATAAAAATGACATTAGATAGAGATGTTTTTCTGAGATATCAAACGAAGGTCATATATTGTCATTTCAACAAACTCCATGATTCGTTGAAAATATGACAATTAGAGGATGCCTAGAAATAGTAGTGAATTTGAGGATTTAGAACTGATACATTTGAAATTAAATATGTATGATATATTTATCTTTTTAGATTTAACATTATTAAGCATTGTAATTTGTTATAGATATCTGATCTTAGATTTTTTGTGTAAGGAATTGTTAAATCCTTAGACCTACCATTATTTTTTATTTGCTTATCTTAATGTGGTTTATACTGAGGGATTTAAAGGATCTGATGAAAGAATTATTTGATCCATCAGATTAAAAGATTCTATGGCCTTGATTGCAGAGCTAGGACAGATCACTATATCAAAGTCTTATAGGGTATTCGAAGATTGATAAATTATAATATTTTTATTTAGTTCATTCTAGATAAATAATGAAAAAACATTTATGATATGTTTTAAATGATGGATATCATACGTTTGAGTTTCAAACATCCTTATATTTATGGTTAATTATTATAATTACATATATAAATATTGTATGACTCTCTTAATTTGTTATAAGATTTAATTATTATTTTTTTATACAAATTATCCTTTCCACTAAGCGTCTATATTGGGAATTTTATTTTTACTAATTATTCTAATAAATATTATATTGGTCATCAAGTGAGCCTAAATATTAAACTATTATTTCTCAAAAAAATTGATTCCTTTGTAGACTATCTAATCATCAATTAATATTTATTTTTTTTTTCTATTAAACTAAATCGGTATTGGGTTTTTATTTTTTAATATTTTTAAACTACAATTCACCACTTAAATATATCCATTATACACTTTTGTAATCTGAACATTATTTTCAGATCCACTAATAATGCCTCATTTCATTAATTTTAAAAGAGATAATTTTTAAGAGAAAAGATTATTAAAAAATCCTCACTTGAAAATTATGTTAATTTTCTAAAACTAGTTTATATATATTAATGTTTGGAAAATATTTTTTCTAAAATGTCTCTTTATATAGACATTATCTAGAAATTTTTAGAGAATTATATTTATCAGTAGAGTTAAATATATAGGAGGATAAAATAATTTATAGTCTTTATTCCTTTTTGTGCAATTTGTTAGGTATCATGTCAACCACATGTAATTTTTTTAGAAGCACTCATGGAATGACATTCATATCTTTTATCACAAAATCTTATAGAGATGTTTGGTATTTTTGATATTTCAATATCAGAATCATTATTGTATAATTCAATTGAAAATGCTTGAATTTTTTACACATAACCCCAGATGATAGAATGGTACCCCTATGGATTAAAGGGTACTTTATACCAATAATGGGAGAAATGGAAACATTCAAAGTTCATGACAATATTATAATGGACGACCATGTTAATATAAGAAAAAAATATCCTGGGAAGATTGTTTTCATTTATGTAGAATCAATTAAGAAGAAATATATGAAGTTGAGATTTATATTGTTCAAGAGATTCAATAAAATTATAATAATTAATTGTGTTCTTGTTTTTTAGATTAGTAATAAGGAATATTATTTTAGGTAAAAGACTTCACTTTTTGTGAAGAAAATTTTAAAAGGATAAAAAATCTTTTAAATCCTTTGTTCAGAAATGTTTTAAAATATTTTGACCAAATATACATCAGATGTAGTAGAATGTAAAGGAATAAATTTAGAAAATTAGAAGAATAAAGATGAGTCTTCTCATCCAAAATATCAAAAGTAAAAAAAAATCTGATAAAGAATTTACGAATTAGATGGAATACAAATCTAAAAATAATAAAGGTGAACCTTTATTTAGACATTAAAATTGAATAGGCATTATAATTAAATATTACTATAACTTATAATTTAATAGAATAACAAATGAGTAAGAAAATGATGAAAATAATGGATGAGGTAGAGATGAAGTAAGTTTTTCTTGAAGGGGTTGTATGAGAATCTAATGCTCAACCTATATCCAAGGCTATTTATCTATAGTTCAACCAGTTACCTCTTCAAAAACAATTTCTTATACTAATAAAAATCAACTAGATACAAAATCACTAGATGTTATATATTATCATTAAACATCTACAATTAATATTTTTGATGTTAATAAGAAGAAAGGTAAATAATTCATGGATGATGTTGAAAATAAAATCAATACTGAATCTTTTTTCATAAATGAGTTCATAAAATATATATTATGTTAGTAGAGAAGAAGAAACCAAAGTTAATTCAGAATGTTTTAAATGATGATTTAATAATGGAATGGAAGTGGAAAAATTAACATGATAACGTAAATTTTAATGAAAAAGAGGAAGAATATGAATAAGAAAATAAAGAATAACATTGATGATAATAATAATAATAATCTACTTCTATACTTACTAATCCCAAACTGAATCTAGTTCTAGATATTTTAGAGGAAGAAAAATCATATTGACATAATGAACTAGAACCTAAAAATTCTCACATTTATATGTGTAACAAGGATGAAACAGATAAAGATGATGGGGTTATAGAATTTTTGGAATATGAATGAGTTGAATGAGATGTAAATCATGGTGTTTTTACTAATCAACAAAACATATGAATTCATTCAAGAGAATCATCAGGAAAATCAGCCACATAAGCAAAAAATAGAATTGATTACATTTTATAGACCCTTAATCATGTAAATTTCTAAATTACATGATATTCTATTGTTGGATTAAGATATAAAAAATTTAAAATATTTTAAAATTTAAGTCAGAATCTTGAAATTTATTTACTAAATCAGTTATTTATAATGACACTGATATCAAAATATTATTAGATAAATCAATGTCAGAAAAAATAGGATTTAGTCAAATTTTGAAATGGACGAGGCAATTCATTTGTGAATTTAAGCATCATGATTATCTAAATTTAGAAGTCAAGACCTACTATTATGAAATTATATATTTTTTGAGGAATTATCTTATAATTCCTTATATGGAATGAGGTATGTTAAAAAATTTAATGATATGATAGAATCCAATAATAATGATGTATTAGAATAAAATGAAAAATTTTAAATGTGAGAATAAGAAAATATGGGGTTCCATTATTTTTAATAAGTGTTTATGTGGTTTAGTTAATACAATATGAATATAAGTGTTATTAAAGATAATATTTTTAGTCTAAAGAAATATAATCAGATTTGATTACTGATAGATAAAAGGAAAGACGTGCTTGAATCCTTAATAGATGAATCTGATATGTATATGGAAGACATGAATTATATTAATGATATTTTCAAGATGTTTAAAAAAATTAATCATTTATATTAACATAGATGAATATTTATTCATACATAATTGATTCATGTAATATCATTCTATATTTTTAAAGAAACATTGAATATTTCCTATAGCTATTTTGACATCACATTGTGGGAGAAATTTTTTAAGGGGTATAACTTGTAAATATTGATTTTGAATAAATTTTTAGAAAAAAAGTATTGTACATTACTTTTTTGAACCTAAAAAAACACATCAAAATATTATAGTCGAAAGAAGAAATAGAATTCATTAAATGATTTCTAGAGACATGTTTGGTGAATGATCATTTACTAAAATTTGTGTGGCTGAATCAGTTATAACTACCAACTATACTATAAATAGAGTTTCAAAAAGAAAATATATTAATCAAACCACTTCTGATTGTGTAAAAGGAGGAAACCTAAAAATTTAGATTAAAATATTTTTGGATGAAAAGTATTTATTTTGAACACTAATGATATCTTACAAAAATTTTCCCCAAAATCCAATGAACGAATATTTTTCGGTAATTTTACAACTAGTATGTTATATAGTGTTTTAGTAAAAATAAAATTATTGTTGATGAAACAATAAATGTTTTTTATTAGTAAATAAATCACATTGTAATCAAAAAAACCCCAAATACAGTTTCTTAATGTTATTTTGAAAAATAATTTTCAACATATGTGAAAACTTTATTCTCATTACTAAAAAAATGATGACTCTATTTATCAAGTTATACCTAGAGAGTAAATCACAAATGATGTCAAGGAACATTATTTTTAAACCCATATAAACATATTTTTTATAGGAATCATCCATGATGTGTCATCATTGGATATTTAAATAAATCAATTAGAACATGAAGTTATTTGAGAAATTAAATTGATAAAATTTCATTTTTATAAAAATTAAAAATTATTATTGATAATAAAGATTTTGGGGATGAGGAATTGGAAAGATTCATGTCGGTTTAAATTAATATATTCAGAAGAAATCAAGATTGGGTTGTGGTTGAGAAATAATTCATTGGGAATATATTTTTATGAAACATATTCTCTTTATGTCAAACATGAGGATATTCATATAACTATAGCATATATAACATTCATAAATTTTTAAAAAATTAATTTGGATATAATGTGTTAAATTCATAATGAATAGTTTTAGGAATAAGATTTTATAGAAAAAATAAATAGTTTTGAAAAAAAATCATTGAGAACAAGTTTTTAAAAATTCCTCATTATTTTATAGTCAAAATAAATTCCCTATATCCTATTATGGTAGATTAAATATATTTTTGTTTCAAGAAAACATCATATGGGGAGATGTGGATCCAATGTTTTTATAAACATTGTTTGGGAAATTATTATTATTTTACAATTCCATGTTTATGAAAATATATTTTGATCAATTAAAAAATTCTTAAGATATTCTTTTGTTTGTCTTTTTATGTCAATGTTTGAAATGAGAATTATTACTGTCATAAACTTTTTACTAGGTTTTCAAATTTTACAAAATAAAATAATTTATTGAATCCCTATAGATGTAAATAAAATATATTATTTAAAAAATTGACTATAAATTACTAAAATTATAATTAATCTATTAATAAACCTCAAAATAAATTATATATTAATGAACCATGGAAACAAATTGATTTAAATATCTTTAATGAAATGAATTGAAGTTTAGTTTACATAATATCTTGTCAACTGGATTTATTGTCTTCTATATTAATATTATTTTGATATTATGAAAATGAAAAATATACCAAACCTAAATCTATTGAATGAATTTTAAATTATCTTTAAAGAAATAGGAATTCATTTTTATTTTATACTTTTATAAATGATTTTGAGCCAATATATTTTTTAGATAATGAATTTGGTGGATATAGAATTGATATTAAAAGTAATTCCTTAACATGCATTCTCTTCTGAGGAGATTTAGTTTCATGGTATTTTAATAATAACTATATAGTATAAATTTCTTCTACTGAAGTTGAAAATGTGGGAGTTGGAAATTATCCTTCTCAAGGATGGTGGATACAACGGAAGTTCACTGAATATGGAATGATTTGTAATAAAAATATGAATATTGTGTTATAATATAAATTTAATTCCATTAATTAATAACCCTTCACATCACTAAGGATAAAATAACAAAGATATTAGACACCATTTCATTTCAGATCGCACATAAAAAATATATATCATTTTATAATTAATCAGAAAATAAGAACTAGATGTAGATATTTTTATTAAACCCCAAAGCAATAATATACATTAATATGATAGAAATATGATAGAAATTATAGGTATTAATTGATAATTACTATATACTTCCCGTTTTCCTACTCATTAAATTAATTAACTTCTTTTCTGAGGAGGAGTATATATTTTCTGGTTTTTTAAAAACAATTTTTTTCTAAAAACATTTATTTTCTAAACAATTTGTTTAAAAAACATTCTAGTTTTATTTAAAATTTTATGATCATAATTTTTCTAAATAATGATCTATATAATTTATTAAATATGGACTTCATAAAATGTTTCATGATTCATAAATTTTTTTTAAAAAAGATAGTATCTAAATCAAATAATAATATTTTTTTTACCCATCAATTGTTTTAAAATTGTCTTAAAATTTATTATATATTTAAAAATAAAGGAAAATGGATTTACGCAATTAGAAATTAAAACAAAAGTAAATATATTTTTTGATAGGTTTTATTATAACCTTTTTATTTTTTAGTTATACAATAATTTTATTTATTATGTTGCTTAATAAATAAATTAATTTTTATAGATATTCAGTTTCATTAAATATGTAATTTTTAATTCAAATTAAATTATAAATCACTCTGATAATTTGTATTCTTAAAAAACATTATGTGATTAGAAGAATTTTTAAAACATTTGAGGAATAATGTTAAATGATTAAATTAGATAATAAGATTCAATCTGTACTCTTGATCTTATAGAATGTGATAGATCACCCTAGTGTATATATATGGGGTGGTTCATCCTTTTCACAAATAGAATTTTTGGATTTTACATATACTTTTAAGAGCCTCATTTTTTCAATTTTTTGTTCAGTGGGATTCATTTTATCCACAATTTTATTTACATTATGCATTAGATTCAATTACATTATCTCAATAGAATAATTAGCTAGTATATACGTCATAATAGAAAGGGAAATTAAAAAATCGTTGTATAAAATGCATGAGTGTATTTAAAAATTATTTTTTATATATTATGGTTTGGATTAATATTTTTTAATAAAAATAATATTGAAAAATATTATCCATAAATTATTGGACAATTCTATTAAATATACATGTAAAATGACTCCAAATTTTTTAAATGAGAATGTAGTTTAATTGATGGTGTCAACTGAATTGCTGATTTTGAATGAGGCCAATAACTAAATATTCAATGATAAATCAAAGGAATAAAATAAAATATTTATTCTAATTGTTTTGTTGAAGTGGGAAGTCAATGGTGACAAGAAAGATAATGATGATCAGATTATATAAGTGATGAATGATTCTTCTAGCAATGCAGACCAGTTTTATAAATTATCTTATGATGTATCTGATAGATTGAAGTGTGTTAAACTATTAAATTATATGAAAGATTCTAAAAATAATAAAATCATATAATTTAACGCATAAATTAATATGTTGAAAGAGGAAAATATCGTGTTTCAGTATTTTGAATATTTTTTTCAGGGGTTCATGGATTACAATAAGCATATAACTATCCTTAATAGGGTGGTTGTTAGTCTAAATTTTGATAATATGAGGCTATATATAATGGAATATAGGATATCCTAGATGGAATCCTCAACATACTAATCAATGGATGACCACAAGGACATTATGAATATTAAATTAGTTGTCAAAAAGTTTAAAATTATGACAATGGATTTTTTTTGATAAAATCATAATGTCATGATCTGTTTCATACTTTTGAATAAAATTTCATTTAAAAAACTATTTATGAAAATTAATCACTGTTTTAATGTTTTTCAATTTCATTTGGATGACATAATATTATTATTGTCTTGGAAGAATATTTATTCAAACAAAATTGATTCTTCTTATATCATTCAAACTTTTCATGATAATATATTATATTCCCTATTAATTTTTCAAAACCACAATGTCAGAAAAACATTTTTGAGGAGATTTTTTCTATTCTTATTTTGAATCATTTAGTAGTAAAGATATTTTATAAATAACTTTTTGACACCTAAAACAATATATTATAATGGTGTAGTTAAAATAAGAAATATAATTTTCTAGAGATTTCTAGAATCTTGCTGAGATAATACTCAATGTCCATATTTTTTGGTTATTTATATCCAAATACGACCCTGATGGTACTGAATATTAATTTTTTTCCCACATTTAATTTATATATATATATATATATATATATTTTTTTTAAAATAAAAACCAAAAACACAAGAAATTTAATTTAATTGAAAACACTGGTCTTATGAGTAAATATCATTTTACATTAAAATAAAATAAACATTTGGTTTTCATTATTTTTTTGGAATCTGTAATATTTAAATGATGTTCCTAAATTTTTGATGAAATAATAATATAAATATAATATTCTATCCTTTCCATTAATATAAATTTCTCCAAAATCATTTTTATTTTCAATGAAATAAAACATATCATTCACAAAAGTTATTATTGGGTTTAAAATTTCAAAATAATTTTTTAAAATATATTATTCATTAGATAAAATTTGATTTCATCGAGTCTCACATGTACAATAGTATAAATTTTTTTTGTATATTGTATTTTATTACGTCATACTTTTTATAGAGTTTTACAACTTATTGGTAGTTAAAGAATCATTACCACAATTAATATTCATGATGAACAAAAATTAATTTTACCATATGGAGTTATATCAATTATTCTGAATTCAGAAAACATACCTTATTTTTCTAGTTAAATTCATTTAAAATATTAATGAAAATTAAAATTAATCCCACAAAATACATTAAAAATCATTTTTTAAAACATATCTTTTGAAGTGTAAAACATGTTTATTGAAAAATAAAGCATATTATTTATATCAAAAAACTATACAATATTATTAATATTTTAAATGAATTAATTTTACATTTAAATCATTTAATTTAAATCAATCATTGTAAATTATTGAAAAAATACATCTCATTGATAATCTGGGTCTTCTACTATTCAGTAATAAATATTTCATTTTATAATGATCTGAAATTTTATTCCAAATATAATGTATATTTGTTTAAAATAAAATGTTTATGATTTTTCCAAATAAAAACTGGTAATTTGGAAGAAATTAAAAGTGTATAGAATTCAATTAAATCCAATTATTAATAAAACATATTTTTAAACCATAAAATTATTTTACTATAAAATTGAGTAATTATATATTTTAAATAAATCAATGTTTTTACAATATATAAATCCTTCAAAAAAAATTCGGAATCTATTTTTCAATTAATACCACCAATTTTAAAAGCTAGGTTATAATAAGATGGTTTAAATAATAAAATTTAATAGTATATTTTAGTTTGTTTAAATTATATATTGTGTTAAAAGATAGACATCAATGAAATTGAATTTATTGGAATAAAAATATATCATTGAATCATAAGTTGTTACGGAAAAACATATGGATCAAGGATATTGAAGGATTCATATGATATGTTGATATCGAAGGAAATTATTACATTTTTTAATGGAACTGGATGTTATAATAACTATATCATGACTCATGAAAAATATATAATAAGGAAAATATTTATACTCTATTAAATTTATTATCATTAAAAGAATACATTAGAAAATCCAACTATATATAGTTAAAACAATATCTGGGATATAAGGATTCATAATACTGTAGATGGGTTTCTCATACCTAATATAATAAAATAGGTTAATGAATATTTCATCATGTATTATGATAGATATTAAAATTAAATTGAATGTGCATGTACAAATATCTAATTGGGAGATATTGAAAAATATTTGGGATGTTTTTCTTCATATTAGGGAGTCATTTTTAATAACTTATTAGAGGAAACTAATATACATTTTAGAGATAGTCTCTAACTTAATCCATCAATGTTCATGAATTTTAATAGATAGTATATGTTGATCACACTCTTTTTAAATAGTTTAAAAATATTTCCTATAAAAAAAGTAAAAAAAATCATGTATACAAACCTATATTAGTACTGGACTGAGTAAAATTCCAAATTTACATTTTTATTAAATAATTTATTTCATTAAGGGAAATTTTGGGAATTTATGGAATGAGATGATAATGGAATTGAATAGTCCTATAGGATTTTTTAATAAATAAATCATAAAATATAAAATCACTAATCCCCTCCACTAAGTGGTATATTAATACTTATAGAAAACATAATTTTTATCATATCCATCTAGGTTCTCTATGTATGATAATAATTTTTTACGTTGAAAATGTGAAACCAGAATCCAATCAAAAGTAAATGTGTTTCTTCAATAAAAGGAAATAAATTCTATGAATGAAAAAATGCACATATCTTCATTCACTAGTCATAGAAGTTAGTGATATTTTAATAATGTGTTTTACAAAACATAGATTAAGTTGACCCCAAAAAGTTTCTTATAATTGAAATGCATATATTAATAGTAATCCTGGAAATGTTATTGTATCATCCCTGTATGTTATAGCCTGCATGATGGTCATGATACTCCAAAAAACCAATGATATGTGGGACAATATTGAGAATATATATGAAATATATTTTATAGTTAATTATGTTTAAATAAAAAACAAATAAGTAAAATTTTTTTCTATCAAAATATTTTTATTACATAATGATAAATAAAAACATCAGAAGACTAAATGAGTTGGTTAGTAGGATTCTTGACTTTTAGTTACTTTTTGACTTTAATATATTGTAAAATACTATTGATAAATATTACTTATAGGTTTCATCAAAATATATTCAGTATGGAATAAAATCAATATGTACTTCTAAATTATTCCTATAGAACACTCATCAATTACAAAATGTTTAATACACCAGTATTCGAGAAAAATGAAAAGTGATATATTACAGTTAAAAACGTGAAAAGTCGTATTATTAAAGGCCAGATGATAAAATATTTTTTTTTTCATTATAATATTATGAGGAACAGAAAATGATTATAGAAAGATCATGTCTTTAATTTTAGGAAACATCAGAATATAAAAATGTAAAAAAAGTATTCTTTTTTCAATTTCATTTAATTATGGAAGAATTATCAATGATTATATAGATTTTATTAAGAATACATCTTATAAAATTATGTTATATGGTGTAAAATTCAGACTACTATAAAACAAAATAAATTTAACTTAAATAATTATCATTATAAAAATAATATTAATGTAGGATAAAAATTCATCTCACGTGTGGAGAAGATAATGATTATTTTCCACAATGTATCAATTTAAGAAATTGAAGAACCTATAAATAGTTCAAAAATAACTTTTAATGTAGAAAAATATGTAGTTGTCTCGATGGGTGTTTAATTAATTTTCATGATGTTTTTCTATTCACAAAATAAAACGATTCTTAGATAGAGAAATTGATATTTGATCACTCCCCATTACTACTCTTGATCCATGGTTCCCTATTTCATATTCAAAACACTCATTTCATAATTACATGGATGGAAGATTTATATTTCATTATTATGATAAAAAACTCATTGAAATCTAACATGAAAAGTTGTGGATGGGATATATTAAATAATACACATTAGAGAATATATATAGAAATTCTTAAATAATACAAAAATTATCATACCCCAACCTACCCTTGGAATGTCATTTAGAAGAAATTAATTATCTTTATGTATGTCTTTATAAACAACTTTATGCCTTTATTTTCATTCTAAAATCTAGTAAACTAAATAAATATATATAAATATGTCTTAATGGATATATAGAGAGAGAGGAAAGTGAAAAAATCTAGCATCCGATGACTTGTGTAAGGAGATCTCAATAGAAATTATTTTATTGAATTTATATTGCATAAATATTTTTTAATGAATCTTTACATAGTATAATCCATTATGATTCCTCGCATTTTATAAGGATTTTATATGCTTCTATAAATGGTGTATGATATGGGTACTCATTTAGTGATGTTTAATATAATTTATTATTATATTATGATCATATATGTGAGTGAGAATATTATTTTTTTATTATTGATGTCAAGGGTAATACTATGTGGGATAATTATTCTCAAATAAGAAATTGTTTATTTGTATTTTATGAATAAAATGTAAATTGAAATTTCACATATATATCTATTTTACCAATAAAAATAAACTGTATTGTACTTTGGGATGTGATTACTTATATCTATGTCAATGTAATAATGTACATCACTAGCTCTTAGATAAAGGGTTTTGGGGTGTTATAGTTGGTCTTATAGAAGAATTTATAGAAACCATGGGAGTTAGATTTAAGAAAATGTTGATTAGGGAATATTACCCTATGTTTGACTTTGAATATATGTTTTTTATATGATATCATCTTATCTATTTGATAGAAAATGGATAACATTGATTTAACATAATTATTCATATAATGATAATGTTTCATGAATTTTACATCATAATAAATGGCTCTTCATCACTATGTGATTCATCATTAGGATTTTTTGTTTTAACAATGGACATTAGGTTTTAGATAATGGATGGAACGACATGGGGAAATAGTAATTATTAATGTGATAAACAACATGTTATCAATTTTTAAATAAACAACATGTGATTGTCTTAATTTAATATGTTGTTTTTTGGGAGTGGAAATCAAGGAACAAAGAAATAAATTTCAATTTAAAAAACTTAACGCTTGAGATAATGTTTTACAAGACGTATTATTACTAGATTAATGGTTTAAATTTGGAAAAATTGTTCATCATGAAAATTCATTTCCTTCGTAAAAAATCATTATCAGAAAAATCTAGGTTATAAATGTACTGGTAATGTTGATATTGTTGAAGTGAATATATAAGTCAAATGAATGAAAGGAGATATAAAAGAATAAGAAGGTAAAATTTAGTTATTTTTTATGAATAATGTCGAATGATTAATGTTATTTTTTATTTTATTTCAAGAAATATTATCTGAATAATTCTATAGTTATGAAAATCATGATATTTATAAGGATTTTACTGATTTAATTGTGCATTTTGGGTTTGAGTGCAAATGTTTAATGGTATATATAACTAAAAAAATTTATTCAGTGGAAGTATAATCTATTAGAAAAAATCATTATTTTGGAAAGAAAACCTTAATATGAGGTTGATGTTGGGAAATTAATAATGTAGACATGTTTATGAGATAATATTGGTTACCATGTAGTTTTGTGTGATTTGATTGTATATCTTAACTTTGGTAGATTTAGAAACTATTGGGATTTAAGGGATATAACAAGAAATCTGAGAAATTTTTGGAAGCATGCATGTTTTCATTAACTTTTAAAAAATATCAAAGAATTATTATATTTTTTATATGATAATGATATCAACATTATGTTTTCAGGAAAAATGATTTCATATATATTTTCAAAATTTATCGAGCTTTCCTATAAATTTATAGTCCATGAATTTGGAATTAAATATTTTTGGATGAGTCTTAATATTAAATAGTTATGGAATAGATTATGTTGAACGATGGATTTGATTATTTGAGTTTAAAATATTTTTATCATTTTGGATAACATGTATTGACAAATTTTATTTTATTAAATATTTAAAATCAAAAGAATATACTTATGAATTTTCTGATAAAAGTGATACATGCATAAAATTTATCCTCGAATTTCCATTACCTAGAATACCAGATGATGTGGAAATATATCAAAGAACATCCAAGGGATAATATTATAAATATGACAAGAAATGAAATCATAGATTTTTATATTATCATGTTATTATATAGATAATAAAATAATATATCAACTCTATGATTGAAATTTGGGACAGAAATACTATTTTTTAAAGTTCTTACCGATTAAAAAATAACCTCTTTAAACCATAATAGATTTACGAATTTGTGATGATAGAATTTCTAATTACCATGTTATCTATAACTGTAAATGAGAACATGTTGGTTATATTTCCCCTCCCATGTCCCAGTTTTTACATCACACTAATGTTTTCCTATTCTAAAACCCAATTTTGTAGTGACATTCATATTTCCTTTTCCCTATTGTTAGTGATTGGTTTTTGTTATTCAATTTGTGATGTGCTTTTCCTATAATGGAATTATAAATAAAAACCTGTGGTTTTTAAAATTATAGTTTCATATTTAGAGGAATAAATTTATTAAAGGACAATATAATGTAACAAACCAATATTTTTTTATATTTTTCATCCCAAAAAAATTCAATTTCTTTGATGGCGTACATTATACAGAACAATAATTTTTAAAATAATTAAATATTACTGCTTAATTATGATATTTATAACATATCCATCAGAATTGTTGTAGTAAATTATAATCACTAAATTATATAGTTTAAACAAGTTAATAATATGAATTCATCGGAAACCAATTAAATAGAAATAAAAACGAGAATCAGTTGAATGTAATGGATGTGTTTTTGTAGAAAAATATTTTTTACCCATAATGAAAGTTTTCATCATAAATTAAATTAATACCTAAAATTTAAAAATATTATATAAATTTATATTTTATATATTCAACGAAAAATTAAAATATAACCAAATTATTTATATAGGCATATGATAATAATAAATCTATTTTTAACTATAAAAAAATTATTTCTCTAAAATGTGATTTAGTCGCCTTTTACTGGAGCACATGCTTTTAATATAATTTTGATAGTTTTATAATTTTACTTCCAAAATAATTTACATTTTTTTAATTTTAAATTAATATTTATATTACGGGAAAAATTTGATATATTTAAAAAAGTTTTATTTTTTGAATAATAGTTAGAAATATAGATTTTTTATTAAAAACCAATATTTTTTAAAATTTATTTACATAGCTAAATTATAGTATTTATATTTTAAACAACATATAGTTAAATTATTTATCAATAAATAATTTATTTCATTAAAATAAATTTTTTATTTAATTTTGTTATAAATATTTTCAATCATTTGAACTTTTCACTTTAAAACCCCACATTTTGTTGTGTATAAAAGATTATTTAAAATCACATCTTTCCAACTATGTGAATTACATTTTTTAATATTGATTTCATATTTTGAATATTAATGACCATAATTTATTTATATTCAATCTAATTTTTATACATAAAAATTTTACCGTGGAAAAAAATTATTTTCTATAATTAAAGTAAAATAATGAAAAGGGTAAAATGTAAAAGGTAAAAGGTTAAACTATAAAAAAATATTACTTTTAATGATTTTTTTATGTATTTATCAACCCTAAACTACCTCCAATAAAATAATCAACAATATAATTATTTTTAATTAACGCTAACATAATGTTGTTAGATCCAACTGTTAAGTATTCATTACATAATCCATTAATCACACCACTCCTCATGTTTAATTATAACTTATCACAACCCCATTTCAACAGATGAGCCTTTTAGAACATAAAATCACATCAAAAAAGTCATTCTATAAACTATTACAATTTACATGTTTTGAAGTTATCACCCAATGAATATATACAAGGTCATTAGGGGTCTCTCAAGTAGGCGTTGTTCTAGAGGTAGTTTACTTAAAGTACTTCTCTTAATTTCATTTCATCTACTACATTCTTGTAATTTTGTTCATCCATAAAGGAATAATATTTCTAAATTAATTTAAATAATTTAAGGATATTTTTGTAATGTTGCCTCTAAAATCCACCCATTTTATCACCTCCTCTTATTCAGATAAGCAACACAATTATCCATATTACAACATTTAATCGCCTCTCGGAATAATGTGTTTGTTCTTTTTGAATTATTACCCTCATTTATGGTGATAAAAAATTATGCTAACTGCCATTTTAATATGTATATTATAACTAATTTTATCTTCTATATCTAAAATATAAACATAATATTGAATAAAAAATAACTACTTCATGATATTTGGAAAAACCAAATAAATAATTTAATAAACTCTCATTAACATTTATCTAATGAATCATCCTCATGTAAAAAATAAAAAAAATATCAAACCAATTTTACACATTTAATATTATTAGTACTATTTAATTATAATTCTAGTTTTACAATTTCATTTTACAAGACCATCCATGATTTTACAAAAATAAACCGATCATGAAACCATGACATAACCACACCTGAAACCATGATAATAAAAAAATATTATTATTAAATGTGTAATAAAATTTTATAAAATCATCATATATGGTAGTATAAATTTAAATTTACTTCTTGAGTTTTTAATTTCCTTCATTAAACCATAATCCATTAACATAATATTTGTTAATCTAATGGAATGAATGGGGTAATAATTTTATATCAAGAACCCCTCAATCCAATAGTGCCCCTCCGGAGATGGAAATGAAGGAAGATAAATAATGAGTTATGTGTCCCACCACAAGTAGGCCCTGGGGTGGAGACTAATAATAGGGTTATAGAATTTCCCAAAATGAGTGGCATTACATTTTTTTATCAAAACAATATTGGGAGATACTATTTTTAATTCCAATACAACTCCAAAGAATATATATAATGTAAAACCAAAATCCATCGCACATGTACCTTTAATGAAAAAATGATACAAATTCAATGAAAAGATGAAAATTACTAAATGAAAAAAACTATGCAGTGACATATAAACTATCCCCATATCTGAACTGGCACAACTCCTTATAGTCTGCGTATTCCACTTGGAAACCAGAAAGTAGTTTTACATACATAGGGTGAGTAATCAAATAGTCTCCAAATAGATAATCCAATGTATATCATGCATAAGTGGGGGATGAATAATAATTCCCCTATGAGAAAAAAATAGATACCAACCGTGTATCACCAAATGATTTTAAAAAATAAATTTAAAGGCAAGAAACTTTTTTTAAGTAGATAGTTATAACAAGCATCTAAGAATTATTTTTCCACTTCTAGGATTTGAATTTCATTAAATGGTCATCTACGATTGTGATCATTATGTTATTTCGTGTATGATATAACCATTTTATTTATTTTTTGAATAATATCATTCTATATGAATAGTAATATGAAACTTATGAATAGTAAATCAATTATTATAATGGCTTTAAGATGACAATATATTTATTAAATATTTCAATGTGTTAAAAAATGAATTATAGTTTTAAAATTATTATTTTTGATTAAATTATTATATTATTTAAATATAAAATTTATACTGTTTATGAAATTATTTTTAAAAAATTAATATCATTTTGGAATTAGGCATGTTGAAAAATGTCATGGGTGATTTTTTGTGATTTTACTAAAATTCTTGAATTTTTTATGAATTGGAAAATACAGTAAATTAAAATAAATGGTATACACTTGTTTTTCTACATCATAGGTGATGCATGGATAATGTAATCACACATATTTTGAACTCAAATGCACTTATTAATAATTGGGGTCACAAGAGTCAATAATATTAAAACTTTTGAGCAAATATATTAAACTAATGACTTAAATAATGTAAAATACCTCCACTCATCCATTATAAATACCACCCACATTCCCTTATTTCTATCACACCTATCATGCCCTGAGAATTTTTTATGTTCTATCAATTTACCTCCCCAAGGAACCACTCCATGTCTAAGTCCTATTGGTATCACCAATAGGACAAAACCAAAATCTGTAAGGAGGATCTCCAGGACAAGAGATCAAGAGGTGAAATCATATATCTTATTCTTGTTTTTTTCTTTTAAATTTATTTTATTTTCTTATAATCTCTTCTATTCTCCTAATCTAATAGGAATGAATGGTATATATTGGTATGTATTCCAAATTTTAACATTTTTATGGGATACAATTCATCAACTTACTTCTTATCCACACCCTTTTATAAAGACACAATTCGTGATGTGTAGTTTACCAAAATCGTGGGCAATGTGTCTAAAATTTCCATTAAATTAATAAAAACTACTTTTAAATCCCATTTAAAGGTTGAAAAATAATTTATAGTGAATTATTTAACCTATTTTAGGGTTTTTACACAATTTTATTCATAAAATTAATTTAAATTATAAAACAAGTTCATGATAATCAAGGAACCTACAAAAATTATCTAATCAAATATCATTAATGTTTTATCTAGTTACTCATTATAAAATACAATAAAAATGATTTATGGAATCATTAATTATTCTAGAATCATATGAATACCATTTCATTCCACTTATGGAATTTCATATCCATACAACTATAAAATCAAATACAACCCAGCCATGGAAATCATTTAAAGAACACACTCTCAACATTGAATGAAACAAAATACTAATAATAAATGGGAGAAACAATGTTATGAAATTATCATATAATGTATTATAAACATGATCATGTTTTAATAAAATAATATGAACACATTACTAACCATTATACAGTAGGTTTAAACATGTTTTAAGTAATATAAACCCAAGGTAAGGGAATTCTAAACCCAATTTCCATTCTTTTGGATAACCATCTACTCAATCTATTTTATGGTTTTATGACCATTTTTTTTATTATTTTTGTTTATATTAAGTTTTATTATGTATATTTACAGGTTGTACACATATTTATTTCAATCTGTTGATTATTATATCAATTATTTGTTTTTTTAAGTTACATTTCTTATAACATATTTTTTTAAACTTTTAGTTTTACAAAATTCTATGTGAATATTTTTACAGAAGTATAACTCATTGATGATTATGTTATGGTTCATGGTAATTTTTTATGATGAAGGACGGTACCTATATCTTCAACCAATTCCTTTTGTGTGTGTGTGTTTTTGGTCTACTGTGTGGTTACTCCATGTGTAGTAAGGATAGTTACCCCACAAGATAGTTGTGAGGGTTACATTATAAAGTAGTCATGAGGGTTACAAATAATAAGGTAGCCATGAGGGTTAGAATATAATTAAGTGATTCCCCATGATACCTTTATGATTATATTTATGTTTTATACGTTTTTATGAAATATTCTATAAATCTCATGTCTCAAAAAGTCAGTTTATATGGGTGAAAACTATGTCTTCTTGAAAATGATTTCAAACTGTACAAGTATTCATTTACCAATGTCATCATTCCTAATTTTTATATCCCTTGCAGAGCTTTTATTTCTCATCCCAATATTTTAATTTTTTTAAATGTTATAAGTATTTATAAGAGAAAAAAGGAAGCCATGTTAAATTTCAGGTATATTTCTCAAAGAAAACATGTTTTATTTGAAATGTTTTCTATATTGGGAGAAATAGGTACTATTTATTATGGTATCCACTCTGTATAAATGTGGAATTTTATTTATGTATTATATCCCAATTCTATAAAATTATAGACATGGAAATATCGTCAATGTAAAAGGAAGTTATTTCATGACAACAATTCATGAGTATTTAATGCAATTAGGTTGGGTCCTTATTGCTGGTATTAGAAGATGGTATAGATAATTTTTGGTGTTATGATGATGTTAATATAATAACATATATGATTTTTAATTAGTGGATAATTTTAAATGAAGTATCATTAAAATATTACCACTTTTCTTCGACTACGATATGTTTGGTTATAATGGTTTTCCCCAGATGAAACAGGGAAACTAAAGTGGAGTGGCACCGATAGAACTATATCTTATTGAATCAATAGCCTTTAATGATTGGGATTAGAACTATGTAGTCTATTATAGTGATGGATTATCTAAGGTAGTAAATAAATGGTGGTTTCATCCATGTAATAGAAAAATCAGAGGTACCAGAAAGGAACATGAAGATAGTGGATCATTTAATGAGAAAACCACCTCAAAGTTTAAAGGGATATTCTGACCTTGTTAGGGTTTATGGATGGGTTAAATAGCTTGAAAAAATATTCAATGTTATGGGATGCTCATATAATAAAATGTTAAGTCTTTTCATTTCACATTTTGATGTTTGAAGCATATTAGTGGTGGTAAATGGCCAAAAAATATCACGTATAGAGAGGACATTGATGCCCTTTTGATTGATTAGTTTAAAATTCTTATACCTAAAAAATATATTCCTAATGGGGTGTTACAAATGATGGAGAAGAAATTTCTTCAACTGAAGTAAAAGGGGGAAGTTTGAGTGGCTGTGTATGAAGAAAAAATCACAAAATTGGAGGAGTATGCTCTAAATCGTTTTCTGAAACATGATAGAAAAATCAACCACTTTTACTTAGGATTGAAGCTAAGGTATCTAAAGAATTTGTCCTACTATAAATTCAAGAGTTATGAGAAACTTGTCTGATATTCTATGAGGTTATAGACGGAGTTTTTTGATTATCACATGCAATTAGACAATATAGATAAGCATTGGTCCATATGGAAAGAGATGGGTAAGAATCAATCAATGACATCTGATGGAAATAAATTCGCGTTTATTCATTATGAAAATTTTGGAAAAAATTACCCTCGGGAATTCCTTAAAAAGACTAGAAAGAGTTTTCTATGTGGTATTTTTGGACATATGGCCTGAGATTTTCATGAATATGATTCTATGATTAATCCTGAGAAGAAAACTGTAATGTGTTTCAAATGGGGTGAGATGGGTCATTGTGAAAATGTCTTCAAAAAAAGATATGAATGATGGAAAATAGTAAGACTATAACTAGAAAGGTTTAGTGACATCATTTCGGTCTACATCAGCAAATATCAGGCCATCCAACAAAGTGTTATCAGGTTCTTTATTTGATAACTAAGATTTTTCTATAGTCTACTTTGATATGCGGTCTCCATATTCCATTATTTATAATTAATTTTAATGTAAATTGGAAATAACACCTCGAGAAATGATACAAGAAAATATTGTTAAAACACCATGAGAAAAATGTTACAGCTAAAAAGAATATTATTAATCATCATATAATTATATGTGTAAATATATTACCTACAAACTTTCTTGTTTTTCCCATAGTAGATATTGATGTTATTTTGGCAATGGATTGTCTTTCTATTGATCATGCTAAGATTCATTGTAGAGATATATAATATGTTTATTAGAAAGAGTTTCTATTTGTATATAAGAATGAACACACATAATTAATAGCATATCTGGAATCTACGAAACTGTTAAAGGATAGAAATGAATGTTATCGTCCTCATATTATTGAAAATAATAGAAATGAACTGAATAATGATGTTTTTTGGTAAATAAATATCTTCTTTTTTTCTATTGAGTTACATGGTGTTATACCTAATCAGGAAGTTGAATTCACAATTTGATTAGTTCATGATGCTAATAAAATTTTAAAACCCCCATATTGAATGGCTCAAATGAATTTTATTGAAATAAAAAATTAGTTGCACAAGCTAATTCTGAAACTATTAATTCGTCCAAGAACTTCACCATGGGATGCTCATATTTTGTTTATTAAAAAAAATATGGTTCCATGAGACTTTTCATTGATTATAGATATTTGAATAAAATCACTATTAAAAAAAGGATACTTTTACCCATGTCGATGACTTGTTTGTTTATCTCTAAAGATATCAATACATTTCCATGACTGACATGAGATTCAGATACCGTCAGCTGATGGGGACATAAGATGACATCCTGAAATCAAATTTTTGTAATACAATAGGCATTATAAATTTCTTTTATGATGTTTTGGTTATGTATTGAACCCTTTGTGTTCATTGATCGTATGAATAGAATATTTCATGTGTTATTGGATAAGTTTCTTGTTTCATTTATTAATGAAATTACTATGTCTTCTAAAAATAATTTGGATAATGAAAAACATCTAAGGGTTTTTTTTCAATCCTTAAACGAAAAAAGTAACAGTATGAAAAATTTAGAATGTGTTATTTTTGGTTTTGAACAATTTATTTTGTCAAGAACTTTGTATATATGAATGGAATGATAGTTGATCCTTCCAAAACGAAAGTGGTTGATTAATTTCCAATAACTACAAATGTTATAGAGAATCATAATTCATTAGGATAATCATGTTACAATATAAAGGTTGTTGAAAACATTTCATGGTTATCAATCATGTTAAACATGTTAACAAAAAAGGGGATAAATTTGTTTGGGCAGAAGAATGTGTTGTTTGTTTTCAGGAACTGAAGATGAGATTGGTGAATGGTCGAGTCTTGGCTCCTCGTATAAATGGCGATCCTTTTATATAATGTGATTCTTCACTGAACGGACTTGGTTGTGTTCTGATGAAGAATTATAATGTACTTACTTATGCATCCTGGAAACTATATCCTCATGAGTTTAATTCTCCCACGTGTAATTTGGAATTGGAAGCTGTGTTTTTACTTTATGAATTTAGAGGCATCATTTATATATAGCCAAATTTATAATATATACTAACAAAAAATGTTTGAAGTATTTATTCACTTAAAAAGAATTAAACATGAGGTAGAGAAGAAGTCTTGAATTGATAAAAGATTCTGATTTCAGGATCAATTACCATATATGAAATCCAAACAATGTGGATGATTCCATGAGTTGAAAACATCATGAATAATTAACCTCATTACATTTGGAACATGGCCCCTTACTTAATTATTCGATGAATTTTGGATTTGATGTTGTTGGTGCAGGAAATTCCTCTATTTTGTTTCAGTTTCCAATGTATTCATCTATGTGATAAATAATTAAAAAAGAACATAAAGAAGACTCGGAGATATTGTAAATGATATAATTAGTTAAAATGGGTAATTTCCCATAATTTATCCTTGATAAAGATTACATTTTATGATTTGGAAAAAGGTTGTGTGTGCCTTGTGATTCCTTGTGGAGGAAAGATTTATTTTGTGAATCTCATAGCTCCCTAGTTTCCGCTCATCCTATAAGTACCAAGACATACGAGAACTTCAATTGTATTATTGGTGTGGTGAATGAAATGGGATATTGCAGATATTACTGTCAAATGTTTAACATGTCAACAGGTTAAAGAATAGAGGCAATTACCGAATAGGATTCTTTATCCATTAATATTTCTAGAGTGGAAATTGAAAAATATATTTGTGGACTTCATTTTGGAATATCCAAATACAACTTGAGATAACAATGCAATTTTGGTTATCATTGATCTATGGGAAATAACTTCTCAGTTCATTCCAATTCGATATAGTATATATTGTGATCACCATTCTTGACTGTATCACAATGGTATTGTCATATCCCATGGGTTCCCTCTTTCCATTGTATATGATTGGGATCAAAAGTTCAGTTTTAATTTTTGGATGCGCCTTCACAAGCCGTTGGGAACAAAATTTTAATTTAGTACATCTTTTCTTCTTCAATCTGATGGGCTGTCCAAAAAGTCAATTCTCAAAATTGGATGATATGATTTGATCTTGTTTAGTGGAATACAAGGGAAAATGGGATTATCATCTTTCTATAGTTGAGTTTTCTGACAATAAATTTTTTTATTCTAGTATTCATATTGAACCATTTGAGGAATTTTATGGGTAGTATGGAACTAAATATTTTGTGGACGAAGTCATGGAAACGATGTTGGTTGGACTAGAATTTATAGAGAAAGTGGATGAGAAAGTGAAAATGATATAAAAACACGTGAGGAAAATTTAGAGAAAACATAAAATATATGCCGACAGTAGCAGGAAATACATTCCTTTTGATGCAGGTGATCATTATTTTCTTAGAATATCATCATTTAAAAGTGTTATGTGTTTGGGATGAAATGAATGCTAAGGCCATGGTTAATTAGACCTTATGAAATTCTATAAAAGGTTGGACTATTCACCTACAGAGTATCATTGCCTCAATATTTTTCTCAGGTACATAATACTTTTCATGTTTCAATGTGGAGGAAGTGTGTTCCATATTCAGCTCATGCCTTGAGTCTAGAAGCAATTTTGTAGGAAAAGAACATTTATTATGTGGAGAAAACCTTTTAGATTCCTGATCGAAGAGAACATGTATTTCAGAATAAGTTAATCCACAAGGTATTGGTTTTAGGAAGAAACCAAGTGGTTGAAGAAGCAACATGGGAATGTGAAAATGTAACGAGGGAAAGGTACCATCACTTGTTTAATATGTAAATAAAACTATGGGGATGAAATTTCCAGATAGTGGGGAGAATTTATCACCTCATTGGTTTAAAAAATATATTTAAATTCATGAAATATTTTTATGTAGATAGTTATAATGATCCTTTAAGAATTATTTTTCTTCTTCTATGATTTAAATTTCAAAAAACAGACATCTATGGTTGTGACCAATAAATTTTTATTATCTGATATAACCAACAAATTTTTCAGAATAGTAGCCTACACTTATGAATAGTAACCTACAATTATAAATTGTAATATTAACATTATTAATAATAAATCAATTATTTTTATGGTTGTATGATAATGGGATATTGATTAATTTCTCATAGTTTTTTAAAATGACTTATAATTTAAAACTTGTTATTTTTCATTAAATTATGTTTTTATTTAAAAATTAAATTAATAATATTCATAAAATTATTTATAAATAATGGAGTTCATTTTTGAATTAAACATGTTGATAAATGGATAGGATGATTTATTGTGATTTTTATGAAACTCATTAATTTTTTCTGAATATAAAAATATGATAAATAATTGTCAATGAAAATTACTTGTTTTACTGCATCATAGGTGATACAAGGCTGATGTAAGAACACGTGGTTTGACATAACTTGAAATTATTACTATTTTAGGTCACATTAATCGAAACTATTCATAGTCTTCGGATAAAAATATTAAACTAATGAATAAAATAATGTACGATACCACCTCTCTTCCACTATAAACACTACGATCATTCCCCACTTCCTCTCACACCTTTTAAGCCTTCAGAATTGAATATGTTCTACCAACTACATTACCGAAGGATCTTCACCATGCCTGAGACCTACTGGTCTCACCCAAATGCTAAAACTAAAGGCCTTTAGGAGGATCTCAAGGAGATGATATCAAGATATAAAAATACAATTTCTTATTGTTGTGTTTTCTTTCATATTCAATTACTTTTCTAATAATATCCTATCTTACCGTTATCCTATAAGAATGAAGGATCCATAATCTTATGAATGATGTATTGTATCAGCTTTATGGGACAAATTCTTCATCATTCATAATCTCCTCACACTCATGTAAAGACATCATCCATAATGTGTCGTTTAACAAAATCAAGGATGATGTGTTTGCAATTTCCATTGATTCATTCAAAATTATTTGTAAAAACATATTAATGGTTGATATTAAACTAACTTTATATTATTTTACATCTTTTATATTATGGAATGATCTTATATTGATTAAAATACTTTTTTTATTGAAACAAGTTCTGGATTATCGTTGAACCACAAAAATTAATCTAAACAGATATCATCAATTTTTTATCTAATGAATCATTATTATATATGGTAACAACATGATTTATAGTATCATAAACCATTCTAGAATCATATTAACACATTTTAAATCCACTTTTATAATTTATATTTCATATTAAAAGAAAATCAAATACACACAGTCGGTGAAAATCATGTAATGAATACCCCCCGAAACAATGAAAGGAACAAAATAAAAATAATTAAAGGATGAAATCTTGTTATGAAATGCAATTATAAGGTGTTATAAACATTAAAATGTTCTTATAAAAATTAATAGATAATTTTTATCCATTATATATGTTTTTAAAAAATATTTAATAACACAAACCCTAGATAAGGGAATTCTTAACCTAATTTCCATTCTTTGGGTCAACTTTATACTCAATTAATTGGGTGGTTTTTAGATCATTTATGTTTTTATTTTTGATATATATTATGTTTTATTGTGTTTATTTATAGATTATACACATATTACTATTGACCTATAAGTTCTCATATCAACTAAAGTTATTTTTAATTGACTTTTCCTATAAAATGTTTTTTTAACTTGTAGTATAGGAAAATTAAAAGTGAATGTATTTATGAACGTATTCTTTTTTGATGATTATTTTATGGTTCATATGAATAGATTATGATGCAGGGGGTACATATATCTCACTGTAATTCATTGTGTATGTGTATTTTTAAGGTCATATGTACGATTACAGTGTGTGTGGCTGTGATTGTTACACTATAAGGTACCGGTGAGAGTTACATTCTAAGGTAGTCATGTGGGATAAAAATAATCCAGTTGGTGTAAGGGTTACAATATATGTATGCGATTCCCCATGAAACTATTATGGTTCTATTTATATTATATATGTTCTATGTAAGTCCTTTTGAAATACCATGATTCATAAATTATGTTTATATTGGTGATAATTAATTCTTTTTGAAAATGATTTCATATGTTATAAGTTTTCATAGACTAGTGATTTATTTTCTTCTTTTTATATCCCCGAGTAAGATTTTTGTGATCATTCCTGGGTTTCAAATGGTTTTCATTGGTTATAAGGATGTTTAATAGAAATAACGAAGCCACATAAAATGTAATGAGTTTTTTTTTTGAGGAAAATACATTTTATATTAAATGATTCATATTTTGGAAGAAAAGGATACAATTTTTTTGTTGAATTGTCTCTGTATAAATGTGGAATTTTATGAATGTGTTATGTCTCAATTGGTTAAAACTATAAACTTAGAAAGATTTTCAATTTCAATGGAAGTGATTTCCAGAATAAAATTCAAGATTATGTAATTTATCAAGGTCTGGTCTATATAAACTGAACCAAATGAGAAACACTAGAGACCCCAACCTCACCAATGGAAAGCTCCCCAAATACTATAATTCAAGTAACATAATATAGATAACATCAATGATAGGGAACCCCACACCACATTCACACTGATTATATACTCTCTCACCATAAAATAAAACATCATGGAACTCCCTCCTATTCAAAAAGTTCCATATTGCAACCCGCCTGCACACACCTGGGCCTCACAGCCAGTCCAACAACCTAGGAATACAAAGCTAATCACATCTCACTTGCACACACATGGGCCTCAAAACCATATCCCACCCACAGAAACCTGGTCATCAGAATCACATCCTACACATATACACAATGGGCCAAAAGAACTCATCCCAAAGACACCTGGGAAAACATAACTCATCTCATCCCAAAGACACATAGGAATCCACCACTTACCCTAACACACCTGGGCCTCCCAAACCAACACCTTCTAGAAGAATCTTGGGAAATAAACACCTAGAAGAGGGAATAAAGAAGATTTGGTGGTCATCCATACATCCTCCCACTGTTTTGTTTGATAAATAAAACCTCCCCGTGACAATGCGGGTGTTAGGCACACATTTATCAACTAGGGTGGGTTGCATAAAAAAAAACTGAAAATAAATATAGGTTTAAATTTTTATTATAAAAAAATAAATCCCATCCTATGTGTTCACAATGAAGCAATAAACCACCCTATGATACCACCAACTCTGTTTCTACCTCTATTCGCATGTAGTAACACAATAAATAGTCACTTTGGATGTTGATAAATGAAATCCATCCATAATAATCCTAAACCCAAATATACCCCTAGACACAAAATTTAACCATTTATCATTCAATATTAAGGAAAAAAATTATTCATTCCATAACAAATCAGGAAAAAGAACCTAAATAAAGAAATTCAATCCATATTTCCACATGGTTTAACAACCATAGAAACCACAATGATTATTTTTCTTCAAATTCATTATTCCATGTCCATCCACTCAATAAGAAAAATCCCAACACATAGCCAACCCCGAGAAAACATCTCATCAAAACCAAAACATAAAACCCCACTATATAACAACACCACACCCAACACACCATGTAACATAAACATTGAAAAATATGAACCTGCAACCCCACAACTCAAACACTTCATATTCATTCCATGATTAATCAATCACTCATCCTCATATTCCATTACTCCACTCGTTCCACCACACCTTATAATTATTCTCTCAACACCAATAGAACAAAATCACACACGACAAAAGACAAAACAAAACTACACATAGAACATATCCATGAAAAATAAGGTAGGGTGTATTCAGATTTTACAAACACTCATTCATTAATTCCACTTTTAAAATTCCAGGATTATCACAGAACAATTCGATTCTGTGGAATCCATTTATTTAACATAATATATGTAGTATATAAATATCAAATATTAATATATATACATATATAGATTTTTATCACATGATCAATGACAATCCATCATAATTCATCCCGAGTGTACAAACGAAGACCACCAATGACCATGATTATTAGTATGAATATAGCCCATGTAGATCATAAGATAAAAGAACAATTAAATAGAATCATTATAACTTCCCCCAACATCTGTTTATTGGTTTAAATCTGATTAAATTATCTTTATCAATCTTGGATTCAAGTGGATTATCATGGGAAACATTCATACACTAACCCCACATGATACAAAAATAATAGGAATGAATGGATCCAGACCATGAGAAATATATGATCAACACCTCCTTCTTGAACCAAAAAGGAGGTGTGTAGGGGTCCATTAAAACATGTTCGACGGGGTGAAACACAGATGCACGACTCCTCAGGGAAGAATGGTTCTAGAATGACCATGTCTGAACAAAAAAAGAGAAATAAATAATGAAGGAAATTTGTACATATTTGATGTACTAGATCTGATGCTCAAAGGATATGAAACACTTTTGAACTCCCCATTAAAATTGAACCTTGACTACATATTTTTTCTAACATATCACCTCCCAAGAATTATAAAATTAAATATATAATTTATATGATTTGAAATAGATTAGAAATAATTTAAAATGGTATTAAACCAAATTGACATAAAATAAAAAACTAAAGGAGAGAATTTGGAAAAACTGGAAATATTGAAAAACTGTCGAAATGACTCACCGTTAGGTGTGTCACTATCATGATTCCCCAATGGATGAGTCATCCATAGATGACTTACCATCGAATGATTCACCAGGATGATATACTAGTGACGATCTACCAATAGTGAGTCTTCGTTCTTTGAGCTTCCGTCGCGATTCTCCATCATGAGACACTATTATTTGGTAACCGTTGCGAGTTAGCGATGTAAATAATAGACAGTGAATCCCAAATAAAACCCACCATCATCATGTCACCTACGCGACTAACCATCCCTGAGGTACTGACGTGACTCACCATTCAAATGACCTATAATATCTCTCTATCATCAGAGACTCACTCTTACAAATTAGCATGGCGAGTCATCATAATGTCTAAATTGTCCCGAATCATTGTTGTGACCTATAAGTGGGTGAGAAAGCACCATAAGAGATACTGAAATAACTCCCCATCATGAATCACTGCTTAAAAAATTGGATTTTTGGGAATCTCATGAAATTAGTCACCATTTCTTATATGAACACCTCAAACACATCATTTGATAATTATTATTTTTAGGGGATATAAAATTGAATAGATTGAATGTGGTATGATATATCAAAACTCAATATTCATTCATTGGGTTAAACATCTATTTTATTTATTGAATATATCATTTTGTGTTTATAAGTGAAATGATTTCCTATAATCATCAATTTTATTTTGATAGTTTTTAGGTGGATTGATATTGAGTAAAGAAATATATTCAATTGAAAAATATATTTTCATGATAACTATTCATTGAGCCATATTTTCATGTTATATAAACAAATTCCATTATGGGGTGTTAATATAGGCCACTTGATAATTCAAATCATGAATCTAATTTATTTTCATGTTATTCAAATGTTTCAATGAAGTATGAGACACTTTAATTAAAAAATATCATTATATATATATATTAATTGAAACATAATGAACCATTTTAATGCAGGAATGGGTGGTCAAATATGTAGCGGATCCCTTAAGTGCATCGATAGACTCAGGAGATGTATAATTTTTCTAAATTAATTTTTTTTACAAAAAATGATTAAACAATTATTTAAAAGGTCTTAAAATTAATGGTTCATGTGATAGATAAAGGATGATAAAAAAGTAATCATTTCATACATTACGAATTCAGTCATCATTATCCATGATATTTTTACTATGATAAAATCAATTTATTCAATTTCATTATCAATTTATTTATTATATGGAATGTTTTTTTGGTATTTACCTTGACATATTGATTATTATCATTTAATCGTTATTTAACCTTTTTAATAAACCCTTATAAATTATTTTATCCCACTACATTATTATGTTTTATTTCCCTATGTTTGTAAGTATATTATTGGGACTGATATATCAGGTTATGAAAAGGGGATAATGGTGTTAAAAAAATATTTTCTTTTATATATTAAATAAAACTTCAATTTTAAAATATTTATCTAGTTTAACAATACTTATAATTTATTTGGTCCTATGGAATGTGGATCCTAATATATATTAAAATGTTGTAAGGTAAGGGTCTTTCTCCATGATATTAGGGTATGGGTTGTTAACATTTACTTCTCACATTAATAAGTAAATTTATTATAAGATAAAACATTCTTTCGATGAATAATATGTATTTAAATAATAATGAGTTACTAGTCTATATAAATTTACTAAAAAAATAACATAAATTTTGAACAATTTATAAATTTAATAATTTTTTTATAATTTCCACAACATCCATTTTAACACATCTGTTAAAAAATAGTATTAAAATAAAATATTTTAATAATATATCATAGTTATTTTAATCATTGTATTGTGTATTGATAAATAAAATGTGTATATTATAGTTTAAAAATATCATGGTGGTATATTCTCACCCAATTAAATTAATTATATCTTTGTTTTTTAACTAGTTCTTAGTAATAAAGGGTTTAACATTTTAATGTTTAATTTTTGGAAAAACCCATAATTTTAAAAGGGTTAATAAATCATTCACTTATGAAGATGGAAAGGTATATATGACAGTTATTACATTACTAGGGTTTCTTATAGGACACCATTAGTGGTTTGTGAATATATGGACATAGAATTGTTGTTCAAATAAATATGGAGAGTGGTAGATATCATTGATCACAAGAATTTTAGTAATCATAAGAAATTCTTCATCCACATTTACATAAATCTACGACCAATTAAAATACAACTAATTAAATGGATATAGATGTAATATGAATACATTTTTTAAGTTCTTTTTATGAGGGTCAGATATTTATTTATATTAAGATTTTAAACACAGAAAAATGAATACCTGATGTATTGTTATTTCATGGAGATAATTTAATACTTTGGATTTACATACTCTAATTACACATCACATCTTACCATCTTGAATGAATATCCAATATGATTTATTTTATTCCTTATGCACTAGAATAAAATTTTAACAGATAAAATGTTTAATAAAAGAGTAACAAAATATTCCTCATATCTTTATCAAATTAAAATTTGTTGGGAAATGATAGATAATACCCTAAATAAAGTGAATATATTAATCTAAAAAAATAAAAAAAGAATCCAGGGGATTATTATAGATTATTATATAAATAAATAAACTTATTTTCCCAATATATTCAATTACCTAAATATGAAAGAAAGTAATACTTTCAAATGAAATCTAATACACATTAAAATTGTATCTTCAAAAATATAATAAAATTCATCCCAAATATTCATTTACATTAAAAATAATATATATATATATAAATATCTTTTAAAAAAATAAAATGATTCCATAAATATTATTAATCACCTAAAATCATAAAACAATATTTGATCCTCATGTATGTTTCTTAATGTCAACTCAATACTTATCCACCAAATTGGATAAGTAAAATAAATGTTATACTAACTATCACTCCTCATAGTCCATTGGTTGGAGATGCACACTTATCAATATTCAGTTATGGGTTCAATCCCCATTTTTTTCAAATATGATGATTTGTCTCTTGATATGGACGTTTTACTTTTTCTAATTCGATGTTAATATAATTTTTATAACATTCACAAGAATATAATGAACATCCATGAAATAAAATTAATCACCAAATATATATTTCAACACTATTTATTTAAATACAACTAATTCATTTACAAAAAATATCACCATAATATTAATCATTATATTATGTCATTACTATTATTCCATATGTAGTTGAAAATACTTAAATAAATATGTTTTTCAGAAAAAACATTAGATTTTTCATTATAAATTTATCTAAGATACCAATGATAAATAATACATCTAAAAAAATTAAATGGTCTTCATATATATGTACATAACCTTAATGATATTTATAACATAGCTTTTTCCTATTTCTAGGGGTTGACCCCTCGATTTGGATATTGACATGAATAACTACCTTTTTCCACTAAAATAATACATAGAATTATATTGCTATTTGTTTCATGATTCCCCTTATTTATATATTGAAAAACTCTTCACTTATATCAGATATATTCTTCTAGGATCCTCTTCCCACAATCATGACATGTAGCAGGCATACTATATTTTCAAAACCATATTTGACTCATTTACTTCCAGGTGACACCATCTGTCTATTCATTGATGCATTTGAATACAAACCTATGTAACACTTGTTGATCATAATTTGGGATAAAATATTTTTCATGATTAGAATAAGTATAAGGATTATTTTCATTATTTTAGGAATTTTATTAGTGAAATTAACTTTTTTCTCACAATATTGGACTTCTTCATTCATTCTTGATTTTCATCCGATTTACAAAAAAGATTAAAAAAAGATAAGCGTACATTAACATACTATGGTGAATATATATCCATAGAAATAATATCCTTTAAATGATATGTACATATTTACTTATGGTCATATATGTTTCAATATAATTTATCCATTCTAATGATTATTTTTTTTCATTATTGCCAAAAAATTCAGTCATCTCCTTTATAGTGATTCATAAAGTGTCTGGAATTCAATAGCATATTTCATTGGAGTGTTGTTCCAGTTGTATGGTAAGTATCATTTTTATCTCATTGGTTATGATCAAGTAAAGAATGAGATTCCTTTTCGGTGATATTAACACATTTTATATCTTTCATAGACCCATTTCCACTTTTAATATCTATACATTGATGCAACTACTCAAAAATCACTCTCTCAATACTTAGCTAGAATCTATATTATTTTTCATTACATAGTCTTATCCTTATAATTATCTCTTGGTCTCTCACTAATATTTTATCTTCCATGTTTTCAATTTTTAAATAAAACTTATCTCTTATACCAAATATTATGACCGAATCCATTTAAACATTTTATTACATTATTTAAAAACATAAATATCCAATTTTTTAAAAACACAAAGATAATTTGGTGTGGTGTATTTAAAAATATGGGTTCATATTACATTAAATGAATATAAAACATGGAATTATTACTTTATATTTCATTATAATATCTTAATATGAATTCATGCTCATAAAAATGAATTTTATCACCTTTGGAATGAATAAATTAACTTGTGATAGAAAAAATAATTATAGGAGAATAAGCATGATTTTGAAATATAATATGTGAGTAAATTTATTAACATTATATCCTAAATATTAAGGAAAATGTGTAATCACATGGTTGAGTAAAATAAATAACATGGTACCACAATATCATTTCATCATATGAAATGTTGTGGAATTATATAACATGAAAAAAACCAGTTAATGCCAACTTCCAAGATAATATTACATGGTGGAAAATTCCCAAAATGGATTAGGATTTCCCCAAACCGCATACATGATGACGTATGTGAATAATGATTTCCACAAGGAATTGGACGGATATTTTTGATTATCCACCATAATATATTCATATTCTATGTATGCCAATGTGGAAATTCAATCATAAGTCATAACAAAATTATTAATAATGGAAGGAATAATTTTTCCATAATATTGTCTCATATCATAATCAATGTAAATTTTATATTGATGGAAATTTTTAAATAAGCACAATGAATTTATTAACACCTAAAATGTAGGTAAACTATTATAGGTATACATATTAGGGAAATAAATATTTATTTTTTATGTATTTTATAAATTTACTTTTTTTATTGGTGAACTGGAGTTCTAATAAAAATAGTAAAAACATTCTTGAGGGAAAAATATTTCATTTTTAAAAATACATTAAAAAAATAAATTTCAAGGTATTTTTAAGAATTTTTTATTTTTTATTATATCCTTGGTAACCTATAAGGGTACCCTCATTTCAAATTATGGTCATGATGGTGGAAAATAACCTTCATGGAATACATGTAAAAGCAATCACTCTATTATCATTTTTCATAAATACTATAAATTAAATGATTTTGAAAATTATTGGAGGATTCCATTAAATATATTATTAAAAAAATAATACGTTGGTAATTTAAATTTTAACACTCAAAGGAAAATATTGATATCATTTTTTAAAATAATTTTTATGAATCATTTATATAGATGAAAATTGATTTTCTTCCCATTAGAAAATTTGAAACGAAAATTATTTAAAATTTATTATCATTTAATATAAATACAAAAAAGGGGAAAATGGAATTATTAAATGAAAACTTCAATCATAAATATAGGATTTTAAAATTAATGGATATTATTGTACATGTTACACCCATGCCTCAGACTACCCTAGAGCTGGTGTAGTTTTAATAAAACATGGTGTGTAATTTTTTTTATAAAAATAATGGCTGATTATTACACATCTTGTTCCAGAAAAGAGTATCTTTTTGGTTTAGGTCTTGGAGAACCAGATACACTTATTACAATTCCTTCCAAACTAGAAGGGAAAATAATCTCCACAATGCTTCCACCAAACAGTGTATATAACTACTACTGAACCTGTAATATTTATTTTAAAATGTAGGGTGAGCATAGGAATTCCCAATATGCGGTTTTAAAATAAAATAATATTTCAATTAAACCACATTGGGAAAAAATCCTTCGAAATTGTCTATAAAAAATTTCTGTAAGGAAAACTGCAACACATGAACCATAACATAACATTTTTTCCAGGAATTATAAGTGAACATTTCAAAGAACACAAAAAGGGTCACATTGAAACATGTTCCAATCATTAGAATACTCAAAAAAAATATATTTTGTGCAGTATATAATATAATGGTCATTCTAACTTAATATGTGTGACATGAAAAAATTTAACTACATTTTTACAACTGAGAGTAATGCATGATTATAGTTGAGCATAAAATAATAACACTAATTCTTTCCTTACTAACTGTAAATCATAATCTGACAGAAGAATCTTTGAGTGATTAATAAAAATTATGCCAAAAGAATTTACTTCTTCGAATTCTCATATATAAAATCTCTTTAACCATGAATATTCTAATGGTCGAATATTCACGTGGTTAATTAAATTTAATAGTTTTAATGAGAGATGTGCATATGTCGTACTGTGTCAAGGCCTCGTACCAAGACCATAAACTCTCTCTCAAGGCCTCGTGCCCAGACTATAAATCAATTTGGGAAAGGCCCTAGCCAATTCCACATCTATTTTGTCTCATGAGACCTACTAATTCATCGAGGGGCTATTGCGGGCCCCACCCACCACATACCAAGTCCAATGCATTCCTCATTTCTTTAACTCAATGTGCCGCATACCACATTGATTTATTAAATTACTCATTACATATCATTCCATGTTTCATTTATTACTTTACTTGTCATTTCATATTATTCAATGTGTCATATACCACTTTTAATAATTTAGTTCTTAATTCCATAAAAGTCAATTTGAGTTTGATTACATTATTTTTAATTTAAATAGACAAATTGATTCATGCATATAAGCATTAATAACAATAGAAAAACTGTATGGAAATGGAAATAAATGAAAAGTATGCTAGGCAGATTGTACCACATGTGATAATAACTAAATCCTATAAATTACATTTTTGGCCTATAAAATGATAACCCTTAAATTCTAAAATCTCATTAAAATATGATGAAATTATTAATCGGAATTCATCATGGATTGGAAGTATAACCAATTTATAGGTAAAAAATATATTTCATATGGGGTATTAAACATATATTTTTCTATAAATTCATTACTTGTCTTCTTTTATATAACATATCCCTAGGGTACTCTCAATTATTTACACATAATGCTAAGAATTGAAATGAACTAAAAAGACCATAACGAATAACATTTAAAAACATATGAAAATAAGTGTGTCATACACATATATATAGTCATACACAAAAATTTACCATCTAATTTTTTTTTGGAGAATCCTATATCATGTATAATTGAGTATTGTCAAATTCGTTTATACCCAAGGGTGTATATAAAGGATTGTATCTTTAAATAATTCCCAATAATCCTTTCATATTTCCAAAACAACATGACTTATTCATTCATAACAATACATGGAAAATCAAAAAAATATTGAGGCTTAGTGATTATATGTATATATATACACCCAAAACTAAATATTTAAAATGCGTAAAATGGTTTATACCAAAAATCCAATGACACTTATATGATTTTAATATTTTGGGAACATTAATTAACAAATGTTCTTAAAGTTTAAATCATGAAATAAAATTTGAAATGACTGTTTACTAAAAAATATAATATATATGTTTATGTAAACAATGATATATATATATAATTATAACTGAATATACACAGTATATATAAGGGTATTGCAATGATACATAATGATACTTACATGTTTTAAAAATATTACAAACATTAGTTAAACATGGATTCATTAATATAAAAATGTTCCATTAAATATCAAAGGTTTTTTTATAATATATATATATATATATATATATATATATGCTTATGTATATTTTAATATATAGAATCACAAAAAATCACACATCCTTGCATGAAAAAGAACTAAGAATATCATTTATGATCAAGAATTTACCATTTGAAGAAACCCGTAGGTCTTATATTTAACTGTCTATGTATATATATATATATATTTATTTATTTAAGTTCATCTTTGTATATCTATATATATTAATTCAAACTCTAACAATGAAAGTCAACTAGGACCCTAACTTGGTTCGAAGAAGGAGAAGAGGCCGGATGGTTCTTGATGGAGGTGTTGGACATACTGAACATCGTAGTGTTCGGATGCAGAAGTGATATATTTATAAATCATATATAATATATTTTAAAGGAAAATTTTATGTAAAACCAATGCATATCTGTTTAAAATTTGTTCGAGGATTTCCGGTCATGTGGAAAACGAGTGAGAACATGCACCCCACGGTCAAGGGTGTGGAGTAAATTTAAAATAATGAGTAGCATGGATACTGGTACGACACACACTATAGGTATAAGAAGAAGAATTTGTTGTGTTAGGTGTGGACTAAAATGGACGGTCGGGATGAACTGCAAATAAGATCCAGTGGCTGAGGTACTTCCACGGGTTCTAAAAGGAATGATCAGTCGAGATTAAATCTCGACTCAATGGGTAAACTATGTTGTGACATAGTGATTTAAAAAGATTGGAACGGTCCAGGTTAGATCTGATGGGATCAAGCGGATGATAAAAATGTAGAGATAAATCTGGGGTCGCGTTGGATCAATAACAGAACAAATCATATAGTCCAATTTTCACGCAGTGAGATCTGACGGTCCATATCTGATCTTAGCTGAAAATAGTCATCCCATATTGAAATGAAGCAAGTTATATAGCTCCTTTATAAACCTAGGGCTCCTGGAATTAGTCTCAAAATCCCCCTCCCCTTCCCAGATATCGCCCCATACTAGGTCTCGGCGGGTGCACTTCTACGCCCACCCCTGTCGCCGTGTCATCCCTCATGGTGGTGTGCTCTGGCACCCTGACACACACACCCATCCGTATTCGGGCATAACTATTCACTCCTTTGTGTGTGACATAGCATGTAGAACTACACCATTTCTAGGGGATGTCAGTGAGATGCCCCCTAGTCCTTGAGCGGATGACCTACTAGGTTTACCATGGCTAGGTGGGGTACTCACCCATTTATCAAAGTTAAAATTATTTTTATTATACATACGATTATAAACAAAGAACATAATTTCATAAAACATGATCCCTTATTAATTTAACACATTGGGAGATCAATGTTCCAAAATACACATGATTGTTATTGTGGAACTCTGTGTGTCCAATGGTTAAAAGGACCATTATAAATACATGTATAGGGTAATTGAACTTATATTCAACTTGGAAAAAGGGTTCTCATCATTCCTCTGATGATCAGAATGGTTGGTGTGGTCCTGCCATTAATGATGTTCATTGTGATAGATCCATAAGACACTTATAATTTTCTTGGGTTTTTTTTGTCGTATTGGTTTGTCTCCAAGTAATTCTAATAGGCCTCTTAGTAGGTATTTTCGGTTAGTGGGATTATCTTTGCCTTGATACAATGTAATCATTACAGTGATCATTGAATAATGAAATTCTTGTGTTTAATTGAATGTATTGTTTTGGACAACATGGGATTGAAGTAAAACCATACGACATTGTTATAAGATAAGAAATAAGTTTGGGGTGTAACAATATTTCCCCTTAAAATAATTGTTTCCTCGCAAATCTAAAATACTCATTCAGAAACACCAGCTAAATCAGACACACATCACCTCCAACGTCCCCTCACAATGGTGGCCAATGTTGAAAATATGCTGATTTCCCCATAGTGGATCCCTAGATTGGTTTCTAGTCTATCTAATTTTTTGACCCAAACACAACAAGAGAAATTATAGTAGCTAGGATCATCCCTATGCATAAAGAATATTTAATTCCAGATAATGGATTGAGCAATGTGAAGATTTGAGATTTGAGAGTGGACTATATATATTTAAATCCCTCGTGCTACATCATGCTTAAAAATGTCAAAGTCGTAGAGCACTCCATAAATAGAAACACCTAGGACTTGAAATAAATAGAGTTCCCAAAGGTCACCCTCCAATGTAGCTTCCTAAAACATCATCAAAACTTGAGAGTTCTCAGATAAGGTGGAACAAATGAAAAAACATTCGTAGTAATTTCCCCTTTGCCAAAAATCTGAATATTGGGCCTTTGCAATAAAGAAATAAATATAGCTCTCTCTATTGTAGGAATATAGTATTATTGAGATAAGGGACACATTATAAATGCATTTTTATGTTAGTCGTAGGTTTGAAAATGGGACATAGTCTTCTGAACATGGATCAACAATTATGTGTTCAAATAATTTAGTGTGGAGAGATTAGAGGTTGGTTTGTGAACTCATTTCTTCGATCAATAATTTTTAAAGAGATGGTTTTTACTCAGTTTGATATTATTATATTAAAATAGTTATGTAATTTGTAAAAGCATGTTAATTTTCAAAAACACAAAATATTACATTATCTTATTAAACATGGATTATAAAACCAAAGGTGTTACATAACTAATCTCTACCTATCACAAAACACTAGTATGGATTTCCTAACATCCACAAAGATGAAACATCGCTGATTTCATCAGTGTTGGAAATTTTCACAGTTTCTAGTTAAGAGGATCCCTAAGATGTTTCCGAACATCTGAATCATCATGGTCCCGAAGCAGCACAGGAAACTCCAATCAATCGGATGTGGAAATATAATGTTCCATCAAAATAAAACGTGATGTGTATGGAGTTGAGAGACTTTTTCTTGAACATGATGTCTATATTGCAAATGGGTAAACTCTTCCTCATGAATTTTGTAGCCTGTGACCTGAACTCAAATACCATAGGTTACAATTTGACAAAGTTATACTGCATAGAGTTCACCCACTTGTGCAGCCTCTTCAATGTTCATTAGTTATAGAAAATTAATGGATGAGGTAATGTATCATAATAGACCTTCATTATACCTTACCTTAGATGAATAAAAGTGATGTTGGGAATCCGTCATCAAGAAGTATTCAAAGCCAGATCCTACGTGATTCTTTAGTAAACGAGGAGAATTAGATTCATGGAAATGGTTTTTACAAGATAACCTGAGTTTTTCAAAAGTCTCATAGCCCTCTATACACAACTCGACCACTATATTTTCTAATATATTTATTGGGAGATATAGATGGCTCGATTCGTCGGGCAACTGAAAATTTTAAGAAAACATCTACTTTGTAAGTCATAATCATGATTCTAATATGGTTTTAATTTTACAAGGATGTCTAAACCAGTTCATTGATATCAACTATCTTTCTCCAACCCCATATTTCCCTTGATCCGGTGGGGTTTCAATAAAACATAGTGCATTTTTTAAAAAAAATAAAAGATGATTATTTCACACCATGTTTCAATAAAGATGATATTTTTGGATTACATCCTATAAAACCAGATACAATTATTACAATTCCTTCAAAACAGGAAGGGAAAATAATCTCCACAATACTGCAACCATAAAGTGTATCTCAAATCTACAAAACAGTAAAAGTTAAGATAAAATGTATGATGGTCATATGAATTCCCAGTAATGGGTTCTAAAATATTATAATATTTCAATTAAAACCTTTTGAAAAAATTACTTTAAAATTTTCCCTAAAAAATTTTTGTAAGGAAATTTGAAATACATTTTCCATAACATAACATATTTTCCAAGAAATATAAGTAAAATTTTAAATGAATAGTAACCGTGTAACATTTAAACATGATCCAATCATAAGCATAAACATACAAAATATAGTTTGTACAACATATAACGTAAGGGTGATTATATATTTAAAATGTGTGTCATGGGAATGTGTAAGTACCAAATTTACAACTGAGAATCATGCATGATCAGAGTAGCACATAAAATAATAACACTAATTTGTTCCTTAGAAACTGTAAATCAAAATTAGGTAGAAAAATCTATGATTATTGAATAAACATTTTCCCATAGGCATTTAATTCTTCTAATTCTCATATGTACAAGATCTTTAACCAATTATATTCTATTAGTAGAATATTCATTTGGATAATTAAATTTTATAGTCATAATGAGGTAAGTGCATAGGTCGGAATATGTCAAGGCCTCGTGCCAAGACTAGAAACTCATTGTTAAGGACTCTTTCCAAGACCATAAATCAATTTGGGAATGGACATGGCCAATTACATGTCTATTTGGTCTCATGAGACATACCAATTCATCGAGGGGATATAGCGGGCCCCACCGATCACATACTAATTCCAATGAATTCCTTATTTCTTTGAATCAAAGTGCCCTATACCACATTGATTAATTAAATTCCTGATCACTTATCATTTTAACATTCAAATATTACTAGGAATCTAATTTTTTATTATTCAAAGTGTCCCATACCAATTTGAATAATTTAGTTCTTAATTCCATAAAAGGAAATTTGAGTTTTATTACATTATTTAGCATTTACATATACAAAGTGAGTGATGTATATAAGTGTTAATAGAAATACTAACAACTGACTGGATATAAAAATAAGTGACACATTTGATAGGAATATTATACCACATGTGACAATAAATAAAGCACCTAAAATATAGTTTTTCAAAATTAAATGATAACCCATTAATTAAAAAGACTTATTAAAAAAATAAACAAAATTCATAATGGAAATTCATCATTGATTGGATTCATAACTATTTAGAATTTAAAAAAAATCATGTGGGGTATTAAACACATATTTTTCGTAATGTTCATTACATGTATGCTCATGTATTACATATCACAAGGTTAATCTAAATTATTTATACACAACATTAATAATTGAAAAGCATGAAATTAAACTATAAATAATTGATTTTGAAAACTTATGAAAATAAGTGAGTCATTCATTTGTATATATTCATATAGAAAATTTTACATATAAATATTATTTTGAAAATACAAAATTATCTTGGATTGAGTATTATAAAATTCGTTTATAACCAAGGGTGTATATTGAGGATTGTATCTTTAAATCGTTCCTTATAATCCATTAATATTTCAAAAACAACATGTGTTATTCACTCTTAACAATCCTTGGAAAATCCTAATAAGATTGCAGATCAACCATTATATATATATATATATATATAAATATATACCCATAACTGAATATACATAATGTGTAAAAGGGTTTACACCGAAAATCCAATGACACTTATATGAATAAATTTTTTGTGTACCATTAATTAACGATGGTTCCTAATGATTAAATCCCGAAATAAAATATAAAAGGTTTAATTACTAAACAAACTCCTATGTATGTTTATATAAACATCGATATATATATATACATATATATGTATAAAATAATATATATAGTATATATAAGGGTCTTAGAAAATTTAAATATACTTACTTTTTTTAATCATATTTGGAACATTTGTTGAACAAGGGTAAATTAATTTCCAAATGTGACCTTAAATATCAATGGTTTGTTTATAAAATATATACTTATATATGCTTATGTATTTTTCAATATATAGAATCACAAAAAAACACATTATTGCATTACATATAATTAAGAACATCATTTTGGACTATGGATTAACCATCTTGGAAAGAACCAGTAGGACTTATAATTAATATGATATGTATATATATATACCTGAATAATCATATAGGTATATTATGTACATAAATTCAATCCCTAACCAAGAACGAAAACTAGGTCCCTTACCTGGTTCGAAGAAGGAGAAGAGGTCGGGAGGAGCATTATAGAAGTTTTGGAGAGGATGAACACTGTAGAGTTCAGCTACAAAAGATATATATTTATAAATCGTATATATTATATTTTTAAGGCCACTTGCATGGATCACTAGGCATCTCAGTTTAAAATGAGACTGAGGGAGTCCGGTTTTTTGGTAAATGAGTGAGAATAGGGGCCACCCGGTCACAGGTTTGGACTAAATTGAAATGAAATAATAGCATCGCTATTAATGTGGCACACCTGGGTGGTTAAAGAAGAAGAATTTGATGGTTTTGGTGCATATTAAAATGGATGGTCGGGTTAATCACGATGAAAATCCAGCAGCTAAGGTGCGTCTGAGTGTTTAAAAAAATGATCGGTTGAGATAAATATCAACTCGATCAGATGAAAATGGTGTGAAGTAGTGTTTTAAAAAGATAGGAATGGTCTAGATTTGATCCAATGGGTTCAAACAACTAATAAAGACGAGGAGTGAAATCTGCGGCTGTGTGGGACTGATGGTTGAACTGATCGGATGGTTTGGGTTACACGAAACGAGATCTATTGGTCCAGATCTAATATCAGCTGAAAATATTCATCCCACATCAAAAAAAGCGTGTTCCACAAATTTTTTATAAGAACGGGGATCCTAGAATTAGTATAGAAATCCCCCCCTCCCAGTACCGCCACATAACAGGTCTCTTCAGGCGCACTTATCCCCACTGGCGTCTTGCCGCCCCGCACGGTGGCGCACTGTGGCACCCTTACACAAACACTCCCATGAAATTTTTGTCTTAACAACACACTCCTCTACCTCCGAGATAACACGCAACCCTATTCCATTGATAGGGGATGTGAGTGAGATGCTCACCAAGGCCTTGGTTAGCTGGCCAACCAGGTTTTCCTCAGCTAGGTGGGGTAATCACCCATTTTATTGGTAATGAAAATGTTATTTTTATAATACATAATATTATAAAAAAACATAATTTCATAAAACATAAAGCCTTATTAATTTAAAACATTGGGTGATTAATATACACAAATAAATAAGTCATTAAAGATGCTTTTATACATAAAAATACCTAGTAAGAATATTATTTCTTACGTTTGAAAAGTAATATTTAATATATGCATTGAAAATTAATTTATAAAATTGAATAACCTTAATTTAAAACATCTTAAAAGTATCATTATTCAATATTTATAACATTTGAAACATTTGAAACACTAAAAAAATATTTGAAATACCTAAATATTTTTTTAATTCATACTATATTTTATAAAATACACTCTAAAATTTGAAATTGTGATGTTGAAGATAAATAATAATATATGTTCAAGATATCAAAATAATTTAAATTCATAAGTAAGTTGTATATGTTTTGTGATAATTTATGCAATGTATATTAAATTTTTCAATTAAATTTTTTTGGTTTATAAGGATACTAACGGTCACTTTATATTAAACTCCAACCTCCCTTAAAGGAAAAAAACATTAATATGTATCTTCAATGGTAAAAAATACCTTTATAAATATATGTTTAGGGTAATTCAAATAATAGAGAACTTGATGAAAATGGTGCCCATAATTCTTCTGATGCTCAGCATGGTTGTTGTTCTCCTAGTTGTACTGATGTTCATCATGACAGATCTGAATGACCCTTAATATTTTCATTAAGTTTTTTTTGTATTGGGAGGTCTCCTTGTAATTCTAATTGGTCTCTTAGTAATCATTTTTGGTTAGTTGGATTCACTTACCCTTGAAGCAATGTAATCAATTTCATTATTCATTGAATAAAGAAAGTCTTGTGTTTATTTTCAATTATTATTTTGGATAGCATAGAAGTGATGTAAAATCATACAATATTATTATTAAATAGGAAATCAGTTTGGGGCGTCACAATACAATTATCATTGTATTTCCTAAAATGAAAATTAAAGTATAAAAATATTGAATAAATTAAATTGTAACAAAAACCCTTACTACATTCGTAACATTTGTGTCATAACTCTAATTGATGATAAAGATTAATTATACCATAAAATATTAGTAATAATGAATGTTTCAAGTAATAATATATTATTGGAAATCATATATATCATTAAAAATTTATTTAGTGCATTACTTATATTAAAAATTAATAAAAAACTCTTAATTATTAATTTTTATATGATTAATTTTCATATTTATTATTAATTTTATTATATTTTTTACCATGACATATTTAATTACAATTCAAATTAATTTTACGTAAAATGTTATGATGTTATTGGTCTCATATGACAATAATCAATTTTGAAAGATAAATAAGGAAAAATAAGTAATTATTTCATCATATTAAAAAGTATAATGATGAAATAATATTAGTTTTTATAATTACATTATAATATTAAACATAACCATGAAATTTTGTTATTAAAAATAAATTATGTATCAATTATGGAGACAATAGGTTATATTTACAAATGTGTAATGTTCCCATTTTTTATTAATTAGGATAGATGAAAGGTAAATGTTTTTTTAATTAAATGATGATAATAATATCATTAATGTCATATAATTTTGTTAAAATCCATTAAAAATATCATCTGTTTGGCTAGATAATAAAAAAATCACATTTCGTAAGGATGTGGTAGTCTGAAATACACATGAATGATTATATCATCTATTCAATTGATTTTAAAATTATAAAGTATACTATATATTAATTTTTTATGATGTTTAGTATGTATTTAATATAATATTAAAACATAATAAAATTACTTATTATATTTAATGTAAAAATTATGTGAAAAGAAAATAACATCGCTTCTGAGGTGGTAGCCCACCACACACATGAGCGACATTATCATACATTCTATGAAATAGATATTAATAAGGTATATCTCATATCATAAAATATGAACTGTAAATAATAAATTAATATTTGTTATAAATATTTAATTCATCACTATATCCATCCAAGAAAAGCAGTCATGGGAAAATGAATTAAGTAATTCTGAGATGCGGTAATCCACCATACACATGATCAATGATTTTTTTCCCATTTGCTGGTGTTGGAGATAAATTTAAGACTTGAAAATAAAATAAATACATATCAATATGTTATATATATTATGGTTATCATAACATCATTATCAAATAATATTTTAATGTGGTTGAAAAACAAATAAAATAAAATTCTCAATTACGAAGGATACATATTCTTTATATAACATTATTATGTTTGAAATAAAATACTCCACATATTAAATTTTTTATAAAAAATCCACCAAATTTGTTGGAGACTAAATAATTTAAGTTGTAATTATTTTCTAGACCAAAGGAATTTTATGTGTGAAAATTATAGGAAAATTGGTAGCCATTTATTATTGAGGGAGAAGACACATTGAGAATTTTAGAAAATAAATAATTACACCTATGACTATTACATCTAAAATACATGGAAATGGAAAATTTTAGATCATTATAAGTTATATGGTAGAAATATTACAATAAAATTGGATTTAGAACATATTTATTAATTTAAAAATTATTCTTTAATCTTAACCCCCAGTAAATCTATTTTAACCTTTCAAATAAAAAATAATTTTAAATATTTTCAATATTTATTATGGTAAAAAAATTGCATAGTTAGATCATATTAATTAATATGATTCCTAATATTGATTCCATTTTTTAATATTCAACTGAATGAATTGGTAAAATTTAATTCAAAATTATACCCACAGATGTATAAAAAGATAATTTTTCAAGAAATGCATTTTTTGGAAATTATGATCCAATATTAACTATATATAATGATATAATAATGATATAATTTAAAATATAATTTATATATTTAAAATTTATAAATTTAATTTTTGTAATTCATGAATATATGTTATTTTAATTATTTAAAATGGAGAGTAATTATTCCCTTTCAATGTTCTTTCATAAAAAAAGTTATTTAAATCTTAATATTATTATTAAAGTAAAATAAAGTATAAATATTATATAAATATAATTAATTTTATTTCATATAAAAAAATAAATAATATGTTAAGAAAACATTAAATCAAAATATGAATTTTTAATTACATAGTTTTTTAAAATGAAATCAGAATTGCATAAAAAATTAGTATTTTTCACTATTAACTAAAAAAGAAACATTTTTTAAAAAATACGAAAATATAACCCTTAATTAACCTTTATATGATGATTTAAAAAAAGTATTCAATTTTATATAATAATTTATATATATTTTTAAAAACCTAATTGTGTTATATTCTAATAGAAATCAGTAACAATTCTGATTATGGAAATGAAATTTTAAATGACTAAAATGACATTCCAAAAAATTAACTGGTGAGTTAAATATAATTTTTAAATTAATTTGTATTTATTAATAGCTTTATATACCTAAATTATATTATTTAATCCTTTTAATACCGACTAATTTATTGGATATGAGAAAATGATCATATTTATATAATAATATTTTAATAAAATGTCATTGATCTTTTGAACACATTAGTGCATGTTGAATATGCTATGAAACATATTTATAATTTAAAAACCTATTTTGTTACACGATCTTTTAAATACATTTTATATGTATATACAGTTATACAAACATTTATGGACTTCTCCTTTCTGTAGCCTTTGATTAATTCTTTGTTGAGGAAAACAAACACCCATCATCATAATAAAATTATTCACTATAATATTTAATGAATTCTTCAGAAGCATTAAATATGTATATTTTCAAATAGATTTACCTAATATTTCTTAGGTTTATAGATCATTATATGATCTATCCTATGATATTTTTTCCTTATTATATTACATAACTATTATCTGATAATTAATATTTTTCACCAATAGTCAATTTCATTATGTTATAAGATTCCCCAACATCAGAGGTAGCAAAAAAGTTTATTTTCAGCCACTAAGTAATAATTGGGAAATTTTTAAAATACATCTTTCTTAATAGCCTAATTATTTACATTAAAAAAAATTTGGAACTCCATTTATTCCATGAAATTACATTTTCATTTTCAAAAGTATTTTCTTCATAATAATTCATATTTATAAATTTTTTTGGAACATAATCTTTACTATGAACTATTAAAAATGATTTGATTTAGTGCAATATAAATTTTTCTGGTTACCATATTTATCAAAGATGTAGAATTTTATCATTCTAATAATATTTTTTTTTCAACTTCGTAATTTATTATATTTTAATGATATACTATATTAGAATATTTAAATGTAAAAAAATACATTTTTCAGCCCCAATTAATGATTCATCTTGAGTATCTTCTATGTTTCTCAATTTTAATTTCAAGAAAATAAAATTAATATTTTAACATGTTTCAAATCATTAAGAGATTTAAATGTCCCTTAATATTAAAAAATTGCCTTTGGAAATAATTATTCATCAATCTTTTACTCTATTATAAAAAATTATTTCCCTTTCATTATCATGGATTTTAACACCAAATATGTTTTATTGACAACTATAAATCCCTCTAATGCAAGGATCATGTCCCCCTAAAAAAATCCTATTCTTTTATTCCACAAATAATATTTTTTTGAAATATTATTGCACATTGTTGAACATTTCTTTAAATTTTTATACCAATTATTAATTTCAATAAAAAAATAGTGACACAATTGTATATCTTCACATGCCATATTTTTTCTTTTTAATCAACTACCTACTCTAGATGTTCTATTTCATCATTTATATGATGAATAAACAAAAATATATATATGATAACATTCATAGAATCATTTTTCATATAATCCATAACATTGTATTTTATATCATGAATTGATTTAATGGTGTCACATTTTTTATAATCACCATAGATCAATTTTGAATACTATAGAGTATCAAAATGAACATATATAATAGATGAACAACCTCCACATTTAATTTATTAAAATAATTGTTTTCGCTCCTACAAATTCTAATAAGTTAACATATTTAACATCATGTCATTTTATTCTTCTAATATTTCACTTTTACAGACATAATATTCTTGGTGTCACTTATATGATTTATTTCCATTTTAGTCAAATGATATTTGTATTTCATAAATAAAAAACTATTTTTTTTGGAAATTATTTAAGAAAATTGAGGATATTTTTTATCTTATAATTGGGATCCTAGAATAATCCTTATACTAATTGAAGTTCCTATTTGATCATCCAACCACACTGTGAGGGGGTGGGGGTGAACCAATGTTTACCAATATTAATAAATTATTATAACAAAAAAAATTACACCCATTATTTATTCATTCTCAATATTCATTTATATATATGGATCTATTTAATCATTTTTGATGGACATTCACATCATATGTAAATATATGAATTATGTTTGGTACGTCATAGAGTATTTACAAGGTTTTCTCCACATGTGGTTATCTTTTCCTTATTTTCTCCAATTAGTATACTTTTATATATAATACCACTAAATAATGTAATAGATTATAGAATTATTTGTTATAATCCTCATTTTTATCACTTAATAGGTTCTATAGTGTCATATATAGTTCTTCTTATTCACTACTAATGATTTAATATGGGTACACTCAAACTACCTATAGAATAATACACATATTTTACTCAAGGATAAAAGTACATCAATTTTTTGATCATCTTCTTCAAAACAGGCCTTTAATGGTTAGTTAATAAATTATTTCAATTAAAATATAGGTTATCATGGAAAAAATAACATATGGAAGAAAACTTTTATGACCATCACTTCACCTGGAACATCAATGTCAATGTTATATATAAACTATTACAAAAAATTAGTATTTCCCACAACATTTTTATTCATTATTTTTTTAATCCACTCCTTTCAATATTGGAAACATATTGATCTAACTCGTTTATTCATAAACTAAATTGGTCCACATTTAGAGAATAATTTTAACATTCCTTTTTTTCTATATTTACACAATATTTTATTGGAATAATCTCTACCACTTATAAAGATACAAATGAATTCCCATATTATTATCACTATACGTACTCTAATAATTATTGGTAATAAGGAGGCATAGTTAAAAAATAACAAAAATCTAAACAATCAATCAAACATCTTTAATGACTATAAATATATTTTTATTGGAACACATTTAAACTTCAAAAAACATAGCCTGAAAATTATTTAATACATCCACAAATATGAGCTTAGATAATGTCTTTTTTTTTTAATTTTGAATCATGAATGTCTAACTCAACATCACTATGATTAGTTTGACATCACAAAAATGATATATAAAATCATTTCTAATCTCCATGCCTTATATCATATAGTTATTTGTATACCAGTTATGTCCATTCCATCCCTACACTCAATAACCCATATCCATTAAATCATTTTGATATCATAGATATGGACCCTAATCATACAATGTTATACTTACAATGGATCTAACATTTGTTCAAAATCAAGGACACAATATATCATCAAATAAAAAATCCAAATTAACAATATTTGTTTTAGAAAAATCAATATTTTTTACAACCATATATTAATATATAATTTATATAGACACAACAATATGATTCTTAGTTGATAATGAATTATTGTGATGTTATTTGATATTTTGGGTGGTTATTTGAAACTAATATCCATCCATATTTGGTAGTGGTGTTTCAATAAAAACTACAATAAATGGATTTTTTTTAATTTATCATCCTTGTTGTACCGAATCGAAACCCAAAAAACAATATATCTATAGTATTTTTTGAATTTTTTCCCTTATCCAATGGGTTTTATAACAACTGCTAGATATTTATTTATAGTTTAGAATAAAATTTTAGTATAATTTCAGTGACTACCAGTGGTCTTAACCACTACTATTAATTTTGATATTATTTTTTATTTTAATAGTAGTTTAAACTACTTATAATTATGAATTAGTATATTTATTATATTAAATATGATACTATAATTAGTATAAAAATACATCAATATATATGATATATAAATTAAATAATATTTTATAATTGAATTAAACATAAAAATATAACATTTACATAAATAAACTGATCATATAAACATAAAAAATATCATTCAAATAAGAAAAATTATAAAATATATGATTCATTCAAGAATTCAATGAATACAAACACATGTAAATCATCACATAAACACTCTTATTCCCTTTTGGATGCGTCCACATGACATATGATCGATATTTTTATATCAACGTGTAAATTATTCTATATCTAGTTCCTATTCTAAATAAAATTTCAAATATATGTTATTTTTAATTAGATAGTACATTAAGAAAAATTAAAAAAATAATATATTAGTATTGATATATAAAACTTATTGTAACATATTAAGTAACAATATATTATTTGTTATTAGGGAAGAAGTTTATGCTTTAAATTCTCTTGTTAGGCCCAAAAATATCATTCTTAATAGACTCCCATTTCGGAAAAAAACTACTCATCTCTAGTTATCAAACGTGTCCCCAACTCCAATAATCTATTATTGAAAATAAAAAATCTCATTTGTGAAAATAAGGGATCTATACTAGTAACATTACTCAAAATTGGGGGGGGGGGGGGGGGGTATGAAGTGATTAATAAAGTGATTCTATTAAAAATCATGGTGTGGTAAAGAACCCATTCTTTGAACATGACTACCATGCCCCTCCCCCAAATAATAGGAAATATCTTCATAGTTTGAGACGAATTTTAAGAGTGGGTGATTTATATCCAAATGTCAATAAATATCACTATTGAGTATGATATCTCTATGTTCTGGTATAAACACGGTTTCTATCAATAAGAATGATGATATTTTCAAAACATGGAAACCCATCATTTTATCAATATTTTATTTAATATAGTATTTAATGTGATTTTTTATCATTAATGTTGTAACGCCCTGACCCCAGTTACCCGGACTTGGTTCATTACTTCGTAACATTGGCATGATCACAAGAATGATAAAATCTCAAAAGACCGATTGGTTTAGTAGACTTGGAAACACTAGATATATTCATAAAGTTTTACATTACATCATAAGGTGAAAAACTACTACAACAACATATTGTCTCCATAGTCTACACGATTATCCCCTCATAATATCCCTGCAGGTGATTTATAATTTACTTTTTCACATCCTGGGAAAAATTATACATTGACAAGGGGTGAGGTCAAATGCCCAGAAAGGATAACAATATAGTGGAAACTTTCATAAATAAGAATAAACTTTTAAGGCAATGTATAACTAAAACAAAAGCCTTTTAAACATGAACATCAACATATTATGGAAAAAATAAAATGAAATAATGAATTTTACTTATTCCCATGGATATTCTACTAATCGAATAATCAAATGCAATATCAATAACCACTTTCATAATGATGGAATGCATAATGCCAGAATATCATAACCACATAGCCAAGGCCTCGTGCCAGGACTAAAAATAAGATTTTTCTAAGGCCTTGTGCCAAGACACTAATTTTTCTTATGAGACCTACCGATGCATCGAGGAGCTATAGCGGGCTCCACCTGTCACATATTAAGTCCAATGCATTCCCATATGAAAAGGTTTTAAACATAACATAATCATTCGTATTAAAACTAGAATACGAAATGTCAATATTTTAACCATAAACCATGAATGGTATAAAAATAGCACATCCACAGTCAAAAATATCACAAAACCTTCAATACATTACAGAAGTTTTTTATCATAATAAATCAACTTCAAATAAGATTAAAATCCATCAAAGGATGTTGAAATAGATGAAATCAAAAATATTTGAGAGAAATATCTCTTTTCTCGAAATCCTTGAAAAGTCACACATTTATAAAGGACATAATTTAAAAGATATTTTTAAATCAAAGTGTCCCATACCACTTTGAAACTTTTGAAAATAAATTTCATTTCAAAACCTTCATGTCCACATAAATAAATACTTACAATCATTTTGAAAACATGGAAATTAATTAAAAATATTTAGAATGATAAATATTTAAAGCATTTAAAATTATGATCTAGATAAAGAGTACCTTTCAAAAATTCTTAAAATATTCATTTTGAAATCATTTAAAAGTCACATAATTATAAAATAAAACATTTACTCTGAAAATATTCTTATAATCTTGTAAGGTAAGCTTTGACAATTTTATAATTTCAGTAAATAGCCTCATCCTGCGTATAACTTAAAAAACATTCTTACCTTAAATTTGTCGAAAAGGTTAAAAGTGCCTTGTTTGGAAAATGACGGAAAGATTCCTTTAAAAACACATAAGGGTATAAATGACTTTAACCCATTGTCTAGTAAATAGTAAATATGTTTTTAAATACATTTTTAAGGAACATGGATGTGGATGATAAAGAGATCCCAGTAGATAATTGCGTATAAACAAACTCGGATAATGAAGAGATTGTGAAATAAACCCTTACCTTGTACTTTTCCTTGGTTGAGGGTAGGTTAAAATATTTTATAATGGTGAAATAATTGTTATTAAATTATACAAGAATCATATATATTAATATGATATCATATATTATCATTTAATATTTCTCTGTTAATAATATCTTAGTATTATCGTCGTTTCGGGTGTTAACTTACTCGTTTTCTTTTATATGTTTTGTTATGTAAGCCATGTTTGTAATGGTTAGGTTATATATTTTTCATATCCAAAATGATATCAAGTCCTTAAACATTATTTTTAAATCATCAAATGATAATTATACTTCAATGGATATGATGGAGAATGAATCTCATCGCGTTCGTGGAGACGGTAGTCTGTACGTACACACGAGCGAAAATATCATTCTTTTGATATTAAAATAATATATAATTGTATGGTATATCATATATACAGAATAATTATCTTTTTACATTTATTATTTACATAAATTACAAATCATTATTATACCCATTCAAATAATAATATATTGAATAACAATTACACCATGACGTGGAGACGGTAAGCCGTATGTACGCACGTATGGTGACATGTTATTCCAAGGGTGGATAAAATACTGAATATAGTTGTACCATAATTATGATAACATCACAGTATATATAAGATACTGGAGTTATTATTTTAGAATTGAAACAAAAACGAATTGAGAAGTGGAAGAAGAAAAGAAATTGAAAAAGGGTGCTGAAATCATTACCTCTTCTTCAGGTTCTTCCATTTGATTTGATCAAAAGGGCTCCATAGGATGGATTTCGGATCAAACTAAGACCCATGGGTTGTATTGAGGGAATTTGGGAGAGTATTTGGGCAGAGTTTGGCCGAACCAAAAGGCTTTGAAGGTGTGAAGTAATGAGAAGGAGGAGTGCCCTTTTATAAGAGGGGTGAGGGGCAGCTTTGGAAAAGCTAGAAATATTAATTTATAATAAATTCATATTCGGTTTATAATGGCTCCAAAGATGATTATTTAAATTTTAAGGTGGGTTAGGTCGAAAAACATTCAACAAATATTATTTAGATATGTTTGGGTTAATATATTAACCTTATCTTTTAGTTTTAACTCTTAATTAACTAGTTTGACATTTACCATGTCACTTTGTATTATTATATTATATAGTTAATAAACATACTATATACACCCAAGAGTCCCCAAAGTGGTCCATTAATGATAAAACTATCATAATATAAGTCTCTTGGACGAACCATAGATTTTTAGTAATTTAATATCAATTAATAATATAATATTTGTTTTAAAAAATCTTTTATGTAAATTTTGACACTATTCAAAGTTGATTTTTGTGAAACTCATAACAGAATGATTAATTCTAAAAAAAATCAATTAAATAAATCCTAATATGTCATAATATTTTTTAAAATTAGTTTAATTCATTAAAAGTCTCAAATTATATTTATTTGTGTATTTATAATATCAATTTTTTCAATTTTTTACTATTATGGTAATTACTACATCATCATTGTGTCATAAATAAATTAACTTATTTAATGTCTAAAAATTATAAATAAAATATCATTATGTATTAAATCTTATTAGCTTTCTAATGAATTTTTACAATCGAATTTATCATATATATGACACTATATTTAATTTTTTTTAGTAAATAATCTTTGATTTTAACTCTTTTAACTCTTCTTTGAATTAAATAATAATTAATGTCCTAATCTAATCCAAGTGGACCTAAATGATAATATTTAATTCATATGGTTGTTTTTGGTCGAGATATACTTGTCCAATAGAATTAGGACATGTGTTAAGGTAATATTAATATCATTTCTACACTTAATTACCCTATTTACTTTTAACCGTGGTAAATAAAAGTAAAAAGTTACTATTCACAAAAATTATTTTCAACTCATTTAACCACATTTTACTTCTTGATATTAACCGTGTCTCTCGGATTTTCGAAATTCCATTCACAGAAGCGGTAAAATTATGTTTCATGCAAAATTCAGTTTTTTAACTACCACTTAGTAGTTTCACTATTCATCAAAAATTGAAGTTTTTCAGAACAATGCTAAAATTTCACCCTAAGCTATAATTGATATTCCGAATTCGAAAATGATTTCTATTTTACAAAATTTCAAACATATAAGTTGCATAAATTAATTTTATAATTAAATCCTGTTGTCACAACAAATATCATGTTTTTAAGAAACAATATATATCAAAAGATTGACAATTTTTTGGGTCCAATTTCAAAGTGAAATTAATTATAATGAACACCATTGGATAAAATGGTAAAAATATTTTATAATTATATTTTAAAACCACTACAATTAATAATTTTTCACTATTAATTTTTTTTATTAAAAAAGATGTTTTTAATTAAAATTTAGTAATTTTCAATATTCATCAAAATATTAAATTTATCCGAAAAGTACCAAAATTTAAACCTAGGCTAATTTGGATATTCCAAATCCAAAAATGAAGTCCATTTTGAGAGATATAATTTATAAAATTTCAAAAAGTAGGTATTACTATTCATAACGGCTAGTTTGGTAAGTCATGGTGCGTTTTAACTCAGTGTTGCGTGTAGTGCAAGTTATTTAATTATTTTGAAGAAATAACACACTATGAAATCTTGGGGTGTTACATTCTCCCATCCTTCAATAAATTGCGTCCTCGCAATTTGAAATTGTCCTTCGAAAATAAAAGGTTGAAAATAAAAATATCTTTGTGGGAAAACCCACTTCGGAAATTGGGTTACTAAAATTTAGTCTTAATATAAGGGAAAGAGAAATGAAAGGGTCACCACCAAATTATGATCTCTATTAGGAGAACATTGGTGGAAAATAGAGACATTTATTGGAGTAAAAACGTAAATATTTATAGGTAGTGATTGAGGTCATCAATCACAAACAAGTTTAAAATTGAGGTCCTTAAATTCATCAATCTATGATGATTTGAAATACCATCGGTTCAACAAAACATAGGGTATTCGGATAACACATTTTTGGTTTTAGGATTCCTTAAATAAAGTATAAGAATTAATTGCTTCGTATAATAAGAGAAGAAGAAAAAAAATATATTCTTGACAAGTAGAGTTCCATACTTTAACTAATTCCTACCACAGACTCATCTTTCACTCTAAAAGATAATAGAACTTAAAAATAATATTCTATTTATCCTGTTTGTAAAGGTTTAAAAAAATGAATTTATAATTCATCTAGAAGAACCATTAAAAACGACATTATTCAATTGAGGAGATCATGTGGGTCAGTGGTAGGTGATACACCCTTGTCGCCCTTCGGTTGTGGGTTCAAGTCCACGGCCTTGCCCAATGCGACGGGTTGCCACCCGACCTCCGGGTTGTCCTTTTATGGCAATCAAAAATATTCCAAACAAGAACTATCCAAAATAATTTAGTCCAAAATTTATAAGGAAGGTAAACACAATAAAGATCCTTTTTTCCATGTAATAACATGTGAACACCTTCATCATGTATTCTTTTAAAACACTGCAACATCCTAAATTACCATAAATCCTTATTGATTAAATTCATGATCCCTTATTCTTTAAATAATAATAGATATACTCCTTCAATCCAAAAATGTTTTAAACCCCAACAATGATGGAATATACTAATCATTAATCAGTTTCAATGTAGTCAAGAATATCCAATATAATTTATCCAAATCAATCTTGTACTATTCAAAAATCACTACCTCGGTATCAGAACTATATTATGGGTTATCATTCTCTCAACCATATATTTTCCAAAAAAAATTCATTTTATTGAGTCACTTTTCATTGTTCCACACAATCTCAAGTCCTTAATGAAATAGTACTGCAGTACAATCCTTATATACTCCATAATTATTAAAACAAGTACATTGTTGATACAACACTCAATTGACATAATCAACATAACAACTCTAATCATTCCTCTTCATCTGTGGTATTATCATAACATGATTATTATCCAATAGCATCATTTGCGGCATAGTCTGACGACTGGGACATAGGTTCACGTAGTGTCCAAACTCCTTACAAATGAAGCATTGTACATTTGAAACCATTTTCTTACCCTTACAGTCACGTGCTTTGTGCCATTTTCCTCCACACTTATAACAAACTCCCATTCCTTTCAGGAATGTTCCAGGGTGTTTCTTCCCACAATTATCACATTTGGGAAAATTCTTCTTTTCCCTCTTCCCTTTATCTATCTTTCTCTCATCCATCATTTTCTTCTCTTACTTACCTTCAAAGCCATAGGACTCAGTAAAATCTTTACTTATCTTATCAACACATGATATTATTTCTTCATATGATGATAATACTTGGGAGACTATTTCTCTTATAAATTTTGGCTTAAGACCATGAATGATATGATCCTTCTTTATCATTGGATCATGTGCATTGCTGGAGTTTCCATTCCTTCTACTGGGCACCATTTCTAAACAATGGAATACACTAGATTAGTTTATGAATAACAATACCTAATCCCAAACTTGTAAGACACATAACATAAATTAAATAGTTTATGGACATAATCCATAATCATAAAAATTTCTACTTTGAGGAAGTATATACTCATAAACTCCTCATAATGGTTCGTAAAGAAAATGAGAATTATCCTAAGCATATCCCCTGGGAGTGTCGTAACCAAGAGTACAGCAAGGCCCGTTGTCGTGCACCAGTTCCCGTTCGAGTCTAGCTCAAAGCGGTGTTTTCAGGTTTTAGCCCTAGGTACATCTGTGCCAGAGCCGCCTCTACCTGCTCGTATCCAGACAGAGATGTATTGCTCGGAAAACTCACAAAATCTCTAAAATACCAAAATTCTAAAAAGTTCTTCTATACTAATTCTCAAAGTTCATCTCAGGTCTACGTGATCTAATCAGAGTTTATCTAAATCTAGCTTCCATGGTTTGTAATAAACATCCTCTAATACCATCTGAAACCCCCCGACCCCAGTTACCCAGAGTTGGTGCATTACTTTGTAACATTGGCATGATCACAAGAAATATCAAATCTCGAAATACCGATTGGTTTAGTAGCCTTGGAAACACTAGATATATTCATAAAGGTTTACATTACATCATGAGGTGAAAAACTACTAAAACAACATATTTTCTCCGTAGTCCACACTATAATCCCCTCATAATATCCCTGAAGGTCATTTATAATTTACTTTTTCACATCCAGGGAAAATTAAAACATAGAAAAAGGGTGAGCTCAAATTCCCAGTAAGGATAACAATATAGCGGAAACTTTCATAAATAAGAATAAACATTTAAGGCAATGTATAAATAAATCAAAAGCCTTTTAAGCTTGAACGTCAACATAGTATAGAAAAAATAAAATGAAATAATGCCATTTACTTATTCACATTGATATTCTACTAATCAAATAATCACATTAAATATTAATAACCACTCTCATAATGATGGAATGCATAATGCCAGACTATCATAACCACATAGCCAAGGCCTCATACCAAGACTACAAATAAGATTTTTCCAAGGCCTTGTGCCAAGACACTAATTTGTCTCATGAGACCTACCGATGCATCGAGGAGCTATAGCGGGATCCACCCGTCACATATTAAGTCCAATTCATTTCCATATGAAAAGGTTTTAAACATAACATTAACATTCGTATTAAAACTAGCATACGAAATGTCAATATTTTCACCATAAACCATGAATGGTATAAAAATAGCACATCCTCAGTCAAACATATCACCAATCCTTCAATACAATATAGAAGTTTTGTATCATAATAAATCAACTTCAAATAAGATTAAAATCCATCAAAAGATATTGACATAGATGAAATCAAAACTATTTGAGAGAAATATATCTTTTCTCGAAATCATTGAAAAGTCACACATTTATAAATGAAGTAATTTAAAAGAGATTTTTGAATCAAAGTGTCTCATACCACTTTGAAACTTTTGAAAAGAAATGTCATTTCAAAACCTTCATGTCCATATAAATAAATCCTTAAAATCATTTCGAAAACATGGAAATTAATTTATAATATTTAGAAAGATAAATATTTAAAACATTTAAAATTATGATCTTGATAAAGAGTACCTTTAAAAAATTCCTAAAATATTCATTTTGAAATCATTTAAAAGTCACAAAATTATAAAATAAAACATTTACTTTGAAAATATTCTTATAATATTGTAAGGGAAGCTTTGACTATTTTATAACGGCGGTAAATAGTCTCACCCGCCGTATATGTTAAAAAACATTCTTACCTTAAATTTGTCGAAATGGTTAAAAGTTCCTTGTTTGGAAAATGACAGAAAGATTCCGTTCAAAACACATAAGGGTATAAATGAATTTAACCCATTTTCTAGTAAATAGAAAAGATGTTTTTAAATACATTTTTAAGGAACATGGATGTGGATGATAAAAAGATCCCATTAGATAATTACGTATAAACAACCTCAGATAATGAAGAGATTGTGAAATAAACCCGTACCTTGTACTTTTCCTTGGTTGAGGGTAGGTTAAACTCTTGTATAATGGTGAAATAATTGTTATTAAATTATACAAGAATCATATATCTTAATATGATATTATATATGATCTTTTATCATTTCTTTGTTAATAACATCTTAGTATTATCGTCATTTTGGGTGTTAACTTACTCATTTTATTTTATATGTTTTGTTACCTAAGCCATGTTTGTAATAGTTAGGTTGTATCATTTTCATATCCATAATGATATAAAGTCCTTAAACATTATTTTTAAATCATCAAATAATAATTATACTTGAATGGATATGATGGAGAATGAATCTCATCACGTTCGTGGAGACGGTAGTCCGTACGTACGCTGGAGCAAAAATATCATTCTTTTGATATTAAAATATTATATAATTGGATGGTATATCATATATACAGAATAATTATCCTGTTATATTTATTATTTACATGAATTAAAAATCATTATTATACCCATTCAAATAATAATATATTGAATAACAATTACACCATGATGTGGAGACGGTAAACCGCACGTACGCACGTATGGTGACATGTTATTCAAAGGGTGGATAGAATACTGAATATGGTAGTACCATAATTATAATTACATCACAGATTATATAGGATACTGGAGTTATTATTTTAGAAGGGTAACAATAAATAATGAAGAAGTGGAAGTAGAAAAGAACATGAAAAAGGGTGGTGAAATCATTACCTCTTCTTCGGGTTCTTCCTTTTGATTTGATCAAAAGGGCTCCTTAGGTTGGCTTTCTGATCAAACTAAGACCACTAAGTCGTATTGAGAGAAGTTGGGAGAGTATTTGGGCAGAGTTTGGCCGAACCAAAAGTCTTTTAATGTGTGAAGTAATGAGAAGGAGGAATGCCCTTTTATATGAGGGGTGAGGGGCACCTTTGGAAAAGCTAGAAATATTAATTTATAATAAATTCATATTCGGTTTCTAATGGCTCCAAAGTTAATTATTTAAAGGTTACGGTGGGGATAGGTCGAAAAAGATTCAACCAACAGAATTTAGACAGGTTTGGGTTACTATATTAACCTTATCCTTTAGTTTTAACTCTAAGTTAATTAGATTGACATTTATCATGTCACTTTGTATTTTTATATTATAGAGTTAATAAACTTACTATATACATCCAAGAGACCCCAAATGGTACATTAATGATACAAATATCATGATATAAGTCTCTTGGCCGAATATTAGATTTTTAGGAATTTAATATCTATTAATAATATAATATTTGTTTTAAAAACTCTTTTTTGTCAATTTTTACACTATTCAATAGGTGATTTTTGTGAAACTCATAACAGAATGATTACTTCGAAAAACATCAATTAAATCAATCCTAATATGTCATATTATCCTAGAAAATTAGTTTAATTCATTAAAAGTCTCAAATTATATTTATTTGGGTATTTATAATATCAATTATTTTAATTTTTCAATATTATGATAATTACTGTATCATCATTGTGTCATAAATAAATTAACTTATTTAATGTCTAAAAATTATAAATAAAATATCATTATGTATTAAATCTTAATATATTTATAATGAATATTTACAGTCGATTTTATCTTATGTATTACCCTATATTAATAATGTTTTAGTAAATTAACTATGATTTTAACTCTTTTAACTCTTCTTTGAATTAAATAATAATAAATGTCCTAATTTAATCCAAGTGGTCCTAAATGATATTATTTTATTCCTAAGGTTGTTTTTGGTCGAGATACACCTGTCCAATAGAATTAGGACATGTGTTAGGTTAATATTATATTTATTTCTACCCTTAATTACCCTATTTACTTTTAACCGTGGTAAATAAAAGTAAAAAGTTACCATTCACCAAAAATTATTTTCATCTAATTGAACCACATTTTACTTCTTGATATTAACCGTGTCTCTCTGATTTTCGAAATTTCATTCACAGTAGCAGGAAAATTAAGTTTTATGAAAAATTCAGTTTTTTTAACTACCACTTAGTAGTTTCTCTATTAATAAAAAATTGATGTTTTTCAGAACAATGCCAAAATTTCACCCTAAGCTATAATTGATATTCTGAATTCAAAAAGGATGTCTATTTTAAAAAATTCAAAACACATAAGTTTCATTAATTAATTTTATAATTAATTCCCACTGTCACAAAAAATAGCGTGTTTTTAAGAAAAAATATATATCAAAAGATTGACAATTGTTTAGGTCCAATTTCAAAGTGAAATTAATTCTAATGGTCAAAATTGGATAAAGTGGTAAAAATATATTCTAATTATAATTTATAACCACTCAAATTCATAATTTATCACTATTAATTATTTTGACTAAAAAAGTTGTTTTTAATTAAAATTTAGTAATTTTCACTATTCATCAAAATATTAAAGTTATCCGAAAGTACCAAAATTTCACCGTAGGATAATTTTGATATTAAGAATACAAAAATGAAGTGCATTTTGAGAGATAGAATTTATAAAATTTCAAAATGTAGGTATTACTATTCATAACAGCTAGTTTGGTAAGTCATAGTGCGCTTTAACTCGGTGTTTTGTGTAGTGCATGTTATTCATTTATTTTGATGAAATAACACACTATGAAATCTTGGGGTGTTACAAATGTACCTAAATACTTTTAATCATATTATAATATTATCTAAATACCATGAACAAAATATGAGCCACTCTTATACCATATAACATTCGACAGTTTATAATTTTGGATGAGTTTTATTTTCAAAAAAATCATCAATTAGCATTGTTACCAAATGAAATAAATAAAATAAAAAATTTAACCACTACTATATGTTGTTTAAAATTTTTAATGGTTTTGACATTGAATATTTAGGATGACAATACATCCCTATCAGTATATATAACGATAAAAAATTTTCCCTCCCACATTATCGTCATTTACCAATAGAATAGTTATATTAATCATAATAGTGGAAAATGATGGGGGAAAATCATCTATAAATGGAAAAAAATAATTATAATTATTTCATGATAAAGTTCATGCTCAATGGGGTTAAAAGTTTCCCAAAAATCATTATAATTTACTAAAATATAATTAATTTCAACTATATTTATTTTATAATTTAATAATTTATACAATGATAATGTTAAGAAAATTTATACCAAAGTATTTTATTCATTAATTTTAATCCCATTTTATATATGATTATTCGAGTCAATACATCATCAAATGATAATTGAATATACCTTAGGTACATTCACATTTTTATGTCTTTTAATGAAAAAGGTTTTTTTGGTTTTCCAATGGGAAAAATATCCAAGGATAATTTTCAGTATAATATTATAATAGACCACCCTATATATTAATTTACTCCATGTACACATGATCATTAAATATATCTTTTTATTTTATATTATTTTTCAATACTATAAAAACAAAATTTTCAAATTGACTTTTTTCAATGTTGACAATTTTAGAATCATAATGTTCAAATTCAAATCCTGAATAAGGTTGTTTTTTGAAATAGTATGATTCCTCTAATTTTGGTGCCGACTGTATCTCATGAGTATTAAACACATTTCCCATATTCATTCAATTAATATATATTTCCAAAATGTCTATCAACAGTTGATAACTGTTCATGATTTCCAAAATAGATAATTGTTTTTGGTTACCTCAAATAGTTTTTTCTATAGAATGATATATTGTCAGAATAACATTAACAAATTAAATAAAATAATCATAGATTCCTCGTGAAACATTACTTTACTCTTTTTGGTAATCGTTTCACCTCAAATTATAATCTATGAACTTTTCATGCCATACCTGTATAATTATTCAAACTAGAAAATTATCATAATCCCAGAAAATAAATAATAATCCACATTTGATCGGCATTCTGAAATATTGGATGTAAATTCATTTTTTGTGCATATAATATTATCACATAATTCAATAAAATCTTCTCTAAATGTTTTATGATATACACTGATGTAACTACCATGAAATTAATTTCATAGAATGATCAATGAAATAATGAAAAAATGTTATTGATTACAAATCCATGAATGTATATTGTATGAGATAAGAATAAGAATCTATATGAAATAACTTTTATATAGAGACATGAATGAATTCAATCCTTTAATAGATACGCCAAAAACCACATTCCATATATATGAAATGTATTTTTGAAATAAATTATTTATGGATTTCCTGGATTTTGAAGAACATGTTTGTACTATAAACCCACATTTTTCTATCTCCAAAATATGCCACATCATTTTCACATCCATTTTTTAAGACATGAAAACAATATATAGTCATTAGTTTTTATATAAGGTAATGTAAAATCATTTCCAATGTTTTATTTCCCACATTATTCATATTTTATAAATTCTTTCTATCTTTAGGTTTCACTAATTTTCAAATGGTTTATAACATCTTTTATAGACATCTATATTGAAGCTATCTCTTTAATATGACATAATGTCTCTGGGAAATTCATGTAACGTTGTATAATTAATATCATTTTTATTAATTGATTTCAGTATTACATAAAAATATAAACGGATAATTGCATTAAGATGTTCCTATTAAAACTAATCCATTATTATAGATATTAATTTATATGTAATATCTTAGATGAATGCAATATGATACAACATCAATAAAGAAGAATAATTTGGTATATTTGATACATGAATCATACCAATCATAATTTTAATATTCAGGAAATGAATATTCTTCATTTAGATATTTAATTACATTAAAATGTATATTAATCTCTAGAAAATTAGAATGTGGATACAATAATATGTTACAATCTTCTTCATTTTGTGTCGTGGGGAAAAATAATTAATTTGGTTTTGAATTTTTATATCTACAATTATGGAATTAGGTTGATCATTTTAATCACTACCACACATTAAAAATTATATAATGTCTTATTATCTATGAAAAATAAATCCCATATATCTTGTGATAAATTATCTTCATATCAAGTACTCATAAACATCATTTATTTTCAATCATTCTTGAAAAATAAAATAATGATGTGAAAATTTTATTCCTCAGATAAAAATAGATTTCAAAATGAAAAACCTATACAATCATCTAACATCATAACATATTTTTAGGCAATTCAAGGTTATTTAATCGAACTATTACCCAATTTCATTATATTCATAGATAAATTTTTTAAAACACAATGGAAATTAGTAAAAATATCATGTTATATAAAATACATAAGTTTTATGAAATTATATAAGCATTAATATCAAAAAAATAATATATTTTGAAATATTTGAAATATAAAAATCACACTATTATGATATAAAATAATTATTTAATTTATGTAATAAGAAAATTTTAATTTTTTCCCATTAAATAAAAACTAAAATGATTTTTTTGATGATTGTATCTTGAATGCTAAATATAATTTTTGATTTCAGTGATCACTCCATTTTATTGAATATATATTTCAGTTTCATGATGAACACATTATGTTGCTTCATATATTAATATATATTTACCTTAGGAAGTGGTACATAAGTATAAATTATATTTGAGTTCCTAAATTCTAATATTTTTTTGATTTGTCTTTAATTACATTCTTAGTTTGGAGAATGTTAGTAATATTGTAGATATAGTGTTGTATCTATTAATAAAAGAACTACTTATTTAATTTCAATAAAATATTTTTTTTATTATATAATGGTATGAGAAATATGTTATTGTTGGTTAATTTTTGAAAATATTAAAATTACATATCAATTATTTTCAAGACAAATAAATTATCATTAAGAATAAGATGGTATTAGGATAATTTTTGATCTAATCAATGCCACTGTAGTCCCACGATCATTATTTATTTTATTATAGGGAATGTTTCACCCATTGAAAAATATGATGTGATAGTTTTATAATAAATAAAATGTTGGATTCCACCAATAAAAATATTTGATCAACTATGGTTTTTAAAACTAATGATTACTATAACATAATGGGATAGAAAAAATACCAGGATAAAATGTAATGTATTACCTAGGATTCATCAAGGCCAATATTCCATACTAACTCAAGGGAATAAACACCCAAGAGAGGATAGACACTAGAGATTATTTGTAGGGGAGGTCACAAAAAATCACTGTGAGTACATATTACAATGGAGGAGTTAAATATAAACATGATTTCATCATGTATGGAAGCACTCACTATAGTTATTTACGCAGATTCAATTAATGAGAGGAGTTAATAATGGTATATGTGAGAGCTGAAACAACATATTATGATTTCCTAGGACATAGGGGATACGATGGGGCTTATATAGTGATATTCCATTACTTTAATAAGTTTTTTCCAAAATACTATAACTAATTATGAACTAATCTATGATAAATATAAAACATCTCTAATAAATTTATGGATATTTCATTTTTACTATATAGCAGCCACAACCTGATTCGATAAACAATATATAATTTCCCTGATGTATTGTTGCATCCTTTGATCTACGCATATTCTATTCGTCTATATATATTAGTTCAATTCTACTCTATAACATCTAATTCCCTTGATTTATTGATTCGCTAAAATTAAAAACATGTTTACTTCCTAATAATCCAATTATTATCATCCATTGGATATTTAAATTATACATACATTACTCATACACTTTAGATTTGCGTCCACTAACATTCATCAACACTATTCAAATTCATAAGCTCTAGTTCATAGATATAAACTCAAAAAAATTTAGTTAAACTATAGAATTATATGTTATATTTAATAATACTAAATTTTTTTTATTATCATCTATTTCTCCTCCCATGCTACGTCTTCTAGATTCCAAGAATATTAGACATTATATTTCATTAAATATTTGAGTTCTCAGGACGCCCAAAAAACTATTTTTTATTGAACCTATTTAATATTAGAACACTTAGTAAAAAATAATTTATCATTCCTAGAGAATTTGTTATATAATAAAATTTCCCTCCACTTTATAAATTCACATCCAAGTTTTTTTCTATAGGGAAACTTCTAAAGCTCATCTCAATCCTTTTGAACATCAATTCCCATTTACATTTAAAAATCAAACTCAATTAAATTTTATCAGATGCTTCATTCCCCACTAAAATTAAATATAAATGATGCATAAAATAGAACCTATATCTTCTAAAACACATACATATTTTTATTTTAACTATATTCATATTTTACCCTCAACTCATAAAAATCTATATTCATTGAAATATTTTCATAAAAATGAATGAATTTTATTTAGAACTCGATAGATTCTTTATATCAACATCTTATGAGAAAACACAATATTTTATAGGATTATAATTATAAAAAATATATATATAATATTACACATCAATTTTATAAAAACCAATCATCATTCACATTGTTTCATTTTTTATATTTTAGTTGTTTTTTCTATAGGATTTACTGGAATGATTACTCAATATGAATATAATATCATAAATGTTACGTAACTCATATTACTTTTTAAATTATATTATACGATTCTAAATTACTTTATCTTGTGAAATTCCAACATTTTGGTTTAATGTAATGCACTGTGCTATGTAGCTTTTTAAAGTATTACAAATTACAATAATGAAACATAATCCATGAGTTCATCCGACAACATTAATGATTGTAGTTTTTGTCAAACATATTCTCATGTAGAGTATCAATCCTAAAATCTTATTACTGCTAAGTCATATTTCATTGATCATTATCTTAGCATCAAAAATAACATTTAAATTATGAAAATACTTCAATTTTTTCTTGGGATGTCAAAGTTTCTCCTAATAACCATCGTTATGTAATAAAAAGTAACACATAACCTTATATTAAACATTCATCATATATAAATGATCATGTTAATTACTTATAGACATGATTTCATCTATAAAATATAAAAATAATATGGACACCTCTAGTTTTAATCATTTAACAACAGATATTGTGTCTTCTAATTCTACACAATCCTAATTATTAACTTCTAGAGTTTCAATATAAAACCATATGATTTTATTATATATTTATCATTAAATAATTCTAATTTCATTGATATACTACATAACATGCATCTACATGTCTAAAATCAATTGAAGACATATTTACTTATTTTACTATGACTATTATATTTTTTGTACATTTTCATTTCATTTATTTCCATAGGTAGAATTTTTTTGGATATTTTAAAAAAAATTATGAATAGTAAAAAATCTGGATTTTTTAAAATATTATTTAATTAAAAAAAATTGTTTTTAAATTTATATAATTCATATTGAAGGTAAAAAAATTAATTTTTTACATTTTGATCAATAGATTTCATTATTTGAAATAATTTCAATTTTTTTCATATGAGAATTTTTTTCTAGAAACCCATTTGAGGATGAATTTGCAAGTATATTTTTAAATTAATTTTTTAAAATGTAAACATTTGAATTTGGTAAGATATATCACATAAAATTAATCAGGTGGCTCAAATTTTGTAAATTAAGTCACTTTAATTTCTCATAAATTATAGATATTTTCATTAGTCGTATTTAACACATTGGTAGGTGGTAAATTTTGTAAGAAATTTTAAATTCTCTTGTGAGAATGCATTAACATTGTTTTAAAAATTACTTAATTTCAATAGAAAATTATATTCCATTTATAATCATTAAAAAATAAAATTAATAAATATTTTTAATGAGTATTGATTTTTTATTTTATAATACTTATGTATGTGATAATGTAAAAATGTGAATTTCAATATTTTAATGTATATAATAATTTTTTGTATGGTAAAAAAGAATTTTAATTTTATATATTTATATGAAATATGAATGAAATTTTATATAATTCTATTTTATTTTAATTTTTTATTAATAAATTGATTACCAAAAATTATTACACAGTGATGATAAATTATTTGTAAAAATAGTAGAGAAAAAATGTAAATTATATTAAAAACTAAATAAATAATATAGTATTTTCAAAATTTTACTATGCAATCAATTATATATATATAAATTAAATAATATAGAAGTTTCAATTTTCTATATTATAAATCCATATATTCTCAAAAAATTTAAATGAAGTGAAATGAAATGTAATAAAAATGAATGAAAGTGTATTTTATGAAAACAAATATTATTATAAATTTTAATGATGACAAAAATCATGAAAAATGTTGGGATAATATATCCTAAAAATTTTCATCCATTTCTATTTACTATTCAATTATCACCTAATATGTAAAATTAAAACACATTACTATAGAAATATTCATTACCAAAGTTAAGTTAAACACTGGTAAACCAAGGGGTGAAACCAAAAAATAATGTCTAAAATGTTATCTGAACTGATCTGAATTTTATATTGTGAATATAATAGACAATTTCTTCCATTTTATCTAATACATTTCATTTTCGATCCATTATACAAAATTTGGACATATATGATGTTATTTTTTATCATTTATTAAAATAAATTTTATTTTAGATATTTTAAAAAATATATTTTTTATTAAATGAGTTAATATATATAAATATCATATATTTAGATAAATAAATTTAAATGTTGTATAAAATATCAATGATGGTGCATTTGTGGTTCACTTTTTCTATTATATTAACGTTAATGTATCATAAATAATAGATAGTTCTTATACCAATGTAATTTTGAAAAGTGTTAACATGTCGTTAAAACTAAAAAACATGTGACTAGTTGTAGTTATCCCATTGATGCGTCATCATTCCCCGTGAGAAAAATATTTTGGAGAGAATTATTAATTGGGTTTCTGGTTTATATACACATTGATTAAACAACCATGGAATAAGGCTCTAGTGGAAAATAACCATTATGTATGAGGTTATAAATTCTAACATTATTTAATTTCTTCATTGATAATTATGTTATTATTATCCATGAGATTACTACAATGATTTAATCTGTTGATTTATTTTTTAGACACAATTTTAATTTAATGAAATTTGATTTTCACTTATTTATCTTACTATTGAAATTACCTCATCTTTATTCATGTGAGATTCAATTGTACATAACCCTTACTAAGAATTTGAGATCACCCAAAATTAGTCTTCCTTTCCACATTATATGAAGAATGATATTCTATATAATATCAAGGCTTTGAGTATTTTTATTATACTATGTTTTTATATTTCAATTATGATATTGGAATCCTGTATATATATATAGTTATTCAAGAATACTGAGTTGATCAATACCTGGTAAAATAATCCTTAGTATATTATTTAAATATAATAAATTAGAAATCAACTATGAGTTATTAGAGTTAGTGTTTTGGTAGTATGTATCAGAGTGAGTTTAATACAAACAATGAGAACAAGGTTGTAAAAAAAGATTGAAAATAAGGGAATAATGGTAATAATTTATAGTATAAGATAAAATAATTCAGTGTAGGGGTTTTTATGGTTGGATATTCATGATGAATAGATGTAACTACAAGTTGTTCCATTACATAAAGACGATTCTTAATGGAATAATTTTAATAAAAAAACAAAGACAATATGAGTACGTACCTACTATGATCTCCAATCTCAATTGTGTTGGAACGAATATGGTCATAGCCATATTAGGGTAACCGAATTAGGTCATAACAAATAAAATTTCTCATACGGATAAATAATAAGTTTCAAAAAATGATTCACTTATATTTGATCACATCAGGTGATAGAATCCACATTTTCTTATTTTATCTAATATTACATTGGAAGATAAGAAATGAACTATTTAAATTGAAAACATAATATGATATATGACAAGTATAAGTCAATATTTTGAATAAACATATGATAGTCTATAGGCATGAATACGAAGATAAACTCTTAATGGAAATTACATCTATCATATGGATTTTCTACCATGTCTTGTGGGAGATTTATGTCAGATTTTTTGGGATAAAATAATAATTGAGGATATTATTATTGTAAAAGAGTTTTTCAATGTTTTTTCAGAGGTCTTTATTATTATTCCCATGAAATGTGAAGTGGTGTTTTAAATAGAACTCAAATATGATACTACACCTATTTTAAAGTATCCATATATAATGGCACCGATTCATTTATATTAATAAAGGAATAAAATCTAACCGAATATATATAAGGAACCAATATAGCCTATTTATTTACCATTCAGTGAACCTGTTCATTTTTTAGAAGAAATATGGTGTAATTGTCTTTTCATTAAATATAGGGAACAAAGAAATATTATTATAATTAATATGTATTTTTACAATGTATCTATGATCATTATGATCAATTGTGAAGAAACCAATAATTTTTGTGATAAATATTAAACATATATATTATTAGGTAATTATAAAGAAGGGGTTATACCCGGGATATGATTCTAAAAGGGTTATGGTCGTTATGAAATTATAGTAATGAATTTTGGAAATTTGAGTGATCCAATTAGCCTCATGTATTAAATTATTAGATTCTTTAGATATTACCATGATTAGTTTTTGGAAGTAATTATAAATGATATTGTTATATATATGGAGATAATGGATAAGAATGAATAACATTTTCGTATTGTACTCATGAAATAAAAGGAAGGAGAAACTATATTCCAAATTTACCAACTGTGAATTTTTATACAAAAAGTATCATTTTTGGGATATATAATTTTAATTTAGGATGTATCAGAGTATTTTTAGATATCATATGTTACTATGAAATGGACTATAAAAACAAGGATTACTGAGAGTCAATGTTTTTTATGGTGGAAGGATATAAAAAACTATTTTTAAAAGAATCAACATGATTTTCTAATACACTAACAATGTTGACTAAGGAGGTGGTTAGGATTTTCTTAATAGCTTAATGAGAGTATAATTTAAAAGTACTAATGTGATGTTTAGATAGTGAACCCATTATTACCCTACAATATAATGGTGATGGGTTTGGGATTTATAGTGATGTATCATAGAATAGACCATGTTTCTTCCCCATTCTGAATGATATGGTGATAAATTATTCCTCCTATGAAATGATAATTTATTATTAGAAATACTCAAATAATTATTTGTAAGTACAAATAAAATTAATTATTTTTAAGATAAGAATTAATTAATTGTGTGATGAAGTGTATTATATAAATTAAGCCCATTAAATCCTAAAGTATATATCTACCCAAAACGATTTGAATATACTCCTATGATGATAATAAGAGTTTATCAGATATTATGAAATCTGAATACATTACCTCCCTCAGAAGTTGAACATGGTGGATGATGCTATGTGTGAGAAATAAAAAATTTGTTTTTCTATGAATTATATTGAATAAAATAGAATTTTTTTTGATATTTAGTAGTTGGATATTGAAATACTAAAAATTGGGAATTTTTTTCCCTATATATGATGGTTAAAAAAACAAGATCCATGATTTGATTAAGAAGTAAAAAATGAAGAAGTGTAATTATAGTAGAAGGTGATAAATTTATTTAGTTTTACCATGATCGCACGTGAATGATATGGTTTATTAACCGAGTGACTTTCAAATATGTAATTTTTCCTAAAAGGTCATATTTTATGAAGGTCATTGTTCATAATTTTCAATTCATTCTATATGTACAAAGATGTATAAATATCTATAAGTGTATTTCTGGTTGGAAAATATGAAAAAGGATAATGTAGAATCCACATCCTAATTCCTAGTGTTTCATGATGTTAAAGGTAAGAGAAATAAGTCTAAGGGGATGTTATAAACACTACCCCAAGAACAATTAAAATTTGAAAACATTACCATGGTTTTTGTCATTAGACACATAAAAAAATAAATTCAATTATTATATTTTTGTTATAAGAGATTATATTATAATATAAGAAACATTTTCACTAATCGAGAAGGTTTATCTATTGATCATCCTACCCAGTTATATATTAAGAATATTTTGTGGTTTAATGGAGTACCAACCTCAATAGAAAATGATCCCGATCTAATTTCTAACTTGATGTTACACATAATTATTTTGCAGGTAATATATATTAAGTAATCTATTACTAATTAACATCCTCAAATAAATGGTTGGTTTGAAAAGAAAATTAAAACTGTAGAATACTGGAGGATATATTTCTATATTGATTTCAAAGGTAGTTTTGATGAACACCAGCCTTTGGTAGAATTTTACATAATAATATACTTCACTCAAGAAATATAATCGATTCATATAAATCCATATGTGAAACGATATATATAGCTACAAGATGTAATTATGAATTAGAGAAAGATATATAGTGGTACAAGATCTACCTGAGAAAATACAAGAAAATGTTTGATCTTTTCATTAATATAGAAGGGAAGATAATTATCGATGAAGAGGATATGTTAACAATTATTGATCACATCTAGAGGATGATTTTTCTTATAATTTACTCTTATAAATATCCCTATGGGATATGTTTACGATTTTTGTAAATAAATAAATGTTTTCTATACTTTTATCAGTCCATTCAATATTATTGGTCATATCATGACGGTTTGTTAACACTTGGCACATCCATCTAATCAATATACAGAATACATCATGTACTATATATCTAACATATGGAAGTAAAGACCTAATAATTTAAATTTATTGAAATCATAAGTCATAAAACTATCAAAATATTTTCTTATGAAGAATAACTAGTGGTAATTATAATTTATTAATATAAATCCCTAAGAAAAAGTACAACATATCTGGAAATGTTATTTTCTAAAACCATAAATGTATGGGAGCTACATGGGCACCCTATAATATGGTGATGCTAAAGTGTAACGCCCCGAGATGTAGTTAGGTAATTTTTATAAAGAAATTTATTATTATTGATATTCTTCATTACACTTAACACTGATTTTACCTCTCATTATATGAAACACCGATTTTATCTTTTTTAATAAAAAACATATTTTATCTTTCCTTACCAACAAAATTGACTTTAACTGAAATTTGACATAATATTAAAATATTTTCATTAAAAATAATACTTATTTCATAGTTTATGGAATGTTGAGAATGAATAATATTAACTTAGTAATTAAAATATATAGCCTTCACAAGAATATAAAATTAAGTCATTTTTGAAAAATAAATTTGAAATTAAAATAAAAAACATTTTAAATATAAATGAAATCATTTTTTTTAAATGTTTCAATGAACATAAATGTAATTTTCAATAATAAATTAAATGAAATTACTTCTCGTGATTTATTTTAAATAAATTTAAATTATATATATTCAATCAAAAGTTTTACAAACATACAATGTTTCATCTAATCAAGAGAAAATAATAAATAATAACATTTTATTTTCAAAAATAAGTTATTCCTTTTTTCACCTTATTTTAAAAATATTTACTGGAAATTTAATGAGAATAATTTGAATAAATAGAAATATTTTTTAAATCATTATGTCGAAATTATCTTATAGTTATTTTTTTCAAAAAAATTAAAATTTTCATTGAAGAGATAAAATAATAATTTTTCTCATGAATCATTGTCTATTTTAAGGCTTCTAAAAAATGCCAAATTGTTTTAATATGTTTTTGAAATAATAATTAGTTTAATTTTATATATATTGTTTCAATTTATGTTACTATGATCATTTTCATATTTCATTTTGATATAATGTTTTTAAAACATGTGGCCAATTTTTCATTTAAAACATGCTTTCCAGTCTTATAGAGGAGATTTATATTAAATTAAAATTTTCCACTTATTTAAATGGTATTATATAAAATATTATAAATATTTATAATTGGAATATTTTATATTTTATGAAATTATAAACAAAATTTTCCAATAAAAAATTTGAAAAATAATAAAAATTATTTACTATGGTTAAGGTAAAAACAGGTTTAATCGGGGGTTAATGAAAAAGTAATATTTTTTTGATATATTTACATATTATTCATTAAAATATTAAATATACCGGCAATTGGAATATTTTATCATGTCAATGAACATTATTTTTTATTCTTTTGAGAAATTTCTTTATAGTTTCCAAGTGGGTTCCATTCCCCCGATTATAAAAGGCTACCTACCGCTTTCACCTAATCCTGCCTCTCAAGTCATATATTTCAATGAAAACCTACCAATATAGGTCCCTAATATTAATATGCATCTTATATAGCTTATTTTTCATCACAAGAGACTAACACTATGGTCCTAAATGAGAGATCCAATGGAGGGGCCTCTAAGTGATTATAATTGTCTTCACTATGCTCCTTGTTTTTCATTATTATTTTACCATAATAAATTATGTCTAAAAATATTAAAAATAAATAAAATAATATCTAAAATAATGACACTCGTCTATACGACGTACAACCACCTTGTGGAGTGTTGTGTTTTTTTAATGATTTAAATGGAAGGTATTAAGGATAAATTTATTGAATATAACATATATATATATATATATTGAATATTGACTCTATAATAGTAAAATAATATTTTAATTTCATTTTTCCAATCCATCATGAAATTGGAATCCATGTTTATTCGTATGTATGATCTACTATCTCCAGGAATAGTGATTTCAGTTGTTTATCCCTAACATTTATCGATTTCAAGAAAAACATAAATACTGAATATATATTATATTAATAATAATTTTAACATACTTTATATTATGTAACCATAATAAAATTAGGAGGACCGAAAAAAACAAAAGTTACTAAAAAACAATGCAGCTATTGCCTGAACTTTTACATTAACATTAAATTACGAATTAACTATTCATTAAAGGTCATAAGTAAATCATATATGGCATTAAATAATTAATTATTGTAATTTAATATACATAATATAATTTTATATTGCTTCTATAAGTGGATGGAATATGTATTAAAGATATTGAGGCTAAAGGTTAGAGACGTCTGTTTCACTTTGATTTTCATTGAGAAACATGCCATATTCACCACATGTTTAATTTATGTTGTTTATATTTACAAAATGAATATATTTTACATATTATAAAATTATTTTTATTCTTTTTCTATATAAATAGTATGATATATCTTTCTCGGGGGATATGGTTCAAATGTTACCAAATTTGTAATGGCATATTGTCATAATTAGTATTCTTTAGGATATATTTTGATGATATTATAATATTAATTTACTAATATTTTTCATTTTTTTTATTTAAAGTTACAAAAGTTGTACAAGTTTTATGTTTAGAAGGATTTCTAATTATTACTCATCCATTGATAAAATATAATGATATATACCTCAATAAAATAATTTTTTTATAATGAAATTTATTATAGGTAGTAAATATTTTCCTTCATTTTTAATTCATTTTGTAATCCAGATTTAAATGTAATGCTTTTCAAAATTAATAATCATTCATGGAGTAAATGATCAAAAATCTTTTTCATCCAAATATATGTTTCCTATATAAACTATGAAATTAATTTAAAATTATCATTATGATTATTTAAATAAATATTTCACCATGTATGTGTTTTTACAAATAAAATATAACTGAAATATTCATTTCTTTTTCAAAATGATGCTCATTAGACATTAACCATAATTCTAGAAGGAATATTAATATTAACATGTACATCAAGAAAATTTTTAACACCATTATGACCATTAATTTCATTTTATTAATCTTATTAAATATCATATAGGTTATTATCAAAGGGAAGAATTTTAAAAATGTGGTATGTTTTAAATTTTTTTTCTTCAATCAGAAGGTATAATTTTTCTATGATATGTTTTAAGTGATTTATTAAAATTCCTAAAAAGGTGTTTTTTAATTAGAATGTATATATTTTGTGAATTTTTTAATTAATTTATAAATCATTAATTTTATGTTTTAAAGAATATTTTCAATTTAATGTGTTTCTATAGTATTTTTATAATTATTAGTTTTAAAAATTTTTATTTAAAGAATAATTCATTTATTTATTAAAATTTCCAACTATCTTCTTAAATAATTTTCCATCTAAGATTAAATCATTTCATTTTAATATTTTTTTATTGGGATAAGATCCATGGATACCAGTTACATTCTTTTTCTAAATTTTTTATTTTTATGATGAAAGTATTTTTATGAAATCAATTTTTTCATGGTTTTTACCATGATAAGTTGATTGTGAAACCAAATTCTTATTCAATGGATTTTTCTATGATTAAATAATCAAATGGTTATGAAAACATTTTCTTTACTACAAATCATAAAATGACTAAATATTAACAAAACACATCACTTTTCATTTGTTATGATATGATAATGTTTTTTGGATATTTTTTAATACATATGATTAATTTTCATTATGTGTTGGTGGTTATTTTATAAAACATTACGGTGGTTCAATTATAACCATTTAATTTGGGAGAAATATAACCCTAAAATGCATTGGATAATGATTTAAAAACCCATTATATAGACATGATTAGAATTGGTATTAAACCACATTCATTAATAGAATTTTTCTGCTGGGATGGTAATAGGATAGAACATTTTATCCTATGATAGTTTAGGGAATGAACCCATTACAATATGATAGTTATGGAATTGACAAATAAATATTATTGAAATATATTTATATAAGTGTGGGCATTACAAAAAACTAGGTTTGTGCCAAAATACTTTTATCATGGATTATATTCATTAATTCAATTGAGATTCATGCCTTATGCAGTTTTATGATTTGTGGCATGTCTCATGATTTTGATAATTAATATATAGTTTATGGTTTTAAAATATTGATATCATTTCTTTATAAAATTATTCTATTTTAATTCTTATCTTATGATTTATATCCCAATTTCCTACCCTTATAGATAATTTAGGATCACCATTTTTATGGTTCATTTTTCTAGGTTTGGATAAATGTTTTCTGTAAGGTATATTTGTGATAAATAATAAAGGTAAAAATATTTATGGGATATGTTGAACACAATAAAAAAAATTGTTATTTGGATCATAGTCTCCAATGATACTAAATTTTTACAGTACAGAAGCTTGTGTTTTAGTAATATATTGAATATTGTTCTAAAAATATGTAATATATATATATATATATATGAAAATCTAGGAACCCTATAGTTGTTATCATAGTAATGGATTTGTTACCCCTTTGAATCTATAAGGATAATATGTTAGTTAGATCCTTACTGATAGATCAAAGTAAGACTCTAATGATGATGGAATGAATAGAAAAATGTCATTGAATTTTGGTGATGGAGAGAGCGAGTAAATTATAAGATATTACATCCGTATCTGGAAACAATATCTGTTTATGGCACTAGGATCAGGGTATATAAGAGAAATAAATATGAAAAGGGGGAATTTATCTAGACTCTATCAACACCTAGTGAATGAGAACATGCCTTTCTACACACCCTATTTTACACTCATGGGGGATATGATTTTGTAATTCAAAAACTCTTTACTCACCATTATGAAGGAGTTAAATAGATTATATCTATGAATGAATGAGGATAATCGTATGGATTCAAAGATTTTATATACAATTTTACTAATTTGATAGAAAAATATATTTTTCATGATTACATGGTTTCACATTAAAATTTTTGTTAATAACCATATGCTATATTATTTTAGCCAATGGAGATAACTATATTGAACTCGAAGAATGTTGATTGAGATAGAAATTGTATATTTAATAAACCATATAGATTGATGACTGGAGTGAATTATATATTGATTATTACTAATTAGTAATCATGATATATGATTAATAACATTCACCTTAACAAATTCCAATACTAACCAAATAAGATATGGTTAGTGTTTTTTAAGAGTTCTTATAGTGGATATCTTAACTAATTAAAGATTATATTTTATAATTACTAATTTTTTTTGGAATAATCACTCCAAGGAACGTGTAAATGTAATGATAACATGTTTTATTTCAGGGATAATACTGGGATAGAGTGTAAAATTGATTAGGGAAAATTAAAATTTCAATTAACAAAAATAAGATGTGCGTATTTTTCTCAAATATGTATTTTATGTGGATAAATGTTTTAAAAGTGAAAGGTATGGGAATTTAAAAAATGGATCTCCTAAGGTAAAATCCCATGTATTGAATTATAATTTATTCATGAGTATTTTTTTTCATGATAATGATGATAAAATGAATGATATTTGAAATATATGGTTTCTCTAACATCAGTTTTTATGTTAAATGTAACATGAAAGAGTAAATTGAGGTTGATAAAAGACATGATTAATATTTTGGATTTTACCAATGTGTTATTAATTAATAATATGTTATATCATAGTTAATTTTTAAGAGATAATTATAATGTTTGATTTTTTATATATTGTAATTTCATAATTATGAAATATATAAGCATTGTTCAATAAATGTTTTTATTTAATGATTTGAAAGAATATTTTTAATGTTATCGATGACCATGAAATGTTATTCAGTTGATTGGTTAAATTTTATGAAAAAATCATAATCATGGGAAGGTAAACCTTAATGTGTTCCTCTTGTTGATGTTATGATTTTCGAATAAATCGATTTTTGGTATGAATAAATGAAATTAGATATAACTGATTTCCTTGGAATTGATTAATGATTTGTTCAAAATGTGGATCATTATATCCCTCTAGAAGTTCACATAATTTTATATTTTATGAATAAATCAAATAATATATGTTTTATTTATGTAATATGGCATCTTGTATGATTTCAATCATGATTCACGGACATTAAGGTTATTACCATATTTTAATACCGTACACGATAAAGGTATTCATATTTTTTGGTATGTGACAATAAAGGTATAATTAATAATGATTGGGGGATTATTGGAAATATAATTTTATAAATATAGTGAAATCATTTCAATGTATTTCAATTTTAAAAATTTTTATGGGTCATAATGTTATACATTTATTATATTGTTTTTGTTAAAATTTTGATGAGGTTATAGAGATTAATGTATTGCATCACCATACGAATAGTTATCCATATTCGATAACTAATTCCAACCATTTATATATATATATATATATATATAAGGAATGACTTATAATTCTATTATGGGTCATGCGAGTCATTAGTGATGCCGGAAAATATTATCTTTATTTCTTGGAGTATGTGATGTGGTGGAAATTGATTGAAAAACACACAACGAATGAAATTCTGTTTATAATGTAATGGAAAGCCAAGCCCTAGGTATATCATTCAATATGAAATTCATGATCATTTCAGAATGTAAGACTATGAATTTTTTTGCATTAAAAATATCTCATGTTTATGATGTTTTCCATGTATATATCTAGATATATCACATATGTGATCCATAACATGTACTAAACTCAGAGATCATATCATTGGATCCAGATATTTATAAAGCCAAAAAATTGTTAGAGATTATAGATTTAATAGAGAAAGTTATATAAAACCAAACTACTAAAATTGTCAATTTATTCTAGATAAATATCTATATTGATTATGAACTGTGTGATCCTATGTTTTTAGTGATGTTGAATTTTCTTCATTTTCATGTACCAAAGTGATGAATTTTGAATTTTGATGGATTAATTCATTTTAAGGTTGGTATAATGTAATACCACAAAGTTTCATGAAATATTAATATTTAAATAAATATAAAAAATTAAATAGATTAAAATTAACATAACATTGAGTTTACTACATTAATGTTACAACATGTTTATCTTCTGTTACACAAAAACCTATGTTTAGTATTTGTTACACCAGAAAATGATTTTAAATGAAACAAAGCATACTAGAAAATTACTATTATTTAAAATGATTTTTATAACACATCTAATAAACTGGTTTGTATGAATAAGATTAAAAATATTATAAAAATATATGGATTACACAAGTGTATAAAATTAATTCATTGGTGACCAATTAATTATAAATGAAAATAAAAACTATTTGAAAATAATGGGATTCTTTTTCTAAGAAACTATTTTCATGAACAAAATCATATTTCACATAAATAATTTTCATAAATAACATTTATTGAATTATTTATAATAAAATTTATATATTATATATTCAAAAAAATAATAAACAACTTATGTTTTATCTAGATAAAAGATACCAAAAAATCCAATTTTACTCATAAAAACGATAATTTTTCAAAAATTAGTTCGTTCGCATTTTTAACACATACATTAATATTATTTTTTGAAACATTATTTAAATGTATTTCAAAATAAAATCTCATTTATTACATAATAATGTCAAAATTATATTGGGAATAAATATTTATAATTTTATGGGAAGTTAATTTTTTCATTGAATAGAAAAAAATAATTGTGTTTTTTATAAATTTCTATTTCCTTTAAATATATTTATAATGTTAAATTTTTTTAAAAAAATTAAATGGAAAAATATTTTAATTATATATATATTAATATGATTTGGGTTATTTGATTAATTTTTATTTTGAATTTTGGAATGAACTCATTTTAACCTTTTTAATGGATTCTCATTGAAAACTAGCTTTCTTATCGCACCTCTGAGATTAATTTGATTTTAAATTTTCCCTTTTAGGTTTATAGAGTTTCATAAAATGGATTCCATATTTGTAAATGAAAAAATCAATTATTTCATATTGTAAAAATAATTTCATTAACATTAATAATAATAATAGTATTGAAAAATATTTACAATAATTAAGGTAAAAATGACTTTAGCAAATGATAAACTAAAACGATATGGGTGAAAATTACCCAAAAATGTATAAATGCAATAGGAAAATAATATATACATATTATACATATCAAAATCAAATATAGTACCATTTGTTACCATTATGAAAGTGAAATACTTTTTCATTTTAGATTCTTTTAGGAATTTTCCATATTGATTCAATGTGGGCTCATTTCCCCCACTTATAAAAGTCCACCAAAGTCATTCACTCCATCACATAAATCATGATATTGTGTTCCAAAATTACCCTAAAAATATATTTCTCTCATATTATTATCCATGTTATATATCAACATCTCCTATCGAAAGACAAATAATATGTTATATAATAATTTATTCAAATGAGTTTCTTCTAAAAAAGGTAATTGTGATCAACATGAATTTTATTTTTATTTTTTTTATAGATTAATTATTTGATAAAACATAAAATATAATAACAATGTTTTATCCTTTATTCTGACATGTTATGGTAAAAATTTTATAACTTATATAAGTCTCCAGCTCCATCAAATAGAATATAAAATTGTTGATCATGTTTAGAGCAGACTACCGCCTCATGAGTCAATATAGTTTGTTTTCCATAACATCATTTCAAGGATATATATAATGAATTATTTAAAATATGTATTTTATATTTATGAAATTTATATATTTATTGTGTTATTAAATCATATATTCATTATTACTTTCCATTTTGTGGGGAATAATATAACTCTAGTCATGTGTACGGGGTAATATGGTATCATGAAGTGATGTGATTGATTTTCATTTATGTCTTACATTGAATGTATTAAGAATTAATTTAATAAAAATAAATTACTAATATGAAAACAAAATTATTCTATAATGTTTATATATTTTTTAAATTAATTTTCTCTATTCCCTCATAAAAAAAATTGAGTTTTTGTGTACTTACAATATATCATCTCTATAAATTATTTATTTCATTATATTTGTCCATAATTTATGGATTAGTATAAATAAATATATAATGAATATATATATGTCTTTTATATTATTTATAAAAAATATATTATTAACTCTGGAACAATTAATGATGACCAAAATAACAAATCAGATCATTCATGGGAAACAAAGTTGTTATTGCCTAAAATATGACCATATCAGAGAATTAATAATAAAAATTTAATAAAATATAATATATAAATCATATATGGAATAATATATTTATTATTGATTATATAACATATTTATAATAATAATTTATTTCATATAAAAGTGGTTTAAATTAGTACAATGGTTTTCGACATATAATGTAAGGGATTTCTCTCTCCCTTTTATTTTCTATTGGAAACATACCATATTAAATACATGTTTCATTTATGTGTTTGATATGATGTCAATGAATGTATTTTATTATTATTAACCGGAATATTACTGATATTTACTTTTAAATATGATAATAAATCTTTCAGGGGGTTTATAGTTCATAAGATATCTAATTTTAAGGTATTTTTATCCAAATTTGAATTTATTGAGACATATTTCATGTTTTTCACCTATAATATTTAATGAGGGTAATTTAAAGAACTTTTTCCATGAAATATCTTGAAAATATTTTTTATAATGATATTTTATTTTCATTTAACATATTACTTTTAATGTGATTACTATTTAATGCTACCAATGTCGTAAGGGTTTTATGTTATAATCAAATCATTTATTATGATTGATGATGATTAGGTTTTCAATGATGAAATATAAGGATATATCACTCAATAATGACTTGAATTTAATAAAGATTAGGTTATTTATAGAGAATAAATGTTTTATATCCATTGTTCTCTTATTATATACTCAATATTTCAAATAAATGTTTTAATAGATATTGTCTTTATTTCCATCATTGGTAGAAAAAATATTTTCATTCAGAAACAATGTTTTCAACTAAATTAATTTTTCTCAATGTTATAAAAATGATAAATTTAACACAATTTTTTTATTTTTTAACATTTTATAATTTTTTTTAAAAATATTCATTTACATTTTAAAAAGTAACATTTTTTTATTTTACAAAAAATGTGAATGGAATCATTGTGGTACAATGTACATCATGAATAGAATATAAAACTAAAATGTATATTATTTTCAGTAAATAAACCTTTAAAAATGTTATTATTTATTTTTATGGATAATTATTTTTAAAATGTTTTATGTTATATGAAATTTGTTTCAAATTGGAATGAATATTTTCTACTTGAAAAGTATTTCCAAAATATTTTTAGAATTTTTAGTTTTACTCTTTTATTTTCATTATAATTTTATTTTTATAACATAATGTTCCATGTTTATTTTAAAAATAATTTTCCAAAAAATATTTAAACTTTTTTATGTTACTATTTATTTACTCAAAATAAGATTGATCTATGTAATTCACATTCAATCTCTAAATGGATTTTATTTATGAATACAAGATTCTTATGAAACCCATTTATTTTCCCATGAGTAATTCCACGATAAAATTAATTTGAATCCTTATTCATTTTCCATGGGTTATTATATGTTGAAATAATGAAATAATTATGAAACCTATATCTTTTCCATATGCTATGCCATAACGTAATATTTTTAAAACCATTTTTTCAGGGGTATTTCTATGATGAATGTTTTATGACCTTAGGGTGCACATATGAATTCTTTTCATTATGTGACTTTGGTTTTCTAATAATCATAGATGGTGGTTCCAGTATATCCAAGATTCGAGGGACATATAATTCACTCAAATTTATTGGTTAAACATTAATATCTCATTAGATAAAGAGAACTATAATGCTGACTAAACTCGATTCAGTAAGGTAATTCATCTTCTATGACGGTCTTCAAAATGAACCCTGACTACAATGATGGATTGGCGAGGGAAACCATTCTACTATGACTGTCATTGAAGAATTCATTGACTACAATGGATATTATTCTCAATTCTTATGTCTATTCCAGAAATATATGACTTATTCCTAAACTATACTCTCATGGATAATATTTTTTGATTATTTCATGATTCATGGCATATGAATGACCATTGTTTAATCCATTTCTTATTATTATCATCATTGATATGATATTTATGGTTTTAAAATGTTATTATGATTTTTTCATACCATTATCTTTCTGTCACACTTATGTGATCACCATATCTCACATTCATTCATATACCTTGCATATATTCTACCCTATTCATTTATTTCATTTATCTAGGATAAATATATTGTTCTATGATGTTTATTTTTGGGAATATTACTAATTTGGAAGTTCATTATTATATATTTTGAAAATATTTTCTCAATTTTGATGAATGTGTATATAGTTTCTAATGACACTAAATGTTTATGGTCATCATTAGTTCATTTGGGTAATGTATTTAATATTCATTTTAAATGATCAAATATTTTCTTATGAAAATCATGGGTTTCTATAAGTTATATCAATAGTTATTTTTATTTTATTCATAGAATTTTGACTGTGAAATTACTATATGGGTGTAGAATGTAACAATTTCTTTATGATAATATTCTCTTAAAATACATCATATTTCTCTAATAAATTTGCCTACAAACAACAAAAGTATGAATTAGACACAAATAAATATTGATGTATTATTATGTGGAAATTATAAATTTTTATTCATACATCATATCTTTGTTTTATTGGGATAAATTTTTGTGATTTTCACATATATAATTTTTTATGGAATAGTTAAATTAAGAATTTTCGAAAAACATAAATTTCCTTAATAAATATGGAAATTTCATTGTCTCTCTATAAATTTAAATAATATTATTCAAGATATATTTTGTTTATGATAGTTTAGTTATTTCAATAAGACCAAAATTTAAATTTATATTGATATAAGACAGTTTTTAGGCTTCAAAATGAATTTTTAAAAAAATCCATTTTCACATAGTATATAGATTTATTTTTAAATTATTTTCTATTACATTTATGATTTTTAGTTTTAAAAAAACATATAAACATTTGGAATCATGATGTTTAAATTTATCAAAAAAGTCACTTATATTTTTTTGACATTATGAATAGTATCATAGGTAACCTATATCACCTCTGTAATGGTAAATTGAGAAAATTAGGTTAAAAACTACTGTGATAATGAATAGAATTCATTAATACACCTGAATTTATTTTATTACATGAGAATGATTCTTAAATAGCCATCCTAAATTAATAAATAAGACATTTTCCATTTATTTTTATTTTGTCCTTCATAATATTTTATTAAAAGATAATGTAAAAAATGTATCATTATTTATTTTAATGACTATAATTATAAGGACCTGACCTTAAAACATTTCATAGTCTTGAATTAATTTAATAATGAAAATTGAAGATCTTTTCAAGTTTCGATATTTAGAGAATTAATTTATAAAATGTACATAACAACTTGAATATTACATGTAGAAACTTCAACTCAATTTCATTTTTTTCATAAAATAAACAAAACATGAAAAAAGAGTCATGTCTAGTTCCTTGTTTTATACAACATGACTTTTTTTTTGATCCCATTCTTAACCCTATTCATCTTTATGTCCTATAAAAACAATTTCAAAACATGGTATGATCATAAAAATCATAGTAAGGGTTATAAAATAAAGAAAGGAAATATTAGTCAATAAAAACATATTTCTTTTAACATACCTCAATAAATAATAAGATTTACGAAAAACACATAGTAATCACAAATCATAAAGGCAACATGGGGTATCCCTAACATACTTACGTTGTAGCTTTCACAACATTTTTGGGAGTTACATTTGGAATTTCCATAAATGTTTTTTCCATAAATCTATTTTTAGAAACATTCATGTTTACCTAGTCACATTTATCAATGAATTACAGAGAATTCTTAGGATCACCTACCCTAGGTTAATCACGGACCAACCCATATACGTAAACAATGCCTAAGAACCATAACAAATAAAATAAGCATTAAGAAAAGTTAACATTTCCACATTGAAATAACAATATATCACTTGAAGATATTTAAAAAAATGCTTTCTCAAAACCATTTTCAATACCAAAATATGTAAAAAGTTTACCTGGTATTAATTTTCCTTTAAAAAATTAGCATGGGATGTTATGGAAGGGAAAGATCAAATAATACTCACGGTGGTGGGGAGGTCCTTATCACCGCATACGTTAAAAAGAAATATTCTTCTTGTCATTTCGTAAAAATATTTGAATAGAAAACATTCACTTTTAAAGAAAAAAATTTCAATGGGGTTTATATACTGTTTAATATAATGTCGTGTATAAATCAATTGATACCTTAATTAAAAGAGATGGCGACGAAGTCCCATGCATCATATCTGATTTGACTCATTTGTTTTTTATTCTCCAGAATAATATACTAATGTTAATTTTCTTTTCTGAAGAAATTTTTTATGTTTAATATTACTTCTATATCACTTAATACCATGTTATAATTATTATGTATACATTTAAGTTAATATCGGTCGTCTTTTTGATATTTGGTACTTGAGTCAAAAGTGAACTTTTTATATTTACAAGTTGTATATGTCTTCGAAATTACATTATCTCCAGAATTATATTCATGATTTAGATATCATATATATCATATATACCCTATATATATATGTATTTATAATAGTACGTAGCATTTGGAGATAAAAAATGAAATGTGTCGTTCATGGAGATGGTAGAGTGTAAGTAAGAATGAACGCTACATTCATTTCTATTTCATATTTAATGGAATGAAAACATAATGATAAATAGGTAAATTATTATTCTAGTATATTATCATATATAATTTTATTAATTGGATCGTTTATGCATTCCATGTATGGAATGAATGAGATATATCAATTTGAGGGTGTTGTAGTCCGCATTTCCTCAAAAGAAATTATCACCATTACCTATTACGGAAACCATAATGGTATGATATAAATGAAAATTATAGAATCATAGAGAAAACATAATTATAATATATATCACATATAAATTTTTTTTCATCATAATGGCCACCATTAGAGGTGGTTGGAGATATTTGAACAATCATCGTTTTATGAGGCAGTAGTCTGTCATCAACAGAAAAAATATTTTCATTACCTATTAGATAGAGGTGTGTGTAATTTTTGTTATAATTATTATCATAACAACAATCTAGATTATTTAGGATACTGTTTTTGTTATTGAATAAAAGAATAATTAGAGTTTTGGGGGTTGGAGCAGTAAAATAAAAGAGAGTAACTTAAGAGAAGACGTGACCTTTAAATCAGGTTACTCCCTTTGGTTTGAACAAAAAAAAATTTCTTGAAGTTCCTTCTACATTAGGCAAGGATTTAAGGTGGATGAGAGGAATGTACGGAGTTTTATTGTGCAGATTTTATGTGAGGAAAGGGGTTTTAGAGGTGTGAGTAATGGGTTAGAGTTGATGGATTTTTATAAGGGTGAGGAGGGGCACTTTAGGAATTTTCATAATATTATTTTTTCATATAATGATTTTCACTTTCTAATGGTCCAAAACATATTAAATTAGAATAGAAGATATCTTTTGTTTGAAATAAAATAACCCAATAATAATTGGATAGGTTTTGGATTGTTTTTTTGAAATTTTAAAATCTAATTTATTTAAATCATTTATTAATAAGGTAATCACTGCACCATCATTGTGTCATAAACAATTTTATTTAATTGATGTCTAAATATTATACCTAGAATACCCTGATGTAGAAAATAATTTATATTTCAAATTAATATTTATAGTCGAAGATATAACTTATATAACCACATATAAAAATTAATTTACTAAAAGATATATGTTTAAATAATTTTTGTCTTTAGTTTAAATTAATTAATATAATGTGTCATTACCAATCATATGTGGCTCCATGGGGTCCCAATATCGACCCATGGATTCCCATGGTTGGAAATTTATCAACCAATATTATTAGGACCCATGTTTGGGTAATTTAATATTATTATAATAATATTGTTTACCCTTATTTACCATATTTATTGTTTAACCATGGTAAATAAAATATTTACCGAAGAAAATTTTCATAATTTATAAAAATAAAAGTTACATATTTACACAATTTGGACATCCTGCTTCCAAATAAGGTATCCATTTTTCCAAATTCAAAACAAAAAAAGTAGCAGAAATTAATTTAAAATTAATTCCCCTAGTCAAAACAAAAATCAGTTTTTTAAGAAATAAGAACATTCAAAAGATTGACAATTTTTTACATCGAATTTCAATGTTAAATTACTTCCAATGAAAAAAATTGGATCAATTGGTAAAAATTTAATTTAAATACACATTAAAACCGATTAACATTATAATATAACTATATACAAAAATTTTATTAAAAGGTAGTTTTGAATTAAAAAATATTATTTTCACTATTCATTAAAAATTGAACTTTATCAGAAAAATACCAAATATATTACCCAAAGTAAATTTTGATTCCCTATTTTAAAGGAGAATATTATTATTTGAAATTAAAAATATAAATGTGAAAAAATGTTATTTAAAAATGGTTCTCCATCAAAAGGGGAAAATTGACCTTTTAAAGTATATTCGAATGTATTTGCTTAAAATTGTATTCACACAAAATTTAAGCTACTAAATTTTATTTGATAAAAATAAAAAAAATTAAAAACATTTATAATAATATTTTAGTTAGTTTTGTTAAGTCCCTCCCATACAACAGCTATACATTAACTACTATTTAAAATAATATTATATTATTATTTTTCAGTATGACTCAGCATTGTGTGCATCATAAGATTTCTATGAAACCTATTGTTGCGTATCGCGTACGAAATCGAACATAGAATCCCCTTTAATGTAAAATTAATATTAAATTCACATATATTGATAAATATGAAAATGTAATATTCTTTATTTACATGAGATTTTACACCCTCCCCCCTTTTGTGAATTTCGCCTTCGAAATTTTATTTACTTATCAAATAAGTTGGTGTATTTATCCATTATAGCATTTTCAGAATCCCACATTACCTCTTCAACCATATAGTTTTTTCAAAAAGCTTATAACTGGTAAATTACCTTATTTCTCAAAAACATCTCTCTTCGGTCAAGAATCTAGAAAATTTGTTCCTCATAAAAGAGATTATCTTCTGAATAAACTACCTCTGGGATCAAATCATGAGATTTATTCAGAATATACTTTCACAACATTGAATCATCAAAAACATTGTGTACCTTGGATAAACATGGAGGTAAATCCACTATGTAGGAAAGTGATCAAACTTTCTCAATGATTTCATAAGGTCCAATGAACCTGGGATTCAACATTCCCTTTTTACAAAAACGCATCACAGTTTTCAAGGGAGAAATAATGAGAAAGACATGATCACCTTCCTCAAATAAAAAGACCTTCATCCAGTAATACACATAACTTTCATGCCTGATCTGAGTTATTCTCATGTGCTTCTGAATCAACTGAACTTTTTATGTCATATCTTCTACCAATTATAGTCCCATCGACTTCCTTTCACCTACTTCATCCCAAAAATCTAGTGTTTGACACTGCATCACATATAATGACTCAAATGGAGCCATCTGTATAATAGAATGAAAACTGTTATTATATGAAAACTCAACCAAAGAAAGATGTTTGTCCCAACATCCCTGGTAATCTCATGAACAATAATGTATAATATCCTATATAGTCTATATTGTTTATTGAAACCACTCATCTAATTGAGGATCAAAAGCAGTACTAAAATTTAATTCATTACCCAACAACAAATGAAGGCCTTTCGAAATGTTAAAAGTAAACATGAGATCATGATCAAATACAATAGAGAATGAAACTCCATGTCACCTCACTATCTTTTTAACATACAACTGAGAAAGTTTATCAAGAGAAAAAGTATCTCTAATTGGAATTAAATGAGCATATTTATTCAATTGATCAACAATAACCTAGATTTCATTATTACCAAGAGATGTCTTTGATCATCCCCCAATAAAGTTCATGGATATATTTTTCCATTTCCACTATGGAACCTGTCAAGGCGGAAGAATACCTTTCGGTAACTTATTCTATGCTTTAACTTGTTGAAAAGTAAGACACTTCATAGTAAAGTCAGCAATATATCTTTTCATTTCATCCCACCAGTAATACTTCCAAAGATCCCTATACATATTAGTACTTCAATGATGTATTGAAAACGGAGAACTATGAGTTTCACATTACAACTCATTATTCAAATGTAAATCACATGGCACACATAATATCTTCCAAAATCTCAAAATACAATCATTATCAATGTTAAATTCAGAAAACATTCCCTTCTGAACCAACTCTGCCATTTTTTTGCAACTCACTATCTTCTTTCTCCGCTTGATTAATTCGTTCTGATAGAGATGATTTCACTGAAACCTGAAAGAAAATAGAATAATTTCCAACACCAAAAAAGTATTCAGAAAACTTCATATAAATAAAAACCCAAGGATCTCAGTCCAAATGTATCATGGATAATGAAACATTAATTTTTTAGACTCAAAAGAATCGGCCACATTATTTTTCTTTCCTGGATGGTACTGAATCATGCAATCATATTCCATGATCAATTCCATCCATCTCCTATGTCACATTTATAATTCCATCTGAGTGAATATATAGTGTTAAATTTTTTAGTCAGTATACATTTCACATTTTACACCATATAAATGATGCTTCCATATTTTTAAAGAAAAAACAACAGCATCTAAATCCAAATCATGGTTAGTATAATGTTAGTCGGGAGGTTACAACTGACATGAAGCATAAGAAATTGCATGATCAGTTTTCATAAGGACACAACCAAGTAATTTCAATGAAGAATCATTATAGATAACAGTCTCGCCATTTATGGATGGTAGTGCAAAAACTAGGGAATTGCCCAATATTCTTTTCAATTCCTGAAAATAATCATTAGATTCTTTTGTCTAGATGAACATAACAACTTTTCTTGTTAATTTAGTCATTGGAAAAGATAACTATGAAAAATTATCAACAAACCTCCAGTAATAACCTTCTTAATCCAAGAAAACTATGGATCACAATTATATTTGTGCGTCTTGGACATTCTTCGATGGGTTTTTTAGTAGGATCAATGGTTATGCCATTTTTTAAACAATGTGACCAAGGAATGAAATTTTTTTAACCAAAACCCACACATAATGAATTTCCCAAACATTTTATTTTCTTTTTTGGATTGCAATACAACCCTTTTATTTTAATCTTTACATTTTGAATAATCCAGAATATCATCAATGAACCCAATCAAAAAAATTTCAAACTCATGTACAATTATATTCATAAAATCCATGAATACAACAGGTTCAATGGGTAACACAAAAGACATAACCCCAAATTCGGAATGGCCTTATCTAGTGTGAAACACAGTCTTCAAAATGTATGATTTTTTTACGTTCAAATGATGGTACCTCGACCACAAGTCATTCTTCCAAAAATACTGAGATCACTATAGCTGATCAAAAAAATCATCAATATGAGCGAAAATATACATGTTCTAAACAGTGATATTATTCAATTCTCTATAATAAATGAAAAGTGTCATTGAACTATATTTCTATTCCACAAACAAGAAATGAGAACACCATGGAGAGGTACTTGATCGAATGAATCCTTTATCTATTTACTCCTGTAATTGCATCTTTTACTCTAATTGTTCAATTAGAGAAATTTGATAAAGTGGTTTTGAAATAGGCTTAGCATCATGAACTAAGTCAATAGTAAATTCAACTTCTCGATCAGGTATAATACTAGAAAACTCATCCGAAAAAACATCAATGTACGCATTGACCACTGACACATCATTAATCTGATCAATTAATTTGTTATCAACAATATGTTCATAGTAACATTCATTTCCATCTTTTACTAGTTTCTAAAATTCAAAATATGTTATCAAATGTAAGGGTTCATTCTTCTACACAAACTGAAAATATTTCTGAAAAGATACCTCTTTAGCTCTGTAGTCAATCTTAGTATGATAAATGGAAATTCAATTAATTCCCAAAATATCATTAAAGTCTAATAGTGACAAAACAATAATGTTTGCAGGTAGATTATTTCCACACCCAAGGAGAGGATGGATCTAATAATTTCTTTTTGTCTCAAAATTTTCTCTAGGTGTTTTTACTATAAGTTAAGGATTCATATCATGAGATGGAATTCCCAATTTACTTTAAAAGTTCTCAGAAATGAACGAATGTGTAGACCCTCAATCAAACAACACATTGGAATAATCTGAACTAACTAAAAATGAACCCAACACCACTTCATTTGATGTCCCAACATCTTTTACAGTAGTTTCAAAAGATTTCACCACCCATTTCTTCATTTAGTCCATCTTCTTTCCCTTAGATGATTTCTTCATTTGATACACATTTTCATAATGACACATTTAATTTCACTTAAATTGTTTTACTAATTGTATATCAGATATTGTATTACCATTACCCAGATCTTTTTCAGTGCAACTACGAGCCTTATGTCCCATTTTACCACATCAATAGAACATACTAGAATTCTAAAATTATTCCCTAGCATGATTTTTACAACAATTTTCACTAAATTTATACTAAAGATTATTACCCTCAAACTTTTTTGAAGACTTCATCACTTTTATTTACCACCTAGACCTCTTATTATTTTGCTTATTAATGAACATGTGGTCATCAGCAAACTCCATTTCCACCTTCTCTTCACATCGAGCAATTTTTTCATAACATTTGAAATCACAAGAAGCTAAATCCCTTCAATACATTGGCTTCAATGTTGATTAAATATGATTGATTTTACTATCTATATATCATATAAAATTTGGAATATAACTTTCCAATAGAGTGAATTTTTTTTATAAGTAGTCATTGAGTCATCTTCCTACCTAAATTATAGGAATTTTTTTCCATCCTAATACAACCCACATTAGGAAAATATTTCTATAGAAACATACCATTTAATTCATCACAATCAATAGCTTTAATATCCTCACTATCCAAGATATTTTTCACTATTGACCACCACTTATCGACTTCACCTTCAAAACGGTAAATAGTTAGACTAGAATTTTTATGTTTTAAACACAGCTTGTCATCAAAAATATTTTCCAGTGCTTTAATAAACCTTTATTCTTGAACATGGTCTGATGATCCTCTAAATTTTGGCGGATGTTTCCTTATGGGATAGTCCCCTACTGAGATGTTTCTCTGTCGGTGATCTGGATGATCTCGGTCATTTATACCACCACCATTTATTAATTGATTCATCTATTCCATCACAGCAACAAACTGTTCAGTTAAGATTCTGACCATCTCAGGTTGCTGATTTGGATGGTTGTCTTCCTCTTAATGTTGTCCCATTATAGCTACCCAGTTTCCTCTACATAAAACCATTCTGAACATAGAAATATCATAAGTGAAGATACATGGTAAACTGTAAATGCTATAACATTTCATTCATACCATAAATTAATTTAAGGATTTTAATTTAACAATATCATAACTCTTAATGATATCTAAATTGACCTCTCATACCAACAATAAGGACCCGACCTTAAAAAATTACATAATCATGCATTAATAAAATAATTCACATTTAGGATCTTTTCAAATTTAGAGATTTATAGAATTAGTACCTAAAATATACATAAAAACATGAATATTACATTTAGACACTTCTACCCAGTTTCCATTTTTTTAGATAAAAAAACGTGAAAGAAAGGGTCATTTATAATTCCATGTTTTAGAAAGCATGAGTTTTCCATGATCCCAACCTTGACCCTATTCATCTTGAATTCCTATGAAAAACCTTTCAAAAAAAGGGATGAGCATAAAAATATCCGTAAATGTTATAAAATAAAGAAATGAAACATTATTCCATAACAACATAAGAATTTTAACATACCTCATGAACTCATAAGATTTATGAATAAAACAATGTAATCACAAATCATAAAGGGAAATTGTGACATCCATATCGTACATACTTTGAAGATTTCACAGCTACGTAGGGAGTTACAATTGATATACCCATCACATTATATTACCTATATCTATTAGGAAAAATATTAAAATTTACCTCATTCATGTTATCCAATGCATTGGAGATCTATATCGGGCTCACCCACCCTAGGTTTATCACGGAACCACCCGTATATTTAAACAACTCCCAAGAACCATAACACATAAAACAATCATAAATAAGTGAAAAAAATTTCACATTACTATCACAATATATCATTTCAAGATATTGAAATAATTAGTTCTTTCTAAATAACATTTTTAATACCAAATTATTTTAAAAGGGTATATGGAAATTTTCCCCATTAAAAAACGTTATGTCTTGTAATGGAACCCAAATATCAAATAATACTCTTGGTGGTAGAAAGGTTATTGTCAACGCCTATGTTAAAAAGAAACATTATTCTTTTAATTTAGTAAAATATTTCATATAGAAAAGATTCCCTTTTAATATAATTAAAATTAAATGGGGTTTATACATCATATAAAATAATGTTGTGAATAAATCAATAGATTCCTCAATAAATGGAGATTGAGATAATGTCCCTTACCTAACATCTGATTTGACACATTATTTCTTTAATCTATTGAATAATAATCTAAAGATAACTTATACTTGTTTAACAACCATTTTCTATTTTAGTATTCCTTTTATATCACTTATTACCATGTTATAAGCATTATGTATTCATTTATGTTAATAACGGATGTTTTGTCGATATTTGGTACTTGAGTCAAAATGAACATCATATATATACAACTTGTCGATGTGGTCAAAATTCCACTATTTATATAAATATATTTATTATTTATATGTCATATATATCATATATATCCATTATATATATTTATTTATAATATTACATAACATTTGGAAATATGAAATGAAATGCACCATTCATGAAGACGGTCAGTTGTACATACAAATGGATAATAGTTTCATTTATATTTCGTATTTAATGGAATGAAAACATAATTATATATATTTATGTTATAATTGTAGTATAATATCATATATATTTTAATTAACTCCATCTTTTATATGTTCCACGTATGGCATGAACGAGTCATATCACTTTGAGGGGACAGTAGTCTGTACTTCTTGAAATGAAATTATCACGTTTACCCATTATGGAAAACATAAGGGTATAATATAAATTAAAAAAAATAATCATAGAGACAATATAAATATAATTTTTATCACATATAAATACCATTCCTTCATAATGGCCACGATGAGAGGTAGTTGGAGATATAATAAAAATAATCGTTTCTTGAGGCAGTAGTACGCCGTCTGCAAAAATAGTATGTTTATTACCTGTTAATGAAAGGTGTGTGTAAGTTTAGTTTGAATTATTGTCATAATTAAACCTATATTATTGAGGATATTGGTGTAATAAAAAAATTATAGAATAAATTTTTTTAGGGGGTTGGATAATTAAAATAAATGAAAAGAACATAAGAGAAGATGTTACCATTAAATCAGGTAACTCACATTGGTTCGATCCAAAAGGATTTATTGAAGTGTCTTATACTAAATGTATGACTTCCAGGTGGAGTATAAGGATATAATGAGATTAATTAGGATGAGTTTGGACGATCTAAGTGGGATTAGATGTGTGAGTAATGGGTTAAAGATGATGGATTTTTATAAGGGTGAGGAGGGGCTCTCTAGGAATGTTTGAAAATATTATTTTATTATATATTGATTTTCAGTTTATAAAGGTTCAAAAATTATTTCATTTGAATTTTAGAAGAATATTTTTTGTACTAAAATAATCCAATAATAATTGGACTTGTTTTTGATAGTTTGATTAAATTTTATAATCTCATATATTTAAATCATTTATTAATAAGGTAATCACTACCTCATCATTGTATCATACATGATATTACATAATTGATGTCTACAATTTATAAATTAAAAACCATTATGTAGGAAATATTTTTTTCTTTAAAATTAATATTTATATTTTAAGAGATATCTTATATAACCCCATGTAAAAATTTACTTATAAAAAGATATATGTTTAGGTCATTTGTTTTCTTTACTTTAAACTAATTAATATAAAGTGTCATTGTCACTCCTAAGTCGCTCTATGGGGACCTTAAATCGAGCCAAGGATGACCATGGTCGTAAATGTATCAACCAATAGGAGTAGAAATGATGTTAGTGTAATTTAATATTATAATAATAATATTTATTTACCCTTATTTAACATATTTTCTCTTTAACCATGATAAATAAATTATTTAATGAAGTAAATATTCATAATGTATAAAAATCAAAGTTACCAATTTACCAAATTTGGACCTCCAGATTCCAAATATATAATCCATTTTTAAAAATTCAAAACACAGAAGTGGTAGAAAATAATTTTAAACTAATTCATGTTGTCAAAACAAAAAGCGTGTTTTTAAGAAATAATAACTATCAAAATATTGACACTTGTTGATGTCCAATTTCAATGTAAAATTACTTCCAATGAATATATTTGGAATAATTAGTAAAAATATAATAAAATTACACTTTAATACCAATTAACAGAACAATATAACTATATATATATATATTATATTAAAAATATGTCTTGAATTACATTATATTATTTTTCGCTATTAAATAAAAATAACATTATCAGAAATGTAGAAAAAACTTTACCCGATGTAAATTTTTATGTCCCTAATATAAAGAAAAAAAATCAAATTAAACATATAAAAGTATCCAAACCCTGATTTAAAAATGGTTTACCATCAAAAGGCGGCAAATCAAACTTTTAAAGAATATTAGACTGTTTATGCTTAAAATTGGATTCATTCACATTTTCAGCTTCAAAAATTTATTGGATAAATGTAAAAGCATTTAATAAACACGTATAATCATATTTTAGATTGTTTTTTTCATTCCTACCATTACAATGGCTAGGCGTTGGCTACTAGTTAATACAATATTATATTATTATTTTTCATTATGACTCAGCATTGTGTGAAACAAAATATTTCAAAGAAACTTGTTGTGAAGTATCATGTACGGCATAAAACATAGAATCCCCTGTAAAGTAAAATTAATATTTAATTGAAATATTTAAATAGATATTAAAATCCAATATTCTTTATTTACCTGTAATGTTACAATAATATTCTTTGTTAGAGATAAAATAACTTGTGTTTGGAAATAATTGTTTTTCTTAGATATGAATTAATTAATTATATAAATTTTATTTCTATTTAATATATATTAAATAAATAATTACCATAAATTATTATGTAATTTTCATATTGTGATTGTTCTAACAGTAGAAAAATGAAGTAAATTATTATAAATGATTGAAAATTAGTATTTTTTTCTGATAATTATATTGGAAATTTAATTTTATAGATTAATTCAATATATTAGGGATTTATTATTGTTTCAAATAAAAATACCATTTTGTCATGATATTTTCAAATTCAAATAATAAATAGTGAAAAATGTACTTAATAATATTTTAGGAAATTAAAATCTTCTGTAATTATTTTAAAATATAAAAAATCATGAACATGGAAATGGAGTATGAAATACCATCTAAAATTTCATTTAATAGCCATTTATGATTCATTCTTCGCCTTACATGTAAAATTATAACTCTTCAATAAATACAAAAACAATACCATTGTTCTTGATAAAACCAGTTATCCATGTGTTTAAAAAAAATTGTGTCTAAAAGTATAACTAACCCTTTATATTTTATGTTAAAATTATAAAAATAAAATTTACTCATTATATTCTATTTTATGTCATTTTGGAATTGGATGGAATACATTATACATTTACAATATAATAATATTTCAAATATTTCCAAAAATATCATTATTGATAGTTTATAACAAAAAATATTTTATTAAAATCATTAAAATTCATAAAAAATTATTTTAAAAAAATTGGATAATGGTTAAAATATTAAGCATGGTCTGTTAATGGTTCATGTTTTCTTTTATATCATCTTTTATGACTACTATGGAGTAAAAAAAATTAATTTCATAGTAATTTCTTAAAGGGTTCAGTAGGTGTTAAATGTATGTGATATGGGTAAAAACATAATAAAAAGTTTTAAATATGTTTTTATATGACAGTATTTTTACATATAACCATTTAAATTTTTATTATGTAAGTTTTTATCAACTTCTAATGAGAAATAATTTATATTTAAATTAATATATTATGTAATTATAAAGTGTCTCTCCAGCCACGTATAAAAAGGAACACCTTCCATATTATACATAATATTTCATGAGAATCAAATCTCAAAAAAACCCTAAACAATTATCTAATAAACATATATATTAATGAACTATAGGTTATGATATTCTTAAAATACCATTCCATGGTTCCTTAGTTAGGTATCTAAAGGATGTTTACTAAGGAAGAGATAATCATATTTATCTACTCCATCAAATATAACTCTTATTCTAATTCATAAAGATATATTATACTCATAATAAAAAACAAATCCATTATTGTAAATATACTTAGTTTTTTTTATAATTTTGGGAAAACAATTTTTCATCTCTTTTCCATCAAAAAAATAGAATATGTCATTATTTTGTATATATGGTTTACCATCTCCATGTAGATGTGTCATTCATTTTTAATGACCACATTATATGAATGTTTATAAATATTGATCTATTGACTATATATTATATATTATTGAACATAGATATAGTTAAATTTTTACATTTTATTCATTCCTTCCATATATCAAGAAATAAAAATAGATTCCTTGTGTAAGTAAGCACTACCATCTCCATAAATATTGTAATTCATTTTCCAATATCTACCTTTTATTGACAACATTAAATATATATAATGAATATGTATGCTTATTATATCATAATTAGAATTCTGGATATTATGGATCCATAATTAATGTGAAAGGTGTCTTGACCCGTCCCTCGGGGACAGTATCGTGACTACCCCAAGCCCGCCTTCTATAGGCCAGGGGATGGCGACTAGCACGAAAGGCGTAAATCCCAAAACTAGGAAGTCTTTTCCATTATAATAACAAACAAACACAATAGAGTATGAAACTATAAGTAAAATGAAACGTAAAACTGTAAACAGAAGAGTGTGCTGAATGTATAGGGGACGGAAATACAATCCCAACAGTAAAGTACAATACAACTGAAATGATAGTACAACTGAAGAAAAGAAGTAAAGAAGCTACTGGGCCATCTTCTGTGGTTCCTACATGAAGGGTAGGTACTGATTGACTCCTCAGCACTCCACATTCATCCGTCCACTCTGTGTACGTTTCGCCAAGTGTTCCACCTCCTGTTACCGTCTAGTCCTCCTACTCTCTGCCCTGATCAGCGTTGTCCGTCATTTGAAACCAACACAATGAGGTGTTGGCATAGCCCGTGCAGGGGTAAGTATAAAGATACTCAGTAGGGACCCTGAGACACTGAAGGTCTTTCAAAATCCAATAAGGATAAACCACAATGTATGAAATCAACGGAAACCCATCACATAGGTATATGCCAATATATATAACTAAGTTTTCTAGTAACCCATCCCAATCGTGAGGAAAACACAAAAGTCATTGAATCAGCTCAAACCAGGATTTTTATTATCGATACCACAGCTGGTGGCGTACTCCTCCTCTATTGAGTACAGTGGTCCAGCTGCATCACACAGAGGCGCTTCCCACCATCCTCAGACCGGTGAGGTACTCCTCCTGACGAGTATCGTGGGTCAGATGGGTCACAAAAAGGTGCTTCCCACCATGGGTATGCAACGTCACACAGAGGCACTCCCCCTAATAGCCAATTGAGGTACTCTTCCGGTCGAGCACCACGGGTCTGGTGCACTCACACAGAGTTGGTCCACTTCCATGGGCATGCCGCGTCACACAGAGGTGCTCCCCACTAGGCAAGTCGAGTCTCTCTGAATCGAATCGGTCAAGTAGTAATAAGGTCTCAGCCAGCTACTAGGTCTCCGTACTCTGTCTGCTCTTCACTGAAAGGATCCGCTCCACGAGCTACTGGTCGATACTCCATGTGTCAAGAATTCTCACGTAGAAGTATAAGAAAAGACTACCATGTCATAGGGGTCTCAACGCAACAGACAACGTGTCAATCAGATGCCTGGTCTGTGAGTTATTGGCATTTCTATTCTAGGGGCCTTGTTCGATTTTAGGTTCAAACCAACTTGGCCATACTCCATCTGTGTCCAAACCCCATGTGGGGTATTCCAAATGAACTGTCTCATGCTATGATTTCTTTCGCCATAGACGGTTCATCGATCAGACACATATGGCCCAAAATACGGGAGAAAAGACATATTCGGCTAATCGAGTCCAGATTGGGGTCTGACCCGGTCCGCGTGTCAGACCCGGTAGGTGGGGGCAGCCCGGCCCGAGTGGGCAGCCTGGCCTGAGTGGACAGCCAGACCCTAGTGGCCGGACCGACCTGAGTTGGCGGCCTGACCCAAAGGTGGCCCCACCCGAATGCAGCCGGCCCGAATGGCTGGCGGCCCGCGTGGCCTGGCTAGCTGGCGGCACGGATGGTCGGCTGGCCGGCTGACCTGGCTTCTTGCTTAGCCACGTGTGGGGGTGGGGGTTACACCCCCTTCCTTCCGATCAGAACTGGTGCTATGCCCCGGTCCATGTAACCTATGGGACATGAGGGGTCCAGCCTTACCCAGATGGCTGAGCAGCCAGCCAGTTCCGCACCCCCGGCGCGGTGCGGCAGCGCTGCGCCCCTCCGCCGCGGCCCGCCCTGGACATGGTCCCACACCACCGTTGCGGCGTGATGGGGTCGCTCCCCTCTGTCGTGGCCTGCCCTGGCCATAGTTCTTCACCATCGGCGCGGCGCGACGGTGCCGCCCCCCTCCGCCCAGGCACGCCCTGGTCGCAGTCCTCTGCTGGCCTCCGCGTGGCGCGAAGGCGCCGCACGCCACTATCATGGGCCATCATGGTCGCGGCTCTCCTTCTGCGTGGTGCATCGGTGTCGCGCCCTCTTGGAGACCTGGTGGCCATGGGCCGTCGGTTCCTTCAAGGACGTCCATTCACAGGCACCCACTTCTTCACCAAGGTCCATTCCTCCGGTGGCACCGTTGTGCCGCCGCCATCGTCAACAAACAAGAACAACAAAGAGAGAGGGTATGGCCATGTTCGTGCGGTCTGATCCCACCTCGTTATGGTGATATAAATTGGTGATTCACATTCCATATTTTGAACAATGAAGAACAGTTACAAAAACAATTCAAACCCCCTACCTCGTTTGCCGATGCTCGTTGACGGAGTCGCAGGAAAAGGTGGGCGTCGATTCATCATCCTCTACGTTCATCGCGTACTCCCAAATCTCAATCTTTTGCGTCAGAGAGTGTTCAGGGGTAACGAATTAGAAGATTGCATTCTTCGCGTTCTTCATTGGAGAGTTCTCCTCTTTCCCCAAGCTCCAACCATAACATTGTGCCAACCAAATTAAAATAATAGCATATCCTTTATTATAATGGTTTGCATGAATTCAAATTAATTCAATTAAGTAATTTCAAGGCATAAATTAATTAATTCAGGTAGTCAGCACATTTAAAATAATGGGGGAAGGTGAAGAGTTTTCATCCCACATAAATGGGGGGTTAAAGGGGGGTTTAAATCCCTGGTGGCACCCACTATATTATCCTCCCAAGGGAGGTTATGCTCGGGTGGTCCCCACCACCATAACCTCCCATGGGAGGTTAGAGTGTGGTGGGCCCCACCCCCAACCGCCACATGGGGGGTTTTAACCACCATAATAAAAATAAGTTATCCTCTTTTTTTTAATTTATTTAAAAACCCCAATAACTAACTTCCATTCGTGTTAGAACGCAACTGCAATAAAGGTATCACTACAAAATCACCAACGCTACTAGTTCAACAGTGCCCTTAGATTTCAGTTCTGAGCATCAGTGCAAAAGTTAAAAAATCCCAATTGCATGTTTACTGAACGTACCCGAACAGAACTTCAGAAATTGATTCCTAGATCACAGGGCCTCGAAATCAAGCACCGTAAATTTTTGCAGACTCGTAAAAAATCCAATGAATTTTTTGAAAAAATGTTCCAGGGAATATCATGGTCTTTACATTCTCCACAAAATAGGTCTTTACATCCCCGTAAGCTGCAAATCAAACTAACAGAACAAATGGGGGTACTGAGCAAGCATCTAAGATTCCCACTCCCTTGTGCTCTCCTGGAGGTTCTCGGGAAGCCAATGATTGCGCACCAGAGGTATCGACCATCCATGAAGGACCCGCTCTTGTCGATCCTCAATGTCCACTGGAACCTCCATAAAAGTCACCCCACCATCGATGCCCAGCTCTCCATGGTTGATGATGTGGGAAGGTCCATGCACATATCTCCTCAACTGAGATACGTTGAAGATGTCGTGCCCCTAATGCATTTGAGTTGGTAGAGCTAAGCGGTAAGCCACCTCGCCTACTCTGCTGAGGACCTGGAAGGGTATGATGAATTTCAGAGATAGCTTGCGGCCTTGTACAAATCACCATAGACCTCGTTGAGGAGAGACCCATAGGAAGACGTAGTCGCCATCCTCAAACTCTAGAGGTCTTCGTCTCCTGTCAGCATATGACTTCTGCCAGCTCTGTGTAGTCTTCATCTAATCCAGGATGATCTGATCCTTCTCCATAGTAGCTTGTACCATCTCTATCCCCACTAGTGCTGACTCCCTAGGTTCTATACAGCACAGTGGCAATCTGCAAGTTATTTTATACATGGCCTCATTAGGTGACATACCGATGGTGGAGTGATAGTTTTTGGTTTAGGAAAACTCCACCCCAGGTATGGGATCCTCCCATCTACGACCAAAGTTGATGAAACATGCACGAAGCATGTCCTCAAGGGACTGGATGGTCCTATCAGTCTAACCATCCATCTGAGGATGGAAGGCAGTGCTCAAGCAAAGTTGTATCCTGAAAGCCTCCTACAACCCTTTCCATAGTCAGGAAGTAAACCGTGTGTCATGGTCAGAGACAATAGAAGTTGGAACTCCATGAAAATGAACAATCTCTTGTACATAGAGTTGTCCCAATCTCTCTACTGAGCCCTGCTCTCTAATCGGTAGGAAGTGGGCCGACATTGTGAGTCGGTCAACAATAACCCATATCAAATAGTGACTCCTAGATGTACGTTGAAGACCCGTCACGAAGACCATGGGTATCCCATTCCACATCCCTTCTGGGACTTCTAAGAGATGCACCAAGCATGCTGGTACCTGGTACTCTGCCTTCACTTACTAACAAGTGAGGAACTGTGAGACAAAATTCGCTACTCTCTTCTTCTTACCTTGCCACTAGTTCTTTCGTCGAAGGTCCAGATACATCTTTTCCACTCCTGGATGTACCGCCAGAGGAGACGTGTGAAACTCTCTCAACACTTCCTCTTAAAGTGACTCTGGCACCATAGTACGTCCTCTAAAGAGGATGAGGTGATCCCCATATTCAGAAAATCAATCCGGTGCTTGCCCTCTGGAAATCTGAGCATATCGCATCTCACAGTCAGTGTCACTATGTTATGCCTCCCTAACTCACTGGAGGAGTGACTATGAGATACTTTAGAAAGGTTACTCCATCTCTATTCATAGACAATATCTTCAACGTGACCATCTGATCTATCTTATCTCCTAGTTGTTGAATACCGGATCTCCTGCTGAGAGCATCTGCTACAATGTTCCCCTTTCCCATGAGTATAGACTATGTCAAAGTCATAGTCCTAGAGGAACTCAAGAAATCACCATTATCTCAGGTTCAGGTCCTTTTGAGAGAAGATATACCTGATACTCTTGTGATCAGAGTACATGGTAAAATGTTCACCCATCAGATAGTGTTGTCACATCTTGAAGGCGAAGACCATTGCGGCTAACTCTAGGTCATGGGTAGCATAGTTCTTCTCATGTTTTCTCAACTACTAAGAACCATACATGATCACTACTCGCTCTTTCATCATGAAACACCCATGTCTGGTCCCTGATGCGTCATATTAGACTACGTAACCTCACCTTACACTAGATGTTTCATGATAGGGGCACCTGTCAACCTCTACCTTAGCTTCTAAAAGCTATGTTGGAATCTATTCAACCACATGAAGGGTTTCCCCTTCTTCTTCAATGATGATAGTGGTGTTGCAACACTATAGAAGTCTGTAATGAATCTCTGATAGTATCCAGGAAATCCTAGGAATCTCTATAGCTCTGTTACGCTCCTGGGTGGCTCCCATGCAAGCACCACCAGAATCATTGTTGGATCCATTGAAAATCCATAATCCGAGATGACATGTCCCATGATGTGATCCTCTTGAATCCAAACCTGCCACTTCAAGAGCTTACCATAAGGTTGGTGCTCTCGGAGTGTATCCAGTACTACTTGCAAATTGTAGCCATGCGCCTCCTTACTAGTCGAGTATATCAAAATGTCGTCGATGAAGACAACGACAAAGAAATCGAGGTAAGGCTGGAAGATCATGTTCATGAGACACATGAACACTGCTAGAACATTGGTTATGCCGAAGGGAATAACCAAGAACTCATAGTGGCCGTACCGATATCTGAAGGCCATCTTCTGCAAATTCTCATCTTGGAATCTGAGCCAGTGATAGCCAGATCTAAGGTATATCTTCGAGAACCATTATGCACCTTTGAGCTAATCAGAGAGGTCATCAATCCCTGGGAGTTGGTACTTTTTCATCACGGTCACCTGATTCAGGTGACAATAGTCAACACAGAGCCTCAAGCTCCCATCCTCCTTCTTAGAGAATAGAATTGGAGCTTCCCAGGGAGAAACACTAGGATGGATTAATCCCTTTCCCTGCAATTCCTCCAACTGTACCCACTGCTCATGAAGCTCAGCGGGAGCCATCCTATATACTGGTGTAGATTTCGGTGACGTCCTGGGGTACAGGTCAATGTAGAAGTCCACCTCTCTTCGGGGAGGTAGTCCTAGAACATCATCAGTGAAAACATACTCATACTAGTCCACCAATACAGGATAATTTGGACTCTCCACATCAACTACTCTGAGGGTAAGGCAAGCCAACTAGGGAGTGATTGGCTGCACCCTCCTCTGAGAAAGTCCGTCCTATGTGACAAAGGTTCCCATTTCACCGGTGAAGGTAAAACCGGTCCCATCCATGTGGACACACTGCACTTTGTGCCTAATACAGTCAATCTGAGCATGGACTATAGATAACAAGTCCATAAAAAAGATGACGTCATAAGGCCTCGACGCTGCTATGAGGAGGTCCCAGCCGAAGATCTCATCTTCTAGAGTATGATCACACTGCCGGCACCAGTGCGTAATCATCAAATATTCTTCCACAAGAGACTCTAGCCGTATGGATCGAGCCAACGGATCCATCAGAATTTTTGAGCTACGAATAAGGGAAGTGGAAATGAATGAGTGACTCGCTCCTGTGTATAAAAATTATAGCTAAGGTGGATTAGACACATGTAGTACCTCGAATCATATCTGGAGCACCGTGGTTGTAAGCCTCAGCTGCATGAAGATGATCTCTCCCATATTCCCCTGCTCCCTACGGTCGGGGTGGACCTCCTTTTGGTGGTGGCAGTAGCACCTCATAAAATCATCCACCGCTAGCCGCTCGACCAGCTCCTCTTCCATGCATACATGTGCCCTGCGGACCACCTCGATCGAACCTCTTCCAATTCTTGAGAGGTCCCTCAACTATTTTTGATTGTCTGAATGACATGTCAGATATTCACGAGCCATGTGACAATGCCTGCCGCATGAGTAACACTGCCTGGTACTGGAATGTGTGTCTCTGCTCTGTGTGCCCCACACAACCGATCCTAAATCATGTGGATGACCACATGTAAGTATGGTACTCTTAGACATCTGTGAAATCTGTCTACTTCCATCTATAGAAGACTCCGCTGCATGTTGTACAGTAATGGGTCTGGCTGCTGGTGACTTCTCAGTCATGAAACTCTCTACTATGAGGGCTTTATCCAACACTCCCGCCTGTGTCGGAATGCTGAGGGATATCACCGATGCCATGATCTCTCACCAGAGCCCCTGCTCGATGGTCTGGGTCCTGAAAAATGGGTCATGTACCATATCCAGGGAGTAGCACGAGAGTTCAGTGATCCTCACTGAGTATTGTGCTACTGTCATGCTGCCCTTCTACAGATGAAGTAGCTCCTGTATCTGCACCGCTCGAAGGGTGGCTAGAATAAACACTACCTAGAATAGGCTCTCGATGTATGTATACAGATGTGTTGCCTCATCATGGACTTGAATCATCAGGCTCCATCATCTGCCTACTGCTGCCTGAAGGAGGCTGGCAGAAAGGACCACCATAAAGTCTACTAGTGTCCCTTCAAGCCTAAAGACTCTCACAATAGCCTCCAGCCAATCCCCAGCCGCCTGTGGGTCCGTCTCTCCCCGGAACCTGGGTGGTGTCTAGCGCTAGAACTCATGCAATGCGCTCAAGCGGCGTGCATCATTTGCTACTGGGGCTGGAGGTATCGGTGGCCCAACGGGAAGTGGTACCGCTGGTGCCTCCGCTTGTAAAGGGGCCCTACACCGAAGCCTCGTCGCTCAATGGTATGTTAGAGCATATGACTCTCGAGGCTCTAACTAGTCGTCTGCAGGGAGGTATCCTGACAGAAACAGATGTGAAATTGTCAAAACATTATACCTTGTGAGATCACCTAGTTGATCTGACTTAAAAGAAAACTTTTTAACACAGACACACAATCAGTGTTTTCGTGCACTGATTCGGAAATCAAAAGTCAGGGTCCTGGTGTATGGATACGTCAACCTCCACACCAACATTGGTCCCCCAAAATTAAAAACCTCACTCAGGATAGTTAACACTATTCCTTCACAGAAATGAAATATTATATTCATAATTCCTGCAGTAGAACCGACTCCAATAATACCAATTTGTCAGGACCCGTCCCCCGGGGCCCGTATCATGACTATCCCATGACCGCCTTCCATAAGCCTGTGGCATGGGACTAACACCAAATGCGTGAATCCCTAAATTGGGAATTCATTGTCTTTATAATAGAAAAAAAAAGCACAATAGAGTACACAACTGGAAGTAAAAAACAATGTAATAAAAGTATTAAAAATTGTGTGATGAAAGTAAAGGGGCCAGAAATACATACCCAACAGTAAAGTACAATAGAACTGAAATGCTACTACAACTGAAGAAAAGAAGTAAAGAAGATATTGGTCCATCCTCCGGGGTTCCAACCATAATGGTAGGTACTGATGGTCTCCTCATCACTCCACGTTCGTCCTTCCATTCCGTGTATGTCTTACTGAGTGGTCCACCTCCCAGTACCATCCATTCATGCTACTCTCTACCCCGATCAGCGTTGTAAGCCGTCTGCAACCAACCCAATGAGGTGCTGGCATAACCCGTGTAAGGGTGAGTATAACGATACTCAATAGGGACCATGAGACCCTCAAGGTCTCTTAATATCCATCAAGGATAAACCAAAAAGTATGTAATCATTGGATACCCATCACATAGGTATATTCATATACATATACATATGTTATCTAGTAACCCATATCAATCATGAGGAAAACAAAAAATAAATTGACTCATCTCAAACCAGGATTTTTATAATCGAAACCACTGCTGGTGGCATAATCCTCCTCTATCGGGAATAGTGGGTCTGCCGTGTCACACAGAGGCACTTCCCACTATCCTTAGACTGCTGAGGTACTCCTCCTGTCGAGTACTATGGGTAAGATACGTCACACAAAGGCGCTTCCCACCATAGTTCTGCCATGTCACACGGAGGCGCTTCCCCTAATATCCTGCAGTGGTTCTTCTTATGTCGTGTACCATGGGTCTACCATGATAACACAGAGGTGCTCCTCCACCATGGGTCAGCCGCGTCACACAGAGGCGCTCCCCACTGGTCTACTTGAGTCACTCCGAATCAAATCAATCAAGCAGTCATCAGGTCTCATCCAACTACTAGGTCTCCGTACTCTATCTTCTCATCACCGGAAGGATATACTCCACGAGATACTGGTCGATACTCTAAATGTCACTATGTATCAGGTAGAAGTATAACAAAGTACCTCCACATCATAGGGGTCTCAACGAAAGAGACGGCGCGTCAATCGGACGCCCAGTCTGTGAGTTAATGGAATATCTATTCCCGGGGCCTGGTTGGATTTTAGGTTCAATCCAACCCATTTGTTTCCCATATATGTCCAAACCACAAGTGGGGTATTCCAAAAGAACCATCTTGCTATAATATTTTCATCTCCATAGACGGTTCATTGATCGGACACCCATAGCCCAAAATATTGGTGAAAAGATGTATTCAGATAATTCTGTCCGGACTGGGGTTCGACCTGGTAAGTGGGGGAGGCCCGACCCGGCGAGCTAGCGGCCTACATGGCCAGGCTGGCTGGCAACCCGGATGGATGGCTTACCTAGCGGCCCAGCTGGCCGCGTGTGGGGGGGGGGGGGGGTGTACACCCCCTTGCCTTCTGATTAGAACCAGCGTTAGGTTCCAGTTCAGGTATCCAGTGGGACCTGAGGGGTCCCTCCTTGTCTGGAAGGCCGAGCAGCCAGCCGATTCCACACCACTGGCGCGGCGTGATGGCGATGTGCCCCTCCGCCACAGCCCTCCCTTGCTGCAGTCTTCTGCTTGCCTCTACGCAGCGCGACAGAGTCACACACCTCCATTCTGGCCCATCGTGGTTGAGGCTCTCCATCGGCATGGTGCGGCGGTACCTCTCCCTCTTGGCAACCTGGAGGCCCTATGCCGCCGGTTCCTTCGCGGTCGGCCCGTCACCGGCCATTGTTGCTTCGCCGCAGTCCTTTCCTTTGGCGGTGCCCTTGCGCCAATGTCGTCATCAACAAATGAGAACAACAAAGAGGGAGGGTCGGTCCATATTCGTGCGGTCTGATCCCTCCTTGATGGGGTGATATAAATTGGTTATTCAAATTCCATAATTTGAATGACGAAGAACGGGTAAAAAAACAAATCAAAACCCCTACCTCGTTTCTCGATGATCGTTGAAAAAGTCGCAGGAAAATGCGGGCATCATTTCATCATTCACCATGTTCATCATGCACTCCCAAATCTCCAGATTGTGCTTGAGAATGTGTTCAGATGTGATGAAGTTGAAGATGGCATTCGTCGCCTTCTTCATTGGAGAGTTCACCTCCTGCCCCAAGCTCCACCCAAAAGAATGTGCCAACCAAAATTAAATAATAGAATAACCTTTATTTTAATGGTTGGCATGAATTCAAATGGATTCAATTAATTAATTTAAAGGCCTAAATTAATTAATTGGGGGAGTTGGCACATTTAATATAATTAGGGAAGGTGAAGAGCTTTCATCCCACGTAAATGGGGGGTTAAACGTGGGTTTAAGGCTCGGGTGGCCCCCTCCTTAATTATACACCTAAGGGATGTTATGGTCAGCTGGGCCCCACCACGATAACCTCTCGTGGGAGTTTAGAGTGTGGTGGCCCCCACCCACAAACTCTACTTAGTGGTTTTAACCACCACAATAAAAATAAGTTATCCTCTTATTTTTATTTAATTTATTTAAAAATCCCAAAAACTAACATTCATTCTCGTTAGAACGCAACTGTGGTGAAGGTATCACTAAGAAATCCCTGACGCTGTGAGTTTAATAATGCCCTTAGATTTCTTTTTCTAGCATCAGTTAAAAATTTGTAAAATCCTGCTTTTACTTTTTCTGAACGTACCTGAACAAAACTTTAGAAATTGATTATGGGCACACCGGGCCTCGGAATCAAGCACCGTAAATTTTCAAAGACTTGTATGAAATCGAATGAATTTAAGAAGAAAAAAATCCCACTAAATTTCAGGGTCTTTATAAAAGATCCTTAAATACTATAACAAATGTCTCATGAAGAAAAAAATTGAATGTTGTTGAAAATGATGATTTTAATAAGCGAATATTGACATATAGGTGAAAAAATTTTATATGTGAATAAAATAAGATAATATAAGTATGTAAATCAATATAGTATATGTGCATAACAAAATAATATTTATTATTTAGATGGTTGAAAGAATGTACAGGGAATATCAAACAGAGTCAAGGGGTTTCTTCCCTCAATCTCATTTCATTAGGTTAAATTAATTCTTTAATGATTATATTATCCCAATATTATGAGTGAATTAAAAATTGTTATATTTATATATATATATATATTATGTACAATGTTATTTTTGTTTACTTATATTGATATAGACAAAAAATCACTAATTCAATCACACATCAATGTAAGAATCCTTTTAATGGATTGCTTCTATATTTCCACTCTATTGAGATATATTTGTTATTATGAACCCATTTATATTTTTGTATTGTATATACAACCCAATTGATATATTACACATAAATATATATTTATTCATGAAGATTATTATTTAATTCTTCTTCATTATTTCAATCATTTAAAATGTTAATTTTATAAAGAGGTTTGAATTTATTTTACTTTCCCATTTTTTGGGATTTCTTTTATTTTCATTGATGAAATCCTATAATCTTTAAAACAAGATTCTTATATTATTACTATTTAAATAGGTTATATTTTTTCTCCCAAATTTAACATTATTTCAATATAAAATTATAAAATGAAATATCTGAAATAATATTTTATTTTATTTCTCTTTTGATTCGTTATAATTTTCATACATTTCCATATTTTTCAAAATTGTTTAACAAAAGTTTTTATTATTAATTCAATTAAGTTATAATAGAATTTTCATATTGTTTTTAATTTATACATGGTTTCAATATATTTATTCTAATGTATTTGAACGTTCATTTTTTATATTCTATTATATGATGTCTAAAGAAATATTTCTTTTTAATAAATATAAAATTAATTGATTTTCCGACGGCGATTATCATTTTATTCAATTTATCTTATTAAAAAAATCAATGGTTTGAAAAGGAAAAAAAATAAAAAATAAAAAATTATTTATTTCTCTTCCATTTATTTATTTATATAAAAGACATTATTTTATTATAAAACATGTATTTTCGTTGAAATGGTTGTCATCATTTAACAGTTATTAATTTTTTTGGAATTAACTTTAACATGAAATAATAAATTTCATTTGAACATTACACATTATATTTATATTATATATATATATTAATTGTATCATGTATATGATTTTTTATTTAACCACATCAAATTTCTATATATGATGTTATAATTTGAATGTTATTTCATTGAATGGGGGAATGTTGATATTATATATTATTTTAAATATGAAAAAATTTGTTGATAAGTTATATTTTTTATGAATTAAATTGGTAATTTAATATTTGAACAATGGATTCGACTTATCTTGATTGGTGGATCTCATTTATTGGTAGACATCGATATATTTATAATACTGGTGAGGAAAACTAGTTGGATAACCTTATTAAATGTTTTTTTGATGAATACATATACATTTACTAAAAGGTATTTGCACAAGGCCTTAATGATAAATATATCATGATTTTTTAGATCATGAAATCCAACATTATGATTTTACTTCTAGGATAATTATTTTTTTATTATCTATGATATTAATTTTTTGATTTTAGGCATGGATGCATTTCATGTTGACATTATTGATTTGGTTAATTTTGTTTTCAGTTATTTACGTTTATATATTGATTATGTATTATTTATTAATGAAATATTACGTTATACCTAACATTTTATTCATATCATAGAGCATAGACTAATTATTACCTCTCCCCAAGAAACAATGATGATATAATATATAATATCAAGGATTTCAGAATATTTCAAATGTTATATATTTTAATTTAAAGTGTAACATTGAAATCCTGTATATATTTGATTATTCTATACTGGAAAACTTATTTATACATGGTGCTGTTATCCCCGGTATCTTATGTAAATTAAAAATAATTTTACTCTGGTTTTGGGTTAGAGGAGTTGGGGTTTTGATAATTAACATCCAGAACACCCTTAAAAAACATCCTCATCTTGTTCACTCTTTTTATTCACCCATATAACTTATTCAATTTACATTTCTTTAACAAAAATTATCATTGTTGATCATAATTTATTTAGGATCTTTAGAATAATTTTGTTCTCCCTCATTTATCTCACACTTATGGTAATTAAAATGTAAAATAATATTAATAAGTATATATTATTTTTACAAGTTTTTCCTAATGTGATGGGTGACTACAACCTTCTTGTGATTAATGAAAGTAGAACTATAGATGATTTAATAACAACTAGAAATGAATATATGTATATAAATATATTACCCTTAACATGTTTAATCTCAATCGATCAAATAAAGGTATCTTGTCTGTTTATAATGAGTAAATAACACCATGATGGAAATTATAATCATTATACTCCTATATATATTCAAATTCTATTAATTTTTTATGTGACTACCATGTGAATTATTATGGATAAAAATGAATAAATAGTGAATATTCCATCACAGATTATATAGACAATTTGTATTGGTATAATTACCTAAAAAATTGGATCTTATTAATATTATCCAATTATATGTGTAATATATTAAAGAATATTGAAATTTATTTCCAATAATGTTCTTTTGATATCCCCTTGTTGAATAACTATTATTTACTATATTTATAGAAATAATATATTCCATTTTTAAAAAAATTAGAATTTAAACCAGTAACCTATATATAATTGTCTAATTTCTACTATTTAGAAATAATGTCTTGAAATAAACCATAATATTTACATGTGAAATGGTGGTAAAATTCAGAAAAAATATCCACCCCTTTAATCGAGATGTTGTTGTATTATATTTTTGTTTAAATCAATATAAACTTGGGAAAAATGTTATCAAAATATTACCTAAATTATTTTCAATATATATATTTTTTCTATTATATTAAAATCATTAATAAATCCAAAAGTAATATAAGTATTCAGGAAAATATGTAACATTATTTTGTAAAAACATGCACTTATTATATAAGTGATTTATTAATATAAGTTTTCATGGAATAATAATTTATTATTTATTGTCTCTCAACCTCATTAAAAATTTCCATCATACATATTTATATTTTTACACAAAGTAACCATTATTTTTTATCATAGTAACAATGATTCTTAATGTATGATAAATCATGAATATTTTCTTTTCTAATTGTTCTCTTCACTAGAAACTCAATTAAACTATATAATATATAATGAATATCATTATAAAACCTTCAACTATAATCAGATATGACTATTATCATTGAAAACTAATTGCATTTTTTATTTAAATATAATAACACATTAATTAACTACCAAACATATTATGAAATCATTCATTATATATTGTTACATCTTTATGAAAATCTATATAATATTAGTAGAATCTCCATAACTATTTATCTTCTATATTAGGTGCTATTCTGTGTCCTTATTTTTCGAACAATATTTTCAATTGTACTTGTCTAACTCCCTATAACTCCATATTTTTTACGGGAACAAACTGTTGATGAGAGTAATTGAAAATTGTATAATGGCTATATGTTGTCATCAATAGTGTCTTCTCACATTATAGACTCATCAAAAAATGATCATGTACTCAATGATTATATATATTACATAGAAGAAGACATATTTCTTAATGCATATATAGTTTTTAATACATTAAATCCCATACTGGATAGGAATGTATCCAAATATTCATTATTCCATAGTTCATAAAAGATTTTTTCAATGGATTCAAATTGTTTGTTAAGAATAAATATAATATACTAAATCATCTGTGACATTAATGTTCCCTAAATCAATTGTTTCTCTAAAATTATTCACATTTATCCACTCAATAACTTTTTTCTAATTTTTAAATATAACATTTAGAAATTTTTTATTATTATGGAATTATATTTGATTTTAGTATATCCATAAAACATCACACATTATCAAAAAATACTCTTTTATTTAAATGTTTATTATATTCATCATCTTTTAATTTTTTTGATTAGAGTATTTAATATTAATAATGGATACTAAAATGTATAAAAATTATTTTTATAAATATAAATCTTGCATAGAATTTTCAAATTGAATGTGTTTGTAAAACATTATTTTATTTTAAAATAAATAATTTATGTGTCTTATTAATATTCATTAATATTATTTTATAGATTTATATTCATTATAAAAATATTAGTTAATTTTTCAGAAAAAAAAGATAAAGATAATTTTTTTAAAAAATGTTTTTTTCCAAAATTCTATGTTAATTATTGATTTAAAAAATATATAATTTTATTTTAAAAGATAATTTAATTTTGTATATTTTCATTTAAAATTTATCTTTTGATTAATTTTTTAGAATCTCAAAAAAAAGATGCATTTTTTAATGAATGGTGATAAATACTGACTTTAATTAAAAACATTATTTTCTTTTAAAGTATTTAAAATGATAAATTATATTTTATTTTTATTTTTATTTTTAATTACATCGTTTTGGTTTAAAAATTACAGTTACAATTTTTAAAATTATTTTTATAACACAAGTTCAGTGTACAAGAATTTTAAACCTAATTATGAATTTATCTACATACCTATATTTCACAATGTTTAATCGGGTTAATATTAAAATTAAATCATAAACTCATATGTTTTTAATTTTCTAAAATGGATTGCATATTTTTAAATATTATGTCTGATTTATTTAAATAGATCCATGCTATATTATCCAATATAAATAGTAACCTTATTAAATTTTTTATCTGGAAAATGGTAAATGTGATAAATAATTTAATAAAAATGAAATGGAATAAAACATTACCATAAAAACATTAAAAATTTATTTAATGACAATATTTCATTTATAATCCTCCAAAAATTGAATATATTGTCTTTTTAGTGATTGAGTAATTTTTGGTACATTTATAATATTTATATGAATATAAATCCAAATAATGTCACACAAATTATTTTAATAGCCTTAATAATTAAATAATATGAATAAACTAAAGATATTTTAATTTATATATATTAATTTTAATTCTAGATAAATTTTTAGTAATGTTAATTTATGTTTTTTTAATAAATAATTACATTAAAAGCATACTGAACAATGATGCAGTAATTATTCAATTAATAGGGAAATAAAATAACATGCTTTAAGAGTGATAAAAGTAATATGATTTAACGAATAACTATCCTCCACATTTTTTATATATTAAAATTACATAATATAGATGTTTCAATGAATTTTATTAATATTCCTTCATTTTATTGATGTTATTAAACTCAATATAAATGAATAGTTTCAAAATCGAAATTAATGATATTTTATTATAAATATTAAATTATTATATTATTTAAAATTCAAAACAAATTATATTAATACAATGGAATGGTATGTTTATTGTTAAAACAACAATTTTACATTTGTGTCTAGTTATTTACATCTGTAGTTTCTATATTAACCACTTACTTATAACAAGGGTTTCTATCACACTAGTTTTTAAAATCTATAATGATGGATCTAATCATACAAATTATAGGTAATAATATGATCCCAACATAACTATAATTTAAAATATTAGAATAGTTCCACTATATAACATATTATATTCAAATATTTTAAATTTATATTCATTTAGATATCAATATTAGTTTTTATTAGATTAATATTTTAAAACAAAATTGATTTCCCCTCTACATTGTTGAAAAATGGGACTTATTGATTTCATTTGTACGTACATAAAAATTCATTTGGTTCTTCAATACCTACCAAAATCAATTCCATGCATTCTATCCAATTCCCTAGATACCTTTTTTGGAAAAAATACCAATGAATGAGGTCAAATGTTTAATGTAAAGAAGATTTTCCAATAATAAGGATTAGTATTTTATTGATTTTTTTTTCTTCTTCCACCTCTATTAAACCATATTAATCCCTGTATATATAACTACATAATATTATCCCATATAATAATATTTTATCATGTTAAATTAAGAACCTATATCTATCTCCAACTTCCATCAAATATGAATGGAATACATCATTCATGTGTACGGTGGACTATCACATTGCGAACTAAGGTAATTAATTTTCTATCACTTTCTTTCATAAATGGTCATAATGACCGAACATATTTTTATATGTTATTAATTAAATATTTACCATAGCTAAAAAATTATATCATTTACATTATTAACATTTCATTCTTTAAATAATGATAACATCCTTCATGAATTCTTGTATACAATCTACTCTATGAGGCAATGTGAATTGTTTTTATCACCACGTCACATGGATGATATTTATAATTATTTTTAATACATTAAAATATTTTTCCAGATATATTTATTATCCATACATTGAATGACAATACATTCTTCGTTACATAACTATCTTTGAAAAATTGAAATTTTACACAGGCTTACGTACAACCTACCGTCATCGTGATTATAACATAATTCATTATTCATAACCATATTTCAGGAATTTTTTATGTTATAATAGATATAATAAAATTATAATTATTTCATTATTATTATTCTATAAATTACATTATAATTTCATCATTTTTCAAATTTAACATTCCCACGTCAATTTTCACTTATGAGTAGGCTATCTCAAAATGTGTCACATGAACTTATTTGATTAGTTCATTTAATATAACATAATAAAATGAATAATAATAATTAAAAACGATTATTATGAAACTAAATAGTTACATTACGAATATTATTTTTTAATATAATGAATTTATGTGATGATTGGAAAAAATGTTATGGGACATTAATTTAATGAACCTACTATAATGATTTCCATCCATCCCTTTTTCTTTCAGGTATATATTTTTAAAATTACATTATATATTTATTTATTTGGACATAAAATTATTTTCAATGAGATTTTATTAAACATTTTTTATTAATTATACGGTTTTTAAATAGAGTATTTTTATTGAATTTTTTTATGTTCATTACAAAATGAAAATAATAATGTTTCATTTTAATGAATAAAGTAGAAATAAATTTTAAAGGTATTATATATATTAATATATATTTAAATTAATTTAAAATGAATTAAAATTTCATTAAAATAATATCCCCTTCAATATGTTTTTGTTAATTTCAAAAATGGTTTTAAATTCTAATGTTTATTTAAATATCTATAAATTTTTTCTTCTTGGTAAAAGGATATTTTTGAAAATTGAAACGTTATTGTTGTTATAGTTATGTTATGGTTTTTGGGAATTATTTTTAATTATGGGTGAGTTAGTAATATACCCTATATACTTGGTCAATGATATCCCACTAGTTATTTGCAATGATTTATGATTTTATATTGATGATGTAGGTTTTTAATGTATAAATGTGATGGTTATTTCAATTGTATCTAGGTTTCATAGTCAAAATATTATCATGATGGTTATTCCATGTGTATGATGAAGATTAATAAATTTGTAACCATTATGATTATTCAAAATTTAATAGTGAAATGAAAAAAATATTCCTCACATCCTTGTATGATTTATCTATATATACAATAGGTTTTTATGAAAATCATATTCTTTAAAAAGGTAAGATAATGAACTTATGATTAATACAAAGTATATATTACTTTTTAAGGTTGAAAATTATACCTTTGTAAAAAATGATTTTATTAGTTATTTATTAATTAAATGTAAATTTAATCATTTTTATTCTATATCTATTATTCATTATGAAATTTTTAATTAAAATACATGGATAAATAAGGTGAAGTCAAGGGTAAGAAATTTTTTAAATTGAATCAGTTTTTTTCAAAGGGAAAATTTATATATTTATTCTTTGAATAATTGTTTCTTTCATTAAATTTGTATCCCATTATGAGAATTATTTTTCCTTCCAATATATTAAAAAAATAGATTGCAACTTTAGGATGAATACATGTTATGATTAAGGAATGATTAAAATTGAGAATTTGAGTCATGAAATGAAAACATATTCATTTTTATAAGATTTTTTATATAGTAAAATTGATACTAAATAGAATTACCCATTATTTAATATATGTGATTTTTATATGGTTTAGGAAACCACTCTCTAAAACACCAAACCTAAAAGTAATTTTTTAATACAAACATGAAAAATATTGACTACTGTCCCTAGAATATATAATGAATAATGTTTCATCCTTATATATGTTATCTAATAAAATGGATAGATTTATTTTTTTATGATAATGTTATTAGGATACCCATGAAGGATTATAATTTATGGTTATGTTAAAATTATATTTAATTCAAAGATTACTATATTTATTCATCTAAAATATAGTTGTTTAGAATGTATTTCTATAGCGTAAAAAGGGTGATTCAGTATGAAAGAACCAAGAAGAAAATATCCTTCAAAATAAAAACGCCAAAATGGTTGGATTTTAATTTTTGTTATTTTTTATAGTGGTGTATTTTTGGAGCCAAAATATAAATGGTGGTTTCAATAATTTTATAGAATAGTAAGATCAACCATAATGGAACATGGTGATAGTATAACATTTTATGAAAAAAACCTTCCCTCATTCAATGGATATTCCGATATATTTGTATCATAGGGTTGGATTACATATATATAAATAATATTTTATGTCATGGGATGATCAATGAATTAAAAACTAACTCATTACATTAAATATTTTATAGTTGAAGCTATTCAATTGAATAAAATAGTTAATAATGCAATAAATTGTGAACAGATTGGTATTATGGACTATGATGAATATAATAACATTTTATTTGAAAAAGATATTCCTATGGTTATGTGGAATAGGATGGAAAACAATTCTCATAATTAATGTATAAGAAGGAGGATTCGATTGATGTATATATAGAAAATGTAAACATAGTGGTATGGTACACAATATATTTTATTTTTAATATTGATAATAATGTTAATTGATATTACATTGGAATGAATCCAAAATATAGAAGTGAATTGTATTCTTATTAATTTATATGTTATTAGAAACATATTTGATGTATGATACGGTAAAAATAGAGTTTATAATTATCATGTGTTTTATAAAAAAAATATAAAAAGGTGTCTTAGTGTTATAACATGGAAACAAACCCATTAAATTAATATAATGTTATGAAAATAATGATTCTAGTATTTGTATTTTGGGATAAAAATAACCCACATGGATGTCATATGAAATTTATTAAGTGCTTCATATGTGGTAAGTTTGGGCATACGACTCGTGATTACATGAAAAAAATATTGGCAGAGGCAATTTTATTTCTATTAAGAAGGATGTAAATGGATTAAAATATAGTGAGAATGATATTACGAAAATGAGTGTCTAAAAAAGTATACAAATGATAGTAAGCTGAATGTCAATAAATTGAAATGTGTAGTGGAATCCTTCACAACTAATATAGTAAATTTGGTTCCATCCAATGTAGTGCTGACAATTTCATTTCTTATTCATTCAAAATTTTCAAATTTATTGATTAATTATAGGACCACATATTTTATCAGTTTTCAAAAATATTTTGGATAACAAGAAATTTCATATCGATAATTGAATCTAAAATATATGATAAACTATTCGATAGAAGTATTAATCAAAAAATAAATTATAATAATATTTTGATTAATTTCTATCGAAATAAATAACATATAAACCTTATTGTATTTCCATTAATATATTTTTATGTTTTTATGGGAATGGATTCTCACGGTATTTAAAATTCTAATATGGATTGTATAGGTAAAAAAGTTATTTTATAGAGTTTTATTTTGTTTAAAATAATGAATCCTTTATTCATTAAAAATATCAATAACCTAAGAAACTATAAAAAGGATGATTGAAATTTTCCTCTCATATATTAAAAATAATAGAACAATTCATATAAATATTGTTTTAGAAGAAAAATAATAACTAAATTTTTATTCACAAAGATTCTTGATGTTAAGAAAGATTGGGAAGTTAAATTCACAGTTGACATAATCCAAGATGAAAATACAATTTCAAAATTCCGATATATAATTACATAAGTATAACCTCTATAATTGATAAATTATTTAATGTAGATTCATTATAAATTATTAATTTGTCTAATAACATCACAACGGGGTCATTATATTTTATTTTTTATAAAGGAATATGGTTCTACGAGTCTTTACATTGATTATAAATAATTAAATTACATTAAAATTAATAATTTTTATATGATTCCTTTAATCGACGAACTGTTTGATCAACTATTTGGAGATCATTTTTTATGGTTTTCCTATAGTCCACATTCCATCTATTGAAGGTAGAGGTGGATAATATAATGAAAATAGTGATTCAAACAAGATTCATGAATTATGAGATTGTGGTCATTCCCTTTTGGGAATTAAATTCTCCTGTTATATTTATAGATCATATGAATATTGAATTCTTTGAATATTGTGATATAATTTTGGTTTTTTACTGGATATTTCTTTATTTATTAAATAATTTACTAAAAAACAAATTATTGTGGTAAATAACCTAAAACGTTTGTTATAAATAAAATTTTGAAAATATGATTTTTTTGATAAAATAAATATCAGTCCTTGGGAATATCATAAAAAATGAAAAATGTTTATGTTGATAAAATTAAAGTGGTTGAAAAAAACAAAATCCCTAAAAATTATACTAAGAATAATATATATCTTGTACTATTACAATTTTAAAATGTTTTTACTAAAAATATTCATGGTTATCTATCTCGCTATCAATGGTTACAAAAATGGGAGTAACATTCATTTAGGAAAATAATGTGATGAGATTTTTATTAAATTTAAAATATTATTTTTTAATTTTCCAATTGTGGATTTACCATAAAAATTAGTGAATATTTTATTTATATTGAATCTTTTTCAAATATTCCAAGATGTATTTTAATGTATATTTATTAGGTGATTTCTTATACATCACATCAATTAAAGACACATGAGAAATATTATCTTACAAATGACCTTGAACTATAAGTTTTACTTTTTTCAATAAAAATTTGGTGAATTAATTTATATGGGAAAAAGACTAAAATATACTCTCATCATATATTTAATAATTATATACTCAATAATAATGATATTTACTTGAGATAAAGGAGGTATATAAAATTGATAATGGTCAATGGCTACCAAATTTATTATCAACCATGCAATGAAAAAAAGGAATCTAATTCTTTAAGATGAAAAAGGCTAAATTAAAAATGATATTTTTGAACATGACATATAATTTAATGTTTTTATAATTTTCATTCTATTAGATATTTAGAATGGACCATCTAATGATTTTTTCATAGGTGTAAATACATTCATCTATTTCAGAATGAATTAAAAAATGTCAGAAGGAAGACCATTATTTACATGGAAAATTAAAAATGATGAACATTTCTTGGTATATTATATATAATATGGATAATGAGTGTCATTTCATATTTGGAAATGGATTATTTGTTTCATGTGACTTCTAGTTGATGAGATAATTATTGTGTGATTCTTATAGTTCCCTATTTTTTTACCAATACTATATCTAAAATAAACATATCCCATTAACGTATATGTTGTAAAAGTAATTAAATAACATATATAAATCTCTATACATCATAAAATTAAAAATAATTCATTCTTTAACATGTACATTGAACAACAGAATCACGAACGGATTTATTCATTTTCCATCACCACCACTAACAAATGTTAATAATATTTTAATTATTTTTATATGTGATATCCTAAAATATTTAATGTTAAAAAATGATATTCTTTTATTTTATTTAATGCCATTCCATTCATGGAATAACGATAACTCCATTATGGTGTTTGTATAGACTACCATGTCCACGTTGGGATGTGAGTCATTTCACATCACCACATCACACTTATGATATATATTAGTATGTTTAAATAATTTATAAAAAATTACATATAAAATTATTTATCAATATACTTCAAATAGTTCTTACATTATTTTTATAAATGTTATTAATAATGGTAACACTACTGACGTGCATGTAAAACAGATATGCCCATAATTTTCATATAGTACATTTTTCATAAAAAAAAATCTTGATTTTCTCAAATTGTATAATTATTTAGAAAAATTAAAATTATTCTTTGAATATAATTATGGTGATAATGAAAAAATGACCTCGTTCACCATATTCTACCTACCAACTCCATTTTGGAACTATGAATTGAATGTTATCAAAACAACTCAAGCTAATATAGTTGATAAATTAATTGATTATAAAATTGAGAGAATAATAGTTAAAACGTAAAATGCTTCATAAGAAAAATATATATTTAATATTGGATTATTATTTTCAATGATTACGAAATTATGTGATAAGTATGTGAGAAGGTATGAAATTTTTCTAGAAATCCTCTTTTAATTAGTCACTTTCAACTCTTTCTCTTCCTTGTCTATCAATTTGAATTATTTTATTGATGTATTTATTTAGATAATAAATAATTATAAAATAAATTATAGCATTATTTTATCATTTTTCAATGGTTTTCAAAAGGAATATTATAGTTTTTATTTGTATGTTCATTATAAAGTGTCCAGTTTATTATTCTATTATATCATATATTGTGAAAACTACTATTCCAATCACCGTAAATATTATCTGATTTCCAAATTCATTTTCCTGATACCATATTTTATTCAATTAAAACCCCTCAATACCTATGTTATAGTTATTTTCAAAATGTCATAAAATGTAATGTATACTCATATATCTATAAATTAATTCTCATGGGAAAAAATTAGTATTCTAAAATTGCATGCTTTTATGTGAAATAATTATGTTATAGATCATGGTCATTATTCATAATGTTGAGTTCTTCCATCATATTCTAAGGATGACTAACTTAGTGATATCCCTCCAACTCATTGTGTAAATATTCTGTTTGAAAATTTCTATTGTGGATTATTTCAACAGTTATAATGATTGTTTTTTCAATTGTATCTATTTTAGTTACTTGAATTGTTAAGATGATTGTTATTCCATTTGACCTATGAAGTTTATTCCATTTATAATTAGGATGGATATTCCTTATACACGAGTGATATAAGAATTATTCATCATGTTCATATTTGATTTATCCATTCCTACTATGGGATTTAATGAAAATATTATGATTTCCGAAGTTATGAAAATGAATTAATATTTAAATGAATATATATGATACAATTTAACGGTGAAAAGTAAAACTTGGTAAAAGAAGTTTCTATGATATTTTCCTGACAGAAATGAATCTTTTATGAGTTTTATTCTACCTTAAAAATTTTATATAAAATATTTTACTATAATATTTGACTTTTGAATTACTTTCCATTTTAATAACATGTTTATTTTGAATCGCAATATTTATTTTATAATATATATTTTTTAAATGTATTCATCCAATAACAATATATTTGTTTATTTTTATGTAACATACTATAAAAAACCCTCTAAAATGGTATCCCGAATACTATTGTTACATTATTTCATTGATATAATATACATGTATTTTCCTCCCAAACAACCAAATAATTTGGTAGTATTTCTTAAAGAGAACCATACTTGCAATTCAAATTACATTTTAAAAACACAATATATAAAAATGTATTTTATTTGAGAAATCCAATATTCCCATTATCATATCATTGAATATCAATCACAGAATGTTCCTGTAATCATTTGGGAGACTACAAAATAAAGGGGTGAGATCATATACTTCACAAGGGTATTCTTATAGTGGAATCTGTATTGACCCCACCGCACAAGGTGTACCCCTTATAGGTCAACAATGTGAGAAGAGAGATAATTACCCCTGATTCCCACCTCTAGTAGGCTCCGAGTTGGGGACTATCACTGAGGTTATAACAAAAACACACATTGGAGGCATTACCCTCTATGTGAATACATCCAAAAGAGAGAAATGAGGAAGACACCAACCAACTCCAACTCAAAAAAAATCCCACATATGCTTATATAACGACTTCAAAAACATCTACAAATGAAAGGATAAAACCTCAAGTACCAAAGAGAAAGTGAAAAAAGTAGTGACCACAAACTCGAATAGCTCCTGCAACCCCAAGCTAGTAGTAAGAAACCTGATCTCTAACCTGCTCCAAGTGACCTGAAAGTATTATATAAATAGGGTGAGTATAACATATACTCAGTAGGATCCTCCCTGGAGCCTCTCGTGAAATAGTAATGAAAGAATGTTAAGTCATAGTGAACAATAAGTGAAACTAACTCATCACCTAAATAGGTATACTATGTTTCCAACCTCACCATGGATACTCTCACTATGTAGTGCATACAAGAGTATATAATATAATAAATAATATCAATGGTACCCTGCCACTTCTTCCCCACTGGTTTTCCGCTTTTCCCTAACATCGCACATCCAAAGAATCTCTCTCCAAAAGACATTCTTGAAGACACCATGGTGAAGCCCCACAACATGCACCTTGTGGGACATAACCACCATGTCAACACCAAAAAGCAACGAGGTAGTTTACAGGACCCACCAAACCTCGCATAATGTGTATCATACATCAGTCATTATACCTCAATCCATTATAACACACACAGCGAGAATGAATCCTGATGTCATCACAGTATATACTTGTTACGCGTATATTAAACCATAGAAAATCATATCCAGAATATATGTGTGTGAATAACCACATGCCATTGAATCCCTCCAAACACATATATGGGAAAAACTAACTGTTGTTCCTACCAGCACAAGTAACTAGTAAGAGAATAGAATGGGCAAAAGAGGGTAGTAAACCATCCATCCTACCATAATATTTTAGGGTATAACTACCCCTTAGGACTCATAATCCCTAGGGTGTCAGTTTCCCAAACTAACGTGGTGGTGTAGCGTATAGAAACAAAAAAGTACAGAATATACTATAGCTCACAACCACACAATGGGCATAACCAAGTCATATACTCAACTACAACTAATCCCTCTCAGACTACCAATTGCCACTTCTATGACTAGGTATCCTATAACCACACAAGAATTAAAGGAGATTAATTATATTACTTCATTCCTTTTTTATGAGTTTCAAATTATGTTAATTAATTATTTAAACATTAAGTAACCATATATAATTTCCACATTATATTTCATATGCATCACACCCAAAGTACACTATTACATCATGATACAACCTTAGAATTGTGCCCCAGCAAGCTCGAACCTCATGGGGTAACATAATTTACTCAATTATTTTTTTACAAAGTTACTTTCCAATATTCCCTCGCATTCTAGAAAAATTTTCTATGCTACAAAACACAAGGGGGATCAACACGGTGAGTAGATGAACTATCCGTCGATTCTTCATCACCTATTGCAAGAGTTTAATCTCATCCACCTTTGAGAATCTAAACCCAGAAAGCACGCGGCATACCCCATACGTCTTCGCCCCATTAAGAATATGGGTAAGCAAGAAAAGCTTCCTTAGGAAGTGGGGAAAGTAAAGCATATAAAAAACCAATATGATTCAGTATGTATCCAAACATTCACATCCCACCCATTTCATCATCTCTGGTGTCCTCCCAGACACCAACTTTTATTAACTAATGCATCTCACCACTATAGGCTTCTACTACTGTCACATCCAGTAGGACTTGATCCCCCCACATATCAAAATATCCATCGAGGCTCACATCAAAAAAGAAGTAGTAGGAATACAAACATCATATCAATTAGACTCTTGGCCCTTAAAAAATAAATAAGGTCACTCAGAACCCTACAATTAATAATAGTTTATCAAAAAAGAAGTTCTTTAATCCATCTTGGAATAACTAATTTATTATTCGTAGTATCGAAATTCGGTAAACCTAACCAGTACGTTATGAAATTTAATTAAACATGCTTAATGCCCTAATTTTATTAACATCAAATTAAAACAGGAAGAACCAAATTCATTTACATGCCTCTTTATCTGTATCAAAACAATTATCCATTAACTCAATCTTTATGTTCTTTAACAATTTCAATCATGAATGAATAGCTGATCAAAGAATGAATAGATATCACAGTATCTAGAAAAACAAGAGGCAATAACATACGATCAATATCTATTTAGTTATCCAGTTCAAAATATTTGTTCTATCAATTCCATTGTGATCCAATGGGATAAGACATGCTATTTATACTGTTTCACATAAATGAATATAGATTCAATGAATCCCCTACCTCAAACGGTTCTTCACTTTCATTATACGAGAATGAGCAACACAACAAGTTACGATCTCCTTCCCCTGTGACAACTGTATTCAACTGAGGATTCATAAATACCACCACACCGGTCAACACCCATTAAAAGTCTATTATAAACATGGAGATAACATTACCTGAAAGGGAAAGGATAAATAGAAGGATATGAGCCCAAAAGAATCGCGATAGATGATACCTTTTATTGAATATTGGTTGATACTACTTATTTGCATCAAATTAGAGTGGAACCAATCCATGGAGGAACGTTTGATTGATCAACTCCCATGAGATTGAATTAAAGGTTCATGCATCTCTCAATCGAGAACAATGATTTTGAACTAGAGAATAAAATATATCATCCCTTTATAAGATTTAATGAAACAGTGATTTATGATACGCTGGATTTTCCATAAAAATAGGATTGCATTAAACCATGTGGTTTGTCCAAGTAAAAGAATCCTGAGACTTAGGGAAATTAATATAGGAGTTATGGCTGTTGAATCAGACATAGAGTCCTTAAAACTAGGCATTAAATGCATTTTACATCAAAGGAAACATCAAAATCTTGAAACTGTAGGAAGTTGGAAACACTGTTCATTAACAGAAATTTTGGAAAAGGAAAGAGGTCACTATTGGATCCTCACCATTCTAGAAACACCATTCATGAAATAAAAATTTTTAAAAGGAAAGAGGTCACCATTGGAACCTCACAAAACAACTTAGACACCATATTTTCTCCACGTAATGGACCAAAGAGTTCTGGGCCATTACATCAGATACCTCTCAAAACATTCTCATCCTCGATAATTCAAAAAAAAACTAAAAGGGAAATGAAAAAAATCTGAACAACCACCCATTGAGATACCTCTCAAAAGAGATCAATCCACAAAAATAAACCAATAAAATCCATCTCATAAACACGAAATGTCTATAACCACAAAGGGGACCTTGTTACATAGAAAGAGTTTCACCTCAAACAACTTTGGGTCCCGAGAACGTATATGTGACTCGTGTTCCCAGGTATTCTCTTCCATGCCACCATGTCGCCACAAGACATGAACCAATGGGATAGAATTCACATGAAAAACCTTCTCATTCTAGTCGTGGATCTCCCGAGGTCGCTCCTCAAAGGTCACATAATCATCAACATTGATCTCTCACCAATTGATGAAGTTAGAGTCTTCATGAAGATAATGACAGATTAGTGACACAAGAAAAACATTGTGTATTCGGCTCATCTTCACAGGAAGCGCTACTCTATATTCCACAACTCTGATACGATCTAACACCATGAATGTCCCAAAACCCCAGGGAGAAATCTTACTCCCATTACCAAACCTTCGCTGACCACACTATGGAGTTACCTTCAGAATCACGTGATCTCCAACATCATACTACAAAGATCTCTTCCTTTGATCGACATATGATTTCTGACGATCCTAGACTATCTACATCTTTTGAAGAATCACCTTAACCATCTCTATTGTATTCTACACTTGTTCTGGTCTGATAGTTGCTGATTCTCCAACCCCAGTCCATCACAATGGAGAATGGTAAGGCTGGCCATACAAGACCTCAAACGACGCCACACCAATTGTAGAGGGAATACTATTGTCATAAGAAAACATCACCAAGGGTAAGTGAATCATCCACTAACCTTCAAAATCTAGGACACAAGAGTGTAACATGTCATCTAGAGTCTAGATGGTTCACTCTTTCTGACTGCCCGTTTTTTGATTAAATCAGTGCTAAGACATTTCTGAGAACCGAATGCATGTTGGAGACCTCCCCACACCATAGAAGTAAAATTACGATCTTTATTAGAAATGATCATCCTTGGGACTCCATGAAGTCTCACCACCACATCCAGGTACTACCTTGACAAAACTACCACTGAGCTCAAGTCTTTGATTAATATAAAGTAGGCTGATTTAGTAAAAAGATCCCCTACCACACAAATAGCATCATGTCCTTCATAAGCTCACGGTAAAAGAGTAGAATTGTTTATTGATATGTCCTCCCACTTCAACTGGGGAACATCTAATGGTTGGAGTATACCAACATGATCATGGTTTTCGACCTTTACCATTTTTCATACAAAACATCGAGTTACAATCTCTATAACTGCACGATTCAGCCCAGGCCACCAAAACTGACTTTTCAAGGCTTGGTACACCTTTTTCACGCTAGGATGCTCCTCTAAAGAAGAACTATGTAACTCTCTGAGAACCTACTTGTTCATATTCAAAGGAAGAATTATCCTTCCATGATACAACACTCGATTTTTTTCATCCTCAGACCAACCATCGGGGTCCTCACCACAAATAATTCTGTCTCTATAGACCTCCACCTCTAGATCCCCAACTGGGCACATAAATCAATTTTACTAGATATGGTTGCACCGTTATCTGAAAAAGGAAAAATTTGCACCCAGCTTCTCTTATATCAAGATGTAATGCTGACATTTTTTCCATTACTCTCCATGAGTCGCCTGATTCACGTACTGCATCACTATGTGAGTTCCGACTCAGCGCATCTGCTACAAAATTTCCTTTTCCAAGTGTATATGATATTTCAATGTTTAAACTCTATAATAACTCTATCCACCAATGTTATTTCATGTTCATGTACTACTGGGATAAAAAAAACCTCAAACTATAATTTTCTATGAAATCCAAAATGCGCTCAGAAATGAGGTAATGTCTCCACAACATCAGAGCATACACCACGATTGAAAATTCATGATCATAGGTGGCATAGTTCTATTCCTGGGGACGCAACTATAGGGACCCATATGAAGCAACTTATCTCTACTACATTAGAATATAACCTAACCCCAGATGCAAAGCATCACAGAAATCATCAAACTGAACTCCCTCTACTGGATGACAATGAACATGAGCACTTACTAATTTTTCTTTTAGATAGTCAAAAGAAGACTGACACTGAGCAGTCCATATGAATTCCTGGTCCATCATAGTAAAAGCTGTTAGATGATTTGAAACTCCATAGAAAACAACTACGAACCTCCTGAAGTAGCCTACGACACCAAGGAAACTTTGAACCTCTGACACTGTCTTGGGGGGTTCCCATGATAAAACTGCTTCTATCTTCGATGGATACACAACTAATCCCTGCTAAGACACTACATGCCCCATGAAACATACTTCTCTAGCCCAAAACTGACACTTCAACAAGTTCCCCAACAACTTATGTTGACGAAGAACTCCAAAAATGGCATGTAGATGCTATGTATTCTCCTCTTCAGACATGTATTACACAAGTATGTCATCGATTAAAACAACCACGAACATTTCCAGGAACTCACGAAACACATCGTTCATCAATACCATGATCACATATGGATCATTTTTCCCACCAAATGTAATTACAAAGAACTCATAATTCCATTGATGACAACCAAATGTAGTCCTCGGGACATCCCCATCATTCTCATGCATCTGATGATATCTTGACTGCAAATCGATCTTTGAGAACCAACATGCACCCTACTGTTGATCGAATAAATCATCAATCCATGGAAGAGGATTTTGATTCTTCAATTTCACAGTTTTTATGTGACGATAATAAACACACAACCGCAAACTATTGTCAAACTTCTTCACGAATAAAACTAGTGCAACCCATGGTGACACACTGAACCAAAAAAAATTGCACTGTAATACATTGTAACGCTTTATATGTAGCTATTGTAACTCAGAAAGGGCCATCCTATATAGAGATACAGAGATAGAACATGACCCTGGTTGTAGATTGATCCCAAACTCGATCTCTCGTCATAGGGGTAAGGCTAAAACATTTCTAGAAAGACGTCACAGTACTCTTCTATGACTGTAGGAAAAGCCAGCTGTTGAGCCTCTGATGACCTCATCATTAGCTCAACCATCTTGGATGACAAGGACAGAATGCGCCTCTAACCCATTAGAGGGTCTTTCTCCCAAACTAACACCATTGGATCTCCATCCGCATTGAAGAACATAAACTACCTCCTAACGAAATCCATGATAGCCAATAATGAATACAACCAATCCATGTCGACGATGACATCATATAGTTGTATTTGTAAAAATTGGAAATATCCACAAGAGTGGTGATTCACCAGCACTAGATCCCAGTATCTACAAACTTATATCAAGCCAGCTAGACCTACAACTATCATAGTCAACAACAAGGGCACTGGAAGCCTCTCTACAACATGTCCCAAACCATGGTCAAGGATAGGTGAAATGAAGGAGTGTGTCTCTCCTGAATGAAACAAGACATACACCAAGTTAAAAAACAAGAAAAGGGAACCCCAAATGACAGTTGGCTCACCTAGAATTGGAAACGCTAAAGCATTATAGGGTTGACCACCTCCTCCCTGACTTCTCCAACCCTGATGACGACCACCATCAAGCCCATTCTCTACACTCTATGTATGAGGAGCATCACGGGGTTGTCCTTTTTATTCCCAATCTACCCTCTGCTGATATGAAGATGTTGTAACCTACTGCTGCTCCCTCAGTTGGAACTTCCTCAATGGAGGAACCTGGAGCGGAACATCGGGTGCACGCTGACTACTCTGAAAGTCCAGTAACTCTTGTTGCTGGTGACCTTGACCACCAAAAGAATAACAAGCACCTAATACATTGGTACATGCCCAGGAGTTGCTACCCCTGGAGAAACGATATGTTGAGGGCTAGGACCTACCCCAAGCTGAATGGAAACTCTTCTTCCCTGAAAACCATGGAACATGGACCATAGCTCATCTTCATAAGAAATCATGAATACTCCCCTCTTGTGATGATACATTTATAGACAATGTCCTCTCGACGACCTCTTCCCTTTCTAGCTCTTCATGATATGTCTTCAGCATAAATGTGGTGTCCTTGCACTAGATCTCTGTATGCAATGCCTCCTCAAAATGCCTCTAATTAGCCACATAATCTAGAAATAGATTTGAAACATATCGTAAAAGGTTCTGGAAAAGGATTCCAAAATCTCACATATTGGAGCACTTGTGTCGATGGGTAAGAAGATCCTGGTGACTAGGCGCCTTCACGGTCGATGAAAGAAACTCGACTCCAAACAAGTCTCTAAACTCCTCCCACGAGATCACTGACTCGTCGTGATCCATAAGGAATAAGAACCACCACTATCTCAACGCTCCACACAACATCTTCACAACCATGGACATAGAGTGCTCCTTCCGAGAACATATTTAACTTAAGCTTATCTTGACCTCTTCCAAGTAGTCTTATGTGACTTCATCTGAAACAGATCCCTCATACATCTACAGACTCTGGTGTTGAAACTCTTGGAGTGTCCTCCTCATTGTTTCGTCGTCCTCATCCTCTATCATGCGACGATATACTGGTACAACTTTCTAGACATCTTCTTATGGGATCCTGATGAGGACGTCAACCTGGAGTAATACCTCTAAAATTGCAGACAATTAGATATCCTAAACCTAGAATATATAAGACTCAACAATAATTAATTAATTTATTTAATTTATTGAATTTAGGTTAACGTATTCCTAGGTCTACCCATTCATACACAGGCATAAGGAAGAATATTTCATGATCCTTTAATAAGTCTCTACCATGCAACTAGTATAAACTTGTTTAGTGGCCATTGTATACTAGAATGTCCATAAATCAGATCATAGGGGTCCCTAAATGACTATGTCTCAGCCGGTCTCCAGTGTTTATATCACATGCTAAACTTGACTCACCATGTTTCCCTACGAACCCATGAAACCTCATATGTGTCTAACACCAAACTCCATCATATCTCTCAACCTGACCTATGATACCTGTAACAGCCCGAGATTTTATGAAAAATATTCTTTTACTAATGTCTTGTGTTATACGCTACACCAAAAGGAGCTTGCACAACACGCATCCTTGACTTGCCTTGCATTACACGCAATCGCAACCTTCCTCGATAGCGTGTGTGGTACGTAATCCTGAGTTTCACGAAACAATGATATGCTATTAAAATATTATTAAAACTAGCCGTTATGAATAGTAATAACCACTTTTTAAATTTTAGAAATTTTAACTCTCAAAATGGACTTCATTTTTGGATTTGGAGTATCGAATTTAGCCTAAGGTGAAATTTTGGTACTTTTCGGATAACTTTCATATTCTGATGAATAGTGAAAAATTACTAAATTATAATTAAAAACAACTTTTTTAATCGAAATAATTAATAGTGATAAATTATTAATTTTAGTGGTTTTAAAGTATATTTAGAATATATTTTTACAATTTAATACAATTTTGGTCATTGGTTGTAATTTCACATTTAAACCAGACATAATCAAGTGTCAATCTTTTGATATATATTGTTTCCTAAAAACACGCTATTTATTTTAACAGCGAGATTTAATTATAAAATTAATTAATGCAACTTCTATGTTATGAATTTGGTAAAATAGATTTCATTTTTGAATTCGGAATATGAAATATAGCTTAGGATGAAATTTTGGCATTGTTCTTAAAAACATCAATTTTTGATGAATAGTGAAACTACTAAGTGGTAGTTAAAAAAACTGAATTTTTCATAAAACTTAATTTTTCCGCTTCTGTGAATGGAATTTCGAAAATCCGAGAGACAGGGTTAATATCAAGGACTAAAATGTGGTTCAATGAGATGAAAATAATTTTTGGTGAATAGTAACTTTTTACTTTTTTACCGCGGTTAATAGTAAATAGGGTAACTAAGGGTAAATATGATATTACTATTACCCTAACACATGTCCTAATTCTATTGGACAAGTGTAATTCGACCAAAAAGAAACTTAGGAATAAAATATGACCATTTAGGCCCACTTGGGTTAGATTAGGACATTTATTATTAATTTATTTAAAGAAGGGTTAAAATAGTTAAAATCAAAGTTTAATAAGTAAATCATTTTTAATATGGGGTTATACATAAGATCAATTCGACTATAAATATTCATTAGAAAGATAAAAAGAATTCCTACATGATGGTATTTTATTTGTAATTTTTAGACATCAAATAATATAATTTATTTATGACACAAAGATGATGCAGTAATTATCTTATTAATGAAATATTGACATAATTGATAATATAAATACCAAAATAAATGTAATTTAAGACTTTTTATGAATTCCACTAATTTTCTATGTTACTATGATATATTATTGTTGATTTAATCAACTTGGTTCGAACATATAATTCTGTTATGACTTTCACAAAAATCATATATCAAATAGTGTCAAAATTCACACAAAAGAGTTTTTAAATCAAATATTATATTATTAATTGTTATTTTATTCCTAAAAATCTAAGGTTCGGCCAAATGACTTAGATAAGGATATATATATTAATAATAAACAATTTGGGGTTCGTTTGGCATGTTATAGTAAGTGTACTAACCATATAGTGAAAGAAAACAAAAAGACACGGTAAAAGTTAAATTATTTAACTTAGAGTTAAATCTAATTGATAAGGTTAAAATAATACCCTAAACTTGTCTAAATCTTATTGGTTGATAGGATTTCGACTCATCCCCACTTTAGCTTCGAAATAAGACCCTTTGGAACCATTATAAACCGATTTTTACTTTAATATAAAATAATATTTTGAGATATTCTTAAGGTGCCCCTCTCCTCCCCTATAAAAGGACACCTCCTCCCCCTCCTCCTCACACCAATTTGAGCACTCAAGCTCGGCCAACCCCTGCCAAAATCTCTTCTCCACTTCCCTAGAAACATCCTAGAGGCTCTGGTCTTCCTCAAAGACCAATTCTAGTGCCCTAAGAGGAGGTCTCAAAGAGGCACTTCAAAGAAGAGGAGCTTCGGACACAAACAAAGCAAATCGGACCTAAGGTAAGGGAAATATCACAATCTCATTTTTATCCGAGATTTTTTATTCGTAAGTATTTACTGGGGTGTATTTTATCATCCACATCCATGTTTCATAAAAATGTAATATTATTTCCATCCAAATACAATTTTTTAAATCCAATTTTACCCTTCGGTGAGTTTTTAGTAAAAGAAATGAAAGGAATCTTTTGCCGTTTTCCGTACGTGGTACTTTTTGACTTTTCCGACAAAAGTACGAAGAATGTTTTTTTTAACTTATACGGCATGAATGGATTTTTAAAACATTATTTCCAAGAAGCTTTCTTTACAAGTTTTCAAGTTTATTTTTAATCAACTTCTTTTATTTTAAAGTTGTATGACATGTTATGAAAGGAAAAATGTTTTTGAAGAAGAAAGGATATTTTCCTCAAGAATGGAGTTCAAGTGTTATATCAAAATTATTTTCCATCTATGATAATAAAGGGTTCTGTTTTTATCCCTATTATTACATTGATTTGACCATGTTATGATGGAATTATTTTTATGAATTCCTTTATCTTATATGAATTGATTTATGATGTCATGATGTTTCAAGAATCCCATTTTTGTTACATGGGTTACGTTATGATGTATGGTTTATGATTATGTGGCACACATAAGAAAAGATTCATTATAAGATGGGTGGGACCTATATCTCCCTCCAATGCATTGGGTAAAGATTTTATATCTCATGATATAGACATGGCTGGAATGGTAGGTTATACCGGTTCAGTGAAACAGGACTGAAACGAGGGTTGCTCGATTCAGAAAGGGACTTTGTCCACTAAGATAGTCTTGGCAATGAGTCATGACTAACAAGAAATGATTCTCTATGATTATGTGTGTATGCCACAAAGTTCCATGTTTTAAGTTATGATTATTGTGATTACATTTCACTGCCATGATTTACCCCATGTTATGAAATTATGATCTCTTTTGCAGGTTAAGATTTCCAAAAGTTATATGCTTATGTATATGATGTGATTGATATTTCTTTTGTTTACCCTTACTGAGCATTTGAGCTCACCCTTTTATGTTTTCTTTTTCCCCAGGATATAAAGAAAGTTTTTTAGGTAAGAAAAGGGGAAGATCTTTATGGGAGATATTGAAGATCTTTCACCACGATTAGAAGATTACGTTCCGAGTTTCCAAAGACACTAAACTATTACGATCCTTGTGTGTGTGTTTTTGTTATGTACTAAGTATTCCGCAAAAGTAATGTAATGTTCATGTACGTCAGGCTTCAGGTCTCTACAATACCACTCTGTCCCGACCCCCTCCCAACAAGGTGTACACCACTAGGGTCAGAAATATGACAATGGAGATAATGACCCATGAGTCCCGCTTTTTGTAGGACGAGGGTTGGCGACTTGCACCGAGGGTATAACAAACACACAGATGAGAAGGATTTCCCTCTAAGAGAAAACATGTGAAAGAGAGAGATAAGACAAGCTCCAACAAAATCTAACTTAGAAAACAAAATAAAAGAAATCCCATGTACGTATATTTAATGACATGAAAAAATACTACAAATGAATGGGAAAAACTGCAAGTACCCAATATAAACTGAAAAAGGAAGTGACCACATTCCCAAATAGATCCTACAACCCCAAGCTAGTAGTAACCCGCCTGATCTCCAACCTTCACTTAGTGACCTGAAAATAGTTTATATATACATAGGGTGAGTATAACAGTGTACTCAATTGGATCCTCCCTAGATCCTCTCGTGCAAAAGTAATGAAATCATACTAAAGCATAGTTTGCAAAAAGTGAAACTAACTCGTCACCTAAATAGTTATATCAAGTTCACATCCTCACCATGGATACTATCACCAAGTAACACATACAAGAGTATATAATATAATAAATATTATCTAGGGTATCCTGCTACTACATCCCCAATAGTTTTCCATTTTTCCCTGACATCGCACGTCCTAAGAATCTCTCTCCAAAAAGGATTTTCTGCAGACAAAACGGTGAATCACTACAACATGCACCTCGTGAAACAAAACCACCACATCTACACATGAAAGTAACCAGTTAGTGTTTTTGAGCAACCATTGCTCGCATTATATGTATCATATGTTGGGCATTATACCTCAAGCCATTATAGCCTAGACACCATGTAAGAATCCTCATGTCGTCACAACCAATACACATTACGCCTATAATATTCCTTAGAAAACTATTTCCAGAATATATGTGTGTGAATAACCACAAAAAAATTACATCCCTCTACTCACATATATGGGGAAAACTAACCATTGTTCCTACCAGCACAAGTAACTAATAGAATAAGAGAGTGAGGCAAAAGGGGGTAGTCAACCATCCATCATCCAACCAAAATTTTGGGGAAAACACCCCGCACCTAGGTCTCATAATCCCCAGGGTTTCAGTTTCCCTAATTGACGAGATGGAGTAGCGTATAGACACACAAATGGTAGATACTATACTATAGCACTAAACCACACTAAATTCATAAACATGACTTAGACTACACTATAACTAATTCCATTTAGAATTCCGGCTACCACTTCTACGACTAGGTACCCTATAGCACACAACTATTTAAAGAGGTTTATTATATAACTACATTCACTTTTTTCAGTTTTAATTTAGGTTAATAAATTATTTAAACATTAATTTACCTTCACTAATCACCACATTATATTTTGTTAGCATCACACCCAAAATACACTGTTCATTCAAATTAAAATCTCAGCATTGTGCCCCCGCAAACTCCAACCCCATGGGTTAACATCAATTATTCATTTATTTTTTTAATGAATTTCTTTCCTATATTCGCAGTCATTCCTTAAAAACATCTATGTTAATAAACACAAGGTGGTTCAACACGGTTAGTATATGAACTACCCATTGAGTCTTTGTTTCCTATAGTAAGAATGTATACCCATCCTCCCTTGAGAAGCTAAACATGGAAATCGCGTGGCATACCCCGTGCATATTCGTCCATTTCGGAAGAAGGGTATGCATGACCAGCTTCCTTGAGACGTGGGGAATGTAATGTAGATAAACAATGAATAAGAATAATTAAGTATCCAATCATTCATAGCCAACCATTTTCACCATCCCTAGTGTCCTTCCCGACACCCACATGCTAAATAGATGCATCCCACCACTCTAGGCGTCAACTACTACCACAACCAGTAGGCCGCTATGCCCCCAACATATCACAACAGCCTTCCTAGAAAACATCAAAACACAAGCAGTAGGAAAAAAATCATATCAATTGGCCTCTTTTCCCTTAAACAAGAATTAGGGAAACTCAGAACCCTACAATGAATTATATTTTATCAAAAAACCAGTTCTTTAATCCACCTTGGAATAACCGATTTATTATTTGTAGGTTCAAAATTTCAGAAACCTAACTTGTAATATATCATAAATAATTAAACATGATTACTGCACCAATGTGATTAACATATAATTACAAAAAGAAGAACTAGATTCATTCGAATACCTCTTTTCCTTTAGCCAAACAAATATAAATTAATTTTGGCTTTAAGTTCATTGCTATTTTACATTAAGAATGAAAATCTAGCCAAATCAAGTATAGATAAAACACTATATAGAAAAACAAGAGGCAATAAATATGATCGATATCTATTTATTTATCCAGTTCAAATATTTATTATGACAATCCCATTGTGAAATAATTGGATAATACATTTTTACTATTCATTTGTATGTAAAAAAATTGATGCAACAAATCACTTACTTTAAACGGTTCATGATGTTCTTTATACGAGAACGAGACACACAATAGGTTATGGTCTCCTTCCCCCATGAAAAATGTATTCAACCAAGGATGCAGAGACACCACCACACCAGTCAACACCCATAGAAAGTCTATTATGAACATAGAGGTACCATTCCATAAAAGGGAAAAGAGAAAAATAAAAATATGAACATAAAAGAATGACGATATATCATACATTATTTTGAAGATTGATCAATAATACTTGTTTGTGTAAAAAAAATAGTGTAACCAATCCAAAGTGGAATTTTTGATTAAGAAACTCCAATGGGATGGAATGAAAGGTTTGAGTACTCGCAGTTGAGAAAAATTAAGAAGAACAAGGGAGGAAGATATATCGTCCCTTTAGAAGATTTAATGGAGAAGTTTTTTAAGATACGTAGGATTTTCGATTAAAAGAGGATCACATTAAACCATGCAGTGTCACTAAGTAAAACCATCCTAAGCCATAGGAAAAATAATATAGGAGGTGTGGCCTTTCAATCGGCCTTAGAGACCTTTAAATAAGGCTTTAAATGCATTTTACGTCAAAGGAAATATCAAAGGGGAAAAACTGTAGGATGCTGGAAACACTTTTCATTAACATGAAATTTGGAAAAGGAAATAGGTCACCATTGGAACCTCACCATTCTGGAAACACTGTTCATGAACTCAATATTTGGAAGAGGAAAGAGGTCACTATTATAACCTCATGAATCTCCTCAGACACTAGATTTTTGAAAAGGAATGGAGTAGAGAGGTCTGGGCCATTACAGAGTTAACAATGAATACATAATATATAAAAAATAAAAAGTTAAGTAACTAAATCATATATCATTTAATCAATAACATGATCATAAAATCAATTACTATTCTAATAAATGATGATCAAATAATGTAATATAAATTATCACATAAACTAAATACATAAATATTGATATTTTAACTAATTTAATTTTCACATGGAACATCATCAAATATTCTCATGGAGAGTGAATGAAAAATTTCATAAATCGTAGCCATGTCTTTCATGACATGTGTCAATACATCTGACGTAAATATTCTAGGATTTTCTAAAAACCCATGCAAGTTTTCCTCAAGAGACCTAACAATTATTTGAGGGGTTATAATTTTCCATGAATGTCACATACTAGTTCTGATACATTAAAATATTCCTTTGTAAAATACATTTTTCACTTTAAAAAAAAATTCGAAATAGAAAATTTATTTACTCGAAGAAATTATTTAATAATACCCACTAAATCAAGTAACAGAAGCTTAAATGTAATTATCTTTCAAGGTGGTGGTGAATTTCATTTATTCTAAGTATGTTAAAACTAATATTTGATTTATCATTTTTGAAAAAATTTAATATGTATTTACTTTAGAAAAAAATGGAAGATTTCTTAAAAAAATTATAAAAACCAATCGTGGGTAAAAATTTATTTAAAATTTCACTTGGTTAATTTTTTTTTAAAACATTTTTTCAATAATTTTTGGAAAACATAGACATGGATGAAAATATAATTTCTACCAAAAACTGAACTAATGATTTATTTTCATAAAATCAATTTCCCAATCATATTGAGTACCATGATGTGTAAAAAGGTAATTATAAAGTAAAATTTAATCCTAAAATAAATGATATTAATAAATACATATATTGGAATATATGAATACAAAATAATGATACCAATGGAGACTTAAACATAACAAATCATGAATAATGAAAATATTCTAATATAAACCCTTACCACATTGGTTACATTTGAACAATAATCCCCCTGAAAATAATAAATTCAAATTAATCGTTAATTATAATGTTGGTAAAGTGATTCATGATATAAAATACAAATGGGTTAATATATACCCCAAAGATAACAAATAAGAGGGGAATATGAAATATGTCTCTTGGATGTAAATGTGAGATTAGAAACCCCTACCACAGGTTAAATATCATTTATATGTGTTATAATCTCATTTATAATTTTTAAATTTTATTATAAATAAGTTACATAACCATATTCATATATATAATACCATATAGTGTATAATAATATTCATATATAACCTGTTTATTAGCAATTCATTATTGAAATCCATTTTTTGAGTGATAATTGCTTCATTTATCATGTATGTTTCAATTTGGTAATTTCATAACATTTACATTGTTCATAATTAAATATTCAAAATAATGTAAAAATTAAATAAATATCATATATATTCATTATTTATTTATGTAATGGCCCAGGTTTTTGGGGTCCATTACTTTGTGAAAATCTCATTTTGGGTTTTCCGTTCTGGGAATCACGGTGGTGTAGGACTACCGGTAGCCTTAGCCTACCGGTAGCAGGCCTACCCATAGCTCGGCCTACTGGTAGCTGCAGCGTACTGGTAGATCGGCCTACCGGTAGCTACAGCAAACCGGTAGCTCCGCCTACCGGTAGCTGCAGCCTACCGGTAGCTCGACCTATCAGTAGCTTCAGCCTACCGGTAGCTCTACAAGTAGTTGCAGCCTACCGGTAGCTCGGCCTACCCGTAGCTGCGGCCTACCGGTAGCTGCAGCCTACCGGTAGCTCGGCCTACCAGTAGCTGTAGCCTAACGGTGGCTTTGGCCTACCCCGCGGGTTATTTCTAGTAGAGCTCCTTTTTGCGCAAATAGGGTTTTAAACCCCATTCTGACATGTTTGAGCTTGTTTTAAGGACCCGTAATGCGCATAAGAGTTTTAATTAAATACTTAATTAATTAATGAGTCAGGTTAAACAACTCGAACCCCTTTAATGACACGTGGAGCCGCATGATCAACCCACGTCCCCTGCGCCTTACGTGGTTTCGTGTTCTCACCTCAACCGTCTGCGGCTCTTATAAACTAAAGGTTAAGACGTGCTTTCTCCTTTCTCGATCACAGCTTTTCACAAACAGCTTCTGGTGCATCGGGCACACCACATCGTTATCCGTAATGTTCCGCGCCCGGCCTAATCGTCGATCATCTATCAACAAGTAGGGAATTTCTCCTTCGCCTCTCTCTTTTGTGTATCATGTGTGGTGGGCGTGCTTTTGTTCTGTACAATTGGACAAACCAGACCAAAATGAAGATAATGAACTGGATTCTATAAAGAAAGATGGGGTGGGGCTGTGATTGTTGATGTTGTTTATATTATGACCATCTTGTTGAGTCATGCTGGCTTATGCCTTCTGAAAATCGAGGCTGTTGGTGGTTGTTGTTTGTGCACTAATGAACCCCTGCTAATGTTTTAAATGTCTTGTTGTGGTTTTAAACTCCTGCTATGAAAATTAAATTGGTTAATCACATATATTCGGCAAAATAAATTGAGGCAACATGATCAATCCTTCTGTGATAACCCCGGTTAAAACACACGAAAATTGAAATCATGGAGTGTGTTAGGTCGTTTAAATCTGAAAATACCAGCATGTCCCTGACTTGTGTTGGTGGTGGTAGTTGGTTGTTTTCTTTTTCGGGCCGATTGCTGGAGATTTTGGAGGGGATGGGATCCCCTGTCTGTATACTCTCGGTGGTTGTGTGAATTTGGGGATGGGATCTCATGTTGGTATGGATTCGGTGGTTGTGAGTTTTATGACCGGGTGGGTACTTGTTTATATCACGAATTGGGATGGGATCCTCTGTTGTTGAAACCTGGTGTGGGTGTTATGGTTGATTCTTTACTGTTTCTTTTCATGGACTTGTGAATATGCCTACTAGTTGCCCAGTACTGCTTAAACATAATTAAACAGTATTACTGAACATGAAACAGGAATGGGACAAATGGGTTTTGTTGGCGAGAGTCGTGACTTGTGACTTGGACGCAGTGGTGTTGTGTTCTATAGGCCGGTTAGGAAAAACTAATCTTGGGATGAGTGTTTGTTACCTATATATATACTTTTAGCTTTGTGTTTCTTATTCGCGCCGCACCCAAGTTGAGCACTTAGTGTCGAACACCCCTATTTTACAGGGGAGGGTGTTTTCCCAACACTATTCTATGTGGCTGGTTATTAGCTCTTTTTCTGCTCCCTTCCCCGGATAGCCCAAGTATCTTCAGGTAGGCTTTGATGGCCTGAGGTCCCTTATTATCCCAAGAACCTTCGGGAAGGGCAGTGTGACAGTTGGCCAGGTGTGTGCGGCAGGTGGTTTCCCAAGCGTCTTCGGGATGAGGCCCAGGTGTCTCCGAGCATGGCAGTGGATCTTCTAGCTCAGGTGTTTTTGGATATGGTGGTGTTTTTTATGGCCTAGGAGTTTTCAGGCGTGGTTACGTGTGATAGTTGTGGCCCAGGGGTGTGCGGGCGGGATTTCGGCAGTGGGACTGCATGTCGTTGTGGCCCAGGTGTGTGCGGGCGGGTGTGGCAGTGGGACTGCGGTGAAAAAATTGTGGGATTGGTCCGATGCGTAGGATGTCTCAATAACCAATGGGAAAGTGGCGCGGGGTACCCAAACATCGATGTGATCTGATTATATATATATTACATGACATGCGTTATTTGGGGTGTGTGCCTTGGTGAGGCCTGGGGTGGATAGTTTACCTTGATAGGTGTTTGGTTTACTCCTTTTTCTCACGAGACTTTAGCACGATCCCCCACTTGTGCACGAGAGTCTTTGGTTTTACCTACTGAGTGTACTTGTTTGTTCACCCTACATATATAAAACAGCTTTCAGGTTTCCAGGAGGACTTCGGGGATCACGCAAGACCATACTAGCTCAGACCATTTGGGAATTTACAGTTGCTGTTTTTCTTCCTTGGTACTTACCTTTGTAGTCACCTTTTGTACCTTGTGTCTTTACTTTTGGAACATGCATGTGGGAATGGTTTATTTTTTTCATGGTTTTAGTTTTCGGTTACCTCGGTGTTGTTGATTTTCATCATCTCATCTCTCGATCTTATAAAACAAAAAGGGTTAATGCCTTCCATTTGTGAGAAATTTCTATACCCTTGGTGCTAGTCGACACTCCGGGACCTATTGAAGGCGGGACTCGGGGGTCATTATCTCTCCTTCAAATTATAGAAGGAAGGGCCTGACAATCTGCTGACCCTTCCCTCCTTTTGGTGAAGGCGGGTCATGACAGAATGGTATCAGAGGTGATGGTAGAGAGATAGGATGGAGTCTGGAGTTAGGCACAGTGAAGATTGCATGGGATGGTAAGTAAACAGTGTTGGGTGACCTTGGCGCGTGAATTAGGCCAGGGAAGACCGGCTAGGACACGGGATTTTAGGGCCCCCTGTGATCCAATGCAAGGACTCTGGACCTACCGAACGACCAAGTGATGCCACATTGATTGTATGGTAGAGACCCTAGGAAAGGTACATGCATCATAATGACTTGTGTTATTATGTTTCTGGGATGTCTAGGGAATTAATAATAAATTACAATTTTTAGAAGTCTTAAGAACGATATTCTGCACTACTTGGGCTTAGGCATTCCTTGTTTACCTTGTAGCTATGGAACCTGGAAGGCGACCACGTGTGCTACAGGCGATTGAGGCCCCGGAGACTCCTTTGGCCAATTGGTAGAGAGCTGATCGAGAGGAAGAGAACGACCAGTGGCAGAAGACTCTTCGGGCCTTTCAACGACAAGCCCTTGAGAAGTATGAGGGAAGCACCTTCGACATGAAGACGGAAGGCTAGCTAGAGGATCTAGTTATAGCATTCAGCCTGATTCGGGCCCCGGCCGAGTACTGGGTTCCTCTGGACGTCATCCAGATGCGGGGAGCGGTGCATCAGTGGTGGATGCTTCACCTGGGGGAGAGGAGAGAGTCTAAGGTGGCTTGGGCGGATTTCGAGAGGGAGTTCCGTGAGAAATTTCTCTCCTCGGCGATGAAGGCAGAAATGAGATAGGATCTACTCTCCCTCGAGAAGGGGATTATGTCCCTTTGGGATCTAGGGATCAATTTCAAGGACCTCCTACATTTTGCTCCGGACCACTTTCCCAACGAGGATTATCGGGCAAGACGTTTAGAGAAGGCGCTCCGACCCTCCTTTCAGTATGTTGTTACCCCATTACCCTACCGACGTACATGGAGGTCCAGAAGAAGGCCAAAGTGGTGGAGAGGATGAATTGTCTAGTAGGAGTGTCACGAGAAGAGATCCTGCTGTGACCTTCGAAGGGAAAGGCCATCAACACCAGGCCTCTAGCGTCAGGACCCTCCAGGTTCTGACCAAAAGGGAGCAGACCGCAGCAGTTTCAGTTTCGATCCCCCGGCCCTCGCCCTTTCCCTTTGGGCCCGGGACCGTGGTGCTTCATCTGTGGGATCCCTGGACATCTCCAGAGTCAGTGCCTGGACCGGGTGCTGTACGGCGGTGGTGGACACCTCCCGCACCCGCCCCAACAGCAGCTTCCAGCCAGACCTTTCCAACAGCAGTAGGGACAGTGAGCTCCCTCTCCTCTAAGGGCAGACGTAGGAGGAGGAGGCTGACCTCAGGGCACTCCTCAGGGACCTCGACCGGGGCGTGGTCGGTGAGGTGGCTAACAGCCGAGGGGCAGGGGATCTAGGCGTGGACAGTTACATGCCATAGAGGCAGCAGTTCCAGCAGGGCCAGAGGTTGTTCGAGGTACGATCAGCCTGTTTAGAACTCTTTCTTAAGCCTTGTTCGATACCGGAGCTTCGCACTCTTTTGTTTTCACCAAGTCTAGCCCGTGCCTTGGGTTTAGATGCGGAGAGACTTCTAGAGAACCTGGTGTTGAGCACACCAGTCGGAGGTCAGACCAACTTGTTGTTTGTTTGTCGGGGATGTAGACTGATGATAGGGCCACATTAGTAGGTTAGGGATCTTCTCCTACTACAGATACAACCATACGATGTCATCCTAGGCATTAATGACTATTTTCTGGGTGTGCCATCATCGATTGTTTACGAATAAGGGTCGTGTTCTCAGACTGGGGCGGTCGGCCTGTTACCTTCACCGGCTAGTGGGGCGGTCAGAAGGGAAATAGATGAGAGGAACCCCACCTCTCCTTGTTGGTCGAGCTGATAGTGGAATCCATAGATGCTGAAATGGTGGAAGTTCCATAGATCATCTGTGAGTTTATGGAATTCTTCCCTGAGGAGGTGACGACTCTACCCCCTCGGTCTGATATCGAGTTTGGGATAGACCTGCAGCCCGACGCTCGTCCGATCTTGATGGATCCTTACCGGATGGCACCTTCAGAGCTACGGGAGTTGCGGATCCAGATTGACTATCTGATTTAGATGGGTAATGTTCGCCCAAGTGCGTCACCGTGGGGCACTCCCGTCTTTTTCACAAAGAAGGTAGATAGTGGTATCAGGTTGTGCATCGACTACAGGAGGCTGAATCAGGTGACGATCAAGAATCACTACCCTCTTCCGAGGATAGACGATCTCTTCGACCAGCTGAATGGGGCACGGTGGTTCTAAAAGATTGACCTGCGGTCTGGGTATCAACAGCTAATAGTGAAGGAGTTCGACATCCCGAAGACGGCGTTCAGAAGCAGGTATGGAAACTTCGAGTTCGTTGTCATGCCCTTCGGTGTTATGAATGCCCCAGCTGTGTTCGTGGGGCTTATGAACTCCATCTTTCGAGAGTACCTAGATCGGTTCGTGGTCGTATTCATCGATGAATTCCTAGTCTACTCAAGATCAGAGGAGGACCATGCAGATCACCTGAGGACGGTTTTGGAGGTCCTCCGACATCATCAGCTCTATGGGAAGTTTTCGAAATGCAGGTTCTGGACACAAGAGTGAACTTCCTCGGGCACGTGGTGTCTGAACAGGGGGTAGTGGTGGACCCATCAAAATTTGAGGCAGTTGTTTCTTGGACAGCACCTATGAATCTGGCAGAGGTCCATAGATTCCTTTGGCTGGTAGGTAACTATCGGAGGTTCGTACCCAACTTCTCCCAAGTTGCGGCCCCTTTGACAGCCCTGACCAAGAAAGACCAGGATTTCGTGTGGAGCGAGCAATGCGAGTCAGCCTTCAGCTATCTAAAAGAGAAGTTGGTTAGTTCCCCAGTGCTGAGATTACTAGAAGAAGGGGTGGACTATGAGGTGTTCTGTGATGCTTTAGGATTGGGACTGGGATGCGTTTTGATGCAGCGACAAGGGGTTATCTCTTATGGGTCTAGGCAGCTACGCCCCCATGAGCGTAATTACACCACCCATGACCTGGAGCTTTCAGCGGTCGTTTTTGCGCTAAAGTTATTGCGGCACCACCTCATCGGGGAATGCTTTGTGGTCTTCACAGATCACAAAAGCATGAGGTATATCTTCTCCCAGCAGGACATAAACTTGCTACAGTGAAGATGAGTGGTGTTCCTCTAGGATTATGAATTTGAGATCTCTTATACTGAGGGTAAGGGCAATGTGGTGGTCAATGCCTTGAACAGGAGGATGCAGAAGGATGCAGTTCGAAAGTCGGCGGACGCCTAGAAGGAAATGGAGGAGTTGGTTGCCTTACACCTGGATGCGAAGATGGATACCGGCAGAGGCTGCCTATATCAGATGATAGTGCAGTCATCTCTATTTCAACAAGTGGATGAGTATTAGTGGGGAGACCCGGAGTGTGATGTGATGCGTGACCGAGTTGACCAGGGCAATGATCCGGAAGGATGGATAGAGGATGGTAAAAACCGGATGCTTTTCTAGAAAATGTTGTTTATTCCAGGAGTGATGCGTGGAAAGGTTCTCAGTGAGTTCCACAACTCACCCCTGGCGGTACAACCAAGAGTTTCCAAGATATTCCAGGGACTAAAGAGGCAGTTTTGGTGTCCCGGAGTTAAGCGAGCGGTGGCAGAGTTTCTGGCCAAGTGCTTAGTATGTCAGCAAGTGAAGGGTGAACACTGAGTTCCAGGTGGCCTAATGCAGCCCCTAGATGTACCCGAGTAGAAGTGGGATGAAATCTCAATGGATTTCGTCACAGGACTACCCAAGTTCCAAGGGGGATATGATGCCATCTGGGTGGTAGTGGACAGGTTGACGAAATAGACTCACTTTCTGGCAATCAGGGAGTCGAGTACTATGGATGCTTTGGCATGAAAGTACGTGGATGAGGTGGTGCGGTTGCATGGAGTTTCGAGGTCTATAGTCTCGGATAGGGATGGATGGATTATCTCGCGAGTCTGGAGAGGATTGCAGCATGTGTTTGGCACCTTGTTACGCCATAGCACTACTTTACATCCCCAAACAGATAGACAAATAGAGTGCACCATCCAGACCTTGGAGGATATGCTACGGGCATGTGTTCTAGACTCCGGAGGATCATGGGTGTGACACTTTCCCCTGGTAGAGTTTGCCTACAATAATAGCTATCACTCTACCATCGTTATGGCCCCATTTGAAGCCTTATACGGGAGGCCATGATGTTCACCTATGTGTTGGGATGAAGTAGGAGAGGCATGCATCCTTGGCCCAGAGGTGGTGCATAACACAATAGAGAAGGTTCAGCTCATACGTGAAAGGATGAAGGCGGCCCAGGACCGACAGAAGTCGTATGCTGATACCAAGAGGTTGGGGGCCACGTGTTCTTGAAGCTCTCCCCTCGGCGTGGGCAAAAGAGGTTCGGCAAGGGGAGTAAGCTTTCCCCCAGGTTAATCGGACCCTTAGAAGTGTTGCGGTGGGTCGGTGAGGTGGATTATCAGCTAGCGTTTCCACCGCCGCTACTGAGGATACATGGTGTCTTCCATGTTTCCCAGCTCCGTCGGTATCTGTACGACGATTTACACGTCCTTTATTAGGGTGATCTGGACATCGAGGATGATGTGACCTTTGTGGAGAGACCAGTGATGATCGAGGATCGCATGAAGAAGGTGCTTTGTGGGCAAACCATCCCCTTGGTTCATGTGTTGTGGAGACATGGTGGGCTTGAGGAGAGTATGTGGGAGAGGGAATCACAAATGAATACCCAGTACCCAGAGTTGTTTTGAGTTTGTTCATTGTTGTACATGTTGTGGTACAACATTTTGTCTTTTGGCTATGAAATGTACTGGTTTTATTTCCCCTTTTTGTGTGTGAAAAGACCTGAATATGGGGAGGACAGAACCTGACCCCTAATCAAGACGCATTAAGGTGGATGCGATCAAACCCGTGCGTGCGAGTCAGTGCCGCCCAAAGCAAGTAATATCTTGACATGGGGGAGGAGACTACCCAACCCACATGCCCGAGCAGTTTGGCATGGTATGTTTCTTGGTTCTTGGCAGGGAAATTTTATAGTTAGCATGGGTTTTCTCCTAATATGTCTCTTTCTAGGTGGTTGTTCGAACCCTCTCTTACATTCTTGTTTTGTTTTGAATATCGAGGACGAGAATCGTCTAAGAGGTATCTGATGTAATGGCCCTGGTTTCTGGGGTCCATTACTTTGTGAAAATCTCGTTTTGGGTTTTCAGGACTGGGAATCATGATGGAGTAGGCCTACCGGTAGCCTTAGCCTACCTGTAGGAGGCCTACCGATAGCTCGGCCTACCGGTAGCTCGGCCTAACGGTAGCTACAGCCTACCGGTAGCTCAGCCTACCCGTAGCTGCAGCCTACCGGTAGCTCAGCCTACCGGTAGCTGCGGCCTACTGGTAGCTCGACCTACCTGTAGCTGCAGCGTACTGGTTTCTCGGCCTACCGGTAGTCACAGCCTACCGGTAGCTCGTCCTACCGGTAGCTGCGGCCTACCGGTAGCCGTATCCTACCGCTAGCTCGGCCTACCGGTAGCTGCAGCCTACCGGTAGCTCGACCTATCGGTAGCTACCGCCTACCGGTAGTTAGGCCTATAGGTAGCTCTGGCCTACCGGTAGCTGCCGCCTACTAGTAGCTTCAGCCTATCTGTAGCTCACCTACCGGTAGCTGTCACCCACCGGTAGCTCTCAGCTACCGGTGGCTCTGGCCTACCCCGCGGGTTATTTCCAGTAGCGCTCCTTTTTGCGCAAATAGAATTTTAAACCCTATTTTGACTTGTTTGAGCGTGTTTTAAAGACCCGTAACGCGCATAAGAGTTTTAATTAAATACTTAATTAATTAATGAGTCGGTTTAAACCACCGGAACCCCTAAAAATGACACGTGGAGTCGCGTGATCAACCCACGACCCCCACGCCTTACGCGGTTTCGCGTTCTCACCTCAACCGTCCGCGGCTCTTATAATCTAAGGTTTAAGCCATGGTTTCTCCTTTCCTCGATCATGGCGTTTCACAAATAGCTTCTGCTGCATCGGGCGCGCCGCATCGTTATCTGTAAAGTTCCGCACCTGGCCTAAACATCGATCATCAATCAATAAGTAGGGAATTTCTCCTTCGCCTCTCTATTTTGTGTATCATGCGGGGTGGGCGTGCTTCTGTTCTGTAGAATTGGACAAACTAGACCTAAATGAAGATAATGAACTGGATTCTATAAATAAAGGGGGGGGGGCTCTGATCATTGCTTTTGATTACATTATGACCATCTTCTTGAGTCGTGTTGGCTTATGCCTTCTGAAAATCAAGGCTGTTGGTGGTCATTGTTTGTCCACTAATGAACCCCTGCTGATGTTTTAAATGGCTTGTTGTGGTTGTAAACTTCTGCTATGAAAAGTAAATTGGTTAATCAAGTATATCCTTCCAAATAAATTGAGGCACCAGGATCAATCCTTCTGTGATAACCCCGGTTAAAACACATGAAAATTGAAATCATGGAGTGTGTTAAGTCGTTTAAGTGTGAAAATGCCAGCATGGCCCTGACTTGTGTTGGTGGTGGTAGTGGGTTGTTTTCTTTTTCGGGCCGATTGATGGAGATGTGGGGGGGATGGGATTCCCTGTCTTTATACTCTCGGTGGTTGTGTGAATTTTGGGATGGGATTCCCTGTTGGTATGGATTTGGTGGTTTTGAGTTTTAAGACCAGATGGGTACGGGTTTATATCACGAATAGGGGTGGGATCCTCTTTTGTTGAGAACTGGGTGTGGGCGATACGGTTGATGCTTGATTGTTTTCTTTCCTGGAATTTTTCCTATTCCTACTAGTCGGCCAGTAGTTCTTAAACATTATTAAACATTTTTACTAAACATGAAACAAGATTTGGACAAATGGGTTTTGTTTGCGAGAGGCGTGACTTGTGACTTGGACGCAGTGGTGTTGTGTTCTATAGGCTGGTTAGGAAACCCTAAGCATTGGTTGAGTGTTTGTTACCTATATCTATACTTGTAGATTTGTGTTTCTTATTCGCGCCCCACCCAAGTTGAGCACTTAGTGTCGAACACCCTCATTTCATGGGGGAGGGTGTTTTTCCCAACACTATTCCTAGTCGCTGGTTATTAGCTCTTTTTCTGCTCACTTTCCCGGATATCCCAAGTATCTTCGGGCAGGCTGTGATGGCCTGAGGTCCACTATTAGCCCAAGAACCTTCGGGCGGGGAAGTGTGACGGTTGGCCAGGTGTGTGCGGCAGGTGGTTTCCCAAGCGTCTTCGGGATGATGCACAGGTGTCTTCGGGCGTGGCAGTGGATCTTCTGGCCCAGGTGTCTTCGGGCGTGGTGGTTGTTGTTATGGCCTAGGTGTTTACAGGCATGGTTACGTGTGACAGTTGTGTCCCAGGTGTGTGCGGGCGGGATTTCGGTAGTGGGACTGCATGTGGTTGTGGCTCAGGTGTGTGCGAGCGGGTGTGGCAATGGGACTGCGGTGACAGAATGGCGGGATTGGTCCGATGCGTAGAATGTCTTAATAACCAGTGGGAACATGGTGCGGGGTACCCAAACATTGATGTGCTCTGATTATATATATATTACTTGACTTGCGTTATTTGGGGAGTGTGCCTTAGTGAGGCCTGGGGTGGATAGTTTACCTTGATAGGTGTTTGGTTTACTCCTTTTTTCTCACGGGACTTTAGCACGATCCCCCACTTTTGCACGAGAGTCTTTGGTTTTCCCTACTAAGTGTACTTGTATGATCACCCTACGTATATAAAACTGCTTTCAGGTTTCCAAGAGTTCTTCGGGGATCACATAGGACCATACTATCTCGGACCTTTGGGGCAGTTGCAGTTGTTGTTTTTCTTCCTTGGTACTTACCTTTTTAGTCACCTTTTGTACCTTGTGGCTTTACTTTTGGAACATGCATGTGGGAATGGTTTATGTTTTTTCTCTGTTTTACTTTTCTTTTACCTTGGTGTTGTTGAGTCTCTTCATTCCATCTCTCGATCTTATCAAACAAAAACGGGTAATCCCTTCCATTTGTGAGAAATTTATATACCCTTGGTGCTAGTCGCCACTTCGGGACCTATTGAAGGCGGGTCTCAGGGGTCATTATCTCTCCTTCAACTTAAATAAGGAAGGGCCTGACAATCTGCTAACCCTTCCCTCTTTTTGGTGAAGGCTGGTCGTGAAAATTTATTTATTTTCAATCGAAAAATATAACAATAGAATATACAATACTTTGTTCATGGAGATAGTATGAAATACCTATGCATGATAGTTGATTCAATTTTTCCCAATTAAATAAGTAAAAAAATGTAAATAAAACATTACCATTTATGAAATAATTATTTTGTTTTAATTGTAATTTTTTATTAAATTTATCCTTAATACTTTTAATTTCAATCTTTATTAACAACTGAATCACATCACTTTACGAGGTTGTAGTCCACTGCACACATGAGCGATGTTATCATATCCCTCATAGAATAAAAAATAAGAAGATATAGTATATATTAAAAATATATAGATATAATTATGTAAATAATATCATATATATTCATTTATTCATTCCATTATAACATCTATGTAAAAATATAATGAAAATCATTTCACATAGCTATACGGAGGGGTACTCAACACTTCTGAACAAGTAGAACTATTGTTTTACAATTTATTTGAATGTAAGAAGGTATATATAATATTAAAATTATATAATTTTTTTAATTTCTAAAATATATTATAAATATGTTATATATATAATTATATTAAACTGTGAGAGGTGGTTCTGGAAAACAAACTACATTATCGCATTAGATTTTAGTCATCTATACAAACAATTGGTGGTCTTATTTCCCAGTTGATGGAATAACAGATGGATATAAGTCATGATATTATAATAATAATATCTAAATATATGGGATATACTTGTTTTATTGAATTTTCATGATTGAATTAGATTTAATGAAGCTAAAACTTGAAAAAAATATGTATATTAATGAATATTTCCTCTTCTTCAGGGAACGTCATTAGGATTACATCAAAATACATCCTAGGATGTATTTATGAAAAAAACTACACTATATTATTGGGATATGTTTATAGAATGGATTTTTTGGGATTTTACTCTCCAATGGGATTTAGAATTTTGAGAAGGGTATGATATGAGGTGTAACTCCATGGCCCAAAAAGCCTAGAGCATGTTCGTTACGTTACTATATTATCATGATTACAAGGAATCAAATCCCAAAGTATAGAATAGATTAATATTATAGGTATATTGGATACATAATTCAAATTTACAATATATATTAAAAAAAAATACAAAAAAATTATCCTTAGGATTTCCATTATTCCCCCTTTGTGTAACCCTGCAAATCATTCACAATACGCATCCTCTTAAACTGGGAAAAAGTGAAACATTCAAATTGTGTGAGCTAAAATGCTCATTATGGAAATAAATATTATAGGAAATATAAGAAATTAGTATAAAATATTAAGGTATGGTAATTAACAAAAACACAATCAATTTAATTAGTAACATGAGCATAATATGAATGGAATAAAAGATGATCAAATGATTCTACATGAATACTCACATGATATTAAATCTTCAACATGGATATTCTAATAGTAGAAAAATCATATGTTATTTCTATAACTAATCTCATAATTATTGAAGACATAATGAGTGACATTATAAACATACCATCAATGCTTCTTTCAATACATTATACATATATGGATAAGGACTTAACAAATACCCAAAAGAGTATTTCTCATGAGACATACGGATGTAGCACAGGTCTATTGTGAGTATCACCCAAAACATAATAATTACAATTTATTCCTCATTTAAAAATGATGAAACATGAAAAACATAACATTGGTATTATAAGGTAGCATGTGATGTGTAAATACATTATCCATAAACCACGAATGTTATAAAAATATCACATCCACATTCAAATATGTTATAAACCATTCAATAAAATACTGTAAATAATGTCTTAAAAGATAAACCTCAATTGTGAATAATATTTAATAGATGGTTGTAACATAGAACAAAATTATCTTATAAAATCAAAACATTTTTATTGAGGAAAAACACTTATTTAACCTTTATGAAAACACTTTCATATAAAAATAACATTTTCATTTCAAATTTACCATTTTCAATACCAAATATCTCAAAAATAATGGAATATTTTTTTTTGTTTAATATGATATGTAATTTTACAGTGGAAGCTAGAAATTAAATAATAGCCACGGTTGCAAGAATGTTGTTGTCTCCAGGTACACTGAAAATAGAACATTCCTTTTGATATTTCCCAAACATTTCAATATAAAATAAAAAATTTATTCCATATTAAAAAATTAAAATTTAATTAATAATAGACATAAATATTCCGTTACAATACTATTTAAACCATAAAAATAAATATGTAAAATAATATCTTGAATATTAAAAAGAGGAAAATGTTTTGATAAATAAATCTTTAAATATAGATGGTTCCCCAGTTGAATTTGAACATATAAATCACAATCTACATTCCATAATAACATTTAAAAATCATTAAAAACATGTCAATAAATAAATTAATGAAAACATAAGTCAATGGATATGTATATACACCAAATAAATTAAGGTGGGTGTATAACATCAAACATTTCCTTAATGAAAGGAGGTTGAGATGAAGTCCCTTAAAATGATGATTTGAATTTACAATGGATCAATTATGGGTTTTCAATATAAATACACATATAACAAGTCGAAATAAAAAAATAAGTATAACACATAACCATATAGTGATATAATATAAGAAATAGAAATTAACACAATGAATGAAAATTGAGTTATGAATTACCATAACACTTGTAATCAGTTGAATATTATAACCCAAAAAAGTATTAATTTTCAAAACAAACTTTAAATGCAAGGAATATAATGAGATTCAAGATATTATATATCAAATTGTTTTAAATATTTACCACAAACCAAAAAAATGATGTGAATAAGGCATATATCAGATAATTGTAAATGTTAAATGAGAAAACCAAATCCTTGAACTATTAATTAGTCGAACTTCACATCAACTCAAATATAATGGTTTAAATTAATTTAATAATTAATAATAGAAAAGTATTTATATATATTCTATCATATATGTTTTTTTATCATTTTATCATCTATTGGTTAATAATATTTCATTATTAACCTTGGTTCAGTTGTTTTGAGCTTTATTCACCTATGCATGTTTTGTCCTTAATATACTAGTTCATTTTCATAGGATATAGATACCATATATCCAGAATTATTTTAATGTTATAAATATCATATTTAATAAATAAATATATTTTTGGAACCACACTTTAATGTTTAACAATGATAATGAATCGTAACGCTTCATGGAGATAGTAATCCCTACGTACACACGAGGGATAATATCATTCCATTAATGGTTAACGAGAAAGAAATTTGATTGTATATTAATTACTAAAAAATAATAATTATTTCATATTTACTATATATATACATTATTTCCATCATTATACCCATAAAATTATAATGGTGATCAAAATAAAATTACCCCATGCGGTGGATATGGTATACATTACGTAGGAAAACCTGATGATTTCCCTTTTCATGGGATTGATAAAGCATGAAATATTGTAATACCATAATAATAATAAAATATATTATTCTATATGATTCTATATTTATTAAATTATTCTAGAAAAACTCTTGAACTGGATATAGGAGAAGAAATCAACAAGGTTGAGTTCGCAAAAATGATTACATCTTCTTCAGCGGACTCCCATTACAACTCTTATTAAGATATATAAGGTTGGAAATTTAGAATTAAAGGATCTCCATAACAATGATAAGGATGTTGGTAATATTAATGGGTAGTTATTGGATTAGATAAAATGATCAATGTGGTGTTTACATGTGTGGGAGGTGATATTCTTTTATAATTATGTTGAGGGGAACTTCAAGAAACTCTCAAAATATTAATCAAATATAAAATAAATTTCGTTTCCAAATGCCTCAAAAGATAGTTATTTTGAATATAAGCGGATGATAGGTTGAAATATGATAAAAATAATTTTTAGGTATCAGTTGGTCACATAATTACCTTTATCGGTTGGATTTAAACCATTTTAACCGCATTCACTCGTTTCATGGAAACCTTTTTTTTTAGTCATTGATCGTTAATATAGTTACTATAAAATTCCAAATATTCTGTAATATAATCATTTATCATTATTTAAACTATATCCCAATTAGTTGGATGAGTTTAAATCTTTTAGGAATTTTTGTATCATTTAATACAAATATTATTTATTTTAAAATATCATTAATATCTATTTTGAAACTATTAATTACCTTACTTTTAAATAGTTTCATAAAAACAAGATATGATTAGAAAAATTATTCTCAAACACAACTAACATGTACCAATAATCCATTAAGTCCTAGGATGACATTGATTCTTTCATATAATATTTATATTAATATTTTTGATATCATTTAGTTGATATTTCCATTTATTAAAAAATTATTACTTCATCACTAAGTATGTTTTTAATGTAATTATTTTTTTGCATAATAATTAGAAATAAATTATCATTATAAAGATAAAAATTTATAATTTCAAATGAATTTTTTTAGTCCAATATATCTAATCAATTAATACATATTGAAAATGTAAAACTTATAAAAAACATGAGTATGATAGTGAATTTTCATAAAATATAATATAATAAAAAGTATAAATTCATTCAAGTGCCTCCAAACTAAATTAAACCATCTCGGTAATGATTTTCTTCGATAATAAAAAAATCCAATAAAATAATTTCATTTGTTAGAGTAATTTACAATGATTTATAATACTATTTTTACCCTTAATTATCCAATTTACCATTAAAATTTGTAATATGATGTACTAATGTCAATGTTTATATTGCCCAAATATGAAATTGACCTATTGAATAAACATGAACCTTATGATAACAAAATTTTAATCCATTTTTTAAAATTATAAAACAATAATTATAAAAATCAAATAAAACATTAATCTCGTAGACAGGGCGTGAAAGTTGTGTTTTTAAGTAAAAACCTGAAAATGTTTGAAATATTTTTATATATTAAGTAAATATAAATAATAATAATATAAAAATTATTGATTTAATATATTTATTATTGATCTAATTTTACATTAAACCTAATTTAAAATTAAATTTATCATCCTAAATCATTTAGAGGAAAAGTCGGTTTTTAATTAAAATTCAGAATTATTTACTATTCAAAAAAATGTTGCATATCATAAAAAATAAAAAAAATTCCACCATAGTAATTTTTAATATTAATATTTCATAGAATAATATTATGTTGAATTATATTATTTTTAACCGTGTCAAAATATAGTTTTAAAACAATTGTTCCATTAAAAATGTGGGAAAATACCATTAAAAAATATAGCTTTTTAAGGGTAAAAGTTGACATATTTTAATAACATGACTAAAAAAATATAATATTAAAATTAAAAATTACATTGAATATATATTTCATTAATATAATCCAATAATAGTAATTTTATTATTGTATAAACACTATTATCCAAAATTATATTGCTTTTTAGAAAAAAATCCTTTTATTTTAAAAATGTTTTAATTTTAATTTATAATTAATTTTTCACCAATTAATTTATTACATATACCATCTATAAAACAAATTTTCATAATTTTTTTAATCATTTTTATTCCCATCATTCTAATTTCTTGGTTATAATCATAATAGTTAAATATTAATATTCAATTGCCTCTTTGAACTCGATGTGACGTATCATGGGTGCAACAGAACATTGTCATTATTTTTTAAAATATCAGCAATATAAATTATCACCCACCCCATTCACAAATTAATCCATAAAAATTTTAACTATGGAATTGTAACCAGGGTTCGACTATTAAAAAAATATTTATTTAAATCCCACATCAGTACATGGGTCGATAGAACTTCCAATTTAATATAATGAAAGGGAAATATAAAGGTCACCTATGATAAAAAAAATATTCGGGTTATATATAGGGGAAAATAGACATAGAAGGGAATATTTTCTACCAAATTTTGATTGATAGTGATAGATAACATTGTCATGAGAAAGTTAAAAATCAAAAAACCATAAATCTGTTACTGGTTAAAAGGATGTGGATTTTTTAGTAATAAATATAAATTTATAAAATTGTTGATTAAAAATAAATTTTCTAATGTTAATGAATCAATTAAATTTCTGGACTATGAACATAAGGAAACATACTTACATGAAATATATAGTTTCATCATATTTCCAATTTCTATCTCAAACTCAACATTTTCTCCAAATGATCAGTATTTAAGAAAAATATTTAATTCATGATGAATTCAAAGAGAACATAAATCCATGGCCAGGGATATCGTTTCTTGACCATCAACTGGTTCAATATCCGATAATATACACAATGCCCGAGGGTACCGTCTGCCTTCTTCGTAAACAGAACTGGCGAACCCCAAGGAGAAGTACTGGGTCGGATGAAACCCTTTTCCTGCAACTCCTCCAACTACTTCTTGAGCTCCTGATACTCATGATTAGCCATACCATAAGGAGTAATGGACACCGGTGCTGCTCATAGAATGTGCTCAATCGAAAAGTATACCTCATTATCTAGAGGAAATCATGAAAAGTCCTCTTGAGTGACATCTCAGAAATCATCCAACACTAGAGGAAATTCTAACAATGAAGTCCCCGGGTCATCCAGATACAGACTGGAAATATGATTTGTAACTCTACCTACCCCATGATGCTCTAGTCTTGCACTACTCTCCTGGAAATCCCACTCGCCTTGATGAAGAAAAGGTCCACCCTCTGGTGATATAAAACTCACTCTGCGGCGATAATAGTCGACGACTGCCTGAATGGAACCAACCAGTCCATTCTGAGAATAACATCATAACTTTTCATCTCTAGGACATAGAGATCCCATAGAAAGTGATACCCAGCCACCTCTAGAGGGAACACCTTGCACTGATGTACACTAGCCGTCCCAGTCCCCAACGTTGTGTCTAGAGTCAAAGTATCCATAGTGGAAAAGATGTAGACCCCAAATCTATCTGCAACAAAAAAATAGATAATGGTATTGGAAGCCCTTATTTTGAAAAGAGCAGAAGATAAAACTAAGGTTACTAAGATCATAACTCGAACTGTAGAGGGTCGGGGATCTTTCTCCTGCTAGGTCTGCTCTAAAACAAAAGCCTAACCGGTACCATGGCCCTAGGAACCTGCCTGACTGCTATGAGCTGATCCACCTTACTGTCGCGGAACGACCGGAAACCAACCACCATGGCCTCGACCTCCACCTTGGCCCGAATGGTTGGATGAACACCAGTTCTCAGACCTTTGAAAAACTGGTGGCACTACTCCTGAACGTGGAGTCATGGATGAACCCCTGTCACCAGCTGGTTGTGATAAAACCTGACAGAACCGCTTAAGGTGACCCATCTTTCCGCTAGATCGGCACTCCATTGGGTCTCTCTAGCACTACGACCTCATACGCCTTGCCCTTCTACCCTAGTATCATACCACCTGGCTAACTTATATGTGTCTCGCTGCCTCGGATCACCACGCGTAGACTCCCTATGGAGCTTCATGATGTTAGCTAGTGAAACACTAACTCTATACATGGAACAACCATGGATCACAGCTCCAAAATCTCATAGATTGCACTCCGCAACCAGAGCCTGGTTGACAATGGATGCGATGGAAGTCGACCTAATGATATTCACCTGCGAGCGGATATCCCATCTGAGACCATCCTCAAACATCCTTTCCATGAACTACCCATCTCTGCCGTGGAGGGGTGTGAAATTCTGAATCTCAGTGAAATGAGAGGAATAATCCATGAGAGAAAGAGTACCCTGCTCTAGACTCATAAACTCTTGGTCTCGATCAGCCCTCAGGGTCTCCGGATAGAAGTAGTCATAAAATACGGAATGAAACTCCTCCCACGACATGACCAGCAGATGTCCCACCTGTGAGATCACCTCCCACCACCTCTTGGCAGAGTCTCGTAGAATGTAGGTACCAAGCTTGACCCGCCTTTCTTTAGGCATCATCCAGATTCTCAAAGATCATCATCATGACTTCTAGACATGACTATGCAGCCTAAAGTCCTCTTTCCCCTAAGGAGGTGGGAGGATGTTACTACTAAAAATCCTGCGTCAAGTCTGCCATAGTCGATGAAGGAGGAGGAGCTCCTTGGAAGGTCTACATCATCCTCAGAAAGCCTTCTCTAAACTGCGCACCAGCTCATGTGTTAGGTATTACCACTGGTGCCAAGACTAGAATGACAGGAGGATCTGCGGGAAGTCCCTGATCAGCCATATCCAGTGTCTAATCACCGCCTATCATCTGGCGTACAACCAGAGGACGTCTCTGTGCCATTACTATGCAAGGTTAAACACACACTTTAGATCACATTCTCAAGGACTACAAACTAGGATCGTAAGAAGGGTATTGGGTAAATAAAGCATTAATGTTTTAAAAAACATGACTACACGACATGTATAAAGACTACACGACATCTTCCCATAATTCATTTACATGGGTGTGTACTTCAGATTAAACTGTTCGTGTAACACCCCAAACACACGGAGTGTTATCCTAACACACAACGTGTACCTAAATCCTCTTCCCCTACCTAAGTCCCTCTACACGGCTAAGTCACACGACTCTCTCAAGACAAGACTACACGGAGTGTTCTCAATAGACACAACGTGTACTGGACATGCTTCACCTGAATCATGTTGTTAGTGACATGGTCAGACACACGGCTCAAACCACACAACGTGTTCCTAACAGACACAACATGTATGTGAAAGCATAACACCGACCCGTGTTGTTCGTGACACGCCCGGGTACCTAGATCAGACTACATAACATGGTCAAGGTAGACATTGCATGTATAAGAAGAGACTCCACGGATCGGGTTGTTAACTACACAGCCAGACTCTTAGGATTACCCTACATGGCATGTACAATTGGTACACGGCGTGTTCTAACGAGATTTTCCCTATCTCGAGTCTCTAAAAACACGGCATGTGACACGGTTAGATAATACACGGTGTGTATAAAAGGTACATGGTGTGTACTTAAGAAAAACTATTTCATTCCGAACAGAAGAACAGATGGCGTGTAGTCAAAACTACTTGGTGTGTATTCTGGGTTTTTCTAGACAGAAAGCCTCAGAAACTACATAAGAGCCAAAAAAATACATAAATGAACACTGAAAGGGCCAAATTGTTATCTATGAGGGCCCATACTCCCCAAAAATCAATTTTTTGAATATTTAACAAGTTACAAATAAGGTAAACTAGACAATGATCCACCGAATTCCAGTCCATGAGGGCCCATAACACCTCAAGAATAAATATTTGTCATTAACTCAAGTAAAACCTTACACAATAAATGCTCTAACCAGAATCAGATATTTTTATCAAAGCATCTATCACAACAACATGCATATATTACACAACATCTATGACAACAAAATGAAATATCTAATGCATCCTATGTGACATGGTAAGAATTCATGAAATTTGATTTCAAGAAAGTGTCTATATGATGCATGATATGGAATACCTTCATTTCATCAGGTTGTGACAGAAATAGAACCTCGATAACATCAATGGTAACAACAAAAAACATGTGAATCACTCAAGGTGAAATCAAATCAACTGTAATAATTGCAAAACCAGAAAACTTGCAATTTAATGTGGTAGATTGGCATTCCTTGTACACGGGTTAGCTACTCTTAGGCACGACTTATTACCAAGTACATATTCTATCATATCCATGGCTAAAGGCTCCAAATAGTTAGTCAAGAGAAAAATGATCCTTTGATACCAATATGTAACATCCCGGTTGCAGAAGCCAACCAGAGGCACCTCGTACCTGGTTGGTCACATGGCCGCAAGCACATTTTCACGAATTCCAGAGGCTGCTAACTAAAATAGAGGGCCTTGGGTGTGATATTGGGGAAACTATGCCCTCATTGGAAGAGTACACATCGGAAGTACACAAACACATACGAAAGAAAAAGATGTAAATACCAACAACAGTAACATTAGAAGACTGATAAAGGAAAGAACTAGAGAAATATATATATATATATATATATATATATTGTTTCCCACGCTTTCGCCGGGGCGCGCGCCCGTCCGTCCGCGGGGGAGGACGCGCGACGCTTCTGTTGCCCCGCATTCCCGCTTTCCAAAGGCGGGTGGCATTCTCTCTTTATTCAGGGACGTCTACTCCTTGATCGAAATGGGATGATGGGATGTCGGTTCTTCCTCCTGTGGATTCCTTCTCAGAACTCGTCACCTAGTCCGGGTCTCCCTTATAGATTTAATATGTAGTTCGTGAAACCCTTCCCAGTGCCATGTTTCCATGGACGCCGCTTAATTACACTGCTTCTGTCGGGACATTCCAAAGGGTCCAGTCAGGGCAGAAACCTTCAGTCAGGGGAGTAGTCACGTCGAGGCATCAGTAGCGTGTTTGGATGTTGGGGTACCTGGCATGTCTGTCTGTTATCCTTGACCGCAAGGCTTCTCGAGGGCGTGGAAGCCCGAGGCATCCCACATAGAGCACGGGGAATTATATGTCGTAGACACATATCTGAGGTTTTCCTCAGCTTCCCGTGCTCAACACATGTTATGCCGCAAGTTTAACGTCCAGCGGAGACGGATCAACCCAACCAGAGCATTAGCTAGGATAGATCGGATTGAGGGATCCTCCTTGAAGGGATATCGATACCGGGGCCAGCCCATGGGCGACAGTGAGGAAGAGCGTACCGACATGGTCTCACCAGGATAAGACGGTCCGGGCGAGAATCAGAACGGGTGGTAGGTTGATGAATGGAGTGGAAGGAGAGTGAAGTGGGACCATCGCAGGGGCGACAGTGAAGTTGGGATTGAGCCTTGATGAGGCTTCCTACGTATCCCCGTGGAAGGTAATCAAAGTCCGCGTAGTTCGGGATGACGTCGATAAGCTGACGTGAAGGTGGACCTTGGCCCGATGGGTATCGTCAGTGTACCGACGTGAAGGTGGACCTTGGTCCGATGGGGATCGTCAGCGTACCGACGTGAAAGTAGACCCGTGGGTCCACTAATGGTGGTCTTGAACCTTGGGATGGTTTCCTACGTACCATGCCTTGACATGGATCAAAGTCCTCATAGTTCAGATTAGGGAATACAGTTTAACGTCGTGCGGGACGATAGTGAACCCTGACGTGAATAAACGACGGGCATTGGGTGTCGGTGAACCGACGTAAATGAGGGACCCTGGTCCAATGGGAGATGGGGGCTTGGCACACCGACGAGGAGATGGACTGGGCCAATTCTTGTTGGTATTGAACCTCAGGGAGGCTTCCTACGTACCATGCCTTGACACGGATCAAAGTCCTCGTAGTTCGGATTGGGGAATACAGTTTAACGTCATGCGGGACGGGGGTGAACCGGCATGAATGAGGTCGGGACGACCGGATGGTGGATTTGAACCTTGTATATGCTTCCTACGTACCATGCCTTGACATGGATCAAAGACCTCGTAGTTCGGGTTAGTCACAACGGCTTGCCGTCGGACTGGAATTGCAGTTTAACGTCATGCTGGACGTAGGTAGAACACGACGTGAATTGGATGATGGGTGGGCTTGAACCTCGTGGAGGCTTCCTACGTACTATGCCTTGACATGGATCAAAGACCTCGTAGTTCAAGTGGGATGGGTCGCAATGGCTTACCACTGGACCGGAGTGTAGTTTAACGTTGTGCTGGACGGGGGTGAAACCCGACGTGAAAGACGGGTGGGCTTGAACCTCATAGAAACTTCCTACGTACCATGCCTTGACATGGATCAAATACCTCATAGTTCAAGGGATGAGTCCGTCAGTGAACCGATGTGAAAGTAGACCCGGGGGTCCACTATTGGTGGGCTTGAACCTCATAGAGGCTTCCTACGTACCATGCCTTGACATGGATCAAAGTCCTCGTAGTTCACAAGGGAATGCGCAGTTTAACGTCATGCTGGACGGGAATGAGACCCGAGGTTGAAGAACGACATGTGGGCTTAAACCTCGTGGAGGCTTCCTACGTACCATGCCTTGACATGGAACAAAGAACTCGTAGTTCCGAGAATATTCGGGGTCAGGGTCGGTGCTCACTCTAAGCCCACGTGAGTCATGCTCGGTGTGAGAAACAAGAGGTTGCAAGGACCTGACGATCACATCGTGATGGGTGCGTCCGTGAGAGGCGAAGAGGGGCTTACGCGTTGAGCGGCCCATGGTGTTGAGACTTACTCCAGGATGGAGGCCCATGGCGCGACAGAGCGTGGGAAAGATGGACCTTGGTCCGACGATGGGAGGTGCCTCATTCCCTATCACGCCCTCCACTGACCTTGGTAGTGGGGAAGTACGGAGATGCAGAGGTGAAGCCATCCGTTGAGGGGGCTAGGGTCGCTCTTCTCTTACGAACATACGCCACTCCGACAAGGAGGATCTCATTCCATGTGAGGAAGATTTACATTCCCGTGGAGACGAGTGGTGTAAAAAATGTTCGAGTTGGGGGGACCCTTCGCGAGGGGCACGAGGTCGGATCACAGTTTAACGTCATGTGTTAAGGACGTGGTGCTTGGCAGTTTAACTTCCTATAGCTCGGATGAGGTGGGTTCACTCCACACCCCTAGGACTTACATAACCAGTACCCTCTGGTCCTTGGGGAAGGAAAGGTACCGGTAAGTCCATGGTTAAGGGGGGTCGTGGAACGAACCATCGAGGGGCCCACGTTAGCGTGGATATGCGAAGAAGCAATAGCTGTTAGCGTGCCTATGCGAAGAAGCATTAGGCGAAGCAATGCTATGGGTGGTATTGTCCATGGGACTTTGAAATCACATCGTGCAAACCTGGAGGGCCGCACGGGAAGAGGAATCGCTAAGCAGAGGAGTGTGCTTTGCGAAGTGGAGTGCCTTGGCCTTAGCATGGGGCGTAGGGATGAGGGGAAGGTGCTTCGCGAAGTGGAACAGTGTTCGCGGAGCACTGCCTCGTGAGGAAGGTGTGCCTGGCGAAGCAGGGTCCTGCGGAGCAGTGCGCTTCGCGATGCATAGTGATCCTGCCTTGGCATAGGGATCACTAGCATGGGTTGGGTGTTTCGCGAAGCATAAACGCTCCGCGGCTGCCCGGGTTCCCTTGGGAATCCCCTTCCTTCGCGAACTCCCTTGAGCTTCGCGAAGGGAATCCCTCTCGGAAGAGGGGCTCAAAACGAGACAAAGCAGAGTCGTCTCGCGATGTAGAAATACCTCGCAGAGCACATGATTCCCGGGCAAAGAGTGCATCGCGATTCGGGAGAGGAGAAGCCGAAAGGTCGGATTGTCCATCCCCGGGACTCAGGGGGAGTCTAGTATTTATAGGGAAGGGGTGCCGTGAAGCAGGGATCGCGCGCCGCCTTTGGTGCTTCGCGGCGCGCTCGCGAACGTCAAATGTGTTCGCTGAGCATTACCGCCTCCGGTGCTTCGCGGCGGCTTGCGAACGTCAAATGGTTTCGCAGAGCATTACCGCCTCTAGAGCTTCGCGGCGGCTCGCGAACGTCAAATGGGTTCGCGGAGCATTACCGCCTCTGGAGCTTCGCGAGGCCGCGAGGGTCGGGGCGCTTCGCGTGGGTGCTTCGAGGCTGTGCTTCGCGGCTGTGCTTCGCGAGGCAGCGCGCCAGCTATCTTTTTCCTTCCTTTCTTTTGGGCCGTATATTTGGCGCCAACAAATGCCCCCCCTCAGACTTGGAGCTGCGGAGGGCGAAGGGTCGAAGACTGATGGAAAATCGCCAAAATTGTCGGTGGTTTGCGATGCAGCATCGCGAAGGGGCCCCGCGATGCTCGCCGGGGCCGAGGATCCGGACGCGCCGCGATGCTTCGCGCTGGTGAGGCGCGCCGCGATGCTATGGGGTCGCCGCCTATAAATAGGGGGTCCTCCCTCTTTTGTCTTCACGTGCCTTGTATTTTTGTGCTCTCGACTTTGCGAAGCTCCGTGTACTCCGCGACAGCACTCAGCGAATCGAGCTTCACGGCGAACCGTGGGTCTCCGACTCTACGTCCGCGCCAAGCGAACCTCTATTTGTCGGCCTTGTCCAGACTTCGCGGCTTGGTCTCGCGACCGATCTTCGCGATCCGGCTTCGCGGTCGAGCTTTGCGGTCGAGCTTCGCGATCCATCTGAAAGATTCCTTTTCTGAGGGCCAGAGTTAAAAATGGCCCATCAAGAAGCTGTCTTGGGGGTCCTTGCAGATGATGCTCGTCGAGATGAGATGGCCAACCGTCCAGGCTTGGCGGAGGTGATCCGGAGCCAATCGGACCACAATTCTTTGACGGATCTGCTCTCGGAGGGTCAGAATGATTATCCACAGGGCAAGAAACTGCCGTTGTACGGCTTCGGGCTGAGGGATGACGTCTTCATATCTGAGACGAGTAGGGATGAACCAGCTTGCTGGTTCAGGAGCACACTCTGCCAGCACCAATGGTTCAGGGCGGCCGATGGTCATGCGCGGGATGACTTCACACCCGTTACCACTGACTGTCTCTACAACCATGTGAATGACATCGACGGGAATCCATTGCTGCCGGAGACTTCCCCTCCCCTCTATCGTACCATGCTAAAGGCGGCCTTGCAGGATTCGAAAAAGGGTTGGTCCGATGAGTGGGACCTGCACCAGGGTGGCAACTTTACTGATGACTGGGCCTGGGCCTACTGGGTAGGCACCTCATGCGAGGAGTTCGGGGCCGAGTTGAGGAGAGTGGGGTTGTATGAGGCGGAATGGGCCTCCCAATTCCACATTTACCAATAGAAGAAGCTAATGACGGAGTTGCTGAGTAGATGGTCATCTAGGAACAACACCTTTCACCTGCATCACGGGGAGGTGGGAATCAGCTTGTGGGATGTCCACCAGATTTCTGGGGTCCCAATCTTGGGGGCCATGTATGATGAGTTCCTCCCTGTTTCCATCACATGGGGGGATGCGGAGCAAATGCCGCGACTGGCATCGACGCTGATGTCGCTTGTCCCTGGAGAGGACAAGGAGGCAGTGAGGGACGTCCACTTCAGGAGGTGGTTCAAACACTTCCTGAATTTCCCAGGGAATCGAGAGTTCCCTCCGAGGCCTCGAACTTGTCCAAGGGCGGCCCAACAGGGCAAAGGGCACTCGTATTGGCGGGTCTTGGAGGACATCCAATGGAAAACTTGGGGTTTCAGTGTCAGCACTGAACAACAGCCGATAGTCAGGCTGGCGGCATTCATCGCGGCTCTCATCTGTGGTTAGATCCTACCGGTGAGAGATACAAGCATGGGGGTACGTCCCAGCTCGTTTATCATGGCGTCGATGTTGGCCATGGGGAAGCGGATCAACCTGGGGATCCCGATGCTCACCAAACTGTACAGAATGCTGTGGCATATTAGCGAGGGCAAGAAGCCTCCAAGGATATGTGGTCCCTTCCACCTCTTGTATGGGTGGATCACAACGCATATCAGGGGGATTTACGAATAACCAAACCCCATTTCGCCGCTGGGATCAAACATTCGCCCCTCCATCCTGAACGCGGTTGGGAGCTTCCCGTTCAAACTGGCCATTCCGATGGTGCTGAATAGGGTGTGGAGGGCGGACGAGTTCAACTTTCATCCCTTCCCATTGCCGACGGGGATTCTTACTGATGACGGACGGGGAACGGAAGAACATCGGGCTTACCTCCTGGCCTTCCGAGGTGGAGTTTTGTTGGCACGAATAGATCGTGATCCGCTCTGTGAACCGTACACTTCGTATCGATTTGCGAGGCAGTTTCGGTGCCTCCAGCGGCTGACCCCGTAGGTATACTGGGAGGTGCGTCACGAGGAGCACCCATGTGTGATGAGGCAGTTGTGGCTCATGTTAACACGTGAGGATGGAATGATGCAGATTGCATTGCCTCCATCCACCGTCGCCTTCGGATTAGTGAAGGATTACGCCTTTAGTTGGGAGGCCGCTTATCCGGGGGAGATGATGAAGCAACCAACGATCCGGGTTGGTGACGGTGGGCCTCCTCTCTCTCGAGGTCGGGGTCGGAGGGAAGCTAGGGACGCTCGCAGTAGCGGGGTTGCCATGGCGGCGAGACCCACACCGGCCGAGGGTATGGCAGCAGTGGTGGATCCCGGTGATTCCGGGAGAGCAGGGTCATCCGGAGGGGCAGCCATCGAGGGGATTCCGTAGGATATCCACTCATGCTCCGGGGAAGCGCCAGCGTCACATTGACATGGCAGAGGATGCCATCTTCCCGGAAGCTTGGGAAATTTGGGATGTCATCCGGCAATTCCTCAACCCATCCGAGATATGGGCCCACCTGAATCGCCTCGGGTTGGAATTACAGGGTATAGGACCAGTTCGGGCTGGATTCATGGCGTCTCCGGCGGAGGTAGAATAGTACCTGGAAGAGCTGGAGGATTACGTCCACTCCGGTGGTGTCCCTCGCCCAATGACAGACCGGGTGAGGGTACTGTTGAATCAGACGGTCCCCCCACAGTTATCGTCTTCCGATCTTAGGGAGCGCTTCCCCTTGCCAGACGAATCAGAGGACTCCTCTCGGGAGGACGAGGCTGGAGGAGGGAGCCTGCTGGAGGAGGGCAAGGTCGGAGACCGAGGCTCAGAATCCGACGATTTCGCGGAGGCTATCGAGGTAGCATTCCAAACATCTCTTCTTATGATCTGTTATTGGATACCTATGGACTTCTCACCAATGTTTGAGCCATGCAGGAGGAACTTGTTCGTAGGCCTCGTTCTCGCTCCTTGGCGGGTGATGATGCGGGACATTCAGAACCCGCGCCTATGGCTGCGTCCAGTTCTGCGTCTGGTGGGACCAGGGGGCCCGAGGTGGCTCCTCTGGAATCCCCATACCTTTCAACAGTATACGAGGGGCCTCGTCTCGGGGTCCCATCAGTACCGGCTCAGGACCAGCGGTCGGAGGTCGATCTTCGTAACTCTCCTCCACCGGTCTCCTCGTTGTCACATGTAGGCCATGCCAACTAACGTTTATGTCCCTCTTTGTCATGCAGTTCTTCGACTGGTGTGGGCTGCTGTGGCAATGCTGGTCGGGATGTCTGGTGGCGTCCCTCCTAGGGGCATGCCAGTGATGGTGGAAGTAATCCCTCCATCTCCTCAAGCTGCGACACACATCATCACTGGCGGGTCCGCCAGCAGGGCCGTACCCGAAATCATTGAGGTGGACTCCGAGGAAGAGGATCAAACGGTCGGTCCCAGCTCTGTCGCGCCTGCTTCGGCGCCAGGTGTCGCCCTGGATTCGACCCCGGATGTTGATCATGCCGAGGATTTCCTGCGGGCGTATCCCGCGTATGAGCCTGCCAATCACGCAGACTGGGACGAAACGGCCTCCGATGAGGAAGACAGTAGCATAGTCCGCCGCCGGTCGTGGAAGCTGATCGCACGCCTTATCAGGGACACTCCCCAAGAACAATGGCTGGCCAAAATGGATAGGCTTCACTCGCGGTTGCGCGAACTGTGCGGTGGGGGAGTGGATTCCCAACGTCCTCATGCACTCATCCGAGATCTTATGGCTGAGAAGATCCGGGATCATGATCGTGGGCTCAGCATGGGCTGGCAGCGGAGGAAGGAGACCAGCATCAAGAAGTTCCAGGAGGCTGAAGGCGAGGTTCAACGGATGCAGACCCAGGAAAACGAGCTTTCAGCCTCTCTTGATGCACAAACTGAGCTCGTCTCACGGTTGAAGGCCCAGCTGGCGGAGGCAAAAGAGCATATGAGGCAGACCTCTGAAAAGATGGCGGCCGTTCAAGCTGATGTGGAGAGGGCCAAAGCTAGGACTGACGAACTGCGCCCCACCGCTGGAGAGGAGGAGTGAGAGCTAGTTCAGTGGCAGCATGCCTTGGATGCCGCAAGTCAACGGGTGGCGGAGCTGCAACGCTCTTTTGACGGGGTCAACCCGTCCATGGGGGAAGTCAACCCCCATGTATTGTAACAAACCCAAAACCCATTTATTGGTACTTTCGTGCTTCCAAATTTTACCTTTGTTTTGAATGTCGTAGCACGCACGATTTCCACTGTTGAATTGCCTTGTCACATCCATACAATGTTTGCGGGACGTTTGACGACAATTCCCCAAGCCAGTCCAGGTTCCCGAAAGATGGGGATGGCTTGATCGGAGGAGGAATTTCCAGGATAGCCGAATTACCATTTCTTCGACGTTCTCTTATGCACGAACGGGGCAACGCCGGGGGCGTTGAAATTGGTCCAAACATATGAAAATGGGAAGTGTGAATCACGATACCCAAGATTCGGAACACGGTGGGGATGGCGTGACAATAAGGGACAACCGTTAACCTTGTAGGAGAACGGTACCCTTTCTGCGTTAGCCCGAAATGGGGGCAACAAATGAGCATCGACCGCTGACCATATTCGCAACGCGGGTTTTTATCAATTTGTTGTCGATCAATTCTTTGGGACGTTGGCCCGTAACGGTAGGAGAGCCCTTGGGCGTAGTATCAAGGCCGTTTTTGGGGGTCCCTCCAAACATGACCAGTCTTCCAGAACGTTGTCCCAGGAGGGTAGGTGAGCCGATGCGGCATGAGACCAGGCCGTTAGGGGGATCCTTTAGACACTAAAGAGGATGAGGGTCCGAATAAGGGGCATGCAAAGCGTGGAATATGGGGTGATGGCCTGTCCGAACAGAATCCAACACTTAGGTAGTTACACCACCGTGGTGGGAGTACGTGCGATAGGCACATCGGTTTGACCATGGATCGTTCCTTCTTTTAGACAGGGCCTCTCTGGCAAGGGGATCCGTCACTTCCCAGTGGGATCTTGGGGCATCCTGAACTTGTTCAGGGCAGAACCGCAGTTTATTGTCATGCGTTGAGGACACATAAACTCCTGTAGTTTAACGTCATACGACAGGACGTGGAATAAGAGGGAAGGAAGCATGTGGCGCGGTAGATATGAAACCGACGCGAATGAGGACTTGGGGTCCAAATCACACCACATACCCCCGGAGGACACTCTTCTGGTCGAGGGATCAAGAGTGAGGATTGAGCTGGGCCCGAAGCAATGTGGTTGTGCATTCCTACATACCCCATGAGGATGGGAGTCAAGCCATACGTAGTTCTGAAAGAGCATTTTAACGTCATGCAAGACGATGAGCAGCCCGACCGTGTTGGTACACATCCTGCAAAAACTACTAAGCCCACATGAGTCGTGCTCGATGTGGGAAACAAGAAGTAGTGGTGGGAATTTCCCGACACAGAGAGGGGCTAGTTAGGGAAAAGGGATGCTCGGTGAATCCCGACCCAGTGATACTAACACGATCTTGAGGCGCACCTAAATGCGCGAAGAGAAAGAGCCGAGTATGATGGAATTCCACTTGAACGTGGGGAAGTGGAAATGTGTGAATCATGATGCTCGAGATTCAGATCACAATGATGGCGGCGTGACGACGGAGGGTAACTACTGACCGTATTCGCAACGCAGTACCCTGTCGCATTAGCCTAGAATGGGGACAGACAAATGAGCATCGACCGCAGACCATATTCGCAACGCGGGATTTTATCAATTTGTTGTCCAATATCCATGGGGACGTCGGCCCGAAACGATTGAAGGGCCCTTAGGTCCAACATTCATGGAGAGCCCTTAAGCTTAGTATCCACATTGTCCGAGGGTCCTTTTGGATGTGGAAGAGGATGAGGATCCAAATAGCGAGTTCACGAAGCTTGGTCGTGGGATTAGGGGAATGTCCCTATGAAAATCCCACACTTCGGGCTCATTGTCAAAACACATCTGAATCCAGCAACGAAACGTATTAGAGAGAGGGAGAAAATTCCTTTCCCTTGGGGAGATCTTAGTTTAGGGTCGTAGAATTCGGACCATGAAAAGATATACTGGGCCCGCGGGGAAGGGCCCGGGCGCTCCTACGTATCTCATAGGGATGAGAATCAAGCCTTACGTAGTTCTGGATAGACCTTAGACCATAAATAGGTAAAAGGGAGCAGGGGACGCACGACATCAAAACCCGACGTGAAGGAGGACCTAAGACCTACTTACCATGCATTCTCTGGGGAAATGCTCGAGTCGAGGGACTGAACACAAAGGTTAGGCTGGGCCCGCGGGGAAGTGTCCGGGCTCTCCTACGTATCTCATAAGGATGAGAATCAAGCCATACGTAGTTCTGGAAATGACATGGTAGGATACCAGTGCCAGGGGAAAAGGGGAGTGCGGGCGTGGCCCTTGCACTAAAAGAAGCGCAATTTGATGTATCTTGTTTGTTCATTAGGGTGAATGATTTTTTTTTGTGAAGAGACAGGCCTAGAATAGTAGGCCGTGATGTCTCCACAAGGATCAAGCCGTGATGGGCGTTGACAAATGGCATGGCGCGTGGCCAGTACCCAACGTGATGTCCTCTACAACGAGGTTACCACAATGCAGTGCCGTTTTTCGTCGTGCATCCAGGACGATAATGTCACAGTTTAGGGTCGTATGATAGGACCAAGCATGCATTTTATCGTCATGCAGCACAGACGTAACAGAGACTATGCTAGGCGGGAAATGTGTGCAGTGTTATAAAACACAATTGACAGAGACATGATCCCACATCAAATTGTACGCCATCCGAAGAGGGAAACCTTAGGCCGAGGGGCCTATACAGAGGTGAAACAGGGAGAAAGACTGGCTTCCTGAATGGGTTGTACCCGGAGACAGGGCGTCTGGGCGGTCCTACTTATCCCATGAGGATGGGAATCAAGTTGAACGTAGTCCCGAATGGGTCTTAGTTTATGGTCTTAGAGCTCGGACCATGGGAGCCCCAAAGGATGCCAGATTGCAGCTTTGTCCCCCAAGCATGCAAAGGTGCACTGAGGGATAGCGCCAAAAGTGTCGAGATTCCACCAGGACATGATGGGGTGGAAAATGATGTGAATCATGCAACCAACATTCAAGGACTGAAGGGGCTGGCGTGACGACAGAGGATTACTTCTGACCATGTTCGCAACATAGAATCCTGTCGCGTTAGCCTGAAATGAGGACTAACAAACGAGCATCGACCGCTGACCATATTTGCAACGCGGGATTTTATCGATTTGTTGTCCAAAACCCTCGGGGGTGTTGGCCCGTATCGGTATGAGATCCCTTGGGCATAGTATCCATACCGTTCTTGGGGGTCCCTCTGGGTGTGGAAGGTGGTGGAAGTCCAAATATAGTGGAACACGAAGCTTGACAAGTGGAAGGAACTTGATCAAGTTGAATCTGACACTCTTGGTCCTAGACTAGAGTGCTCTTAATACATGGGTGAACCACTGCAAGGAGTCAAGGGACTCAACTTTGAGGGTGATCGAGAGATGGCAGGTTCCCGGGGGAAGGGGGCACGGTGCCCAAAACCTTGTATCATACCTACACCTCCCCCTCCTGGAGAGGGATAGGCCAAGTGGCCTAGGTGACCGGGAGATCAGGAGATCACTAGGAGGTGGGGATGGACCCGAATCTTAAACATCCAGGTGGTCCTATGTATCCCATGAGGATGGGAATCAAGCTACACGTAGTTCTAAAGGGTGCCTTTTAATGTCATGCAAGACAAAGAATAGGAAGGCCAACTCTCAGAACGGGGTGCGCGTGGTGCATCTATTGCAAACCTGGCGTGAATGAGGACGTAATCCTACACTATGACACGCGGTCCCGTGGCTGGGGTCCCAATGGTAGGACCCGAGAGAGGTGAACTTTCTGAACTCAAGCTGGTCCCAAAGACAAGGGGTCTTGAACGTAGTTCCAGATGAGAGTCTTAGTTTATGGTCTTAGAGCTCGGACCATGGATGGTGACAACTCCCGAGTAAGCACAGATGTCAACCCAATCCCTAAGACCACGTGAGATAAACTCAGTGTGGGAAACAAGGGGGGTATCCTCATCGTAATACTTCGGGCGTCCATCAAAGGGGAGTTGACGGAGAGTTCTGAAGGACACCTTTGATGCAGCTTGTTCTCCCAACGTGCAGACGTGCACGGAGGAAAAGTACCAAGAATCCTGAGACTCTATTTGGACATGATGAAGTAATGAAGGGTGTGAATCGTGGACCCGGAATTGGGGCTTAATGGGTTGACATGGAGATAGAGGAAAACTGTTAACCATGATGGAAACATAGTGTCCGTATCGCGTTAGCCTGAGGTGGGAACAACAAACGAGCATCGACCGCTGACCATATTCGCAACGCGGGATTTTATCGATTTGTTGTCCGAAACCTTGGGGGGAATTGGCCCGTATCGGTAGGAGAGCCCTTGGGCATTGTATCTAGGCCGTTCTTGGGGGTCCCTCCGGGTGTGAAAGATGATGAAAGCCCTGATGCGGGGATACGCAAAGCCTGGAAAGTGGGTGCGGACGTGTCCGAGTAAAGCTTGGCATTCCAGGTAATAAACCAGAGTACTCTTAAGTACATTGGTGAACCGCCGAAAAAGGGATCGATGAAACAGCTCAGTAGGGGGGGAGCATAGCGTGGTCATTACGAGACTGTCATGAATGAGGACATAATCCCACGCCACGCAATATGATTCTCTCATGGAGGAAGGATAGGCCAAGGGTCCGGGATGGGATGAGGATTCCTGAGAGATGGGGATGGACCCGAATTTTGGACATTCAGGTGGTCCTACGTATCCCATGATAATGGGGATCAAGCCACACGTAGTTATCTATATGTAGTTTAACGTCATACTGGACAAGAAGGGGAAGAAATATACCCCGAAATAAGGGAGGTGTGCGCTATGGAGACGAAGCCGACGTGAATGAGGACATAGTCCCACATCACACCATACACCTTGGGTAAGAGGGGACCTGGGCCGTGGCCCGGAAAGGCCAGGGGGCCTAAGTTCAGGCATCAGTCAGGAATGCCTGACTGGTTTGCAGTTTAACGTCTTACATGAGGACGAGGGTCGGGGACCCGAGAAGGCCAAGGGGCCTGAGGCTGGGCCTCGTAAAGGCAGGGTGTACGGCATGGTACATGATCCCGACATGAATGAGGACATAGTCCCACATCACACCGTACACCCTTATGAGGAATCCTGGGCCGTGGCCCGGAGAAAAGGGAATGTTATCAGTCAGAAAGGCCTGACTGGTTTGCAGTTTAACGTCTTACATAAGGACGAGGGTCAGGGACCCGAAATGGCCAAGGGGCCTGAGGCTGAGCCTCGCAAGGGGAGGGTGTACGGCATGGTACATTATCCCGACGTGAATGAGGACGTGGTCCTACACCATACCGTACACCCTTATGAGGAAACGGGGCCATGGGCCCGATCGCTAGCACCACCTGGGAGAAGTTTGTCACCTCAAGATGGGGCAGAATGAATCACTGTTCTTGATGCCTGGGACATCTCGGGGTGGACCCGAAAATCCAGGACACTGTTGACCATGTTCGAAACACAGCGTTCCTATGGTGACCCGTATGGGGGCAACAAATGAGCATCGACCGCTGACCAAATTCGCGACGCAGGACTTGTATCGGCTTGTTTCTTGAAAACCCTCAGGGGGCGTTGGCCCGTATCGGTAGGAGAGCCCTTGGGCATTGTATCTAGGACGTTCTTAGGGGTCCCTCTGGGTGCGAAAAATGACGGAATCCCAGTCAAGGAGTGGGTGAAGCATAGTTGTATCCATCCACGAAAGGGGAAAACACCTCCAGGGGGGAATGTGCAGCCGGGTCAAGGCTTGCTCGATGTGGGTCGGGGAAAAAGTGTGCACCCTACCATGACTTGACCCGAGGGGAAGATTTTGGCTTTTGGGATGGGCCAACGGACGAAGTGTCCGGGCGTTCCTACGCATCTCATAAGGATGAGAATCAAGCCATACGTAGTTCTTGAAGGCCATGCAGTTTAGCGTCATGCGGTGAGGACGTGGGAGGATAGAAGAACGGGAGTGGGCGCATGGTGCGACCCTTACCATCTTTGTGCGAGCGGGGTTGCATAATCGTGGCCAAGAAAGCCTACTCCGTGCTACACAAAGATCCTCCAAGAAAACTATTCCTAGGGGGGATAGTGGAAGGAAAAATCTTAGGGCTGGGCTCAAGACGAGGTGTCCGAGCGTTCCTACGTATCTCATAAGGATGAGAATCAAGCCACACATAGTTCTAGAAGTGCAGTTTAATGTCATGCGGGACGATGAGAAGCACCTCATTTGGGGATATGTACGGTACAACAAGTAATCCGACGTGAATGAGGACGTGGTCCTACACCATACCGTACAATCCCACAAGAGGGTAAGTCGGAAAAAAAACAAAAAGGTGGGCCTGGGGCCAAATCGCGGTGGAGACGGGGCCAGGGGCCCAAGGAGGCCAAGGGGCCTGAGGCTGAGCCTCAGTCAGGAAGGCCTGACCGGCTTGCAGTTTAACGTCCCACGGTACGAAGATGCAGTTTATGGTCGTGCAGGAATTTACGGTTTAGAGTCATGTTGGACTATAGTTTCCAGTTTAAGGTCATGAGGGACCGTTTCACATTTTATCGTCTTGCAGGATGAAGATGCAGTTTAAGGTCGTGCGGGACCATTTTGCAGTTTAAGGTCGTACAGGACCTTCACGCAGTTTAGGGACGTGCTGGACCTCCACGCATTTTAGGGTCGTGCTAGACGTCCACACAATTTAGGGTCGTGCTGGACCTCCACGCAGTTTAGGGTCGTGTTGGACCTCCACACAGTTTAGGGTCGTGCTGGACCTGCACGCAGTTTAGGGTCGTGCTGGACCTTCACGCAGTTTAGGGTCGTGCTGGACCTCCACACAGTTTAGGGTCCTGCTGGACCTGCACACAGTTTTGGGTCGTGCTGGACCTCCACGCAGTTTAGGGTCGTGCTGGACCTCTCTTTTTTTTCCTAAGCAAAGTACCGCTTGAGGAACTTGGCATTGGTGGGGGGGGGGTTATACACTCTCCATCCGTGGTCACCAAGGAGTATGCTCCATTGGGGTAAACCTTATGGATGATATAAGGCCCTTCCCATTTGGGTTCTAACTTGGGTGGTTTACTACCCGGAATCATTGGCGCTCGAAGGGCCAGTACCAGGTCACCGTGTAGAAAAGAGCGGAGACGAACCTTCTTGTCAACGGCTCTCTCTATCTTGTCCTGATGCCTTTCCAGATTGTGCAGGGCATGAAGCCGGTTCTTGTCCAGTGCCTCTAATTCAGATAGACGGATCTCGGCTACCTCATCAGATGTCTGGTGATCATAAACTGCAGTGCGTAGCGACGACAGCTGGATCTCAATGGGTAGGACGGCCTCAGCTCCATACACCAGGGAATATGGGGTCACCTGGGTAGAGTTGCGAGTCGTCGTCCAGTAAGCCCATAGGACGTTGGGGAGCTTGTCCGGTCAACTCTTCTTGTTCTAACCAACCATCTCCTGCAGAATGTTAGAGAGGGTCTTGTTGAACGCCTCGATCTGTCCATTCGCCTGCGCGTGGTAGCGGGAGGTATGGTTCGACCGGATGTCGTACTTAGCGTACAATTTTTTTCAATTCAGATGCTCGGAAGTTGGTGCCGTTATCGGTGAGGATGGCGTGAGGGACTCCAAACCGGTGGATAATGTTGGAGCTCACAATGTCAACGATGGAACGGGCCTTGACCTCTTTGAGCGGAGCTGCTTCTGCCCACTTGGAGAAGAAATCTGTAGCAGTCATGATGATCCTACACTAGCGGGCTGTTGCCGGTGGATACGGTCCCACTACATCAAGTCCCCATACCACAAATGGCCAAGAGTACTTGGTGGGGTGGAGGGGCTCTGGCGGACGATGCAAGAAGTTGGCGTGTACATGGCACGCGTGGCATCTCTTGGCGTATCCAATACAATCGTGGATCATAGAGGGCCAAAAGTACCCCAACCTCCGGATTTGATGGGACAGTTTCGGCCCAGCTTGATGGGTGCCACAGGAACAGGCGTGAACCTCTTTCATAACTTGAGGTATCTCCCCTCCTTGGATGCAACGGAGGAGGACACCATCGAAACTCCGCTTATAAAGGATCTGTTCCAGACTAGGGCCACTCCGGAGGGTAAATTGCAGTGTGCGGCGTCGGATCCGCTCGCGTTCGGCCCGGTCGTCCGGGACCTGACCATTTTAGAGATACTCAACAAAAGGTGCTCTCTAGTCGGGGGTGGTTTCAACCACTACATTTGACGAACCTGGGACTCCGGATATGGAGGGTCCGGCGGTGAGATGACTTACCCGCAGGCCATCACGGTCCTCTTGGGTGACGGGGGCAATGACTCTCCGGTGGGCCATGTGTATGACCAAATCATCTTTCTCAGGTTCTGTGAGCGACGCGGCTAAGCCAGCCAGGGCGTTCGCTTGGCCGTTCTGTGACCGTGGGACATGGGTAACCTCTGGTCGAGAAGAGAACTGGGCCATTAGGAGGAGGGTGTACTCTAGTAATGGTGCATGCTCTGGCTTCCTGACGGCGTAGTCGCCATTAACATGCTTGATTACCAGCCCAGAATCTCCCTTCACATGTAGATGGGGAACATGGATCTCAAGGGCCAACTCGAGGCCGGTGATGAGAGCCTGGTACTCTGCCTCGTTGTTCGTACAACCTTCTGACAACAGGAACGAGTATGGCAGGACAGCTTGCGCCGGGGTAATGAAGACAACACCCAGGCCCACTCTGTTGAGCTTGGGATCGTTGAGCTTCCTAGCGGTGGGGCTCCGGGGGGCGCCGTCGAAATGCATTTTCCAACACGGGGCATCATGATCGACTGAGAGGATCGTCTCATCATGGAAATCCAGGTCCAGAGATTGATCTGCGGAGGTTGGATGGGTAGCTAAAAAGTCTGCCAACGCCTGTCCCTTAATGGCCTTCTGAGGTACGAACCTAATATCAAACTGCTGGAGAATCACCGCCCACCATGCTAGTCGGCCAGTCAGCATGGGACGGCTCAGGATGTACTTCAGTGGGTCTACCCGAGAGACCAATTGCACCTCGTGGTGCTGTAGGTAATGTCGTAACTTCTGCACGGCGAAGACGAGCGCAAGACAGCTCTTTTCGATAGGGGAGTATATGACCTCCGTATCGAGAAGCATGCGGCTGAGATAGTAGAGACTATTATCAGTACCCTCATTATTCTTCTGGGCGAGCAGCGCACCGAGGGATCTCTCCAGGGAGGTCACGTAAAGGACCAGCGGCTTTCCAGAGACGGGTGGCATCAAAACCGGAGGTTAGAGCAGATACTGCTTGATTTCCTCGAAGGCGGTCCGACACTCCTCATCCCATTCAGAGGTGGCGCCCTTCTTCATGAGCCGGGAAAAGGGATTACACTTGCCGGCCAGATTCGCAATGAATCGGCGTATATAGGCTAAGTGGCCTTGAAGGCCTCGGAGCTCCCGGATGTTGCTCGTGGGAGGCATTTGGCTGATGGCCTTGATCTTCTCTGGGTCGATCTCGATGCCTTGGTATCTGACAACAAAGCCCAGAAACTTCCCGGAGGTGACCCCAAAAGAACACTTCAGCGGGTTCATCTTCAGGTGACGAGAACGGAGGAAGCCTAACACTTTCTCAAGGTCTCTGAGATGGTCCTGGCGCTGGCATGATTTGACTACAAGGTCATCCACGTAGCATTCCACCAATGTCCCGAGGATCGGTTTGAATATGCGATGCATGGCCCTCTGATAAGTGGCACCTGCATTTTTCAAACCGAATGGCATTACCTGGTAGCAAAATGTACCCTGGGGAGACCTGAAGGTAGTGGACTCCTCGTCTTCGGGGGCCATCTGGATTTGGTTATACCCGGAATACCCATCCATGAATGAGTGGGCTTGGAACCCGGCCGTGGCGTCAATCAATAGCTCCGTCACTGGGAGTGGGAAGTCATCCTTTGGGCAGTGGCGATTAAGATCGCGGAAGTCGATACAGACTCTGATCTGCCCATTCTTCTTCCTAACTGGCACAATGTTGGCAAGCCACTTGGGGTACTGGACCTCCTTAATGAAGTTGGCTTTGATTAGCTTATCAAATTCGGCCTCAACCATGGCACCATGAGAAGGGTGCATCTTCCTGGGAGGCTGCTTAAACCCATGATGTTTTTTTCGGGAGGCCTAGACGGTGGATGACCACTTGGGGATCCAACCCCGGAATCTCATCGTAACTCCAAGCAAACACATCACGGTGCTGTTTGAGGAAGTCCACATACTGTTGCCGCTCCTCGAGGGACATGGCTGCACTGATCAATGTGGGTCTCGGATCTGCCTCGCTACCAAGGTTCACCTGTACCAGTTCATCAACCGTGGTAGAGATGCCTTCTTCAAAGGTTGGGGGAGCATCCTCCAAGTCTTCCTCCCCACCCGTGGGGGGACTTCCCGCAATGGGGGGGGGGCTTCTTGGGCTACCAAAATCCGAGGGGCAGCTCGTGCCGGCTTGGGCAGCAGCGGTCATCACATCGGGAGACTCGCTTGCCATTGAGACCATAGCAATGAAGGCAGTCGACCCTATCCCATCTGGCCTTCGGCCTAAAGGGCCACGTTTGATGATATCAAAGTAGTGCTGATGTGTCGGCCTGAGTCGGTTAATTCCAGCCTGGCAGAAGAGACACGTATGGCGCACCACCGTTGTCATGAGCTTGATGTCCCAGTACCGTACAGGGGTAGGGGTTTCCGGGATGACTTGAGTCTGGTTGATGTAGGAGTACGAGGTGATTTTCTGTTGTCGCTTGGACACGAGAACATGCCTTCCTTGCGTACCCGAAACAACGAAACATTGTCCTATGTCGGGGGTCGTGGCCTCCAACCGTTGGATCAGAAGGATGTAGGCGTCATCCATGATTACCCAGGGATCACTTGTGATCGGGGCGGGCTCATCCTCGCTTACCAGGATTTGCATGTACTTACTTTTTTAATAACCCGCATCCAGATAGCGGGCCTCACAAGAAGCGAAAGGGGACGCGTCTCCTTGGAGCACGCCTACTCGACTGTTGAGCGAGTACTTGAGGCACTGGTGATACGACGAGGGGACCGCTGCATGCAGATGGAGCCATGGCCTACCCATCAATGCGTTGTAAGTGGTGTCCTGAGAAACAACCATGAACTCGGTGCTGGCAATTAAGCCACCGAACTGAGTCTTCAGGCGGATCTTGCTGACTGGGGTTTGCTCTGTCCTGTCGTACCCCTGGAACCTGAGGTCAGAGGGAGTTAAATCACCTTCGGATAGACCCAGCTTTCGCAGCGTCCGGGTCGGAATTAGATTGATTCCAGACCCTGTGTCAACGAGGCAGCGGTGGACTTCCACACTGTTGAAGTGGCCAGTGATATACAGTGGGAGAATGTGTCCCTATATAGGAGGGTCCTCATCTTCACCGGAGAACGAGATAACCGCCTGACATTCGGCGTTTTCAATCGTCTCGGTATGGAAGGCTTCCGCAGCTGCTACTTCCGTCTCGAACTGGAGGGGGCTCTTTAGGGCATCGGCGAGTGCCCCGCGCATTTCAGATGACAGGCAAAGGGCCTCAAGGATGGAGAGCCTCGCCGGGATTCCGGCCAGGTGCTTCAGAACATCGTACTTTCATGCCAAACGCGAACCTCTGCTTACAGGGGGTCATTCGACATTTGGATACACAGCGGGTCCGGCTGGCTGGACGGACGATTGACTAGTACTGGGTACATCTTGCTGCCTACCAGTAGAAGCCTGAAGAGTAGTCTCCGGGCTAAGATCGGACAGCGGAGGCTGGCCTGTAGCTGGGCAAGACTGGCTGTGATACGAACGAGGCGGCTCCCCCCGATCCAGTAGCACGAACGGCAGTGGAGGTAGAGTCGAGGGTGTTGGATGGGTCTGCGAGTGCTGAGAACTGCGCTGAGCCTGCTGCCTGGTCTCGGTTGCGTGCACGGCTTGGCCACAAGTGCCTGCTGACGTACCTCGATGACCGGCGCGATTTCAATTCCGCTGATGTTGACTCCGGCTACAAATGTTGGGGAGGTCTGCCTGGGGTTCCCCCTCGTCGGGGGTCATATAGGGCTTTACCAGCTCCACGGTGTTAACCGAAGCGTACCCTTGGCTATCTCTCGAGGAGTCATCCACCGCTAGGCAGATTCTGGGAGGGATCCCTATTTCGGGGGGCATAAAGTCGCCGAGAGTGCGGGATGACGACGACACTGGCGGTGCATGTTGCTTCTTCTTGCGTCGCCGCTGCTTGCCCTTTTGGGCAGAGTTCGACTGTGAAGAAGATGCAGAAGCACCGACTACTTCTTCTGAAGGTTCCGACTGCTTCAGGCACGCCCAGATGATACCCTGGGCACAGACGACGGTTTTTCGATCCATCTAGTCGTCATATTTCTGGGATCCGCAGCTAGGGACCTACTGCCACTCACCTTCACTGTCGCTGCCGATATCTGATCCTGCAAAGACACCTGCCACTTGCGCTGGTGCTAGGCCCAACTTGACTATGTTGTTGTTGAACTGGTCCTGAAGCCAGTCTTTAAACACATAGCATCGCTTGAGGGTGTGCCCCAGGATCTGATGATAAGGGCAGTAGTTGGGGTGATCGGTGAGATGCGCCTCTGCCGGCCTTTTCCACTCAGGCAGACGCACAATCCCTTGCTCTAGAGAACTTTGGATGTAGCCAGGGACCTGATTTTCGTTGAACGAATAGGTCTGGTACCTTCTTTCCGGATAGGGGGCCCTAGGGGCCTGGTCCTGACGAGGGGCCGGAGGGGCCTGCTGAGGAGGCGGCGCCTGATTGTCTTGCATAGGTGGCGGTGGCGCGTTGCGCGGGGGAACCTATTGGTTCTAAGGCAGTCGCTGCTGGGCGGGAGCCTGTGCTTGAGGTGGAGGACCTCTACGGGGTTGCGGGGGTGGTGCCGCTGGCAGCAATTCCAGCTGCCTCGGGGCTTCTATTTGAGCCACCGCGGCAGGTTCAGCCCTGGCGGTCCTCCTGGCTGGGATCATAGGGGGCAACAAAAGTGCCTGACGGGCCTGTTGCAGGGCTTCCTCGAGGCGTTGAGCCTTATTCGAGAAATCTCTGAACCCTCCATGGTAGTTCTGGGTAATCAAGGAGGGTACCAGCTGTGTCTTGACGTTCCCCACACACATCGTCAATAATTGCTCCTGAGTCAGTGGCATATCAAGGGAATACGTAAGTCCCTTCCACTGGGTGATGAAGTCTGTGACTCGCTCATCAGGCCTTTGCTTGCACTTAAAGAGGTCTGCAATGCTGGTCTTTCGCGTGGTGGAGTTTAACTGGTATAAGAACTGCCGGCGAAGATCCTCCCAACTGGTCACTGATCCGATAGGGAGCTGGTTGTACCAGACGAATGTCAGACCTTCCAATGTCTGTACGAAACATCGGAGCTTGACGGCTTCTTGCTGAGCCGGGGTCCCCAGCATGGGGCCACACCTCGAAGAAAAATGAGCCAAGTGCTAGGGCGGGTCCCCTGTCCTATTAAAGGGCGAGAAAGTGGGGTTCCCAAAACCCGGAGGCGCGGGCATATCATCCACCCACACGGGATAGGGCTTTCCATCTGGTGGGACTGCCACCTGCCGTGTTTCCAACGCCTCGAGGCGGGCTGTGAGTGCCACAATAAGGTCCTCCGGGTGGGGGTCCCAGTCTTGACGGGGATCCCTAACCACAAGTGCATTGATAGGTTCTTCAACACGGTAGACGGCTTCGGCCGCTCGTGGGTCAACTGGCTGGATGACCTGCGGGGCGACTGGGGGAACCCGGGTTGGGTTCTTCAGATTGTCCCGTCGCTCGGGGGGGTTTGGCGAGACATATCATGCCCTCTTTCCGTATGTTCCGGCTTCCACCCTGTCTGCGGCAGTAGCATGATCAGGGTGGCCCGGAGGCATCTCGCCGGGGGGAAATTGTTCCAGCCCCTGCTGCCCCGGCCTGGGATTACCATAGTCGGGCCGTCGCTCTGCGGTGCATTCAGCCAAGAGTTCGTCAACCAGCCTTTTCTGCTCAGCAAGCTGCTGGCGTAACGTGGCCTTCTCGGGATCTTCATCCGTTTTCTGCACAGAGGCGGACAGGTCGGAGTGCTTGACTGTTCCGACGTGCTCCTTACCCTTGCCAGTTCTTCGACCGAGTACCAGCGACTCGGTGGGTACGGGGAGACCTAGCAGGTTCCTCTAATGACGGGTAACTCTCCCTGACGGGTCGAGCAGCGGCGGTACGCCCTCGGATGGTAAGTCTCCATCAAAGAACTCAAGCTCACCTTCCTTATCCACAACATCGACCATGTGGACTATGACCCCTCTTGAGGGAATATCCTCGATATCGCATAGCGAATCGGGCTGCCATCGGATAGGGTCGAAGAGGAGAGCGGCATAGTGTCCCCAACCACAGACTTGCACATGGGGGGTGGCTTCCCGGATGATTCTGCGGAGTACTTTAAGACTCTGAACGCATTTTCGTTGAAGGGCGCTCTGGTGGCCTGGCGACTCAGGGTGCTGGGCCACAAGAAGTGTGGCTGCATCGATCAGGAGGCACTGCTCTCCGATTTCTTCGAAGTGCTTACGACTTCTGGGGTACACCACCTGTTCATAACGGAGGTGGATGTGTGTCTCCCACAGGGTTCGACAAAAGCACCCCACGTCTTCAGGGGTAAGGGACTCCGGTATGCGGAAATTCAGTGCCGCCGTCGGCCAGAACTTCTCCGGGAAGTAATCCGCTGCAAGGATACTCCAGAAGCTCATAGGCTCGGACTTAGGGTCTGGCCCTATGTTTCCCCACTCGTCAACCAGGGGCGGCTGAGGGACCGGTAGCGGTACTGAGGCGGACCTTTGGGATAGTAAGATCGGCAGTGGAGAATACGGAAAACGAGCTGACTGGCCGCCGAATTCTAGGCCATCCTCCGAAGAGTGAGGTGACCTGGCCACGATGTCACGATACGATGGGCTGATAACCATAGCTTCCGGAACAGGAGCCGTGGCTACCGGCGACAGTTCGTGTTGTCTCTCTACCGTCGTTGGCCCCCAAAATAACTATACGTGATCTCTGGTCGAGGTAGAGGGCTCTTCTGGTGACAGAGGCGGTGATTGCGTGGTCGAGACCTGCAGAATTCCTAGGATTTCTTCCTCCTGGATATACCTGCGGAGAGAGACGGGAATCCGGTGGACATCAAATTCTAGGAGAACGAGGCTAACACGTCTGGTTCCTGCCCCAGTCCTTGATACGGAGGAACGAGGAGAAGGTTCCATCACTGAATCGCATTCCGCTTCCGAGTCGGAGAAGCGGTCAGGTTTGATCTCCACCTGGGCCTTCCCAGGATTATTCTTGGGGCAGCGACGACCCGCTCTTCTGCCCCTGGGTGGCTCTTCGGGACAAGGTTGACCCCTAGCAGGCAGCCTCGGGGCAGCGCTGGTGCCGTGGCGGAGAGGGGCCCCACTCGAGATAGCCGGGGTGCGAGGGGCACCGGGGAAAATGTCGAAGGGTACATGGGGAGGACCTCCATGAACAGTACCCTTGTGGGCGGGGCCTCTGTTGGAACTGACAGGAGCTTGGGGAGGACCTCCATGGTCGATGCGGGTGGAGCGAGGCCGACCTTCACTCCTCGAGTTGCTGGGGCGAGGTGGACCTTCACCGGTTGCAGAGAGGATGTAGGGAGGCCCCCCACGTTGGAGAGGGACCAGATGGACGGTGCCTTCAGGTTGGCGGCCGGGGGTAGGAGGATGGACTCCATACCCTGTATAGTGGGCACGGGAAGTATTTCCGTGCTGAGAGTCATTGCCGCGGAGCAGGTCTTCCTGCAGGATGGGGGTAGCACGAGGAATTTCTCCATGACGAACCTCGGAGCGGGGAAGTCCCACGCTCTGTGGAGTAGTGGTACGGGGAGGACCTCCGTACGGGGTGACATTACCGCGGGTTGGCTCGCGGCGATCACCACTTGGGCCTGCAACCCGGAGAGTCAACCCAGCCTGCCCGTGGGGCGGTTGGGGTCTCAATACTGTTTGGGCAAAGGAGTGCCCCTGCTCAGTGTATGCAGGGTCTTCACGATGCACGTTGGCGGTGGCTCGGTCCACTGTAGCCGTCGACGTTGACGTGCCGAGGCGAGCGTCCTCAGCCCATGCCAGGCACTGACGTCGGGTCAGGCAAGCTGGTGCAGGTGGTGTAGGGACGTAGTCTTCCTGCTCTTCCTGCGGGGCCGGACGGCGGCGCTGACGCAGCCGGGCGGGAGCTCTCGCTTGGGGCCCTTGGGTCGGGACCCTGAGCGGGCTAAGCCGGACGGCGTCCGCCTCTTCAGCGTAAGGCGAGGAGTCGTCAAGGCGTTCCGGAGACAAGCTCCCGAAGCGGTTGAATGTTGGGGTGGGGAGCAGAGGCTCCCTGCGCGGCCTGTTAGGGCGGCGTTGACGGCGGGGCCTGGAGGCCTCCAGGTCCAGGCGGGCCATATCCTGGGTTGGGATGACCCCTTCTTCCTCATACCTGCGCACGAGGTTGTTGATCACCCTTCGCTGGATGACCTCTGATGGGGAAAGGGGGCATGGGCGCCCCATATTCCGCGATGTGGTGGCCGTCGTGGCGGTAGCGGTGCTACGTGGGATGGTCGTCATGGTGTTGCCCCTGCCCCTACGTGGGCGAGGAGCGGATGGTGACCGCATCTCTGAAACAGAAACCTGGTTCCTGAGAAACGAAGGGATCGACTCATCAGTATTGAGAGGAAAATGATTAACAGTCGGTGCCCCAGCGTTCTTCCATTATCCATGTCTGTGAGAAGGATCCACGCCGATACACTGCAGAACGGAGTGCCCCAAGTTCTACTCCCCCGACTTCCGGTGAGTTTCACGACAGGCCCGCTATTTGCTTTGCGGGACCAGGCACCGGAAATCTGGATCTGGTGACACGTCAATCTACTGGTGTCTCGGACGCTACTAATCTCCATATTGAGGAGAAGAATTTCATGTCGGGTTCACCATTTCTGTTTCCGACGCTTTCGCCGGGGCGCGCGCCCGTCCGTCTGTGGGGGAGGACGCGCGGTGCTTCTGTTTCCCTGCATTCCCGCTTTCCAAAGGCGGGTGGCATTCGCTCCTTATTCATGGACGTCTGCTCCTTGATCGAAACGGGATGATGGGATGTCGGTTCTTCCTCCTGTGGATTCCTTCTCAGAACTCGTCACCTAGTCCGGGTCTCCCTTATAGATTTAATACGTAGTTTGTGAAACCCTTCCCAGTTCCATGATTCCATGGACGCCGGTTAATTACACTGCTTCTGTCGGGACATTCCAAAGGGTCCAGTCAGGGCAGCAACCTTCAGTCAGGGGAGTAGTCACATTGAGGCATCAGTAGCGTGTGTGGATGCTGGGGTACCTGACATGTCTGTCTGTTATCCTTGACCACAAGGCTTCTCGAGGGCGTGGAAGCCCGAGGCATCCCACATCGAGCGCGGGGAATTATATGTCGTAGACACATATCTGAGGTTTTCCTTAGCTTCCCGTGCTCAACATAGGGTATGCCGTAAGTTTAACGTCCAGCGGAGACGGATCAACCCAACCAGAGCATTAGCTAGGATAGATCAGATTGAGGGATCCTCCTTTAAGGGATATCGATACCGGGGCCAGCCCATGGGCGACAGTGAGGAAGAGCGTACCGACATGGTCTCACCAGGATAAGACGGTCCGGGCGAGAATCGGAACAGGTGGTAGGTTGATGAATATATTGGAAGGAGAGTGAAGTGGGACCCTCGCAGGGGCGATAGTGAAGTTGGGCTTGAGCCTTGATGAGGCTTCCTACGTATCCCCGTGGCAGGGAATCAAAGTCCGCGTAGTTCGGGATGACGTCGATAAGCTGACGTGAAGGTGGACCTTGGCCCGATGGGTATCGTCAGTGTACCGACGTGAAGGTGGACCTTGGTCCGATGGGGATCATCAGCATACCGAAGTGAAAGTAGACCCGTGGGTCCACTAATGGTGGGCTTGAACCTTGGGAAGGTTTCCTACATACAATATCTTGACATGGATCAAAGTCCTCATAGTTCAGATTAGGGAATACAGTTTAACGTCGTGCGAGACGATAGTGAACCCTGGCGTGAATAAATGACGGGCATTGGGTGTCGGTGAACCGACGTAAATGAGGGACCTTGGTCCAATGGGAGATGGGGGCTTGGCACACCGACAAGGGGAAGGTCTGGGCCAATGCTTGTTGGTCTTGAACCTCAGGGAGGCTTCCTACGTACCATGCCTTGACACGGATCAAAGTCCTCATAGTTCGGATTGGGGAATACAGTTTAACGTCATGCGGGACGGGGGTGAAACCCGACGTGAAAGACGGGTGGTCTTGAACCTCATAGAGGCTTCCTACGTACCATGCCTTGACATGGATTAAATACCTCTTAGTTCAAGGGATGAGTCCGTCGGTGAACCGACGTGAAAGTAGACCCGGGGGTCCACTATTGGTGGGCTTGAACCTCATAGAGGCTTCCTACATACCATGCATTGACATGGATCAATGTCCTCTTAGTTCACAAGGGAATGCGCAGTTTAACATCATGCTGGACGGGAATGAGACCCAACGTGGAAGAACGACGGGTGGTCATGAACCTCATGGAGGCTTCCCACGTACCATGCCTTGACATGGATCAAAGACCTCATAGTTCCGGGAATATTCGGGGTCAGGGTCGGTGCTCACTCTAAGCCCACGTGAGTCATGCTCGGTGTGAGAAACAAGAGGTTTCAAGGACCTGACGATCACGTCGCGATGGGTGCGTCCGTGAGAGGCGAAGAGGGGCTTACGCGTTGAGCGGCCCATGGTGTTGGGACTTACTCCAGGATGGAGGCCCATGGCGCGACAGAGCGCGGGAAAGATGGACCTTGGTCCGATGATGGGAGGTGCCTCGTTCCCTATCACGCCCTCCACTGACCTTGGTAGTGGGGAAGTATGGAGATGCAGAGGTGCAGCCATCCATTGAGGGGGCTAGGGTCTCCCTTCTCTTACGAACATTCGCCACTCCGACAAGGAGGATCTCATTCCATGTGAGGAAGAGTTCCATTCCCGTGGAGACGAGTGGTGTAAAAAATGTTTGAGTTGGGGGGACCCTTCGCGAGGGGCACGAGGTCGGATCACAGTTTAATGTCATGTGTTAAGGACGTGGTGCTTGGCAGTTTAACATCATGCAGCTTGGACGAGGTGGGTTAACTCCACACCCCTAGGTCTTACATAACCAGTACCCTCTGGTCCTTGTGGAAGGGAAGGTACCGGTAAGGCAATGGTTAAGGGGGGTCGTGGAACGAACCATCGAGGGGCCCACGTTAGCGTGGCTATGCGAAGAAGCAATAGCCGTTAGCGTGCCTATGCGAAGAAGCATTAGGCGAAGCAACGCTACGGGTGGTATTGTCCATGGGACTTTGAAATCACATCGTGAAAACCTAGAGGGCCGCACATGAAGAAGAATCTCTAAGCAGAAGAGTGTGCTTTGCGAAGTGGAGTTCCTTGGCCTTAGCATGGGGCGTAGGGGTGAGGGGAAGGTGCTTCGCGAAGTGGAACAGTGTTCGCGGAGCACTGCCTTGCGAGGAAGGGGTGCCTCGCGAAGTAGGGTCCTGCGGAGCAGTGCGCTTCGCGATACATAGTGATCCTGCCTTGGCATAGGGATCACTAGCATGGGTTGGGTGTTTCGCGAAGCATAAACGCTCCGCGGCTGCCCAGGTTCCCTTGGGAATCCCCTTCCTTCGCGAACGCCCTTGAGCTTCGCAAAGGGCATCCCTCTCGGAAGAGGGGCTCAAAAAGAGAAAAAGAAGAGTCGTCTTGCGAAGTAGAAATACCCCGCGGAGCTCATGATTCCCGGGAAAAGAGTGCTTCACGATTCGGGAGAGGAGAATCCGAAAGGTCGGATTGTCCGTCCCCAGGACTTAGGGGGAGTCCAGTATTTATAGGGAAGGGGTGCCGCGAAGTAGGGCTCGCGCGCCACCTCCGGTGCTTCGCGGCAAGCTCGCGAATGTCAAATGTGTTCACGGAGCATTGCCGCCTCCGGTGCTTCGCGGCGGCTCGCGAACGTCAAATGGGTTCGCGGAGCATTACCGCCTCCGGAGCTTCGCGGCGGCTTGCGAACGTCAAGGGGGTTCGCGGAGCATTACCGCCTCTGGATCTTCGCGAGGCCGCGAGGGTCGGGGCGCTTCACGTGGGTGCTTCGCGGCGGTGCTTTGCGGCTGTGCTTCGCGAGGCAGCGCGCCAGCTGTCTTTTTCCTTCCTTTCTTTCGGGCCATATTTTTGGTGCCAGCATATATGATTCATGATACATATATGTTTAGGAAAATAGCCAAACAAGTCACAATTCTGGAATAAAAAAGTTCTAAACCAAAGTGTAAATGAAAGCAGATAAACTCCCCAGCATTGCAATCCATAGCTTGGTCTCGTGCTCTCTAGCTCCACAACAATCAAGAACCTGAAGTTGATGGGCGCTTGCCCTTATCTATACCTGCAACAATAATCTGTTTGGTCCCAATGAATGACCAAAACGGGGTGTGTGATAATATCCCAGTAGGCAACCACCCGAAGATCTGTGCCTAACCTTCATTGAATATATTACAAGAAAAAGTACATAAATGCAGTAAATTGCAAAGTACTCAGCAGCAAACAATCCACAGTTTCTGGCATATAATTTATAATCATGTAAGTAGAAAAAACAGGTAACCCTATGGGTATTTTGCACAGTCGTACCCCTATGATTGACCCAACAAGTACTAGCAACCCTCTGGAGGGCACACATAGTCTCAACCCTCTGGTTTATCTGATGAATAGACTCTCTGGGGAAGCACAAACCATCATTTCCCCATACAGTCTTGTGTCATAAAAAAGGCACTATGGGGAAGCACTCAATGTCTCATCCCCCCTATGGCCCACGTCAAGGAACTACAGACACTATGAGGAAGCACTCAATGTCAATTACCCATGTGGTCTTGCGTCGTATTATAAAGACACTATGGAAGATCCCTTAGGTCCATTCTTCCTATGAACATATACACTAGGTTCCCATAGCCCTGTGTAATTTCAGCAAGTATCGCATCGTATAACTGTCAATGTAACCTCAAGAAATACATGGATAGCATTCTACAACATCTCATAATGAAAAAACAACCGTCACACCATCCTACATTATTAGGAATGGGAAAACAACAGCAGTCAAAAAGGTAACTAGACCCAATGATCCAGACAGGAAAGAACATGCATGGAAAACACTTCCAAATCCAATCAATTAGCCCAAAACATTACCAAAATCCTATTATCTATCATACAAGAAAATCATACAATCAATAGGGATAAAATGGTAATCACGCAAAACCATGTTCAATGTTATTTGTGGAATTTAAAAAAATAATCAACGACTTTCTATAGAAAGGCACAAACCACCTACCATGATGTTAAGAGATCGATATACTAGAACCACAAGGCTTGAATCACCTTAGAACATCGAATATCTACAAAATCGTCTAAAAATTTCAACCCATGATAACATGGAAGAGAGAATGATTTGGGAGAAGATGTTCCACAGGAAGTGAGAACTCACTGATGTGATTCCAACGCACTCACCAGTGTTCAAAATGGAGGACAGACAGAGGTTTGGGGGCTCATCGAAGATCTGCGGGTGCTCAGTGCTCTCGGACAAAGATGACTTAAAAGTAGTCAATTATGGCAATTAGACGCAACTATATTGCATTTAATAAAAAAATAAAGTACACGGTGTGCAATTTTGAGTACATGGAGTGTACTCACCTTTTCTGTAATTCTCTTTAGGCAGCCTCCAAGTTTCCCCTACTTGGTCGTGCATGTGGCCATAACATAGCCAGCACACGGCCTCCAGCGGCAACGTAGTAGACGGCAAGTACTTAATATGTACATGGCGTGTACTTTGAAAATTTCCAGATTTTCCTATTTTTCTAAAAAATGACCAAAAAAGGAAAACATTCCTGAAAAGAAGATTCTGGTTCTTACAAAATTCCCCCCCATAATGAAATTATTCCCTGAATTTCCCTAGTGCAGTGTAGAAGAAGAAACCCCAAATTAATCTGACCAATGCGATCGTTTATCAGCCACCCTTTCCCAAGTCTCCTCCTGTAGTCGCCCGTTCTGCCATAGCACCCGTACTAGAGGAACAGACTGGACACATAGAACCTTTGTACTATGATCAACAATCTGGATCAGAATCTTATTGAATGATGCATCCACATCAAGATCAACCTCCTATGATTGAAGGACATGAGACAGGTCTGAAAAGTAACATCAAAGCTGAGAAATGTGAAAAACTTCGTGCATATCCCGGTACCTCAGAGGTAACTGTAACCGATAGGAAACTAGCCCAACTCTCTCCAACACCACAAAAAATACGCATACCTCGTTAAAAGTTTACCCAGTCTCCTAATCCTCTTGTGCCCCAACCTCAGTTTCACATGCAGGAAAACCGGATCCCCGACCTCAAACTCCATAGGTCATCTCTGCTGATCATCATAAGACATCTGACGGGACTGTGCAGTAGCCATCCTCTTTCAAATCAACTATATCTTATATGTGGTCTCATGAACAAGATGAGGTCCCAGCAAAGCTTCCTCTTCTGCCTCCATCCAGCATAAGGGTGATCGGCATGACCTACCGTACAAATCCTCATATGGTTCCATCTGAATAGTCGCTTGAAAATTATTATTGTAGGAAAACTCCAAAAGAGGTATATGCTTCTCCAAGGTACCTCCAAATTCCAGAATTCATGCTCAGAGAATGTCCTCAAGCACCTAAATTGTATGCTCAGACTGGCCATCTGTCTGAGGATGGTAGGCTATACTCAAAATCACCTGTATACCCAATGATTTTTGTAGCCCTTGCCAGAGCCGAGAAGTAAAACATTCATCCCTCTTTGAAATGATGGATTGTGGAACTCACTGGAGACATACAATATCACGGATGTACTACCATCCCAGCTCATCAACACTTAATGTCTCCTTGATCAACAAGAAGTTTGAAACCATTGTGAGTCTATCAATGACAACCCAAACTGCTCCATTCCCTCAAGGAGACATCGGAAACCCCATCACAAAATCCATGTCGACATAATTCCACTTCCTCTTAGGAATGGGTAGCTGTTTTAAAATCCCCCCTGGTCACCGATTCTCCGCTTTCACCTTCTGACAAGTAGAACACCTCATGAAAAAACCACGAAACATCCCTCTTCATACCTGGCCACCAATACTGGCGGTGTAGGTCACGATACATCATGGTGACACCAGGATGAACTGCCCAAACTGAGGAATGAAAATCCCGCATCAGCTCCTCGTGTATAACTGCTGGGACCCATACACGTACCTGGAAACACAAGATCTTAACCTTTCGTACTATCCATCCAGGAAGAGGGTCCTCTCCGGACACACTCTCCCGCATGACTAGGTCTTATGAGTCTGATAGGTGCCTCATCCATACCCGATCGAAAAAAGTAGAGGTAACAGCTACAGAAGAAAGAAATATCTGCCCCTGTATGTCATGCACCTCCAGATGCATCTTAGAGATCAGAGCCAGAAGCTTCCACTCACTGCTGGCCTCCTCAAATGCCTGTATCTGAGTCCTGCTCAATCCATTAGCCACTATGTTGCCCGACGTATTGGCAAGCTCAAAGTCGAAGGACTGAAGGTACTCAACCCACCATTGCTACCTCATATTCAAATCACACAGAGTGAAGATGTACTTAATACTCTTGTGGTCAGTGAAAACCGCAAAGTCCACTCGCAAAAGATAATTAATCCAACATCATAAGGCATGAACAACTACCGCCAGCTCGAGATCATATGTCGGTTAGTTCCTCTCATGTGACCTCAACTGCCGAGACCCGTACACAACGACTATGTCTCCTTGCATAAGTACAACTCCCAGCCCGATACCTGAAGCATTACAGTAGACAGTGTAGCTCTTGCCTAGTTCTGGCAAGACTAGTATCGGTGTTGATGTCAACCTCTCGTCCACCTCTAGAAAGGATGAATCACATGAATCTGACCATAAGAACATCACACCCTTCTTGTTTAGACCCTTCAGCAGTGCTGCTAAGCATGAAAAGACATATATGAACCATCTAAAGTATCCAGCAAGCCCTAGAAAACTCTGCACCTCCAAGACGTTCTTCGGATTCTCCCAGTAAACTACTGCTCTAACTTTCTCTAGGTCAACTGATTCTTCTATCTCTAAGATAACATGACCCAAGAAGATAATCTGATCCATCCCAAAGTTTCATTTTGAGAGAATAGCATATAATTGTTGTTCACTCAGTGTACATAGAACGATATCAAGATGTGTGGAATGGTCGTTTTGAGTGTGAGAGTATACCAAGATATCATCCATTGAGACCACCAATAATGATTCCTTGTATAGATGGAACACTCAGTTCATCTGTTCAATGAAAACTATAGGTGTGTTGGTGAGACCAAATGACATAACCATATACTCGTATAGACCATACCTAATTCAGAAGGCTGTAAGAGGTATATCAGATGGTCTAATGCGCAACAGATGAGAACCGGATCTCAAGTCAATCTTTGAGAACACTCGGTCTCTACTAAGCCAGTCAAAGAGATCATCCAACCTAGGTAAGGGATATCTGTTCTTGACCATCTACTGGTTCATCTTCTGATAATCCACACACATCATGAGGGTACCATCTGCCTTGTTCACAAACAGAATAGGCGAACCCCGATGAGAAGTACATGAACGGATGAAACCCTTAGCCTGAAACTCCACTAACTACTTCATGAGCTCATGAAACTCATGTGTAGCCATCCTATAAGGAGGAATGGAAACCGGTGCTGCTCCTGGAATGAGCTCAATCGAAAATTCTAACTCGAGCTCCAGAGGCAAACCTAAATTGTCCTCTGGAAACTCAACCATAAAACGATCAACCATTGGAGGAATGTCTAACTACGAAGTCCCCTTGTCATCCAGATATAGACTAGAAATCTAATATATAAATCCTCCTATCCCATGATTCTTTGGTCCTTATCTACTCTCCTGGACATCCCACTCACCTCGATGAAGAAAAGATCCACCCTGTGAGGATATGAAACTCACACTGTGGTCATAACAGTCGATGATTGCCTTGAAGGGAACCATCCAGTATATTCTAAGAATGACATCATATCCTATCATCCCTAGGACATAGAGATCCCATAGAACGTGATACCCAACCACCTCTAGAGAGAACTCCTTTAATTGACGTACACTAGCCGTCCTAGTCCCCAACGGTGTGTCTAGGGTCAATGTTTCAGTAGAGGAAAATATGCAGAGCTCAAGGCTCTCCACAATAGAAACAGAAATAAAGCTATGAGAAGTCCCTGTATCAGAAATAGTAGAAGATAAAATTGAGGCTACTATGATCGTAACTCAAACTGTAGAGGGTCCCAGATCGTCCTCTTGGTGGATCTGGTCCACTACAAAAGCATGACCTGTACCACGTCCCTGTGACCCATCCTGACCACTCTGAGCTGATCCACACTGATGCCGCTGAAAGACTGTTGACTGACCACCATGTCCTCGACCTCCACCTTGGCCCGAATGGCCGGAAGTACTCCAGTTCCCAGACTGGGGAGAAGCTGGTGGCTCTACTCCTGAACAAGGAGTCATTGATGAACCCATGTCACCAGCTGCTGGTGAGAAAACCTGACAATAGTGCTGAAGGTGACCCATCTTGCCACAAGATCAGAACTCGACTAGGACTCTCTAGAACGACATCCTCGTATTCCCATCCCTTCCAAACTGGAAGCATACAGCCTGGCTACCTAAAGATTTGTCTCACTGCCTCGGATCACAGCTCGTAGACTTCCTATGGAACTTCTTACTGTCAGTTGGTGAAGCACTATCTCTAGAATCAGAACTGCCCTGGAACCTCTCTCTAGAATTTCCCTGATTACGCTCCACAGTCAGTGTCTTATTGATGATGGATGTGATGGAAGTCAGCTTGAAGATATTCAACTGTGAGCGGATCTCCTGTCTGATACCATCCTCAAACATTCTTGCCCAGCACAACCCATCTCCACCCTAGAGGGGTGTGAATCACTAATTATCGGTAAAATGAGATGAATAATCCATGACAGAAAGATTACCCTACTCAAGACTCATAAAATCTTGGCCTCAGTCAGCCCTCAGGGTCTCTGGATAGAGGTAGTCATAAAACACGCGCTGAAACTCCTCCCACGCCATAACCTGCTGATGACCCTCCTGTGAGATCACGTCCCACCACCTCTTGGCAGAGTCTTGTAGCATGTAGGTAGAGAGATTGACCCACCATTCTTGTGGAGTCTCTAGATTCTCAAATATCGTCATCATATCTTCTCACAATGAATCTGTAGCCTGAGGTTCCCCTACCCCTGAGAAGGTGGGGGGATGTTACTACTAAAAAACCTGCGTCAAGCTTTCCATAGTCGAGGTAGGAGGTGGAGCTCCGTGGATGGTCTGCATCGTCCTCAAAATGCCTTCCCTAAACTGTGAATTAGCTCATGTGTCAGGTTTAATGGCTGGTGCCAAGACTGGCATGATAGGATGATCTGCGGGAAGTCCTTGATCAGCTAGATCTGGTGTCTGATCATCGTCTGGAAATTGGCGAACAACCGGAGGACATCTCGGTTCCATGACTCTATAAGGTCAAACACCCACTTTAGATCACATTATCAAGGACTGAAAAATAAGAGCGTAAGAAGGTAATAGAGGAACGAAATAATTCATGTTTTACAAAACATGACTACGTGATGTGTATAAAGTCTACACGGCATGTTCCCATAAGTCATTTACATGGGCGTGTACTTCAGTTTAATCTGGTCGTGTAACACCCCAATCACACAGCTTGTTATCCTAACACACAATATGTACCTGAATCCTCTTCCCCTGCCCGAGTACCTCTACACGGCAAAGCCACACAGCTCTCTCAATACAAGATTACTCTGGGTGTTCTCAGCAGACACGATGTGTACTGGACAAGCATCACCTGACCTATGTTGTTAGTTACATGGTCAGACACACGGCTCGAACCACACGGCATGTTCCGGACCAACATGTCGGGTACATGAAATGATAACACCGACCCATGTTGTTGGTGACACGGCCGGGTACCGGGATCAGACTACACGGCGTGTTCAAGGTAGACAAGACGTGTATAAGAAGAGACTCCACCAACCGTGTTGTTAACTACACGACCATACTCTTAGGATTACCCTACACGGCGTGTACATTCAGTACAGAGTTTGTTCCCATGAGAGTTTCCCTATGTTGTGTCTTTTCCCACATGACCTATGAAATGGTAAGAGAATACACGACATGTATTAATGGTACACAGTTTGTACAAAAGAAAAATTGTTTCTTCCCAAACAGAAGAACACATGGCGTGTAGTCAAAACTAAACGGCTTATATTCTGTCTTTTTTCAAACAACAAGCCTCATAAACTACTCCGGATCCCAAAAAACCATGAAACGAACACTGAAAGTGCCAAATTTCGATCTATGAGGGCCCATACTCCCCGCAAATTAACTTTTGGCATCATTAACATGTTTCAAACAAGGTAAAAAAGACAATGATCCACCAAATTCCGGTCCATGAGGTCCCATAACACCTCAAGAACCAAAAATTGGAATTCATTCAGGTAAAACCTTACACAATAAATGCTCCAACTAGAAGAAGATATTATTATCAAGATATCTATCACTACAACATGCATATTCTACGCAACATCTATCACGAAAACATGAAATTGCTAATTTATCCATGATATCATGGGAATAATTCATGAAATGTGATTTCTAGCAAGTGAATATATGATGCATTTGATGGAATACACTCATCTGATCAGGTTTTAATAGAAATAGAACCTCAATAAAATCAACAGTAACAGCACAAAACATGTGAATCACTCAATGTGAAATAAATCAACTGTAATAATTACAAAACATGAAAATTGCAATTAACAAGATTTTCCATGTACACGGGTTAGCTACTACCAAGAACAACTTATTAATAAGTACATGTTCTATCATATCCATATCTAAAGGATCCAAATAGTAAGTCAAGATAAAAGAGATCCTCTGATAACACTTTCTAATGTCCCGGTTCCGGAAGCCACCCAGAGGTGCCCCATACCTGGTTGGTCACATGGCCTCAAGAGAATTTTTCTAAATGTCAGAGGCTGCCAACTAGCAGCGAGGGCCTTGGGTGTGATAGTTGGGAAACTATGCCCCCATTGGCAGAGTACCCAATAGATGTACACAAACACATACAACAACAGAAGTAGTAAATACCAACAACTATAACTGTGGATGACTGAAAAAGAAAACAACTGGAGAAATATATATAAATAAATAAGGAATGATACATATATTTTTAGGAAAATAGACAAACAAGTCACAATGTTGGAATACAACAGTGCTAAAAAAATGTGCAAAAGAAAGAAGATAAACTCCTTCAAATCGCTAGCCATAGCTTGGTCCCATGCTCTCCAGCTCCATAACAATAAAGAACCTAAAGTCGAAGGAAAATTTCCTTTATCTATACCTGAAACCATATAATCTGTTGGGGCCCAAAATCATGACCCAAACAGGGTGTGAGATAAAATCCCAGTAGGCAACCACCCAAAGATCTGTCCCTAATAGTCAGTGAATCTATGGCAGGTAAAAGTAGAGAAAAGCAGTAAACAAGAAAGTACTCATCTGCAAACAATCCACAGTTTCTAGCATATAATTTACAAACAAGTAAGTAGAATAAATAGGTAACACTCTAGGTTGTTCTCACAGCCTAACCCATATGGTTCAACCAACTAGTACTATCAACCCTATGGGATACACACACGGTCTCACCCCTCTAGTTCAGGTAATGAATAGACCCTCTAGGGAAGCACACACTGTCAATTCCCCCTATTGTCTTGTATCATACTAATGACGCTCTAGGGAAGCACTCAACATCTCATCCCCTTCTCGCCCGTGCTGAGGAACAAAAGACACTCTGGGGAAGCACTCAACATAAATTCCCCCTGTGGTCTTGCATCGTATTATAAAGACACTCTGGAGAATCCCTTACGTACATTCTTCCTAGGGTCTACAATAGTAGGTTCCCACGGACCTGTGTAAAGTCAGTAAGTATCACATATCATAACAATCAAAGTAACCTCAAGAACTACTTGGAAAGAATTCTACAAAATCTTAGAATGAAAGAAAAACAGTCACACCATCCTACAGTACTAGGCATGGGAAAACAACATCTGTCAAAAAGGTAACAAGACCCAACGGTCTAGACAACCAAGAAAAAGTAGGGTAAACACTTCCAAAGCCTAAAAATTGACACAAAAACAAAACAAAATCCACTACTCTAGCATACAACCAAATAAGTCATTCAATAGGGTTAAAATGGTAAACATGCAATACTCCGTTCAAGGGAATTGGTGGAATTTTCAAAACATAATAAAAGACTTTCTACAGAAAGGCACAAACCACCTACCTTGATGTTAGGAGTTCGATATAATAGCACCACTAGGCTTGAATCACCTTATAACATCGAAGATCTACAAAAACATCTAAATATTTCAACCCATGATAACTTGGAAAAGAGATGAAATTGGGAAATTATGTTCTAGCAGAAGAGAGAACTCACCAAAGCGATTCCAACGCACTCACCGGTGTTCGAAACAGAGGACGAATAGAGGTTCGGGGGCTCGTCAATGATTCGTGGCTACTAAATTCTCACGGATGAATAAAACCTAAAAGAAGTCGATTCTGGAGATTAGATGCAACCTCGGTGCGTTTAATGAAAAAAATGTACACAACATATGCTTTTGGACTACATGGCGTGTACTCACCTTTTCCATACTCTGCTTTTGGTGGCCTCCAAGTCACCCCTACATGGCCATGTGTGTGGTCATGACATAGCCAGCACACGCCCTCCATCATCATCACTATACAGAGTGTGTACTTATAAAGTACAGGACATGTAAATTGAAAATTTCCAGATTTTTTCCTTTTCCTAAAAAATGAACAGAAAAAAAACATACCTAAAAAGAATATCTAGGTTCTTATCGGTATCTTCATCCAATAATCATACCTAAAAAAATAATACTCATGGACTTTTCCCTTAACCTATATGGAATGGAATTTTATTTGTGTACCGATCAGGAAGCTCTAGAAGGTTGTGATTATAACTCAGTAGGACACCACCAACGGTTTGTAAAATAAATCTTGCCAATTTAGATTGTATTTATTTTTGTAATGATATAAATTAAAATTCATAATTAAACAATTATCACATTATACAATTAATCATTATTTAACCATATAACTCACGATTTCCCATGGACATCTTTACCACAATACCTAATTCAGCTCATGCTTGAGCCCAAACTGTTTTCGGGAAATATAATATCATAGTTCCTGCATTTGCTCATTCCAAATTCCAAATTTTTTGTAGTGATACCATATCTCAATACCTTCTTCATATCATATAGGATTCCAATGTATTATTAAGTGAGTTTATAACTCGATGTAACTTTTTTACCAAATCATTAATTTTATACTTGATTTCACACATAACCGAGATTAATTGACTATGTAGGATGACCATATTACCCTACTAACTTCTCTTTAGAATTACCATCACACCCTTCATTTACTCACATGTATAATACCCATGTTAACATTTAAACTTCCCAATTTAATAGCCATGTTCCCATTCCATTATTCATAAGTACAGAAACCATTTTACCATTTGTACTTATCAATTGATTAACCTTGTTAATGTTCATTCACAAATAATTAATTCTTGAATTAATTAATCATCATCATTTGGATTACTAATTCAAAAATTATATTTTCTCATAAAAAATATAAATTAATTATCAAAATAATTATATATGACTAATAAATTAATTAATTCATCAATTACTTATGTCAAGGAAACAATTTCAATATATCATAATTATTTCTAAAATTTATTATCTCATGGAAACCATATAAATATATCATAATTAATTCATCAAATAATTATCTCAAGTAAGGCATTTCAACATAACATAATAAATTTCATATTTATAATCTATCATCAATAACCCCCAATATCTCATAATTAACACTATAATTAATTATATTAGTTCATGTCATCTAATGAACATAATCAATTACATAATTAATTTTCTAAATAAATATCCTCATATCTCATAAATAATTTCACAATTGATTTTCCAAAAATCATAGAATTTATTATTCAATCAAATCCTCTAAATTTACAAATAATTAATTGACCACATTAATTAACTCTTCAAAGGAAATAAAATTGCTAATAAAACCTACATAATCTATAGTTCCATAGAAATATTAAAAATTAACAACTATATTATTTGAATTATATACCATCTACCTTTAAAAAACAATCAAACAACATTATAAAAGGCCAATTACCATCTGGAATGATGTGGACAGTTCGAATAGGTTCCTAGATAAATATTGACCAAGATAAACACCAACAACTCAATTTTCCAAAGGATTCAATTATAAAGGGTAGGAGTGGGAGGAAAAGAATGATGAAATCAAACCAAGAAAACATATCTGGGATCTATCCCATGAATGGGATTCCCAAAAAGGGTTTTGGTCCTCCAAAATTTTCTGCAGAGTGACCCAAGTTTCAGAGGAGATGAGATATAGTGGTTTCCAATAAAAATCAGCCTCACATCCATTTCAAAATGGTAGGTCGAGACATCACACTACATGTAATTAGTTTACACAATGAGCAGTTATTTTAAATGTTTTTTCCTGAAAAATACTTCACGTCAGATTTATTTTATTTATCCAATGAACTATTTATTGACATGTAATATCCTATCACAATGCCAAAATGTTCTGTTGTTATGTTTTCACCCCATTTCACATTAACGACTCTCAACCCACCAGGAAACCATTTTTATCACTTAACCCATTTATACTATGGCTCTCGTAATTCAAAAGACCATACATACCTAAACATTAATTACTTTTCTCCAATAATTTTTATATGTCTTTAAATAAGACAGGTATATTATGGATCAAATGAAAAAATCATAGAGATTTAAGTACCTATGATTGACAAGATCTTACAATCTCTTGCATTATAATAGTTCTTCCTTGAAATTCACTTCAAAGGACCTCTATGATTTGATGTAAAAAATAGTGGTCCCCTAAGTCCTCATATATTCTTCCACTCCCATGTTTCATATGTTATACACACATGTTTACACAATACATGAATTATCAACATGGAAATCAGTCATAATTTAGTACCTTAGAGATCCAACACACACATCAGATTCTCCACAAAGGACACATCTTTATCAAGATCAACATCCTCTACCACGATCAAATGAGAATAATTAGAGTGATATTCTTAATTTTGTGATATAAGAATATCATCATGCATTGCTATATATTTATGTGGAAGATCCAATCAGTATTCCATGGGCCATATTTTCTACACTATTTCAAACGATCCAATAAACAAGGGTGATAACTTCCCACGTCTTTCTATCCTACGGTGACCCATCCAAGGTGACACCTAAAACAACACATGATCAACATCTTCAAATATAGGGGTAAACTCGTATATCATCATGGATATTCTTCCTACATTCAGTCATAGCCTTAGGATTCCAATTTATTTGTACCTTCCCATACATCTCCTACACAAGACATGATCCAATTAAACTTGATGGACAATATTCCTTGAATCATAGAGGTGATCATCATGTCCTACCATAAACAGAATCATATGGTTGTATCTATATAGTTTTCTGACAACATTTTGTATATGAAATCTCAACTAAATACTTGTATTTCTTCTAAGTCCCACCAATGTAAATCACATATGACCATAACATATCCTCCATCACATTTATGGTATGCTCTGACTTCCCATCTATCATTTGGTGAAATGTCATACTATATAAAAATTGTTTTCCAAGTGATTACTACAAGTCCTACCAGATGAGTGGGGTAAAACATTAGTCATGATAAGAAACAATGCTTTATGGAACTCATTTTGATAGACTATCTATTGAATGTAAAAAACTCTATAGTGCTCTACTAGGAATATTTAACATATAGGTAATAAAGGAAGTAATTTTGTTAGTTGATCCTTAATAACCGAAATAGAATCATTATTCTTAAAAATAATTAGAAAAACTAGCATAAATTCCACTATCACATCATCCAACTTCCATTATAGAATAAGAAGAATTTATAGATAACCTACAGGTCATTGATGTCGTTCCTTCACCCACTGACAAGTGTACCATCGTTTCACAATACATGTTATCTACTTATTCATGCCTGAACACCAATGTCGTCATCACATGTCATGGTAAATTTTGGTCTCCACTAGATGTACTTCCCACTTCGTGGTGTGAAATTCCTATATAAAATCCTCCCACATGCTCATAGGCATGAAAAATAGTTTCCAAATGTAGATAATATCATACCCATCTATGGTTAAATATGAATGGGTCTCCCCGCCTTCATGGATTACCCTCATGGTAAAACTCTTTGGTCCTCGTAATTAATGTATCTAATCCTTCTCAAAAGAGTATACTCCCATGAGATAGATACAAAGGCCAACATATCCAGACATTCCGAAACCACAATGTATATCCCACCCCACAAAGTCATCATCTTCCACTAATCACTAGATTCCGGAACAATCTGGGTCTTATTTATTCTAGTAAAAGAATCAACCCCACAATTTCCCTTCCAAGGCCTATATGCTAGCTCAAAATAAAATGAATTAATATAATCTACAAATCTTCACTTTCAGATATTCAAATCTCTATGTGAAAAGATATACCTTAAACTCATTTGATTGGTAAGTACTATCAACCTCTCTCAAAAAAGATAATTCTTCCAATACTTTAAAACATTGACAACAAATTCCAAATAAAGGAATTTTGCAGGGTAAATCCATTATTGAGGCCTCATATACCCAAACCCATACACTACAACTTTATCAAATTACATCTACACATATCTAATTTCGATCCTAGAAGCATCACAACCCAATGTGTCATCCTAACATTGTTTTGGTAGGATCAAGATTGGTGTTGATGACAAACACTTCATCAATTCTTTGAAAGAATTATCAAAAGGTTCCAACCATCCAAACATTGTCCCCATTTTGGAAATCTATAAAGTGGTTTCTACTACAATAGAGAATTCTTGGACGAATCTCATATAATATCCAGATAATAGCAGAAACTATGATTTTTGAACATGTTATCAGAAAGCTACCACGAAACCACTACTGGAACCTTTTTTAATTCTACTAACACACATTCCTCCAAGATTATATGTCCTAATAACTGTGCTTGATTGATACAAAATTGGAACATAGATATCATGGAATATAGTTGATCTTCTCTTAGTGTACTCAAGATGATGTCATATTTTTGGCTTGATCATCATATATCCTGGAGTACACCAAGAAATCATCAGAAAACACCACCAAAAACTGATCCACACACGAATGAAAGATTCACTTCATCAATGAAAATAAAAACAACAATTTTTTTCATCAAACAAAAATGAATTATGATAAACCCATATAGGCTATAACTACATCTGAAAACATTCATCAGTATATCAAAATTCCGAACTCTCAACTGATGATACCCCAATCTCATGTTAATCATAGAGAACACACAAAATCTAATAAATTTCTAAAAAGATCATCATTATGTGATAGAATTTAGTGATTAATAATAGTCATATTGTTCAACATTTGTTAATTGACACAAAACTACAAACTATTATCAACCATATTTGAGAATAGTATAGGTGAACCCCAAGGTGACATACTCAGATAGATAAAACCTTTATATTTTAACACCCCAATCTGAGTCTTGACCTCTGAAAGCCTTGGAAATGACAATTTTTTTCGAGGAATATATACTTCATAGTCACTGACATGAGATCAAATGTGAATTCCACTTCTCTCGCAATTAAAACCCTAAGAATTATTATAGAAAAAATTTCCAGAAATATTTCTACCACTAGTGAAGAAACATAAGGTTCCACACCTCTCTCATCTAGAAAAATACAATAATTTTGGGCTATGAGATCCCTAGTTTTTTTTTCATTGGCCATTCTTAACCTTCATATATATCCCACTACCCATTGGTGCATATAACGGTTACCATTAGGTGATGTAATGATCACTCTCCAATGGTAACAATAAATGTTGGCCTTATATATGATTACCTAGTCCATACACATTATTAGGTGTAATCCTAACATTTCAATGATAGAGGGATCCCATAGAAAACAATACTCTTCATATTGAAGAGAACAACCCCTGAACAAAAAAATATCTCTAGACTATACTCCCAATAGTGTTTCAATAGTAACTACCATGCTCATGAACTCCACCTCTATGAAAAACTATTCACATGTTTAGAATAAGTAATCCTCTCTCAGGTACCCCTCTACTATGAGGTCCTCATCCACCACCTTATCAAACATCATTAACTATAATGATCCATCATAGGAATTAATATTGAACTTAATTCCATCATGGAAATGAATTTTCTGGGTAATCTCATATCTTTCTAATTCTAGATAAAATAATTGTAGATCTATAAATCAACCCACATAGTCCAACATGGATATTCTCCCCTAACTCATCTGTATGAACTCTACTAATCCTTACATCATCAATGTATTTGTATAAATGTGTTCAAAGAAACTATCCATGATGTCCATCAACAATATTCCTACTATATTTCCAGTATGCACCTATGAATACCAAAAGTTATTTATAAATCCTCATATAATATGAGTATCCAATATGATCATCCTCTAAAGAGGAGTATCCACATGGTCATGTATCGTCCTGTTGGACTCGACCCAGAATTCATCTCCCTCTAGTCCACCCACTCTAGTAAATTTCAATGGGTACGTCAAATGAAACACCATTTTTATGACATATATTCTCCCCTGACAATTCATTATGACTCTTTGAAAAATTACCATGAAGCGAGAATTTTAATCAGGGAACTACTCTCATACTCCCTCACGGACCACTATCAGTGCCTCAGGTTCCATTTGTAGAGGATCATTCCTCGATATTCCCCTATGCATCCTTTTAAAAAGCCTCATCATGGGTAATTTTTTCAAAAATTATAAAAAAGAACAATAGAATATAGATTCAACACACATATTACTACATTTACATTATAGGTAAATCACAACATGTCACAAAAAGTCTTTTTCCCAAAATCTCACAATACAGTCAAAATAGATGCACTAACACTACCCTTAACCATCACACACCTATATACTGGTTATCAAAAGGAATTCACATTCTAATTACTTAATTGTTCATATTATAAACCAATTTATGATCATCTTATAAAATTTTATAGACTTTTTAAATTTCATGATAGACACCATTTTCATTTTTATTTTGCATGCCTAGAAAAAAAATCGTATTCAAAATCAAACCCATAACTCATTTTTCGATGCATCCCTAAAATGATAGGTGTCACAATATCCATGAGTACCTACTAATAAGTATGATTACTCAACTCTAGTGTCATTCCTTACAACTAGTCAACTATTAGAATCAAAATTCAATACATTTTACACGTCACACAACATGTGCACTAACCATGGATAATTAATATTAAAATGTAATATAAAACATTGATAACAACATTCCCATAATGAGTACATGTCTTTTCCATTCTACATTGGTTCGAAACTACCATGCATGAGGTCATATGGAATCCCAGAAACATCCTTATCTCATGTATACCTTTACCAAATAGTAATACAAAAAAATAATAATTGAATATTGGACCTCTAATACAAATTTGTATCATTGTGACCAAGGAGCCATGCACTGGTTCCCCAAGATGTTTTTCCACATGACTTAAGGCATGTATCCCCATACACTACAAGTTTTAGAATAATAGTGATGATCTAGTAAGTCAATAATGGGGTGAATATATCCTATTTTATCTGAGTAATATAGTAGTTGAACTAATAAACAATAACGAAAAAATATTCCATTTAAAACAATAAAAATATCCCAAGTCTATCAAAGAAGGAAATAGGATATCCAACTGAAATAGAGATATTTTATTGTAATATAGGTTCCATATATGTAAATATAAATAAAAATAAATAGGCAATAAACTCCCATAAAGGTCCCAAACGATTTTTATTTCCCTCAACCACGATCTTTTTCCAATCTGTAATATAACATAATTCCATTCCCCATAACCTATTCAGAAAATGAAATGTCTAGTTGGGTACTAATCAGGGAGTCCGACTTGGGTGTGAGTAAAAATCATTAGGCCACCACCAATAGTTTCTAAAACAACTTCAGTCAAATAATAATGTATACAGTTATACAAATAAATAATTCACAATGAATAATTAAATATTTATTACATATAAAATTAATAATTATTTAACTACATAACTCCAAGGTTCCCATAGAAACCCATACCTCAATAATAGGTTCAGTAAGTGTTGGAGCATGATGTGTTCCATGATAATATCATATATTAATATTTTATTTGACCCATGCTAGAGTCTAGAGTATGTGAAGGTGATATAATATCACAAAACCTACTTTATATCATGTCTGATTCTGATGTATTTTCAACTAAGTTCCTAAATCAAAGTAGCCATTTTACCAAATCCTTAATTCCATACTTGATTTCCAATTTTACCAAGATTTAATTCATAAGATAGATGACCATGTTACCATACTAACTTTTCTATATAATGACCATGTAACAATAAATTTACATAAAAGTATAATGACAATTTCACTATTTAAACTTTTCACTTAAATATTATCCCATTCTTTTAATCATATGTATAATGCCCATGATTCCATTTTTATTGCTCAATTGAATGCTAATTTTTCCATTATTTTAAAAATAATCATTTCTCCAATTAATTTTTCAACATCATTTTTATTAAATAATCAAAAATTATATTTTCCCATAGAGGCCATTAATTTATTATGCATTTATTTAATTATTTATAGTACATTAATTAATTAATTAATTACTTATATCAACAAAATAATTTCAATATCACATAATTTATTCTATAATTAATTATCCCCAGGAAACCATATCAATATCTGATAATTAATTATACAATTATTTATCTAAAGGAAACCACTTCAAAATCACATAATTAATTCTATAATTAATTATCTCTTCTCAATAACCCCTATATATCCCAATTAAATTTATAATTAATTGTCTCAATTCATGTTATTAATTGAATATAATTAATTCCAAAATTAATTATCCAATTCAATATCCTCAATTCTCATAATTTATTTTACAATTATTGTCCCTAAATCATCGAATTATTTATTCATCCAAATCAACTAAATAAGACATTAATTAATTGAAAAAATTTATTAATTAAACTTAGGAACTCAAATTTTTAAGAAACCTTAGATAATGTAAAATTATATACACATCATCAAAATTATCTACTATAGGATTTGAAACATAAACCACTTATCCCTAACAAAAAAATAATTTCAACCACCAACGATCATGAGGAGACATTTAGACAGTTTCAAAGAGGTTTTTAGATCAAAATATGTAATAATCAAAACTATCGAGGAAATTTTATGAGGGATTCCACCACTACAGGTTAGAGAAGAATAAAGATAAAAAATAATAAAAACAAATTATTCTTACCAAGTATTGATCACATGAACGAGATGTCTGGAAAGAGTTTTGTGACTCCATAATCACCTGAAGAGTTTCCCTAGGTCATCAAGAGATGAGATGTAGTGGTTTCCAAAAAATGGCCACACAACCACTTTAAAAATATTTTTTAGGAGATTACATGGTGTGTAATTAGGATAGATGATATGTAATTATATTCAATGGTTTTCTCCAAAAACATACATAACCTCAGAATTATTTTATTAAACCAACAAACAATTACATGACATGTAATACCCTTTCATGATGGGTATATTTTCTACAGTTATGTTTTGATCCCATTTTCCCTATAAAGCCTTTCAACTAACCATGATCCCATTTTAAACACATAACTTATTTAGACTAGGACTCCGTTAATTAAAACAATAATACTTCCCCAGGCATTATATCACTTTCTCCAACATTGGATCATTGTCTTTAAATTAGAAAATTCTATTAAGGATTAATCAGAAAAAAGAGGGAAAAGTACATGAAAAAAGGGATCACACAATCTTCAAACCATATAACTACTCATCCTCGATAAGATCAGCCATGAATCTATAATAATCATAGTAAAAAATATTTATCCAAAAATCCCAAATATTTATTCCCTTTCCTGTGTTTCCTAAATTTTATTCCCATGATTCCACTATACATGAACTATCATCACAGACTTCCCCCAAAACTCTTTTTCACTATGATCTATCACACGCATCAAATGCCCCCTAAAGGGAAAATCTATATCAAGATCCAAATCATCCCCATTGATCACATGATTAGGGTTTGGGTAATACTGAAAATATTTTGATACATTGAATGCCTCATGCATTGAAACTTTTTTTGTACATCCAATAGTTTTGACACTATACTAATTCTCTCCATGATCTCAAATGGTCTACAAAATATGATATCTATCCTTCCGTGTATCTGTATCTTATGGTTAACCGACCTAGGTTACATATGAAGAAACACCTTATCACCCTATGTAAACTCTAGGGGTAATCTCTATCTTTCACCATATGAATTCCTCCTACTATGAGGCATAGCAATGCATTGTCAAACAATCCAAACAATCTCTTACGTCCCTTTTATGCGACTTGGCCCAACAACTCTGACTAGTATCCTCCATCAATCATAGAGTTGATATTCATGTCCTACCATTACGACAATTGTATTTTTTTTCATAAGTATTTTTTTATAATAACGATTATGATATGAAAACTCTACTATATCCAAGTTAATGTCCCATAAATTGAAATATTAAAGTACACATGACTTAATCATTTACATAAGAAAATATATGGTAAACTAAAACTACCAATGTTTCTATGGTTGAAAGGTCGTAGTCAATAATACAAGTGTACGGAGTTCTTTCTAAAATCCCTTCCAAGAGAGTGATGTGAAACCTGAGTCTCCACATGAACCTATACTATGTGTAAATCCATTAAGAAGGGATGTCTCTTGAATGTACAATACTCCGACCTCCACCAATTAATAAGTCTCCTGTATAAGAATTTTTTTTCTAATTTAATCATTCAAACCGCGGTAAAAAAGATAGCTCTATTCTATTTGGGGTTCATTAGGAGACCTACAACAATGTACATTGTAATGTCATCTCACTTACTTTTTGAGATACGAAATGGCTGTAGAAAACCTCTATGCCATTGATTCTCTACTATCACCTTATTCCAGGTGAAGAATCATTTCATGAAACCAGGTATCTCCTTTTTTATGCTCAACTTCCAAAATTGTCATCATAGGTCATTGTGCAATTTGGGAACCCCTGGATGAGCCACTCACTTCATGAATTAAAATTCATTCATCTACACTTCTTGTATGTTAATAAGAAGAACAACATGATTTTTGATGTAGATTATCTCATCCTCACATATGGCCCAATATGAAGGTGTCTCCCCACCATTATGTAATTACCTTATGTTCTAATAGTTTGGATCCTCGTACTTATTTTATCAACTCTAACAAAAAAGAGTATACTCCACTAAAACTGATACGAGATCCATCTAATCATGACTTTCTTGAACCAAAATGTGCATCCAAATTAGAAAAGTCATCTTATTCTACTAAGAACAAGACTCTTGAATCATCTGATTCTGTGTTTACCATCTCAATGATTCAACCACACTGTTTCTCTTCACCAAAATATATTCTAGATCAAATTCATATAAATTTACGTATCCTACCCATATCCACATCCAAATATTCAAATATATTTTGGAGAAGATATTCCTTAAATTTATGTGATCAGTAGACACTATAAACTTCTCACCCAATAGATAATATTGACAAGACATAATCATAAGAAATATCTTCCAACTCAAGTTCAGGTGTAGGATAGTTCCACTCCTAAGGCTTTAACTACAGATACCCAAGTGTCACAACTCGATCTTCTTGCATCAACAAAACTCAGAGTCTAATCCTTGAGGCATCACAATACATCAAGTACTCATCACCTGGTTCAGGTAGGATCAATATTAGTGTTGATGTCAGATTCATATTTATATCTTGGATTTTATTTTAACATGCCCCAAACAATTCCACCAATTTCCCATTTTTTATAAATCCTTAAAGCAACAATACAAATAGGGAAAAGTCCTTACTAAATCTATTGTAATATCCAACTATTCCTAGAAAGATATGGATATCAAACACATTTATTGGATACTCCCATGAAACCACTACTTGAACCTTACCTATATCTCATGACACACATTCTGTTGAGATGATATGCCCTATGAAGTGTACCTGATCAATCAAAAATTGGAACATTTATTGCATTGAGTAGTGTTGATGATCTCTTAGTTTACATAAGATGAGGTCGTGATTTTGGGTATCATCATCATTTGTCTAAGAGTGCATCATGATTTTATCCTCAAAACCACCACAAAATCATCTAGGAATGGTTTAAAGGTTATGTTTTTTAAGTCCAAAAAACTACAAATATTTTTTTCAACCCAAATGGAATTACAAAGAACTCAAATATGCCATACCATCTTCTAAATGCAGTTCTCATAATATTATATTTATGAAATTTTATCTGATGATACCATGATCTCAATCCAATATTTAAGAACACACAAAATCCCCTCAATTGTTAAAAAAATATTCAATACATATAATAGGGTATAGATACTCGATAATCAACTTTTTAAACATTTGGTAATCAACACACATCCATAAAATATCATATGATATATTCACGAACAATATAGGTTTACCCCAATGAAACATATTAAGATGGATAAACCCTTTATCTTCCAACACCCCCTGCTGAGACATGAACACTTGATGATCTGGCGGTGTCATTTTTATGGTGTAATAGATACTAGAAAATCCCACAACATGATATCAATAGTGAATTCCACATATATATGATGTGGAACCCTTGGGAAATCTATGGGAATTATTCTCAGAAGTTTTTCTATGAATGGAGTTAAAACATCATCTTTCACACCTCTATCATCTTGAAAAATAATAGAAACCTGCGATGTGTGCTCTCCATTTTTCTATGTGATTGTACCTACTCATCTTTAATGTATATCCCACTCTACGTGATGAAGGAAGAAATCACCATTATGATACATACACATCCTTTTCCCACTATAAAAATAAATGTGGTCATAGTATCTGATTGAGAAGTACCAGGCTTTAATTATATAGAAGCCTAAAATGACGATGATATAGAGATACCAAAAAAATACTCACATAATTTGAGAGATTATCCCTTGAATAAAATGAATTATCTTGATCTCACATCCAATAGTGTACCTATAGTTATTAGAAAACTAGATAAATCTACTACTGGGATAAAAAATGATGAAATTTTTATTATAAATAATTTATTTTTAGGTACAAGTATCAAATAACACACTAGATAATATATGAGCTACACGAAGTTTACCTATCACAATATATAGCCAAGCCTCGCTATCATAAATTGTGGTCTATCCCACACAAAACTATGCTTCCCCTATTCCAAATGATACCATATGACTCCCCATATTTGAACAACTCTATTGATATGGGTGATCTCTTCCAGAAGGGAAAAATCCAATGCCTCAACCACATTGGATATTAAAACTAAAAATTCCATACTGATATGGTGTAGAAGGTCCCCATATTATACAGTAGTTCATTATAGTTCCTCAATCACAACCATCTACTATGAGTTCTATAAGAACATGTGTATATTCTCCATATTATAAGAATCTAAAAAACCAATGTCTATCGGGGAAAATGTTTCCGAATGTGACCCGAATATCCATGTTTGATGCAATGTACTTGTGTATGATCCGAAGTAATTGACCCCCCACCCATCTAGACACTCTTCTTCCCACTAATCTGGCTAAGGGTTTTTTAATGAGGATTCCTATTATTGGAATATGTACCACCTCCTCATACAATAAATACCTCATATACTTCACGATTCCTCTCTAAGCCCCCCCTAAACTACAAGATCCTAATACACCACCTTAGAAAATAGATTTAACCAACTGAGGTTTACTTGGGACATAATCAAACACATAATTCCATCCTTTTTTTGATGTCATATATGCCTCATATCCTACAAATTATAGTATTGATAACTACAGATCCTTAAATAGTCATGCATAGTCCAACATGGACATTCTCCCCTATGTCATCCTCAATAACACTTCTTCGCTTTCCTCCATTGTCATCTCTAGATAAAAGTTCTCCATGAACCTATCTAATAACTCCTTCCAAAACATATCATCTATCTTTCTAGACCACTTCTAAAAATCCCTCCAACACTTTGATGATCCTCGTAGCATATATGTATCCATCTTGACCCCCCTCTAAAAAAGAGTCTCTAAATGGTCAAGTATCATTTTGATGGACTCAACCAAGAATTCCTTTCCCAATGGTCCACTCTCTATATTAAATGGTAGATGATGTCCCAATTGAAAATCCCTTGTTATATCCGACATGATTATCTAAACCTTCTTTATGCCTTATTAAATAATGTTCACGAGTAAGAAAATTTATCTTAAAACCACTTACCTGCTTCATCAGCAATCAATATTGATGGCTTAGGTTCCATAACTATAGGATCATTTCTAACAATTGCCCCTTATCATCCTCTCTTGATGTAACATTTTGGACATATATTCTCTTCAATTACAAATACTCACCTTTGAACAAGGCTTCACAATACATCATAGCGCATTTACGTTAGAGGAAAATCACAACATGTCACAACAATTTTTTTACACCAAATTTTTCCATGGAATAAAAACTAATGTTCTAACACTACCCTTAAACCTACCACACCTAGTTCATGGTTATCAACGGATATTAACAATCTCAATATTCAGTTTTTCATATTAGACACTCATTTATTATCATTTTTTATCATTTTAAAATATTTTTCAATTTCATTTTAGAAACCATTTCCCTTTTAATTTCATATGCAATGAAATCATTTCATGACAAAAAACACACCCATAAAATATTTTCCAATGCATTCATAAAATAATTCATTTAATAGTAATCATAAGTTCTTAGATTGATGTATGAATACTCGACGCTCATTCAATTCTGGTCCATGAGTCAATTCTAAAAAAATCAAAAAATATTTATACATCACTGGAGGTGAAGTAATATTCAACTGTATTAGCAAACATAAATAAACACAATCCCACCCTAAGTACTTGGGATTTTTTCCCATACATGGGTATAATACTCCAATGCACGAGCTCATAGCCATGAATCGAGTCTCTAGAGTATCCTTTATAACATTCACAATGAATTAGACAAAAGAGGAAGAAAAGAAAACAAGACCTATGATACAACTTTGTAACATCCCAAACTGGGTTCCTTGTGTGGGTTCCCTGAGCTGGTTCACTACATGGCATTATGCACACCTCTACATAAGCTAGGAGCTATCGACCAGCATTGAGGATCTTGTATTTCAAAAATAGGAAGACTATACCATATTTTACCTGAGTAAAAAACTGGGAGAAATTATTAAAAATAATTGAAGAATATAAAATAAATAAAAATAAAAATATATATTGTTAAAGAATGAAAAAAATAAAATATCTATATAAAATATATTTTTTTTAAAAGATTCAGTGGTCTAAATGAAACAAAAAATAATCACATAAGTGAAGCCTACGTGGGTCACTAACCCTATTCACTTCCCTCATTCAAGAACCAGCCCCAATTTACAATACACCTCAAGACCTTTCTCTCTTAAACATGAAGTGTATTTAGTCACCAAATAGGCTGCCAGAGTAGGGTGTGAGTGCAACTCATTATTCCACCACAAACCATGTCTATACTAAATCCATTCAAGTAATAGTGTAATCAGTTTACTAATTAAATAAATTAAAATTAATAATTAAATATTTATCACATTATGAAATTAATCAATATTTAAACACATAACTCTAGGGTTCCCAAGGACACCCATACCTCAATATATGTTTCAGATCATGTTGGAGCATGAAGTATTTCCTCGCAATATTATATATTAATACCTAATATGGATCATACCAATTTTCCAATGTATTATAAGTTAATATAATATATCAATACCTAATTCATATCATGTTGGAGTCCAATGTATTCTCTTGTGAGGTCAGGATTCTAATTACTCTTCTTACCAAAACAATAATTCTATACATGATTTCCCACATTACAAAAATTAAATTTATAAGTATGATGAAAATGTAACCATAGTTACTTATTAAAAGAATGACTATGATACAATTCATTTACTCACAATTACAATGACCATGTTTCAATTCATACTTATCAACTGAATGATAATGTTCCCATTTCTTTGCTTTTAAGTACAATGACCGTATTAGAAATTTTACTTCTCAATTCAATGACCATGATCCAATTCATTACAAATTAATTAATTAATTAATTAATTATTCAACATCAATTTCATTATTAATTCAACAATTAGATATTCACTTAAATACCATTAAATAATTATATTATTAATTCAGTGTGTCTAACCCATTAATTAAATCATCAATTTCTTATCATATGGAACCTATATCAATATCACATAACGAATTATTCAATTAATTATCCAGTGGAAAAAATTCAATATCACAAAATTAATTCGAAAATTAATTATCTCAAGGAACACCTTTCAATATCACATAATTTATTCTATAATTAATTATCCCTTCTCGATAACCCCAATATCTTATAATTATCTCGAATATAAGTTATCACAAATAATTACTTCAATGTGACATTATTAATTCCAAATTTAATTACTTATGTCAATATCCTCAAATATCATAATAAATTTTAAAATTAATTATCCCCAAATCCCATAATGCATTCTTCAGTCAAATCCTCAAAATTGAAAATTATTTAATTGACCACATATATTAATTCAGTTTAAGAACTCCAATTTTTATGAAATTCAAGAATGTCTAAAATTCCATACACTTAAAAACATTCACTCCTATGGGATTTGAATCATGGCCCACCTACATTTAACTGATGATCCAACAAAAGTTATAACAACCAATGCCCATGGTGAAAGATGTGGACTATTTTAATGAGGTTCTTATATCATGATCTATCACGATCAAAACTAGAAATGAAATTTTCCATGGTATACCACTATAAAGGGTTGGAGAAGAAATAATAGAATGAAGAAATCTACAAAAAAAGTCATACAATGGATCGATCACCTAAACAGGTTGTCTAGATGTGGTTTTTCACTCCAAAATCACCTACAGAGTATTCCTAGGTTGAGACAAGAAGATATAATGTGGTTTCCCACAAAAAGTTTCCTCACAACAACATTAATTTTATTTCTTGATATTACATAGTGTGTAATTTGGTTACCCACCATTTAATTATTTTTTAAAAAAATTATAAAAAATCCATCAAATTAGTATTATTTTATTAAACATCAGAAAATTGCATGATTTTTAATAACCTTTCATGACATGATAATGTTTTTAAATAAATTTTTTGTCCCATATTCAATTTATAGACTCTCAATTAACCATGAGCTTATTTTTTCAACCTAACTCATTTATTCCAAGATTTCATTAATTCCAAAAAAAACACACATCCTCCACCATTATGTCATTTTCTCCAACAATGTTTCTCCGAATATGACCAAAACATGGCCATTACAGATCAAATGAATAAAAATTAGAGACATAAGTACCAGAAAATATGCGATCTTACATAAAAATTATCAATAATCATTTAAAACCATAATAATTTTTTAAAAAAAGGAATATATTTTATAAATAATTGTTCCTAAATTCAAAATAACATTTTTCATCAAATATTATTACAAAAAAAGTCTTGAAAAATAGGACATCATGTAGGCCAGGGGTAGAAAATGCACCCTAATCACCCTTCGGTTGTTGGTTCAAACCCAAATGGCCTTATCGATCATGACATGTTGTCACCCAACATACACATTTTCATTTTCATAATTGTATAATAATATGATCCAAAATATATATAGAGTCCTAAAAATATCCAAAATATATTTAACATAAAATAAATTTTTTAACCTTATAGGTTACCTCATTTGTTCCATTTTTTATTCACAATATTATAAATACCAATATTTATCATAAATTCAATGATCATAAATACCCTTACTATTATCTTTTCCATTAAAACAATTTCAATAAAATTCATATAAATTATTACTCAAATAATTTTTCACCCTTACTAAACCAATGGGTTGGCACCCCTGATTTATATATTCCTAAATCAAGTTCCAAAGGTTTCTACTAAACATATAAATGATTCCAACTGTAATGTCTAAATCCTAGATGACCAGACCAAGGGCGTTATATTATTATTTTGGAATGATTACATAGAATCAAATTATAAATGACTGAATAGTATAGTAATATCAGTAAACTATATACATACATGAAATTCATGTTTTATTTCCAAATAGAAATTACAAAAACAATTTCTTTGAGATAGTTGTTATTCCCAGTTTGTGTAACCTAATATATCAATAATAAATCGTCCTCATATTCTAGGTAATAGTAAAACATAAGAAAGGGGTGAGATATGATTCTCAATACGGGTATATAAATAAATGAAGATATCATAAATAAGCATAAAATATTATGGAATGTTAATCAATAAAAACACATTCAATTTCAACATTAACATTAGAATAATATCTCATGTATTCAACATGATCAAATAATTATATATAATCAATAATAAGAGAATGAAACATTACTATAGCTATTCCAATAGTTGAATAATAAAATGGAATACCAATAACCAATATCCTTATAATGTAATAAATAATAAAGGCTATCATAAAAATACCATTAAGTATTCTACAAAGACACAATAGAAAAAGGAATATGTCCTTGGAAAATACCAGAACTATTATTTCTAATGAGACCTATCAATGAATCAAAGGGCCATAGAGGGCCCCACCCATCACATAATAAGTCCAATTATTTCTTCATATGAAATGGGTGAATCATAAAAAACACAAAACATCGTATTAAAAACTAGCGTACAAAATGTGAATACTTTAACAATTATCCATGAATGGATTGAAAATTAAAAATATATAATCAGGCTACTCATAAACCATTCAACAAAACCAAGTATATGATATCATAAGATATAAATGTCAAATATTCATAATATTAAATAATGACTGTTGATATATATGAATGTACTCTGATAAAATCAACGAATATTTTTGAGAAATACACTTTTTAAAACCATATAGAAAAAATCATTCGTATAAAAATACAAATTTCATATAAAAACCCTTCTTCAATACCAAATATATCAAGAATATCGAAAATGTGTTTTCATTTATTAAAATTTTTAATCTTGAAAATGAAGATAAAAATTAAATAATATTAATGGCGACATGAAATTCATTGTTGCTGTGTTTGTTAAAAATAAAACAATCATTTTTTGTTTGTCAAAAATATCAAAATAATAAAATATTGAATCATTATTAAAATCATTGATTTAAATTAAAAATAGGCATGCAATTTCCATTATATTAAATTTATATAAATAAAAATAATTGTATTAAATAATATCATGTGTCCTGATATAGAGAAAAATAATTGAAAATTAAATCGTTCAATGTTCAACGTATCCCATACCACTTTGGATAATTAAGACATAATCCCCATGAAATAATAAAATTTTAAAAAATAGTAAATATTTAAATAATAACTAAATTTATTTCAGGATATGTTAGAGGGTATTTTTATAAAACTCATAAAATAAAGTGGGACTATAATATCTAATTATTCCTCAATGAAAGAAGATTGAGAAGAAGTTTTATACAAAGATCGTTTAATTAATACAATGGATAGATTATTTGTATTAACTAAAAATAAAAATAAAACATGTTTAAATAAAAAATAATATAAGCATGATTAATTTCACACATAACCATAGTATCACGTAATTAATGAAAATAATTTTTAACATAAAGAATGAAAGATGAATCCCTCAACACATGTAATCAGTAGAATCGTATTCCGAGTTAATATGGTCATTACCAAATGAAACATTAAGTACAATAAATATAATTATATTCATGTTATGATATATCAAGGTGAAGTATATATACACGACACACAAGAAATAATTTTTGAATAAGGAATGTATATCACATAAGTAAAAATGTGATTTGAAAAACATTAGCATGTGCTTTATTTTATTTGAACATGAGTTAACATCTTGTATAATAATTTAAAATATGTTATTAATTTTTAATAGAGACATCTCCATATTTATTATATTATATATGAATGTTTTATATCAATTTTCCACACATTTGTCTATAATATGTTGTTATTACACTTGTTTCGGGAGTTAACTACTTAATTTTCCAATGTAGCTTTGTCACGAATGACTAAATTATCTTTCATAAGATGTAGATAAAAAATCTAAAAAACGATTTTAATGATATTAATATCATTATTAATAATTATATACATTTTAACTACTCATGGATGTTGAACATAGATTATGAATCGTATATCATTGTGGAGACATGAATTCGTTTGTACGCACGAGCGACAATGTAATTCAATTAATGGTAAAGGGGAATGGATTTTGTTGGATTATTAATTATAAATAATAAATATAAGGTAATATTTTATATAAATATATATTATTTATATAATTATACCATTCCATTTAATTTTTTTATGAAAAAAAAATTACAACACAATATAGAGACAATAAATCATTTATACGCATTAAATGATATTTTATTTTTCATAGGATGGATAAATCATGATATGTGGTTTTACTTTAATTATAATAACTTATCAAGATATATATTATTCTAGAATTATTACTTTATGATGAAAATAATATATTAATAGGATATTGAAGAAGAAATGAATGTGGGCGTGTTGGTAAAAACCATTAACTCTTCTTCAGACAGGTAATTTATATCTCTTTTTAAGGGATCGTGGGTTGGTAATTTGGAAGACCAGGATCTCCAAACATGTATATGGTTTCATGGAAGATTAATGGATAGTTTTTGGGTGAGGTAAAAATCCAATTTTTTTTTGAATAATTGAGGAAGGTGGTTCCCTTTTATAAAGGATGTGAGTTACACTTTAAGAATCTCCAAAAAAATTAAATCATATACTTTTTAATTTAAAATGAATTAAAAGTTAGTTTTTATGAAAATAATTTAGCATGATAATGAATAATCTAAAAAAATAATTTTAGTTTATTTTTAGTTCACATTAATTCCCGTAAATTTTGCATTTATCATTTATTTAATCTCTTTAACTCTTACCAATACAATATGTGTTTTTTAAATTTTGAAGGATTATATTGTTTCAATAAATTAATAAATAGAAAATAATTGAATCATGGATGTTTTTGTTAATACAATTCCAATATTTATGAACAATTTTATATTTTTTATGAATTTTGATATTAAATAAAACTATTTTTATTTTAAAATATCATCTTTGTCAATTTTGACACTATTTATTATATGAGTAATTAAGAATATCATAAAAATTGAAAAATTAGAAAACTTTCTTCTAAAACATCACTAACATGTAAATTTCATATATTAATGTAGTGTATTATATTAATTATTTCATAATATATTTATTTTAATTTTATTAATATCATTTATTTGATATTTCTCTTCATTAAAAAATTACCCCTTCATCATTTTTAAGCGGTTAAGGTAATTATTAAATTCTTAAAAAGTTGAAAACAATTACCATGATAAATATAAATATTTTATATTTAAAATTAATTTTTATAGCACGATAAATGTTCATAAAAACCACTATTGAAAATCAAATACTTATTAAAAACAAGAGTGTGACATATTTGACCTTTCATAAAACAAAATACAATGAAAACCTTACAGTCGTTCATATGGATCCAAGAGGCCATAAAATTTTCTCAATGATCATTTTGGTAAATAATTACTGATCTAGTAAATTTATTTCAAGTGTTATGTTGATTTTATAATATTTTTAATATTATTTGTACCCTCAATTACTCAATTTTACATTCATTGTTGTAATTAAAATTACTTTATTTTCTATTCATTTTTCCAAAAAGAGACCTATATACTAAATTTTAGATTTTTGAATTAATATTTTTAATCAATAATTCAAAATCAATAATAGAAATCATGACCAAATAAATTTAAAATTAATCCCATTGATGGGGCGTGAAAATGTATTTTTAAAGTAAAAAATATGAAAATTTAGAAATATTTTTATATCCTCATTCATTATAAAAATATTACCATGATATTAATTAAATTAATATATTTATTATTGATATATGGTTACATTAAAACAAATATAAAAGATAATTTAACATCATAAATTATTTTGAAGGAATGTTTTCAAATAAAATGTTTCATTTTCTTACTACTTATCAAGAAATGAAACGTAATAGAAAAATAAAAAAATTATTCCAAGGTAATTTTTTATAATCAACTTCCATTGATAATTTTTGTTTTTTTTTCAAATTGAATTTATAAATGTTTCCAAATTTATTTTAAAAATATTATTTTTTTAAAGTATGTAATATTCCTTAAGAAAAATAAAACTTTTTGTGCATAAAAGTGGAGTTATTTTTATATCACTTATAGAAAATAATAATATAAATATTAAATATTTTATTGAATACATTTTTAATTGAGAGAATCCAACAAGAGTGATTTGATTATCTTATTAACCCAATTTTTCACAAATAACTAATTTTTTCAGAAAAAAATTTCCTTTTCATTTAAAAAGGGTTTAATTTTCATTTATAATTAAACGGCCAACAATGAAATAATTATAGATACATCTATAAATAATATTTTTTGAGTTTAGTTATAATTATTTCTACCCATAGCTCTAATGGCTAGATTATAATGATTAAATTTTAATAATAGGTTTTTTGTTCGCTTATTGTTGGTGTGGTGTATCTTATACGCTATCGAACATAGTATTTTCTTAAAATATTTGGGATGTAACTGGTAGTGTAATTTTATAATTGAGGTAAAGGACATACATGCTATTTTTGAAAAAACTAATGTGTAAATTTTTTTCCACATGTCCCACCCTACTATAATGGTTCATTAAGGAACCATATAGGTTATAATGAAGAAATATTGTATGATGATGGGTGTTATAAATGTTTTAGGTCATTTTTAACTCTTAGTTTCTTAGTTAAACTACCCAATAAACCAATTTTCATATTAACCATTGTAATAAATTATAACTCTTATCTACATTATTTATATTTAAATATAGATTTGATGTTATTATTAATATTAAATATTATTATTTTAACTATTTAATACATTTTTCCATATTTAGTACAATTATATTTATGAATTCAATCTAAATTAAACCCTAGAAACGTTGAAAAATGGGATTTCTGAATAAAAATATTAGATTTTGAAAACTATTTTTTACATAATTTAATATGAAATTTATCCAAATGGTCTATATTAGTACAATTTTAATATAATTGATGTAGATATATTTTAAAACTATGTTAATATTTACTTTAACATTCTAAATAATTTAACCAATATATAGTTTCCTTTAAAACAATATATTAAACTATTGATAATAAATTAAGGTTTCTTAGAAAATTTCAAAAAAATAAACCAATGTTACTTTGGACTTTTATATATAAAAAATGATATATCCTTTTTCAAATAAATTTTATAAATTTGGTAAAATTAATTATATTTAATGTGTGGAAATCATTTCCAAGCATCCTTTTATAAAAATAAATCTTTTGAAAAACATTTATTTTTAATTCAAATTATTCATATTGAATTTGTAATAAATATATTATCATTGATTTTTTTAATTCTTGTGTAAACCATATAATTTTTATATTTAATAATTTCTTATTCTTATTCTCCAATATAATGGACACATTATAATGTTAATGAATAAGTATTATTATTATAAATGGGTATAGTTTTTAATTTTGACCCAGTGATTTGTAAATCACAATATATCTAAGAGATTTAATTTATTTAAAAATAAAGAGATCAAGAATTATCTCTGTGTAATATTACATTCCACACTTGGTGTTGTGGGTCATACACACATTCAAAAAGTATCATCATCTTTTAAAATCTAAGGGTATACCATTTTACACTGGTAAATACATATCTTCCTAGTAATTTAGCCTTGATAATATAAATAAAGGCTTGGATTTTTGAAAATACATTTTTTTGAAACACAAAAAAAAGTTTATAAAATATATTTGTTATAAAAGACAATAGGATATAAAATGGTCATATATAATAATAAAATATATATATTTCTATGTTGGGTAATATATTTGGGAATTATATATGTATATATTAAAGAGAAGTGGGGTTCAAAAATAGTAATTGGGCTTGATATAGGTCACTGATAGGAAGAATGTGAATGATGAAGAGAATGTCAAAAATAAAAAAACCATAAACTGTGATGCTCTAAAAGAGAATTGATTCAAATGATGTTGAGTGAATAGAATAACATTTTAATTTGAATCTCTATTTCCTCTATGTGGAAGGTTTAATTTACCATCATGAAAAGGAAAAAAAGAGAATATATTACATGAAAAGTTTAATTCCATCCATTAATAATTTATATCACAATCTCAATTTTTACAAATGATTATTATTCAAGATGAATAATTTAGGCATGGTCCACTAATATTTACTTTTTACTGAGCCTAATATCTATTAAATAATAACAAGTTGTTCTTACAATCACTAAAATATGTAAATGACGAGATGAATTTATCCAATATAATACAATAATCTCATAACATCAAAGGGAATATACTATGTTGAAAATAATTTATTCCATATGTATTTATGAATCAAATAAATTAATTAAATATGTATTATTTACGAAAACATAATGTAGGACATTGGTAGGGGCATCACCCTTATCTCACATCTGTTGTGGGTTATGAAAAACTGCCTTGATAAATATGACATGTTTCCACTTAAAATTACGTTTATTAATTTTCAAAAAACATATTAATAAAATTATTATATTCTGCATAAAATTATGGTATATATCAGAAAAAATATCATTTATATTTTATTACATTTTTAGGAACTCGGTACTGGTCAACATATACTTTCAAATCATTAAGTAAAAACTAATGTCTTATAATACTTATTTGTTACATGATAATTACAAAAAAATTATCATTTTTAATGATACTTCTAAAATATAGTTCATAAATCCAAGTACACAACTAAATTAATTATTCATCTTCATAAGTATGGATATCATATGCTTAAGCTTGATCTATTGGGTTATTTTTCGGAATATCACCTAAACACATGGGGGATTAATTTCTATAAATCATTCACTTCTTATAATAGAATCATTGAATATTAAAACTATAGGGACACTGGATTTACCTTGTAAGAATTTGGAATACTAGGAGGTATATTTTCAGAGCCAAGATCTCTGAAAATTTTCGATTCTGGCACCATGTGTTCTTATAAATAATTATATAAATATATTAATTATATTTGTTACTATGTGGGAATAATTTACCATAAATGTGGAGTATTAAAAACAGGAGTCTTAGATTGGATATATGAGACCATATATGAATCCAAAATATAGACTTTACCCAAGGTGTGACCTAGAGCTGGTCGGCCATGGATATTCGGATGGGGCATCCTTTGGTGTCTAAATTGGATAAATAAATTTTTTTATTTTATTTTTTTAAAAACCCAAAACCAAATAAATCACACACATATCCTCGGAGGGGAAATTATGGAGAACTATTTAGTTCATAATGTGGTATTTCCCTAGGAAAACCCTAATGTTGGTTAGTGTAGATCTTTTGGATTTGGCATCGATTAGAGGGAATGTTTAATAAAAATAAATAAATAATAAATTTATTTGAAATATTTAAAAACCTAATTAAATCATTTATATATACCATCTTATTACATTTTCCCATGGGCTGGCCGCATAACCCAATAGGGATCTAAGAGGAGGAGTGGATCATCCTTTATTGGTGGATTAATAACTAACATTGATCGTGGATTGCATCGAGGTAAATTTATGGGAGGAAAATGAATTATATTGCCTTTACTGCTAGTGGATTCATTGTTCCCCACCGATCAGTCCACAATAAAGGTAGGATTCATCCATTTTTTTCTCGACTTTTTATTAAATGATGGACTATGATGAATCTTTTTCACTTCGTATTCATTTATGTAAACCATAACAAGAGAGAATGTTTTAAAATAAGTTATTTTTTCAAATTATTTTTATTCATTCCATGTTTCTCACCCTCGTTTCACCTCTATGAAATAGTTGGACATGATCACTTGACCAACGATGTTTATGAACTTTTTTATTTGTGATTTCCCCCCACCATTCATCACTCTATTAATTTATTGACCATGTGTTCATGATTTGAAATTACCAGGGTAGGATCAAGTTTAATCGTCAACCCATATTCATTATGATAGCATGAAAGACACACTAATTGATGATTTTGTGATGGATTGATAAATAGGAAGGATGGTGTTCTTTAAAAGGAATGGAACTGTACCATGAGTGTGTGAATGTGACTAAAGGTGGATTAGTATTATTTTTATAGTCCCCAGTTTTTCAATTTTCGTGTAGAGATATCATGAAATGTGACAGGATTGGTGTCAGGAATATACACTATGTAGAGTCTCATGGAAGTGATTTCTGGGCATCGATATGAAAGTGGATCAATGGTTCAAGGGATTATATACAGGGTAATTTTATGTTAATGGTTCCATGGTTTAATGAAAGATACATTATTTTTATAATCTTAATAATTAGATTTTTTGTTATTATTATTGCGCGTAATAATATGGTGATTAAAAGTAAAAATTATAGGACCCCAAGTGTGGAATCTCTTACATGGGAAGGGTGTAATTCATCACCAACTTTGTAATTATATGTATTATACTAATGATTACAACACAATTGTTTCTTAAAAGGATCATGATTATTATATAGGATGGTATAAGGAAATTCAAGCATTGCACCTTAAAGAGATTGAACATGTTTAAATAAAAATTAATATAACAATATAAACTATTACAATTATTTTTTTTCGGGAAACCATGATTCTGTTAAAACATCTCTATCCAGAATCTGATTGATGAATAATCAGTGTTATTTTTTACCATGAAATTTAGGCAGTAATTTTATGTCCCCCTGGGATACCTTTTCTTGGCTCATGTATTGGGTTAACAAAACTCTAATAATAATAATATTCTTATTATTATAGTATCATATATCTGACTTATCTTTTTTATACAGTGTTAGAATGAAGAACTATATTTTACATTGTAACAATGATTTTCAGGAGGATGTTTTGAGTCTTATATCATGTAATAAATTTCGGTTCATGGATCAGGCATGCGAAGCTCCGTTTATTCGCAATATTGTGAAATGTGACTTTTTGACTAGGTGTCTGATATGGACATGTGAATAACCTATCCTAAGGATTTTCATGAGTATTGTAATTTTGTGACATATATTTCCATTTGGACCATTTTCATACGTGTTTTTGTGAAATTAAATTTTATTTTATTAGACCGACGATGTTACTCATGCGTTCATCATGCTTTTCGCTAAGACATGTTGTGTAGTAACCATATACACCATATAGTAGAATACAGCAAAAACATATGTGTGCTATAAAGGACAAAAACCAAAAATAGAGTAGGAACACACACCTTGTGGGTCCCTAACTTGTTGTATACTCTATTATTAATCATAAACCTATCATATGTCTAAAATGTGAACTCATATTTTGGATCACAAATAGAATAGCCTGAACGTTTTTCAATATTGAACTTGATGGTTCACTAAATTATTCTTTTAGTGATATGATATAGAATTTTTCAAGCATGATACATGGACAAGAGATGATTAATGATGATAGATATCACGTATAATCACCATATATATTCTGAGTAAGCCCTCTAGTTTGGAATGGTTAGTGGAGTAATAAACTCTTTCTGAGTAGACCCTCCAGCAGATACATTCATGTGGTTTCCTATACACTTTTTTAGTTTGAAATGCCACATGAACTAGCAATTATAGTTCTCAATGGTTTTTGAGTGGACCCTTTAGTAGGGAGTGGGCGATGGAGTCTTCAGTGGTTTTTGAGTAGACCCTCGTGTAGCGATTTGGTTGAAATCCCTCTATTGTTTCAGACAAGATCATTTAGTAGAGACTAGGGAGTGGAGTCCTCAATTCATTCGAGTAGACCATCTACTTATGTCTATGATGTCGAATCCTCGATGGTTTCAGAGTAGACCCTCTATAAGAGACTAGTTAAGGGATTTTTTGACGCTTCATGAGTAGACCCCCCACAACAGCAAGTATTGGGTTGTGGGTCCTTAATTACAATCAGAGTGGAAACCACCAAATTTACTAGATAATGGGTCCTCTACTCCATTTTTTTCCCACTCGATAATGAAGAATAACGACATGGTGTGGTTAGACATGTATGGTTACATATTGGTAGAGACGTGAGATTTTGGGCACTATTGTTAGACTTTTGGAACTTTTGGTGACTATTCTTCTTGTACAGAGCTATGATATCATGGTCCCTATACACTATCATTTTGGATTTTACTGACTGAGTTTATATTAATATATATGTGTTTCTTATATATCCACAGAGTGGTTTTTGTTACTCTCTTTTAAGGGGAGGTGATGATGCACGAGGTATTCCATGTTCTTTTTATGTTAAGTGACTCATGGTTGGATGATTCTACTATACTAAAATAAGTAGAAAAGACTCAATGTGTAGTTTATCTACTCACAGAATTGAGCCCCTTTTTCAAGGATGAGATAAATTTAACTCTTTGTTTGAGTTGAGATATTCTATTTGAATATATATTGTGTCTACTGTCATTGTTTATTATTGTATCTATTACTGCTCCCACATCATATTTTAGTGAATCTAGCTGGGAATTTATGTACCCAACCCTATATGGGATATTCCCGTCATGTTTCATTTATTATATTGAAAATGGATATGATGACCATGAATTCAAATGATCTTTAGTATACTATGTGATTTGCATGATGTAAGGTGGTCATGGGTAGGGATTCATAAGCTAGGCTCTCTCATCATTTTTAATTTTACTTGTTTGTTAGGTTGGTACATATTTAATGGATGGGCATCTGTTATTTCCCATTACCTTATTATTTTCAATTTCATAGTCATGTACACCCTATAGGTTTTACATGCATGCTTTACTTTCTAGAATTGCTACATCATTTACAATTTCCTATACACTTCTTCATCGAGATGCTTGTGTGTGTGCGTATATGTACTTAAGAAAACGGACCCTTCATGCTAGTTTTATACATTGGTGCTTATACCAACCATAAGCTAATAGAGGTGGTCTTAGGGTAGTTGTGGCCTGTGCCAACTCTTGGGTCAGGTTATGATAGATTGGTATCCGAGAAAGATCATTCGATAGTACAATATTTTTGCTAGACCCCTAAAATTATTTAGGTAGGATTTATGGCTACAATGTCCAAGTATATCGAGTGTGGATCATTGGGTAGGGATATAGTGATTTTTCTAGATGTTGATGTGTCTAGTCCATATGACCTTGACTACATCTTTTTCAACTCGGAATAAAGAGACATTTTTTACAGGGATTAATGGCACATTCATCATATGGGATTGAGATTTTAAAAATCCTACTTGAGCCGACTCCACATTGTTATATATTTATATGACCGTTTGACCATAGTATAGTATAATCTCTTTCACGATTCCCCTACAATGACATCCAACCATGTTATCAATTTTTAGGTCACTATGAAGATCCAAAGAGCGATGAGGCCTCATCTTAGGGTATATCCAACCAGATATTTTCCTCAAGTTGGCTAGGTGGAACCACACCCACATGTCAAGATTCCATTGGTATAATCATATCATGTTGATGGTGTGAATTGTCTTAGTGAACTTCATGAGTTTCAGCACTAGAGTTAGATAATGTTCTGAATTTATTAAGTTCCATAGACATTGGAGGTTTTTCATGAGTTTGTGATCCAATGTTTCAGATTTATTTGGATCCTCAACCATCTCATGGTATCACTCACAATGAGTCCTCTTCATAGAGAAGTAGTTGTTTCTAATGGAACCTATAGATGATGCACACATGGTGAGTGAGAAATAGAGGTTCTAGAGAAATACAAAACCTAGGTGTTGTGTTATCGACACTCCCTTGTCATGTGGTTGAGGTAAGGGTTGATTTTATGGTATGGATAACCTTCTTGGATGTGAATTTTATATATGGTGATCCTCACTACATTACTACTCCATTTTAACATGAGGCATCTATAGAGGAATGTGTTAGTGTTGTTTTAGCATGAAATTAGACAAAAAAAGAAGAGGTAAACTTCACCCACCATGATATATCCTTGTGACACGATTCCATACCTTGAGACCAAGTTAGTTTCATCCCAGTATGGATAGTGTTGAGGTTTTTTAGAGGATTAACTTTTACATGTTCGATGTGATGTGAAGTTGTGATGGATTGTTATATAAGGCCCTTGATGAGGATAGAAAGAAGAAAAGGAAAAGGATGAGCTCTCAATAAATGATTCTTCTATCTAGGAGGCTCAAGTGTGGTTCGGGGTATGACATAGGTCCCTACAACCTCAACTTTAGTTGTATTCATAGAGTCGAAAGAGACATTTCCATATGTGTATTCCCATTTCATGAACTAGTTATACCATTTGATTATATTTTTTTTAACCCTTGTGATGGAGGACCTATATAGTGGACCATTTTTCACATGGTCATTCTTATTGGACATCCTTACTCGGAGAGCACACATAGCCTCACATAAAATCATTTTTTAGTGGATGTGACACACTATGATGTTTTCCCTCAACATGGAATGGTCATCTACCATCCATACTATGATGATTTCTACTAGTGTGTATGGTAGTGATTCTAAGTTGCAGGGAAGTCTCTAACTCATTGAAGATGATGGATCCCCAGATGGTGGATGATGAACTCATTCACATGAGGGTAAATGGAATTTTTTATACGTTGTCTTGTATTACCCTTGCAGCCGGGAATTCTATGGGCTCTCATTTTTCTATCATGTTTCAGGAGTATAAGTTAATCCTTCTTTAAGAAGGTTCTTGGTTTACCACACCTTCAATAGGTTTCTATGAACATTGAATTACACTAGGGATGAAATGAGATGTGTACTAGTGTATCAGATGACTCTGTGTTACTGCAAGATCATGTAGTGCAGTTTCTGGTGTTTATAGAGTGTGGTATCCATAATACCATGTGTTTTTATCTGGTACCCCTATGATCTTTTCCAAAGATGTAAAAAATACCTTGAGTTTACATGTCAGTTGGAATAACCTGATCTAGGTAATAGGTGGAAGATTATCCACCCCAATAATCATTTATTTCTTCAACCATTTATTAGGGGTGAAGTGTATCTCCGAGGAAGATCTCAGGATGAGTTATCCCAACCTCATGTTTAGAGAAGTAGGTTTACTAATCATGGATTACAAAAGTTGATATGGTTTATTTGAGTTCTTGCTGATACCGTTTGGCATGTTAAACCCCAAAGTATTGTTTTCAAGACTTATGAGTCAGATCCTTATCCTTTCTTCGATTAGTATGTGGTAGTGTCCAACGATGGAACACCAGTGTCCTCATCATTAGGGATAGATCAAATGAGATAAATGATGATAATTCTAGACATGCTCCCAGAGTGCTAGTCATGAGGTATCTCTCATGTGTCTAGATCTAGAATCAATGTTTCACTAGTTAACACATGTTTTCTAAAACATATGTGTAATAGTTTATTTTTTATAGGTTGAGGCGGTGTTATATTTTAGGCCACCTAGGGTGTTGTAATTGCATCATATGTTCACAACGAATTATTCCATAAAGTATTATCAAGGGATTTGATAAAGTAGTTGACCACATAGACTTTGACCCTTTTGGGTGAGGATGGTTCATCATTTCCAAATTTGATGGTTTTACCCCTACACATATTCAATGAGTTATGGAGGTACATCATAACAATTTCAATGGGGAGATCATGTGTGACCTTATTTAAATAGTAGTTTCACCTTATAGATATTCATATGAAGGGAATCACATCATCCATATTCAAGAACAGATGTCATTCTAGTCAAGTTATGAGAGGATGTGATGAGGTAGTTTTACACTTCTCTTTTAGACATACATCCCATAATAGGGAATATGTTTGTAAGATCCAAATGTTCGCTCAGTATCTGCATCCTTTTCCTTAGTTTATTACTTTCAGGGATAAAATAATAAAATAGGGGAACACCATAGAGACTATGGTTTTCCATGTAAGAAAGTATGTTTTTAGAGGTATATTTTCAGATCAAGGCACAAAGATAGAATGAGATTTTGTGGCATGGAGAACATATAATTAATTTTATAGAAATGTTAAATATATTTTCATTAGGAACACATAGTTTTATGGAAAATGTACAATATCTCATAAATGTAGTCTCAGATTGGAATAATAAGAACAAGTTGAATTTTGAATGTGGATTTTACCCTTGTTTTGACCTAAATATAGTCTTAGTAGGAATGATGGATGAGAATCCATTATTAGGGCCATTGGATAAATTCATTAATTTAATTAAGTTATTAAATAACACTAGCCTAAATAACATAATGATGGTGACACATACGAGAAATTAGATACTTCCATTTAGTTTATAATGAATTTATTACCCGAATCTTGTCCTCCATTTGTTTGGTGTGGGACGTTCATATGAGGTTTCTATTAGTAGGTATGTTTAATTTAAATAAATAATTAATTTAATAATTAGTTATATTAAACTACCTAATTAAATCATCTTTATATACCCTCTTATGAAAATTTACCATGGGATACCTTCATAACCCTTTCTAGATGTAATAGGAGGAGGATAGTATCCTTACTTTTCATATTTAGACTATATGTTGTCTAGTAATGAGATCAAGGTGGATCAATAGGCGGAAGATGCCACAGACTAAATTCATCAGTAGTTGATGATATGATCACAAATAATCAATCCATAATCAAGGTTGGTCTCATCAAATGTGGTTTCTACCCCTATTGATTAAAATAACGAGGGTTATGAATTTTTTTCCTTGATACATGATTAAACAAACCTTCAGAAGAGCTCGTGTATAAATATAAATTATTTTTTCAATTTATTTATTCTTTATTACATATTTCGCACCCTAGTTTCCCCACATTGATATTATTGGACAATAATACATGGTCAACGATTTTTATCCCCTTTTTATTGATTTGTTCGTCTACCATTTTTCATTAAATTAATCTTTGGACCATGAAGTCACAATTCGACATTGTCTGCGATGGTTTGAGTCTGATCAAACCCCAATATTCATTAAGGTAGAATTAAAGACATACAAATTGATAGTTTGGGGACTGATCAAAAAATGATTCAGATGAAATTTTTGGAACATATCGGTTCGGTACCACATGTTCTGAAATGTGATTTGAGGTTGTTTTGGGGTCGGTTTTACAATCCTTGTTTTCCGAGTTGATGTGTGATGATGACATGAGGTGTGACAAGAATGGTGTTGATTGGAGGCTATGTGCAGAGTCTCATGGCAGAATCTAGTCAATGTGGACTTGATGATGTCTTGAATGTTCTAGGGCCATTTCCTGATGGAGGTCACAATCAAAGATAGATATGGAAGTGTTTAATGGATTTAATTTTAATATTATTATTTAAATTTTATTATTATAATTATTATTTTAATAATAATAACGATATATAAAATAAAAAATCATAGGACACCAATAGAAGAATCTCCAATGTGGGAAGGTTGGATTCATCACAACCTGTGTCATTAAATGTATAAATATTATAATAGTAATATTTATAGTAATATTAAAATAATTAATTATAATTATTAGAATATAACTGAGTCTTAAAGGGGGTATTCTGCTCATACCGGAATGTATGAGGCAATTTGATCATGGTCCCATAATGACAAAAAAGGTGGGAATAATAAAAAACATAATAATATTATTATTTTTGGTGGGGAAACCCTGAATTAGTCATAACTTCATTGTGTGATTTCTGATTTATGAACTATAAGTGGTATTATTACCATGATATTAAGATGACCTTTTTATGAAAAATGATGGATACCATTTTATGACTTGTGTCTTGGGTCAATGAAATTTTCAATAATATTATTATGATTGTTGTTGTATAATCTTATATTTGACTTATCGTCTTCATACCATGTCAAAATGAAGAATAATTTGTGGAATTATGACGTAGATTTTTCGGAGGGGTGTTTTGACACCGATATTAGGTATTTAATTTAGGTTTCACGAAGCATCATTCGTGTGTGATATAGTGAAATGTCACTTTTCATAGGGTTTATGATTCTGGAAGCTAAACATCTTATCCCAAGAATATTTCCATGATGATCGCATTAGTGTTACCCATTTCACCATTGGGGTCCATTTACAGAGACCTTTTAGTGAAATGATTTTTTTCTCATCGAACTTAATGTTTTCCTTGTGTGTTCAACATAATTTTGGATGATACATGTTGTGTAAAGACCCAAGCATGTCATGCATGGAAATTACATTAATTTTGTGAAATACTTAATACATGACACAAATAGATTCCCAATGACCATATTAGCATAGTGCCTTTGAAAACTAGAAACTGTAAAAAATTTGTTCATAAAAAATCTAAATAATCATCTACTTTACCCCATATAACTAGAACCCCATTTTGACCCATATTACATAAAACCCTTCCTCAAATCTAGGGGGAAAATAATCATGAAAAGGGTGGAGATGAAATTATCAATAAGGGTAATAATGGAAAAAAATTTCAAAACATAAAATTAAGAATGTAAAAACATGAAAATTACTTTTGAAAAACAATACCCCATTTAACATATACTAAAACCTTTAGTCAGGAAATAAATATTTGTATATCATTATGTATAAATCCCAATGGAATCATAAACCATGAGAATATTGCATTGGCATAAAACAAGGAATATTGGAAAAAAATAAGAAAATAATATGATTTACAAAGTAGATAGGACATTACAACAAATACCATTATAATGGAAAATGCCCATTACTGAATCAGGATTACTACACATTCCAAACATCTATTACTGATCCAGATTTACTTACTCTTCTAGCCCTATATTACTAAACCAATTTTACTTTTCATTCTAATCAAGTCTATCTAATGAGATATATATAATTACCCAATACATTGGAGGGAGGTATAGCTCCCACACATCTCATAGTGAAATAATTCTTACGTGTTCTACAAAAACATAAATCCTTAATTATATCATCACTAATGAAATAAAATGTGTTTCTTAAAAATCATTCCATAATAGCATAATCTAAATAAAATATCATTTCTTAATTAAAACAATAAAATATGATTAATAATAGGGATAGAAATATATCCATATTTAATGAGATTATTCTTATTTGGAAAATAATTCTGATAAAATATTGGAACGTAATTCGTGAGAAAAATATTCTTTCTTCATTAAAAACAATTTCATTTCTCAAAAATTCATGTAGTTTTAAAAGAAAATAATTTATTTTAATATAAAAATTAAATCATATAGAATTATATTATTTTAAATAATTTGTTAAAAAAATGTTAAAATCTATTAATTTCAACTAAGTTAAAAAAATTTTATTCTCGTACTCATGTCAAAAAAGTGAAAATGTACCGCGTTTGGAAAACAAAAGAACGATTCTTTCAATATATTTTAATAAAAATTGGCCAATGGATTGAATTGACTATAATCATTAGTATAATAATAGAAATAATATTATATATTTAGGAAATATGTATGTGGATGAAAAATATAGCCCAGTAAATATATACATTTTAACAATCTCGGAAAATATTGTAATTGCGAAATTATCCCTTACAATAGGTATGATATACTTCATTTTTATCTAAACCTCTAATATAATGGTTAATGTATGTTATTAAATGATAATAGACTTATATTTATATTTATTAGATCGTATATGTTTCTATTATATCTTTTTGTTAATAGTGTTTCAACATTTTTATTATTTCGGGTGTTAATTACATAGTTTTCCCATTCCTGTTGTTCATGTATGTCATGTTTTTTATGGTTATGATTTATTTATTTTTCATGTACAGTGTGAAAATAAGATAATAATAATTATTTTCACTCATCATATAAATTTTTTAATCATTCGATAATTGTTAACGTGGAGAATTAACCTCACAGCGTCATAGAGACGAGTGAAGATATCATTCCCTTTGATGGTTAAATGGTATAGAATGTGATGGAATATTAATTTACTGAATAATTCTCATGTTATATACATTATTAACATCCATTATAAACATCATTATACCTATAAAAATAATGTATTATTGAATAACAGATGACACCCTGGCATGGATATGGTAAGCCAAACATATGCACTCATGTTGATATTGTTATTTGTTGGATAGATAAAAGAGATATAAGGTTTTCCAATAATTATAATACCATATAAGAATGTAGAAGATAATGGAATTATTACATTTTTAAGGAAACAACATAATAATAGGATGTATATGAAGAAAATATTTTTGAAATAGGTGTTAAATCAATTTCCTCTTTTTCCAGTATCACCTTTTGATTTTAACAAAAGGCCAACTTATGATGGATTTCTGAACAAAGTGTGGAATCTAGGTTGATTTTTTGGATTTTGGGAGAGGAAATTGCAAGGATTTGGATGATAAAATGTGCTTTAGAGGTGTGAGTAAAAGATAATGAGATGTCTCCTTTTACAAGAGAGAGGTGGGGAAGCATTGAAAATACATGAACTATTAAAATAATATAAATTAATATTTTAATTAAAATGATTCCAAAGTTGATTTTTTCAAAGATAAAATAAATAAGGGTCAAAATATTATCAGCCAATAAAATTTATAAATGTTTTTATTTTAATTTAATCTTTATCATTTTTATTTGTCTTTATTTATACTATTTAATTTTAATTGTGGTAATAATATTCTAAATATTTAATGGTTATAAGTATTTACTTATGTGTTTCAAATTGATTATAATTGGATATTTTATGATATTTTAGGCTATATGATTTTTACTTTGTAATATTTAATATTTTTCTTATTTTTTTAGTAATTTAATAATATGTTAATTTTATAAAATATATATAGTGTCAATTTTGACACCATTAATTTAGTTGACTTTAACTATTATCCACATAGAAGAAAAATAAAAAAAATATTTAATATCCTCCTAAAATGTCATATCACATAGAAAATTGTTAGATCATATTAATTAGTTCATATAATATATTTATTTTATTTTTAAAAGCATTTATTTGATATTTCAATTAATAAAATAATTTATACATCACTATTGTGTCATCATTAATTTTAATTATTTAATCTGTAAAAAATTGTAAATAAATTCACATGTTGTAGATAATATAATTATAATTATAGCTACTATTTATTTTCTATGTTTTATCATTTTTATCATTTTATTTAAACAATTATTCATATAATTTATAAGAGTGTGACTTGCTGTCACTTTCTTTTGTTTTAATTATAATTACATCACTTTCATGCACACATGTCAATTAAATGAATCCATTCTGACCCCTATGTGATATTTTTAAACATTTATTCATCCAATAGTATTTTTCACATGTTATAGTAATTTTATTAACATACTAATATTGTTTGTAACCCTAATTTACTTGATTTAACTATAATTATGATAAATAAAAATTATCATAGATACTATTCATAATATGAAAAATATAAAAGTAAAATACTAACATAATTTCGAACCACCGATTCAAAATATGGAATTAATTATTTAAAATTCAAATCACAGTTGAGTCTTTATATAATTTCAAATCAATTCCTATTGTCAAAATGAGAAAGCAGGTTTTTAAGAAGTAAAAACTATCAACATATTGACATGTGTTTATGTCCAATTTAAATGTGAAATTACCTCCAATTACGAACATTGGATTAATTAAAAATAATAATAATCTAATTAAAATTTAAAACCAATTAAAAATATATTCAATAAAAATATATCATTTAGAAGAAAAAGTAATTTTGATTTAAAATGCAGTATTTTCACTAATCATTAAAAAATGAATTTCAACAGAAAAATACCAAAATTTCAACCAAGGTAAATTGTGATGGCCTTATTCCAATGAAGAAGTTTATAATGTCAAATAGAACTATAAAAATTTTCAAATATAAGATTAAAAAGGGTTCTCCATCAAAAGGTGGTAAAAATGTATTTTTTGAAAAATACTTCTTTTATCTAAAAAATGATTATGTTCATATATCATATCAAAAAATACTATATTGTGAATATAAAACATTACAGTGATTATATTAATTATATATCTCACTAATAAAATCCATAAAGAGTGATTTTTTTATATTATAGACTAACTTATAATTGTTAAAATAGTTTGTTTAAAAAGTTTTTAATATTATTAATACCCACCATTATATTGACTTGGTTATAATATTTAGTAATCATTTATACATGACCTTGTTTGGAATGAATTAAATCAAAATAACATGAAATTGTGTGTAACAAAAGACAAGAATATTGTTACGTAAACTTCATGCTAACACAGTGTTGGGGAGAGTGCAGGCTAATTGTTGTGTAGCGTACAACATAGGACATCAATGAAATTATAAATAAAATATCCCATAAAATATCATGGTGTTACATTCTACAAAACATAAAATATATTTCTCCCTCTAAATAAATTGGAGATAAAAAACGTTTACTACTTGAATGTTTCTTTCATTTAAAACACACATCGTAAACATGAATACTAAAAAATAATTTTAAAAAAGGAAATTTAGAACCATAACAGTTACCCAAAGTGAATCATCACTAGATTTCGATATAGGAGAACATAGGTTGATGGGGAAACATTTATATAAAAGAAAAATATAACAATCACGTTATGATGCATAGTGATAGAGAACAAGGTTTGGAGAAGTTGATAACAAGAAATCAATAAATCTGTAATGATTTAAGGGACCATCTGATTAATCAGATAAGAGGGTATTAAGATAATATTTTTGGTTTTCAAGATCATTTCCCTAATTATTAAGGATTTATATTCAAAATAAATACTTACTTTATTTTTCTAAAATCAGACTATCCTCCATGCCTAGAATATTTTCCACTTTAGCACTTATTTTGTTCAATATTGTTCCATTTTTCATTATTTAAGTGTTAGTAGATCATGCGATAGAATGATACGTCATTCTATTTGTCTTAAAAAATGATAGCACATGTAATCAAATATGCATAATTCATCCTATATTGAGAAAATACATTAATCTAATAGGCTTCTACTAAAATATAACTTGTACAATCCATAAATAGATATCTTTACATTCCTCCAAAAAATATAAAATATAAAACTTTAGAAATAGGTGAATTAAATCGACATATGATTAATCTCAAAAATCTCATAATGTAGTTCTTGGACGTCACATTCCAAATATATGAATACTATAATCATGTATTCTTTTGAAACATATTAATAACATGAATTACAATAAAACCTTAGTGAGAACACGCATACTATCAAAATTTACACTTTTCACACACCAAAAAGTAAAAAATTTCTATATACTCAAACCATGATATCACATTTTCCTTTTATCAGTAATGCGGACATTAATACTATCAAACATCTCATTATATTCTTATCCTTTCATTATGTGCATATTTTGTTCTTTCAAAAAAGGTTTCAATCAATTTTCATGGTTACTGGTACCATATACTTATGTAAAACCACAATGGACCAATACATAGATTTTTCAATATTTCATAATAAAATAAAAGAGATTCTACAACACAATTTTGTAACTCATTACATAAACACATAACCATTCCTCAATTTTGTTTACGTACTCAATATCACCAATAGTGATCGCCTGTGATTTTACTTTTCTATTGGCCATCACATGTTGTTGACATTAATAATCCTCTATAAACATTGGAATATGGAATTTGATAGAATAATGCCACATTTCCTTGAACTTGTATCATTGAATTCTGGGTGGTGCATGTAGTCTCTTCATTATTCACATCATTAAAATCCTTTTTCCAAATAAATCGACATTGAACTACTCAATAAACTTATTTTATACACACACAAAAATAATTTCTAGTCCCTTTAAGACAATCTACACCATGATTAATTCAACACATTGAGCATAAAGAAACATGCATCTTATTTTCACCATCACTTTTATATTTTCCCTTGAACTGCAAATTTTGATTCTTGTCAAAACCTTGAGATTGATATGGAACACCAACTTCTATTTCTACCTCGATAACACAATGCGCAGTTTCTTAATAGCTACTAATTTATCCTATATCTAATTCCCTTCAATGAATTTGTTTTAATACCCTAATGAATAAATCAACATTACTTCCGAGTTGGATTATAGTGCTAGAAGCATAACTTTTAGGTCTTGTAATATTTTCCACATCTGTACCAATGGATTCACCATCATTTTACTAATGATCAAGAATCAAACATTAGATCTTTGTATGGAGATTATGAGGAAATTAGTTACTGAAAAATATGGTATTGAACTCATCCCATTCCATGGATTCAATTTAATCTTGCAACCATGAATTATGGATTAAAGTCCACCACTGGTCTGGTTCTCATTCTAAATGATAAATAGCCGAAATGAATTTTTCATGATCCGAACAATGATGGATGGAAAATATCATTTCAATGGTACTAATCCGTTTTTTAGGCGATCATGTCTTGTTTTATATAAGGTTACCATGGAAAGTGTAATTAAAAAAATCAATAATTCTATAGTAATATTTGGGGATTAGAAATGAGTTTTTCAAAAAGAAAAATTGTTTTGGAATTTTTATGAAATTATCTATTTTACAAACATTTATATTTCCCTAGTTTTATGTATATTATCCACAAATTTTTTTATTTTTTGGGATAGTTGAATTTCAATTTATAAAATGAATGAAATTAGTTTTTCCAAAAAAAACTCTTATAATTTTTCAATAGATAATTATATATATTCCTAGTCAATAATTTAAAATTGCATCAAAGTTAGAATATCACATAAATAAAATTGATGACATTTTATTAAGACTTTCACACAATCATTTCCTTAATGGAACAAAACATGCCCTCTAGAAGGAAACTTACTTAAATATACATATTGATGATCACAACACTTTATAACCTATTTTTAAAAATAAAGACACATTTCATTATAGTATATATTTTACAATATTTTGTATTTCCCCACATCTAAGAATTATTTTTAAAAATCAGTTTTTCCAGATATAGGAAAATTATTATATCATATGGAATAAACTATTATATACTAATAAAATTATTCTAATCTTATGAGAGGGAGTTACATAATTTCCAGAAAAATATTCATAAATTCTATAAACTATAAATTTTACATGATCTATGTTGATATCATTATATTGAGACTTTCACTACAATATTTTAATGACATATGAAGCCATTTTTTTCAGATATAATTTTCAATAAATGTTCATGATCAAGAAGTATAATTTTCCATGATAAACAAATTAATTCCACGATATAAAATATTGTTACAATGTGACAATATTTATTATTGTGAGAATCATAAAAACATGAAGATATATCATGATATTTTATGTTCCATGTATTTTCAAAGAAACCTAAAGAATCATTTAATTTTTCAATTAGAATAGTAAATATCAATAATGGTTAGTTCAAGGAGGAGCTAGTGATTCTTTTTCATATCAACCCTTTTAATGTGTAAAATGTTGTAACATCTTGTAACTCATATAATGTAAATATATAGTGTTCTTTATAAGACCTCTATTTGATGATTTTAAATGTTATTGAATAATATTCTTTTTTGGACACAGTTTTTTTATCTGGTTTCTTTTGATTGAGGTATTCCACATATTGTAAGATAACAATTTTGTCTGATATTTAGATCGAGGGTTTCCATGGAAAGGGAAACCGAGTTATTTTAATCATCGGCTCAATGTTTTCTATAAATAAGGAAAACATGCCATAAATAATTTTTTTAAATTTGTCGATACCATACCTCTATGTTAAAAACGTCCTTAATTATAAAAGTTGAAGTGTAGATAAATTATTTTATAATTTTATAGAAGTTTTTACATACTACATTTTGAATTCATACAATAATAGTTTTACATGTTATATATTCCCAAATGAAATTAATTGAAATTCGATAGTTATTAAAATCATATATAAACTCTTATGTTATGATGTATTATTTGTCTGACTTAAAATTTAATGTTTTAATGAACTTCTGGTATGATAATTTTACTTAAATTTTCTAATAATTTTTAAATGTTTTTATGAAATAATTTACCCCCCATTTGTAGGCATTTATTGAAACATTAATACTACAATATTAAATAAGTTCACCACCCATAAGGACCATTAAATTGGGTGAATTATTCAATAATTTCTTCTACAATATCAAAATATGCATGGTTCTAGTTTTATCAATTTTTGAAACTACAAGGATTTTTTTATTACTTCACAATTATTTATAAATTATTTATAGAAAAAACTATGAATAATGTGTCTAATAACCCCAAGGGTAATATAAAAACTATAACGGTTATAGTAACACATCCTTAGAAATATTTCCTTTGATTCACTCAAATATTGTAAAATTGAAACATAAACCCTTCAATACAAATGATGTTGAGTAAGTGTAGGCTTATTATGGATGGATAGATAGATGTTATAGAAATTTAAACTTATTTTGTTTTTAGATGGTGTGAAAACTATAGTTGATTAATGAAAATTAAACAAGGTGTTTTAAAGTTATTAATTATAATGTAAAGATATTTTGTTTTTATCCATAGTTAGAGTGTGTTTTTTAATTTTTTTATTAGACCATCTCTCTCTTAGTTTTTATTACTTTTTATGTTATGTTAGTGGCTCCGGATTCAAAATAATTTTGTTGAATCATCATACAAGTTGTAGTATGGGGTGGCCATAATGTTCTCATATTTTATATTTATTGAGTCTTTGATTAATAATTTTATTAAAAATAATTATATATTATATTCCATATATTATGTAAAACCCAAATAGATATGATATGATGGAATGCAAAATAGTAGTCAAATCTTAGTGTATATTGGATTTATGGCCACTAATTAATATTATATATGGGTTTCACTATTTTTGTGAATGTATACAATAATTGATTCCATGGAAAATATGTATTAAACATAAGACATATATTAAAAATTATTTTAATGGATTTCAGCACAACATTCTATCATGTTTCTAAGGTATATCATGATATATAAAAGGCTTAATATTAATTTTATTTTTCCATATTGTAACATGATAAGTGTTATTAGCCATTATGATATGTATATATGTTATTAGAAAATATATATTTTGGATATATATACCATTTATTTTGAATCTAGGTTATTACATATCATTAAACATCACATATATGTTTTCATGTATGAGGATATAGAAATATGAGTAATTTGATTCATTTCAGTGTAGATCTATTAATTTATAATGGATAATGGGTTAATCTATTTGATGTGGGGTGTAAAATAAAAATACACTAATTATATTTGTTCTTTAATTTTATGTTCTTTCATTTGTAATTTGTAACATCCCAGTTCTGGAAGCCACCCATAGGTGCCCCATACCCGGTTGGTCCCATGGCCTCAACCACATTTCCCCAAATTCCAGAGGCTACCGACTAGCAGCGAGGGCCTTGGGTGAGATAGTGGGGAAACTATGGCCTCATTGGCAGAGTACACAATGGATGTAGACAACACGTACAATAGAGGAAGTAGTAAATATCCAAAAAGAGTAAACATCGGAAGAATAAAACAATAAACAACTGGATCAAACATGTATATATTAAATGATGCACAATACATACGTCTAGGGAAGTAGCCGAACAAGTCACAATTCTTAATACAAAACTAAAACAATGTACAAAATAAAAGATAAGAAACTCCTCAGCATCGCAAGCCTCGGCTTGGTCCCATGCTCTCCTGCACCAATGCAATCAAGCACTTGAGGTCTAAGGGAACTTTCCCTTGTTTATACCTGCAGCAATATAATATCTTTGGGCTCAAAAACATGACCCAAACATGGTGTGAGACTAAATCCCATTAGGCAACCACCCGAAGATCTGTTCCTAACAGTCAGTGAGAAAGTGGAAGGTAATAGAACAATAAGCTGTAAATAGTATGATAAACAACAGAACAAAATCCACTGATCAACAAGCAGTAGTGAAGCAAAAAACTAACCAAAAACATGATTTTCCTCTGGGAAGTACTCACAACCATACCCTATGGTCCTATCCAAGAAGTACCAACAACCCTTTAGGAATTACACTCATCCTTACCCCTCTAGATTGGCCATTCGATATTATTAGTCCCTCTGAGGAAACACACCCAGTCAATTCCCCTTATAGTATAAGGTCGTCAAGGACTCTATGAGGAAGATCACGCGGTCTAATCCCATTATAGCCCTAAGGTCTAGAGACTCACTGAGGAATCCCACTTAGTCAATTCCTCCTATGGCCTCAGGTCTATCACAGACTCTCTGAGGAAGCTCACTCAGTCAGTTCCTCCTAAAGCCTAGAATGGTTTAAGGAAATTAAAACAAAAAACAGACTCTCTAATGAAGCTCACTTGGTCTACCCCTATTTAATATATAAATCTCAAGACACTCTGTGTAATCTCACTCAGTCTATACTCTTATAGTCTATAATATCCAAGAATCTATAGGAATCTAACTTGGTATATCCCATATAGTTTATAATGTCCATGACTCTCGGAGGAAACTCACTCAGTCTAACCCCTTATAGTCTATAGCTCCAGGTTCTCACGGCCTTGCGCTAGTCAATTCATATTAATGCAATAAGGACAAAGTAAACCTGCAGAGCTACTTGTCTAACCATTCTACAACATAACAAACATGTCAGAGAACAATACTCCATCCTATGGTAACAAGGCATGGAAAGCAGGTATAACAGCCAAAGGCTGAACATGACCAAAAGGTCGTAAACAGAAAAAGGCATGGGAAAAAACATCCAAGCGTAGCAATTATCCTCATACATAACCAAATTTCCTCTACACAAGTATACAAGAAAAGAAAGAAAACAATAGGGGAAAAATGGTAAACATGCAATACCTCGTTCAAGGGTATTGGTGGAAATTGCACATAAAACTCAAAGACATTGAATGAAAAGTCACAAACCACCTACCTTAATTCTAGGAGGTCGATATACATGAACCATGTGGCATTAATCTTTTTATAACAACATAGATATATGAAAAAGTCTAACACAATCAACCCATGATAACTTGAGAAAGAGGAGGAATTGGAAATCAAAGCTCTAGGAGAAGGAAGAGTTTATCTATGTGGTTATTGCGCAATCGACATCGGTAGATTCAGAGAACAGACGAAGGCTCGGAAGAGATTCACGGCCGTAGTAGACGCTCTCGATCGAAGAAGCTAGAGAAGAAGATACTTATGGGGTTAATACATTACCCTGGTCCGTTTAATGAAAAAAAGAAAGTACACTGCGTGTACTTTTGGAGGACATGGCATGTTCTATGCTTTTCCATACTCCGCCTTAAGAGGCCTCCACATCACCCCACATGACCATGTGTGTGGCCCGGAAATGGATAGAAAATGGCCTTTCATGGAATTTAAATACATGGAGTGTACTTATAATGTACACGACGTGTACTTCAAAAATTTCTATAAACTCATTTCACAAAAACTCCATAAAATGAAAAAGAACATACATGAAATAAGGGTTCGGGTTCTTACAAACATCCCCTCTAAAAGAAATTCATCCCCAAAATTCCCTAGCGAGACGTGCAAGAAGAATCCCCGAATAGCTCCGGCCACTGCGATCATACATCGGCCTCCCTCTCCCAAGTCATGTCATATCCTCACCCATACTGCCACAGCAACCATACCAGAGGAACAGACCAGCCATGGGAAACCTTCGTACTGTGATCAATAATCTAGATCAGATGATCCTCAAAAGATGCATCTGGATCGAGCTCAACCTACTTAGGTTGAAAGACATTTGATGATTCTGAAAAGTAACTTCAGAGATGAGAAACATGGAAGACGCCATGCATTGCCATGTACCTATGAGGTAACTGAAACCGATAGAAAACCAACCCAACTCTCTCAAACACCTCAAACGGCCCGACATACTATGTTGAAAGCTTACCCTACCTCCGAATTATCTTGTGTCCCAACCTTGGTGCGACAAGCTAGAAAACCTAATCCCCGACCTCGAACTCCATAGGTCGTCTCCCCTGATCAGCATAAGACTTCTGTCGAGACTGTGCCATAGTGATCCTCTTCCGAATCAAATCTATCTGCTCTGAGGTCTCCTGAAAAAAATGTGGTCCTAGAAAATCTTCTTATATTGCCTCCATCTAGCATAATGGTGATCAACATTGCCTATCGTACAAAGCCTCGTAATGTTCCATCTAAATAGTCTCCTGAAAATTGTTGTTATAGGAAAACTATACAAGAGGTATATGATTCTACCATGATCTTCCAATGTCTTGGATACAAGCCCAGATCATATCCTCAAGCACCTGAATTGTATGCTCGGACTGGACATCTGTCTATGGATGGTATGTTGCACTCAAAAGTACATGTGTTCCCAAATCCTTCTGAAGCCCCTACAAGAACCGAAAACTAAAACAATCATCTCTGTCTGAAAAAATTGATTGTGGAACTCCATGTAGATGTAAAATATCTTAGATGTACAACCATCACAGCTCATCAACACTGAATGTCTCCTTGATTGGAAACAATTGAGCATCCGTTGTAACCCTGTTTATGATAACCCAAACTGCATCATTCCCTCAAGGTGACGTCAGCAAACCGGTCATGATGTCCATCGCGACATCGTTCCTCTTCCACTCCATAATGGGTAACTACTTAAAAAGAAATTCGGGTCGCTGATCCACTGCTTTATTCTACTGAAAAGTGGAACATCTCATGAAAAACCAGAAATATATCTCTTCATACCTGGAAATCAATAATGGCATTGTAGATCCTGATACATCTTGTTGACGCCAAGATGAACTGCCCAAACTAAGGAATGAAAAACTCGTATAATCTCCACGAGTATGTCTGTTCGAACCCATACGCTTCCCTGGAAATGAATGATCTCATCCTCACCCACTATCCATCCAGGAGGAGGGTCCTCTTCTGACACACTCTCTCGTAGGACTAGGTCTTCTGAGTCTGATAGCTACCTCATCTGTACCCGATCAAGAAGTGTAGAGGTGTGAAATACAAAAGATAGAATTGTCTTCCCCTATCTGTCATGCACCTCCAGATACATATCAGAGAATAGATCCATAATCTACCTCTCACTGCTGGCCTCCTAAACATCATGTATCTATGTTCTTCTGGTCAATGCATTAGCCACTACGTTGCCCATTCCTGGCGCATAGGACAGCAGAAAGTCGAAGGACTGAAGGCACTCGACCAACCTGCGCTATCTCGGATTCAGATCACGCTGATTGAAGATGTACTTGAGACTCTTGTGGTCGGTAAAAACCACAATGTGCTCTCCCAGAATGTAATGTCTCCAACAACGTAAGGTTTGAACAAAACCTACCAACTACAAATTGCGTGTTGGGTAATTCCTCTCGTGTGGCCTGAACTGTCGAGACTCGTACGCAATGACTCTATCTCCCTGCATAAACACAGCTCCCAGCCCGATACATGAAGCATCACAGTAGACCGTATAGCTCTTTCCTGGCTCTGGCAGGACTAGTATCAGTGTCGAAGTCAACCTCCCTTTCAACTCTTGAATGGATGACTCACAGTAATCTGATAATTAAAACATTTCCCCTTTCTTGGTCAGACCTGTGAGTGGTGTTGTTAGGTGTAGAAAGTCATGTATGAAACACCTATAGTATCTAGTCGGACCTAAAAAACTTCGCACCTCAAATTCATTATTCGGCTGCTCCCGAGAATATACAGATCTCAATTTCTATCGGTCTACTAATACTCCTATCTCTACGATAACATAACCCAAGAAATGATTCTGATCTATCCAATAGTAGAATTTCAAGAGCTTAGCATATAACTAATGCTCTCTCAATGTACATAGAACGATCTCAAGATGGGTATCATGGTTGTGTCTATTGTGAAAGTACACCAAGATGTCCTCCATGAAAACCACCATGAAAGAATCCTAGTAGGGATGGAACACTCGGTTCATCAGTGCCATGAAAACTGCAGGCGCATTCGTGAGACCGAATGGCGTAACCATATACTCATATATACTATACCTTCTTCGGAAAAATTTAAGAGGTGTATCAAATGGTTTAATGGGAAACGGATGATAACCAGATCTCATGTCAATCCTCGAGAACACTCGGGCTCCTCGAAGCTGATCAAAGAGAACATCGATTCTCGGAAAGCAATATCGGTTCTTGACCGTCAACTGGTTTAGCTTCTGATAATCCACACAAACCCTAAGGGTGGCATGTTCCTTCTTCCCAAATAAGATAAGAGAACCCCAAAGAGAATTACTGGTTCATATGATACAATTTTCTTGCAACTCCTCCAACTGCTTCTTGAGATCCTGTAACTCAGGTTTAGCCCCCCTATAAGGAGGAAAGGACACCGATGATGCTCCTGGAATGAGATCAATCGAGAAGTGTACCTCACGCTCTGTAGGAAAACCTGAAAAGTCCTCTGGAAAGACGTCTCCAAAATGATCCACCACTAGAGGAAAGTCTAACTGTGAAGTCTCCTGGTCATCCAGATAATGACTAGAAACCCATGCGGTAACTCCTCCAAGCCCATTATGCTAGGGTCCTGCTTGACTCTCCTGAACATACCACTCACCTATATGATGAAAGGATCCACCCTCTGGTGATATGAAACTCACCCTACAGTGATAGAAATCGATGAATTCCTGGAAGAGGACTATGCAGCCCATTCTGAGAATGACATCAAAGCTCGTCATCTCTATGACATAGAGGTACCATAAGAAGTGACACACTGCAACCTCTAGAGGGAACTCTATGCACTGACGTACGCAAACCATTCTAGTCCCCAACGATCTATTTAGATTCAATGTATCTGTAGAGGAAAAGATGCAGAGCCCTAGGATTCCACAATTGCAGCAGAGATAATGCTACGCATAGAACCAGTATCAAAAAGAGCTGAAAATAAAATTGAGGCTACTAAGATCGTACCTTCAACCGTGGAAGGTCCAGGATCCTGCTCTGGATGGGTCTTCTCCACAGCGAAAGTCTGGCCTGTACCGCGGCCCTGCAACCTTGGCTGTCCACTTTGATCTAATCCCCTCTGTTATCAATAATAAACTGGTGACTGACCACCACGACCATCACCTCCACCTCGGCCCGAACGGTCAGAAGAACTCCAGTTCCCAGACTTGTGAGAAACTGGTGATGCAACCCCTGACTCGGGGTCATAGAAGAACCCCTACCAGAAGTTATAGGTGAGAAGATCTGAAAAAAATTCTGAAGATGGCCCATCTTTCCGCATGATCGGCACTGCATCATGTCTCTCTTGCATTGAGGCCTAGTATGTCCACTCTTCCCGCATTGGTAGAATACAACATGGCTTCCCGAAGATACATTACACCTACTCTGATCTCCTCGAGTAGATTCCATGTGGTACTTCCTACTACCTATAGGAGGAACACTGACTTTCGTGGTCGAACTGCCCTTGCTACCTGCTCCAGAATCCCTTAGATTACGCTCTGTGATCAACACCTGGTTGATGATAGAGGACATCAACGTCAACTTGATGATGTTCACCTGCAAGCGGATGTCATGCCTTAAACCATCCACGAACATCTGTGAAAGGAACCACTCATCACCTCATGTAATAGGCATGAAAATCTGCATCTCAGTAAAGCGAGATGATTAATCCATAACAGAAAGAGTACCCTCCTTCAGACTCATAATCTCCTGGGCTCGATCATCCCTCAAGATCTCTGGGTAGAATTATTCATAGAAGTTGCATCGAAACTCATCCCAAGTCATACTCTACTAGAGTCCTGACTACAATATCACCTCACACCACCTCTTGGAAGAGTTTCGGAGCTTATAGTTAGCAAGATTCAACCTCTTCTATGGAGGTATCTCCAGATGCTCGAAAATTGTCAGTGTGGCATCTAGCCATGAATCTAAAACCTGAGGCCATCCATCCCCTGAAAAATTAGGATGATGATCCTATTGGAAAACCCGTGTCAATTCATCCATCAATGGGGTAGGAGGTGGCGTTTCCTGGAAAGTTTCCATCATCCTCAGAAAGTCTTCCCTAAACTTCGCATCAGTGCCTTTTACTGGTATAACTTCATGTGCCAAGAATGGCATAGTTGGAGGATCTGTAGAAGTTCCCTTATCAGCCATATCTGGTGTTTGATCACCATATGGAAGCAGACGTACAACCATATGATGTGTCGGTGGTATGGCTCTGAAAGGTCAAAAGAACACCTTATATAATGATTATCAAATACTGAGAAGACATGAGTACATGATATGAATAGGAGAACGAAACATTCACGTTTTACAAAACACGACTACACGATGTGTATAAAAACTACACAGTGTGATATTTTAAACCATTCACATGGGCATGTACTTCTTCCACAATTGGTCGTTTAACACCCCTACCACACAGTGTGTTATCCCCATACACGTCCTCTACTTGAACTATATTCCCCCTTCCCATGTCTCCTTACACATCTAACCCACATGGTCCTCTTATTCCAAGACTACATGGAATTTTCTTGAAGGACACAATGTGTACTAGACAACATTTTAAAAACACGTGGTGTTAGTTGCATGGCCGACTACATGGTTTACTCTACACGGCATGCTCCCTGAGAACACGGTGTGTACTTGAAGGGTTTCCAGAACCCGTGTTGTTCGTGACACAACCGGGTACTTAGGTTACATGTCACGACATGTGATAACAAGACACATCATGTAAATTCAATGATTCATCCAGCCGCGTCGTTAGCCACACGGGTAGACACATGGTCATTACAACACGGCGTGTACGTACTGTACACGACGTGTTCCTGAAGATTTTTCACAACCCCGGTTTTCTTCCCACAGAGTCAGTGACACAGCTTAAAAACTACGGCGAGATTTAATAAATTATATGCTGTGTATTCTTGTTTTTTCCGGGAAGTAGCTCAGAAACTGCTTCAAATCCCTGAAAAAACATTAAACAAGAGTTAAGGTCCATATTCCGATCTGTGAGGGCCCATACGTCTCGCGAATCAAATCTTGGAATCGTATACAAGTTCTAACAAGGCAACTAGGCAATGATCCACCAAATTATGGTCCATGAGGGCCTATAACACCTTAAGAACCAATGTCTGGAATCCATTTAAGAAAATTACTATAAAAACAAAATCTATATCAAACAGTAGTGATTATATCAAAGCATATATCACCACATCATGTATAATCTACACAACATCTATCACAACAACATTCAATCGCTAATGCATCCTAGATGGCATGGAAAGAATGCATGCCATGTGATTTATAAGAAGTGCCTATATGATGAATGAGATATCATACCCTCATATCATCGGTTTACGACAGAAATAGAACCGCAATAATTACAGCGGTAACAACACAAAGCATGTGAATCACCTAATGGTGAAATCAAATCAACAGTAAAAGTGAAAACCAGTAAAACTATAATAAACTAGGTAGTATAGATTTTCCCTGTACACGTGTTATCTACTCCCGGGCACAACTTATTACCAAATACCTATTCCGTCCTATCCCCGAATATAGGCTCCAAACTGTAAGTCAAGATAAAATAGTTCCTCTGATACGACTTTGTAATGTCCCGGTTCAAGAAGCCACCCAGAGGAACCCCATACCTGGTTGGTCACATAGCCTCAAGCACATTTCCCCAAATGCCAGAGACTACCGACTAGCAGTGAAGGCCTTGGGTGTGATAGTGGGGAAATTATTCCCTCAATGGCAGAGTACATAGAGGATGTAAACAACACATACAATAGCGGAAGCTGTAAATATACAACAACCGTAAACAGCGGAAGACTAAAACAATAAATAACATGTGGACATATTTATATATGAAATAATGCATAATACATTTTCCTAAGAAAGCATCCAAACAAGTCACAATATTGAATACAATACTGAACAAATGTATAAAAGAAAAACAAAAAAGCAACTCCTCCGCATCGCATGCCTCGGCTTGTTCTAATTATCTCCCTCACCAATGCCATCATGTACCTGAAGTTGAATGGTGCTTTCCATTGTCTATACCTACAGCAAGATAATCTATTTGGGCCAAAAAAAGGACCCAAACAGGATGTGAGACTAAATCCCATCAAGAAACCACCTGAAGAGCTGTGCCTAATAGTTAGGGATCATGTGGAATGTAAGAGTATAGTAAGTAGTAAACAGTATGATACACAACAGTAAACAATCCACTGATTAACAATTAGTTTTGAAGAAAACAACTAACAACAAACATGAATTTCCTCTGGGAAGTACTCACATCCATACCCTCTTGTCTTATACAAGAAGTACTAACAACCCTCTGGGTAGTACACTCAGCCTAATCCCACTGGTTTGGTGATACGAAATTATTAGACTCTCTGAGGATGCATGCTCTGTCAATTCCCTTTATAATATAATCTACTCAGGGAATTTTTGAGGAAGATCACACGGTCTAATCACCTTATAGCCCCAAGGACTAGAGACTCTATGTGGATTCCCACTCAGTAAATTCCCCCTATAGCATATGGTATATCACAGAATCACTGAGGAAGCTCACTCATTCAATTCCTCCTATAGCCTAGAATGGTTTAAGGAAATTCAAACAAAACACAGACTCTCTGAGGAAGCTCACTCAGTCTACCCCCGTATAGTCTATAATGCTCAAGACTCTCTGAGGAAGCTCACTCAGTCTATCCTATTGTAGTCTATAATATCCAAGACTCTCTGGGAAGCTCACTCGGTCTATCCCCTATAGTCTATAATGTCCAAGACTCTCTGAGGAATCTCACTCGGTCTATCCCCTTATAGTCTATAGCACCATATTCTCATGACCTCATGCCAGTATGTGCATAATAATGATATAAGGCCAAATTAAAGCTACAGAGCTACTTGGATAACCAGTCTATAGAATAGAAAACATGTCAGAGAACAACACACCATCCTACGGTCTCAAGGCATGGAAAACAGGTATAACAGCGAAAGGATGAACAAGACCAAAAGGTCGTAAACAGAACAAGGCATGGGAAAAAACGTCCAAGAGTAGAAATTATCCTCATACATCAACAAATTACCTCTACACAAGAATACAAGAATGGTAGGAAAACAACATGGGAAAAACATTAAACATGTAATACCCCGTTCAAGGGTATTGGTGGAAATTTCACATAAAACTCAAAAACATTGAACGGAAAGGAACAAATAACCTACCTTTATGCAAGGAGACCGTTATAATTGATCCACAAGGCTTGAATATCCTTATAACATCGTAGATCTACAAAAACGTCCAAAACTCTCAACCCATGATAACTTTAGAAAGGGGAGTAATTGGAAAACAATGCTCTAGGAGAAGGAAGAGCATACCCTTGTGGTTCCAACACAATCGACGATGGTTGATACGAAGAATGGACGATGGATCAGGGGGTCGGAGGAGATTCATGGTCGTAAATGATGCTCTCGGTCGATGAAGCTGTAGAAGAAGATAGTTCGTGGGTTAAGACTTGACCACGGTCCGTTTAATAAAAAAGATAGTACACGAAGTGTACTTTTAGAGTACATGGCGTGTACTAGCCTTTTCCGTACTCCGCTTTAAGCGGCCTCAACATCACCCCACATGACCATGTGTGTGGCCCGGACACGGACAACACACGACCTCATGCGGAATAGAAGTACACGGCGTGTACTTATAAAGTACATGGTGTGAACTTCAAAAATTTTCTGAAACTCCTCTTCTCTCAAAGACTCTAGAAAATGAAAAAACATACCTGAAATTAAGGTCCGGGTTCTTACATAATTTAATGTTAATATAAAAATATTTAATAATTTTTTTCTATAAGATATTTTATTATTTATATATTGAAATATATTATTATATGTGTATGAATGAAATTTTTATGTAGTTTTAAATATGATTCATGATTGATTGAATATTGAATTTGGTAACAAAATCTATGATACTCAACATAAGAATAAAGAATTTTTTTTAATTTCAATTTGTTTGACTTATTCATTCTATATAGGTCATATATATGAATATTTCTTATAAGTATATCTTGATATAGTTTTTTTAATTTTTTTTCCGAATCATTTAGTATATATTATATTATTTTTTAAAAGACATGTAAAAAATCATTTGTGTTACAAATGGAAGGGTATGATGATTAATTACACCAAAAGACTGTATATATATATATATGTTCTCAAAAGAAAAAATTATGTTATTTATTTAAATGAATATTCCATTGAAATAATAAATCATACAGTTATGATGTATGAAATCATCTATTATGTTATTTAAATAATCAAAACATTCATATAAATTTTTTATTAAAATCATTATACAGAAGAATATATTAATAGTTATTTAATATATTAAATCATTTGCATCTTTTTCTATAAAAATTAAATAATTTTGAATTAAAATAATGAATAATGTATGATAATTTAGTTATCATCTGCCACAAATTCAACTTATAGCTTATTTATATTTCAATATTAATAAGTAGAACGAATAACATATGAAAATAATAATAATAAAATCTAATAAATTACATATTTGGTGACTTTAAATTTCTATTAAACAATATATATTTCAAATATATATTTTCAATATTTTTTTAAATAGTTACATAATAACACTTTAATAAAAATCTGAAATATTACAATGTCTAAACACCCATTAAAAAGATATTGATTATTTGATTACTCATATTAATTTTTTTTAACTTAACCTTATCTTTCTCCCAAATTATCCTTAAAAAACTATTGAAAACATTTTTAAAGGATGGATGGGAATAAAAATCCTAGTATGTGTAACACTAAGGTATTTTAAAAGAGGGTCGTCATATTTCATAGAATGTATGATTTTTAAAACCATGGTTAGAATTGAATATTACACCCCAATACATCATGATATATTTATTTTTAAAAATATTCAATAACATTTATAACATATGATTCATCAACATTAGGTTTAAACAAAATTCAATATAGAATTAAAATATTATAATTTAAAAATGACCAGTATAATCTAACAGTTATATTTGAGGGTACTAATAGTAATATCTAAATATCGAAAATTATATGGTTTTGTCATGTTAAAAAAAATTCTATGGTTATATGTTGAATCGATATTAATTATTAATTTTATGAAATAAAATACATGTTTTATAAAATAATCTATTTCACTTGAAGGATGTTTTGTCCTATTTTGGTGAAATAATTAAAAATTTATGTTTACCACATTTAGAAATTTTATTTCTAAAAATAAACAACATTTTTTAAATATAAATGTAAAATTTTTATTTTTTTGGTTACTTCAGAAATTTCTAAAAATATTATTTTTTGGGAGAATTGTGAAATATATGGATTTCTAATGAACATTGTATTTCAGATTAAATTGTTTGAAAACATAAATTATAAATTAAATTAGATTTCCTGTATAATTATTTAAATGATTATACCATTAATATAATTTATGTCATTTTGATCAATTTCATTTAGAATGATGTTGAAAATTACATAAACGCTTGACTGTTGTTGTTTGAAAAAACTATTTTTTTCTAAAAGTTCACACTATTTATTTTAAGTTGAATTCTGCCACATCACTAAATTTAATTTGAAAATTGGATTCCATATATTACATAATGACAATTTCTTATTTTTTTTATTTAAAATAATTTTTATAGAAATTGATGGTGAAAACATTAAAAAATAATTACTACGGTTAACGTAAGAACAAGTGTAAAAGGATATATAAATAAGAATATTTTTTGAAAATTTATATTAAAACTATCAAAAATGAAATTTATTGAAATATTAATACTGTATAACCTCTAATATTAAATTTGGACACATTTTTGAACCCCATTGAAATTGAAGAATTTGGGTAAACATTATCTATTTCGAAAAATCCTTGTGTGTCCTCTCCCCCACTAATAAAAGGCCAACCCCTCACATCCCCTTTTAACACATAAAAAAATCCAATTTCATCTGCCAATACCTAAAAAAATAACTTTATTGGTCCTCTATAAACAACATTGAGGCCATCGATTGATAATAAATATATCCTAGTATGGATTTTTATTGAATCCTAAAGAAGTTCCCTAGAGAATATGTAAATTTCATAAAAAAGTGTTTTTTGTTATTCAACCAATATAAAATAGTATCCATCTATGATAATATTAATTAACAAGTATATAAAATAAAAAAATATTTTATTATGAATATATAATTACTTATATTCATGTTCTCTACTATCATGTTGTTTATTTAACCATCAATCGTTTATTCAGTGGACTAATTCCATGCAAACTGATATAGTTCATTTTCCACCATCAACGCATAGGGTTGAAAATAATGGTGGATCTAACATATTTATATTATATTCATGAAATTAATATAATAATATAATTATAATATCGCATATAACTTATTAACTTCCATATCATTTGGAAAACAATAGTGTTTCTCGTGCGTATCGGTGGACTACCGTTTCCATGTAGCGATGTGAAATTTTTTTCATAATATATTTAATTGGATTGTAATAATGAAATATTAAATTAATATATGTTATATTTTAAAAGTAACTATACATAAATAATTTTTTTCTTATATATATATTCATTCATTTCATTCGATAGGGTATATGAGAACGTCACTTGTCTGTATAGTGAAATACCGCCTTGCAAATTAATGCGACTCAATTTTTTAAAAAATTCATCCTAGAAGGTAATATAAGTAAAATTAATAAATTTATATGATATATAAAATTTAACAATTAATCTAGTAATGATAATATATTAATTACCTTCTTTTTTTCTATGCATTGAAAAAATGGAAACAACATTAATGAATTAGAATTGATTAACTTCTCTTCGAACTACGTAATAAATTTTTCTATAAATAACATTCATGAAATACAATAAATATATGTATAATTAATATATTATATATATATATACATATTTTATCTTTTTTAATTTTTTAACCATGTCAAACATAATATTATGTAATTACTAAGGTAAATCATTCTTGGGAAATGATGTACTTATACACTGAAATTGCGACGCTAGCAAATAGTTTCTAATAAATGGGAGACAAATGACTAAATGTAAATAATATAAGGTATGTGATATTATATTATTGTAATATATTTTAATTATAATAAATATATATTTATTATATAGTAATTTTAACACACACAATGGATGTCAAACATGAGGAAATGGTATCTTATCTTACTATTACTTTTATGAGGCATACTCCGTATTGACCACTATTTTCCTTTTATTGGGGTATTTAATATCCTTTAATACATTAAATAATGAATATATTTATCATATTGGGATCTAATTTATAATTTTAAATTATTTATTTTATGTGTAATATGATTTAAATTTTTACGATGTGTTACATGGTTATTTCAGAATAACATCATTATTCAAGTTTATTTATGATGAAGCCTCCCATGGGTGAATTATTTGTGCATTACTATAATAAAAACAAATTACTTTCATATAGTTTTGTTATTCTTGAAACGTTCATGTAATATTACATTTATACACACTTATTTACTTTAAATGACAGATAAAACGATTTTAATAAAAGACTATATAATTTATATTTTTGTTAAAAACCCATATTCACTACTATGTACATGTCTTTTTAATTTAATTTTAACCCTAAATTTTTTCTTTAAACATTTAAAATGAATCTTACTATCCATTTTCAAATAATTCAATGTTTTACTTTATACCTAAAATGTGAAAGGAATATTTGTTTTAATCCATTCAGTATATATATATTTTCCCACCACCATGTCCCCTAATTAAAAAAATTAATCTTTTACAAGTTTATATTGAAATTTTTAAATAACATGTATTTAATAATTATACTTTTATTTTTAGCTTTATAAGCGGTTTTCAAATTGAAAATAATATTTTCATCATTAAATTTTTAATAAGTTTTATGCTATTTATTTTCATCTATGAAAAAATCTATCATTTTACCTTATGGTATATTAGAAAATTATTGTTATGAAAACATCCATATGATTTGTTTAGATATTTTATGATATGTTTAATGGGATTTAATATGTTGATAAAATTATATATATTAATTTGAATGGTTTACGATAATGTTTATTGGTTAGTGAATGTATTAACTTTTAGTAAATTAATTACTCAATAATAATGATTATGGTTATTGTGTTTCTTCCCTTTTATTTGAATAATTTATTAGATTTAATATATTTTATGTATGTCTATAGCATCCCGCCTTTTTATCACATAAACTTCCATTACATTTTACAGAACTGAGGATCTTTAAGTTTTACTATCTTGGAAACCAGGAACTTAATACATGAAACAAAAAAAACATTTTTCTTAAATACTTGAAAGGATTCTCCTCATGTTCATCCTAGGTTAATTACTATATCTCATAACCTGGGGATATATATAAAAAGAAAGTGTGAGCAGAAGGCCCAGTAAGGGAAACAAGAGAAACATTTTACATGTGAACTTGAGATATTTCAACAAGGTCATGAAAAGAACTTTAAGGCATGAGAAAGAAATCATGAGATATATCATAATAAAAATAACCTTTTTCATAAATTGAAGATGTGTCTACAACATATAATATTGACAATCATTTCTTTTCACCATGGTCTATCCCCAATGTGTCATTAAAAATTACAAAGGTTATTCACCAAGGTATCAGTCTAAATGGTCATCTCTATAGATTAAGTCTTTACCCAATGCATTGAAGCGCTATCTGGGTGCACCCTTGACATGTATTTATTATCATGTGAGCCACATATATCATCATCAATCATTTCATAAACAACCCATATAGCATAAAGGAAATGGGGTTCAATTCACAATCATAACGTTTTAAAAACTGTTTTAAAGACATGATCTTTATGTCACTTTAAACCCACGAAAAGGGAAATCAGGTTTCATATATGTAAATCATAGAATTTGAAATAGAACACTTTGGTATATATTTTAATACCCATATAGAGGAGAAATATTTGAGTATTTAATTAATAAAATAAAAGAACTATAGAAAAATAGAGTGACATTTTGAGACGAAAATTCTGCAGCCTAACGGCTATGTTACAGGGTTTTAGAAAACAATGAAAAGAGAAGGTACATGGGTCAAACATTCATAAATGGCCCATAAAATAGTATAGGGGTAGAATATAAGGGATTTAAGAACATTGAAATGAAATTTGAAAATATACCATATGAAATGAAGAACATGAAAGGAAGACAAAAATAATATTTCTCTTATGAAAATTCGGCAGCCTAATGGCGTCACATAAACATTAACCAAAAATGAATTGATGAGATAAAATAGGGTCTCTCATCATATGAAAATAAAAGATCAGTATGATAGGTATAGAGATCATACCCCAAAATAAGAAAAAGGTACTTGCAAAACATGACATGGAATTAGAACTTTGAAAAAGGAGAAAGGTGAAAGAACCACTTAAAAATTCAGCAGCCTAACGGCGCCCCTTAAAACTTCAAAATATTGAATTGAAGAGATAAAATGGGTCTCTTATCATATGATCATAAAATATCAGTATGAAAGATATAGAGATAATACTCCAACATAAAAAAAGTAACTTTAAATACTTTACATGAAAGTATAACTTGAAAACGAGAAGGTTGAAAGAACCACTTAAAAATTCGGCAGCCTAACAGCGTCACTTAAAACTTCGAAATACTGAATTTAAGAGATCAAATGGGTCACTCATAATATGATCATAAAATATAATTATTATAGATATAGATATCATACCCCAACATAAAAAAAGGTACTTTAAAGAATTGACATGAAAGTAGAACTTAAAAACGAGAAGTGTGAAAAAACCACTTAAAAATTCGGTAGCCTAACAACGTCACTTAAAACTTCATAATACATAATTGAAGAGATGAAATTGGTCTCTCATAATATGATCATAAAATATAAGTATGATAGATATAGATATCATACCCCAACATAATAAAAATTAACTTGAAAGACATGACATGAAAGTAGAACTTGAAAACGAGAAGGGTGAAAGAACCACGCAAAAATCTGGCAGCCTAACGGCGTCACTTAAACATTCATAAAATCAAATGAGGAGAGTAAGAGGGGGTATCTCATCATATGAACATAAAAATGACCGTATAATGAATATAAAATAACATCCACCAACATACGAACATGGAGAATAAAATATATTACATAAAAGAGATCACTTGAAAAGAAAGAGAGGGGTCACATCCCTTACCTTAAAACGTAACTCTTAAAACTCAAAGGTTTGGACTTTGAGGGCTTGGAGGAACCTTGGGAGGACTCCATGGGAGGTAAGGAGCCCATAACGTCGTTGAGAATGATTTTGGAGTCCCAAGGACGAGAGAATGTCTTTTTATTTATAGGGAAAGTGAGGGGAAAAGGCATTAATGGCCAAGGGACACCTCATAAGGTGGTTTCTCAAACCCATGTGCTCTCCCAAGATATTTCCTTTGAATTTAGGCCACATGGGGCCCCCAATAAAATAATTCATCACCTTTGGTCGGCCAACCCATAAAATATCTCATGACATCATCATGACACCGTTATGATGTCATTAAACATACCAAATCCCTAAAACTGTATTTTTACTATTCACTGAAAATTCAACTTTTTCAGAAAAATCCCAAAATCTCACCTTAAAAAAATATCAATGCTCTGACTTCAAAAATAAACTCCATCTTATAAAAATAATATTTTTAATATTTTTAATTTATTTTTTAAATAAATACACTATTCACAGAAAATTCATTTTTTTCAGAAAAAACCCCAAAATTTACCTTAACATAATATCGATGCTCTGAGTTCAAAAATGAAATCCATTTTATAAAAATAATTTTCTAAATATATTTAATTTAATTTTTAATTAAAATACACTATTCACCTGAAAAAACTAATACTTGAATAATAATTTATGAAACCGTTATTTAACCATTTCATTAAATCACATTACTTAATCAAGGTGCGTAGATTATATTAATACTTTCTTTAAGTGAGATTAATAATCCATTTGGTCACATTACTAATCCTAAGCATAAAATCACTATTCATAATTTACTATTCATCAAAAATTATGTTGATCTTATTAGACTCTAAATTTCTTTCTGAACATAATTGTAGAAGACCATTTTTTGAAAATCATTACACATTTTTAAATATTTAAGGTTTAAATAAACATTTTTTAAAATATCCTCTCTCTAAAATTCACCAAAAATATGCATACTATACTTATCCGGACATTTGAAAAGTAATAAACATCCTCATAAGAAGAAATCCCAATTTTTATTTAAAACAAAGGATTACACAAGGCAGTTATGGTCTCCTTACATAGCCCCTTATCACACCAGCATAGGATCGAAGTGTAAGGTGTGCTAAGGTGAGAGAATCCGAGGGAGGCTCGACCAACATCGCACGAGTAGTAATTTCTATCAGTTTGAACTTCTCGCAAAGGTGATCCCATTCTAGCTTCACACGATGAAGTTCAGCTTGGATTCGGTCTAGAGCAAAGCCCAGTGGTGCTACCTCCTTCTCAAGTTCTGTTAGATGGTCTTTGATCGGTCCAAGACTACTGGCTGAGGCCATCAAATCTATTTTCTATATTAATTAACCAATAATACTTGTATTTAGAGTCAATAATCGAAACATTTAGTTTACAGCGGTCATATTGACCAATGGTCAAATAACAGTCAAAACCCAACGGTCTCATTTTAATTATACTCATGTTATCAAATGAAACATTTTTGTTGAGTATAAAAATAAAATAAAATAAAATAACACACAAAATTAGGAAACAAGATTTATTCAAAATTTCAGGTCGTTACAATCTTCCCCCCTTAAGAAATTGCGTCCTCGCAATTTTTAAAATTGGGTTTTGAAATTTTATTGAAAGTCCCACATCGGAAAAAGAGTCAGTAAAACTATTACTTTATAAGAAAGAGAGGGAAGTACAAAGGTCACCCGAGTTAACCCATACTAGGATTCCATGTAGGAAAATATGGATATGGAAGAAAAACAAAGGGTCAATTTCTGGGGGAGGGTGATAGAAAACATGATTTGGAGAAAGTTGACCACCATAAAATCCCAAACATATGATGTGTGTAAACGGTGTTTGATTACCTATTAGGAAATGTAAACCAACAACGTTTTTTGTTTTATATTTCTTTTCATAATTTTTAGGAATTCATTTACTACATAGAACAAAAATATAAGGAAATATACCTACCTTCATGTAGAGTTTCATCCTTTAATATGTTTCTACCATAACTAATCTTTTCTCCAAATGACGAGCATTCAAAACTACTTTGTCTCATAAAAATACAAGAATCATCTTCTATAGAATCACATAATCCACAGAATATTAACTATCTATTTCTTCTATCTTTAAATATTATCCCAAAAACAGAAAGGTTAAGGTAAAACAACTCTTCAAAAAGAAAGAATCTCAAAGGAATGGAAACTACTTTTAAATCTTCAAAGTTTCATGGTACTAATCAAAGTTCATCATAGACCATTCCATAAATAACTGTCCTTAAAAATAATCAAAATAAACCACACTAAGATTGAATCCCAAATACAAGAATGATTTGATAACATTGTCTTCCAAGGTATACTTTATCATTCATCTCCAAACAACATCAACTACTCCTAACATCTTATAACAAAAGTAACTAACCTAAACATATTTACCCCAAGATAGGTTGATAATTTCTATAAGTAACCTAAATTACTATAAGTCCGCCTTAAATTCATTGATTCTTCAAAATATAAGTTAACCTTTACTCCTCAAAGAAAATACTGTAGTAATCTATTTACCATGATCAAATAGGGGTCCCAATATAGTGAACGTCTTCCAAAATATTAATCATCTTTTAATCCCCCAATCATCTCTATCATATTAATATGGAAATCGTCGCATTTCCTATCACATTGGTTGTTGGGACATGTTATTCCATTTCCCACCATTAACTAAGAAGAGAAAGTATAATTAGGGGCTTAAATACTTAGCCAATAATCATGAAAAGGAACTTAAATCATATAAGGATAACTTGTAGAAGATAAGTATACCCTAACATGTGATCCCCTAGGTTCCCATCTTGGTTATCCATGATCATATATTCTTATGTGAATCACTATTTTATTTTATCTTTGTTCCTTTAATAATGGTCCATACTAAGAATATGAAATTACCAAAGCATATCCCCCAAGAGTGTTGTAACCAAGAGTGCAGCAAGGCCCGTTGACATGTACCATTTCCCCGTTTGAGTCTAGATCAAAGAGGTGTTTTCGGGTTTTACACCTATGTACATCTGTGCCAGAGCCACCTCTACCTACTCGTATCCAGACAGGGATGTATTTTCTTGGGATCCCAGTACTCAATACTCAACAAAACACCAGGAATTTTTCCTATATATAAACTTTTCTATAGGATTCTTCCTAAAGTTTTCGTATCATAATTTCCACAAATAACTAAACCATCCTTTGATACCAACTATAGCATCCCACCTTTTTATCACATAAACTTTCATTACATTTTACAAAACTGAGGATCTTTAAGGTTTAGTGTCTTGGAAACCAGGAACTTAATACATGAAACAAAAAAAAATATTCTTCTTAAACACTTGAAAGGATTCTCCTCATGTTCATCCTAGGTTCATTACTGCATCTCATAACCTGGGGACATACATAAAAAGAAAGGGTGTGCAGATGGCCTAATAAGGGAAACAAGAGAAACATTTTACATGTGAACTTGAGATACTTCAACAAGGTCATGAAAAGAACTTTAAGGCATGATAAATAAATCATGAGATATATCATAATAAAAATAATCTTTTACATAAATTGAAGATGTGGCTACAACATTTAATATTGAAAATCATTTCGTTTCACCATGGTCCATCCCCATGGTGTCATTAAAAATTACCAAGGTTATTCACCAAGGTATCAGTCTAAATAGTCATCTCTAGAGATTAAGTCATTACCCAATGCATTGGAGCGCTATCTGGGAGCAACCTTGACATGAATTTATTATCATGTGAGCCACATATATCATCATCAATCATTTCATAAAAAACCCATATAGCATAAAAGAAATGGGTTTCATTTCATAATCATAACGTTATAAAAACTACTTTAAAGACACGATCTTTATGACACTTAAACCCCACGGAAAGGGAAAGTGGGTTTCATGTATGTAAATCCCAGAATTTAAAATAGAAAATTTTGGTATATATTTGAATACCCATATAGAAGATAAAGCTTTGAGTATTCACTTAATAATATAAAATAACTTTATAAAAATATAGATACATTTTGAGACCAAAATTCTGCAGCATAACGGCTATGTTACAGGGTTTTAGAAAACAATGAAAAGAGAGGGGACTTGGGTAAAACATTCATAAATGGCACATAAAAAAGTAGAGGGATAGAATATAATGGATTTAATAACATGATATTTAAATTTGAATATATACCATATGAAATGAAGAACATGAAAGGAAGACAAAAATAAGATTTCTTTTATGAAAATTCGGCAGCCTAACGGCGTCACATAAACATTAACCAAAAATGAATTGATGAGATCAAATAGGGTATCTCATCATACGAACCTAAAAGATCTGTATGATATATATATAGGTCATACCCCACATAATAATAAGGAACTTGGAAGATTTGACATGGAATTATAACTTTGAAAAAGAAGAAAGGTGAAAGAACCACTTAAAAATTCTGCAGCCTAACGACGCCACTTAAAACATCAAAATACTGAATTGAAGAGATCAAATGGGTCTCTCATCATATGATCATAAAAGATCAGTAGGATAGATATATAGATCACACCGTAACATAATAAAAATGAACATTAAAGACTTTACATAAAAGTCGAACTTGAAAACGAGAAGGGTGAATGAACCACATAAAAATTCGGCAGCCTAACGACGTCACTTAAAACTTTAAAATACTGAATTGAAGAGATGAAATGGGACTCACATCATATGATAATAAAATATCAGTATGATATATATATATATATCATACCCCAACAAAATAAAAAGGAACTTGAAAGATTTGACATGAAAGTAGAACATGAAAATGATAAGGGTGAAAGAACCACCTAAAAATTCGACAGCCTAACAGCGTCACTTAAAACATCAAAATACTGAATTGAAGAGATCAAATGGGTCTCTCATCATATGATAATAAAATATAAGTATGATATATATATATATCATACCCCAACATAATAAAAAGGAACATGAAAGACTTTACATGATAGTAGAACCTGAAAACGAGAAGGGTGAAAGAACCACTTAAAAATTCGGCAGCCTAATGGCGTCATTTAAACTTTCATAAAATGAAATGATGAGAGTAAGAGAGTGTATCTCATCATATGAACATAAAAAGGACATTATAATGAATATAAAATAACATCCACCAACATAAGAACATGGATCATAAAAGAAATTACATAAAAGAGATCACTTGAAAAGAAAGAGAGGGGTCAGATCCCTTACCTTAAAACGTAACTCTTAAAACTCAATAGTTTGGACCTTGAGGGATTGGGGGAAACTTTGGAGGACTCTTTGGGAGGTAAGGAGACCATAAATTCGTTGAGAATGATTTTTGAGTCCCAAGGATGAGAGAATGGCTTGGTATTTATAGGGAATGTGAGGGGACATGGCATTAATGGCCAAGGGACACCTCATAAGTTGGTTTTTTCAAACCCATGTGCTCTCCCAAGATATTTCCCATGAATTTAGGCCACATGGGGCCCCCAATAAAATAATTCATCACCTATGGTCGTCCAAACCATAAAATATATCATGACATCATCATGACATAGTTATGATGTCATTAATCATACCGAAACCCTAAAACTGTATTTTTACTATTCACTGAAAATTCAACTTTCTTAGAAAAATCCCAAAATTACACCTTAAACAAATATCAATGCTCTAATTTCAAAAATGAACTCTATTTTATAAAAATAATTTTCTAAATATTTTTAATTTATTTTTTAAATATATACACTATTCACCGAAAATACATGTTTTCAGAAAAAACCCCAAAATTTACCTTAACAAAATATCGATGCTCTAATTTCAAAAATGAAATCCATTTTATAAAAAAATTTCTAAATATTTTTAATTTAATTTTTAATTAAAAAACACTGTTCACCCGAAAAAACTAATACTTGAATAATAATTTATGAAACCGTTATTTAACCATTTTATTGTATCACATTACTTAATTAAGGTGCCTAGATTATATTAATACTTTCTTTAAGTGAGATTACTAATCCATTTGGTCACATTACTAATCCTAAGCATAAAATCACTATTCACAATTTACTATTCATCAAAAATTAAGTTGATCTTATTAGACTCTAAATTTCGTACTGAACATAATTATAGAAGGCCATTTTTTGAAAATCATTACACATTTTTAATTATTTAATGTTTACATAATCATTTTTTAAAATATCCTTTCTCTAAAATTCAACAAAAATATGCATACTATACTTATCCGGAAATTTGAAAAGTCATAAACATCCTCATAAGAAGAAATCCCAGTTTTTATTTAAAACAAAGGATTACACAAGGCAGTTACGGTCTCCTTACATATCCCCTTATCACACCAGCATAGGACCGAAGTGTAAGGTGTGCTAAGGTGAGAGAATATGAGGGAGGCTCGGCCAACATCGCACGAGTAGTAATTTCTATCAGTTTGAACTTTTTGCGAAAGCCGATCCCATTCTAGCTTCACATGATGAAGTTTAGCTTCAGTTTGGTCCAAACCAAAGCCTAGTGGTGCTACCTCCTTCCAATGTTCGGTTAGATGGGCTTCGTTCGGTCCAAGACAACTGGGTGTGGCCATCGAATCATCTTTCAATATTAATTAACCAAGATTACATGTATTTATAGTCAATAATTGAAAAGTTTAGTCTACAACGGTCATCTTGACCAATGGTCATATAACAGTCCAAACCCAACAGTCTCATTTTAATTATACTCATGTTATCAAATGAAACATTTTTGTTGAGTATAAAAATAAAATAAAATAAAATAACACACAAAATTAGGAAACATGATTTATTCAAAAAAATTTGTCGTTACAGTGTTTTGATATAAACCCACTATGAATAGGTGGGTATCATTAGACCACCTTGATTGAGCATTTTTTCATGTCCTAAATGATTAATATACCATGTCTATGAATGAATCCTAAGAAGTTGTATTCTGATGTTCTAGAATATGAATTCCCACACTGTGAAATTATTGAAGTTCCATGTGATTATTAAATTCGTTTTCATATCCATGGTTATGTTTATATCTCATTTGGTAAATTTATTATGGATTTACTTATTCATAATTTATTCCATCCATATTATTAATCGCTATCATTTTATTGATTAAATGTCATTTATTTAGTTATTTACAATTCCATATTGATTGTGTATTTTGTATTGATGATAAATTTCGATGTATGAATACACAACATGATCAAAAAATATCACCCATTTTTTATTTATTGTTTCCTTAGGATACTACGATATAATTATGGGAATAATTTCATTCTAAAATAAAAATCTTTTTTATTTTATGTTTCTAAAATGTATATGGAATTTGAAGTCTATATATAGTTCACCAAGACAAATAAAATATTCAATCCTTTGGGGTTTTACAAATTGAATTTAAAACCAATGTAATAAATTAACCACTATAACTAGGATTGTATGGTAAAGAAATTTAAAGTTGGTATCAGACGTTATTTTTTTGAAACATTCAGAATAAGATTATTGAAAATAATAGATTGAGGAATATAACCATATGACATACATAAAATTATGTATATGTACAGAATAACAGTAAAGTTTTTATAAGGTATATATTATGTTTGTTTTCTATAAACACATTAAATTCTGTATATTACAAGTGTTTTTTGTTCTAGAACAGATGTACCTAAGGGTAAGAAATCTAAATTGGTGTTTAAGGAATGAATTGATGGTGACATGGAAATTGATGATGGGAATTACATTAACACAAGTATGAAGCTTATAGTGGATATTATTTTAATAATTCACATTTTATTTATAAACCCTTATGATGTAATTCGAAAAAAAATTATGACTTTAAAACATTCCAAATGAAACCATGTTTAAAATTATGAGGTTATCCATGCATAGTTTTTTCAATATATTATATGTCTTTGATTTGTTTTAGGATTATACATTATTATTCATAATTATATTATCTAATTATTTGTATTCCAATTTTTATATATGAAGTCCATAATAAAGAAATGGAAATTATATCAATTGGTGTAACCCACATAAAGATTTCTATCTTTAGAAAGACAATGAAGCTGATGCAAGAGATACAGATGGAATTGATCATACGATAACCATATTTCCACATATAATCCATATTATGAGCAATGAAATTTCTGTTATATAGAATCATTTTATCGACCATGTGGTGAAAAAATTAAAGACCTCGTTAGGTTTTAGTAACCTCTATTATTTTAATGGACTAAAAATAGGTCTTTATCTGATAAATGGATAAGTTCATTAAAGGAGATATTTCTTACTCTGGGTAAATTAAAGGGAGAATGATGTCATGATAGTTTTTATCCTCTCATGAAATGTCGATAAATGGTAGTAATTTATTGAAAATTCAAGGGTTGGAGAATAAAAACCAATAATTAAATGGAATTATTTTACATTATACTCCATGGAAGAGTAAAATGTTTATGATCAACAAGATGACATATAGATTAAATAGTTAAGTCAAAGACAAAAGTAAGATGAAAATGTTACTAATTATGAATACCACATTACAAAGTGGTAATTTCATGCTATAGACCATAAAAAATCAAAATAGTAGAATTGAATATTTATTTGGGGGTCTTAAGGAAATTCTTCGTAGGGAACTTGTCTCCCAAAAATTCGTGTCATACACGGATATGGTATCATGTAGTATTAGTAAAGAGAAATAATTATCTATGTACTATGGATTCATATAAGATAAATATTGGAATATGATTAAAGAGAAAATGATTGATAATGGGAGGATTTTTAGGAGTGGTTTAGTCTATGTGATTATTTTGGATAGAAACCAGACAACAATTTTATGAAGGGATTGGGAGTTTTCAAAATGTGTGGAGAGAATGGTGACTAAGCTCATGAATTAAAGTGAATGAAAGATGTTACTTGTTATGGCCGGGCGCATGCCGAGGCTTGATCCACAACTACCCCAAGACATCCTCCACGAGATTGGTGGTGGAGACTAGTGCCAAAGGGAAAATAATAATTTTAGGCTTTTTTCATTAGTAAAAATATGCAATCCCACATTTATCTCAATTAATGAGTACAATGGGAAAGCGTAAAAGATGCAAAAAATATATGAAGTGAACCATTCATGAAAAACCTATAGGGTGAAAAGTACGATTGAGAAAACAGAAATGTAATTGGTTAAAAATAGGTTCATCCAGAAACATGTCCCAACATTCAGAAATGGAGATGTAAAACTACTTTAAAGAGACCATCTCTTGTATCCCATGATCATTGTTCACTGTCTAATACACCATGTAACCCAAGGCTCTTGTGAAGTCACGATAGACATGCATACCATATGCATAAGACAAGACACATTTAGGAAAAGTCTATGCAGGTGTGAGTATATAACTACCTAGTATGATTTCCAAAAAGTTAAAGGTGGAGAAGTAGGATATAGAATAAGAAAGATAGACATTGAATTCAAGATATAATCAAATAGAACAAACCAACCCAAAACAATAGTGAATTTATCACCATCCTATCAAAAGGGGATCGACACCTTGAATAGTTAAACTTCAAAATTGAGCGTTCGATGCCTATAATAGTAGAGTAGAATCATCCATCCATGTGAAGTCAAACACAGAATGCATGGGGAATTCCCAACACATTTTCACCTCCCCAAAATTGTGATTAACAAATACCAGATGTGGAAACATATGAAATATATATATAATATTTCAAAACATGACCAAATGTGAGAGTATGGTGATCTATATCTCATAACACTACCTAGGAAGAAGTGTCTCCATTAGTTTCAAAAGTCTATTGATGATGAAAAATACCTCAACAATCTTCTCAGAAGTAACCGTATATGTCCAAAGTTTTCCAATCATTATTCCACATTGTTGAGTGGGAAAAAACTCAATGTAGATGAACCACACCCTAGTACATCTTGGGGTTCTACTCTAATACCCTTTGAGGACCCACTGCCCAATCCATATTTTTGGGTCCACCATGAAATCATCAAGTACTCCACTTCCTATTTTTTATTAGAGGTACTTCTCGAAAACCATCATGGAATCCACCTCCCAATCCTTACTAGAAAGTTTACATGAAAAGCGTCAAGGAATCCACTCCCTAGTCGCTACTAGAGGGTCTTCAATGAAACCATTTACGTCTCCACTACCATGTCTCAGCTGTAGTGATAACCTAGAAACTATCAAGGACTCCACTACAAATTCCCATCATGAGGGTATAATTTGAAACTGTCGAGGAATTCACTACCCAGTCCTTGCTAGAGGGTCAACATTTAATTCATTCATAACTCCACCACATAGTCCCTATTAGAGGCTTTACTCAGAATGCATCGAGGAATCTAGTGCCTAGTCCCTATTAGATGGGTTACTCGGAATATCTACAGTGAACTTGTGCGACTAAATTCAAATTCATGCATCTCTTAGGCATGAATAGTTCATAGAATATTTTACATCATATCTCAAAATGAACTACTAAGGTAACCATCATGATCAAAACGAAAAAACAATAAGGATGGGATACTTGTGGGATAAAAGTATGATTTCAAAAGAAATTATTTTGGGAGGTTGATGATCCATAAAAGAGTACAGGAAAGGTAAGGGACCCAGACAACATATGGTCTCTCCCAACGGTCGTGTCGTGTTCTAGTCAGCACACCAACTATTGACCATGTAGTAATACATGGTTTATATGGGTACAACACAACATGTAATACCCATAGATTTTTTGACAAATATAATTATTATGTCTTTGATGTCTTGTGGTGTACATTAAACCAAGATTTTCTTGTTCTTTATCCAACAAGATATTACCTTGAAGTATACACGACAATATTAATGGCTTGTGTTACACACAATTTCTTGTTATTTTTGTAGAATTCATTTCATATAGGACCGAGTATCATTAATAAATAAATATTATTACCCATTCATTATAATGGTGGGCCCGAATTATGTTAACTTCCTTCCAAATAATTTATTTAAATAAAAATAACTGAGTCTTTAAAATAATAAAATATCACTTTTTGGATTTTATTAGTGATATATATATTTAATATATTCAATTTAACATTTTATGATCATCTTATATTTTTTCTATATATCATATATGAACCAATTTAATTTTTCAGATAACTGAAGTATTTTTTTAAAAAAAAAATACAGTTTTACCGTGTTATGATAAAGAAGTTTTATTAAATCATGTTTTAAAAAAAATTAAAGTTTTATTTTTCATAATATACTTCTTGTTTTGAATATTTACTTCAAAATATACCTTGGTTGAAATTTTAGTAGTTTTTATTAGAATTTATATTTTAATGAATTATGAAAACTACCACATTTAAATTCAAAACTACCTTTTCATCTAATTTAATTATATAGTTCTATTATATTTTTAATTGGGTTTAAAGTGAAATTGGCTTATTATTATCTATTAATCCAATTTTGGTCATTGGAAGTAAATTCACATTTAAATTTGATATAAACACATGTCATTATTTTGATAGTTTTTAGTTCTTAAAAACCCACTTTATTGTTTTGACAACATGAATTGATTTTAAATTAATTAATGATACTTTGTTTTTTGAATTTTGAAAAATGGATTCAATATTTTAATATGTGGGTCAAAATTATGTAAATATGTTACATTTAATTTTTTGATATTATGAGTTGTAACTATGGCTATATTTATTTACCAAAGTTAAAGGTAAATTAGGGTAACCAACAATATGATAAAGATAATAAAATTACATTAACACCCACAAAAATCCTATTGGATGGATTAATGTCGACCAATAAAACCTAGGGGTCATAAATGATTTATTTAGAAGACATTTTTTCTCCAAAATAGGTGTAATTATAATTCAAACCAAATAATGTTACAACATGTCAATAACTTATATCTTATAAGAAGAAATATTTTAATATAAAGATAAAATTGATAAACCATAGATAATAAATATACTCCAGAAATCATATTAAATTATCTACATCATGTGAATTTATTTTAAATTTGTAGTGATTGGACAATTACCATTAATGATGACACAATAGTTATGTAGAAATTATTTTATTAATATAAATATCAAAGAAATAGTTTTAAAAATTTATAAATAAATATATTATGAACTAATTAAGGTTATCCATGAACATTTATAGGTTTCTATAACATATTAAGAGTATATTATATCTTTTTGTTCGAATTTATCATCAATGTGGATTTTATTTAATGTCAAATAAATGAATGGTGTCAAAATTTACACTATTTATATTTTATAAAAATAACATATTATTAAAATATTTAAAGTGAAAAAAAATTATATATTTCAAAGTGAAAATTATAAGGACTAAAATATCATAAAATATCACAATATGGTTAATATACAACACATAATTAAGTATTTATAACCATTTAATTATTTCTATATTATTACCACAATTTAATTTAAATAAATTAAATAAGGATGATTCAAATTGTTAAGATTTAAATTAACATCAATAAATATATAAATTTTATCGTTTTAGAATCTTTTGACCCATCCTAATCTTATCAGATAAATAATCCAATTTGGTGGCATTAAAATTTAAAAATGATTTTTTTTTTAATTTATTAGTTTTGGTATTTCCAATGGTGCCCCTCCCATCTCATATAAAAGGGAACCTCTTCTTCTCCTTTAATCACACATCTAAAGCTATTTTTACCTACCATCCCTACCCATTTCCTCTCTCACCTTCTGAAAATTGATCCTAGAGGAAACAATTTTTGTATAAAGTCGTCCAATGGAGTCCTTTTGTGAAAATCAAAAGGTAATATTCGAAAGATGATAATTTATTTATAACTTCATTTAAAACTCTTTTCTTCTTATACTTCCTCTTATTATGGCTTCCATAATATAGTAATAAATCAGTTATCTTCTACATGCTATTATGTTATTTTAATTATGGTAAAACCTTATACTTACTTTATCCATCATACTAATAACAATATCACCATTTTTACTTATGTAAGGCTTTCCATCACCATGTCGTGGTGTAATATTTTACTCAGCAATACACTATTTGGAATGGTATAATGATGGGTATAATGGATTTAAATAATGAATATAATAGAATTATTAATCATTATAATTAATATACCATCCAATTCCACACCATTTAACCATCATAGGGAATTAATGATATCATTTCTCATTTCCAGGATGCGGTGAGATTCATTCTCGATGTTAATAATTAAATAATGATTAATAAATTTTTATGATGGGTAAAAATAATAATTATGAATATAATTTCATTCTAGAGATGAATAAAATAAATCCTATAAAAAAAACATGACTTACATACAAAACCAGAAATGTGAAATGATGTAGTTAACACCTGATATAATGGAAATATTGAATCACTATTAAATAAATGATATAATATGATAATATATGATCTCATAAATATGAAAATGGTTATGGTATAATTTTATAATGTAATTTAACCATTATAATTTATTTTTGGATACATACAAAGGATATCGTACCTATGATAAGGGATAATTTCATAATTACATTATTAACGCGAATGTTTATATGTAAGTATTTACTAGGGTATATTTATCATCCACATTACTGTTTCGTAAATATATAATATTATATATATTCTTATACTAATATTTAACGTTAATTTCACACATTGGTTAATTTTAATTAAATGGTATGGAAGAAATCATTCTTTTATTTTCCATACGAGGTACTTTTTGTCTTTTTCGGCAAGTGTACAATAAGAATGTTTTTAACTAATTCTGCATGAACAGATTTTTATGTCCTAGTAAGAATTATTTCCATAATTATTCCTCGATAAGATTACAAGATTATTTTTAACTAAATTATTTTCATTTAAAATTGTGTGGAATTTTGGGAAAAGATAATGTTTTTGAAGAAGAAAGTATATTTTCCTTAAGAATTAAATTCAACTATTTTGTCAAAATTATTTTCCACATTATACGCCTCTCTTAAAATAGGGTTATGTTTCTATCCAAGTTGTTAATATGATTTTATTTTTTAATGATAGAATGATATTTTATATGGATTATGATAGGATCTAATGTTTATTATTAAATTATTAATAATTTAATGTTGAAGTTTTCTTTCAGATAACAACTTCTTTATTTTCCATATATGTTTTTACTTATTATTTATTCAACCTATAAATTTAATCATGATATAATCGTTGAAATAATTTAATCCCTGATATACATATATATATTAATTATATATCTATTTATAAAAAATATGAATGATATTAATAAGAAATGTAATAAATAGTTCATGGAGATGGTAGGTTGTACATATGCATGAACGTTATTTCCAATTTTATGTCGTATTGAATGAAAGAAAAGTTACACACACACACACACACACATATATATATTATTAAGGTTGAAATATTATGTCTTATATATATCAAAAATTAATATTACATATCTAAACATATAGATATAAATATAATGGTTGAAATATTATGTCTTATATATATCACATATTTATATTACACCCATATAATATATATTCAATGTAAAGTTTGAAAAAATCATATCACTTCGTGAGACGATAGCCTTCTGTACACATGGGCGATGTTATCATATTCATAAAAAATAGATATCATGAATGTATTTGTTATATAACAATTTCATAATAATAATGATATCATAAGTATCATAAAAATCATATATATAAAAAATTTATATCATTATTCCCAACCTTAATGATTGGTAATCGAAGAAATAATGACATCGATTCACAAGGTTCATGTACTCCGTACAGAGGAATGCTGATTTTAGATCCCATTTATAGGGGTGTGTGAAGTTATAATACATAAAAATAATATAAAACATCTCAGTATACATAAGAAAATTATTTTATTATAAAATATTGATATAAAAATAATTTAATAGGATTCAGGAAAAATTAAAACAAAATATTTTGATGGTGAATGTTACCTCTACCTCATGTAAATCCTTTTTGTTTGAATCAAATTCCTTAATTTGATGTATTTATGATCAAATTTATCCTTGTCTTTGATATTACAGATGTTGGTAATTTCTTTTTAAGGATATTATATTCTCATTAATGCTTTTGATGCGTGTATAATGGAGGAGAGTGAATGCCCTCCTATAATGGTAGAGGATTGACATTCATGTAAATACCAAAAATAAAAAACTATTGGGAGGTATTCTAAATTTAAAATTATTCCAATAATGAACCATTTAAAATAATAGGGGGAATAAGGTTGATATATTTCTATAAAATAGGTTTTGTACAAGTGTCTTGTTCATTTTGAATGTAATTATTTATGTTTAACCACTATGTAAACTCATTTTTATCTTAATTTATGTAATTAATTTCAATTAATTCTACTAATATTTTTCATCAAAAAGTATATGTACATTATATAAATTAAAAATATATATTATTCCGAATATTAAACCCATTTTTGAAATATTATATTCAATGATGTGGCATAAATTAATATAAATTTAACCCCACCAATGGGACAAAACAATGTCTTTTTAAAGAAATTTTTTTCAAAAGATGGAAATGATTCTATATCCAATATAAATGTAAATTTGATTAAAAACAACTATATTTTATTATTCTTGCATACTAAAACAAGTTTTACTTTTAAATAAATTTAAAACATAATTTAGCATTATAAATTATTTAGATGAAATGTCGGTTTTCATTTAAATTCAATAATTTTCATTATCCATATAAAATTATGCGTACTAAAAAATACCAAAAAATTCAACCAAATATATTATTTACATTCCAATTTAAATGAATAATTTTATTTTATCAAACTAAATTTATATTGGTGTCAAAATATAGTTTTAAATCAAATCATCCATTAAATGATGATAAATAGAATTTTTAAAAAATAAATCATTATATTTTTAAAATCGGAATTTCTCTTTTTTAATTCGCATAAATAATATAGGATTATTTGATTTATATTAATTAAAAATTTAACATATGTGTATCATTAAAAACATTAAATAATATTTTTTAATTTAATTCATTATTATAAAATACATTCCTATAATAAATATAGATTTTATAAAAATAAATCTTTTATATTAACATTGTTTTTATATTCATTTTTAAATGATTATAATCCAAATAAATCATTATATAAACATGTTTCTTCCATATTTTCATTATTTATTTAATCATAATTATTCCCACTATTAAAACAACTATGAAAACAATCATATATATTAATAGTATATTGTTCATTGGAAAGAATCGACCTTGCATGTAGAATATGTTATCAAATAAACTCCAAGTTATGTGGAACCCAAGATAATCATGGTGATTCATATAATTCATGATAAAATACGCATTGTGTGTAATGAAGGAAACCAAATAATTTAGAATAACTTTAAAGAAGATATTTCATAAAATCTCAGGATGTTACATCTTAATCCCAAAAAATATAATTTTTCCATTAAATTCTTCTTCGCTTTCAAAGGATTAACATTTTAAGGATTAAAATGTTTAAAATAACACTGTAAAAATGAAATAATCCATAAATCCCTTAAAAGATAAAGTGGGAAACATAAATTTTACCTAAATATTTACATAAATATTATTCTATATAGAATGATCATTTTGGGTGAATTAGATGATATATTTGGCAGGGAAAAATAATTAACATAGAGTTATATATAGTGATAGAGAGTACATGTAATTGGAAGATAGTAAAAATTTATAAAAACCAAATTAGTGGGGAAATTTAAATTTATATTATCATAATATATGGTAGTTGGAAAAAAATTTATTTCATAATCTATTTCCAATTGTTGAAGGATTATATCACCATATATACTAGAAAATAATGAAATATAATTATCTGATATGTAAATTTCATCTTAAAACCAATTCCCACCATAATATAGAGTTTTTATAAAGACTATCTGTATTCACGAAGAATTTTCTGACACTTGTGTCATAAAAAAATATTTTAAAGAGCTCATAAACATAAAGGTGATTAAAATTTATTCTTCATGTCTTTTGATACTAAAAAAACCAAAATTGTTAGAACGTGGTAAGACAGTTCCCAAAATGAATAATAAATTATTTGATACATTGATATTGAAAATTATATATTAATACTAAATGTTCAAACTAAAACATAAATGACTACACATAATAATCATCATGAATTTTATGAAAATGATTGAATCCCAATGATTAGAAATAATTCATCAAATATTATATTAAGAAAAATCAACTATTATTACAAAAATAAATTCATATATGTTTCTAAAATAAAATTAATCATTACATAATAAATATTCATTCTATCCAAAGACATTATGCATATAGTTCTAGTATGTATATCCCTTATAAACCTTCAATTATGGGTTCATGCCCTACTACCATGATGAATGTGACGTGTTGTCACCCAGAACACATGTCGACTTTTTTTACTAATGAAAAATAATTCCTCTCAACCTAGAACATTAATTTGATCCAAGGTATTAAAAATACCCCTGCCCAATTAAACACCCACAAAAATTTAATTGATAACCTAAAAATTGTACACTATAGAAACATTAAATGTTGTGTCTTGGACTTTGATGCTTTGATAAATCTAAATCTAATTGTCCTTTGATTCTATCAATCAATATTTATAAAAATTAATAATAAAATATCATTAACTAAAACCTGATAAAAACAAAACTATGACACCAATTATAAGAATACATGACCAACACATTCAGATCCTATGCGGAAATCCTCAATATTACATTTCTAAAAATGGTGCTGAAAATCGTTACCCAGTTTTCTCTATCAATACATTTCAAAATCAAAAGGAAAAAATTGGATCACGTACATTATAGAGGTCCCTTTAGGATAATAGTTTTATTTAATTAGGAAAAACTCTAACATAAATAATTCAGAAGTCATTAAATGGATATTTACCCCATTAAACCCATATTTTATTATTTAAAATGAGGTCATCAACATCATACATGTGAAATCCTTTGTAGACATAAATCATTCAACCGTATTATTTCTTACCTAAGTAAAATGAAACATATTAAGGGATAAATAAAGTTTTTAGTGAGGGTAAACAAAAATATTAATTATTTTATATCATTAATGAGTATAAGAGTGATTGATGGTGTCGTGAAAAATTATAGTACATGAAATAATTTTAAAAGAACTCATACCCATCAATGTATTTGTCATCAAATAAGAGATCATTTATATTGAAAGGTTCATAATAATCATCAATCATGAGACATGTGAAATAAATATTAACCACTTGAAATTTATAAAACTATAAAATTCATAAATATAACATTTATGTAGATTGGGAAATCATTTCTACTTCACCCTTATAAAAATTCATACAAATGGAATAACCATATATTCTAATTCCATATGAAATGTATTGGAGGGATATAATTGACCCTCTGACTCTTGGTTTATCATAGAACCACCTATTATTTTTTGTATCACTGAACCACCCACATATATTTTATACCGTAACCAAGTGTCATTGGTTCATATAATAATAATCATTCATAAATTCTAATAATCATAAGATAACCAAAGCACATTGATTATTTCATTTCATCACAAACTCATTTGAAAATAATTATCTGTTTAATAACAATATTATCACAGGGAGAATAAATGGTTTACTTTTCATTCAAATTTAAGCATTATTAACTTATGAAAAAGTAATGGGTTTCAAAATAATCTTATTGTAACATGATTACCCCATGGAAAATAAACTAGTTTCAAAACAATTTCATTTATACAATATTATTTTATCTAATGAAATAATGAGGATGGTATCAATACTAAATATCCAAAGTGGAGGATATATAAAAAAATGGTTTTTGATATTAATGAATGTAAATTCCATTAAAATATCATAATTTATTTTTAGTAAAATTAGCATTTAATGTTGAAAATATTTTTTTATCATAAAACGTTTTGAAACGATTTCTCTATGATAATAAAATTTAAAAATTATATAGAATTTTGGAAAACCATTTAAATATAATATAAAACATAAATAATTTAAATTCATTTACCATTAATATATTCTTAGAATATTTTTAAAAAAATTATATTTTTTTAGGAAACATATGTTTCGAATGATAATTTTTTTATAACGGAATAGATAAATGAAGTATGATATAAAAAATCCTTCTAAATCAGTTTAAATTAAAAAATGTTTAAAAAGGATATGATAACATGGATGTATCATTAATAAAAAAATTAAAATTTAGTTAATGTGAATTATATTATTTTAACATCCGACACTTAATCATCTGACACATAATCATGCATTATACCAATGAACGATGATATTGAAACAAAAAACTCCAACCTCTGTGGTAACTATGACTCATAATCCCCATAAAGGAATAAAATTAAATGAAACATTTAATATCATGATAAAAAAGTAGATTCATGAAATAACATTTCAAATAAGATATATATATATATATGTCTATCATATAACTTGGAAACTGTAAACCCCAAAGATATATATTTCCCCAGACAGATTTGTAAAACCTCATAATTTCCGGATAATAATCCTAAAATAGATTAATGGATAGTATATATATCACAGAACAAAAAAAGTTTTGAATAAGTCATATATCTCGTATAAATATAGGTTAGATAAAAAATACTTACTACAAGAGTTACATTTGAATAATGAGACCTGTGAAATAATAATATCAATGGAAAAATTTTATATCATGAGACAAGTTAAATTCATGATAGAACATTTCATAGGTAATTATATACAAAAAAAATATAATGAAGGTGTGAATATGTCATATGTCGCATAGAAAAAATAGTGAGAATATAATTCCTTTTAACTTAAGTGTTGACTCTCATCAAACTTTTCCAACCTTGTTTATAATAAATATATGTTATTTAGAAATCCATCACAAAATAATAAAAATATATAACATAACATATATGATTTAATTATTACTTTATACTACCAGTTTATTAACAATTCCATGTAAATGTTATGTTTTATTTGTCCCTTTAAGATTAATGTTTATCTGCTATGTAAACCCATTTTTACCACAATCGTGGTATTTAATTTTTTTTTAAATTGTTATTATTTTTGGTAAAACCCATGTTGATCATAATAGAAATTGTATAATATTTTGATTAAAAATATGGAATCTATTTTTTCAAAAACAATTCCTATATGTGTAAGAAATTTATTTAAAATTAATGTGGCAGTCGAGATGAAACGATGAGTTTTCAATGCTGAAATGTTCAAATGTTTGAAATATTTTTATATCCCATTATAATGAAAAACTGATTCCAATGATATAGATGGAATTTATTGATGTATAATTGAACTAATTATTCTTAAAAACCTACTAAAAAACTAATTGATAATTATAAATTATTTATATGAAATGTCTATTTTTAATTAAATTATATATTTTTAACTACCCAAAAAAGAACATAATATTTTTATAAAAATAATATAATTTCACAGCAAGATAATTTTGAAAAACCAAATTCATTGATGAAGTTTATTTTGTAAAATATAATTTCTAAAAGTTCATAAATTTATTTTTTAAACCAGTTTACCATTAAAAGGTGGAAAAACTACCTTTAAAGAAATAAATTTTCTTATATTTAAAATTTTATATGCCCTTATATTGTTGTTATAAAACTTATTGGATGAACTAAAAACTATTTTATTAAATTAATAACAAATATATTTTATTTCAATAATTATTTAACATTTATTAATTTAATTTATTAAAATAAAATTTCTCTTATGGGCATAAATAGACATTCAATAAAAGAATCTAGAATATTCAATTGGTTCTTATTTTCATTTGTAATTAAATTATCACCAAAGGATTCCTAAAATAGACATGTGTTAATCATATATTCATAATTTATTTAATGTTATTAATTCTCTCTTTTATAATGGATATATGATAACTATAATAATATTAATTGTTTGCTGCTATCTAGTATTACTAATCCTTGAGTGTAACAGAAGTTATTAAAGAAACTCAATGCGACGTGTCAAAAAAAGATAGAATTAAAATTTTATATAATTCAAGAGAAAATATGGATTCTCCATAACACATGATAAAAAATAATTTAAATTAATTTTGAAGATGATATTTTTTGAAATCTAATGATATTAATTTAAACATAGAAAATACCATCATGTTCAAAATCCCAAAAAAATCATAGGATTTGGGAAATGACATTAAGAAATATATACTCATATGGTCAAACAAATGATATCCTTTTGAGTTATATTTTGATTTATTTTGTTATTTCATTTTACCATTAGGATCACTTTGAGTTATTGATGAAAAATGAGAAATTTTGGGTAAATAGCATGTGGTACACGGTTACCACATGCTTTTTAAAACTATTCACCATTTCCTAGGAACCCATGAATCCAAGTTGTATTTTCAGGTAGAGTCATATCACACTACTACTGCACAATTTATAAACATTATAGGTTAACTATGTGACATGTGAATATTGTACAGTAAGGGGTGCATGATTACCTCACGGTTTGGAAAATCATGTTGGAAACCGATGCAGATTTCCAAGGATAATAATAACCATATTTTTAAGGTTCTCTCTCCCCAATTATTAAACCTGAAACCCTTCTTTAGCTCCCCCTTCATGATTCATCACCCTAGGTTTTTTCTTCTATATTCCGCTTCCTTGGAGCTCTATTTTGTGGTAATATTGGTGTAGATCATCCATGATTCTTCATATAAGTGCTTTCTCTCCAAATTTTCTTCTCTATTATATTGATTCTTCCCTCTTTCTTTTTATTTTATTTTATAGTAGGTAGAGTGTTGATTTTAGGTCTAGATCCTAGTTCATAGGGATTAATCATGATGTTGTAGGATGGATCGTTCTTCACTATGGTGAAATTGAGGTGGAGTTAAAGTTTCACACCATATGATTGGTGATTCTACAACCATTGAAGGTGATTCTATGATTTAACATTATTTGACAATTTTTTATGATTTCTTGTGTATTTATATGTTTTCTATAATTTTTTTTTGTGATGAGAAAGGGGTTTTGGAGTGGACATGAAATTAATATGGATTCAAAGTGGTTTATCTATAACAAATTTTGTGTATTTCTTATGTGAACCATAGATGTGTTTCATGAGTTTATTTTATAAATTGGGAAACAATTTTTTAAATTGTTCAATTGGTGAAGTTCATTTTTTTAAATTTTTGGGTGTAAATTTAGTTTCAAAATAATTTTTTTGGTTATGTGAGTGTTGGTAACTTCTTGTTTGAATCATTCTTTTATGTTTAGTAATATAAAAATGATATGTTATGTGATATCTGAATCATAATTGATCATAATATGAAGCCTTGTGTACTAGGTCAGTGGTCTATGAATATTATTCTAGTCAGTTGAAAAGTGGTTCATCCCAGTTTCATCTACTCAGATTTAAATAACATCACTAACTAAATATTTGTGATTATTGGAAACCACTTTGCTTAATGGGGTTCCACTCCTAGTGGCTCTTTCATGAGTAAACTGTTAGTCATAGTTTCTTTTTCTACATTTAACTGATATATGATGTACATAGTTTCCATTTTCTAGATAGTTCTTATAGGGTTTTCCTATTATAAATTTTTCTTTAGTGATATTTCTTTTAACATTAGAACATGGTATTCCTTATTGGTTATTTCAAAACAAGAAATGATTTATTTAAAAAAATAGATTAAAACATCTCTAGAATTTTATTTATAAAACATACAAATTTATTTTCAATATAAAGTTAATTTCATGGAATATTTTTTTCAGTGGCATCCTACTAGGTATTAGTTCACATGATAATTACAGCATTTGTTGTAATTAGACTTTTTTTATCTAAACTATTTAATGGAAAGGAATTTGGAGATTTTGGATTTGGTTTTTAGATGTATCCTTCATGGTGGTTTTGATGGTGGTGTCTTGGTGGTGATAGTCGTATGCGAAATAGCTTTTTTCAGGTGATTTTCTAGTTTCCCTTTTTTTGGTGTTTCCTTTTGTATAGTTTAAATATTGTAAAAATGTATCTTTAAAATTTTACATTTCATGTTTCTTTGAGAATTTTCACTTTGTAGTTTATTTATATTTTTGGTTGTTTATCACTATAAATTTGGGTAAAATCATTCCCATGTCTAATTTCTGGCACCCAGAAACATGTTCCCTGCCCGTGGGGATTAAAAAATCCATTAAGTAATTTCCACATGCAATTTTTGATGCTGGTAAGGATGATGTCCTAACTAGATTTGTGTTAAAGTGGTATTAGAGTTAGTCTGCTCTTTCTAGGTCATGTCATTTGAGAAGAGTCTTGATAGACTGGTTGTGGGATTTTTGGGAGACGAGTTTCTAGTTGTGAGTGGGGTGCTTAGACAGCACACCACATGACAGATCATGATTCTCCATGGGATTTTTGGATTTTTTGACTTCCCCTCCAGGTGAGATGTACAAGCTTCTGACTATATATGGACACTCATGTCTGGGTAATGTAATTTTTTTCTTAGTCTTTTTATTGAATTATATTTGGATAATATTTTTATTTATTAAAGTATTTGATATTATTTTAATTTCTAAAATATTTAGGATTTGGTGTATTGACGGTTTTCTTTTGATTGTTTAATTTTATAGAAAAATTACTCACCAGAGACTTCAGGTTCAGCATATGGAAGAGTCCAGATAGAGTTATCCCTCACCACTCAATCTATTATTATTAGAAGTTGTGTTTTTGGTGGTTTAAGATTTGGTACTAGGAGCGGTCTCAGGTTATTCTCTAGTTAGAGAATATGAACATGGTCCTTGGAAGGAAATGACCAGGAGTCCTTTAATTACAAACCCCCTCAAATCTAAGGAACTATATAACCATAGGAAACATAGGATTAGATTTAGAAGATAGAGAACATGTATTATTTAATTTACACTCCTGATGATTTTAGGGTGTAATGAACCATGTTTTTTTAGAATGTCCATGTTGAAGATGGTGGGACTCATTGGTCGAAATGGGGAAGAGTGACTGATTGAACTAGGTAGACACCAAGTCTATACTATATGAAAATTATTACCCTGAGTCCTTGTCCTGTGCCCGATCCTGGGAGTTTAGATATTTCATTCATGTGTAATAGTCAATAATTGGGTATTCCAATATCTTTTCAAATAATTTGTGTTATGCATAATATATTATTTTTAATGAATATAGGTAGTATCAAATGTTTGATAGGTGGTTGCATGAATATATCTATTTCATTGTATTTTTATTCAATGTTAATTCCTATGATGAATCAGTGTAACATTAAAATATGGTGATAATTGTCTACAAGGGAAGGGCATGTTCATACGGGGAGATGAAAACAATGTTATGTGGGAGTTTATAGTGATAAATAGCTAGCTGGATAGGAAGGGGTGTAAGGGAGGTGGTAGTTTTGTACTTCATTCTCGAAAATACTCTCAAGTGGGTTTTGATCATGGGTTAGTTGTGTTCCATTAGTGCCAAAATTCAGGGCACATATGACATGCATGAAAATTCCCTCCAAATATATACAACTGTTTAAGAGCTAGGGAAAACATGCATCATTTTTTCATGGTTACATATACATATCAGATTGGTTCAGGAACTGTAGCCTCTAATAATATGTCATCTCAATTAAATCCATCCATAAAGGTGGAATATCAGTTCATTTTTCTTTGTGTAAATAACAAAATTGTTTTCTTGTACAATTCATTTCAAGGCAGAGCCATAGGTCAATTGTCATGTTCATAATTTGAAAAAGACCAAAAATCATCATGTTATGGATCAAGCACCAACAGGTCCAGATGAAGGATATTCAATAGTACAAGGTACCATTTTGATTGCATCGTCTATAGGAACTACATTATTTTATACTGGTTCTTCTATTTCATATATCTCTTCCAGCCTTGTGAACATTATGATCTTTAGAACGAATCTCACATCTTATGAATTGGTCTTAGTAACAATGTTTCGTAATAAGAAAGAGTATGGTATTAGGTTCCCATAATGTGTACTCACCATGTTAGTGGTCAATTTATAATTTGACTTCCTGATCAAAGATATTGATTTTTCTAATGTCAAACATTGAATGGATTAGATGGTGTACTTCCAGGTGAATATTAATTTTAAAATACTGTGGGAGATTTAGGTGGAACCTAATGGAACTACCCATGCCTTATATGTTCAATTAGATCATTAATCAGGTAATTCTAGACCTCCAATCCAAGAATCAGAGGATTTTATTTTTCTATTATTTTCACCCATACTGTAGGATTGTGGTGGTTCACCTGAGGGAAGATTAGCACTGATAGTGGATTAGTTATGATAGTTTTTCCCCGATGATTTTTCAGGTCTTCCTCTAAATAAGGATGAAAAGTTCCTGATTGAATTTTCACCAGGAACATAGCCAATATCATGTCCCTCAATTTGAATACCACCATAGAGTTGATAAACATAATTTTATTGTTGGGTGATTTTGAATCCCAAGAGATCATTCAAAAGAGTGTCTCTCCATGAGTAACCCCAATGAAATTGGTGGTGAATAATGATAGATCTTTGGGGTTGTGTATTGATTAGTGGATGCTGAAAAAGGAAACCATAATGACCAAGTATCACTTACATCAAATTGATGACTTTTTAATCAGTTGAAATTGGAAATGTGGTTTTCAATGAAATACTTTTGTTATTGTTACCACCAAGTAAGGGTGAAGGATGAAGACGTCCCAAAAATGGAATTTTGAAGTAGTTATGGACAGTTTTACTAAATGGTAATTCCTTTTGGGTTGATGAATTATCAAATGGTCTTCAGGAACTTATAAATAGAGTATTATAACTATATTATGATTCTTTTGACATAGTATTCATGGATAATATCCTGGTTTATTTCAGGACCGAGGAGGCGCATGAGTATAAATTCAGGACTGTATTGGGAGGATTTTAATCATTATGATAGGTTTTTCGTGTTCTTTTTATGGATGAGATAACTAAATTATAGGGGCTATATTATTTTGAGAGAAAGGGGTTTAAGATTATTGTAAAATGATCAGTGTAGTTATTTCATGGGGGAAATTGGGGACTATGTATAAGATTTGAATAACTCTATTACAAGATGGATATTACATGTAATATTTTTGAGTTTCTCATTGTTTTCTTCACCCATGTAGTCACTCGCCAAGAAAATAGTGATGTTTTAATTGATATAAGAATGTATTGAATCTATTGTGGAGCTTAAGTGGATGTGTACTATATCTCCTCTATTTAAAAATATTGATTTAGTAATGGTTTTTATGGTTTATTGTGATGCCTTAGGCATGGGTCTTTGGTGTGTTCTTTTGTAGGATTATCATGTGGTTCCAGATGGCTCCCTCTTATTCAAGATCACATGGAAACAATTATCTTGACCCATTACATGGAGTTTTCAGTATTGACGAATAATTTGAATACATGGAATCATTAAATTTTTGGGGAGATGTTTGTTGTTTATTCTGATCAAAATATCATAACATACATATTTTATGAATAGTATTTATATTTTAGGCATCATTACTGGGTTGAGTATTTATAGGGGTCAGATTTGTATATAATATTTACCCTATTAAAGGGTAATGTTGTGGTAGATGATTTGAGAAGAATAGTTCTAGTGATGTCATTAAAAGAGTCTTGTGACGAGTTATTGTTGATGGTTCTTCTTTCCTTATTGTATCTGGAGACCAAAGATAATACTGGAGGATCCTTCATAGCCAATGTACAACTGACTCATTCCCTTCTGGATTCAGTTTAGTGAAAGAAACAAAATAATGAGTTTTTCCAGTAGTCTATAATGATTCATCATAGTGGGGAGGAACCTTTCAATTCATCATCATCTCCCAAGGTAATCATGTGTTTTAAGGGTCTATTTCTAGTATCATTGTATCTAATAAAGGTGGTGTTGTAGGATAACCACCATTCATAGTGCTCTATCCATTCTCGAGACACCAATATGTATTATGATTTGTGTCAACAGTTCTAGTGTCTAGATATGAGGAAAGATGTATCTTAATTTGTATTTAGGGGTTACACATGTCAGTAAGTTATAGTTGAGAACCAATGGCCATTTGGTTTTCTTAATCTGCTACATATTCCTACATAAAAAATGGAAAATTTCCCTATGGATATTATTATTAGATTTCTTTATAATCCTAATAAGAGGAATACTATTTGGATGGTGATTGATCATCATACCAAATACCACCATTCCATTTCTATTACTAATTCATCTGAATTAGATGATTTGGGTCATCTATATGTTTAAGAGGTTGTGAGGATCCAAGGTGTGCCATTTTTAATGGATTCTAATGGATACCTTTATGTTACCTCTCGGTTCTGGGATGACCTTTACATGGCATTAGGGTCATAAATCCATAATTTTACGGAATACCATCCTCAAACAGATTTTCAAATGGGGAGGTCAAATAAGATTTTTGAAGAAATGATCTGATCATGTGTCTTAGATTTTGATGGACCATATGATATCCATTTGGGACTGATTGAATTTTTTGTATAAAAATAACTACCCATCCATTAACTAAATGGTATCATTTGAGGCTCTCTAGGGTTAGTCGTGTCGGTCTCCTTTGTGATGAGATGTGGTCGGAAAAACCACATTGTTGGAACTGTTCCTGGTGCAAGAGTCATAAGGGAAAATTAAGTTGATCATGCCACACTTGTTAAAATATTAGAGTCATTTTATATTGTATTATTATCATAGATTACTAGTTATATATTTGTATGTGTGTGAATGGGTTATCTTGAGAGTAGCACAATTTGTGGGACATCATTATTTGATAATCCAAGGAAATATAACATTGAGGTGTTTCTGACCATTTGAAATCACCGAGAAGGATAGTATTGTGGCATACATGTTTTTTTTCCTTTTAGTTGGCATAAATTCATGATGTATTCATTGGATCTCATATGATGAAATATAATCAATAACCATCTCATGTATTGAAATGGGAAGTGTTTCAAATAGAGCCTGGTTTATTTGTTTTCAAGAAAACATCACAGATTATTAATTATTAGAAGAATGTGCTATGTGGGAATTCCATTTCACTTGTCCATGATCTTTGGAAAAATTGAAATGATACTCATGAGCCTTGGGATCGAATGTTAGGGGTTTATAAAAAGTATCCATTTTTATTTTTTGATTAAGATTTTGATTGAATTTCTGGCGATAAAATGTTTTCATGGTGCCATGAACTATCACACCCATGATTTTCTTTTGAGGTATTTTTATAACAATTTGTTTTCTTTCTTTTCTCTTTGAGTTCACATTGTTTTTTGATAAAAAATTAGAAATTTTTTTTATGTCATAAGTGGCGCATGGTTGGGAAAACTGTTCTCCCTTTCCTACATACCCACGTATCCATGTGGACTTTTTGGGTAGATGCATATCACATGGTTGGCGAATGAATTATAAACAATGGATGATAAATATTTCGCTTTTTCCTCATGTAAAATATGGTGAACATGTTATATATGTGGTTTAGAATGTCGTGTGAAAAAACAATGTGGACTATCTAGTTCATTAATAATTTTATTTTTTTAGGTTCTATATCTAAAATTATTATCCCCAAAACCCCCCCTTTCTCTCCCCCATCCTAATTCCTCAGTATAGGTGAATCCCACTATAATCCCCTACCTTAGAGCTCCAATTTCATGGGAAATGTGGTGGATATCCTCCAAGATTGTTCAATTTAGTTCTTTATTTCATTATTTACTTCCCGATGTTAGTGTTTCTTCAAACTTTTTTTGGATGATATCACTTTTTTAGTTGGTTGGGTTCTGATTTTGGGGATGAACTTGGTTTATATGGGTCAATCATGATATTATATGTTTGATTTTTTATCTCTATGGTGTGGTTGAGGTGCGGTTGAAGTTTAAAACTGGATTCCAGATGTTTAATCACCCAATGTAGTTGATTCTATGATTAAACATTATTTTATAGACATGTTATTCCTTCTCATTTATTTATATGTGTTCTATGAACTGTTTTTTTGTTTTGAAAGAATTTATTTGTTAAAGGACATCACATGCATACTGGTTGAATGTTGGGTTTCTATAAGAAATTGGGTGTCTGACTTGTGTTAAACAGTATCATGTCTCTTTAGTGTGTTTTGTAAATCGTTTATGATAGTTGTTAAATAGTATAAGTGCTGAGAATAATGTTTTGAAATATTATTTGTGTGTTTTTTTTTCAAAAGAGGTTTTTGGTTAGGTATGTGATGGTACCTTCTTTTGTCATTATTTTTCAACTTTAGTAATGTGAAAATGATGTGTTATGTGATATGTGGAGCATAATAGAGAACAAAGAGAAACCTGGGTAACTAGGAGGGGGACTAGGAATTGTATCCAAGAGGATTCATAAGTTGTTCGTACATGTTTGGTATTGAAACATTGATGCTACATTTGTGATAAATCGATACCACTCGGCCCTTGGGGGTTCCCCACCTAGTGGATCACACAAGAGGACTCTATTATTATTGATTCTATGCCAAATTTCACCAATATATAATATACCTTGTGTCCCCTTTCTAGCTAGTTCTTAGAGGTTCTTCCTATGACATTGTTCTCTTTAACGATAATGATTTTACTATCAGCACAAAAAATTCATTTTTCGTTATTTGAAAGGCATGCATGTTTTCTTTAAAATTGGTTTCCACTAAACCATCTCTATAATTTCATTTATTAATACTTCGAGTTTATTAACCTTATAATGTTTATTGCATAGAATATTTTATTTTTTGGATTCCTACCTGTCATTATATTATACCATACTTACACTTTTGGGTGTATTCAGACTTGGTTGTGTATGACAGAGGTAAAGGAAAATAGATTGGAATGGTTGTTTGGGTTATTAGAAGTCACCTTAATGTGGAGTTTGATAGTGGTAGATTGAGGGTGATGATCCTATTGTAAAATAGTGTTTTTTTGGATATTTTAATGTTTCCCTTTCTTTATAGATTCCTTTTGATTAGTTTAAATATTTTAAATAATGAATATATAAAATTAGAAATGACATGTTTGGTTTACCATTTTATGTTTTCTAATTTTTTTATCATTGTAATATTGGTTGAAATAATTATCATGTCTTATTATTGATACTCATGAAATTGTTTCTTGCATGTGGGGATCAAAAATGCCTTTCAAAACATGTCATGGTCTAGGTCGGGCACTAGTTCGGATGACATACCTGATTGGATTGTGACACATATATAAAAATAAAATGTATGTTTGGAGTCATAGAAATAAATATAATATCATGTCCTTCTATAGACTTTTGAAATCAAACATATAGTGTTATAACAAACAATATGAGTCAAAAGTCCATATCTCAATGCACAAAAGGATCCTAATATATTGAGCATTCCAAAATAATTAGAAAATCATCCTGAAAATTAGTGAAACATTTTTCTCAAATAATCAATACTACAACCATGTTATAAAATCAATTTTATAATCAAAAAATCATTTCGTAATATAAAAATGTCCAAAAATCCATTTATAATTAAGATACCCTATTAATAATAGAATTCTATAAGTAATAATTACATGGTATAAAATCAATAATTTACATAATAATCCACTGTATTTGTAAAATAACATAAATATATTTATGAATTAGAACAATTTAATCTATACCCTAGCCTCATGAATAGAGAGAATCCACCATGTATTTATCTCCCAATGAGAGGGGAAAACTTGAAAAAAGGGCATTAAATGTCTCAATAACAACTCTTCGGTGTATAATGTTCAAGAGAATAATTTATAAGAAGATGAAAATTTGAGGGTTCTCAACATATTTATAGGTATGGGAAAAAATAAAAAATCATAGAAACGATTCCCTGATGATGAAATTGATAAGTCAAAACACATTTGGAACTATATTGCAATTAAAGACACTACATTTTAGGCCATCTAGTCATAATAGTTTTTAAGAACCGTCATCCACATCATAATTTATAAGAGGTTTTATCGGGGTTTAGTCAATACCAACAAACTACAGAGCTACACTACTAGATGGAAGGCTATATTTTAGAATATCATCATATTGTAGGGGTATCAATTTTAGAAAAAATAAACAAAAAAACCCTTAGAGGGCTCAATAACACATCCTCTAGATCCGCACCTATGTGATAAAACAAACAAAAGTCCTATAAGATAACAAAAAATTCACGATGGATCGATGCAAAATATGTACGTGTAACCAAAATTACTTCTCAAAAACTACATTCCATCACCATCTAATACACCCCATAGTGATCACACTCCACACAACAACCATATCATTTATATCATGATATTATGTCATATTCAATAAAAATTCAAAAATATATAAGGTCACCTAAAAACACTAGCACTCAATCAACAAAAGCCTATAAATTAATAGAGATATTATGAAAACACTGTGGTAGTTTCAAACCTCCACACAAAAAAATATTTTTGTCCCCTAAAATTTATCAAGATTCTACAATTTCAAAGAGAGAATGTCACTGATACCTCATCATTGATTCTTTTTCCATAATATTTTGGAATTATTATCCACAAATTCATAGTACAAGGACCAATTTAATATTTAAAACATGGAATACCTTATTCATGTGATCCATAATATTAACTAGTTGTCAAATCCTAGTGTTTTAGGTGTCCTGATCAACATCCTCTAAATCAATCACAAAGGAAGGGTTCTATTTTTACCTCTTCTATTAGGATACCTAAAACTTATCTTGAGTATAAATATAGTGAAATGACTACTTCAATTGATGAAACACCATTCTAATATACTCAATGATCATGGTAGGTCCATTTAACCTCACTACTAATATTCCATCCTATTCTAACTAACGGTGTCCCAAACATGGTGCAACTAAATGAAATACCTAATCACCAACCTCAAACATTAACAATAAAAAGATTGTACACATATGATTTATATTCATTTCTTTTAATGAATAATATCTATAAGATAATCTGTACCATTTTAATTTCTTTTTTAACAAATATTGTTTTATTAATGAATTTTTAACTCGACTATGACCACCAAAAGGGTGATCTATATTTCCAACCATATAATTCATTAAATGGAACCATATTAATAAAAGAATGAAAACATTATTATAATTAAAGTATACCAATGGTAGATGTGCTTACCATGAAACATCCAAATCAGTATCGAATTCTCAAATCATGTCCCCATGAAAAAAGATATCAATACAGGTCATCCCATATATCTATAGATTATAATTCATGCATAATTTTATCTTGGAAGACAAATCTACATGCTCACATTTCAAAACATGTATGTGAACCGTGGTTCCCTGTCCAAAACCTTCATTAAGAGAACCCTTTGAATTTTATTAGGATATTAGATCTATAATTGTACTTGTCACTCGATCATCATCATCACCTTTATTAATAGGAAGTTGTATAATACCATAATCTAATCAATTATCACCAAGACAGAACCCCTTATACAATGATTCTGGAATAACCAAAAATGTATTCCTATAAAAATTCAATCCCAGTTCCACATTTGAATGGGTAACTATTTCAAAAAACCTACATGTCACTGGTAGTTTTTTAGTTCTTTTACAAGTATTGAACAATGGCATGAATTCTATGATTGACCACATTATCCCCATATACTAATACCAGAATATCATTATTTGATAAATCATGTTAATCACATGGCGAGTGGACTAAAATGACAGGTTTCTATTGTCCATCAAATCCTATTTTAGTGAAATTATATCTACTAACCTGCACATGAATACTAGTATACTTATAGGAGAACTATGCCACTCACCAGATGTATCCCCACCATTAATGGCTTCATTAAATAGATTTCATTACATGTTTTCCAATTTCTATATCAGTACAGGATCATAAAATAATGATCCATCCTATGCTGAAGTGTGGAAAGACTACCCAGGAGTCACTTACACTCCTAAACACATCTTATCAAAAAACAAATCAAATGCCTCTATTCAACTAATTAATTAAACACATGGGACCTTAATTTAATGATAAATGCATCAATGACCACATTTTCATTCAAATGAGTATAATAAATATAAATATCAAATTTTTAGGGATACTCAACCCAGAATCTTTATAACAAGTTCACATACATATGAGAAAAATTATACCTCCAGATAATATAATTATAATAAACCGTAAAATACACCCTATAGGTATAGTGACTCAAAATTTTGATTTTAATCATAATTGGTGTCAACATAATATCATGGGTAAGGAAGTTATACTCATGATGGTGTATCTTTCATTAATCATAGGCCACAACCTACTTCCCCTACACCAAGAAAAACCCTACCCAATATCCAAAAGGATCATAGAAAATATCAGAATCTAAAAGAAATATGGAATTAATTTGAACCCTAGGTGACATCAACCATGCCTTCAAGTATTCAAAAAATATATGACAATTTTTTCCACTAAGATGGCACACCTTTTCATCATGCATCTATATTTAGATATTTTTATTATGTACTGGTCTAAGGAAATTTCCTATAATAACTATATATCCCCAAAAATTAATGTATTTGAAATAAATTTATGAGTTTATTCTATAAATTATAGCATGTATCATTTTAAGATCAACTATAAAACCTATATAAGATATAACATTCCCCAAAAACATCACTTATAGGATCCAAAACACACTTTTCAAAATATTACCATACATTTGATGATTCTTAATTATAATATAGATGATATCCAACTAATATTGTTGCTACTACATTGAACTATAGTACACCAAAATATCATCCACAAAAAGTATTGACAAATATTTCATAACCATATGAATTAATTTCCTAGTCATTTCCATGAAAACCGTAGGATCATTACTGAAAAATAATGGATTACAAAAAATATAGAAATTCACATAAAGACTCCTAAATGATTCCCATGTTATATCATATTATTTTATTCTCAACTAGTGGTACCCTAACCTGAGTTAAATATCTGAAAACCAATATGTCCTGAATATTTTATCAAAGAGAAAATAAATTATTTTAAAATGATACTTGTTATTAATGGTCTCCTGATTTATCATTCAATGAGCCATGTAATATCTAAGGCTCCCATATACCATATTATCAAATGTGATGGGATGATCCTAACATGACATGATTGGGATATTAAATACCATAGCCTTACATGCCACAAGATTGAATTTTAGTTCCATCAACTGAAAATGTTATATAAAATTAAATCGAATGGAACAAGACATCATACTGGGGAGTAGGTCAAAAGAGAACATGACCTCGCTATGTTGTTTTAATATAAAAAAAATAATTTGGAATGGATATTAGGTATAAAATCACTACTGTTGAAATAGGGAACTCAATGAATGATCCATCAATGACAATAAATATATATGAAAATTGGAATGAAAAGATTCTAATATAAGGAAAAACATGCACCTCGATCCAGTATCTAGAATCACAATCTCCTATAAAAAAATGAGATACCAGATCAATAGATAAAAACTGAAATTGAAAAAGATATCATTAAATCATGCACTTAATGTTTATTATTCAGTTCATTCGAATAATAACATTGCTGAAATATATACGAAGAACCATGAAATCCACAATGAATTGAAAATTGAATATCATCTCCCAAGGTGTATCAAAACTAAAACATTTTATAGACCCCCTTACAAAATTCATGGAATAATCCAAAAATAATAATATATGTTCGGAATTCATGACCCAAAATGAAAAAACATCGATAATATAAAATAATAAGTAACACTAATATCAAAACACTGATTTCATCGTAGAAGAAGAAGTAAAATCCATAACTATAATGGTAAGAAACCTTAATTTATATTCCTTCGTTGGATACTTTTTTATATGAATTTTTTTAATATCGTCTCCTCCCTCAACTTTCCTAGCCTCATGAGCATCACCCTTGGCCTTAACGTAAGACCCACTACCCATGGAATCATCTAATGGAGCCTATGAACCCTTGGTAAGAGTGGATCATTCCTTACTAAGATATAAAATCCGATTATTTAAATGATTTAGATAACAATATTTTCCACACTAATGAAATGTTTCGTACACTTCCAAATAGTTAGACATGGTATAACCATACATTCAACTCAGATAAAAAAAATAAATTATCTAGATAAATCCTATAAAACAAGAACTAATAAAAATACATCATCATTTTGTTTCTCGTTCTGAACAAAATATATTTCTTGTCTAACTTATATATCCGCTAATGCTCTAACCTAGTTGATTTCTTAAATATATCTACATTAAAATAGTTTCCTTATTCACAACCTTGATAATTGATAGTAAGTATCATAAAATCAGCTTCAAATGAATATCATCCATTAACCCCTTCTCAAATATTCATTACATAAGGTAGTCACTAGGTACATACCCATGTTTTTTGGGTACCAAATTATCAAAATTTGAGGAATATTCCAAAAAATGTAAATTTCTCATAATAGAAGTTAATAAACTCCATAGTCTTCTCCACCCCTATGGTTTTAGGATTAAACCAATTGATTAATATCTTATTTAATGATGTCATGGGATCATTCTTTTTTTATTTAGCTTGCATGATGTAATATCTCCATCTTCTTCATTGTCATTCGGGAATGTATGTCATATAACCAACCGTAGAGTGCTCATGCGTTTTTAAGAAATTTATGATCCTCTCAATCCACCCAATCCATTCAACAAATTTATCATGAACCTTGTTAAAATAGTAAATGGGATAAATTGCATATTATATTTGGATCTTTGATCCACCACTCTGACCTATTATCCAATACCCACATGACATAGTATCTACATAGTAGGGATTACAACTTCAAACACATTATGTTCTAAAAAAAGATTCTCATATTTATCATTTTCTATCGATTCCCCAGTCATATTTGGAAGATATCTAGTTGGTGGTATTTTCTATAAAATAAAATATAATAACCAATAATCACAAGAGATAATTCCCAAATCATATGACCAACATCTAGATTCCATATTAGTGAATTCATAAAATAATACTTTTTTGAATTCATGAATTAAATTAATGAATGAAAACACCTTTAATGGAATATGTTCCTTCAAACAAACATCAAATATAGTTCATTAAAATAACCAAAAATCCAATTCTCAGGATTTGAAATAATCCTTTGACTACGTAAGGAAACTCAGATGTAGACACATAAGTGAGCTGGTAAGATATTCTAAAACACAATTGAAATGAATTTTGGATGACATAACACCTATTTATTAATGATACTGAACCAAACCTAGGATGTGTTATAAGACATCTCTCAGAGTATTCCAACTGATTCTGTTTTTTAATGTCCCAAACTGTATCAACTAGAAAAGTCACCCGTGAATTTATGCAATTGGGTGAGGTGAAATTAATCATTGGAGAATCCTCATGTATAACCAATATATATAAAAACATCATAGTACCATTTGTATAAAAAAGATAAAACCATTAGATATAAAATTTCTATATAAATGGATAATACCAAATGAAATAATTTCAAGACTAAAACATACCTTTAAGAGAACATCTATCACAACCAAACCATCCCACAATGAAAATGAATAAAACCAATATAAGATAAAGAAAAACTAAATTCCCTTCACATTACATGCATCCTGAAAAAGCTATCAAAAAATTACCAATGTAGAAACTATGGTGTGAGCACAAGGACTATTGTTTCACCAAATAATATTTGTATCGACTTATTTCATTAAAACATTATCTCTAACATTATAAAATTAAGAAAACATTGTTTTTAATATTATACATTTTTATAAATAAATCATTGTATTTTCCTAAAAACCATTAATATTAACATATGAATGGAATATGACAATTACATATGAGATTGTAAGCGAGAATAAGAATAACCATTCCAGGATACACTAATACAAAAAAAGTGAGAAATCATCCACAAAATATACTATCATGTGTAAAGTCAAGAATAATTGGCAAATAAAAATATTTGTGAACATCAATATGGGAATTCATACTCAATCAAAAAAATAAAACACAATTTCAATCATCACATGAATAAAACCAATATCCTGTAATATACCAGTCTATTGATATTAATCATATGGCTTTATAAAAAAATACTTGTTATAAGTAAATTTCCTCATTTACCCTATGTTTACAATGTGATGGGTTTTTTAAATTCATTTGTAAAAATATCCCACTATTTTAAAAACATTTTAACAAAATTGCATTACAACTTTCATGATAGAAAATCAATTTCATAATAAAAATAACTTTTACGATATTTCAGTGTGGGAATAATTATTTTATGATAAAAACCCCTTTAAAACCTAAATAGCATGAAATCATAACACAATGTATTTAAATATGTTATTTATAAGAAAAAACATATGGGAATGTAAACAATATTAAGAACATCATCAATTATAACATTTAGTTCAAAAACAAACCTCATTAATGGAGGGAAGACTCTAGGAATTGATCTCCCAAATGAATGTATTGAACCTTATTTAAAGGGACTTTAATCCCTATAAAAACCACTTTTGGGAAACCAAGGATTATGAGGGAAAGTAAGTAGAATAAGTGATTTATATGCAGTTCATTGTATTTAAATATAGTCTTCAAAATATAATACCAAATCACAGTTCCATATTCCATGGTGATAAATGGAGCTGATACATGCGAGACAATAATGTAATTAATGCGATAATTACTTATACCATATGGTATAAATCATGTCATAAAACAATGGTGAGTATCCTATTTTATAAGAGAGGGGGATGAAACTCAACTAAGACCAGCATGCTACATAACCATATTTCCAATAGAAAGGCTATTCTACAACTGACCTATATGCCATTGGGGTACCAATTATAGAAAATCCAATAGAGATCACCCCTATAATACTCCACACCATAGGCTCTACCTCAACTACATTGAGCACACACATTATGAACGAATATTCCAGAAACCATTATCTATGAAAAAGATATGATGAATAAGTTATTGGAACCAAAATTATTCCTCTATTAATCAACATCACAACCATCTCATCAACATAGTATTGAGCCCACTCTTTGTTGTAACTGACCCATGCATGGAACAATCCATATAAAATTCAAGAAAAATTATTGAAAACAAATGATCACCTCCAACAACCTTGAAAAAAAACCCAAATTCCCAAATGTTAATAGAGGCCCTATTGAAATATATATGGGGTTATTTATGGACTCTTGCATGTTCAATATGAAACCAATGTGCCAGTTCAATTGAATGTTTTTTTAATATGTAATTAATATTGAAAATTTAACTAATTTTACTAAAATTTTGAGAAATATTTTGTCATCAGAATAATGATGATTTTATATTCTAATTGTAATACATGTTCTTTTCAAAAACTATATGAAAATTTTTATAATGCTAATATTTTATTATTCTTAAATAATTATTAAATTATATCTCATTTCCAAATTTTAATGTAAAAAATTTCTCCCCTATGAATTGTGTTAATAATGTAGAGATATTATATTATATAATATGATATTTCCCTATCTTATTACATAAATTTATACCCAACATAGAAATAATTGTAGATTTGATACATTATTGTATAATATCCTATGAAATTTATGAAAAAATATATCACTAATCATAATTAGTATCTTTTGTAAATCACAAAACATTATTTAATTATACAGTATATCTATATTTAATATTTTTATGAGAATGAAAAACATGATTTTTTCAATATTATACATTTAAATATCCTCTTTACTCTACAATGATACATTTCATAGTTTTATGAATATCCGGTTTTCTATAATTAACCCTTTTATATGTTGTAATACATGCATGGGTATAACAAAAAATAGAGAAATCAATCCAATCATGTAAAATGATTTATGTGGTCATCATATATGATTTACATCATAAAATCTAATAAAATGTATCCTAGATAAAGAAAAATAAAAGAAATTATTGTGTAATATCAATACATTTTCATAATATATGATATCACAATTTCATAAAATATGATATCATTATCTTCATTGTAATATACATTTTTTAAAAATGTATGGACTTCCCTAATACATTCAATGATGATATCTATTAATGTTAGACAATTTTTAAGAGATATAATATTGTTAATATACTGTTAAAAATAAAACTATTTCATAAGATAATATAGGAGAATATTTGTTGAAATTATATAATATGACTAAAAAACATATACTCTTATAAATTTTGCATCACGTTTAATGATATTCATGACATGTAAAACTCACAATGAACTGTGACACATTCCTACCAAGGTTATCCATGCTTATATTAGAATGATCATTATTATAGTACCATCATTATAATTGATGTATTGTTTGGATCTAAAATAAATAAATTATAATATGATGAATATATTTATTTAAGTTAAGAGAATTCAACACAAATATATAAATATACACATATTTAATCCACATTGTATATCACTGTAAATTAAATGAATATGAATATAAATGCATAAGAGTTTTTGAAACATATTTTTGACAAATTAGATGAATAAAATTTGAAATTAATGTATATATGTTAAGAATTACGCTACAATTCTTAAAAATGGAGATACCATAGGATAGATTAGGGCAGAACGACCTACCACTTCCTCTCTACAAGCGAGGGATGTATTCATTGGTCTTCAAAAAATTAAAAAATCAAACATTTACACTTTTATAATCCCTGCACCTCATCCATATTGTCACTTCATCAACATCATATACAAATATTCTTTGAGACATTTATTGGATAAAATTATTCCAAATTTACTTCAGGAATTAAAGGAGGCTACAAATCTCAATGAATAATATATAGCCTCTAATTTTGGTCAGAGACAGACATATTATTACTCTTTAGATCATTTTATCTATTTTTCATGTGGTTTAAAGGACCATTCTATTATAAAGTTATTTCAAAAGATAAATCTTCTTAATTTTCTAGTTATATAAAATGAACTCAACATTGTTTGGTCTGAAGGTATATTCCCTATTTGTGGAATTTATTTTTCATTATTATTATAAAATTATTATTTATATTAAAATAAATATCCCTAAACTATGATGGTCTCTTTTAGTTTAATTTTATTACCAATAATATTTTATAATCCTACAATTCTATAATTTCTAGTAAATCACATGGTTATTATTTTTTTATTGAAGGTTAAAGACTATATGACACCCTAGAGCTCTTCCATTTATTCATGGAATTGTATTGATCAAATTACCCTATTGAATATGTTTAGATCAATGTTTTCATGAATCTTTTATTTTTAGTTATTTTAATTTGAATCATATACAGAATGTTTAGTTTCTTCAAAACAGATATGGCCACCTTAAGTTGATATGACATTATTATTCTGGTTAGAAGTAGGTGCTAACTAGTGATTCCCTAGGCTCCTCTCAATAGATATATATGATATATATGGATTATTATAAGACTATTTTTAATGGATGTTCTTATAATGGTGAGACTAATATTTTTTGACTACTTTTTAGGGTGATATATAGTAAATCTATGAAGAATGTGACTCTATTGAATAAAGGCACCATTTGATCACATGGAATTGAGATTAGAGACCTTGGGAACTACTTGTATAGTTTTTTTTAGAAAATATTCCATGTTATATATAAATTCCCGAAAAATATACACGTAATATTATAAGATATTTAACATAAGAAACTATTCATTACATCATATGGTTCATAGGATTTATTTTCTTTCAAAGACTAGGAACATAATATGTCCAAATGGAACAGAAACATAAAATCCATAATTTTTTTAGCTATAGTGAGATCATAAATACAATTCGGCTACTAAAACAACATATAATTACTTGGGGACATTCATAAATATAAGAGTGAGATAAAGTGCTCAGTAAGGGAATAAACAAGTCAAGGCATGAAAAAATGTGAGGCAAATTTATAACATGATATCATAATATTGATTTCTCATGAGAAAACACTTTGGAGAATAACATGAAGAATATGGTATCAAAAGAACCTGGAAAAATTGGAAATTTTGATGAATCATATAAAATTCCATAACAATTATTCAAGTCTAACATCCAATATAATATCACTTGGTATAAAAAGTCTCATAACATAATAGATTTACCCCCTTATCCCATACATGATGACTCGTGAGACTATGATTAACCCAATTCATTTGAGAACTATCTGGGAACACCCATCATAAGATGGTCAAGATTTACTTTTCCATAAAATTTTAAAACAATCTAAATTAATAAAATAATATTTAATCATTTCATTAAAATGGGTAACATATTATTTCCTCATTCAATAATAAATGAAAATTTCATAATAATTGTCTTTCAAATATGAGAATAATATATTTACTGCATAAGAAAAGGAAGTTAAAATATTCTAGTTATTTATGTATGATTTATATATTGATATTATAGAATAATTTAATAACAATAAGGACATATATAATGTTGCATAGAGAACGAATTGTTACAACCCAAATGAGTGGTTAATTTAGAGAGATCCCTACCAATGAGCCCAATTCAACCTGTGAATTATTTATATTCATGAATATAAATATTATGGAAGTATTGTAGTTTCCTATAAAGGGTTTTCAATATAATTATTAATCATTTTAATTAATTATCTTATTTTATTATTGTATATAATGATTTCAATTTACGTCAAATTTTTCTATGAGGTGTGCCTGAAAAGTCAATAATCTCATTGGAAATATAAATTGTGTCAAAGGATTTATTATTTAATCATATCCAGAATAATAATAATTAATTATTTGAATTTTTATACAAATAATTTTCTCTTAAAATAAACATGTATTATTGTTATGAGAAATGAACTATGCTACATTCATAGAGGCAAACATTCATATATAAGCATGAGTATCGTCTCAATTTTTCTATGATCATGTTGGTAAAACGGTTTATTATATATTATATTTATATAATGATAATAATATCACAAAAATAATATGACTTGTTTAGATACAGTTACAAATACCATCTACATGGTGTAGTAATAAAAATGAATCACATCTCTTCATGCGGTGGTATTCTAGTATAAACATGAACAATGATATCATTCTTCAATGGATGGTAAGATAACAAAGTATATGATTTATTAATTTTATACAATGATTAATATTTCTTTAATAAAAAATATAAATATGAAATACAACATAATTAATAGTTGTGAGATGTGAATTTAAAAATAATTGCATTGGATCTTGATATGGTTGTTTGTAATACACATGAACAACAATATTGGTTCTCTTTTAATTGAATGGAATATGGTTTGATTTATGACAAAAAAATAAAAAAACATATCATTTGGTAGATATTTAAATTTTTAGATCATAATTCTAGTCACGGTGATGGAATAATAAATACTACAAAATTGTTGGATAATAATGATACCTCTTAATTAAACAACCTTGTTCGAATTATAACTATATTATACTTATATTTTTATTGTGACAAAACAAATAACAATAGGACAAGGGGAGGTATGATAAAATGGTATTTTCACAAGTACAGGCCAATAGAAAAGGTTTTATACATGTATATATAAGAGAAGTGGTGGTTCTCTTTTTTAAGTAGGGGAGATGACACACAATGTTTTTTTTAAAAGAAAAAGTAATACTCCATTGTACACTGTCCACAGGGATCTAAAATTACTCATTATTTATCCATATAGGACATAATGTAAAAATATGTCTAGAATATAGTGTTTGGACACGTTTTTAGTCATTATAAACAATTTCATCTGAGTTTAACTTGTTAGTAAGCCCATTTTATCCTTTACATCATTAATTAATTTCTACAGTTTTTAATATTAATTATGAACAAAAATTATGTTAATCATTATATATAAATCTTATTATTCAAATTTTTAATATGAAATCTATTTTTCTAAACTTAATTACATTATTTAATATAATTTATTTTGAAATTAAACCTATTTATGCAATCATAAAATACTTTTCTAATGAATTTTTTATCGTATGTATAAAATTTTTTGTATAAAAATTAAACATGAAATTTATTCCAAGGATTAAATTATAAAATTTTGAACATTATTAATCCAAATATTTTTTTAAAACCATTTTAAAATAAAATATATCTTTTTCTATTATTTAAATGAATTGTAATATATCAATAAAAAATAATATTTTTTCATAATTCCTTAAAAATAATCTTTTTATGAAAATATAAAAAATTAATCCTAATATAATTTTGGAATTTTGATTATAATAAATTAATAAATAATGTTAAATACAAATTGTATGAGTGTAAAAAGTTAATTTTAATAATTATTAATGAAAAATTAATAAAAATCAATTTTTTGAGAAAAATATATTTCCGATGACTATAAAGTTGATAACAAATGACATGTAATTATTTATCAATATATTTTATTCATAATTCATAATTTTTTTAAAAAGTTTAAAATTCTTAATTTTAATTACAAAATTACTTTTTTAATAATAAACGTCATTTATAAATATTAATATTAAGAGTATACTGAGGTTATTTATAATTATATGTTTCATATCACATATTATTTGGAACATATAAATATGTTTTTAAGAATTGTTATGTTAAATTATTCATAAAAAAATTATTTCATAATTGAAATTTCATATTATCAAACGTCATAGAACATATTAGTGCACTTATACTTAATTTCCCTATCTGGTTCCTGAGTTTCCTCTTCTTATTTACTCTTCCTCCATATTAATTTGATTAAGTGACTCATCATGTTTCATAGAACATTATCACTATAGTCCAATATCATCAACAGTTAGTCCTCATATGTGAGATAATTCTCAATCAATACAGGCATTGAATTTAGTACATATTATGGATTTGTTATGTACTTCTTCAATAGGGATACATCTAATATGTAATTTAAATTACAAAGGCTAGGTGGATGTTGTAACAACATCAATTTCTTTATTATGTTATATACCAAACTTCAATTTAATAAATTACAATTATTTTGGATTGAAATATTTTTTTTAGTACAAGTGTTAATTATGTCAATACGAATGAGTGGACGAACAACTTATCATTTAGAATATTCATTGGAATATTTTTTTGAAGTTATGTTCTGATTTATTATTGGATTATGATGACTGTATAGCATTGAAATTGATAGATTTAAAAAATTAAAAACATTTTATTCATATGTGTGGTCTGTTTTAAAAAAAACAAGGTAACTCGCACTTGGTGTGCTGTATTATAGTTATGAGATCAATGTAAGATCTAGGATGATATATTTTCTTTAGGAATGACATAAGATATGTTTGTCTCAAGCATTTTAGCAACAATGCATGTGGAAATTTTTTTTATATTTTTATTATAGTGAATTATAAAATATTCTGGAATACCATCCAAACAGTGTTTTTGAAGGAAAATCATAGGCCACCATTATATCTATAATGGAGATTTTACCCAAGGCACGAAATAACATTTTTTCAATTAAAAAATTGATAAAATATCATGTAAGGGTAATAGTAATTTTTCATATGAATGTTTTATCTTGAAGCTATAAATATTCATAAAAATGTCATTATTATTATTAATATTAGTTTTTCCATGGAAAAATTAAAATAAAATTTTCGTATTAATAATGATGTTATTGTGGAAATAATGAGTGGCCAAAATAATTAACATGATATTATTAATTTTGAAAATTAAATAAAAATGTATGGTTAATATCTAGTTATTAACAATTTAATGGCTTAAGTGTTTGAATGTTTAATGTTGTAATTTATGTAAGATAATTAATAAAAATAATAAAATTTCATTAGTAATTTTATTATTAATTTGGGAAAATAATATATGTGTTTTATATATAAATATGTCTTGGTGTGTATATTTTTTTGATTTTTATAAATTTGTGTGTTGTTGTGTTAAATATATATATATATATATATTTATATTATGTGAGAATATATTTTTTCGATATTTATATACAGGTATATATGCGTGTATCTATATGTTGGTGATTTTTAATGGATATATATTTAATGGTGGACTTTATTTAATGGATGATTAAATATTTTTAATTGATACTTTTAAGATAATAATGCCTAAATGTTTACAGTGGAGGACCTAAACATGAATTAAAATATAATAATGTACCACTTGGATTTAAATGGAAATGATAAATAAATAAAATGAATAAATGGATTTGGATATAACTTTGAATAAATGATTGATATAAAGGAGAAATAAATGGGGTAAATTGGTTTGACTAGGAACACAAAATGGGTTTAATATATTCCTCACATCACAACTACTTTTTTTATTTCCTTTCACTTCCAAAAAATCTCCTCTTATTTTTTTTTAAAAAAAATTCATTTATTCTAAATCTTAATTTATTTATATCTTCTAAATTATTGATCGTATTGATCTACTGTCTGAGTAATTTGGTTTGTCTTGATTAGAAAATTCTAAATAATGTTTTTCTTTATGAAGGAAACAAGGTTTCATTTGTGTATCAAAACCTAGACATTGACCCTTGTTGTTAGTATTTGTTTCTCCTAATATATGAATTCATTGATATTAGCGGATTATTTATAGAATTTATTTTCATGATTTCTAGACCGTGTGTGTATCATAGTACGAAACCTATGTGTAGAATTTTCATTACATTGTAGCATGTTTCATTATGGGTAATTATCATGACTATTTGGCATCAGTGAAAATCCAATGAAACCAATATTTTACTCTTGATCATATGTTCTGTGTGAATCCCTTATCATGTTCATTTGTTCCATACATATAGATTATGATGATTATATATATTTCATATATTGATGTTTTATTGTTATGTAAACTTTATTATTATCATATGCGTTTTTATTCTATGTTATGTAGTATAGTGTGAAGCCTTGGACTATTCGGTCAACACGTGAGATGTAAAAAAAGTATTGGTAGACAATGGATGACATGTGAGATATGACACATGATAAATGCCATGATACATTGGACACATGTTTGAGAATTTCCTATAAAATGTGTGTTCTAGAAAAGCAAGGGAATGTACTTGGAATATTACATTCAGTTCCATGTATCACATTCTTAGGTATATCTGTATAATAGGGATGTACTAGACTGGGGTCAGCATGTTAAATTTGACATAATATTGGGCTATCTACTTCTTAATACTATTATAGACCCGGTTCAAAATGTTCATACACTATCCATACCTATTCATTGTGTCACGTGATAAGGGGTATCTACATGTATATTGTTCAATATTGTTACATATGTTTTGTCTCATATTCTATGGAAGTTGTTGTATTTACCCTAGAATGGTGTTGAATCATGTGGAGCATGTTCAGGAGGACACGACATGTGGTTGATTATTATGTGGTCTATTGTTTTTATATCATTAACTTGTTTTTGATCATTGAATTATCTTTTATATTTTAGGAACTAATGATATTGGTCACTGGTGGAATCATACAGAGTCTTATACTCACACCCTACATTGGAATTTCAGTGTGCTTGTAGATAGAAAGATTAGGGATATTGTGAAGACAAGGTCTCTGAGATGGATGGTTGAGAAATTGGAGAGGGATGATGATGAAATTGATGGATATAGTTTGATTAGGTCATTAACTACTATTTTTATTTTACTATCTTACCACATACCATATATCCATGTTTACTCTGGTTATTGAATCATATATGTCATCTTTCAGATTCCTTATTTTTTACTCGGATTATTATTTTTTATTTAAAAATTTCCATAACTAATTATCATTCCCATGATATGATACACATGGTATAGTCACCTCTTGTTACAATTTAGACACTCACAACTTGTCGGTAACCTCTGGAGTACATGAAAGAACACCTGAGGTCATGTGGGATTTCAGTATCGAACTGGTGGTTCTTGTCATGGTGTTTCAAAATTGTATTAGAGGATCAGAATTCATGAACACATATTTTATCTTTTTCATGATTATCCACATGACAGATTGATGATTGCATGGATGATACTGAAGAGGAGACATATTTTTGTGTCTAATAATTATGTAATATGGGACCTCTGAGTTACAATAAGATTGGGAAATTATAATAATTTGTTACCATTGATTAAATTAATCTATAGTGGTACACGTGATGTTAATATGTGATTTATGGGTTTTTTGGGTCTATTCATGCTTCATGTTAGGAAGGTATGTCACAATTAATTTATACTTATTGATTAAATTAGATATATCCAAAATAATTAAATGGTTTTTGAAACAATGATATATTCCCTGATGTGGTATGTATTTCATTCCTTTCATTGATCATATTATATTATATGATTGAGTGTATATATATATTTGTTGATAATGTGAAGATATTGGTATTATAAACATAAACATTGGGAATGTGGTATGTGATTTGTCTATTCCTTTCAATGATCTAGAATTGGATTATAATATTTCAATTGTAAACACATGTGGTGGAATTAAAAAAATCACATAAAAATGCTTTATTTTTAATATGGAAACACATATAGATGGGAATAGTGGTTCTAAAATCTAAAACGGTTCACTAGGTTGTGAAAAATTATGATGGGGAGAATTGTAACATCCAAATTTTTTAAAATGATATTAAAAAACATCCTTTATAAAATAAATTACAAGTATTTTGGTTTGAAAATATAATTTTTCAATACATGTGTTTATCATGGATTTAGAGAATGGTAAAACCCCAAATTAACACTTTGGAATATTCAATGGAATAATTTTGAATTTATTTATTGAGACACCAAGGGATTCTAAGGCCCATAGAGCCATGAATTTGATCGGATAAAAATATTAAATATATTTCATTCATACACATGCATAATTTTTCAAAATAAAAATAATTATCACCCAAAGATTATTTTAATAAAAGAAATATTAGACAACAATTAGGTCTGGGATAAGGGGTTTAACCTAGGCATGACATATGATATATGTGAATCATGATTTTGGAAACATCTAACATGATGATAATTTTTAATATTTTTAATATAATATATCCCAAAAATATTTTAATACATCCAAAAGGTGTTTCTAATGAAAAATATGAAGCCATAATTAGGTCTCCAATGGTTGTTTTACCCTAGGTGCAACATGACAATTTTTCATTTGAAGTTTGGTAACATCGCACATAAGGGTAATAATAGTTGGTATACGAATACATTATTTTGTATGCTATAAATAATCATAATAATTTAATTATTATTATTATTATATTAATGGAAAAATGGAAAAATACTTTTATTATTAATAATTATATTATGGTGAAAATAATGAGTGCCTAATGAAACTAATATGATAATATTGTTTTGGACAATTTAATGAAAATGTATCTATAATGTTCATTTATTATCTATAGTTCTTTTTCGGATTTTACATTATTTTTTGTGGAATTAATTGAAGAAAATTAATAATAATAATAATATTTTATTGTTATTATTATTATTAATTTGGGAAAATAATATATGTGTTAAATATATATATGTTTGTATATATAAGTAAAGGTGTATATATATAGGATTTGTATATATAAGTGTGATTAATATATATATATATATATAATATGTGCATATATTTTCATGTAATATAAATATTTACGGGTGTATTTGTGTGTTTGTGTGTGGATTATTTTATAGTATATAAATTTAATTATTGGTTTTATGTAATGAATGATTAAATATGGTAAAATGAGAAATTTTTTATAAAAAATTAAATAGTTATGTAGGAGGCACTACACCTGATGAAAATGAGAATAATGTAACAAATAGAATTAATGGGGAATCTGAAATAAATAAAATAAAATAAATGAGTTTTATATAATATAAAATTATTGGTTTAAATAAAATGGAAATAAAAATGAAGAAATGCGAGGCGGTATGGTCCCCAAAAGAGGCCTAGAAAACTCCTCTCCTCACCATTACCTCTTTCTCTCCCATTCTCTTTAACTCTATCATATTATACATTTTTCTTAAATATGTATTCATATATATGTCCCACAATGTTTATTGAATTTACGTGTCATTTGTGTCATTGGGTTTATCATGATCGAAATATTTTCTTTATATTTCTATGGAAATGATGTTTTGGTGAGTAGTTAAAAATAGATTTCAACCCGCATTTTCCTTCATCATTCCACCAATTGAAGTAATTATTTTACATTAGTAATTTCATTATAAAGGTGATTGGAATTATTTTTATTGAGTTTGTGTATCCTAAGGTGAAACCAAGGCTTATAAATTTCTTAACAAAGCTGTATATTTTATTATGAGTAATTAGAATGAATTTTTGGCATGAATGTGTATCCCACGAACCAAATCTTTTTTACTTGATCACATGTACAGAGCATGCGTGTGTTTGTGTATCCCTTCACCTATTCATGTGTTTCTTGCATATTGATTATGAGGACTCTATTTCATTATTTTTTTTGATGTGATATCATTCTATAAAATGTATTTTAATCATATGTGATGTTTTTATATATTCCATAGTAGATCATTATGTCTTTTTTATTTGGTTATCATGTGATATTTGCCAAATTTATTGATTGAAATTGGATGACATGTGAGATATGACACATGATTGGAAACATATGGATTTAATGCATGTTTGAGAATATCCTCCAATATGGATGTTCTATACATGCATCGACATGTACTTAAACTACTCTACTTGGTGGGATGTTTCATGTGCATATGGATATCCATACAAGAGGTATGTGTTTGTCTTGGGCCAAAATATAATATTTGACACATGTTTAGGCTACCCAATCGAGAATGATGTTCGATTCTTGGTTTTTATTTTACATGGAAAATTCATATAAGTGTATTGTGTCACTGGATTTGTGATATCCACTTGAGGAGGAAGATCTAGTCTGCTTACCAATGTTTTATCTAGAATTGTTCTAAAAAATGTATGTTTCTCCTTGAATTGTGTTGAATTATGTAGATATAGTCCCCAAAGACCATGGATGTGGATGGTAATTATTTTATATTTTTTATCTTTATATTATTTTTTCTTGAAGTGAACTTTTATATTTTATAAACTGATGTTATGGGTTTTTGTTGGTGTCATACTAAGTCTTATACTAACACCCTAATCTTGAATATCAGTGCACTTATATATATCTAACTTAGAGATAAATATAATTTATGGTCCTTTTAGTGTATTGATGAGAAGTTGGAATGGAATTATGGTATCATTGTTAGATGGATTTCGAGCGGGTTATCATGAACTATTTTTCTTTTAATGGCCTACCCCATATGCAAGATCCATGATTAGTTTTGTTAATGTATAATGTATTCCATCATTTATTTTCCACATTTATTACTCTGGTTATTTATTTATATTATTATATTGATGTTATTTTTTCTATTTTAGGAATTGATATAGAGGTTTTGGTCTCCCCATTGTTCCACATAAGATCCTCACTAGTAGCCGATAACCTATTAGTTATGGGGAGGTGTAGCTGAGGTCATGTGGCATTCTATTTCACACCCGGTTGTTTGGGTAAATATATTATAGAAGTGATAATCAATAAGAACCATCTATCATCTTATCTTGATTCTCAGTGGTGTCGATGTTCCTAGTTATTATATTTAACTTCATCCCAAATATCAAAATTCTTCCATGGAGATATGTAGAGAAACTCATTATCCCCAATCTCAATCTCTAGTTCATGTTGATGATATTCAGTATAATAATTTTGTAGGATATGATAATTCATGTTATTTTGTTTAATGGTCATGACCTTCTCTAATATTTTAACAACCATCTTAGGTTCCATCATCTTAAAATCACCATATTCATCCTAACATGAAGGTTTTCTTCATCTATTCCTAGAATTGGATTGAAAATGATAGATTTGGATGCTTTAGTGGGAACTATTGTTTTAAGAGATCATGTTCTGAGGATGATATTGATAATGTCATTGATTGAATTCCATCGAACCTGATCTCAAAATTTCATCTGGTTTCTCATTGGACTTCTCATGTTTCCATCATTTTGTGTGTGATAATCCATATTAAAGTACAACACATTACTTATAATACATTGGAGTATCTTCCCGAACATGGTGGTAAATCTCAAAACTCAATTCGATATAACTGAATGTGGTTTTCTATATAGCCTTACCACATTTTTATTGTATTTCATATAACTTTTATCATGTAATTCGTCATATCAAATTTCGATGAAGTGGGTATCCTTTTTTAGACAGTCAATCTCAACCCTTATGGTATTGTTTCTATGTGATTCCTAGGGAAGACTACTAACAAATTTCACTAAGATATATGCTCATTTATTTTAGTGTATAGTTAGTGGTTTTATCAAACCCTATGGATCGCTTATTTTAGTCTTCACTTACTGACATATATGACACCTTAATGTATATTCCAAAAAAAATATTCTCCTGATTTTAACAATAATAGTTTTCTTGAATATCTTGAAACATCTTCGTACTCCATTGGTGGATGGAGATGGTCTAACTATGAGAATCATTTAATAAATCTATATTTATTTCAAGATTTAATGGGAAACAATTTTTTCAATCTAATCAATGAACTCTTTCTTCATAATTTTTAAACTCCAAGGATTACCCTTTTCATACGACTTTATCCTTTTTATGAATTTCAATATTATCTCCCTGATTATCCTTTAACTCCTCTCAAATGGATGATTAGTCAATAATTTTATAAAGGAATAAATATCTACCATATATTAGATTCCTATGTTCGTCCATTAAATATATAAGAGTGTTTAATCATTACCAATTCTCGTCATTGATAAACTCCTCAGATCCATTCAATATGGACCACTTGAAAAATCATTTTATTTACCAGGATGATAATGTATTGTGAATTCATATCTCTTGATCAGATCTTACCACCATCCCTCGAACATATTAACCACCTCATATGTGAATATATATTTAAGTCTCTTATGGTCTATATATATTTCATACATATCCCCATAGAGATAATATTGATATATTTTCATTACAAAGATCACTACAACCAACTCCACATCATGTATCAGATAGTTATTATAATGAATAAAATCTTCCATGAGGAATATCCTATCACATTATCATTCTACATTATTACACATCTCATACCCATCATTGAAGCCCCACTGAATACCACAAAATGTTACCCAATTGAGGGTATTGTGAGGACATGAGTATGTATAATCATTATTTCAACTCCATAATTATTTCTTAATATTTCCTATTATAAAAAACATTAATCTCTTAGATGTTATCATGGTTAGAGAGTAATAAATTCCTGAAAAATTTCTCACAAATATTCAATAAAACCCATATTTTCTATGGAATATATGGATATTCATATTAGATGATGGTCTAGGATAGTCCTCATTTTTTAGTAGGGTGAAAAGATAATCCATTGATGGTGATAATATTCCCCAATAATGATATATCCTTCATCCATAACTCACATTAAATATACATTTTATATATCTTCTATTTTCTCTAATAGTATAGCATTGTATTCAAATGCTTCCCTTTTCCCCATTTATTTTGGAGTAAATCATTATATCACATATAATGGGAGTCACTTTTTTAATATAATCATTAGCTACAATATTAATTATAAAAATAAAGACATAGTGTTAAATTATTGAGTCTTATTGACATCACTATGAAATCATATTGTCCATACCTTGTTCAAATGTAAATTTTTAAAATATATTACTTTATCACTTTAATTGGTAGTATCCCAATTGATGGTAAACCATTTATTTAATTGGTATCCATATTGTTGCTCAACCAATTTGACAATCAATTTATTGGTATACTTTTTATTTATCATGATTTTTTGATATCATGATAATCAATTCATGGATTTGATACAAAATTATTATTATTGACCATGAGGACTAGAGCACCCTATAGTGAAGTACTTAGGTATATAAAACCATTTTGCATATTATTTTGTAACTGCTTCTATATTTAGTCCAATTGAGTAGGGTAAAATTTTTATTGATTATCTGATATTGTTGTTATCCATTTATATGATAATCATTAAACTAATCCACTGGTCTAGTAGGAATACCCTAAAACCCTTTGAGAAATACGTTGGTATAATTACTCACAATAGGAATGTATTAAATGATTATTCTCTCCATGGTCTCAATAATTTTTTATAGATATGTGTTCTCACAAGTCATTAATATATATCCTTGAATAAATGATTTTATGGGAGATTAAACATACTTATTAAAAAAAATTTAAACTATAGAATGAAATTTTAACTAGAGGGTAATATCTCTCTCTTAATAGTTGTTACAAGAATTATATAAGGATAACAAATTCATACCCAATAGAGTGTCATGAGTCTATAAATGAAGTAATATGTGACTTCCTAGAAGATTCAATCCTTAAACATTGACTTTGGGGGAATTATATACATTGTATGAAACTATTAACATATATTCTATTCATATACATATCTTAAACCTCGATTTTGAGGCTGTTCATGAATAGATCAACTAACCATTCATGATATAGTTGAATTTGTGGAACCTTAATCAAATAGTATGTTAATTATACATGAATGACTAACTATTGTACCTATAACCACATTTCATTAGTATCAAACTCACCATTATTAACATCTTATACTCTTTTTTATGTATAAGACACGAAGTTTATTTCATTGATTGTCTCTAAAAACCCTCGGATTAGTGTATTGGATTTTACAATGCATGTGTTCCAAATAGATGTAACATTACCCCACAAGTTTAGTGTTCAACAAAAAATTATTTTCATCTTTAAAATTAGTGGGATATTTAATTTACCGCCATCACTTGTTAGTATGATTCCTATATAATTGAGATTTAAAACATCTCCACATTCCGGATAGATAGATTCTAGGATTCTACATCATGCACACATTTTATATACGGGATGTTGGGTTTTCATTCTTCAATGGGATTTATCTAATGATACTTATGAATATGAAGATATTTTATTTTTTATCTAGTCTATGGATACAACTATGAGACACTGATCCCCATCTCAAATGTTAGGGAACAACAAAAAATATCTTCATAACTACCTAATTTATTAATAATCAATTATTTTTTTAAACATGGGCTTAATCTAAAAAAGTCATAGTCCATTTTATAATATGTATTGTAGAAAATGTCTTCAGTTTTCTATGAAATCATTTTGAATTTTTTCATATAATCCCTAATAAGCTCATATTCTTATTGTATCATACTAAAAACCCCCCATTATATTTGAAGACATTGAGGTCAGCTAAAATATTTATTGAAAAATATGATCGTTTTGTTTTTCTATTACATAGAATTAACAGTATATTTGGGAATTATGTTCTTGTTCAGTGTCTATCATAGATTTTGTTATTGTTGAATGTGATAATTTAGTATCATAACTTTATACTTAATCAATTATTGCAAAATATATTATTTCTTATCAAAATAGTTAATACATTTTTAATGATTAGGGGATAAGAATATCCATTAAAGGTGGGAGGTATTCATTAAATAAAAGACTCGACTAGAACATGATGCTTTATATAAGGGGTAGGGTTTTTCTCAGGATTAATCATATTATTAAGATCTTAAGATAAATTATCTAGTAATGTCATGAAGTTCACATCTTCCAACCCTATAATACTAGCCATTTAAATTTTGAAATAATCACATTTAATATCATGTTGATTATTGGAACAGTTTCTCATATATTCTTGCATTAACTAAAATAAGAAAACTAAAATGAGAATACATTAACAAATTTTAAAAAATATAAAATAATAATAATTAGAGTAGCAACATATAAATGACTAGTATATCATAAATTAATATTCTCTATTTTTCAAATCAATTAATCAGTAGAAATTAGTCAATTAGGTTTTTTAATGTAAAAAATATTTCATGTATTTTTTAGTGGTTTGTGAAGGGTTTTTAAGTTTCCAAAACATATCCCTTTGGAGGGTTAAACTAGGCGCTAAATGTATTGTATTAATACACCACATGAGGATCATTCTATCCTCAATGATATTTTTTTTGCGTTATTATCCATATGGATATCACACTTATATTATATTCTTAACATCCAAAAATAAATGAACCCTTATTTAACACTATATATAATGAACTAATCCTTTGTACATATTTTATCCTGTTTTTTAATATAAATATCCATTAATTACAAGCCAAATATCATGAAGCCATGTTTATTTGGGAGGCAATGATCATAATATATCAAAATAGAACTAAAACATGAAATATTTATTTCTATTTTTCAGTGAGATCCTAATTCAATTTAATCTTGTAAAATAACATAGGATAACACGAGGAAATACATAAATAATGAGTTGATCTAAAAATAGTAGAAATGGAATGAACCTTATATATTAAATTAACCTATTATTGAAAGGAAAAACATTATTTATTAAAAGAAAAGGAAGCGATGTAAACACATTGGTACATACCATAAATCCCATTGAAGAAAAATATCATGGAAACTGTTGTTGTTTGGAAGGAATATATAAAATCCCATTTACATGAGTCATGTCTAACTTTATAGACAGTGTCAGAAAAAGGATAATGTGCAGTAATGAATTAGGCTAACTCCCTAATCTCATCCATGAAATTTTAGGAGAATGAAGCTTTACCTAATGCATTGTAGTGCTATGTGGGAACAAAAATAATAAAATTTTCAAGATTTATGTAATACATAAATAATAAAATAAATAATAAGGAATAATATAAAAATTACATAGGGAAATAAAAAGGGTCTCATAATCTTTCTTCATCCTATAAAAATTGGAAATTTCCTTTTGAATGCATTTTAGAAATGAGAATAAGGAATGTATTACCCCATTAAATTATGGCAAGATATTGTATGTATTTATGTGAGATAAAAATATATATATAATTTATAATAATTTAAAAAATTAAATGGATTTGAAATGTTTTTTATTAATAGAATTTTTATAAACCAAATAAAAGGATGGCTTTGAGAGATCCCTTACCTCGAGCCAGATTCATAATGTAGATTATTTATCATCAAGAATAATAAAATCATGTTAATTATATAATTTATAATTATTTTATTGATGTTATTATTCATTTTAATTTATTAATTATCATGTTATATTCAATTTTTTAATTGTTTATATTGATTTTGTGCATTTTGGTGATATTCAAATTATCTATCCAAAATCACCATGGAATGTGAAATATGTTCAATTATATTTTCATTTTATATTATCTATAAATAAAATTAATTTATTTATATTTTAATACAAATATTATACTTTTAAAAATCCAAATAAATATGTATATGAAAAATTAACTATGACAATATCAGGTTGATGGTATATCGTACGTAAAAATGACTAAGTTTTCCTAGAAATTATAATGATAGAAAAATGGTATGTGTTATTTTATAATTCTATAAATATAATTATATAAATGATATTTTATATATTATTTTATTAATCTTCTATATAAGGTATATGTGTTATGGTAAAGAATGATGAATGAAATCACTTAATGAGATAGTATTCTACAGTACAGATGAACGATGTTATCATTATTCAGTGGATGGTAAGGTATGAAGGTATAGGATATATTATTTTTTCAAAATAATTATTATGACATGATTATAATATGTAAAAAATATATCTTCCATTATAGAAATATTTTAGAGGTGATGATGGATAAACAAACTACATCGGCTCGAGAGGTGGATGTCTACCATACAAATGAATGATTGGTTTGGTTCACATATCATGGATGTGGAGATGAATATATGTTATGTCAGTAACATGTTAATATATTAGTTTACAGGAGGTCTTGAAAATATTATATTAGCATGATTTTTAAATATTTTAAATATTTTTAAGAAAAAGTAAAACAAATATTCTCGGTTATGATGGTTGCCTCTTCTTTAGACTACATATTTTGGAATATATTGATGGCCTCCCTGGATTTTTATTCTGATTAAATAATGGACTCTCTGACATGGGGTGGGAAGCAATGAAGTTAAATGGCAGGTATTGACTAAAACACGATTATTTTGAAGTGAAAATATGATAGGATAGTTGGATTCCTTTTATAAGTTTGTAGTTAAGACACATGGACCTTTTTAGAAGAAAAAGGTATACACGTGTTCTAAAGAAATAAAAAGGATAAAAATGGTCTCATATTGACATATTATATAATATAATTTTTAAATATTACCAAAAAATATGATTTGGACACATTTTTTTGACATTTAAACCCATAGCCTTTTTGTATTTCCCCTCTGATATTAAATTCTTTTTAACCTTAATCGGTATGATAAATTTTTATATTTTTTAATAAATATTCAAAAATAAATAATGTTATAATATTATATAATAATAATTGTGATTATTTAAAATATGTAATAAATTATTACAAATCAATTACCATAAGATGACAAATTTAATTTGAACATAAACAAATGGCTGTGAAAAAATAAGAATTTCCAAATATTTTTTTTATAAGAATAAAAATTTATTATAAAAAATTAAATCAAATAAATATATAAAATAAAATAAATTCACCTATTTATAACATTATTTAAACATTATTAATTTTAACCCATTTGAATTAAAATATTATTTTTTATTGTACTTAAAAAAGGTTGATTTATAAAAATACCTAGTATATTTCAATATTCATTTAAAAAAAGTGTGATTCTAGAAAAGTACCGAAAATTAATTATATTATAATTAGGAAATGTTTACTATAAACATATAGTTCATATTTCCATATATACTTTATAATAGTGTAAAATAATCTATTAATTGTTCACAAAAAGAAATAAAAAACATTTGTTAAGGATTATGTTGTTTTCGATGCATATAGAGACTTTGTAAAAAATAATCACATATTTATCAATCTATATTCATTATCATTCATAAAGAAATTTCATAATCTGTTTATGCATATTAATACCAAAAAAATTAATATTTCTTTTATAATGGTCATATTTAATTAATAATATTAATATAATATAAAGATTCATTAAACCTCGTTGTTGTGTGTCGCATACACTATCAAAAATATATATATTTTTTATATAATATGTGTGTTAAAGAGTAAATACCCAATTAAAATATTATCTGAAAATTAAATTCATGTTTTCATAGTGTGTGGTGTGATTTATACTCTTTCGAAACTACGTGGGTATAATTTAATGGATTGTAAAGGTAAGTGCACTTATATGAAACATTATTCTATGTGTACGAGTAATGTATTGATGTCCAGGTTAATAGTAGGTTTTTAAAATCGTTAATATATACTAGAATCTCTTATGTATAATTAGGAGGATACCATAAATGTTGTTGGGAGGGTTTATAGTTCAAATTTTTATTATATTTCTTAAAAAATGGGGTTAATAATAACTAGTCCATACGGGATGTTAGATGTGGAAAACTATAAAAAAAATTGGAATATGATCCTTACAAGGTTATATATTTAATACCACAATATAAATCCACGGATGAGAACAATTTGGATATTTATATAATTATTTTATGATGGATGTAAATTGAGAAAAAAATTTAGATTGCTTGAATTTTTAAAAAATTGAAAAAACATGGATTAAGAAACAAGATATAATTTTGGTTAATAGATTTTATGATGTGATGAAAAGAAGTATTATTTTTATAATGTCTTCAAATAATTTGGTCATTAACATTGATCATTTTACCAATGAAAATTGAGAATTGAAGCATAGTTTAGATGAATAACAACTTTATAAGGGACATGCCTATAATAATTTTGGATTTTACGATAATAGTCCATTGATGAGATATAGTATTTATTAACTGTAAAGAATAATTCAATGGGGGGTTCTAACTAAAACCTAAAAAATGTTTTCCAGCTAATTTTTTTAGTTGATGTATGGGACATTTTTTAAAAATATAGTATCTTATAATTATTATAGCACAAATTTTAATAAATTCAATGTATCATAAATCATTTATGTAATTAATGTAAATGAAAATTTTTAAATTACATTAGTCACATCATCCCATTATGTAATAACATAATATTGTCATAGTATATGTGAAATAGTGAACTAATAAATTCAATATGATACAATATATAGTAAGGAAAATATAATTGATTATGCATTTTGAATATGTTATATCTTATAATATAACATAACTTTTTTTGGGAATTTACAATTAACCATTAGTAATTAAAATACATCATAGAGGTTTAGGGAAACATTGATAGCCCATAAAATCATTCTATATATAATATTTCATAAAGTAGTGTCATCATAAAGACAGGGATAAATAGATAAATTATATATATTGACTAATGAAATTAAAATTGAATATTGTAGAGTAATGAGATGATATAAATTGTGATTTGATGGGGTATTCAAACCCTGATAATGATTAAATAGTCGTCCAAAAGAGTTTTAAAAATTAAAAACATTTAATCTTTCATGACATTGTGTTAAAATATTTTTATATTCAAAATATTAGTGGATCACAATAAGAAATTATCTATAATTAATAACTTTCCAAATTTTTAATGATTTATTAGTTTTAATTACATGCCTAGGGAATTGAAAATAGACTATAGTTAGAGTTCTAGAGGAAGGGATAATGGTCTACAAGGCCATATTGTTACACCCATTTCAAAATATATGTTGGAAATAAATACATTGATCAAATTTAATTTTGAATATATAATCATGAGTGTCATTTCATGTTTCTAATAATTTTTCATAATTTGGGTATTGTTTTGGTGAAATTTATATTAAAAAATATAATTTGGTAAATATACACACTATGTAGTTATGAATGCAATGATCATGAATGTTTATGATGCCTATATCACCATATACCTATCTAAGAATACCATAAAACACTAAATTGAATATAAATTACCAAAAATTGTACAAATATAGTTTTGGTATTTACGAAATATGGAGGGATGCAAAAAAATAGTTCATTAATAAAAGAGGATAATAAAATATCTATAATCATAATTTATTTATGAAAAATTATATTTTTTTAATTATATATGAATACAAATATTTAAAATTCTATTTTTATAAAAATAGTATACTATAAAATGGGTTCTTGTACTTAAAATATAAGAGATAATATAATGAGAAGAGAACATGTATAAAATTCCCCATTATTTGATGTTAGATGATTGATAATCAAAATAATGGTTATTTTAAAAAAATTTAAAAATTTATCTATTTATTATAATCCAAATGAAACCAAATCCTCACATTAATTTCCCCATCCAACGTCACCCAAATATATGAGGAGCTAGGTCACTATATAATCCCTAGTGGGAATTCTTACATCCTCTATGATTTTATCAAGTGGTGATAGTCAATATAGTGACCCAAAATTAGAATACAAAAATATTGCATCTTATTAGATGAGTATTCGTTAAACAACATCATGATCTATAATATATTATTATGGGTATTGTGTATTTTTAAAATTTATACATTAAATACTCAGTAATAATATATCTATATCATATATCAATATTATTTTAAAACACACACCCTTCAAAAACATGTTTTACTTGAATCCTTTCTTCATTACCGGGGGACATAAAACATAAGAATGTGAGAGCTCAATTATTTAATAAAGGTAAAGATGGGAGATATCAATTGATTATTGTATGATAACATATGAAAATACTGATTTTATAACATCTATAACAAAAGTTAGAGTCTTTATACCCAATATATCATGTATTGTAAATAATATTAATGATAAAGAACAGATGAATTCCAGAATACATGAATCATAATGGTGAGAAAAAAATAATAAATCAATCGTGAAAAAAATTTCATTCAATAATATTGTGGCACCATTATCTGTATACAATTAATAAAATATGTTATGGTCAACTATCAGGAAAATAAAATAATAACAGAACATGCATCAAAACATGTTTAACATATCATATAAAATCATGAATCGTCACCTATTTCCCATATTGGATCTAGAACACTGACTTGTTACCCATAGTGGAGCATGAACCTCAACATTGTTTCTATAATGGGTCATTCTCAATGCCTTGTTTCCTATAGTGGATCAAGATGATATACATGATTCATATATTCATCTAATGAGATAGAAAACAATATCAAATTCAATAAGGGCGTATATATTTTTGAGACAATACATTTCATTATTAAAATCATACACATATGTCATAAAAAATCATAATAACTTGGCAATATCTTCATAAAAAACCCATGAAATGATGGTATGTTTTATAATCATTTATTCACTTCACCATACTATAACTCAAAAAAAATTAATAGGTTTTTTAAACATATCAAAATCATAATCCCACCCCATTGTAGAAAATAATTAGGATTAAATCATTACATCATATAACCATTAGAGCCTAATTAACATTAATATATGTTATGATAGATTAAAATCACACTAAAATAATATGTTTAACATTTTATTAAGGAAAATATCATCATAATTTTGGACTCAAATATATTAAATCCAAATTTTTTAAAAATATTAAATAAATACATAAGAATTAAACATGGAAACTTGTAATGAAATCGTCAAAATAGATATCAATCATGATCATATAAAATTATGTTCTTTCTATATAGTTTAAAAGAAAAAATTCCATTAAAACATATATAAAAATTTAAAAAATTACCCAGTTCAGAATATGATAGGATGTTTCATTCTAAAATAATTATAAAATATAAACCATGGTATTAATGGAATTTAATCAATCATGGTATAATATATAAAATATTATCATATTTTTTTATAAAACAAGGATATAGGTGAAAAATGATTTTGGATAAGAGAGATAAGAAAATTGAATTTTTTTTAAAAATAATTCATTCAAACTCATGGGTATAGTATGTAATGAATGTGAAAGGAAAAAATATATTATTCATTAATAAAAATATTGAAGGAAACTTATATCAGTTTATTAAATAATAAAAACATATTTTCCTTAATTTAAATTCAATCAAAAATAATCTAGATTAAATATATATTTAATAAAAATATTTTATTACTCTAATAAAATTTCAATCGTTGTAAACAATGAATAAAAAACTTATATGGATATGTATTTAAAATAAATTTTACCATAATAATCATAAAATTGAATCATGTGACATATATACACCACATAAACAAATAATTCAGTGAATATCACATTTATCTCATAGAAATAAAAGTGACATGCAAATCCCTCTCCACATTTATTATCATTATATCTAAACATTTAAACGTAAATACAATATATGTAAATATAGTATATATTTATTCAAAAACAAACTCATATCAATAATACCATTTAAAATAAACTTATTAAGTCTTATCACTTATTTATTAACAATTACTTTTTAAAATCAGTTTTATCAATGATATCTTCTTTGAATTTTATGGATGATTCAATTATCCATTCTATATTATTTAAAATAGATCATGGTTCAATTATATCAAAAATGTTAATGATGATATAAATATAATATTTGTTATTTATATTGATAAATATAATCATACATTAATGATATATAATGGGAAATGAATTACATTGTTCGTTTAGACAGTGAGATGTATGTGCATATAAAAATTGTAGTAACATTTTGATAGATGGAATGAATGATTTTTAAATAATAATTCAAAATTATGAATAAAATATTATATCATATAAATAATATATTTTCATAAAATAAATCTATATTTATATACATGTATATAAGAAATAAAGAACGAATCATATCCCTTAGTGGAGTTGGTAGTCCACACATACACACAAGAAACATTATGATTTTCTAGTGGTTTCAATGTAAATATGATAAATATGATATTATCAGTATATAAGAAAAATAATTTCAAAGATATAATATATAGGCATTTAATATATCATGATAAACATCCATGAAATATGGTGTTGGAAGATGAATTGTTTTTCTATGTAGATATTGTAAGTCGTCTGTATGTAGGAGCGACACTTTCACTTCCTATTCGATGCGAAAGGGGGTTGATAATGACGATTTCATAGTGATAATTAAATTTAAGTATATTTATATAATAATAAAATTATATTTTCATAAATACCATATATGCATATCAGGTAAAAGAGTAAGTAAAAAAAGAAAGTGATCTATTAAATATTTTACCTCCTCTTTGAAGGAACTTCTGTAATTATCATCTTTGGGATAATAAGGATTCTATTTTAAGAAGAAAAAAACTTTTAGAATGTTTATTGGAAAGTTTGGATGTTAATTTAATAGTTTTTTAATAAACCAGAAGAGTCAAATTTTTGATAGTAATGGAAATGTGAGGTTCTCTTTAATAAGTGAGGGTAGATTTAGTCTTAGAATTTAATAACTGCATAAAATATAATAAATATTTTATCTATTAAAAAACATCCAAATTAACCAATATTAATTGAAAAGGGTTTCTTGGCTAATATCATATAAAATAGTTTTTGTAATGATAATGTGGAGTTTTAAACCCTATATTTCGGTTTTACCCCTCAATTATTCTATTTAACCATAAGAATGATGTCAAAATTGTCACGTTTAAATGGTTATAATATTCCATATAATTGATATTTTTTAAGAGATATGTTATAATAATTTCGACAATATCTTGATAAATTTTTATATTTATGTATTGTTACTATTTTTCAATATTTTTATAAAATTTTATTCTAAAAAAAATTATATTAAAAAATTATTCTCAGGATTCAATTAATTTTATTTTAAAGACATCAAGACTAAAATGAAATTCAATTTTTTTTCTCACATATCCATAAAATCTCATATAAATATATATAATAAATTCATGGAATGTAATAATTTTTAAAATTGTAATACTCTTACGAAATTTAAAATAATTTATTTCATTTTATTATTAAAATAATAAAATCAATGTCTACATTGTGTAAGAATTTAGAAAAAATTTTAAATAAAAAAAATTATAAATTATTATCAATGATAAATAGAATTAATATATATATTAATTAAACATTTTTATCTGAAACATCCTCATATTTCCTCCATGATAAAATGTTAGATATATTAAAGTCAAGAGTGTTTAATTTTTATCATTATCTTTACATACATTACTATAAATATAGAAATCAAGTATATATGTAAAAAAGTGGAAATATATTCAAAAAATTGATATCAATGTTCGAACTCCACCCTTTCAAAATGATAAAGTAACATTTTATAGAAATTGTAAATCATTATCCCTTTGTTTTAACAATTTTTTTGATGTGATACCCTTATTGTGGAAAAGAAAGTATACTCTATTTACAATTCATTTTGATAAAAAAATGATCTATCTAAATAATTACACATTCTTGATCCCATTTATTATAACCTTACCTTATTATTTAATTACTATAAGTATTAGATGTTAATTTAATATGAAAATGAAAAACATAATGAAAAAAATATAGAAAAATTCCTTTCTATGTGCAAAAATATTTTAATACCAAATTCATATATAATATACATTTAAATGAAATTAATTGGATTAATAAAAATATAATTGAATAAATGTTAGATTGATACCATTTTAAAACAAAATATCACTTATTAAATCTAGATTAAAAAATCAATTTTCAATAAAAAATCAGTATTTTTCAATATTCTCTAAACAATCTATCTTTTAAGAAGAATAAAAAAATAACCATTATATAATTTTTATTTAATAATTTAAAAAATTAGTTAATATTATAAAATTTATTCTTATATGTTTTTTCTAAAATAATTATAATATTATAATGGTAAAAAAATTAAAATGTTTTTTTAATGGATTATATTTAAGATAAAAAATGGCATACTAGAACAAATTGAATACTTGTTTCAAAATATTAATGCAATATATTTTCATTTAGTAGTAAAATTATATATATTTAATAATTTTTTCATTCCTATTAATACCTACCAATTCAATATGACAGTTTTAATGATTATATTTAAATAATTCGGTTTCACGGTTCGTTATATCTTAGTGTTGCATGCCGTATATGGTGTCATGAATAATGAACCAATTTGAAAACATTGGGATGTTATGTTCTATCATGTATTAAGATATTGAGTCCTTAAATTTTTTTTTTGGAAAAAATGGGGTTCACATTTGAAAATTCTATTATAGGAAATCCATATCGTAAAAAGGGTAAATGAAAATTCCTTTAAAAAGGAGTGAAATGGAAATAAAAGGTTTATTTAGAATAACAAAAAAAACTTATTTAGAAATGTGGAAAAATTATCAAGATGTGAATATATTGAAATAGAGGAGAAAAATAATCCCCATGTTATGATAAATAGTGATAGAGAATATGTTTTGGAAATATTTAACTACCTAAAAACCATAAATATTTCTTGGGTGAAAATTCCATTGATACATAAATATGAATGTAAAATCATAAGAATTATTTCATAATATTTTTACTAAACATAAGGGGATAAATTTATATCATGATAAAAAAATTGACGAAAATTACCTTCTTTATTTATTTCAATTTCCTCAGATATATTTATTACTTTATTGGTGCTTCAATCAATTTCCACCTCATCTCTAAACCAAGAAAATAATATTCAAAATTAATTTCCCATGCCCAATACAATAGAATTAAATTTTAATTAATACTATTATATTTAAAATATTAACATTTAATTCCCCCCATTTTTAGATATTAATGGAAAATAACATGATTTTAACAAGTTCTTCCATATGATAAACCATATAATAATAATAAATAGTAATACCCAAATTTAAAATTGAACCATTACAGAAGTACATAACCTCAAACCCATAAAAATATGTTTTATTTAATAAAACAAGATATTTGTAAATAATTTCTCTTATTGACAATAAGAAAGAAAAAATAATTCACCCTAGCTACATTATTTTGGTTAGATTTTACATATGAAATATGTCAGTATCATGGTCATATACTCTTATAAAATATTGTAATAACCATAATTACCATAAATCCTTTCTGAAAACATACATTCTTAAAAATAGTCATATATTATTAATGATATTCCATAAATATAAAAATTATATTAACTCCATCAATGCTAACATAAACCACTTTTCCATCGAATCTGTTGTCAGTTCAATGTTCATCAATAGTATCCCATTTAGAAAATCATTTCTCACATTATCCTATTAGTGAATATTTATTTCAAAATAGTGAACATGTTAAGGGTTATATTTTCCTCAATCCTACAACACCCCTTTATTTTAGTAGAATAATATGTTTGAATATGTATATGACACACAACACTATGCATAATGAAATCATGAATTATTATTATTTAAATATGATTTTTACAACCTATTTGTTAAATTAGAGTGTATCCATAGTACTAATTAATTATAATATATGTGGATATATATATATATATAAAGGATGTACTCAATTCATATTCATTTCAAAATTTCTAGAAAATAAGTATATAATTTTCTGTAGGTTATTTTGTTTTTTCGAAATACATTTTTAATTAATTTATATACATTTTTATGATAAAATAACATAATCATATTTATGAATTTATATTAATAATATTTTCAAAAGAAAATATTATTTTTGATATATGAAAAAAAAATATCTTACTAGGAAATTGTAAATTTTTTCTCATTTTTTTCTATTTAATTTTGATAAATAATTAATTTTAAAGAAAAAAATACTTTTTCATCAATCCTTTGTGAAGTTTTATTTTATTTTAAAATTTATTCAAATTATTATTATTTCAATAGTATTATGAATCATTTTATTCATTTTATTTCAATTAATGTTACGCTTAAGTTTGGTATAAAATCAATTTTATAGATGAATATTCATTTTTATGGAAAAAAATGATTTTGTTCCGAAAAAGAATTTTTTTGAAGAGTTTTTCACTATTATATTAAAATAAATTCCTATCACATGAATGAATTAAATATCATGAAATTTAATTTATTTTTCAATTCAGAAATCCAAATAAATACTATTATGAGTTATTTTGATATTTTTTTAAAAAGTTAAATTCTTATTGAATAGTAAATAAATATGAAATTTTCAAAATATAATATCATTTATAATAACAAATACTTATAAAATAATATAAAAAATTATGATCCCCATGGAATGACTCAAATTTTATAAAATACTACAAGTATACGATAAAATAAATTGAAAATATAGATTTTCTAATTTATAATCTAATAAATATAAAATCATTTTTAGTGTTGATACATATGTTGTGCAGGAATGAAAAAATACAATTTGATACCTTATAATTAATAATTGTGATGAGATGAGTACATTCCAGGAATATATAATAATATTAATTATCATTTATTAATTGGACAGTTACCAATGAATTTTAGAGTTGTATAACATGTATCGTATCCAAATGATTCTCCAATTCATATACGAGGTAAGAAAAGTCAAAATAACAGACTAATTGTTTTTAAATATATAAATATTAGTTAAAATAAATATTTCATGAATATAATAAGATATTTTAATAATTATAAACTAATTTTCAAAATATAAATTTAATTACAAATTTAGTTAATAATATAATTACATTATATGTATGTGGAATTATAACAATGTTGAAATTAATGAAACATAAAAAAATAAAAAATTTCATTAATGATATTATAAGTAATATATTTTGAGATATTTTAGGTGACACACTAATTCTATAGAATAATATGAAATTTTTGTCATATAACACAACATAATGTCTGAATTTAATTTCGAAATTTCTTTTTAATAATATTAATTTATTGGATAGTGTCAAAATTTTAAAAAAAATTATGAGATAAATATAATGTTAAATTATTTAAATATCCTAAAAATAATTAAAATCACAAAGGTGCTAATATATTTTATAGCATTAAATCACATATTCATTTATTATCCATTTCATATTGTTTTTGATGGGACCCTATTTCCAGTATCTGGAATCGATGTCTACATTATTACATTGGTATGACATACATGTAATTTCATCCTAAATGGCAAAAGTGTTCAGTGGTATTGGAAAACTAGATATATGCATGATTAAAATATATCATTTTAATAAAATGCTAGAAAAATTTTTTTAGATTAAATTATTCCCTTTATCATATCCCTGAATATCAATCATAGTACACTTCATTAAATCCTATAAAAATGAATGTAAATAAGTTTCAAATAAAATTCTCCATAATAGCTAGGTAGAACATAATATTTCATTAATCTGTATGAATAATTAAGATGTTAAAGTAATTAAATTAATATGCATGCCATGCCATTAATAAACTGGTATGTAAGATCATCCTTATATAATCTCAATGTGAAAGTGTCATGTATAATAATCAATATGGAAAGGTAAACAATTGAAAACACACAAATGTTAATCAATTTCATGACTATCATAACATTATAATGAATAAGCAATATGAAAATGCATTTAACTAAAATTATATTCCATTTTAATAATAAATTGAGATGAAGTGCATCCTAAGATAAAATCATTATGTAAATATCAAGGATAATGTTAAATTAATTTTTAATGAAGGAAATGATTAATTATTGGATGTCATGAAATTAGGACCATGATACCCCTAACATCAATACCTTTTACACGATAGTTTAATGAAATTGGTTACAAAATATTTATTTTATCTATTATTTTTTTTTGATTTCATACTAATTTGTATCATGAGAGTTCATGTGCCTCGAGTGGCTATCTATTATCAGGACAAACACATTTCTGTATTTCCAAAGCATTCTATATATATTGAATACAAAATTTAATCTGTTGACAATGTTACTTATCATCACATATTTATAATGAGTTAGGAATATAGATTAATGAATATTTCAACAGATTGAATAAAAAATTCAAATATAGAAAACTTTATGCAGAAATAATATATGGTTTATGAAAATAACATATACATAATAAGTAATATGAGTATTTAATGAATTCTTAATGACCAATGAAAGTGAATAACTCAAGTGAATTTCCAGGACAACGAAAATGAATAAATTGAGTGAATGTTAATAGTTTCCATGATCAAAATAATAATAAATTATCTAAATAAAGAATAAGTTATTTACCAATATAATATATACCTATTGGAGTAAGAATAATAGTTTTTCGATACTAATGAATATAAATAACATAAAAAGTTATAAAAAAAAAGAGTAATTTTTTTTTCATTTTGAAAATATCTTTAAAATAATATTTGTTCACAAAAAATTAAATATAATTTTATTTGAAAAATGTCCTTGGTAACTATGAAATATGTTTTAAACCATTTGAGTCTTAGTGATGGATATAAATTCCATTAATATCGTACACATTTAAACATTGAAAACATTAACTTTTACAGTATAATCCAAGTGTCCATTTATTGAATATAACTTAAATATTAATTTTAAAATATTTTATGAAATATAATAATGTGTAAAAATTTATTTACTAAATCAATTTGAGTTGCTCAGAAATTATTTGGAAAAAATTTTTTATAAAACATTATTTTGTAATAAAATAGATTTGTGACCATAGAGAGAAACGAAGATATATGTTTATAAAAATATTTTCACAATTATTATATGTAAAAATGTATAGATACAAATTATATTAAAAAGAAAATTTAATGAGTAAATAGAGGATAGAAAACTGATATTAGTGTATTAAGAAACTGTCAATTAATTTCCATCAACTAAAAGTCACTAAAAATTGTATCAATTAGAATGATATTTTGAAATAACCCCATATAATGATAATAACGTTGAATTGTGAATAAGTCCATGAATATATTTTTTATATCAACTATAAATAAAAATATGACATGTGTTAATAAAATATAAGATAATAAATGTTTATTTTGATTCATAATCCTAGAATATCATTGTTGATGAAGAAATAATATACCCTAATGAAAATAATTTGAGTTATGAAATTATTTTCAACTTTCAAACTCTTGAGTAAAACCTCATTGGATAATATAATTCAAATTAAAACACAATATAACATGAATTCTTATGTATTCATGATATTAAATTTGAAATATGTAAGGTATGCACTATAAAAAAATAAATGGGTAAATAACATAAAAATGTTCTATATTGATAGAAAATTGAGATAAAATCCCTTAACTAATTCTTAAATTTAAGAAAACCTTATTTTACCAAAATTATGTTTTCTGAAAAATATTATTAACTTATTCTAGACCCATATTAATATTTATAATGTAATATATGAACCTTTTAAAACATATTATCAACCATTTTTTAATCAGTCTTAATTATTTTTATTTTTTTGTGTATTCATTACCTTGTTTTATAATTCATTCATTGTTGTCAAACATATGTTTATTTTTTTAGTCTATAGCATAAATAACTCCTGAATAATTATAATGAAACAATTAAAATATTTTTACATTGATTATACTTTTAAAATGAATCATGAACAATGATTATGAAAAATATAGAATGTTACAATAATATAGATGATATTTTGTACATATGCATGAGTATCATTTCCATTTTTAATAACCATTATAGAAAAATAGTGTATAAAATGTTGAATTTAAAAACTGTTAATAATATTGTAACACCCTAGGTTTAATAGTAAGTTTTATGTTTTTTCAAAATTCCAAAGTGAAATGAAATACATAAACTTCTAAATAAAAAGATATATGTAGTAAACACTTTATTTAAACAAACAACATAATACATCCTTGACACACTAGAACTAACCCATTAAATCCACTACTATCAATAATAAAACAATTTGAAGACCACAGTAGAATACAATGATGCTGATCGGGTAGATATCATATTTTGGATTTGATAGAAGATCAAAAGTTATAACAAGATCAATAACAACAAAACATATAATAAGAGGAACATATTAAACCATTTCCGAAAACAGTGGCGTGAGCGTCGTTATATTATCTTTCTATTCTTTTGAATGGCCCTTAAACATTGATATTTATAGAGTTTTTATCCGACCGTTATAAAAACTATTCGTTATAAGTTTTAAATTAAAATTAGGAAATGGATTTTGATAATCATTGTTATAAATTAAATAAATATACACATATAAGAACAAATTTGATTTGAATATTTTTATGCAATCAACAATGTTTAAAATTATTTAATAAATAATTATAAGATAAAATATTATTTTAAATTTTAAAATAAATATATTCATGAAATTTATGAAAATATTACCAATGCATGTCTTATTAAGATATTAATATGATGATTATATATATATATAGAAATGATATATTATGATAAATTTTTATCTAAAAAAATAATACTAAAAATAAAATAAATGATTGTAATAAATAGAATAAAAAATGATCAAACAAATTTAAGAAAATGGGAATGAAAAACTATAATTAGACCGATAATTTTTATGGCTAGTGACTCTGCATCAGTGGATCTGTTTCAGAAATTTTCAAGGGAGAGACCTAGAGAAATTCAGGGCGAGATTGGGGCAAGCATATGTCGAAGTTTAGTGGCAGTTCGTCATCGAGAGTAGAGGATGGTTTCGTCAATGTCGAAAAATAGGTCGCAAGTTGGAGTTGAGTTCTTCCAGGTGTGTGTTGATGCTGATGTGTTTCCCGACTGCTGGAGAGCTTTGGTAAGTCCTGCTTTCTGTTCGTTGAGGGTTTTGTGAGAGATCTATAGGAAACCAACCTTCCGATTTTGAGATCTTATCATTTTTAAGTACCTAGAGGTTATGTGTTTTTGTGTTTAATTGACTATTATGTCCGAATCTAATGGTGATATCGTTAATAGTGACTAATACTTCCGATTTTTACAACTTTTTTCCTACTAGTGTATAGAAGTTCTTCATCAAATTTTATCATCTGTTGGTTTTTTTTCAAATCAATGTGTTTAGTATATATATTTTTTTATTGTGGGGCTCGAGATTGTTGATTTGTGTGTCAGTTTTAATTCTTTTCATTCGATTAAGATTATTATAATCTGTGCATAAATAATCTGTTGACCAATTATATTTCAAGTTGTTTTCAGGAAGCTATTTGATGTTTATGATAATTTCTCTTTCATTGAATCTATTTTTTTTGTTTCTAGATTTGTTATATTTCAATATACTAGTATTATGATCCAAAAAAATATGTTCGCCATTTCTCCACTTCACCCCATAAGAAAATGGATCATATAATTCAAAATATTTCTTCTTAAGTTTTTCTATCAATGTCCAGTTCTGTCCCAAATTCATTATTGACACAATAATTTTCAAATAAAAGGCAAACAATATCAATTTGGTATCATTTTGAATCTTATATTTAATTTTAGAGGCAACTACTTATATTTATAAATAATTCTTACTAGCGTACAAATCACCATATGAAAATTCTATATAACCAGTACCTTAGTTTCCTTTTTAAGGGGCATGTGTGTGTGAGTTTGGCGAGGCTGTATAAGAGAAAACACGAGTCTTTATTTTCATTATCATCCTAATTCACAGAACAAGATAAAAAAATATAAGGGGTTTCTTATATCTCTACGTTCAAATTATTTTTCTACCAAAATTTTATTGGTTCACTAGATAATTTATTGTATTTTATTTATTTAAAGTTAGATTTGATTTTAATGAATTTTTTCACCATTTTTCATATAAGGTATTCAAAAAATATTTTATTTTGTGTATGGGAATTTTAATTATTTATTTCATATTTATATGATTATTTTTTTGTAAGGGAAAATATTTGGTTTTCAAATATTTTGTTTTATAAATGAATTTTATTTTCAATGTTGGTTTTTTCTGGTTTTGTTCTTCAAAATATATTGATTTTCTAGAAGGGGAATGATACCTTTTATTATTTTTTTCTTTAATCAATACCTTCTTTAGAAATAATGATATTCATTTATTTTATTTTAATTATTTTATTATTTTATTTAATAAACTACTCTAAGAGTAAATAATGTTTTAAATATTAAAAGAAATATATTCTTAAAATTTATTGAAATATTACTATTATATATATTATTAACATATTAATATGATGATTATATATATATAAATATCAAAAAGAAATATTAGGATAATTGTTTCATTTAAAAAATAAAACTAAAAAAACAATAAATGATTGTAATAAATAGAATAATAAATTATTGAAATAATTTTTAAAAAATCTAAAATGAAAACCTATAATTTGGAAATGATTTTTAGGGTTTTTGACTCTGCATTAGCAGACCTATTTGAGCAATTTTTGAGGGAGAGACCTTAAGGATATTGATGTGAGACTGGGGCTAGTGTAGGTCAAGGATGAGTGGTGGTTTGTCTTTGGGACTTGAGGATGGTATCGTTGATGACATACCATGGGTTGCGAGCTGGATTTAAGTTCTTCCATGTACGTGTTGATTCCAGAGTGTTTCCCAACCACTGGAGAGATTTGGTAAGTCCCATTTTGAGTCCGTTGAGGGTTTTGTGAGAGATCTTGGGGAAACGACCTTCTGATTTTGAGATCTTTTCATTTTTCAGTATTTGGAGGTTTTGTGTTTTTTGTTTATTTGTCTATTATGTCTGAATATCAATGTGATCTACTTAAAAGTGTCTTCTTTTGTCAATTTATACAACTTGTTTCCTACTAGTGTAAATAATTTCATCAATTAATTTTTTCATCGGTTGGATTTATAATCAAATGAAAGTATATAGTATATCAATTTTTTTAGTGTGTGGCTCGGGATTATTGCTTTGTGTGTCAGTTTTCTACTTTTTCATTTGATTAAGATTATTATAATCTGTGCATAAAAAATTTGTTGACAAATTCTTTTCAAGTTGTTTTCTAGAAACAATTTGATGTTTACAAAAAAATTTCATTCATTATATTCATTTGTGGTTCTGTTTCTTTGTTTTTTATATTTTAATATACATGTGTTATGATCCGATAATGATATGTTTGTCATTTTTACACGTCACCACATAAAAAATGGATCATATAATTCAAAATATTGTTTCTTAGCTGTTTATTTCAACATCCAATTCTATCTAAAAATCTTTATTGACACAATAATTTTCAAATAAAAGACAAACAATATCAATTTCGCATCAATCTGAATCTCATATTTAATTTGAGAGGAAACTGCATTTTTTTATTTATTATTCTTATATTCATACAAAACACACTATGAAACTGCTAAATAAGCAGTACCATGGTTTTCTTTTGAAGGGGGGTGTGTTTGTGAGTTCGGCAAGGCTGCATAAGAGAAAAAAGGGTCTTTATTTTCATTGTCTTCCAAATTCTAGGAACAAGTTAAAAACTTTAAGGGGTTTCTTATATCTTTTCTGTCAAATTATTTTGCAACCCAAAATATATTTGTGCAGTAGATAATTTTTTTATCTTATTTCATTACATTCAAATTTGATTTCAATGGACTTTTTCTCCATTTTTCATCTATGGTCTTCAAATACTATTTAACATTGTCAAAGGAATTTTGATTATTGATTTCAAATTTCTAAGTTCTATTATTTTACAAGGGAAAATTTTTGGTTTTCAAATATGTTATTTTAAAAATAAATTTTATGTTCAATGTTTATTTTTAGGGTTTTTTTCATCAATATATATTTAATTTCTAGAAAGGTAATGATAGGTCTAACTATTAATTTCTTTAATCAATACATTCTTTAGAAATAAATATATTCATTTATTTTATTTTATTTTATTTATCATTATTTTCCTAGGTAATACATCTATTGAAATATTATTACTATGTTATTTATATTGTTATGTGTTACTAAAATTTATCATAAGGTTGGTTTTAAATTTGATTCTAATTGAGTTTATGTTTTCAATAATTTTTAAATTATGAAAATTACATCTTGGTTTAGTTGAAAAAAAATCATGTTTTTATATTTGATTTTATCCTTTCAAACTAACACTCTGTATTATATATACTTTCATGATGTTTAGGTATATAAATGTTTAAATAAATTATTAATCAAGTATTATTTCACATATAAATTTAAAAATTAAAATTTTCATAATTTTATCATGTTCATGTAATATAGATATCTATATTATGTCCACACATTGATGATTTTTATATCATGACATTTATATATGAATGTATATATATGTAATTAAATTCAACTTCCTTAAAACATTTGTGCATATAAAAGGAAGATTGTATTAACTAAATAAATGATTTTTTGATGATTTTTGTGCGCGAAACATAATTATCTAATGTTATTGATTAGTTTTGAGAAGATAGAATTATATGTTAACTATTGTGATCAGTTTATACCTTCATGCATAAAAAAATATAAAAAATATTTCATTTAAATTTCAAGTGCATGGATATTAATTTAACATCAATGTGTTTATGAAAAATCATGTATCAAGAGATATGATCATACAATGTTGAATATATATTTTTTAGTAATGATTATTATACATTTGTTCCAAAAATGATTATGAATATATTTTCAAAACTAAAACACTAGGGATAATTATATGTATATAAGGCAACATAATAAAAAAATGTTTAATAAAAACCAGTACTCGAACATTGTAAATACGATATGGAATTAGATATTCAATCCATCCCTATAGTGGGTAGGCCCAAGATATCCTTCAACGTTTCGAGTGTCCCTAGTTGTTTTGTTTTTAAGACCATGCTTAATATTTTCAACTGAATCACTGGAATTGTTTTAAAAGATTTTTTGAAATATAATTACTTTTCGAAGTATTATAGTATTTTTTAAAAGGTGTTCTACAAAACTATTTCTAATTTAATTTTCCTATATTAAATTTCTAAATAATATTTTAATGGAATTAATAAATAGATTTCAAAACCCCTTACTGGGCATCTTTTATTCTCACTCTACGTTTTCGAAATGTTTTTCAGGGGACGCCTTAAAATCCTGAGTTGTTCATCATTGTTGTAGAATGAACAGAAGTGGAGTTTTTCATTCATTTTGTTTTAATTTATTCTATAACTCTGATTTTTTTAGGCATGTATCTTTTCTCCAGAACCTAGAACAGTAAAAGGTCCTCTTTTCATTTATGTGATGTGTAATTGTTCTGTTTCTTTTGTAAAAAAAATTACCCAATATTTTTCAAGCACCGAGTCTGGATGTGTGGGATCAGGGAGTTATAAATATCATATATATAATATAATTTTATAATATATATATATATTCAATTTTTTGTTGTTTTGAAAATACATTCGCATCAATTCGTGAAGGTTATAGTCCAGATGTACAATAATGATGTTATCACTTTTCAGTCAGAAAAATTAAAATGATATATAATAATTTAAAATAATAAATATTTATTTATTATCATAATTATGTCTTATATATAACATTAATTAAATAAATTTACTCTTATTACATTCCATGTTAAATGTTAGTGAAAAACATCCCAGATCGCTTCAAGAGATGGTAGTCCATCGTACACCCAAGCGACGTAATCATATCCGATAATGTACGGAAAACAAAAAAGATATATATATATATATGATATTATGAATCCATAAGTATAATTAAATAATTAGAAACAAGTATATACATTATATTTTTCATCATAAATAACTATGGGATGTGGTAATAGAAATGTTAATGTCATCAGTTTGTGAGGCGCTAGTCCGCCATAAACATGAATGATGATTTCATAACCAGTTATTGGTTATAGGAGATGGTTGAAGGTAATTCTCTTAATAGAGAAACATATATGTATAAGAAAGATACATGTTATATTATATTGGTTTTTTAATAAGAACTAATGTAGGTATGATAAAATTAAATAAAGACACTTGTAGAAAAATGATACCTCTTCTTCGGGTAAAATCTATAGATTTTGAAATAAAATCCAACAATGGATGGACTTATGACCAAAATAAGACATATAAGATGGGTTAATGGATTTGTGTAAGTTGTTCAGTAAATAATTTCTAGATTCAAATTGGTTTGATGGTATAAATAATAGTAGAGATGGGGTGACCTTTTATAAGTAAGGTGAGTGGAACATATGCAATCTTTGAAAATATATATGTGTAAACATGTTTCCAATATTCCAAAAGGATATAAAATGAATTATTAGTGATAAATACATATATTGGGATTGAAAAATAACCATAAAATATAATTAATAATGTTTTTAGGTCATCTTATCTCCTATCATTCTAGTTTAACCCCTCAATAATTCCATTTTAACCTTAACTATTATAATTAATTGTAATTATTTTCACTATTCAGTATGGTTAAACATTAATTTGATGTTATTTTATGATAAATATTAAAATAATTCAAAATTCAGATTGAAAATTTTTAAATTCCATTAACATATGTTGAAAACATGATTTAAAATTAATCTTGCGGACATGACAACATAACTTGTTTTAAAAGAGAAAATTCTTAAAAGTTAAAAATGATTTTCTATATAAATTAAAGATGAAAAAGTTTAAAATATCATAAATTGTATTATTATATATAATTTAACAAATTTAAATTCAAAAATAAATCCCAATATAATTTAAATTTATAAATATTGTAAACGAAAAGGAAGTGTTCATTAGAAGTTCATTATTTTTCCCTATTTATCGAAAAAAGAATCATTATAAAAAAATTCTGAAAATATCACCTGAAGTTAAATAAAATATTATAATATAATAATTGATGTATATTTTACAAATTTTATTTCTATAATTGGTAAAATTTAATTTTATATTGTGTTTTAAATGTATGACTAAACTATGATTTTGAAAAACACTGTTTTTAAAAAAAAATTAATTTTCTTTGAAATAATAATTATTTTATTTATTTTTAATAGATAACCACAATATTAATATTTTAATTCTTAATAGTCATAACACCCAATTTAATTACATGGTATAATATATTAATGGGGTGTTAAATTGTCCCAATCATAATTAAATATTAACAACAAAATTTAAACTATATCTTGATATTCAATTTCTTGATGTTTGAAAGACTTGTCATTGAAAACCAATGACATAAAAAGAGTTAATAAAAAAATATTTTAAATATGAGAAATATGAATATACAATTTTCATATATAATAATAACAAAACATGGATCCCTTTTAGTGGAACATATGTGAAAAATTAAATAATAAACATGGGAGAGAATAATAATGGAAAATGATTAATCAAGAGTGATATAGGGAACTATTTAATAAAAGTGGGCGTTCCAGAGAATGTCAATGACCACAAAATCATTAATTATATATGTGTTTAATATTTCATTTAAATTATTACAAATGATGATGGTAAGAGATAATTTTCTTAAGATTATTTTCCTATATTTGTGGAATTGATACCCTCTATAACAATATTAAAATATATTCAGACTTCATTCATTACTATTTCAGAATCTTAATTTCATACGTTTGTTGTATTAATTAAATTTTCAATTCATCCATTAATCTAATAAATTAATATAACAACATAATTTAATGTTCCTTAAAAAATAAATTTGTCTTTTGAAAGATCGTAAGAACCATAAAACTGTGCAAATTCTTTATGTTCATCTTGAACTATTTTCTATAACTAATATGGTCATAAAAAGTAATCCAACATAATAAATTATTCCCCAAAAGTCACAAGTAACACAACTAGATTAAATTAATATTAATATTTTATATTTTTTTTTAACTAAAACAAGATTATATTATCTATGAATTTTCATAAGAAAGTGGTTGGCTCTAATCCCTTAACGTGCATCAGACATGGGATGAAGCCCCACAACCCTTTCTAACATGACATGTTGTCCCCCGAAAAAAGAGTTTTCTTTTATCTAAATATTTTAATATAATTATAATAATGTTTTTGAAAATTATAATTTAAATCCTTGAAATAAAATAAATCATGAAATAATCAATTTATCAATTTATCAATACAACAATTTTTAACAAATTTTTCAAATATAATTTGACTATTTTTAAAAGTTCATTAATGATAAAATTAACACAAAAGTTTATCAATAAATTTAATGATTATTCCGTAAAATTTATGGTCATTACTCCTCTAATAACTTTTCAATACAATATAATCCAATGAAAATATTTTATTTCTATAAATTCCCAAAAAATTATGTGTAATCTTGGTGGAATCCCATAACATAAAAAATAAAAAATGAGTTTTTGTGACTTTTATCTTATAATAAATCATAAACTCATAAAACAAAGATGGAATCCATACCTCGTATGTTAGTTAATATACTTTTTATTCTTAAATTCAATAAAATCATTAGATGTTTCCTAAATTATACAAATACAATACCATAGGTAAAATAGTCTAAAAATTTAATTTATGAAACACAACACATAAATAATCTTTATATTTAATTTCTTCAAAGGGCCTCCCAAGTTCAAGGTTTTAACCATAAAAAGGGAGAGTTTAATATGACAATTACCAGCTTTTCTAAATTTATGACACAAAACATTAAATGGATTCATAGAATGATTTTTTTTCCGTTCCCCACACTCTCAATTTTTTCTCTAAAATTAACTACTTCATGCCCTTCTTTTCCACACATGAATCATTTACCCCCTCCATTGAAACACATTATTCTAATTTTAAGATTGCCTAGTATTACCATATGTCATTCATTATCTTCATCTATTCAAATAAATCACAATGGTTTATAAATAAAATGTTAATTATCCCTAGAATTTCCCACAATAATGTAAAACTTGGTGTTCAGTAAGGAATGTTGTTGTGTAGTAGGTGATAATCATGTCAGGTCCAATAAACCCTTTTTGAGTTATTATCCCTATATTCCCATTTTCAATAACTAAATCCCCATTTTATATCTATTCAGGGATGTATTTATTGTAAAGACCACATAATATATTACATACCAAAACATTAAGATGTTATTCTCTATTTATCCTCATGTAATATCACATGGTTATCTTCTTTGATGTAGGTGATCCATAATCTAGTTCCCATGGTTTCTACTAACATTCCTATAATACCATCTATAGAGTTCATGCCCCTAGTTGCTCAAATCTCATGTCTATATTATTTCATTAGGGAAATATATAAGGAACCTCATCCTAGAGGACCATATAGATTATTCGTCTTGGTAAACTAGATACATGTCTCATTTACATATTACAATTAAACAATTAAAATACACCATGAATTATTTTCCTAGAATAAATTTATTCCCTATATCATTTCATTTCATAGAAATTATAATGATTTTCATGGAATACTATTTAGATGGAATTGAATCCATATATACATTCAATGTGAAAATTTCACAAATAATAATAAAAATGAAAGGTTTTTTGGAACTGAGGAAGTTTGTTGTTTGAAATGGAGTCTGGTTTGTGTTTTTTCAATAAAAATCGATGGTCGTGGTTTTTTTAGAGAATGATAAGGCTTCATGGAATAGAAAAAGACCTCATGTTTTTTAAAATAGTTTTTTTGATATGAAGATCCATCCTAATGAAAATGAAGATAACATTCTCAATCTAATTGATGAATTTATAGGAGATATTTGAGGGATTCGTGAAGAAATCAAAGACATTTAAATTTAATGAAAATATTGAGATGAAAACCTCCAATTTACATTAGAAAAGTGTTGTACCATGAATAATGGGATAATTAAAAACACTAATTGGATGGCTTTCTATGTATTTTGGTCGCATTTGAAATGATAGTCAAACAATAGGATGTAATAATTCATGTTACCAGTGAAATGGAATTCAATTCCCTGGAAGAGTATGATTTTTAAGGATAGTGTTTTAGTGAAGATAATAAGGATAATGAAATTTTTTCACTCTCATCCATGAAATTCAAGAGAGAAAAGGGAGATTTTTTGGAATGCTACACTTGGCATGTTTTCGTCATGGTAGAGTTGGGTACATTGCCAATCGTTGTACAATGAAGATCGATGATGTTGAAATTGAAGTGAAAAACTTAAAAATAATTAGAAAATGTTTAATCAGAATGGATACTTCAAATATAAAAATAAATTATAGAGAAAGAGTTTTGTATATAAGCAAGAATATAATGAAAATGAATTTATTGAGTTAGAAGAACTAGTGTTCAAATCTGGATACCAAGGTTCTATGATGGTGTAAGTTGAAAATTTAGAACAACTAAAAGATAAATCTAGAAAAAATCATTTGATTAGTGATGGAGATATCATGTTTCAATATGAAGATTATCCTAGTATACCGGAGAATTAAAATGATAGATAAATAATGTGTAGATAAGTTGTGGAAGATTCATTAGAATATGTTGGTCATCATGAAGATAAAATTGGACAACTAAACTATGTAGTGAAATAATGTGGAATTTTATTTTGAAATCCATAATATATTGTTTGACTAATGATTGAAATTTAAGAACATGAAATAGTTATTTCAATGATTAATCCATACTATATGAGAAGTCTAATATTAATGGGGGACATGGATAAAAAGTTGTCATTATAAGGAATAAACATAAATGTGAATGAAATTCTTATGAAATAAAAAAAAAAATACAGTATAGAAGATTATCATATACTAAGCAACTAGAAAGATCTAAAAGGGGTTCTAATAGAGTATAAAAGGTTATTAATGATCAAAGAACCAAATGCATGGGACAATATGTAATTTGTTTTGATTCCGAAACATCATAACACAGAAATAAGATGAAGAAATTAAAATGGAATTCGAATGTTGAACACATCTCAGTGGAAATTCATCTCCTTAGAAAAATATCCTTGAATAAAACTGAATGAAAAAAAAATAATCATTTCCATGATATTTCCAAAATAATAGTCCATCTAACTATTTTCCCAAGATATTATTCATGTAGTGGAATTGAATTGATAACACATTTCAACTTATGAAATGTAAATTTTGTGGTTGTGAGGGCCATAACATGTCGTACATTGAATAGGTAAAGAACTACTTGAATGGGTATGATCTAGGATGTTAATGGAGAATAATGAATACATTTCATACTTATTATAAATAAATAGATTCAATGGGTATTTTTTTAATAATTTAATCATTAAACATAAATGAGTTTTTTTGGCAGAGGAATATAAGGAAGGATAAATAAAAAACGTAGAGACAATTCAACATTCACTGACCAGATGATATTTCTCTTACAAGTATGTTTTTTACTCAAGAATATGAGTATGAGTATGATGAACCAATTCCCATGGAAAATTTATTTGAAATGAAATATTTATCATCACTCTTATAATATTTCATAGAATGAATAATGAAAATTGAAAAATTGATTCTTACAGATGTTCTCCAAAAAGCTAAAAAGAGTAGTATCACAAGTATTACTTGTTATGGATATTCATGAAATATGAAGGAAAATGAATATATAATAAACAATTTTATAAAAATGGTTTATTTAACGGTATGGTTCGGTAATGATGGTGCTTTAAAGATCAATGGAAGTGCAATTGTTGAACTTGAAAATGGTGAGTTGAAGAAAATTAATGTTCATTATTTTATGGTTTGTGTCACATTATCTAGAGTTTGAGTCAACTATGTGACTCACAATTGATAGTGAAATTTAATAAAAATGGGTTCACTCTCTGGATAATTACATGGACTTATGACATGAACGTATAAATAGTAGATGAAAAATTATATCAGTTTGATAGTAAAGTGAACATTTTCTATATTATAGTTTATGATTAAATCAACTTGTGAAACCAGTGGTTGAGTCATATTAATCGACAATAGATAAAAAATTTATCTATGATAATGATATTTATGGATATCTTCAATGTGATGCGTGAACAAGAAAAGGTTTGTGATTCATGCATACAAGGGATGTTGGTCATCATTATATATTGGCCAAAGAAGAAAAGGGCATCAAATATTCATGATATCATCTACATTAACATATGTTATTGGATAAATTTTTTTAGAACATTTCAATATTGTAAATTCATTCATTTTACTAATTATTATTGAATAATGGCTTATGTGATGGTTATACATATGAAATGACATGTGATTTATTGCATTAAAACTCATCACTGAATAGCTGTGAATTATACATGATGAACAAAAATGATCTATAGTTTGAAAATTGAGAATAATACACATCCATTGAAATTGAAAATAAAATAGGGACATGATGAATACAACATGAGGAGGATACTATGAGAAATAAAAAATAAAATGGAGTTTTTCAGTGTAGAAATCAAAAAGTAATAAATTTTTATAGAACTAAAATAATTTATAGTTATATCTCTCTCAATTACTGTAATGCGGTTGTTCAAGATGAAATGTATGGTTGAAATTGAATAGATATTTTTATGGGAGATAAGAAGAACCAAATGATTTTCCATGGAATGGAATCATATTTAAATAATTTTTATTCTTTTGGAAATAAATTTTAAATCCAAATAAAGAATAAAATCAAGATTAGTATGGTGATTCTATAGATAATGGAATATTCCTTCAATATTAAATGAATTGAAAATTCAAAAAATGATTCAATAATCATATTGGAAGAATGATGGAAAGTAGTGATTCCATGATCATTGATGTTATGAAAACAAATTCCACAAGGTGACTATATTCTAATATGATAAAATATAAATATTTCAATGGATAGAGAAAAAATTAAAATGTTGAAGTATATGAAGGCCTGAAAAAATTCTAGGTGTCACATAATAATATTTATTTAGAAGAATATTTATTATTGGTAACTATTCTAGATGAAAATACATTTGAACCTTAGAAGAAAAATCAAGGATAAGAAATTGATTAATCCAACAAATTTGGGGATTATACTGAACCCACATAAACAAGATGAATGAGAAACAATGAACAATATACGTTCTAATTGGTTGTGGAGCAAACCACATTTGAGGATCCTGAGAATGAAAAATCATGGCTAAAATTCATGGATGAAGTGTTAGATCAGACTGATGAGAACCAGTCATGGGATCCAATTAAGAGACCCAAAAACCACAATGTCATTGGTATAAAGTGTATTTTTAAATGTAAATTTGATGTTCAATGAAATGTGATCATAAATAAGGAACAATTAATGAGAAATTTACATTCACATTTTGATGGTGTTGGTGTTGGAGATACATTTTCTTTGGTGGATATAGTGGAGTCAATTATACTTTTGATTTCCATCTAAATTCAAAGATGATACAAAGTGTATCAAAAGGATGTCAAAACAGCATTATTAAAATGTTTTCTTGATGAATAATCCTATATTGATAAAGAAGTGGGTTTTCTACATAGTACTTATGAAATAATGGTTTTATGATTAAAGAAGCTACTCTATGGTTTAAAGTAGGAACTGTGAGCATGGTATTCATGATTGGATTCTCATACAAAGAAACTTGAATTTAAAAGATAAGGAATGGATAAAATTCACTATGTGAAAATCATAAAAATATCAATTCATGGACCAATATTATATTTTGAGTAAGAAAGAGAGGATAAGTGGATGAATTTTCAAATCACATTAAATAAAAATTTAAAATTTCCATGATTGCTGAACCCAATGTCTTCCTTTGGAAGCAAGTGATTTAGAGGAATGATTACACATTTATTTTTCAGTAATGTAATGCAACACTATTGTAGAAAAATTCAATATAAATGATTCAAAACTAATGTAGACTCTAATTGTAGTTGTAAATAATCTTAGAAATAATGAGGATGGGACATCTGTATACCCTACCTTGTACAATAGAATCATTGAAAGCATACTATATTTAAATATAACAAGGTTAGATATTTTCAATTCAACATTCATAGTGGCACACTTTAAAATTAATATCAAATAAGAACATATGAATCTAGTTAAATGAATCATTAGGTATATTCACACTACTCAGAATTATGGAATATACTATTCTATATTAATAGATTGCGAATTATTACAGATTTATGATGGTGAATGTGCTAGAGATTTGATAGATAAAAGGCCAACATGTCATGTAGAATTAGTTATTGGAAATAAATGTTTTGTCTGGTTCATTAAGAAACAGGAATGCACATCTCTTAGTACAGGTGATTTAGAGTATATCACTACTACAAAGGAATTCACTCGGTTATTTTGGATAAAGCAACAACTTCTTACTTTTGTTAATGAGGTGATATAACTGATGGTGATTTACTATAATAACAATAGAAAAATGATGTTATGAAAAAACCTTTTAATCATTCTCATATGAAACATATTGAAATAATATATCACTTTTTTAAGGAAAAAAGATGAAAAAGGGATGATTATATTGGATTATGTTGCAACTGATGATCATGTGGGGGACATATTGACCAATCCTATATCAGTAGATCTGTAAGAGAAGCATGTTTTATCCTTAATGATAAAAAACCTATCAATGAGGAGGATATGGTTGTTCCCCTCGACCAAGTTAAATTAGGTGTTCTAATCTTTTTGTGGAAGTGATGGTAGTTTATGAGGGAGACATAATCTAGGTAAAGCGTGAATTCGATATCTACTAGTGAAAAATTGGATTCATTTGGTTTATTTAAAAAGGGAGATAAAAGAGAAATGGATAATTTCATTGATTTACAAACTGGTAAATGATAATTTAATAAGTTTTAAAATGAAGAATGGAAATGAAAATAGAGAAAACTATTCAGTTTTATGAGGAAATAGTGAATTATTTTATGGGAAATCAAAAATCACTCCAAAACACGAGAACCCAATTCTTGCATCATCACTTGTTTTATACACAGAACATTTCAGATATATTCTCAGAGTGATAGATTATTTTTTCTCTAGTATCTGGTCTTGATAATGGCTAGTTTTATATTAAATTTCACTATAGATTACCAAAAAACCCCAAGGGGTAGAATTATCATTGAGTCCAAAAAAACCAAGTGAATATTGTGGCTTGGTTATGCAAAATATAATGGTTGAGCAAAATACATTTAGAACCATAATCCAAAAGGATGCACACAAGAATAGGTGTATTCAACATATAGTGAAGATTATTTGTTTTAGGTATGAATGAAAAATTATCGGTGTTTGTTCCTTGGAAAGCCCTTAGTGGTGAACCTAGTAAAAGTGTTGTTTTTTCATTCTGCATTTGAATTTTTGATTACTATTTGATTCCATTATACAAATTTATCTTGGTCCTACCAATGTGGGAATAATATGTGTCGCATTAAAAGAAACTATTGACACCATGATTTCCTCATCCATATTAGGGTGTTATAGGGTCTTATAAAGGTAATAAACTAATAAAAAATTTCATTTAATCAATAACATGACAATCATAACTAGTTAAGTCAAAATATATAACATCTCATTACATGGTGTCATGTAATTCCCTTACCTTTACTTGGATTCCACAATAGTCTGTTAACTCTTAGTACTCATGAAGATATAGTTAATTTAATAAGAGAAATTAATTAATTTTTAGGGATGAACTTTTTATTTTGACTTAATGGATTTGTGGTATAAACATGTAATGGATTTGTAGGATTATTCTCGTGTTTATTTAATTTCCAAGTTGTTTTTTGTGTGTAGGAATATTCATTTTTAACACTATATAGGACAAATACACGCCTTGTAATGGTAGTACACACCATATATGATCTGTAGGAAAGATATTGTGAACACGATGACCAACATGAACTGAGTACATGACATATAGATATTACCTAGGGCGCAACAAAAAATGATCCAGTTTTATTATACTGGATATGGGTATTTAGTGTAATTGATTCCTAAGGAGTAAAAAACATGTAAACTGTTTACATGATGTGTAAATGTCACTAAAATTTATTTTTAGTTACTGGTCTACTGAAATGTTATAGTGTTCTTCCAAATCTACATTGGATATCAATCTAGGGGTCTTCTTATATGAATTTGGAAGTCTTCATTCAAAATGTATTGATTCAATTGTCGACTGGTCACTACTTGAAAAGAAACATTTAACCATAGTTTTTAACTATGGTTATAGTCCCCCAAACCTTGGGTATAGTATATACCCATAGTTCTGAGAACTATGGCATGTTATGGCATCAATGTAGACATATTCCCAAGGTATCTATAAAAGTTATATTTATAGGTTATATGGGTTTTTCCACACCCACTATTTTTAAAAAAATAGTGGGAATATCTATTCCCTTAAGAGAACCTATATACATGGTTCGACAAATTATAGGTATAGGTAGCTACATGGATATGATAGAACCACCACCCCAGCTTTATTTGGTCAGATCCAAACATGAAAAAAATAAAAAATAAAATATATATTCAATACAATCAAATTTTTCTAAATTTAGAATCCTTCAAACATATTTTAATAGTTTTCCAATCAAAAAAGTAATAAATCATACATATAAATCCATAAAAAATAAATTTATGCCATAAAATATCTGCAGAAGTCTGCGTCATTCTATGTCAAAAATGGAGGGGGTCAATATATCTCACATCCTCAACATAATAATCCTCAAAACTATTGGAAACATCTTTATCATCATTAGAAACATCAATATCCTGACCAACATCATCATCCAGAGAACTAATATCATAAATAGTGTCATCACTACCAACTTCAGCTTGATCACCACTAGTACCCTCATTCGCATCTGTTGGGGAATCATTTATTGAACATATCGATTCCATATATGAAACAACATTTTTAGCAGCCTCTGATTGATGTGATTGACTTATTAATAACATTTAATTAAGGAATTGTTCAATGATCATCATACTACCTCCACATTTTTTTTACTTCTTTAGTGCCCCTCTAATTCTATTTTTTTCTTATGAAGATTTTTCATGATCACTTTATACCATGAGGGTTTGAGATCCTTGGGAGGATCTCAATTAGAAAAAGTTCATTTATGGGACAACTGTTTTCCTTGGTCGATATTACAATCGGCACTAGTGCTCGTCTCATAATACCTATCTCAAACGATCATTGGAAAAAATTCATCTCCGTTATCATTAAGGAAAAATAGAATAGAATGTTTAAATTATAATTAATATATTTAATTAATAATTTCATATAAATATAGGAAATACAAAAAACAATATTTTATTGTGTTTCTTCATTTACTACATTTTTATCTGTTATCTTCCTACCTATGAAAAATTATTTTGATCGGGGTATACATCCATCAATGAAAAATACCACTTACTAAAATTGAAATTAATTTTTATTTTTATACACATATTAACAATGTAAAAAATTTTAGAATTGAAAAATAATAAAAGGTAATAAATTTTAAATTAACAAAAAATTTATAATTCATGTCATAAACATTCATGAAAAAATCATATATAAAATATACTCATAATCACATTATATTTTTAGGTACACATTATTAACATTAAATAATCCTGAATATTAATTAATTATATTCCCTTCATAGTATGAACACTATAATATTCATTATGTGTCCAATTATCCAATAAGTATAAGGTCCAAATCGCCATTAGGCTTATAGGCCAATACCTCATTTTGCCTATAGGCCAATTTCCCATTTGTTTTATATGCCTAATGGATATTATGGTTAATGTCCAATTAGGTCTAATGGCCAATTTCCCAATAGGTCATATAGAAAATTTTCCTATAGGGATAATTGGCCATATATAAATTAGGCAAACATGCCAATTTTCCATTAAAACTTCTTGTCTATTTGGCCTATAGGTTTCTTGTTAATTAATCCTATTAGCTAATTTGACATTATGCTTAATGGATAGTTGGCCAAATTTTTCAATTTTCCATTTGTTCTATAGGCCAATTTAGCATTCGGACAATTAGACAATTGGATATTATGCCTTAACAGCCATTCAGCCTATAGGCTAATTGAACATTGATCCTAATAGAAAACCAGCCGATTTCAGATATTTTCCAATTATTCATAAGGGCCAATTATCCTACTAGCCTAAGGGATAATAGGCCAAATTGACAAATAGACTAATTATGCATAATTTTCATTTTTCCATAATGGTTGATTGAGCAACTTTCCATTATGCCTATAGGCTAATCATTCATTGGGCATATAGGGAAATTAACTATTAGGCCTAATGACATAATTTCTAATTGGACTATAAGTCTACATGCCTAATGTGAAATTAGAAAATTGACCTAAATGAATATTTTCCATGAGGCCTAATGTCAAATTGGTCTGTTGGACCAATAACCAATTAGCCCACATACATAATTTCCATTCATAAATTATTCCATTATGCTAATTTTTCAATAGACCTAATGGCATAATTTCCAATTGTCCAATCAGAATAATTTGTAATTTTCTATTAGGCATAATGTACAATTGTCCTATAGGACTATTAGCCGATTGGCCAATAGGCCTAATGACCAATTGTACATTAATCTATCAGGCCAAATGTCCATTATGCCTATAGGAAAACTAGGAATTAGTCCAATATGCCAATTAGACATTAGAATTGTATGCCTATTGTCCATTAGACTATATCCCAAATTTCCATTTTACCTATAGGAAAACAAGACATTCTTCCTAATGTACAATTTTCCATTATGACTAATGGAATAATGCCTATTTGACATATATGAAAATTTGACTGTAGGCCTATTTTCCATTTGAAAGGGGAATTTTCAGCCTTATATTAAATAGATCTAAGATAATAAAACAAAAAATTCATCTTGTAAAGATAAATATGTAACAATATAAGAAAGGAAGTTATAATAATTCATATTAAAGTACCTTGTGTGTCAATTTCTTGAGCATTATAGTGTTCCCCAGTGTGTGTAGATATGTCATTTAATCTTGGTTCTTTTTGTTTTTACTTGATTCTTCCAAAAAAATGTTATAAGTACTAAAAATTAAATTTTATATGAAAACCATTAATTATTAGGAATACGATAAACTAATTAGTCATCTAATTTTCATTCATTTTATGATATTTTTTGTGAATGTAGGGGAATATGGGAACACCCTAAAAATATGAAATAACTCTCCTCTTATATCCACCAAATATCTCATGCATGTATAATTTCCATATCCCCAAAAGATAAATTATTCTTGGAGTCCTAGTAGCATTATTGTTTGGAATGCTAAACCGACTCTACAATGAATATGTTAATTCATATAAATACAACAATTATATAGATATATATTTTTAAAATTTTCATACCCATATCTGCATGAATTTTCTTTTCTTTTATTTCTAATATGTCTCTGTTAGAATGATTTCACCAGAATTATATCATGGAACTTGGCTAAAGTGTCCATGATACATCTACACATCAATTATATATATTATCCATAATTTTATTTTCATAGTTTTAAACCATCATTATCTATATCTAGTGATACCAGACATCCTACATACGAGTGCACGCACATCGCCTAGAATAAGAACTTAAGGAATAAGAAAATAGGGGGACGAAGAAATAAGTTGACGTACAATAGAAAAAAATGAATAGATATAATTTTCCATACATGTAATAAAAAATACTATAGAATTGTCAATTTATTGTGAAGGATCATTGGATTTTTCTAGATTAGAAGCCTCTAAAAGTATTAAATGTTCTAATGCATGATCTAGGCGGTGATCATGAACTTGAGTTGAAGCTGAAGGAATAAACTTGTCAGATGATGTATGAATGGTATGAATTGGAGAAGGCATAGAAATGGAAAAATATTTCTATTATTCTGGTACAAACATTATTGAATATGTATATTGTTATTGTGGGATCAAAGATGGATGCATTATTGACATGCTATTATAATAACAGGCATTAGTGGGAGCATCCCTAAATGTTTATGTGACATGCTATTTGATTAGGATTGTAAATAAATGATAAAGGAAGAATGGATGAAAACATCTATGGATAATTTAGTGGATGATAGAATGGTGTGGTATATGGGGTGTCTGGTAGTGGGTATGTGTGGGAACATGTATGACCACTACATTCACTAGGTCTATGAGAATCCCCACCCAGAACTATGCTAGAAAGATGATGAGACAACTACAACCAAATTAAATTTCCCTAAAAAATTATAATTAATATTAACATTCCATTGTAATGAATGAATTAAAAAAATAATACAACTATTATACTCACTAATATAACTAATGTAGGAACAACACACTCGCTCACCTATCAATCAGGATCAAAGAGTCATTTCCTTGAATGTTATGTAGAATTTTTCGAAATCTGTAATGAATGAAATGTATTATTTTTATAAATAGTATTTATATTTCATGAATACATCATACAATACAAATAGGGAATTAAAATGACATAACATATTTTAGTACCAATAATTTAAAACCACGTTAAATGTTTTTATTAATATATTTTTAAACCATGTATTCTAAATTGTAATAAATCTAATTAAATCCAATGAAACCAGAACGTAATAAAAAATCATTCGAAACTAAAACTAAAATAATGTAATTATAGTATTAATAAACTGAGAATATCTAGTCTGTTAAACTAAACGAACAATGAAAATATGTGGTTTCTTCTATATATTTCCTACAACTACTTTAGGATGAATACAAATTCTCACAATGGGAGAATTTGAGTTATCATATGTAATTTATTTTTCAAAACCAACTAGTGAATTAAGGGTAGTTATTTCATCACCAACATCACAAAAAATATATCTTGGGATTACATCATTAATGAAACCATAATTATGTATCATTTGATCATTGAAACAACACAAATATCTCCAATTATGATGAAATTTATTTTTCACTAGTATATTGGAATTGTCTCTTTTCAGTAGCAATGAATACATTGTCATCAAACTGTATACCATGTCGTTTCATTAAAAAAATCATTAACATTTCATCAGATTAACTCAACATTGAGAGTAGTAATCCAATATAAATATTTTTATCAATAATTGAATAATAATACACATCTTTTTATCAATGAATAATAAAAAATGTACTATTATAATAGTCTATTTTATAAGTTAAAAAAACTCCATAACTCTATGTTCCCATTTTGACCACTCCTTTAGTTGTAATAAATTTGTAATCATTGATTATTAATAAATTTCATTCACGAACAAATGATATGGGACCAAAATACAAGGCTTATAATTATTGGAAAACAAAGTCGATAGACATTCTCATTATCTGAAACATATGTGAATAATACAATTAGATGGATTTCTTAATTTAAAATTAATTAATTTAATTTCTATATCATTGATTACAACCATACTTGAAACTCTAGGCTATAGAAAGCCTCTATCCTTCTCAAAGACAATGATCTATGAACTGTACTTATAAATTTTTTATATTCCCAACCAAAAATTATAATAAAAGTATAAGGTATGTGTTAAATTATGTAATATGAGATAACATAAAAATATTCACATTACAAACTTGATATAGGCATTGAACAAACCAAAATTAACCAAGATTGTTCGATGTTCCATATCCCCCTCTTCCAGGCTCAATGTAGCCAATATATATGACCCAAAAATTCCTCCTATTTGGAGAAGTGATGGAAACAAGGGCCCATTTTCCACATAATGTTCATCTTTATTTCTCATCAGCTAGTTATGTCCTATGCTCACATCGTAAAAATACATTGAAAAATAATCTATACATTATTGATCCAGATAACTTCTTACAATCTAATCTTCATGATATTTCTTATTTTAGACCTATGATTTTATTTTCCATATATCTATATTAGTAGGATACAATCACAAAAAAGCAATTGATCCCCCAAGAATTTTTTCAGATTGAAGATGAACTGTTAAATGCAACATGTATGTGATAAAGGTGGAAGAAATTTTTTCCAACTCACACAAAATTAATGGTGTACCTAGCTACATTTTTACCAAGAATGGCTTGATATTATCCAATAATTCCATAAAATAATATTTCTCTAACATTTTCATCACCTATGTAGAACAATTAACATTCCCATTATTTTCACCAATACACAAAAAATTCAAATCTAGTGAAATACTGAAATCCAACAAGCCCATATGTGATTAGAAGTCATCATTGGTATTCCCCTTGATACATAAACGAATAAAATGAATCATTTCTCACATATTATTCTCATTTTTCATTATATTTAATCAATTATTCAACAAATTGGTACACCAATATGGATACTCAAATAAGATACATCTTTTTTAATAATTTTATGTTGATTTAGTTTCAATATTCTTCCTTTTTAATATGTGTAATGGCCTTTCCCTAATGAAAAACTGAAATCTATAAATTAATTAAGCACATCACTACCTAACATACATTGATGTGGTTTTTCTATTTCAACTATATTATCAAAATTTTGAAAATTTTTTATGTGTTGATAATCCATTGGAAAGAATCATTTATGCTCTATGAAACCAAATCTATGACAATATTTGTGGCATTCATGATTGTATATTCTACTTACATATATGAAATGATAGTTTTCTCTTTATCCTCTATCAAAAAATACATTTATAATAATGGAAATAATTTATAGACTTTGGAATGGTAGAACACATATGAAATATATTATTTAAAGAAGCATCGAATATCTGCAAACCCATATCCCAAATCATCTTAATAACTATTAATAGAGGTTATATGAATTATTCTATATAATTAATTGGATCATGACCTCCATATATTATTATAATCAAGAATGTGAATGGTTTTCTCAGACACATCACTGGAGTATGATTATAAACATGAATAAAAACTGTCCACAAGCTGTGAGTAGTAAGAATCTGACTAAAATGATTAAAAAAATCATAGGGTAGACAGAACTTGATATTATTCACCTCATCTGCAAAATCATGATGTCGTACAAAAAATTATAGCCATGAAAATCTATCTCCAATTTGAACCAGCTCGTCGGTACATTTATTTATCTCACCACTATAACCTTGTATATTGTATGATATTTCTACAAACACGAATTGATTTTGAACTCATAGATTCAATTTCATGTTCTTCATAACATTATATGGAACACAAGGCGGTGTTATATATTCATTTTCCATCCATCAATATGTACCATATTCATTACATCCATTAAAGTTTTCTATTTCCTCCAAAAAAAACTACAATCCTTTGAAAAAGAATGTACTTTTTTATTATAAAATCCAATCATTGTAATTAACATTCATTCCTCTTAAGGATTTAAAAGATTATATCCTCTGTCAGGAAGAAATTATTTCAATGAGGTAACAATATAATGAATGTAATTATTATAAATTTAATACATAGGTGTTACAAGATATAACACATTAAAAATTCCAAATGGTCCATTTTAGTACATTCTTGATATATTACAGTGATAGAATCATCCAGCAGAGTTTTTACTCTCTCAGCATCATCGTCTTCCTTATTTTCATCATGTTTACTGAAATCATTTTCTTTTCTTTTATGTAATGAATTCCCCATCAGGAGGATGCAAAATTTTTTACTGATCAAATATAAAATTCTTTATACTGCTTCTTTTCTTCATTCAGGAATAGTATAAGGGTTTCCCATCTCTCCATAGTGATACCAAAAAGAATATTTTTTTTGAAATCCATCATTAATAACATTGTAGCTAAATCCTTCTCTGATTAAACATGGTATTACCGCACAATTATATAATATACACATTGTACAAAACCAATCTGATGCATTATTAAATAAACAATCTACACTAAATTCCAAATTAATTAAAATCATGGATGAAATATAATATGTTTGATATATACAACTAATATCCACTCTATTAAAAGGAAAAAAAATAATCTTACAATCAATAATGTAAAACATAATTAAAAAATATTTGTTTTTTTAAAATTGTAGTAATTAAAGCAATCTAGTTGCTAGAAAAACAAAGAATAAGAGAATCAAAATGTTTTATATGTGATAACTAAAAATAAAGAGCAAAATTTGGTATCCCTAAAATTAATTAAATCGCTATTATTTTCACTATCAAAATGTCTTCCTAGGAAAAACAAGAGGTTCAAAAAACTACAATGAAATGAAAATTTATCATTTTTCATAATGTTTTGTGAAATAAAATGAAAAAGCATCAAATGTCTATTAAAAACTTTTCAAGTATTTTCATTAAATATTAATAATCACTTGGAAAATATTTTCCCTAGCCCATAGATCCTTTTAAAATCTCAATTTTATAATTTTATATTAAAATAGCACCACTAAAATCCCTTTATAAAATACTGACTTCTAACTCAAAAGAAACATCTTATATCCAAAAACTTTTCCAAATGATATTTCAAGACTATCATTTCCATAAAACACTGTATAATTTTTGAAAAAAATTATTTTTTAAAAAATCCACACTCATAGTATCATTAACATAAATACATGTTTCTTATAAATGTTCTTCCAAAACTATTTTAAAAAGAACATTTCACACTATAAAGAAAAGACTATTTCAAACTCATTTACAAAATAGTTTGAAAGAAGTATATTATTAATCATGTTCCCATTGCTTATTTTAAAACTTATAATATCCCAATTCAATACAAAAAGATGTAAAATACAAAAAAATAATACGGAATCTTTTAGTTTGGAACCATTACGGAAATCCACACAAAAAAAATGAAATCAACAAGAATATAGGTTCGAGGAACTAATATAAGAACAATGTGATATATTTGATATACAAGACAAATCCCCTAATTTGAACCTAAAATTCATCCTAGTGTCATAAATCTCAAAAATTGGATCTATATAATGTCTTCTAATATGTCTAAAAATAATAATCGGTTCTTAAATCACATTTCATGCCAATATAATTTGGAAGTACACCCACTATCTTGGGAAGTTTTCCACTCTATGGAATCCATTGGTCTTGGGAAATGTTCCCTAAAAACATAATCCTAGGTCATGGAATGAATCACCCTAAGCCACATATTTCCTTCCCAAATATCTACCATTAAAACTACAGTTGGTGAAAATAAACAAGCAATTAAAAATATTATGTATAATCCTTTTTAAATGACACACACCTCACCCTCCATATCCTCAAAAAGTATAACCCCCATTGATTTACAAATAAAAGTGTCATATTTAAATGAATCGATAAAACAATACCCTCATGATATCATAAGATATCATGCGTAGTCATGAAAGAGTATGGAATGAAGAGGGTCTAACCCTTTTTATAAAATAACATTGATCATAAAATACCAAAAAGTAATTCAATTTAATTAAGCATGTTTGGAATTCCAAGTTGACACACCCTTTAAAATTATATATCAATTTACATTTGGGTCTAATTTTTATAAGCCACTTCTTTAAAATTAATAAGACCCCAGACATTCCATTATACCACTCTATACATCATTCACATCCAGTAATGATTTTCATAACATTATCCATATGCGATAACTCGCCCTTTTAAAATCAAAATACCCATTCTATATTTTTTAAAAAGTTTTAATCATAAAAGATAATTCATTTAGAAATAAACCATGATTGAAACAAAATTCCAATATAGAGCATATGGTTTAACATAATTCTTTCTAAAATAAAAAAACTGATGTCAAATACATGAATCAATTTGAAAAAACTGAATCACCAGGTTTGATATCCATTTAAAACAAGAATGCAGTTGAAAACCTCAAGCTACCTCTCACCAAAATAATTTTTAAAATATATTGTTAAAATAAATTTTATTGTGTTCAAAAACACTAAGCATGGAATATCATTTAATTAAATAGTTTAAAACCACCTTTAAATTAACTCCATTCAGGGTTCACTCATATAGGTCACACATGTATTCTCTATAGGTTCATTACATGACTAAACTATGTAGAAAAAATGAATAAGGGGTAGAGAACATAAGATAATTCTTAAAAAATAAATCACATAAAATTTACCAAAAACCCAACACTCAAAATGAGAAACCCAATATATACCCGATAGGTGATATTAGACTTCCTTTAGAAAAAATATGATATAAAATCATTGATTATAATCCAAAAAATGGGATTTCTTACAAAAAAACAAAACGCATTAACTAAAATGATAGTTCATTCCACTATAATGAAAAAAGACTTGAATAATATTAAAAAACTATAGATAATAAACAAGAATAGGGAATATAAAATTACCTAAAAAATATTGTTACAAAAAATTAGTGGAATAACACTTCGTATGAGTGCAATTTTACCTAGGGTATGCCAAAATATTCTGAGGTGGGTAGTAGGGAATCTAAAATCACCTGATGAGGGATGTGAGGTAGTTCAAATCTCAGGATTAGTGTAGTGTGTCAGTCGAAATCAACTCAGGAGGGAAAGGAAGAGGTTGAAGTCACTCGAGGGGAGGGCGGACGAACATATTAACTAGAGGAATTAGGTTTTGAATGAGGAGGAGGGGTGGAGGATCATGATAGGTCATACATTTTAATATGTAATTACTACAAATATTTTTAAAAATAATTGGTATTGGATTACATATAATTCCTATACATATATTTATTCTAAACTATGGGTATAGAACCCTTGGTTTAGGGATGCCTTCCAGTTGTGTATCATCATTGTGGTTCAATTGAATCTCTTCGGGTGAGTAGACCTTTCATATTCTTAATTTCATTGAGCATGATAGCTTCATTTTGTTGTGTAATTGGATATATTGACCCATGGTGATATTTCTCTCTGTCTATTTCATGATTTTTGGTGTGATTGTGTTTCCATGGTCATTTAATTATTGGTTGTTATGTGGTAGGTGTGTGTTCTTAAGGTATGTGTTTCTTCATCTCCTCTGTCAACACAATTGTTAAATTTGGTAAATTTTAATATTTTTTATTGAATCTAGTGCCTTCATTGACATTGTTTCATTCTTCATGTTGTTGGATCCTTTGTAGGTGTTTGTGGCCGCTTAATTTAATGTAGGTGGCTCTTTCTCAGACTTTTGTTAGTGAGAATTTCTGTTATTTTGATAAATTTTTTTATGAAATGTAATGGCATGATATTGTTTTTTGTGTATAGAACATCATTTTTATAAAATATTTTTTGCCCCTTGTTTTTGTAAATGAAAAGTTTTTTTAATGAATTTTTAATTGGATCGATGAAATGGTTGTCAAAGAATTAAATTATGATAATGGATTGATGAATTAATTTATAAATGTATCACATTGGAAGCCTTTCATACTTAGGTGGAAGCTATAGTGATAGGTCGCATAAACATTCAAGGGAATTTCTTAATGGATTATCTTTTCCCTATATGTCTGTTGTTCTAGGGACTTGTTAGATATTTTGGGGGTTCACATTCTTGGGTGTTTCTATAGCCTCAATAATCAATGTATATGTCTGGTTTCTTGATTCATAAATTATTTTATATGTTTGGTATGATATTTCTATCTATGTTTACCTACTGTGATCCTTTTTGTGTTGTTACCCATGATTCTATGCTGATTTGGGAATCTTTTTTTATAGTTTTTTCTATATTTCATTATATATTGATATGAAATTTTATGCATAAATTTTCTTGAATTTCTATATCATATGATATATTAGGATATGATATTCTTTGAAATTGATTTTCCTAATTTATTTAAAATTATAAAATTAGAATGATATGATTATTTATTGCAGACATGATATGAAACAATTTGGTGAGACCCTATTCAAATTTTTATCTCACACTTTTTGCACCTCATCATTTTTTATTAGACATGGTTCTATCAATCAATGAATGGAATTTAATGGTGTTTTAGTGAGGTGTTGAGGTTTTCTATCATATGGGATGGTTAGTTGTTCGAGAGATGCTGGGATTCTTCCTACTCTATCACATGCACTAGTTGTTCTTTTGGTTATAGTCTTCCTTTTTATTTAGGATTGTATATAGATATTGTTTATACTCATGCGTTGACTGGTTTCCACAGTTGGGTTCTATTATAAAATATATTTATTTACATTTGTTTCTCTCTATTATGTATATATGTCCAAGTTATAATTTTAGGTATTTATAAATCTTTCCATATGGTTGTTGTTTGATGCATATGTGGTTGTTTCCAACCCATGAAAATCTATAATGCCCTTCAGATATATGGAGGGTTGGGTCACGTTCTATTTTGAGAGGGTATTCAGGTCATTTCATTACATTTTATTATTAGAGGTCATGGTTTTGAGATGTTTAAAATAATGGAGAAATAATTATCAAAACATGAGAGGTAAATTATAGGAAGAAACGGTCCATCTTGTATCATGATGAGACTAATGTTACAATGGGATTTTGGGATGTGTTTCTTATATTTTTAGTTATAGGTTTTATCCTATGTTTTTTATTACGGGGTTTCTAGTTTGAACTAATATTGTTCAATTTTATGATTGTTTATTTTGTTTTGGTGTATTGAAGTATGCCTCCAAGTCCTCTTCTATGAGTACCTGTGGATGGTAAAACTATTAATACTCAACGAAATACTCTGATGGAGAAAAAAAATTTGAGGCAATAGTGTGATTAGTTTTTATTGTTTATCAGAATGTACTCCATGTTCTAGGAGAAATAATTAATGTACAACAAGGAGAAGGAAAAAATTGGGATTGATCATGTGAGTTCATGAGGGATAAATCTCCATCTGTTAGTGGTACAATTGAACCTCAAGTGGAGGATGACAGGTCAGACAAGATAGATTAGATGATCAACTTCATGGATAGAACATAGAGTGTCAAGGGGGTGTGAGATGTGTTTTAACTCTTGTGTCCAAACAATATATTTTGAGAGTCTATCATAAAAGATAATAATCATGTCGGAATGGGCTTGAAGTGTTTCAAGAAACACTTTTCAATTAGTTCTGTCTAAATATACTGCTGAGGTTGAAGTAACTGTTGTTCCTATCATTGGATAAGGGAGAGTGTACGGTGTTGGTGTACATCAATCAGTTTTTTGAGTTTTTTCATTTTTCACTCTAGGTTTTAAAGAATTTCTAGGTTAAATTTAGATGTTTCTGCATGGTTTGAGACTAGATATTGTATCATAGGGGTTTATATTGAACATTTTGACGTATGTGGATAATGTTGATAGTGATATTATGATAGAAATTAATATGATAGGAAATGATGGATATTATGTACCTTCTCTTCAATCTAGTGCTAGATTTAATAGAATACTATCGAAAAAATAGGGTACAGGATCATCATTAGAGTTGTAGAGGTGATTCTCAAAAATAGGCCTCTTCAAAAACACTAGCTATCACTAGTGGCATGCATCCGACTTTCTATCAGTGAGGTATGTTTGGAAACCCGTTATGTTCTTGTCCATAACTGGTAATGAGTTATAGTTGTGGTCTATATTGTGGCCATCTAAAGTATTTTTGTCAGGCTATGCCTATAACTCGTTACGACCAGGGATCATTGGATCCAAAGGATGCTATGTAATAGTTATAATTGTTAAAGAATCTATATATCCATCAATATTACTATAGAGTGAATCACCTTCATGGATTATTTCTGTTTCTAGTAGAGGTGGATGTTAATCTAGTAACATTGAGTGGGAAAATCTATATTTCAAACTTATTAGCTATTTCATTATTTGATATTTGTGCTTCACCCTAAATAATGTTTTATTTTTTATATGTTCTTAAAATCCAACGTAGATCATTTACAATGGTATAGAGTTAGTGACGCCTCTTAGGAAGTGTAAAAAGTAGGGGATTCAGTTTCCTTCTTGAGCTCTATCGATAACTGACATAACGATAGACTGGGACATTCTTATTTTTGATCTAGATTTGTTTGAAATCATTGTAGGGATGGATTGGATTTTATTATCGATATGGGTTATATTTTTATCTTCATTGTTTCATTATTTTTGTGGAATATGGTAGATCATTGTTGTTTTAGGGAGAGTGGGATTAAAGGTCTCTTTGTGAAGGACCATCCCTCCCAGAGCATAGGAGTTTGTTGTATACCATTGCAGTTTTGTCAAATAATGTTTCTTCTGTTGTTGATATTCCATCCCTGGTGTGGGGTTATCCTGAAATTTTTGTATATTATTTATCCAAATATCTCTACTTTGTGAGGAATATTTCATGATTGACCTAGTTTAAGAGATTTCGTTGATATCAATACCTTGATATCATGTGGAACCAATAGTGTTGAATGAGCTAAAGATTCTATTGGATGATCTAGTGGTGATTGGTATTGTTATCACTAGTTTTTTTCTTGGGCAACACTAGTTCTCTTTTTTTAGATAGATTATGGTTTAGTCTTGTTTTTTTGTATAATATCAATATTCGAATAAAGTAATGGTTTACAAAAATTATCCTTTTCATTGTGTTAATAGTTTTTTCATCATCTTATGGGAGAAAAGTTTTTTTTTGAATAATTTTCATTAGTAGGGTTATCATCATCTCAGAAGTCGGGAGAGTGATGTACTCAGTTTTAATTTCAAGAGCCGGTATGTACATTACGAATATTGTGCGATGTCATTTGTTATGACTAATAATCCTTTTTTTATTTCATTGATGAATCATATATTCCATTAGTATCTCAAATATTTTGTCCAATTTTTTTGATGATATCTTACTTTACATGAGATTTGAGTGTGATAATGAGCATCGTATGATTATTGTTTTAGAATTCAGAAGAAGTTACAATTTGTATAGAACCCATTCAGAATGAAACATCATGATTGAAGAAGTGATGTTATTGGGGAACATGATTTATGAGCCCATATTTCCTGTTGACACTGAGAAGTTAAAGATTGCTTTGTAATCGGAAGATCCATAGAATGTTTTTGTTATTCAAATAATCGATGATCTTTTTTTATTTTATTGGGAGCTAGTCAAGGATTTCTCAATGATGGCATCACCTTTAACAACTCTTACCATGAAAGGCATGACATTCATAATGGCCTTCGGGCCACTGGTTCAGGCCTACGGGTCTCTAGGGCCTTTGGGTTATAAAAGGCCTTCGGGCCACAGGGCCTTTAGGCCACATAGAATATGGATTATCTGAGTTCACACAAAACATGCCCCATAAAGGGATCATAATAACAAGAGTGGTAGCCACCAGAAGTAGAGCTCATCGGATTGGAAGAATGAGAGGGTGTGGAAGCCGCCATGGGGACCAAGCACCATGCATCTTTGTACGGGGCAATTCTATCCGATCAACAATGCAAGGTGGGGAGCTAGGTGATAAATGACGCAGAACCTGGGGATGGGCAGTTCATGTGGGATGGGCCTATGGGTCATGCATTGGGTAAGGTATTCCTCTGGGCCTTCGGGTCATGTCTTGTAGGTTAGTCGGTCCTTGTGCCTTGGGCCTACAGGTCATGTACGGGTTCCCCTTTAACCCTTAAAAGGGGGATTATCCATAATAAATTAAAAAATATGGCCTTTGGGCCATTCAAAAAAAGCACCAAAGGGGTATGTGGTTTTCCGTGTTGCATCTAGAATTAGTTTGGGATGTCTGATCTGGTAGGATTTTCATGTGGTGGCTTACAGATTTCATCAGCTTTGATCACATGAGAAGAATTACCCCAATCACGACTTAGATCTAGTCGCAGTAATGAATAAGCACCGTTTTTGTAAAAATTATCTTTTTAGGGAATGTTTCACAGTCTTTAAAGACCATAATATATTGATATATATCATTTCAACAAATTTATTGGATCCTATATAATTTTTTGTGGGTAGAATACATTACGATGATTGACATCAATATCCATAACAACCCAGAGAAGGAGGATGTAATGGAAGATTCTCTTAGCTAGAATGTACCATTATAAGATGTTTTGGAATAAAAATAAGAGAGAAACCATTTTCTTATTTCTACTCATTTTGTTCTAGATTCTAATGATGATGTTTTAGGAATGGATCTAACCATTTTTATGTTATCGTCATCCCTCCATAATTATATTCCATATCTAGTTAGTCACACTCATCCAATTGAATTCTTTGTTTTGGGGATCATTTTGTCATCCCATCATATAAAGGGATATTATTTTTATCTAATTATCATAGTTCTACATGGTTCATTCATCCAAGAACTATGATGATGTATTGTGGTATGATACTATGATTCTGGGGGCCATTATAAATCATTGCATTCCTTATTTTTTCCCCACTATTACACCTACCAATTTATATAAGTGGATAAATTTAAATATTTGGTTTTTTTAGCATATTAAAATTCTATTTTTGAAATGGCACTACCACAAACATACGATGGGTGATATTCTATCTATGTATTGAATTTTTTTGAATGTTCATCTAATTTTATTCTGATGAAGGATGCCATAAAAGATTATGATTTTGGAATGTTGTAAGTGTAATAAGATGTAATGTTGCATGGGATTCAAATATATACTGTTTAGGATAGTGTTTTTATGTTAACATTTAGGTTTTGGAGTGTCCTTCAAGAGGATATTGGGATTCAGTTAAGATTGAGTACGTCATACCATCCTCTGACAGATTGATAGATGAATCATGTAATTTATATTTTGGAGGATATTATACATGCATATGTCTTGTACATGGGTGGATCTTGGGTGATCAATCAATATGTGATTGTGTTTTGTTATAAAAACAATTAAGAGTCTTCAATTAGAGTGGCTATTTTTAGGATTTTTTATTGTCACCAGTGTAGGTAACCTATTTATTTGGTAGGGGTGGTAGAGGATACATTGGGGGGAGCTAGATTGGTTTAAGAGGTGTATATGAGGATATAAGATATATGTGGGCATTATGTTACAGTGTAGTATCATTAAAAATATTAGGATGATCCATGATGTCTTCTATTGGAGTTTATTCATAGGTGACTATGTTTTCATGAAATATTCTCCACAGTTGGTTACCCTTTGTCTTGGAAAATAGGACAGGTTGGCCATAAAATAGGTATGAATTTTTTATATCATTTGGATGATTTGGAAGGTTCCTTATTGTTTGGAATCACTGGTTATATTAATATTATTTAATTATGTTTTTCATAGAACATAGTTCATATAATATCATTTTGATACCTCTAAAATTTTTAGTTGCAAAGAGATTGTGTTAGAATAATATGTTTCCATTGTTGATAATCTAGTTGATATTTTTGAATATCAAGTGAACTTCTTTCATGGGTATTCAATTATATTCTCCAGTGCTTTGTGGATTCATTGACCAGATTCTCATGATACTTGGGAGTGTGAGTCATTGATGATGGAGTAGTGGCCTCACCTCCTTAATATAAATTATTCTTCTTCATGACATTATATGGATGAAATGTCTTATAGTGTGTAAATTTTATCATCATGATATTCACTTTCAATTAATTCTCATCACATTATATGTTTTACTTTTTAATTGGGTGAGTCATGCGACTCCTATGTATGGAAATAATTTGTCGACGAAAATGAATTGATGTTCGGGGATGGATGTTTATTTGATATAATGGAATCGGGGTATAAAAATTTAATAGATTTTCATGGTTATTCCTATGTTCGATGAACTCTGAAGTTGGATTGTTGTTTATTTTTATGAATTTTCGTTTTATTTGGTCTTCAGGAGAAATACACACTATGAAATTGGATTATATGTCATACAAGTTTAATTGGGAAGATATAATGAACCCGATGCACAATGTGAAATGGTTACATGTTATCTATAGATTACACGCTGTGAAAAAAAATTAATGATTGGTTTACATTGAAACGGTGATTAGATTTTCAGAGAATATGTTTTCGAAGGATTACATGATCTTTTATGGGATTATGTGCCATGTAAATTTCATATAGGGCGATTATAGGGTGCCGCTCAGCTGAAATGTTTTTTTGTTCTTCCATAGATCCTTTGGCTCTCGACCAATAAATATTGTTCGATGATTTATTGATTCTATTGTCAATATAGATTTATTTAATAAAGGATTTATCACCTTTGTAGTCAGGTTTCATATCACCTACACATTATGATTTTTTTATTATTTTTTCATTAATCAGAATACCACTATAGCAATATGTTATCATATATGTGGACCCATGGTGAAGTTTCTCTTTGTTTCCTTCTTGATCTGTGATGTGGTATTATTGTGGGGGGCATTATATTATTGGTTGTGGTATAGTAGGTTATTATTGTTGATTTATTTTTTGTTTCTTATCCTCTTCCAACAATTTAGTTAAATTGGATAATTTCAAAAATGTGTATATTTGTTTTCAGGCCTCTGCTTTCACTATTTCGTTCCACTTGTTTTTGGATCCTTTATCAGCGTGTTAGACCCAATTCTTGGAGGTATGTGGATTAGTCTCCATAATTTGTTGGATAAATCCATTACTCTTATATAGAAATTTTTTTATAAAATAAAATGGAATTATAGGAATGATTTTCATTGTGCGTGGGTAACCAATTTTATTAAGAAAAATTAATTTTCCTTAGTTATGGTAAATTAAAAAGGCTTTCAATGAATTATGAAATGTTTTTAAAATGGTTTTCATTGAATGAAATGATGAAAATAGTAATATGAATGGATTTAAAAAATAGAGCATATGGGAATCCTTGTGTACATAGGTGGAATAATAGGCCTCATCCACAATTAGGGGTTTTCCATAGGGATTATCCCATCTCACTATGACTATTTTTCAATGGAATTGTTAGAACTATTATAAGATTAACTTTTTATGGAGGTTTCCTCTACTCAATATAGGATACATATTTATTGGGGCATTGTGTATATGATATTTTCTTTGTTAGGCAATATAGTTTTAGATGTCCTAATTATTTTTAATCCTTAGCATGTTAAAACTTTTCATCTTGGTTAATTTGAGCTACTATTGTTATGTATTGTTTTATTTTATACCCATGGATTTTTATATGATGTGTGATGCATGATTTTTATTAACATGATATATCTGCTGAGATATTTGGATATCAAATTCATTGTTTTTTATTTACCTAATTTAAATGTAAATATAGAATAATGGGAAATTAAACACTTTTTCCATGACATTTGATATAAACACTATTAACTATTATCATGCTATAATTTTCATTGATGATGAAATTTCAATGTTTATTGTTCTAATAATTGATATAGAACACCGTTGTTACACCCTACGGAGACAGTTATCTCACTCCCTTCATACCTATTTGGTGGAATGTAGACCTGGTTAGATCATTCTATGCTGGGAAAATATAGGGTCTACACTAAGATAGTGATGAGTTTTATCATATATGGTGCGGAGATGGTGGGGAGATAATGGAATTATTCCAACTCAATCAGAGGGATTATTTGTTTTTTAGTTTTAGTAGTTCTTTTGGTTGGACATATATTTTGATATCATTTCCACTCTTGAGATGTTTGATATCTACTATTGGTTTCTGTTTTGGAATATATTTATCTTTTTCTTTTTCTCTTTGTTATAAATATATAATCCATATGATTACTTCCAGTTAGATGAAATCATTCTCTTGGAAAATTATGTGATTCCTAAGTGCTATTTGGATACATTTGGGGATCAGGAAAACCCTTCGGGTGTGTGGAAGGTCGATTCAGGTACTATTTTGAGAGGCTTTTCATGTCTGTTCATTACATAATCAATATGGTAATGATTATACTTAAAAAAACATCCCAGTTAAATAGTAAACAAATAATGAAATGATTTTTGTGACAATATCACAGTGAAAATATCAGAGATAATAATAATTTAATACTAAATGAAATAAATGATTATTATTTTTTGTAATGAACATATGATCATCACACCTCTACCATCCAGAAAATTCAAAACACTATTTAAAAAAATTAGGTACAAAGTTATTTTTTGGTCAAAATTATATTATGTTGGAATACGGATTCACCTCACGAGACTATCGATGCATCGAGGGGATATCTAAAACCATGACACACACATGTATTCTTGTCTAATTAATTCATCATATAGCTAATGATCACTTTAATTTATAAAAAATGTCCCCAATAATCAAATATACATATTGAGTAAGAAATACAAATTTATTAATACATCCTTGAATAAAAAAATTACATTCAATGTATAACCCTATATGTCGAAATGAAATATGTTTCATGAAATAAAAAATCCATGAAAATTTATATTGATATTTAGGGAAAATATATTTATCATATGAATGTGAATAACTGAAGGGATGATTATAAATAAATAAATAAATCAAGGAATATACATTCAATTCATTCCATTTTGAAAATGATCATAAACCCTCTAGAGTATGAATAATGATGGTATCAATACAATATTTAACCATTATAGTATAAATAAATGGGTTTTAATGATGATGAATAAAAACCCATAAAAATTTATATAAAATAAATCTTTGGAAAAATAATCATTCAAATTTGAAAATAACCTATTAAAAAAAATATGAGTAAACATTTTGAAAATAAATTTCATCAAAAATATTATTTGAATCATAAAAATATTGTTTTAATACATTTGATTTATCATGGTGGATATAAATTTTGTTCATTATATACACGTTAATAAATAATCCTTTCACTTTTTCAATAAAATTCAAATATTTATTATATTATTAATGAATTGAATATTCATTTCATTTTATTTAATGAAAAACTTGGAATAAATTACATTAATATATAATTTGAAAATTTTAAAAAAAAAATTGAAAATATTATTTAAATAATTTTTTTGAAGAGAGAATCTTTCCAAATGAAGGGATAAATTTCATAATATTTTATTAAAAACATTTTATAAATAATATTAAGTAAAAATGTGGAAAATCTTTACAATTTCATGAACCTGTTATTAATAACCAAAACTGAATAAATCAAATTGTGATTTATTAGAAATTCTCAAATAATTATCTTTATCTAAATTTCATGAATAAACAATCACATTTAAAAAGTTATTTTGATATAAAAAATTTCAATAATAAAAAAATTTGTGTAAGGATCAAACTATGAAAAGATTTTGGGTATCAATAATAAATCCACACAAAAAAGTTGAAATGCAACAAAATAATATCAGCATCATATAACAAATTACCATATTATATAAAATAGGATGAATAAGTAATATAACCCAATTCAAATAAAGTGAGATATGTAATTTATTACCACATGGTAACAGTTATGCAAAATCATCTTGAATAAAATAATTCAAATTAAATTTTAAATCATAAAAAATTATTAATTATTCATGATATTACATGTTAAATGGGAAATGTATAAACCATATAATGTTTTTATAACATTCAAATGTGACTCAATGAATGGATATTTATAAATAATCCATTACCTCAAGCTTTCTTTTTAAAACATGTTTTAATCACCTATAAACTGGTTTTAAACTTGTTATTATATTATTTGATGTAAATATTAATTTTGTAAAATCAAATATGTGCCTTTAAATAAATGTTTTCTTACATTTTATAATTTTATTTCGATATATTTATTGTTTTTTGTGTTAATTTCCTAGTTTTCTCATTAGTTTTTTGTTATGAAAGTTCTTTTTATTGATATTATAATGTTCCATTGCATCCAGAATAATAATCATGAAATTATTATAGTAATTTTATGTCAATTATACTTTTTAGATATTCATGAAGTATGTTTATGATAAAATGACTATGTTACAATCACTGAGATGGTAGGTCATACATACTAGTGTGTAACACTTGCTTTCTTTCAGGACCATAATGTAGTGATAATTAATATATTTATTTATAATACTCATAATAATATCATATATTCCGTTTTATTTCTTTAAATATAAAAATATATATCCTCTATGTTGTTTTATCATGTAAATAGAACCACATCTCTTCATGAGGGTGTTATTCCACAAGTGCACAAATGATGTAGTCATTTTTCTATCTAAAAAATAACCTTATATATTAGAATTTAAGAATGTATAATAGGTTAGTCATATCATTTTTATATCACGAATATAAAAAATATTCAGAAACATTATTCTTATTACATTCCATGTATAAATTTAGTGAAATACAAACCAAATCACACAATGAGTTGGAAGTCCTCCATAAAAATGAGTAACGTTATCATATCCCCTATGGATTGTATTGTAATATATATATATATATATATATATATGATATAATGACATTAGTGTTATAAATATGTTCAAAAATAATATATATACTTTATAGCCATCATCAAACCCAATATCCAAAGGTGGTAATGGAAAAACAAATGACATTGGTTTGTGAGGTGGTAGTTTATCGTACACATTAATGATGATTTTTTGACCCATTTAATGGAAGTAGAGATGGTTGTATGTCATTATAATAACATAAAAAATATGTATATATGAAATATACATCTGATATTATATCCAAATGGTATAATATTAATTTAAAGAGGCTTATAAATTCTCAATTAAAGATTCTCAGGGAGGAATGTTTCCTCTTATTCGGGTGAAAACAATTGGTATTCCAAAAAATCCTACCTATGTCGGATTTATGAATAAAAATTAGACTTCTAGGATGGGTTGGAATATTTTTGAAATAATATTATAAAATCTTATCAAAAAATCATTGGAAGGTGTGATGAAGAGAGGGGAGGGTTGGACTTTTATAAGAGAGGTCAGTCGAACCCTTGTAGTTTTTGAAATGGAAAAGGTTTACCCACATTTTCTAATATTCCCCATGGTGATAAAATAAGGTATTATAGATACCTACTCATTATAGGGTATACATAAATAAATAAAATATATTCTATAAATGTTTTTATTCAATTTTAACACTTATATATTTCGTTTAACGACCCATAAATAGAATTCTTACTTTACCATTCGTAATTAATTTTTTTTATTATCACCACTCATCTACCTAAAAAAGTAATGTTTAAAATATTATTATATATAATTTATTCCGATTCAAAAAATATTATCCATTTTTCTAAATTACAATCATGTAAATCAAAATGTTTAATTTAACATTAATCGTGCATACATGATGAGAAAGTTGGTCTTAAAAGAGGAATGGTTTAAAAGAATACAATTATTTAATATCAATATTCAGTGTGAAAAATATAAATGTTACCAAAAATTGATAAATATAAATATAATTAAAATCAGTTTTTTTCAAAAAAACCAAAAATATAGTTTAACTATATAAATAATTTAAATTAAAAAGCCAATTTTTATTTAAAATCCAGTAATTTTCTATATTCATCGAAAAATGATTCATTCATTAAAAATTAAAAAAATTCACCCTATGATAATTAATATATTTTAAATTGTAAAATTATTTTGATTTTATCAAATTAATTTTCTAGTAGTACAAAAAAATTATCTCAATTTAGGTGCACAAAGAGTGACTAACTCGTTCTTTAGTAAAAAAGTTTATCAGAGAAATTTTTTATGATTCATATATTATTTCAAATTAATAGATGGAAATAATTTTAATAATTTAGTGACTACAATTTATACATACCAATTTAACAGCTAGTTCATCTACATCACAGTCCACATCGACTCAAGGTGGTGGGCTCTTCTTGTTGTCGAAGAGGATAAATTTATTGAAATATATTTCATAGGTTGTTTAAGCTCAGTGCTGCATGTAGTGTATGGTATGAAATACAATATTATTAATTTAAAATCATATAGTATTACAATTTTAATCTAGAATATACTAATTATATTTTAATCCTTTATTAAATTCCATGAATTCATCCCCCCTCAATTATAAATGGAACTCATTCACCTATTTACATAATCATGAGACATCTTGCTCAACCATCCCCTGCCCATTCAACTTCTCAACTTCCATAATAATGTTTTTTAGGTAATTGATATTCAAAATCTGAATTCATATTTCCCATATGATGATATTTAACGGTATTCCACGGAAAAATATTCAATCATCTTTATTAAATTAAAAAAAATGTATTTCTACTTCTATATCAAATTTAGGTGTTTTGTGAAAACTAAAATTATAACTCTTATAAAATGAACTTAATTAGATGTTATTATCAAATTGGAAAATCCCTATTTTATATCCATTCGATACTATGAAAAGTTAAAACATCTCCCATGTGTGCATAATACTTACCATATATATTGTAATGTCATGGCCCGGGTGCCCCACACTGGTGCCCTAATTCGGTTCGCCACAGGACCACAAGTGTGCCTCCCCGTATGCCATAGGCTTTCAACTAGAAGTGAGGGTCTGATAAGATGATAATGGGGCGAGTATAACATATCTCATCAGAGTAATACACTAGAAAAAATAAATAAACAAGCACATAATAACATATTACCATAATGAGTATGAGCTACTCATGATATTGAATACAGGGAAAAAATCTGAAATTATAAAACAAAACATTCCATGATAATTTACATGACATGTGTCTAAAATGATACTCAAAATAATGACACTAATGTCTCTCTTTCTGGGTTACAAAGCATGTCTGGTTCCGTTGTCCAAGATTCATCCCACCTGAACCATCATACACCCGCCCTTTTCTATTACCATCTCTAAAAAACATAAATTCTATTTATATACCAATGTGGCAGCCTCATTAGGGTGTGATTATAGATTAGTAGTCCACCACCAATGGTATATAAATCAATTTCCATTAAAATAATATTATATGGAGCTGTATAAAAAAATAATTACAATGCCAAGGTGAATAGTTATCACATTATTAATTAATAATTATTTAACAACATAACTCATAGGTTCACATAAACACATATGGATCAATACCAATAACATATCATTACAGAGCCTGAAGTATTCCTAATTGATACTATATCTCAAAAATAATTCCATTGTTACCAGTACATTTCATACCATTGAAACATTACCCAATAGAATGACTATGTTACCATCGAATAATTAAAAAATAAATTTCCATGTTAAAATTCATCCATTAGAATGAAAATTAACCATTCATTAATTCACAACTAAATGACCGTATTACTATTCATATGTTAATTTCCATGTTACCATTCACACATCACATATTAGAATGACCGCATTATCATTCTTTTATTCACAACCAAATGACCGTGATACCATTCATCACAAAATTAATTCGAAAAATTATTTATCCACATCAATTTCATTAATAATTAAAAAATAGTTGATCTCATACATCATATTCATAATTTCCACTATTAATATATTAAATCAATATAATTTTAAATTAATTAATCAATAAATCAATAATCACAACTAAAAATCCCATAAATAATTGAACAATTTATTATCTCATTAGAAATTCTTATGCATAATAATTAATTCCACAATTAATTATCAAAACTCTCATATCATGATATCCCAAAATTAATTAATCAATTAATTATCTCAATTTAAAACTATCAATAACTCATAATAAATTGTACAATTTATTATCCACAAATCCATAATTCTTGAAAGACCCAATTCACATATCTTCAATTAACCAATTCACCCAATTAATTAATTCTATAAAAAAATTGATATTGATATAATTGTAATACTACAACTAAATACACAAAATTTAAATCAGTTCTATGGAATATTAATTATATACCACTTACCTCATATTTTTTTAGGAATGCTCAACTAAATAATTCCCTATATTCAGTAGAGTCATGATGTAAAATGATATCCAAAATTTTTACCATAAATAAAGATCAACCAATTCCTAATCTCTTAGATATAGATTAAGATGAAAAATCCAAGATCATGATCCACCAAAATCAACCTAAATATTACTCATAACATAGAATAAGCTACCACCACAATAAAGAGAGACGAAATGAGGAGGAATGGGAAAGGATCAGGATAAGATCCACATACTAGGAGGGATGGAGATCTTTGATCTAGGATTCTAATTATAAAAAAGAGGATGAAAATTCTTGGAATCCATCCAAGATGCACTAAAAATGTGTGACCAACCACCAAATAACAAATGTGTGCCAATTTGGTATTAGTTAGGGGGTTCAAGTAATTAAAAAACAAAAAACATTGTCTATCTAATTCCCACACATGGATATATGGGAAGTGGTGCACAATTTTCCCTAATCGTGTGCTCTAATTGGGTGCCTATTTTTTTAATGGTTCATGGTTACTTATAAGAGTGAACAAGTTTTGAAAACCCATGCACAAATTGGGAAAATCGTTTCTATCTAGGGTTGTATAATTTTTTGGGCTTGGATGCACTCTATTCTCTAATTGTGCGCCAACCGTGCACAACCCAATTTTATTCAATTTTTTTAATGTGGTCAACCAAACACAAAAAAGGTAAAACCTAAATGGAAGGTAGTAAATAAAGTTAAAGGAGTTCATTAAATCTGGCATGAGTTAACTGTATAAATTTTCAAGATCTTACAATCTCCCCACCTTCAAAAAGCCCGTCATTAAGTTTCACTGCATGGAATATCTGTGATACCGAGTCCAAAATATTGAGCATCTAAACCCACTTCTTTTCTTCTCTTTTACATGATTCCTCTTACACATGCCATGGTTTCCATAACACATGTACTATTAACATATCCTCTCACCCAAAAATAATTTTTTGTCATCCAATATACATATTAGATTCTCGTCAACAGACACAACTATCTCAATGTCAATATCATCCATATCAGACAAATGTGAAGGGTCGGGGTGATACCTCTGAAGTTGTGAAAAAATGGATAAAATCAAGAATTGATTAGAATTTCATTGAAGGATCCAATCATTATGTCACCATCCTAATTCTCTCTGCAATCCCAAACGGTTCAATGAACCAATGTTCCAGCATTCCCAATATATGTATCCCATGGTGACCCAGCCTTGGAATCACCAAAAGTAATACAAGATCACCCTCTTTAAAATAAAGGGTTCATCAATGAATATTAGTATATGACTTCTATCTACTCTGAGTTATAGCCATATGTTTTTTAATCCACTATACCTGCTCCAAATATCCGACACGAGACTCTGTCCCAACTAATATGACTCACCTACCTCCATCGAGCATAGAGTTGATCTGTGTAGCCTATAATAAAGTACATCGTATAGTTCAATATATATATTTTCCTAGTAAGTATTGTTATATTAAAACCCCGCTAAATCTAAGTTCTTCTACCAATACCCAATGATGTCATGAACGCATGTTATTTACATATCCTCAAGTACTTTTATAGTATGCCTTAACATCCCATCTATCTCCATATAGAAATCCATGCTCAAAAAATATGTATACCAATCACCTCGAATTATCCTTTCCAAAAGCATGAAATAAAGGGATATTCGTGATCTAAATCAATAATCTATGGTACCCAATGCAATTGGACTATATCTTGAAAATAAAAAACTACCATCTTCCCTACTGGGAAAGTATCCCATATTTGCATGATATTTTCCACTTTCTGCAATTTTTCTACAAGAATTCAGAGAATCTCATTCTCCTAAATCATTCTTTAGAGATCCACCACAAATGCCATAATAGAATCATCACAATTAAACTCTATAATGGGGAAAATTTGTAGATACCTTATAGGTAGTTGATGCTCTGCCGTCACAACCTGACATGTGTAGCATCATGTCATGAAATATTCTATTTCTATTTTTGTGACGGACCACCCAAACTACTATCATAGGTGTCAAGACATTTTTATCACACCTATCTTTACCTCCAACATCAAGGTGTGAATCTCATACATTAGATATTATTGGATCCTTATAGACACGATAACTAGATTCTAGATGTGGATGACCTCATCCTCTTCTATGATCAAATATGAAGGTGTCCCCCTACCTTCAATGCTTTCCCATAAGGTCATTAATTCTTGATCATCAGTTTTTATCCCCTGATATATCTCAAAAGTGTAGATTTTATAAAAACTGTTACTATATTTGTCTACTATAGACTCTCTATAACCATAACATGAATCTGAGTAAGAAAATTCATCATCTTCCACTCAACACTAGGCTCTAGAATAGCCCGAGTCGTAGTTTTCCTTCTTAATTAATCCGTAACGATGTTCACATTTCGGAGATGATATGCTAACTCAAAATTGAAAGACTACATTTACTCATCCCACCATGGGTTTTAGATATTAAAGTGTCATTGAGATAAGATATTCTTTAATCTCATGTGATTGGTAAATACTATAAACATCTCGCACAAAATATATGGTCTCCAAAACATAAAATAACAAACCATTGTAGCTAAGTCAGAATCACGTGTAGGGTAATTCCACTCATGAAACCTCCACTAATGGACCCATACTCCATAACTTTCTCTCCTTGAATCGACATAGATCTAGTTATAATATCATACACATCACAATATTCCATTTACTCCTCACTATGATCAGGTAGAATCTTTATTGGTGTCAATATCAAAAACATCATCAGCTCCTCGAATGATTTCAGGAAAGATTCCAAGCATTAAAATTGTATTACCTTTTTTAAGATTGAATTTGGTGCACACAAATGGGAATAGTCATGGATGAAACTATTGTATATCTAGATAACCCCAAAAAGCATCAAATGTCAAACACATTCTTAGACTTCTTAAAAAAATGTGTACTTTTTTTTGTCCACTGAATCACCTTCCTTTGAGAAGATGTGACCAAAGAAGTGTACCTAATTGATCAAAAACCAGTAAATATATAGCATAAAGAATAGATTATTCTCTCTCAGTGTACTCATACAAATTTCAAGATGATGAGAATGACCATCAAGAGTCATAGAGTACACCAACATGTCATCCAAAAAAACAACCCTAAAATGATCCAGAAAAGGATGAATGATTATGTTCGTTAAGGAAATATACATTGATGGTGTGTTGATCAATCCAAATGACATAATGAGGAACTCATAAAGGTCATGCCTTCTTCTAATAATTGTACTTGGTCTATCATAATTCTGAATTCATAGCTTATGGTGCCCTAATCTGAATTCTATCATAGAAAAGACATAACCTACCCTAAACTGGTCAAACAAATCATCAATACAATGAAGAGGATATTGGTAATCCATGGTAATCTTGTTCAACATTAGGTAATTGACACATAAAAAAATTGTAATCATTATTTTTTTTTTCAAAAAATATAGGTGAAAACCAAGGAGAAATACTCGATCAGATTAACCCCTTATCCTTCAACACATCCAATACAATATTGATCTCTTGAAGCTCTTCTATGGATTTTCTGTATGGTGGAATAGATACTATCCCAACACATCACATGAGCTCAATTAAAAATTCCACATATCTATAAATTGGGGTCCATAAGAAGAATTTTGGAAATACAACCAAAAATAGGTCCATAATAGGTGGAAATACAACCTTCTTTACACATTCATCTTCAAGAAATAGACTACCAACCTGGGTTGTGAGCTCTCCCAAATTCTGAGTAATTGGCCATACTCATCCTGTCTGGATATCGCACTTTACATGACTATAATTTTTGTCACCCATAAGAGATGTAAAGGATACTCTACTCCATTTAAAATCAATATCAGATAGCCATGTGATTGTCCAGTCTGTACCAAGAATTATGTAAAGTACTGAACTTTTTTTAATAAATAGATCTCAAAGAAAATTATACTTACTAACTTTGACAGAACATCCCTTGAATAAAAATATGTCTCAAGACCATATTCTCAATGATGAATCTATATCCATAACCCCACTCCAAAAGTATACCTCTACTAAAAACCCATTAATCTATTTGGAAGAGTAATAGGAATGTGAGGTGCGTGTATCAAATAAGAAAGAAGATAATTTAGAGGTTGCTATAATATTACTAATCCCGGTTGATGGTCCATCCTCGCTATACACAAGTGTAGGTTACAAAACATGAAACTGTCCTATATCACTTTGGATGGTTGAGTTCTACTAGCCAAATAGGTAGACATAGTGGATTGGATCTTCATGAAAAGAGATTAAAACATGAAACTATCATACCACTATTCCTAGTGATGTTTTCTAACTCCCCAATATTTGACCACTATGTGGATGTTGGTATCTCTTTACATGAAGACCCACATCCACTATGTCTACCTATTTGGCCAGTAGAACTCAACCTTCTTAAGTGATATGTTGTGGAATACCCCCTTACAATACTCACATCCTACCTATCTACACCTTCACATCTCTTCTATTGTCGGGACATAAAGAACTTATATATATGTCTTATCATGTTGCAAGATCGACATTTTACTGGTGGTTAGGGGCACTATATTCATATGTTTCCCAACCTACCATACTAGTGAGAGATTAATATAGAATTATCCTGTGTAACTGATCCCTCTATAAGGCCCCAACCTTAACCATTACATAATCTCCAAATAATTTAATAATTTACATTGAGGTTATTTTCACATTTAGGGATTTAGATAATGATTTCATTACTTATACATGAAAACTTGAATATTACATGTAGACACGTCTAATCATTGTCCATTTTTAAAAAGAATACTCTAAAAAATAAACAGTTTTAGTTCCACGTTTTAGACAACATGACATTTCAATTATCCCATATTTGACCATATTACCCATTATATCCTCTGAAAAAATTAAAAACCAAGTGATGATCTTAAGAAGCTCAGTAATGTATACATAATTAAGGAAAATTGGTATTTTTTTCAAAACAACATGCATACCATGAATTATTTATCTTAATGTAATATTTTTCACCTTAAAGAAGTAGCAAAAACTCATCAATGACTATAAGCTCATTGCATACACTTTTTTAACCAAAATATTAACATAAATACTATAGAAAAAGACATATAGAATATAAAGTTAACATTTGACATAAACATATGTAAATGGAATAACCATACAATCTTCTTCTACACATATCATTAAATAGAATAACTATTTGGCTGACTTCAATACCCAATGCATTGGAGGTTTATCATAACCACCCGTCCAAGGATTATCACAGAACCACCCTTCATTTGTCATATCATGTAATCTCCAAGGATTGGATTATCACATAACCACCATCAAATTTCCAATTACCATAATATAATCATAACACATTCTATTTTTGAAATATCAACATTTCCCTGAAATCATTTCCTTTGCAATCAAAAGAAACCAATCAAAGATTTTGTAATAGTAAATCCACGTTGAAAACAATTTTCAATACTAAAAAAACTCAAAAGGGAATAAGAAATTTCGTTTCCTTTTAAAAAAATTATGGATTATAGATGAATCCAAATATCAAATAAGATTATGGCGGTAGAGAGGTCATTATGGCCACATATGTTAAAAACAATCCTTTTGTCATTTAGCAAAACACCTCAAAGATAAATGATTCCCATTGAATGAAGGTAAAAGTCAAATAAATTTATAATACCCCATGAAAAACGGAGTTTTATATTATCACAACATGCCTCAATTAAATGATATTGAGATGAAGTGCCTTACCTCATGTCCGACATGCCTCTTTCGTTCTTTAATTTCCTCTAAATCGGGTAACATATTTTGAATTGAGCCTAATGAATTTATTTAATTGCCTTCTTCCCAAGGAAATAATTATAGGAAGAATAAAGAGATGTTGAGATCTTATTTGGGTAGTGTTTTGATAAGACCATGGGCCTAAGAGGTCTGAGTAAGGGGTTAGGGGTGGTGTCCTTTTATAAGAGGGACGAGAGGTGCATTAAGAATGTATTGAAGTTTTATTTTATTATAAACTATTTATTGATTTAAAAATGTCAAAAACTCATCTAATTTGAAGTTAAGATAATAATAATTCTAAATTCATTAAACCAATATCTTTTAGACATGTTTTGGTTTCAAATTTATCCTTATCATTTAGCTTTAAAGCTTAGTTACTAATTTAACTCCTACCATTTCTTAATGTGTATTAATAGTATATGGTTAATAATGCTTCCATATTATGAAAATAGAACCACATGTGGTTCAGTAATGATAATGTTAAAACTATCTATGTCTTTTGGAAAAATCATAGATTTTGATGACTATTATATTATTTATAAAATTGTATTTATTTAAAAATATCTTTAATGTAAATTTTTATAATATTCTTATCATGGATTTTTAGAAATCAATAATAACATGATTCATTATAAAAAAATATTCATTAATTAAAATATAACAAGTCATAATTATAACTAAAATTCGTGTATGGCATAAATGTTTTAAAAATAATTTTTTAAATATTTATATTCTAATTTATTTAAAACGTTCTTTACTGAGGTAATCAATAAATCATCATTGTTTCATAAATAAATTTATATATATGGTGTCTTAAAATTATACATAAAATACCATGATGTATGAAATATTTTAATCATTCTAATTTCTTTTATAGTTGAAATTATAACTTATATAACCCCCTATAAAAATTGATTTAAAGAAAGATACATGTTTTTTTCACATTTTACATTACATAGAATTAATTATTACACAATGTCATTTCCACATCTAAGTGGATCCATGGGGTCCTAAAATCGACCCAAGGATTCCCATGGTAAGTAATATATCATCCAATAATAGTATTACATGTTATAGGGTAGTTTTAAATTGTTATAATATTGTTTTTTACCCTTATATACCATATTTTCCCTTTAACTATGTTGAATAAATTAATTACTAATTTTACTATTCATTATGTCTAAAAAAAGGTTACTATTTACCTAATTTGAAACTTTTGATTCCAAATATTTAATCCATTTTTCAAAATTCAAAACACAGAAGAGGATGAAATTAATTTAAAATTAATTCTCCTTTTCAAAACAAAATATAATGTTTTTAAGAAGTAATAACTATCAAATGATTAACTTGTGATTATGTCAAATTAAATGTAAAATTATATAAAATGACCAAAATTAGATTGAATGATAAGAACATAATCTAATTACACTTTAAAAAAAATTATGTTTTAATCTAACTATATAAGTAAATCATATGAAAAGATAGTTATGACTGAAAATGCAGTATTATTCATTTAAAATGAACTCTTTCTATAAAAATGCTAAAAAATACCAAGAGTAAATTTTGATGTTTGTATTCTTAATAATATGTTTATTTTGTCGAATGGGACATATAAAACTGAAAAAAAATTATTTAAAAAGTTTTCTCCATCAAAAGGCAGTAAAACCTTCTTTAAAAATATTAGTGTATTTGTGTTTAAAATTGGATTAATTCTCTTTTTAATCCATTAATTTTTAATGGATAAATGTGTATACATTTAAAAACTATGTTTAGTCATCATATGGTTTGTTCTATTTATTCCCCCTAACACAATGTCTCGTCATTAAAAAATGTAAGAAAAATAATATTATATTATTATTATTATTTGAGTATGACTCGACCTTGTGTGTGACATAAGATTATAGAGAAACTCAATATTGAATGTTGGGTATGTAATTAAACATAGCATCCCTTTTAATGTAAAATAAATATTGAATTCACCAAAATTGAGAAATATGAAAATCTCATATTTTTATTTACATGGGATGTTACATCCTTCCCTCCATTTGGAAATTGCATCCTCATAATTTTATTTACATGTCAAATAAGTTGGGGTATTTATCCCTCATAGTATTTTCAGATTCGTGTGATGCCTCTTCAACCATTTTTTTTCTATATAGCCATTACTTAATGAATTACCTTATTCCCCAACACTTTCTTTCTTCAGTCATGATTCTGAATTGGTTGTTCATGTTTAGAGAGGTTCTCTTCCAATTGAACTACCTCTGGACTAAAAAAATTAGATGGTTCTTTTATATACATCCTCATCATTGAAACATGGAAAACATTTTTTAACTAGGATAATGATGGGAGTAAATCCACTCTGTAGAAAACTATTCCAAATTTTCCTAGGATTTGATAGGTTTCAATAAACCTAACACTCATATTTCCATTATTAACAAAATGCATCACACTTTTCCATGGAGGAACATTGAGAGAGAAATGATCACCTACATCGAAAGAAGGATCATTCCTCCAGTTATCCGCATAACATTTCTTCTTGCTCAAAGTAGTTCTAAGGTGCTTCTGAATCAACTAAACATTTTCTATTATATCTTCTAGAAATTTTGGTCACATCAACATTCATTCACCTACATCATCCTAATAATTGGGAGATCGACATTGCTTTCAATAAAAAGCCTCAAATGGATTCATCTGTATACTCGAATGAAAATTGATATTAAAGGAAAACTAAAACAAAAAAATATTTTGGACCAAAAATCCCTTGTAATCCAATAAAAAAGAACATATAATTTCATCCAATGTCTTAATTGTTCATTCTAACTGCCCATCGAATTGAGCATGAGAATCTGTACAAAATTTGTATTCAATACCCAATGATTTCTAGAGGTCTTTTCAGAGTTATGAAGTGAACATGTGATCATGATCAAATAAAATAGACAGGGGAACTCTGTGTAACCTGAATCTCTTCTTAACATACAATCATGAAATATAATCTAGAGGAAATGTATCTCGAATAGGAAGGAAATTAGAATATTTAGTTAATCGATCAACAATAACCTAGATCACATTACTACCATGAGATGTCTTCGGTAATCCCACAACGATGCCCATGTAAATATTTTCCCATTTATACTCTAGTACTAGTAAAGGCTAAATAATCCCTTTTTGTCACTTCCACACTACATTAACCTGTTGACAAGTCAATAATTTCCAAGTAAACATAAAAATATCTCTTTTCATTCCATCCTCCCAGTAGTACACCTGAATATCTCTGTACATCTTAGTGCTACCATATCGATCAAAAAATAGAGAAATATGAGCTTTACATAAGAACTCTTTCTTCAACTGTGAATTGTAAGGAACACATAATCTCTTTCCAAATCTCAAAAAACAATCATTATCAATGATAAATTCTGTAAACTTACCCATCATAAAAAATTCTATAATTTTCTATAACTCACTATCATCCTTCTATGCCTTCATAATTCTAACTAATAGAGATGATTTCACTGACAAATGAAACAAACTAGAGGGATATCCTACACCGAAAACTTCTATACCAATGTTCATCAAATTTTTAATCAAAGGATCTTATTCCAAACTTATCAAGGTTAACATGTCATTGATTTTTCAACTCAAAGCTTCGATCATTTTATTTTATTTTCCAAGATAGTAATGAAATGTGCAATAATAATCCTTGACTAATTCTAACCATCCCCTATGTCTCATGTTGAATTCCTTATGAGTGAATATATAATTCAAACTGTTGTTATTAGTATATATTTCACACTTTACACCAAAAAAATGTTGCATCAAAGTTTTTAAATCAAAATCAACAGCATAAAATTTACAATCATGTGTAGAATAATTTACCTCATTAGTTTTCAACTAACGTGAAGCATAATTAATAACCTAATCATTCTACATTAGTACACAATGATGTATTTTCTATGAAACATCACTATATTAAAAAAAACTCTCCATTTCTGGAAGGTAATGAAAATAATGGATCATTCATCAATCATCATTTCAGTTATAGAAAACAATCATCACATTCATTTGTCCAATTAAATTTAATACCTTTTCGAGTTAATATAGTTAGTGGGATAGATAACCATGAAACAAATTCAACAAAAATTCAGTAATAGCCTACAAAACCATGAAAACTAAAAATCTATGTTATATTATTAGGTCTCAGCCACTACTCAACTACTTTTTCTAGAAGGGTCAATAGTTATTTCATATATAGAAACAATATGACCAATGAATGATATTTGTTGCAACTAAAACACACACTTGATGAATTGCCCATAAAATTTATTTTTCTTTTATGGATTTAAATAAAACCTGTAAATGAATTACATTTTACTCCTGACTTTTTGAATATAACAAAATTTCATCAACAAACACAACCACAAACGTATCCAAGGACTCATGAAAAATTTTATTCATAAGATACATGAATACAACATGTGTATTGGTTAACCTAATAGTCATAACTAAAAATTCCTAATTACTATATATATTACGAAATTTACAATTATGAATGTCTTTTTCATTTAATTCAATTGATGTTACCATAAAAACAAGTCAGTCTTCAAAAATTATTGATCTCCCGATAGATGATCAAACAAATCATCGATATGAGGAAAAGGACACTTATTCTTAATAGTTTTGTTATTCAAGGAAATATAATCAATGAAAAGGCGCTTTGAACCATATTTCATTTTAGAAAATATGATAGCAGCACCACATGGTGATATGAAGGTCGAATGATACCTTATCTAATAACATCTGCAATTGATTCTTTAACTTGAAAAGTTCAATTTGACCCATTCGATAAGGGGGTTTTGAAATTTTCTTAGAATCAAGAACTAATTCAATAGTAAATTCATCTTCCGGATCAGGTATTATACAAGCAAACTCATCAGGAAAAACAAAAAGATATTCATTTACTACTGGAACATAATTAATCAAAATCGTTCTGTTGTTTTCCGCAATATGTGCATGGTTATATTAATTTCAATCTTTTAGTAGTTTCTCATATTCCTGATATGTTATCAGAGTTAAGGGTTCATTATTATATACAAATTGAAAGACTTCTTGAAAATAACCCACTTTAGATTTACATTAAATCGTACCATTGTAAACAGAAATCTAATTCATTCCTAAAATAACATCAAACTCTATTAGAGGAAAAACAACAAGGTTTCCAAGAATGTTTTTTCCACATAAATGTATAGGAAGATTCATATAATTTTTTTTCTACCTATACATCCCCATAGGTGTTTTTACCATAATATTTTTATTCATTTATTGAAGTGGAATTCAAAATTTAGCTGAAAATTTCAAAGAAATGAATGAATGGGTAGATACTGAATCAAACAACCCATTGGCATAATCTGAAAAAACAAAAAAAAGTACTTGATACCAATTCATTCGATTGTCTAACACCAAATGTGGTAGTAGAAAAATATTTTGTTACACCCTTCGTCTTTCAATAATTATAGTATCCACCTTGTTTAATCATCATTGGACACACATTAGCATAATGCCCTAACTTTTTGAAACTAAAACATCTTACAACTATTTTTTCATAACCTCCTTGTTAGTCATTTGTTTATTTTCGAGAAATATGACTAGGCATACAAAACCAAAAGCACATTATATATTTTTAGAGACATTCTCCAGGATTCTTTTTACCACAAATCATAAAATATAGAAATTTAAATTTCTTATCTCCAGACTTCTTTCATTAATACTTTTCTTTTTTCCTTCTAACTGGACCTTTTATTTTTCTTGCTCTCTTTGAACACCTAATCATCAGAAATATCGATTTCTATTTTCTCATAACATTTAATAAGTTTCTCATATATTTTAAATTCTTGAGTGGCTAATGAATTTTGATATCGCATCATCAATTCTGAGTAAAATTGATTTATCTTACAATTAAAATCTCAGATGAAATTTGGAGCATACCATGAAAGTCGAGTGAACATTGATTGTACGAAGATACCACGTCATAATCATACCCAAATTCAAAGCAATGTTTTCCATAATAAGTAGAACCATCAATGGAATATATTTCTCAATAGCCATACCTTTTGAATTCATCCCATCCAAGAGAAGTAATCTTTTCAATGTCTCTAATATTTATAACCATCGGCCACCAACGATTGGATTCTTCTTCAAAATGGTAAATATAAAGACAAAACTTTTGATTCTATATAGATACCATGGCATCGAAAATATTTTCCAATGCCTTGATCTACCCTTCCACTTGCACAGGTTGTGATGATCCTCTATATGACGGGGGATGATTGCTTTGTGAAATTATCCACTATAAAAAAGTTCCTATGTGGTTGATCTGGTTGATCTCATTCATGGAAACCACTAAAATTTATATCTTTATTGAAATGAGCCATCATTGAAAAAAAAGCTATTTAGTTTTTATTTCAACCATCTAAGGATGTTTATTTGGAAGGTTATTCTCCTCTATATGCCTTCCCATCATATCTTCCTTGTTTTCTCTGCAGAAAACAACTCCAAATAATCATATCATAGAGGAAGAAACATGGTAATCATCAAATACTATATAATTTAAATTTGACCATAATGTAAAAAATCATTTATTTATATCCTATTACAAAATTATAACTCATAATTTTATCTAAACCGAACTTTGATACCAACTGTAAGGCCCCAACCATAAACATTACATCATCTTGAATTTTGTAAATAATTAACATTAAAGATCTTTCAGTTATATAGATTTAGAGAATTAGGTTATAACTTATAAATTACAACATTAATATTACATTTCTACATTTCTACTCACTATCCATTTTTCATAAATCAAAAACTCTAAAAAATAAACATGTTTAGTTCCATGTTTTAGACAACATGAATTTTCGTTGATCCCATCCTTGACCCTATTTCTCTTTAAGTCATTTGAAAAATATTTCAAAACATGGTACAAACATTGAAATGTCATTAAGTGATATATAAAGAAGGAAAAATATTATTTTTTCAAAACCTGATGTAAACCATTACTACTTTATCATAATGTAATACTTTTCTCCTTAAGGATGTAGCAAAGACACTTCAATGAATAAAAGCTCATTGTATACCCATTTCTGTTACCAAAATATTACCATAAATCCCATATAAATAAACATATAAAATATAAATGTAACTTGGGATATAAACATAATTAAATGGAATAACCATACGGTCAACATCCACACATATAATTTAATGCAATAGTTAGTCAGGTGACTTCCAAACCCAATGCATTGGAGGTTATAACGTCACCACCCATCCTTGGTTTATCACGGAACCACTCATCATTTGATTCATTACATGACAACCCATAATTTTTTTATCATGTAACCACCCATCAAATTTCAATGTACCATTATATAATCATAACACATAAATGTTTCTAAATATCAATGTTTCACTAATACCATTTCATTTGAAATCAAAAAAATCTTTCAAATATATGGAAATAGTAAATATAACTTGAAAAAATAAATTAAATACTAAAACAAAAATATAGATAATAATGGATTTATTTTCCTTTAAAAAAATATTTCATATAGAGGATTCCAAATACCAAATAACGATTATGGTGGCGGAGGGGTCATTATCGCAGCATACGTAAAAAACATTCCTTTTATCATTTAGTAAAACACTTCGTAGATAAAATATTCTCTTTTGATGAAAGTAAAATCAAAATTGTTTTATTTTGCACGATGTAAAAAAAGAGGTGTATATTATCAAAACATGCCTCAATTAATATAGATTGAGATGAATTCATATACCTCATGTCCGACTTGACTCCTTCATTCTTTAATTTCCTCTAAATCGGTTAACATATTTTGAGTTGAGCCTAATGGATTTCTTGATTTTTCTTCTGCCCAATTTATGGATTCTTAGAGGAAGAGAGGGATGTTGGGAGCTTATTTGAGTATTTTTTGGATGAGAAAATAGAAGATATAGGTCTGAGTAAGGGGTTAGGGGTGGTGCCATTTTATAATAGTGAGAAGAGGTACTTTAGGAATGTTTTGAAATATTATTTTATTATAAACTGAATATCAATTTCAAAATGTCCAAAACTCATTAAATTCTAAAACATGTTGATGATTTTTCGAAATCATCTCAAAAAATAGGTTTTAGCCGTGTTTTGTTTTCAAATTTAACAATATCATTTATATTTAACAATTAGTTGACTAATTTGACTCTTACCATGTCATCTTATTTATTCATACTACTTGGTTAGTATATTTACCATAAAATGACGTTCGAACCGCATGTGGTTCATTAATGTCATGTTAAACATTATCTATGTTTCATGGTCGAATCATATATTTTAAAGAATATTATATATTTTAATAAAATAGTATTGATTTTAAAAACTCATTTATGTCAATTTTTATACTATTCATATCATGACTTTTTAAAAACCCAAAACAAATATATTATTTTGGAAAACATCATTAATTAAAAGATATCAAGTCATAACCATACCTAAAATTATTATATGGAATAAAAATATTCAAAATACTTTTATTTTAATATTTATAATCTCATTTATTAAAATATTTCATTAATATGTTAATCACTACATCATCATTCGGTAATAACTAAATTTATTTATTCGATTTTAAAAAATTATAAATATAATACCATGATAAAGGAAATATTTTTATATTTATATTTAGAATTTATATTCTAAAATATCACTTATATAACCCCATATTAAAAAAAAATTATTAAACGATACATGTTTATGTTAAATTTTTCTTTACTTTAAATATATCTTATATAATGTCATTTTCAAATCAAATTTGCTTCATGGGGTCCGAAAATCGACCAAAAGATGGCCATGGTTAGAAATATATCATCCAATAGGAGTAGAAAACGTTTTAGGTAATTTTAAATTATTATAATATTATTATCTTTTACCATTATTTACCATATTTACCCTTTAACCATGGTAAATAAAAAAATTAATAAAGTTACTATTCATAATGTCTAAAATTAATACATTGCTATTTAAAAAAAATTGACCTCCTGATTTCAAATTGGAGTTCATTTTTCTAAATTCTAAACACATAATTAGTAAAAATTCATTAGAAATTAATTTCTATTTTCAATATAAAATGATATTTTTTAAGAAGTAATAACTATCAAAATATTGACCTGTGTTTATATCTAAATAAAATGTGAAATTACATCAAATTACTGAAATTAGATAAAATGATAAAAAAATTTGATTACACTTTAAAAAAAATTAAAAATTTAATCTTACTATATAAATAAATCAGATGAAAATAATTTTTTGACTTAAAAACTGAATTTTTTTGATATTCATTAAAAATGAACTTTATCATAATAATACCAAAAAATTTACCCAAAATAAATATTTTTTTCTTCATTCTAAAATAATTATATTGTTAAATTGAACATATTGAAGTGAAAAAAAAACAATATTTTAAAAGGGTTATCAATCAAAAGTTCTAAAAATACCCTTTAATAATATTATAGTATTTATGCTTACAATTGGATTCATTCTGATTTTAAGCCTCTATCTTTTATTGAAAAAATGTAAAAACTTTTAACAAACATGTTTAATCATAATATGATTTGATAATTTCATCCCCCTAATACAACTGCAAGGTCTTAACTACCATTTAAAAATTATATTTCTAATTATATTTTTATTATTTTAGTATGACATCACCTTATGTGCATTGTAAGATATCAGGGAAACACGTTGTTGTGTTTTGGGTACACCATTAAAACATAGAATCCTCTTTAATGTAAAATTATTATTTATTTCACAAATATCGATAATTATGAAAATTTCATATTCTTTATTTACCTAGAATGTAAAATCCTTCCCCCTTTTGAAAATTGGGTTCTCGCAATTTTATTTACATTTCAATCAAGTATGGGTATTTATCTCTCATAGAATTTTCAGATTCCCATCTGGCATCTTCAACCATATGGTATTTTCAAAAACCATTACCTAATGAATTACATTATTATTCAACACTTTCTCTCTTCAGTCAAAATTCGGAACTAGTTGTTTCTCATAAGAGATATTCTCTTAAAAATGAACTAGGTATAGACTCAAAACATCAGATGGATCTTTCATATACTTCTTAACATTGAAAGATTAAAAAAATTGTACCTGGGATTAAAATGGTGGTAAATTCACTCTCTAAGATACATATCCATCTTTCTCCATGATTTCATAGTTTCGAATGAACCACAGACACATCTTTCCCTTCTTACCAAAACACATCAATGTTTTCCATGGATAAAATTTGAGAAAGACATGATCACCTACCTAGAAAAAAAGATCATTCCTACGGTTATCTGCATAACATTTCTACCAAATCTGAGATGTTTTCATGTGCTTCTAAATCAACTGAAAATTTTCTACCATCACTTATACCAATTCTTACCCCATTAACATAATTAAAATACATTATCCCTAAAATCAAGAGTTCCACACCACTTTCCAAATAATTCCTCAAATGGATCCCTTTGTAAACTAGATGGAAAACTGTTATAATAAGAAAACTCAACCAACCAATGATTTTTCCCCCAAAATCCCTGGTTATTGAATGAATTAGCATGTAGCATATCACATATTGTATGAATTACCAGTTCTAACAGCCCATCATATTGAGGATGAAATGGTTTATTGAAATTTAATTCAGTACCCAACGACTTCTAAAGGCCTTTCCAAAAGTTATAACTAACCATGAGATCACGACAAGATACATTGGAGAGAGGAACTCCATGTAAACTCAATATATCCTTATCATAAAATTGAGAAAGTTGATCTAGAGGAAAAGTATCTAAAATAGGATGAAAATGAGAAGATTTTTTTAATCGATCGACAATAACCCAGATCACATTATTACTTCGATATTTCTTCGATAATTCCACAATGGTGTCCATTGATATATCTTCTCATTTATAGTCTAGATCTGGTAAAGGTTGAAGCATCCCTTTTGGTAACTACCTCTCTTATTTAATTTATTGAAAAGTCAAACACTTCTTAGTAAAGTTAGTAAAATATCTTTTCATTCCATCCCACTAGTAATACTCAAAACTATCATTGTACATCTATGTGCTACCAGGATGATCTGAAAATAGAGAACTATGAGCTTTACAAAAAAACTATTTCTTCAAATTTGAATCACAAGTCACACATAAACTCATCCCAAATCACAAAACACAATCTTTATCAATGTTACATTCAGAAAACATACCCTTCCAAACCTATTCTACATTTTTATTCAACTTTCTCTCTTCTTTATGCGCTTTTCTAACTATGTCTGACAGTGATAATTTCACTGACAGCAAATACAAACTAGAGGGATCTCCTACACCAACAACATCTATTTTAAATTTCATCAAATTGATAAGCAAAGGATCTTTTTCCAAACGTAACATGGTAAATGTAGCATTACTTTTTCGACTAAAACCTTCAGCCATATTATATTCTATTCCTGGATGGTAATGTATTGTGTAATCGTAACCCTTGATTAATTCTATCCATATCCTCTGTCTATTGTTCAATTAATTACGAGTGAATATATAGTTCAATCATTAGTGATCAGTATATACATTACTCATTATGACATACAAATGATGCCTCCAATTTTTTTTAAACAAAAACAAAAAAAACTAATTCTAAAGCATATGTAGGGTAATTTAACTCATGAGTTTTCAACTTATGTCAATGATAAGAAATTACCATATCATTGTGCATTACGACACAACAATGTGCTCTCAACTAATCATAACGATAAATAAAAAACTCACCATTTCAGGATCGAAATGCCCATAATGAAGAATTTACCAATCATCGTTTCAATTCTTGATGACAATCATCTCATTCTTTGGTTTTTATAATTTTAACCCCATTTCGAGTAAAAATAGTCAGTGGGATAGATAATAATTTATTATTTCCAACATGCCCTTCGTAATATCCATCCAAATAAAGAAAAATACAGATATATGTGATATGGGTAGGTCTTGGCCACTCTTCAACAACTTTTCTTAGAACGGTCAACAGTTAAGACATATTTAGAAATAATATGACCAATGAATGAAATTTTCTTCAATAAAAACTCACACGTGGTTAATTTCTCATACAATTTCATTTCCTTTACTGTTTGTGAGAAAACCCTTAATTGACTTTCCTGATAATATTTACTTGTGGAATATACCAAAGTTTCATTAATAAACACAAACACAAACTTATCCATGAACTCACATAAAATTATAATCATAGGATCCATGAATACAATAGGTGCATCAGTTATCCCAAAATACATAACTAAAAATTCATAATTTCCATATCTATTATGAAATTTGGTCTTCGAAATGTATGCTTCCTTTCTTTTCAACTGATGGAACCCCAACCACAATTCAATTTTCAAAAAATATTGTGCTCCCTGGAGATGATCAACAAAATTATCCATATGATGAAAAATATACTTGTTCATAATAGTTATGTTATTCAAGGTTCTATAATAGTAACACCCCAAGCTTCCATAGTAGGTTTCCCTATGAATAATGTGGTATATTGAATTGTACCCCACATAGAGTTTTAACACACCACGACCAATCAAACAAGATGTTATGAATAGTAATACCCACTTTTTAAAATTTTATAAAATTTTAATTTTCAAAATGGAATTCATTTTTTAATTCGTCATATTGACATTATCATAGGGTGAATTTTTTGTATTTTTCAAAAAACTATCAATTTTTGATTAATAGTGAAAAAACACTACATTATTTTTTAAAACTGATTTTTTATTTGTATAATAAGTTATATAATTTTAATTTATATTATGTCAAAATAAATACATAATTCATGTATATATTCAATGTAATTAATTGGAGTCATTTAATAATAAGTTTTTATATATAAAATTTTATTGAAGTATTTACCGTCATTTATCCACATTCTAGGATCATTTACATATTTACATAAAACTTAATTTTACCACTTATGAAAGTTGAATTTCAAAAATCAGATAGACACTTTTGATATCATTAAGTAATATGTGGTTTAATAAGATTAAAATAATTATTGGTGAGTAGTAACTTTTGACATTTATTTACCATGATTAAAAGAAAATTGTGTACTTAATAGTAAAAATGAAATTATAATTACCCTAAAACATGTCCTAATTATATTAGAAAAGTTTAATTCGACCAAAAATACCATTAGGAATAAAATATGATCCTTTTGGTCCAATTGGTTTAGATTAGGAGATTTATTGTTATTTTATTTATAGAAGAGTTAAAAGAGTTAATTCAAAGTTTAAAAACTAATCGATTTTTAATTTAGGGTAACACACAATATATATTCAAATATAAATTAGAATTATAATGATAAAAATAATTCTTAAATAATTATAATTTATTTATAATTTTTAGACATTAAATAATTTAATTTATTTATGACACAATGATGATGTAGTAATTAACCTAATAATGAAATATTAATAAAATTGATATTATAAATATCCAAATAAATGAAAATTGAGACTTCTGATAAAATAAAGTAATTTTATAGGTTAATAATACATGTTATGGTTGATGAAATAAATTTTATTAAAAGTGATAATGTTTTTATGGCATTCAGAAAAAACAAATACTAAATAGTGTCAAAATTGATATAATTTAGTTTTTTAAACAAATACTATATTATTAAATGATATAATATTCATAAAAATATAAGGTTTGGACATAAGACATAGATAAGGTTATATATATTAATAATCAACCACATGGGGTTCTTTGGTCTTGTTATTGTATGTTTATTAACCATATAATTTAAAAATACAAGAGACATATTAAATATAAAAAAATTTAACTAAATTTTCAATATAAATGATAGGGTTATTATGGTAACCTAAACCAATTCAAAAATTTATTGGATGAGAGGTTTTCGACCAATACCGACCTTAGCCATAAAATAAATCATTTTGGAACCATTATAATCCGAAAATGATTTTATTATAAAATAATATTTCAATCTTTTCCAAAAGTGACCCTCACCTCTCTTATAAACGGGTATTTCCCATTATCTTAATTTCACACCTCCAAATCCATGTGACTCAGAGAAAATCAACCAATTAATCCTCCCAAATTTCCCCACATCATACTAGATTCCTTTTATTGGTCATAGAGCCAACCTTTGTAGCCCTTTAAATCAAATCAAAATAAGAACCCGAAGAAGAGGTAAATATTTCATCACCACTTTCACATTCATTTCCTCTTCCACTTCCTATTTTTTGTGGTTTCCATTCTAAAATAATAATTCTGATATCTTCTATATACTATGATTTTATAATAAAAATGGTGCATCCATATTCATTATTCAAACCATCATATAAATGACAAAGTCACCATAAGTGCGTACGTACGGGTTATCCTCTCCACATCGTGGTGTTGTTTGTTATTCAAAACCTTCATTATTTGGATGGGTATAATAATGAGTATAAATGATGTAAATAATGAATATTACATGTTAATTATTCTGTATATATGATATACCATCCAATTACATATTATTTCACCATCAATATAATGATATTGTCGTTCGGGCGTACGTATGAATTACCATCTCCACGAACACGATGAGACTCATTCCCAATTGTAATCATTCAAGAAAAATATTAATTTTCTATTTAAAAATAATTTCTATGAACATAATATCACTCTTTATATGAATCAAATACATCTTATCCATAAAAAACCTGACTTACGTAACCAATAATATAAAGGAAAACTAATCAGTTAACACTCGAAACGATGATACTCCGAAAATATTATAAAAAAGCAATATTATAAGATCATTTATTATATCATATCTATGTATATGATTTTTTTATAGTTTAATAACAATATTTTAACTATTATACATGAGGCTAAAATAAAATTTACTAAGTAAAATTGCATGTTAAGAGTTAATTTTACAATCTCTTTATTATCTGAGGTTGTTTTTACGTAAGTATCTACTCAGACCACTTTATCATCCACATCCATGTTTCTTAGAAATGTGTTTCAAAACATTTTTACTATTTACTCATCAAGGGTTTAAAGTCATTTATACCATTTTTTGACATTTTATAAAATGGTTTGAAAGAAATCTTTATGTCATTTTCCAAAAAAGGTATTTTATGACATTTTCGTCAAAATTAAGGTATGAATGACTTTTTTAACTTATACGGCAGGTGTGGGTATATTCTGTCATTTTATCATCGTCGATAATTCCCATACTATCTTACAAAAATATGTTCAAAAAAAAATTTCTTTTATAATTATGTAAATTTTATAAGATTTCAAAATAGAAAGTAGTATTTATTTCAAATAGTTTTCATTTTATCTATGTCAACATCCATTGATATATTTTAAGTTTGTTTGAAGTTGATTAATTATGATACAAATCATCCATATTTTATTTAAGATTTTGTGATATTTTTGACTGTGGATGTGTTATTTTTACACCATTCAAGTATTATGGATTTAGTGTTGACATTTCGTATTCTAGTTTTAATAATAATGTCTATGTTATGTTTCATCTTTTTCTTATGTGGAATGCATTGGACATAGTAAGTGATGAGTGAATCATGCTATATCTCCTTGATGCATCGGTAGGTCTCATGAGACGAACTAGTGTCTTGGCACAAGGCATTGATAGAATTGTATTTGTAGACTTGTCACATGGCATTGATTATGTGGTTCTGAAGTATGGCATTATGCATTCCATCATTATGAAGGTGGCTATTGATATAGCATGTGATTATTAGACTAGTATAATATCAATTGGAATAAGTAAATAGAATTATTTTATTTTATAATTGCCATATTATGTTTATGTTTATGTTTAAAATTATTTTGTTTTAGTCTTATAAATTTCCTTAAATTTTTATTATTATTTATGAAAGTTTCTGCTATATTGTTATTCTTACTAAGAATCTATATTCACTCGTTTCTATATGTTACTTTTTCCATGATGTGAATAAAATATTTTATGGTTGACCTGCAGGGATAGGCTAAGGATATAAGAGTGGTCAATAAGGAAAAAATATTGTTGATGTTTTTATTTCAAGATGTAATGTAAAACATATGAATGTATCTAGTACTTAGAAGGCTATTAAACGGTTCTGTCATTCAGGACATGATTCCTTGTATCATTCCATTGTTATGTAATAATTCACCAAATCTGCGTAATTGGGTTCATGGCATTCTAGTTGGTATCATAAGACATTTAGTACAAACCTTGGAAACTAGATTTATATAAACTATTATTAGAGTGTATTAGCCTAAGATAGACTTGTAGGATTGGTATAGAGGAACTTCCTAGAATCTTGGTAATGTATAGATTTTCTTTATTTTCCAAGAACTAAATCTCCATCAAGATACGAGAAGGTAGAGGCGTCTCTGGAACAATTGTTCCTTGAAGTGAAGACTCGGACATATAGTTTCGGGCTTGACATGGAGTATCCGGGTACACGGAAACCGGCCTTTCTGCACTTTTGGATATGACACTCCCTGGGGATATGGTCAGGATAATTCACAATCTCTTTAGAAACCTTTATGAAGGATTTATGAGTATATACCTCCTCAAAGAAAATAATTTTTTTTATGATTATTGATTATTTCCATTAATTGTTCAATTTATGTTTAGTATTTTACAAGTTTGCAATTCTGTATTGTGATTCAAAAACTAATCTACTGTATGCCATTGTTTATAAATGACACCAAGTGGAAGGAATGGAAACTGTATGAATGCAAGTAATCAATGTAGGTTTTTCCCTCATACTAAATATAATTAAAGTGGATATGGTGATGCAACTGGTGCTGATCATCTAATCACCATACTGGAAAAACTCACTGAGGTAATGAATAATAAACTTACCCATATGAAGTACCCTGATCCAATACATGGATGATAAATGTTAGACCACTTGATGAGGTCACAAACACCAACATTCAATGGGATTACAAATCCAATAGTATCTGAGCAATGGATAAATTCTATAGACAAAATATTTCATACATTAGGATGTAGCGAAAGGGAAAAGGTTGTCATGGCAGTTTATGGCCTCACGAGAGATGCTGATCAATGGAGTTCATTAATCCAAAACACAAAAGAAGATGAATAAGTATCAAATTTGTAATGTATGTAGTTTAAAGAGATTTTCTTAGAAAATTTCTTTCCTCTTGACGATGGAGCAGATACATAAATATAATTTCTGAGCCTGAGGAAAAAGGAGGATGAGAATGTCGCAAAGTATTAGTCTATATTTACAAGGTTAACAAGGCATGGTGGAGATTATATACATTACTGATGGAGTAATATTGATTTATAATTTGATGGGTTAAAACCAATTATCCTTCTAGAAATAGTATCACAATCCTTCTCGTCGTACGAAGATATTTTCTCATGCACTATCAAGATAGAAAATAAATTCACTAAGTCTAATGACTTCATAGAAAAGAAATAGAATAAGAGATCTATCTATCACTCTAGAAATGAAAATAACAGGATGAAGGAAAAATTTTAATATCCATCCTATGGTAAATGTGGGATGAAACACCCTGGTACATTCCTGGAGGGAATGAGAGTCTATTACAAGTGTGGTGAAAAAGGCCACCAATCTTGTGATTGAAAGGGAAAGAAAGAGGCTATCAATGATGAATTCTTCAATTGTAGAGAAAATGAACATTATGAAAATGAATGTCATATGATCCAAGGGAACATACCTCAAAAAAGGACAAGGGGGGAAGTCTATGCTTATGAGATCACTACTACTGTTGTTGATTCTCTGAAGGACATAGTGGCTTGTAATTTAATGGTTTTCTCAATTTTATCCAATGATTTATTTGATTCTGTATCATCACATTGTTTTATGTGATCCGAGTTTTCTATAATAATTAGATATTATTAATTTGACTTAATAGGGGTGTTGTCAGTCAAAACATTTAATTGATGTATCATCACTACAAAGATTTGGGAATCAGTTCCCATTAGGGCATATAAATGTTCTTTATCTGCTGATCTCATCATCATACACATGATTTAATTTGATATAATCCTCTAAATGTATTGGATTTCGAACCATTATGTGAAAATTTATAGTAAGAAGAAGGAGGTTAAAAAAAATTTATGATGACAATTAGTATATTATCTTTAGATTAGAAATGTCACCACCTGATTCTTATCTAGATCCACCCCCAGTGGCTCTTCTAAATTATATTATTGGGGAGGAATAGAATGGAATAAAAATGGGTGAGGAAAATAATTTTAGAATAGAGGATGTACCTATTGTGCAAGAATATGTTGATGTGTTTCCAGAGGATTTACCTAGATATCTTTCAGAATGATAAATTGAGTTTTCCATAGATTTAATTCCTGGTTCAAGGCCCATATCTAAGACCCCATATACAAGGGCCATTTTGGAATTAGTGGATCTAAAGAAACAACTATAGAAATTGAGTAATAAGGGATTTATTTTCCCTACTGTTTCTCCATGGGGAGCCCCTGTCATTTTGGTTAAGAAGAAAGAGAGATATATGGGGTTGTTCATTGACTAGAGGGAGATCAATGCTCTAACAATAAAGAAAAAGTATCCCCTACATTACATTGATGATTTATTCGACCAACTTCATGGAGATAAATATTATTCAAATATTGAACATTGATCTGTATATCATCAGTTTTCTGTGAAGAAGGTAGACATTTCGAAAATAGCAATTCTAACTAGGTACGGGCATTATGAGTTTATAGTAATGCCTTTTGGATTGACTAATGCACACTCTGACTTCATTGATTTATTTAATAGAGTTTTCATGGAATATCTTGATGACTCTGTAGTGTTATTTTTTATGATACCATGGAATCCTCAAAAAGAAACAAAGATCATGAAAATAACTGGTGCATTATTCTGAAAACCCTCAGAATAAATGAATAATATGGGTTGTTTAGAAAATGTGAATTTTGTTTTCAATAGATTTATTTTCATGGTCATATTGTATCTAAGGATTGAATCTCCGATGATCCTTCAATGACCAAGGCAATCCAAGAATTTCCAACACTGAAGAGTATAACCGAGGTACGCAGCTTTATTGGTTTAGTAGTTATTATCGACGTTTCATCTAGAATTTTTCTTGGTTGGATAACACATTAACCAATATCAATTGTAATAGGATTAAATTTGTTTGGAAAAATAGCGTGAATAATGTTTCGAAGAATTAAAGAGATTATTAGTCAACGCACCTATCTTGACTTTACCGTCAGGGAATGGAGGGTTTGTTATTTATAGTGATGATTCATTGAAAGTGCATGGTTGTGTCCTTATGCAGAACGAAACAGTTATTTCCTATGCATCACGACATCTAAAAATTCATGAGAAATACCATCCCACTCATGATCTTTATTTAGAATCTATAATGTTTTCTCTGATGATATAGAGACACTATCTCTGTAGTGAAAAAAGTAAAATTTATACTTATCACAACATTTTGAAGTATATTTTCTCAAAAAAAGAACTCAACATGAGGAAAAAGAGATGGATCGAAAAACTCAAGGATTATGATTGAACTATACACAACCACCCAGGGAAGGAAAATAAGGTTGATGATGGTTTGAGAAGAAATGATCATGGAGTTTTGAACAATAAGAGAGTTGAAAGAGATACTATTTTCAAGGATCTAGTAAAGATGGATATGGGAATAACCATGGAAGGTGAAACATCAATACATTTTCAAATAATTTCCAAAACATAATTACTAGAAAGGATAATGAGTTCTTAGACTAATGATGAAGAGTTTCAAAATAAGATTAATGATGTGAATGATGGGAGATTGAGTGGCTTCATATATGAAGATGGAATTTTGAAATTTTGGATGGGACTTTGTGTTCCTAACATACCTCATCTATAAAGGGAATTGTTGGATGATGATCATAAGTCCAATTTTTCCCTACAACCTAGGAGCACCAAGATGTATAGAGAATTGAAGAAACATTTTTTGTGGGACAACATGAAGAGGGATATTGCTGATTTTGTGTCAAGATGTATGGTTTGTCAACAAGTGAATGCATGAAGGCAACTTCCTGGAGGATTCATGAAACCTCTTTCCATTCTTGAGTGTAAATGGGATAATATTATGATGGACATTCTCAAGGGGATACCAAATACTCTAGAAGGAATAATTCAAAAATGATAATTGTTAATCATCTTACCCAGTCATCATATTTTCCTGCTATAAGAGAAGATTTTCTACTTGAACGTCTAGAAAGACTATATATTAATGAAATTGTAAGACTCCATGGTGTAACTCTACATATTGTTTTTGATTGTGATCCATGTTTACATCAAAATTTTGAAAAGGTCTTCAGAAGGCGTTAGATACTGAACTTCGTTTGAGCACTGCCTACCTCCCTCTAACCGATGGACAATCCAAATGGACTAGTAAAACCTGAGAAGATATGTTTAGATCTTTCTCAATTATCAATCAAGGTATGTGGGATAAATATTTACCTCTAGTAGAATTTCCTATAACAATAGCACCAATTCAAGTATTTAGATGGCACCATATGAAGCGTTATTTGGAAAGAGACGTCACACACCAACTTGTTGGGATGATGTTTCTGAAAGAAAACATGTAGGCCCAAAACATGTTGATCAAAAAATGGATAAGTTTAAGGTTATTTAAACCCACCTCAAAGTAACTCAAAGTAGTCAAACAAAAAACTCTGATAATTGGAGGAATGATTTGGAATTTCAAGTAGGATATCATGTTTTCCTAAAGGTTTCTCCATGGAAGGGTGTTAAATGATTTTGTAAGAAGGGTAAATTAAATCCCATATACATCCAACCTATCAAAATTTTAGAATGAATTGGGGTTGTAGCTTACCGTTTGGAAATGCCGCCAAGTCTCTCCAATGTTTATGATGTGATCCACGTATCACTATTGAAAAAAAAGCCTGACCCAACACTTGTACTCACCTATTAAAAAATTGAACTGGAACCTGATTTGTCTTATTGTGAAGAGCCTGTCAAGATTCATGATACCACATAACAATTGTTGAGAATACAGACATCTCATTCTTTAAAATTTCTATGGGGAAACAATAATATGGAAGAGGTAATGTGGAAACCTGAGGAACTTATGATGAATAACCGCCTAAAACTTTTTATGAAGTGATATTCTAGAAATTTTTAGGATGAAATTAATTTTAATAGGGGAGAATGTAACACCCCAAGAATCCACGGTACGTTTCCCTTTGAATAATGTAGTAGCTTTCATTGTACGCAACATGGTGTTTTAACACACCACGATCAAAAAAACTGGCCATTATGAATTTTAATAACCACTTTTGGAAATTTTATAAATTATAATTTACAAAAATGGACTTCATTTTTTAATTCAAAATATCGAAATTAGCTTATTTTGAATTTTGGGTATTTGGCTAAAAACTTTTAATTTTCAATGAATAGTGAAAAACACTACGTTATTGTTTAAAACTGACTTTTTATTTAAATAATTAGTTATATTGTTCTAATTTATTTTAAATCAACAGAGATACATAATAACTATATATGTTTAATGTAATTAATTAGAGTAATTTTATAATAAGTTTAGATATATAAGATTTTATTAAACATTTAACCGTCTTTTACCCATCATCTAGGAGCATTTAAAAATATTCATAAAACTTACTTTTACCGCTTCAGTGAGTTAAATATCAGAAATACAAGAGACACGGTTGACATCATTAAAGAAAACATGGTTCAATAAGATGAAAATAATTTTTGGTGAGTAGTAACTTTTGATTTTTATTTACCACTGCTAAAAGTAAATTGGGTAAATATGTGTAAAAATGAAATTATGATTACCCTAACACATGTCCTAATTCTATTGGATAAGTGTAATTCTACCAAAAACAATGATATGAATAAAATATGATCATTTTTGGTTCACATCTGCCATGACCAGACCCTACCAGTCTCGAGCCGCAACTACCCCAGGCCCACCGCTATAGGCCAGCAGCTGGCGAAAAGTGCCGAAGGCGTAATGATCTTGGGTAGGCCATTGCCTAAGTACCTATACACACACACAACACTCTCGATGAATATGTGTAGAGTAAAAATGAAAACTAATGGACAAACAACTATAACCCAACCACATTCATGCATAATCTTCTAAAAAGAACACATATAATGTTGAAAAGTACTAACAAGATAACTGAATAGGAAAAGGGAAAAACACGGGCCCACCCAAAAGGTGCCACAACCTGGAAACATGTAAACAAATGTAAATAGCTGGTGAGTCTCACACCTGAAAGTCCTAATATGACCACTAAACGCAGTCCAAGCTCTTGTGTTTTTTACACTCCTATGTAGTCTTGATCGAACTGTCTATCATCTACAAATGCACACCAAGTGTGGGCAAAGCCCATGTAGGGGTGAGTATAATGATAATCAGTAGGATGCCCCAAAAGAACAAGGGATAAAAAAATGAGGTACTAAAATGGTGATTCATAGACATAAAAATGAATAGGGTAAGATTACAACAAAGATAGTGCAACTCAACCCAACAGAAGAAAAGAAGTTGACTCGTCCAATCCAAGAGGAGCTAAACACGGAAAGCAAGTGGCATACCCCGCGTGTCTTCACCCCTCCTAGAAGGAGAGTGACTGAACATTAGGAGTGGGAACATAATTAGTGTATATATATATATATATATATATTTTCAACAAGAAACCCGAACGAGGGTGTAAGGGGATCTCTATCTCCATGCTCAGCCCAATAAAAGTCGCCAACAGTTTTAAGGGTAGCCATCACTGATTCCCAAAAATCCCACACGTCATAGTGCCCTCATCGCTAAACCGTACAACCAATGGTCCCGCTCCCGAAATCACAATTAAATGTCACTGACTAGCCTCATAAATATGGGTGAGTATGAATGAAGTCATCGGGTAACCCACTACCACACCCAACTAGATGGTAAACCCCAAGATGTCATCTGGTAACCCACTGCCCATCCCCGCTGGAGGGTAAACTCTAAGTTTAATGAGTAACCCACTGCCCAAACTCGCAGGAGGGTAAACCCTAAGGCAAATGGGTAACCCACTGCCTAGCCTCACTAGAGGGTGAACCCTACGGCGAACGGGTAACCCACTGCCAAACCTCGCTGGATGGTGAACCATAAAAATTCAACGGGTGACCAACTGCCCAGCCTCGCTGGAGGGTAAACCCTAAGGTCAAGGAGTAACCCACTATCCAGCATCGCTGGAGGGTAAACCCGAAGGTCAATGGGTAACCCACTCCCCATCCTTGCTGGAGGGTAAACCCTATGTTTAACGGGTAACCCACTGCACAGCTTCGCTAGAGGGTAAACCCCAAGGTAAACGGGTATCCCACTACCCAGCCTCGATGGAGGGTAAACCCGGAACATGTCTGATAACTCCAAACTGCCCATGCCATCCCTAGGTGTCACTAATACCACAACTGTGTGTGGGTTCGGTGTGCGTCAAAGGAACCTCCGACCTATACCATTTCATGTTTCCACATTTAATGAGATTTTGAAAGAGGCTCTGCATGCCCAAATAGATTACACCGTTGCAATCCTCATTGAAAAACACGCGAGATAGACTACCAAATCGCTGGAACCTGAATCCCGATGAAAAAGTTATTCCACACTACTTTATTCTCATACAACGTCTCGTGGGGCCCACACCTCGGTCCCTAAAAAGGTCGGGTGAACTACGCCATCGTGATGCTCTCAGAAAAACATGCCAAAAATGACTATTCATGTGCCCCAAATAGACGTCTGATGAAAAACTTGTAGTACACAACACACAACTTAAAGACGGCCTGTGGGGCCCCCGACCTAACTCCGGCTTCAACGCCTGAATCCACCCTGGTCAACTTCGCCTCTATTCAAGGGTTAAAATGGCGCTGACGGCGCCTAAAATGGACTCTATATGTAGAAGCTGAAACACCTCATGTTATGCAAATAGGGCCTTGTGAGGCCCACAACTCGACCCCAAAACACATCATGCTGATCGTACCACTGTGTTCCTTGCAAATAACCACGGGGCATAGGCTATTCATTTTCAATGTAAGGACTTATGAAGCATAAGTCGTCAAAACATAGCATATGTCCGAAAGCTGCATTGTGGGGACCACACCACGTGCCCGAATTTAGGTGGTCAGATTGCGCAGTGGAAATCCCCTCATAAGGACACTTAGAAACGAGTACTCAAACACGCCAAACAGATGTTGGGTGAAAAAGTTTCATTTCATAGTAAAACGTGTGAACCCATCCCTATGGGCCCCGCACCTTGACTCCAAGCTGAAATCTTTAGAAAGCATCTCAAAAAGTTCCCACGAGGTCTGGGGTCACACTGCTGCAGAAGGCGCATCAATCAGGCGTCCTATGAATGAGTTAGGTCTGAAGAAAGAATTATTAATTAATTAAATAATTAATTAATTTTTTTCATTAAGTGCATCAATCAACCGAGCAACGAAACCAAACCAGAAGGGTCCCAAAACAACATTGGAAGGACTGCCTCAACTCCAGGGCCATAGCGCCTCTAACAGCATGCCAAACGGACATCAGGCTCGTGAAGCACGTCTATCTCAAGCTTTAACATTAATTTATTATTATTATATTAAAGCATCTTGGGTCACCCTCCCACATTCATAGAACTGAAAAAACCCCATATCACTCTTAAAAATGGATGTCTCACTGACACAGACTTGTACCCACAGACGGATCATCAAACAGGCGATCCGTTTAAAAGATACGACCCCTTTAACACAAGGGGGCCCACCGGGACCTGTCCAGACTGCCGGACCACGGCCCAGCTGCGAGTCCAACCCCACTCGCAGTGGCCCTTTTCAAACCACCAGACCCCTAGGGTCCGGTTCATCCACCGACCAGCCGAGCGGCCAGTCCCTTTCTGCACACGGCGCCAACAGGACCCACGTTTTATGGGTCCTTATCTGCGGTGCCCCTCCCCGTGGACAGCACCTTGGGGATCCTCCCGAGAATGACAGGACTCCCGCACCACGGCCGACCCCTCCCCGCTCCGCCACAGGGTGCACCACTGTGACATGCCACCCACGACGTAGCCTCCTAGGTTCACCGCTCCGCCGACTGAGCGAACCGCCCACACCGGCCACCCGCACCGCGGCTCCTCCACCGGCTTCCCTGACACTGTCTCTCTCTACCACCGCTCGACTCCAACACACATTACACTTTACTCCTTTCATCTGCACCAGAGCCCACACCTCCAGCCTCTGATCGTCCTCCGGCTCTCCCCCCGATGCCGCCACACACCAGCCTTCGCTTGTACGCACCCAGAACCTCTGACCTCTGCTCGTCCGCCTGCCGCTGCGCATTGGAGTCGAACGTTCATCTGGTCCCCCCCGACCACACCGGTGGTCGGAAAAAATATCTAAGGCCGGTTTCGTAATTATCGGGGATGGATCTTCACAGTTCCGCCCCTCACTCGTCAATCCGTCACGGTTTTGGCGTGTCCGAAAATTTGGACGAAGAATGCCCAAGATCGTGATTTAAAAATGGGGCTCGGGTATTGGATGTGTTTGTTCGACCATCGCCGAAATTCTAAAATTATATAATTTAAACAATGAAATTAGAAAAAACATAAGAAATTGATGAATATATGAAAATTAATCATAAAACGTACCTCGAATCAGTCATGCATCGTTGGCAACGCGTCGACGACGCTCCTGCTTCGATCTGCGAAGGTTCTGGCAGAGGTCACTCCTCAATTCGGTGAATAACGGTGAAGAATGCCTAAGGAAAATATAGAGAGAGAGAGAGATGGAGGGAGAGAGATTGAGTGAGTGATAGATATGGGAAAAAACCCAACCCCAAACATCTATTTAATTCTATTTATAGAAAAATACGATTAGCACGGAATCCAAAACTGTCGTTCCCTCACATTTTATATCGTTCCTAGGAAAAACGCCCCATTATGAACTCAACAGAAGCCTTAAATTTCCATTTCGAAGCTTCATTATGAATTTATTTGAATATAACACCAGTGATAAAAATCATTAACTCATTATTTCAATATGACGATTTATCCCCTGTGTGACATCTATCACAGAAGTTCTACGCCCACAACTTTTACATCCCGCCTAGTGTAAATGGCATGCTCCGGATGCAAACGTTCCCTCAAGTTTATGATATGAGGTACCGTTGATGAGAAAACACAACCCCACCACATGCATAGTATAAAAAAACCTAATATTATTATAAAAATTATTCCAGGAACACCGGGCATCATAATCACACTCTGTCTCACCTTCTAGCTCTATAAATATATGTAAAAATATTCCAAAGTCTTACAGGGAAAAAACTGGGTCTCTAAATCATTCCATCCTTCAAGATTTTCATCCCCGAAAAGAAAAACTAATAAAAAAAATTCGGGATACAGAGCCCACACCGAACTCTCCCACTCCCAAGAAAACTTTCACAACACCATGCTGGCACAACACACGAACCAAAGGGATGGTTCGTACACATATGGTCTCCTACATTTGATGACATGTGTAGGAACACGCATGAACCTCCTCAGCTATGGAATGTTGAAGACAATGTGCACCCACTCCTACTATTGGGATGGGAGGGAATGATGGTAGGCAAACTGACCATCTCTTTCACGATTCCCAAGAAGCCCTAAGAAACTCGTATGTCTTCCTCAACCAAACCTCTACTTTACACATTGTGACTGAAATCACCTTTTGTCCCTGGAACCTGGTCTCAAGATTTCCTCCTTCAGAATACCCATCTGGTGAAACACCAAAGGATATATAGTCACACATGTTTTCATAGTCGGTCCATCACAACCGAGACGCTCTTACAATCTCAAAAAGCGGATGAGTCAAACCATCGACTACGGAAAAGTCGTTCCCTCCTTATCTACCCATGTCAGGTGTAGGGATGTTAACTACTACGAAACCTCCAGCACCTAACGAGTCTGGGAAATTTTTCTAAGGGAAACTATTACAACACTACAATTTTCTGAAACATAGATTTAATCAACGTCATAGTCCTGCAGAAATTTCTACCAGCACTGTCTCCTCAGGTTCAAGTCTCTCTGGGTGAGGACACACCTGAAAAACTGGTGGTCTGAGAAAACCAAAAGCTGCTCTCCCATAATATAGATTCTCCACATTCTAAAAGCAAAGAATACCACTACCAGCTCCACATAATGAACTGTGTAGTTCTGTTTATGGGGTGTCCATCACCATGACCTATACTTGATATAAGTATCAAGATTGACATTGAACAGGCAAGGTTCCAACGAACAGGTTAGGTAAGTAAACTCATCCAATCACTAGAGGCTAGACACGAAAATCATATGCCATACCCCATGTTTCATTTCCCCTATTGGAAGGAGAGTAATCCCCAAAACATGAACTCTGTCAAAACCACCAGTGGCACCTCATGCAAAGGGGGTCAAGCAGAAAAGCCCCACTGGAAAATCCAAAACCCGCTCTGATACTCCACCACACAACCCCTCCATGAATGCACATGTCAGAGGGACTCATCCACCACACATCTATACTATCCTATTTGGGTGGTAATAACCCTCCCTCAGGGTTTTGATCACATCACAAAAACACGTCTCAGAGGGGGAAGAACCCCTCATTCTCGTTCATTCAAATCTATGTCGGACAACACAACAACAGGGTTAAACCGACGCCCTGCATCACCCTTGGTAACCCCTCGAACAAGGAGTTAGAAGAAATTAGTACCTCACGCAACATCTAACAAGTTCTAATGATAAAAGTAGAAAAATGCATAGAGCTTACCTCTCATTATATCACATGATTCAGGATTGTAGACATCCATAGCACACAGCGGTCCGCTGCCCTATCCGTCAGCTCCCTAAGCGTGACATGGGCCACCTACTGGTGGTGGAAGTACCTTGTAACGTTTTCCTCCTACCACAGATCTTCCTGCTCTTCTGCCAACACAGCCTCCCTAGGGGCCACCCTGTCCTCACCTGGGAGTTCTCTGATAACGACATTGCCTCTGTCGTGGCGGTGCATCTACCAACTCTATGGAAAACACATCACATTTGGTTGAGTAGTCTCACGCCACATGACCTCGTACATCAAAATCATAGCACTAGTCCTCCCTATGATGTCTTGGTGCTCTATGGTATCCCCGACCATGTTCATAAGTCTCATCAAGGGGTGAACTCTAGCGTCGAGGCCCTATTAATTGACGTCCCTCTGACCGAAATTTCTCCGTCACCAGTGCCTTCTCCAGCACCCCAAGATGGGTGAGGATGCACAAAGTCACTATGTTGGCATGGATACCCTCTACAAAGACCTCACTCAAACTTCTGTTCTTGGATGTTTCCATCATAGACCATGTCCAAAAATACCGAGTATGTTCTATGAACCTAGCCGCATACTCAACCACTTCCATCACTCCCTTCTGAAGCTCCAGCAGCTCCTGAAACCTTATAACGCTTAATTAGCGGGGGTAGAAGTCCTCACGAAATATCTTCTAGAAGTCATCCCATGAGTGTACCGACTCCTCGTGAATCTAAATATCCCTGTCTAAACTAATTCCAAATTGCTTGGTTGAAAGACTAGCTATCAAAGCCACCATCAACCTATCAGTGTCTCAACAATCCTAAAAAGGCGAACCACCAACTCTAGCCAACCCTTCACTGTCTGAGGGTATGGCTCACTAGGGAACCTCATTAGTCTCTAACGCTATAACATACATAGCGTTCCCATCCTACGCTTGCCATCAGCCTCTGCAGCTGGTACTATCTGCTACTCCACAGGTGGAGGTTCTGCTGCCTATCCTCCTAAAGAAAGGGTAATCATATGATGTATCTTGAACTAAGGACTCGCAGCTCATGGAGTCATCATCACAAACCATAGCTAGTATCCCGGATTCCGATCATCCCAGAGACATCCTGAATCCGATCAAAGAGTATCATGGTCAAAAGAGCATATATATACCAACAACGTTGGAAAGCTGAGTCTAGAAGGACAGTCAAAGACTCAATCCTATATGATGCACGAACCAAATTTCATGCAACAAGTGTCTCAGTGTGCCGATTCGACAAGTGGGTTATCAGGGTCATGGTGAATGGATACGTCGGCCGTCGCGCCATGGCTGGACTCACTTGCCTGAGAGCCGCTCTCGAGACACATTGACACTATTTCCCCAAAACTCAACCAATTCCTTTTTAGGGATGTCCGAAGAATTCCCTAATGAACAAAACACCTATGATACCACTTTTTCATGAACCAACCCTACCGGTTGCGAGCCGCAACTACCCCAGGCCCTCATTCATAGGCCAGGGGTCGGTGACATGTGAAGAAGGCATAACGATCTCAAGGAGGCCTTAGGCTAGGTACCAGCACACACACACATCCCACTCGATGCAGAAGTGAAGAGTGAAAAGATAACTAAAGGACAAAAAACTGTAACTCAACCACAGTGATGCATCAATTTCTAAATAGAACAAGTATAGTGATGAAATGTACTGACCAGATAACTTAACTGAAAAGGAAAAAACACGCGCCCACCCAAAAGGTTCCAGAACCCAGCAACAATTAAACAAAAGTAAACAGCTGGTGAATCTCACACATGATATTCCTACTATGACCACTGAACGCAGCCCAAGATCATGTTTCCTCTACGCTCCACCGTAATCTCGATCAACATGTCCTTCGTCTACAAGGGCACACGAAGTGCGGGAAATGAACAAGTAGGATTGAGTATAAATATACTTAGTAGGATGCCCCGAATACTTGAGGGAGTATCAAATGAGGTACTAAGATGGTGAGCAGTATATAGAACAACAAATAGTGTAAGATTACAACAAAAAGAGTGCTGATCAACCCAATAGAAGAAAAGAAGTATAATCATCCAACCAAAGAAGATCTAGACATGGAAAGCATGTGGCATACCTTGCATGTATTTTCCCCTCATAGAAGGAGATTAACTGATCACATGGAGTTGGAAAAAAGTGGGGGTGTGTGTGTATATATATATATATATTCTCAACAAGAAACCTGAACCAGGGTGTATGGGGATCTCTATCTCCAAGATCATCCCGGGAAAAGTTTCCAACAATTCTAAGTGTAGCCATCAATGATGCCGAACAGTCTCCCATGTCAAAGTAGCCGCGTCTCTAAACCCTACGACTAAGGTCCCACTCCGGTAATCACGGATAAAAGTCACTGACAAGCCTCATAGAAATGGATGAGTCTGAAATATGTCATCGAGTATCCCACTGCCCACCCCAGCTAGAGGGTAAACCCTCAAGAGGTCGTCAGGTAACCCACTTCCCAACCCCTCTAGAGGGTGAACTCTATGGTTAATGGGTAACCCACTGCCAGGACTCGCTGGAGGATGAACCCTAAGGCGAACAGGTAAGCCACTTCACAACCTCACAGGAGGTTGAATGCTAGGAAGTCAACAGTTAACCCACTACCCAGCCTCTTTGGAGGGTAAACCCTATGGTTGATGGGTAACCCTCTGCCCAACCTCGTTTGAGTGTAAACCATAAGGTCAATCGGTAACCCACTCTACAGCCTCGCTGGAGGATAATTCTTAAGTTCAATAGGTAACCCACTACCTAGCCTCGCTGGAGGGTAAACCCTAAGGTCAATGGGTAACTCACTACCCAGCCTCGCTGGAGGGTAAACTCGAAATTGGTCTAATAACTCTACACTACTCATGCCATCACTAGGTGTCACTAAAACTGGTACCGTTCTTAGGTTTGGAGTGTGTCAAAGGAACCTTCAACCAATGAACTTACATCTTTCAACATTTAATTAGATCTCAAAAGAGTCTCTACACACCCCAAAATATTACACTGTTGTAATCCTCATGAAAAAACACGCAAGATAGACTACCTAATCACTGGAAATGGACTCCCAACGAGAATGTTAGTCAACGCCGCTTTATGCTCACAAAACGTTTTGTGGGGCCCGCACCTTGGTCCAAAAAATGGTCGGGCGAACTACTCCATCACAATGCTCTCGGAAAAACATGGCAAAAACGACTATTAATATTCCCCAAATGGACGTCTGGTGAAAAAGTTGTAGTACACTGCACAATGATTAAAAGAAGGCCTATGGGGACCCCGCCTCAACTCTGGCATCAATGGATGAAACCACCCTAGTAATCTTCGCTCGACACCAGGGTTACAACGCTGCTGACTGCGCCTAATATGGACACTCGATACAAAAGCTGAAACTCTCACGTTATGAAAACGGGGCCCTATCGGGCCCACACCTCGACCCTGAAACATGTCACACAGATCGTACCATTGCATTCCTTTCAAATAACCATGAGGCATATGCTATTAATTTTCCCTGAACTAACTTATGATGCATAAGTCGTCAAAATGAAGCATACGCCCGAAAGCCTCCTCATGAGGGCCCACCCCTCGAGCCCGAATTTAGGTGGGTGGATTGTTTTGTCGTAATCCCCTCAGAAGAACACATAGAAACGTGTACTAAAACACCCCAAACAAATGTCAGGTGAAAAAGAGGAATTACATCACAAAACATGTGAACCTAGACTTGTAGGGCACGTACCTTGTCTCCAACCCGAACGATTTTGAAAGTGTCTCAAAAAGTCCGCACGAGGACTGCGGTCACGCTGCCGCTGATGCTGCGTCAATCGGACATCCCATGTAGGAGTTAGGTCTGACGCAAGAATAATTAATTAATCAAATAATTAATTACTTTGTTGCATTAAGTGCATCATGCACTGAGCAATGAAACCAAATTGGAAGGGTCCTGAACCAAATTTGGAAGGTCCGCCTCTACTCCAGGGCCACCACGCAGCTGACGGCATGCCAAACGGACGTACGGATCGCGAAGCAGGTCCGCTAGAAGATTTAACATTAATTTATTATTATTAAATTAAAGTATCTCGGGCCACCTTCCCCCTGGAGCAGAACTCAAATTACCCGAAACATGCTTCAAAAATCATGTCTTGCTGACATGGACCAATAGATGCAGACGAAATGCAGTTTAAAAGATTCGGCCCCTTGAACACAAGGGGTGCCCAACTGGGCCGGTGCGGACTGGCTGGCCCACCCAGTCCTGACCGCAATCCCGCGGCCTAGCTGAGGGTCTGGCACAGCTTTTCGTGGCCCACTGGCCATGTCCCTTTCAAAACCACCAGACCCCTAGTGTCCAGTTCATCCATCGACCGGCCGAGCGGTCTGTCCCTTTCCTCATGCCGCACCAACAGTACCCGCGTTTTGTGGGTCCTTCTGCGCGATGTCCCCTCCCCGAGGTCAGTGCCTCGGGGCTCGTCCCTTAGCACGACAGGCTACCCATTCAACGACCACCTTCTCCCTGCTCCTCTGCCGGGTACACCACGGAGTTAGGCCACCCACACCGCGACTGCCTGGGATCGTCGCTCCGTCGGCCCAACGCACTTCCCAACATCGGCCGCCCGCGTCGCGGCTCGTACGCCGGCTTCCATGATGCTTTCGTGCTCCGCCACTGCCTGATGCCGCCGCACACCGCACCGGCATCCGATCACGTGCACCCGAGCCCGCACCTCCGGCCTTCGCTCGTCTGTCGGCTCTCCTCCCGATGTCACTGCACACCAGCCTTCGCTTATCCGCACAGGGACCAGACTGCCTCCGCTCGTCTGATGGCCACCGCACGCCAGAGCCAAACCTTCACCTGGTCCCCCGACCACTCTGGTGGTTGGAAAAATTCTCCGATGTCGGTTTCGAAATCCTCGGGGCCAGATCTTCACAGTGCCGCCCCTCGCTCGTCAATACGTCAGAGTTTTGGCATGTCCGAAAATTTGGATGAAGAACACCCAAGAACGAGATTTAAAAATGGGGCTCAGAATTTTCCTTGATCATTCAACCATCACCCAAATTCTAAAATTATTGAATTTAAATGAAAAAACTGTAAAACACTCACGAAATTGACAATGGTGTGAAAATTAATCAGAAATTGTACCTCGAATCGATTGTGCGTCATTGGAGACCTATCCACGACGCTCCTACTTCGATCCGCCAAGGTTCCAGTGGAGGTCACTCCTCGGTTCGGTGAATAATAGAGAAGAATGCTGAAGAATTAGAGAGTGAGAGAGAGACTGAGAGTGAGAGAGAGGAAAAACCACAGACCCCAATATTCTATTTCTTTCTATATATAGAAAAATCCGCTTAGCGCGGAATCCGAAAGTGTCATTCCCTATCATTTTATATTACGCCTAGGAAAAATGCCACATTTTAAACTCAACCAAAGTCTTAGATTTAAATTTCAAGGCATTGTTCGAATGTTATTTGAAAATAAATCCAGTGATACAAATCCCTAAGTCATTATTTCAAAATGAAAATTTTTCCCCTAGGTGACATCTCTCACAGTAGGCCTGCACCCACAACTTTTACACCCCGCATATGGTAAAGAAAAATCCCTAGACTTAATCGTACTCTCAGATTTTTGATCTAAGCTACCTTTTAGGAGAAACACAACCCTACCACGTGCATACTATAAAAACAATTTTTATTTTTATAAAATTTATTCCGGGCACACCGGGCCTTGGAATCACATGCCGTCTCTGGTCCTAGATTTGGAAATATATGTAAAAATATTACAATGTCATACAGGGAAAAAACTGGGTCTCTACAACATGGATTAGATTATGAAATTTATTATTATTTTATTTAAAGAAGTTTTACAAGAGTTAAATTCAATGTTTAATAATTAACCATTTTTAATCTAGGGTTACACATAATATAAATTCTACTATAAATATTCATTATAATTCTAAAGAGATTTCCTAACTAATTATATTTTATTTATTATATTTATAAATTAAATATTTTAAATTACTTAAGACACAATGATGATGTAGTAATTTCATTAATAATGAAATAGTAAAATAATTGATACTATAAATTTCCAAATAAATGTATATTGAGTCTTATGATAAAATAAAATAAATTTATAGGTTAATATGACATGTTAAGGTTGATTAAATAAATTTTATTTGAAGTGATAATGTTTTTATGGTTTTCAAAAAAATATAATACTAAATAGTGTCAAAATTGACATAATTGAGTTATTACAACAAATACTATATTATTAATTCATATAGTATTTTTAAAAATCTAAGGATCAGCTAGATGACATAGATAAGGTTATATATACTAATAATGAACCACATGGGGTTCTTTTGGACTGTTATAGTGTGTTTATTAACCATATATTATAAAATACAATGAGACATGGTAAATATCAAACTATTTAACTAATAGTTAAATCTAAAATATATGGTTAATATGGTAACATAAACATATCCAAAACCTATTGGTTGACAGTTTTTAGACCCATACCCACCCTTGAATCGAAATAAATAATTTTTTAGCCGTTATGAAATGAAAAATTATCCATTATAAAATAATATTTCATTATTTTCATAATGTGACCCTCACCTCTCTTATAAAAGGGCACTTCCCATTCTCTTAAATGCACACCTCCAAAGCAACATGGATCGTCCATCCCATGCGGAAATACCCCCGTAACTTTCCTCCCTTAATTCTAGAGGCCTTAATTTGGTCGGAAATCCAACCTATGGAGCCCTTTTGATCAACTCCAAAATAAGAACCTGAAGAAGAGGTAAATACTTCATCATCTCTTTAATGTTCTTTTCATCTTCCACTTCCACTTTCATTGTTGTTTACATTAAAATATAATAACTTCATTATATTCTATATACTGTGATGTTATTAATAAAATGGTACAACCATATTCATTATTCAATCTATAATATTAATGACAAAGCCACCATACATGCATACATACGGCATGCCATCTCCACGTCGTGGTGTAGTTTGTTATTCAAGCACTTCATTATTTTCATGGGTATAATAATGAGTATAAAGGATGTAAATAATAAATATAACATTTTAACGATTCTGTTTATATGAAATACCATCCAATTACATAATATTTTACCATCAATAAAATGATATTGTTCTTCGTGTGTAAATATGGATTACCATCTCCACGAACGCGATGAGATTCATTCCCCATCATAATAATTCAAGATTAATTTTTATATTATAATTAAAAATAATTTTTATAGACATAATATAATTCATTATATGAATCAAATACATCTTATAAATGACAAACAAGACTTACATAACCAAGCATATAAGTGAAAATGAATCAATTAACACCTGAAATGATGATACTACTAAAATGTTAATAAAAATCAAAATTATAAGATCATATATGATATCATATTTGTTAATATATTTATTTTATACTTAATAAAAATATTTTAACTGTTATAAACGAGGTTAAAATACCATCGACTAACGAAAAGTACTAGGTAAGGGCTAATTTCATAATCTCTTTATTATCCGAGGTTGTTTTTATGTAAGTATCTAATGGGACCTCTTTATCATCCACATCCATGTCTCATTAAAATTTCTTTCGAAACAATTTTACTATTTACTTGACTATGGGTAAAATTCATTTATAACCTTGTTTTAATGTTTATTAAATGTTTTGAGAGGAATATTTCCCTCGTTTTCCAGGTATGGTACTTTATGACGTTTTTGACAAAATTAATGTAAGAATGTATTTTTTAAAATCATACAGTGGGTATAGCTATTTTCCGCCATTATATCATCATCAAATATTACCATAAAAGATTATAAGAATATTTTAAAAATAAATGTTTTCTTTTATAATTTTGTTACTTTTAAATCATTTCAAAATAGAAATTGGTATTTATTTCAAATATTTTCCAATTCATCTATGTCAACATCATTAGAGGGATTTTAATCATGTTTGAAGTTGAATTATTATGATACAAATCCTCTATATTTTATTGATGTTTTTGTAATATGTTTGATTGTGGATGTGTTATTTTAACACCATTCATTATTTATGGATAAGGTATTGAAATTTTGAATTCTAGTTTTAATACTAATGTTTATGTTATGTTTAAACCATTTCATATGAGGAATTCATTGGACTTTTTAATTGATGGGTGGTGCCCGCTATAGCTCCTAGATGCATCAGTAGGTCTCACGTGACAAACCAGTGTCTTGTTATAAGGCCTTGAAAAAATATTATTTGTAGTCTTGGCATAAGGCCTTGACAACGTGGTCAAGAAGTCTGGCATTATGCATTCCATCATTATGAAAGTGGCTATTGATATTGCATGTGATTATTCCACTAGTGAATATCCATGGGAATAAGTAAAAGGAATTTATTTATCAATTCCATATTATGTTGAATTTTATGTTTAAAATTCTTTTGTTTTAGTCCTACACATTATCTTAAATGATTTTTCATATTTATGAAAGTTTCCACTATATTGTTATCCTTAATAAGAATCTGACCTCACCCCTTTCTAAGTTTTATTGTTCCCAAGATGCGAAGAAATATTTTATTGTTGACCTGCAGGGATATGATAAAGATATAAGTATGGTCAATGGGGACAAAATTTTGTTGATGTTTTTATTTCATGATGTAATGAAAAACTTATGAATGTTTCTATAACTTATCCGGGTACTAAACTGATCGGTCATTCGGGACATGATTCCTTGTATCATGTCAATTTTATTAATTAACGCACCAACTCTGGGTAACTAGGGTCGTGGCGTTGCTGTCGGTATCTGAGGATGTTTAGTACAAACCTTGGAAACTAGATTTAGATAAGCTCTTATTAGAGAACATTACCCTAAGATGGACATTGAGGAATGATATAGAAAAAATTCCAAGAATCTTGGTAAATAAGAGATTTTGTATATTTTTGAGGAAATAAATCCATGTCTGGATATTAACAAGTAGAGGTGTCTCTGGCATTGATGTACCTATGAGTGAAAACTCCGAAATTGAGTTTTGGGCTTGACCCAGGGTATCCTGGTACACGACAACAGGCATTTCTGCACTCCTGGTTATGAAACTACTAGGGGATATGCTTAGGATAATTCACATTCTCTATATAGACCATTATGAAGTATTTATGTGTATATACATCCTCAAATAAAGTAGTTTTTATGATTATGGTTTATATCCATTAATTGTTCAATTTATGTTTAGTTTTCTACAAGTTTGGAACTATGTATTGCGATTCATAAACTAATATAGTGTATGTCATTGTATAGAAATGGCTCATAGTGGAAGGAATGAAAAAACTATCAACGCACGTAATCCATGTAGAGATTTCCCTCCAATTCAAGATAATTATAGTGGAGCTGGTGATGCAACTAGTGCTGATCAGCTTATCACCATATTGGGACAACCCAGTCAGGTTATAAATAATATCCTTACCCATATAGAGCACCCAGATCCACAATGAGGAGGATAAATGTTATACTGCTTCATGAGTAAATAACTAAAAACACTCAATGGGAGTAAAATTCCAATAGTATCTGAGAAATGGATAAAGTCCATTGAGAAAATATTTCATTCATTGGGGAGTTGCGAAATGGAAAAATTGTCATGGCATTTTATCGCCTCACATGAGATTCTAATCAATGGCAGTCATTAATCCAAAACACAAAGGATGATAAATATGTATTGAACATTGAATAGAGGGAGTTTAACGTGATTTTCATAGAAAAATATTTTCCTAGTGACCAGCAAGCGGATATGGAAAGACAATTTCTGAGTCTGAGACAAAAGGAGGATGAAAATGTGATAATGTATGAGGCTATCATTATATGGTTGGAAATTCATGAAACAGATTTTATACATAACCCAAGGAGTAAGATTGATCTATTCATTGATGGCTTAAAACAATTTCTCTATCGAGCATTAGTCTCACAATCGTTCTCATCATACACAGATATTTTCTCATACGTTATCATGAGAGAAAATGAATTTTCTATGTCATATGACTTAAAAGTAAAGAAAGAGAAGAATAGATAAGCAGAACACTCTAGAAATTGGAAAAAGGGGAATAAGGAAAAATTTTAATATCCATCTTGTGGTAAATGTGGGATGAAACACCTTAGTACTTTCCTGAAGGTAATGAGAGTCTGTTACAAGTGTGGTGAAACTGCCCACCAATATTATGATTTCAAGGGAACGAAAGCGGATGTCAATGATGAATGATGCAATTTTAGAGAAAATGTTCATTATGAAAATGAATGTCCTATGTGCCAAGGGAATGTACCTCAGAAAAGGCCAAGGTAGAAAGACCATTCTTATGCGATCACTACTACTGAGGTTGATGCTCTGAAAGACACGGTGGTTGGTAATTGAATGGTTTCCTAATTTTTAGACAATGCGTCATTTGATTCTGGATCATCACATTGTTTAATATCATCCTAGTTTTCTAGGAAAATTACGTATATCTAATTTGACTTAACAAGGATGTTGTCAGTCAAAACTCCTATGGGAGGTGTCATCACAACAATGTTTTGTGAATCAATTCCCGTTATGGAATATAAATGTTCTTTATCTGTTGATATCATCGTCATACCCATGATTGAATTTGATATAATACTCATAATGGATTGGCTTTCAGAACATGATGTGAAAATTTATTATAAGAGGATAGAGGATACAATTTTTTATGATTATAAGTAGTACCTTATATTTAGTGAAAAAAATCACATCCTGATTCTTATCTATATCCAGCCCTATTAGCTGTACTAAATTCATTTATTGGGGAGGAAGTGAATGAAACTAAATGGGTAAGTAAAATAATGTTCAAATATAGGACGTACCTATTGTGTAAGAATATGGTCATGTCTTTCCATAGGATTTACCTGGACATCCTCCAGACTAAGAAATTGAGTTTTCCATTGAATTAATTCTTGGTTAAAGGCCCATATTGAAGACCCCTTATATAATGGCCACTATGGAATTAGAAGATCTAAATAAACATCTAGAAAAATTGAGTAATAAGAGATTAATTCAACCTAGTGTTTCTCAATGGTGATCTCATGTCCTTTTTGTTAAAAAGAAAGACAGATCTATGAGGTTGTGCATTGACTACAGGAAGATCAATTCGATAACAATAAAGAACAAGTATCCCCAACCTTTCATTGATGATTTATTCGACCATAATCGAAGAACCCAATATTTCTCAAAGACTGACCTTCGATCTAGATATCATCAGTTGTGTGTGAAGAAGGAAGACATTCCAAAAACAACATTTCGAAGTAGTTAAGGGCATTATAAGTTTAGAGTAATCCCTTTTGTATTGATTAATGCACCCTCTATCTTCATGGATCTAATGAATATATTTTTCAATGAATATCCCGATGAATTTTTAGTTGTATTTATTGATGACATCTTGGTATACTCAAAAAACAACAATGATTGTGAAAATATCTTGCGTAATATTATGAAAACCCTCAAAAGAAATAAATTATATGAGAAGTTAAAAAACGTAAATTTTGGCTTCAAGATATTTCTTTTTTGGCAATATTATCTCTAAGTATGGAATCTCTATTGATCCATCAATGACCAAGAAAATCTAATAATGGCCAGTACTGACGAGTATAACTGATTTACGCAGTTTTATTGGCTTATCTGGTTATTATCGTCATTTCGTCCAGAATTTTGTCCAGTTGGCTAACCCGTGAACAAAGCTCACATGTAAAGGGTTTAAATTTGTTTGTAAAAAATAGTGTAAATAATGTTTTGAATAACTGAAGGGAAGATTAGCCATTGCTCTTAACTTGACTCTAATAACAGGGAATGATGTGTTTGTTAATTATAGTGATTCCTCAATGAAAGGACTTTGTTGTGTCCTTATGAAGAATGATAGAGTTATTTCCTATGAATCACGACCACTAAATATTCTTGAGAAAAACAATCCCACTCATGATCTTGAGTTACCAGCTGTAATATTTTCTCTGAATATATGGAGACACTATCTCTATAGTGAAAAATGATAGATTTATACCAATCACAAGAGTTTGAAGTATATTTTCACACTGAAAGAACTCAACATGAGGCCAAATACGTGGGTTGAACTTCTCAATGATTATGACTGCACTATACACTACCATCTAGGGAAGACAAATTAGGTGGTAGATGCTATGAGTAGAAAGGATCATACAGTTTTGAACAAGAAGATTTTTGAAAGAGATTTTATTTTTAGGGATCTAGATATTTTGGATATGGGAATAACCATGGAAGTTGAAATATCAATACTCTTTCAAATGGTTTCCAAAACATCATTACTAGAAAGGATATAGGGTTCAAAGACTAATGATTAGGAGTTTCAAAAGAAGATTAAATCTGTGAATGATGAGAGATTGGGTGAATTCATATATGAAGATGGAATTTTGAAATTTGGGAGGATGCTTTGTGTTCCTAACATACCTGATCTAAAAAGGGAATAGGTGGATGATTCCCATAGCTCAAATTTATCTACACTCCCTGGGTGCACCATGATGTGTAGAGATTTGATGGAAAATTTTTTGTGGGACAACATGAAGAGGGATCTTGCTGATTTTGTTTCAATATGTATGGTTTTTCAACAAGTGAAAGCTAGAAGGAAATAGCTTGGAAGAGTAATGCAACCTCTACCCTTACCTGAGTGGAAGTGGAATAATATTACGATGGTCTATGTTATAGGGCTACCAAACACTCCTAGAAGAATTGGTTAAATATGGGTCATTGAGGATCATCTTACCATGTCAGCTCATTTTCTTGCTATAAGAAAAGATTTACCACTTGAACATATTGAAAGACTATATTTTAATGAAGTTGTAAGACTCCATGGTGTACCCCTGTCTATTTTTTTTTATCATGATCCCTATTTTACATCATGATTTTGGAAAAGTATTCAGAATTCCTTGGATACTAAATTTTTTTTGACCGCTGCCTACCTCCATCAAACCGATGGACAATAAGAATAGACTATTCAAGCCTTAGAATACATGTTAATTTCATGGTCACTTGAATTTCAGGATATGTGGGATCAATATTTACCTCCAGTAGAATTTCCAATAGAAATAACATACATTCAAGTATTAATATAGCACCACATGAAGTGTTATATGGAAAGAGATGTCATGCACCAACTTATTGGGATGATTTTGGTGAAATAAAACTCGTAGGTCCGAAACTTTTTAACGAAACAATGAAAAAGGTGAAGGTTATCCAAACCCAAATCAAAGAAACTCATTGTAGGAAAATGAGCTATGACGATAATCAGAGGAAGGATTTTTAATTCCAAGTTGGAGATAATTTTTTCATGAAGGTATCTCCATGTAAACGTGTAATATTATTTGATATGAAGGGTAAATTGAGTCCCATGTAAATTGGACCTTTCAAAATTCTAGAAAGAATTTGGGCTGTAGAATACCTTTTGGAAATACCGCCAAGTCTCTCCAAAGTTCATGATGTGTTCCAAATATCACTATTAAGAAAATATATGCCTCACCCAATGCATGTACCCAACAATGAAAAAATTGATCTAGATCGTGATCTGTCTTATTGTGAAGAGAATGTCGAGATTATTAAGACCAGAGAACAAGTGTTGAGAATCTGGATGACTCGTCTGTTAAAAGGTCTTTGGAGAAACCATAAGATGGAAGAGCCAACGTGGGAACCTAATGAACTTATGATTAAGAACCACCCAAATCCTATTCTGCAGGGATATTCTTGAAATTTCATGGAAAAAAATATTTTATGTAGAGGAAAATGTAACTCCCCAAGAATCCACGGTATATTTCCCTTTGAATATTGCAGTATCTTGCATTGTATGCAACTTGGAGTTTCAACACACCACAGCCAATCAAACATACCATTATGAATAGTAATACCAAAATTTTGAAATTCTATAAAATTTATTTTTGAAATTGGACTTCATTTTTGAATTTGGAATATCTTAACTAGCTTAGGGTGAATTTTTTAATTTTTCTAAAAACATATAAATTTTTATTAATTGTGAAAAACACTGTGTTATTGATTAAAACAGACTTTTTATATATAAATTTTTTTTATATTATTTTAATTTATTTTAGATCAAAATAGATTCATAATACATATATGATATCAATGTAATTCATTGGAGGAATTTTATAATAATTTTAGATATTAAAAAATTTATTGAACTTTTTACCGTCTTTTACCCACATTCAAAGAGATTTTACAAATTTTCATAAAACATAATTTCATCACATATATGAGTTGAATTTCAAAAATATGAGAGACACAGCTGAAATCAATAAGTAAAATGTTTTTCAATATGATTCAAATAAATTTTGGTGAATAATAACTTTTGATTTTTATTTACAAAGGTTAAAATTAAATTTGGTAATTAAGGGTAAAAATGAAATTATAATTACCCGAACACATGTCCTGGTTCTATTGGAAATGTGTAATTAGACCAAAAACAACCTTTGGAGTAAAATATAATACATTTGGTCCACCTAGATTAGATTAGGACATTTATTATTATTTTATTTAAACAAGTTTTAAAAAATTAATATTCAAAAATTAATAACTAAACCATTTTTAATATATGGTTAAAGACAATATAAATTCGACTATAAATTTTCATTATAAATATAATAAGATTTCATACATAATGATATTTTATTTTTAATTTTGATAAATTAATTAATTTAATTTATTAATGACATAATGACGATGCAGTAATTTCCATAATAATGAAATATTAACGTAATTGATATTATAAATATCCAAATAAATGTAATTTTAGACTTATAAAAAATCCACTAATTTTATATGTTAATATGTCATGTTATGGTTGATTTAATTAATTTAATTCTAAGTGATAAAGGTTTTATGGCTTTAAAAACAATACTATAGAGTGTCAAAATTGACATAATTGATTTTTTAAAACAAATACTATATTATTAATTGATATAATATTCTTTCAAAACTATGGTTCGGTAAATGGAAATAGATAAATAAATATATTTTTATAATTAAACACATGGGGTTCTCTTGAATTGTTATAGTATGTTTATTAACCATATAATATAAAAATACAAAGAGACATGGTCAATATCAAACTATTTATCATAGAGTTAAATCTAACATATAAGGTCAACATGATGACCAAATATAAGAACCTAGCCTTAAAACATTACATAATCTTGAATTATTTTAATAATTCACATTGAGGATATATTCAGGTTTACTGTTTTAGATAATTAGGCCATAACTATTACATATCTACCTGAAAATTTATATGTACTCTATGCCAAATATTTTCATAACATAAAAACTCTTAAAATGAAAGATGATAAGTTCTGAGTTTTAAACAGCATGAATTTTCCTCGATCCCATCCTTGACCATATTCATCTTTATGCCTTGTATAAAACATTTCAAAAACATGGGATGAGCATAGAAATCTAATTAAGGGTTATAAAATATAAAAAAAAATATTAACCCATCAATAAACACAAATCAATTAAACTAAACTTTTTCTCCATAACATATCTCATGAAATCATAAGATTTATGAATAACACATAGACATCATATTTTATAAAGGAAACTTATGAAATATATATCATACATACGTTGTAGAAATCATAGCTATGTAGGTACTTATATTTGGAATATCCATCACTTTATATTCCCTAAATCACATTGGAGAAGCCTTAACGTTTACCTCTGTCATGTTACCTAATGCATTGGAGAGGTATTTCTGGTTCACCCGCCCTAGGTTTATCACAGAACGACAGATATATGTAAATAATTCCCAATAACCATATCATATTCATAACACATAAAACATGCATAAAGGAAAGATAAAATTTCCACATTATAATCACAGTATATCATTTCAAAAATATTTACAAATTCAAAGCTTTATCAAACAATTTTCAAAACCATTTAAAACCTTTAATAAAGATATTTTTCAATAAAAGTGTCCCATACAACATTGAATATTTTAAAGGAATTAAATTTTTTATCCAATAATATCAATATAAATAAATCCTTAAAACTATTTTTAAAACATGGATATTAATGAGAAATATTCATAAGAATAAATCTTTATAACATTTAAAATGACACATTAGTTAAAGAGTTTTTTACAAAGTGAGAGACACTTGAATAAAAATAATCGAGGGATACAATTTAATCAGAAATTTATAATATCATGAGAATAAAGGGATTCATTATATAATATTCCAAAGGACAGTATATACACAATATAAGAGTGTATTGGTTCATAACAACAATGAAGTCTCAATGGAATGTAAATTGAGACAAAATCTATCATAAAAACTGTATCCTTAGATTAAGGATAAATCAATTACATAATAATGTGTGAAAAATATAAATACACTCGATATGATTGCATATTCATTGTAAATAAATCAGAGAACAATAACTCATATTTTTTGTAAAAACAACACCAATGACTTGTTTGTTTAACTCAATGAATGGAAATTGAGTTAAAATTACTCTTGTCAATTCATATCGATGACTTTAGAATTTATCAATGGAGTGATTATGAGTATAAGAAGTATATCCACACAATGGGTAGTGGAAATGAAAACATAAATAAATAAACAGTGATTCCACACATAATCATTGCATGACATAATTAATAATTAGAAGATTAAACCAAGAAATGGAAATTGGGTTAAAAAGTTCTGTTACCGATTTGGTAACACACGAAACATACAACACATGAAATAAGGATGATAAAATGAACATGTAAATTCACATAAATTAGATTATATTACACTATAAATAAAATCATTGGAAGTACATTCACCACAAAAAAGGAAATAGTGGTAATTATATCATGGCTCTCACAAAATTAAAAAGTGAGATGAAAATCCCATACATCATTGTAATTCAATCAAGTCATATGACCAAAAGTTAATAACCCCAAAATTAATCACAGAATACCATGAATATAAATGGAATAATGATAGTATATATCAGATGTCTCTAAACAATACAGTACATGCAATAAATAAGTGGAGAACAATGGAAATCTCACGGAATTAAAAGTTAGATGAGAAACATTCTTACCTCTTTCCCGACATGACTCGTATGTTCTGTGTTCATCCTAAATAATAAACTTATGTAAATCTATAATTACATAAGAAAATTTTTAATTTTTATTATTACTTTTATATCACTTATTATCTTTCCATAATTATTAGTTAATTATTTGAGTTCATATTGTACATTTCGTCGTTGTTCGGAACATCAGTCAAAAATGAACTTCTTATAATTACAAATTGTCCATGTAGTAAATATTCCATTATTTCCATAATTATATTCATTATTTAGATATCATATATATCATATATATCTAGTGTATATTTATTTATAGTATTCCATATCATTTGGAGTTATGAAATGAAACACACCGTTCATGGAGACGGTAAGTCGTTTGTATGCATGAACGCTACCTTAATTTCTATTTTAAAATTAATGGAACTAAAACATAATAATACATAGGTATATTAAAATTCCATTATAATATAATATGATATATATGTTACATAATTTCATTAACTCCATATTTTATTCGTTCTGTGTTTTTCATAAAAGAATCATATCACCTTGAGGGGGTGGTAGTCTGAACTTCTCAAATGAAATTATCGTGTTTACACATATTAAAATGCATAACGATATGTTTGTAATTAAAAATTACAGAAGCATAGATAAAAAATATAAATAATATATATCTTATATAAATAAAATTCCATCTTAATGGAACTTAAGAGAGGTGGTAGGAGATAATTGAACAATCATCATTTCGTGAGGCATTAGTTTTCCATCCACAGAAACAGTATGTTCTACACCTATTAGATGGTTGTGTGTTTATGTTTAGTTCAAATAATTCTCATAAAAACATCATAATATTCAAGATACCAGTGTTTTTATATAAGAATAGAATAAAATGTGATTAGAGGTTTTAGAAGTAAAATAAAACAAAATAAAACAAAAGAATTTATGAGAAACTGTTACCTTTAATTTGGGTATCTCTCTTTGGTTTGAACCAAAATGACTTTTTAAAGTTATTTATGCCTAAAGTAAGGCTTATAAGTGGAGTATAGGGATATTGAGAGATTATTTGGGTAGGGTTTGGATGATCCATTGGGCTAGAGAGGTGTGAGGAAAGGGATAGAACTGGTGTCCTTTTATAAGGGAGAGGAGGGGCTCTATAGGAAAGTTTGAAACAATATTTTTATTACAAAATTATCTTCTTTTTCAAAAGGTCCAAAAATAATTAAATTTGATAATAATTTGACTCATGGTCAAAATAAAATCATCCAATAGTAATTGGAAAGGTTTTTGATATTAATTTAATATTAATAATCTTATTTATTTTAATATTTTATTAATTATGTAAATACTGCATCATGATTGTGTCACAAATAATATAATTTATTTAATGTCTAAAAATTATAAAAAAATTACCATAATGTATGAAAACTTATTAAAATTACAATTATTATTTATATTTTAAATGTTTACTTATATAACCACATGTAAAAATTGATATTCTAAAAGATTTTTGTTAATGTCATTTTTGTATTTAAATTCAGTTAATTAAAATAATGTGTCATTATCACTCTGAAGTGGATCTATGGGGTCCCAAAATCGACCAAAAAATGACCATGGTCAGCCCTGACTTATACAATAAGGTTAGGACATGTGTTAAAGTACTTTTTTATTAATATAATATTCTTTTTTGCTTAAATTACCAAATTTACCTTTAACTGTGGTAAATAAAAGATGAAAGTTACTATTCACCAAAAAATATTAATACTATTGAACCAAATTTTACTTACTAATAAAAAACAAGTATATAAAAATTTAAAAATTCAATTCACAGAAGCGGTAAAATTTCATTTAAATGAAATGTCAAATTTTTTAACTACTACTAAGGGGTTTCACTATTCATCAAAAAATGATGTTATTCAGGAAAATACCAAAATTTCAGACTAAGCTATATTTGATATTCCAAATTCAAAAATGATGTCTATTTTACCAAATTTAAAACATATAATATGCATTAATTAATTTAAAATCAATTCCCGTTGTCAAAACAATTAGCGTGGTTTTAAGAAACAATAGCTATCAAAAGATTGACACTTGTTTATGAACAATTTCAAAATAAAATTAATTCCAACAACCAAAATTGAATTAAATTGTAATAATATAATCTTATTATACTTGAAAAAGCAATTATAATGATAATATAACTATATAAATAAATTATATTAAAAGATAGTTTTGAATTAAAATACATTATTTCTCTCTATTCATAAAAAATGATTTTTATAAGAAAAATAACAAAAATTTACCCAATGTAGTTTTTGATGTCCCGAATCAAAATAAGAATATAATTTTTTCAAGTAGAACATATAAAAGTAACGAAAACTATAATTAATGTGGGTTATCCATTAAAAGTCATTTAATCGACCTTTTAACGAATATTATAGTATTTATGCATAAAATTATATTCTTACATGTTTTAAGACTTTAGAATTTATTGGATAAATGTAAAAACATTTAGCAAACATATATAATCATATTTTAGTTATTTATGGTCATTCCGGCCATTACAACGACCATTCATTAACTACTATTTAAAATAATAATATTATCTTATTATTTTTCTGTATGATTCAACATTCTGTGCACCGTAAGGTTTCAACGAAACCCATTGTTGTGTATCAGGTATGACATCAAATCATAGAATCCCCTTTAATGTAAAATTAATATTTAATTCACAAGTATTAATTAATATGAATATGTCATGTTATTTATTTTCCTTGGATGTTACATACTTCCCCCCTTTTGGAAATTGCGTCATTGCAATTTTAAAAATGTTCTCAGAAATATAATTGAAATTCAAACAATAGAAAAAGGGTCAATAAAACCATCACTATAAAATAATGGAAGAGAAGTAAAAAAGGTTACCTGAGACAAGAGATACTAGGATTACATGAAAACATTGATATAGAGGAGAAAAAAACCATCAAGTTCTGATGGAGTGTGATAGAAAAAAATATTAGGAGAAAGAAAACCACTAGAAAATCAAAAACATGTGATAGGTTAAACAGTCTTGGATTCCCAATAGGAAAAGTTAATAGAAAACATTTTTGTTTTATTTTACTTTTCATTTAGTAATTTATTTATGATCTTTACTAATTACATAAGGAAACATACTTAGTTGTCCTTTAGACATTCATACATTACTAAATTTCTACCAAAAACTAATCTTTTCTCCGAACGATGAGTATTCAAAATAACTTTTTCACATTAAAAGTTCTAGAATCAACTTTTAGAGGATCAAATAATACACAACAGATGAACTGTATATTTCCCTTGTCTCTAGACATCCTCCAAAACCAAAATTGTTAGTACGAGATCCGATATTACCCAAAAAGGATAATCATTTATAAAAATAGATACTTCTCTTAATCATGAAAATTTAACAAACAGTACTAAATGTTCAACAAAGACCATTCAATTCACAACAGTCCTCAACATTATTCAATATAATCCAGACTAATATTGAAACCCAAAACACATATGAATTTAATCCCATTTTCTTCCATAATAATTCTTAACATTTACCTCTAAATAGCATCGACTACTCTTAATGTCTCGTACTGAAGTGTAATTAACCAAATCACATATTCTCTATGATTGTTAATCATTTCCATAAATAACCCAATTATCTACATTTCCAAAATAAAACATAAATTCCTCAAAAAATAAATATTTCTACAATTACACAACAAATGAAATCCCATAGTATTCCATTTTCCATAGGTATATATTGTTCCCTAAAAGAGAGAACGTCATCCAAAATAACCTTTATCCTTTAGTTACCAAATCATTTCAATAATATGGATATCCATTTGATAAAACATAAGATCAAATTATTCTTGATACAAAATAATCATTTAACTAAAATAATTATCCATACTAACCATGGACTTCATGTAGGCCAGTGGTAGGTGATACACCCTTGTCTCCCTTCAGTTGTGGGTTTGATTCGCACAACCTTTACGGACGTGATGAGTTGTCACCCATCCTACAGGTTGTCCTTTTTCTAAATCATATAATTATATAACACTCCCAAGAATGAGATAAATTCATAAAAAATAAATATATCTTATTTTAACCACAATATTTCTTATTGCAGCTCCCATTTCATTTAGTATCTCATTAAGAAAACCACTATAGTTTCTTTCACATCTATTGTTATGTTGGTTCTAACTAAATCCAATAATTTACTAAAACCAAAATGGTCAGTGTAAGTTTATCCATAAAATCATCATATTTTATCTTATAAATGGGTAAAAACTAAGATATACTTATTCTTGTTATCTTAAAATCATAAAATTTATTTAAAGTAACCATGACCCTTTCTAATGTGATAAACATTATGGTTAAGTCACCTATGATTAAATAGCACCCTAACCTATAATGTTATCTAAACTGACCTCTGATACCAAAAATAAGGTCCCGGCCTTAAAACATTAAATAATTTTGAATTATGTTAATAATTCAAATTTAAAATCATTTCAGGTTTCGAGTTTTAGAGAATTAGGCCTAAATATTATATATAAACATGAAAACTTATATGTAGACACTAGTACTAAGTGTCAATTTTTTTCATTAAATTTTTTTTTTAAAATGAAACAATTCTAGTTCTGAGTTTTAGACAGCATGACATTTCATTGATCCCATCCTTGATCATATTCATCTTTATGTCCTGTAAAAATAATTTCAAAAATATGGGATGAGAATAAAAACCTCATTATGGGTTATAAAAAAATTAAACATTAACACATCAATAAAAACAAATCAATGAAACCACCCTTTTCAGTCATAACATACCTCATGAAATCCTAATATTTATGAATAAATCATAGAAATCATAAATCATAAAGGTATCTTATGAAATAAATATCATACTTAAATTTTAGATATAATAGATATGTAGGGAGTTACATTTGGAATACACATCATATTATATTCCCAATTTCTCTTAGGAAAAACATTAACATTTACCACTATCACATTACCTAATGCATTAGAGATCTATCTTGGTCTCACCCGCCTTAGGTTTATCACCGAACCACCCATATAGGTAAATAATGCCCAATAACCATATCATATTCATAACACATAAAACAAGGATAATGGAAAGATAACATTTCCATATTTCAATCACAATATATCATTTCAAAAGTATTGACAAAATCAAAGATTTATCAAACCATTTTCAAAACCATTTAAAACATTTAATAAAGTTATTTTTGAATCAAAGTGTCCCATACCACTTTGAATTATTTAAGGAATTATCATTTCAAACCATTATATCCATATAAATAAGTCCTTAAAAATATTTCTAAAACATTTATTTTACTGAGAAATATTTACAAGAATAAATCATTAAAACAATTAAAATGATACATTAGTTAAAGGATTTTTAACAAAATGTGCACCCCATGAATACAAATAATTGAGTAACAACATTTAGTAAGATATTTATAATATCATGATAATAAATGGATTCCAGATAAAATATTCCAAAGGATAGTATATACACCATATAAAAGTGATTTGGTGAACAACAATAATGAAGTCTCAATAGAATGTAAATTCAGACAAAATAAGTAATAAAAACAATATTCTTAGATTAATGATAAATCAATTACATAATAACGTGTGAAAAATATAAATATACTAAATATGAGGGGATATTCAGGGTAAATAAATCATAAAACATTCACATATATTTTTCTAAAAAGAACACCAATGACTTGGATGTATAACTCCATGAATGGAAATTGAGTTGCAATTACTCTTATCAAGTTCATATCGATGACTTGAGAATTTATCAATGGAATGATTATGTGTATAAGAAGTATATTCACACAAAAAGGAGTACAAATGAAAACAGAAATAAATAAACATTGATTCTACACATGATCATTTCATGGCATAATTAATAATTAGAAGATTATCCCAAGGAATAGAAATTGGGTTAAAAAGTTCCCTTACCAATTTGGTAACATTGGAAACATACACCACATGAAAGAGAGATCATACAATGAAGATGTAAATACCCATAAATTACAGAATATTACACAAATAATACAGTCATGGGCAGTACATTCACCAAAAAAACGAAATAGTGGAAATTATATCAGGAATCTCACAAGAATAAAAAGTGAGATGAAAATCCCTTACCATGTTGTAATTTAATCGAGTCATATGACCAAAAGATAATAACCCCAAAATTAAACATATATTACCATGAATATTAAGATAATCATGATAGTATATATCAAATGTCATAACACAATACACCACATGCAATAAATAAGTGGCGAACAATGGGAATCCCACAGAATTAAAAGTAAGACGAGAGACTTCCTTACCTCGTGTCCGACATGAATCGTATGTTCCGTGTTCATCCTGAATAATATAATTATGTTAATATATAATTATTTAAGATCATTTTAAATTTTTATTATTCATTTTCTATCACTTATTTCCTTTCTATAACGATTAGTTAATTATTTGAGTTCATATCTGTCATCTGGTCGATGTTCGGAACTTTAGTCAAAAAGGAACTTGTTATAATTACAAAATCTCCATGTGGTCAGTATTCCATTATCTCCAGAATGATATTAATGATTTAGATATCATATCTATCATATATATTATATTTATATGTATTTATAATATTCCATATCATTTGGAGTTAAGAAATGAAACACACCATTCATGGAGATGGTAAGCCGTATGTACGCATGAACACTACTTTCATATCTCTTTTATATTTAAAGTAATGAAAACATAATAATACGTAGGTATATTATAATTCCATTATAATATAATATGATATATATGTTACACAATTCCACTAATTTCATCCTTCATATGTTCCATGTTTTTCATAAATGAATCATATCACCTTAAGGGGGCGGTAGTCCACACTTCCTCAAATGAAATAATCTTGTTTACACATATTAGAAATAAAAAAGGTATGTTTGTAAATAAAAATTACATAAAAATAGAGAGAAAATAGAAATAATAAATATCTTTTATAAATACAGTGCCATCATAATGGTAACCATGAGAGGCAGTATGAGATAATTGAACAATCAACGTTTCGTTAGGCGTTAGTTTGCCATCCAGAGAAACAATATGTTTTCCCCCATTAGATGGAGGTGTGTGTAAGTGTAGTTTGAATAATTAAAATAAAATAACCCAAGTATATTGATGATATGAGTTTTATTATAGAAGAAAGGAAAAAATGTGTTCATGAGTTGGAGAAATAAAATAAAACAAAATAAGAAAAAAGATTTTATGAGAAATTGTAACCTTTAATTTGAGTAACTCCCATTGGATTGAACCAAATGGACTTTTTGAAGTGCCTTATAGCTAAATTAAGGCTTCTAGGAAGAGAAGATGGATCTTGAGAGCTAATTTGGATAGGGATTGGATGAGCCATGGGGCTTGGGAGGTGTGAGTAATGGGTTAGAAGTGGTGTCCTTTTATAAAGGAGGGGAGGAGATCTTTAGGAATGTTTGAAATAATTATTTTATTATTAACGTGTCTTTGGTTTCAAAAGGTCTGAAAATCATTAATGTAGAATATAAGATGACTCATGGTCGAAATAGAATCATTTAATAATAATTGGACAGGTTTTGGATATTATTCTAATATTAATAATATTATTTATTTAAATCATTTATTAACGAGTTAAATACTGCATCATAATTGTGTCACAAATAATTTAATTTATTTAATGTCTAAAAATTATGAAACGAATTACCATAATGTAGGAAATCTTATTATATTTCCAATGAATATTTATACTTGAAATGTTGACTTAAATATCCCCATGTAGAAATTGATATACTAAAAGATATTTGATAATTTCATTTTTATCTTTAATTTAATTTGATTAAAATAAAGTGTCATTATCACTCTTATGTGGCTCCATGGGGTCCCAAAATCATCCGAAGGATGTAAATCATCGTCCATGACCTATCCAATAAGGTTACAACATGTGTTAAGGTACTTTTTTATTATTATAATATTCTCTTTTCCTTGAATTACACAATTTACTTTTAACCGTGGTAAATAAATGTCAAAAGTTACTATTCGTCAAAAATTATTTTCATCTTATTGAACAACATTTTAATTACTAATAAAAACCATGTACGTCATATTTTTGAAATTAAATTCATAGAAGTGATAAAATTTTATTTAAATGAAAAGTAAATTTTTTAACTACTACTAAGTGGTTTCACCATTCATGAATAAATGATCTTTTTTATAAAAATACAAAACACTAGTGGAAAAAACATTTAACATGTCAACATTTTTCAAGTGGGTTCTGTATAACTGATGTTCAATACACTAATTATCGATATATCATGTTTTTTATTTTTTAACTGTCATGATATATCAATCAAGATCCATATTTTACGTCGGTTATAAAATAACCGATGTAAAACATACGGAGATTAGATTTTTTATGTTGTTTATTATATAACTGACATGAAAATCGAATATGGCGCACTTTATAACGTTGGTTATATAATCACCAACGTGATAAAGGAAAGATCGGTGCTTTATTACGGAGGTTATTAATTAACCAACATGATAAAGGAATGCTCGGTGCCTTGTAATTTAGGTTATAAAAAAACCGACATGATAAAGCCAATCTCATCAATTTATCATGTCGATATAAAGAGACATATATCACGCCCTTAATAAAATAACCGATGTGATAAATTGTTTTCTATGTTAGTTATTAAATAACTGACGTTATAAACATTTTAAAAAATAGTTTATCATGAAGGTTATTAAATAACCGACGTGATAAATCTTTTAATTTTTTTTTTCACCCCATATTTAGTCATTTTTTTTCTTCGATCGGGCGACCTACAACTCGTCTCTCTCATGCAGAAAACCTAGAATCGATTTGTCGAATTTGTTCACTCCAACCTTATTTTTCCAAAATCATTTTTTATATTTATTATTATCATATTTATCAGGTTGACTCAGAACACTCAAGTAATCCACAAACGACTCCTTTTTAATTTTTTTTCCAAGATTCCCTAAACGTCCTTGTTGAGATGTTATTTTTCTTTGTTCTTGAAATAATGGTTATCTTCATAGTGTTCATCTATACCATGATAAATTTGTTTCTATTAAAATAAACCAATGAATGTGATATCATACTAGTTTAATGTTTTGTGTGTTCTATCATGTGTGAGTGCGTATACATGGGGTTTCTAAGGGGGTGGGGGTGGGGGATGTGCATGTGGGTGGGGGTGTTCGGGGGGGGGGGGGTGGTTGGGCTTTCCAGTTGGGTGGGGGTGTCCAGGAGGTGTCAAAGGGTGTGGGGGTGGTGTCCAGGGGGTGCGGGTGTAGTCCAATGGGGTTGGGGGTGTCCATAGAAGGTGAGGGGGATGTCATAGGGGGTGGGGTGGTGTCCATGGGCTGGGGGGCTGTCCAGAGGGTTCGGGGGGCTGTCCAGAGGGTTCAGGGGTGGGGTGGAGGGAAGTCCAAGGGTGTGCGTGTGGGGGTGGGGGAATGAAGGGGGTGGGGGTGGCTGTCCAAGGGGGTGGGTGGGTGGGGGAGGGGGGATGTCCAAGGGAGTGGGTCTTGTATAGAGGGTTTGGGGGGTTGTCCAAGGGGGGTGGGATGTCCATGAAGGTTGGGTGGTGTACATGGGGTTTCCAAGGGGGCAGGGGGTAGGGGTGGTTTCGAGGAGGGTTGGGGGGGGGGGCTGTCTAGAGGTGTGGGGGGCTATCCAGGGGGTGGGGGCTGTCCAGGGGGTGGGGGATATACAAGTGAGTGGTGGTGTCCATGGTGCGTCCAAGGGGTCGGGGTTGTGTCTAGGGGGTTCTAGGGGATATCTAGAGGGTTGGGGGGTGTCCGGGGTGTCCATGGTGGTGGTGGTGGGGAAGGTGGGCAGTTCAAGGGTGTGTGGGGGGGAGGTCCATGGGGGTAGGAATGTCCACGAGGGTGGAGGGGATGTCCAAGGGGATGGGTGGGTGGGGGGAGGGGTGTTGTCCAAGGGGGTAGGAGGTGGGGTGGTGTCCAGGAGGGGTGGGGGTGTCCACGGGGGTGTGGGGGAGGGCTGTGTAGAGGTGTTGGTGCTGTCCAAGGGGTGGAGGTGTGTCCATAGTGGGGCGGGGCTTCCAAAGGGGTGGTGGTACACATGGGGTGTCCAAGGGGGTGGGGCGTGGTGTCAAGGGGGGCTGTCCAATGGAGGGGGGGGGGGTGTCCAGGGGGTGTCCAAGTGGGTGGGGGTGGTGTCCAAGTGGGTGGGGGATAAGTGTCTGTTGGGATTGACTATTGAATCTTGGTTTGTGAGATTATGACATGATGATTGTATTATTTCATGGATATTAGGCTATAATTTATTAGTGTTGTTTAAGGGTATAGGGGTGGTGACCAAGGTGATAGGGGTGTGGTCCAAGGGGGTTGGTACTGTCTTTATTTGAGGTTTCCACTATGATTTATAGGGATTCAACAATTAGGATAAGATGAGAGGTGTTGCAATATGATTCTATTTGTTTATATATATTTTGACCAGTCATTGACAATGAGAAAATTATGGGTTATGGGGGAGACCATGTCGTGTTTTTCAAAGATGCATAGTTATCCTGACCCCATTGTGCTGTGACGATACGATTTGCACTGTGATTTTCTCTATCAGAGTTTTTATTTTAAATTTTATTTGATTCTCAGTTTTACTCCATTTTCTCTTATTTTCTATCACCCATTATAGGCCCCATGGTTTTCTTGGATTCCATGGAATTTCCTTAAATAAGTTACTTTTTCAATGTTCTTCTTCCTTTATTATTTGTTTCTTTTTATCTTCTTATTCCACATATTCTTCTCCTTCAATCCTTCTATTATTACGGATGTTTGGTCATTTTTAAATTCACGATTTAATAGTAATAGATGTGTTCTAGGGTTATTTGGATGGGTGGGTGGTGTCCAAGTGGGTGGGGGTTGTCTAGAGGGGTGGGGGCTGTCCAGGCAGTGGGGGTTGTCCATAGGGGTGGGGGCCTTTCCAAGGGGGCGGTGGTGTCCAGGGGGTGTCCAAGGGGGTGGGGTGGTGTCCAGGTGGTGGGGTGTCTAGGGGGTGTCCAATGGGGTAGGGGTGGGGGTGGTGTCCAAGAGGGGTGGGTGTGTCCAAGGGGGTGGGGGCGTCTTGAGGGGTGGAGGGTGTCCAGGGGGTGGGGGTCTATCTAGAGGTGTGGGGGGGATGTCCAAGTGGGTAGTGCTGTCCAGGGGGTGGATGGTGGTGTCCAGAGGGTGGGGGGGGGGGGGCTGTGCAAGGGGGTGGTGGTTTCCAGGAGGTGTCCAATCGGTGGGGGTGGGGGGGGGGGGGTTGTCCAAGGGGTTGGGGGTTGTTTCAAAGGGGTGGTGTGTTATACAAGGGTGTAGGGGTGTCCAGGGGGTGGGGGTGGTGTCCAAGGGGGTGGGGGTGATGTTCAGGGGGTGGGGGTGGTGTCTAGGTGGTGGGGGCTATCCAAAGGATTCAAATCGTTAGGATCTGTGTAATTTTCAGTAGTGAATGAATACATATTTTAATATTTATACATCATATTTCATTTCTTCTAAATGGTGAGTTTGGTATCCATTTACACCAGGATTTATTCTTTTTAACCTTAAGAAGAAAGGATCCAAGATGAATTTAAAACTGTTATATCTTACTATATTTTATTTTTAAAATCATATTCAAGAAAAAAAATTTAAATAAACACAAATTTGTAAGATATTTTAAAATTTATTTACATTCAATTTATGATTTTTTTTTCATATAAACATATATTTTCCTAATCTTAAAAAGATGAATAATTTTGATATTTTTTATAGTTAATAATGAGTTAATGTTGGATTACAACACATCGAATGAGCAATGAATATGAGGAAAGTGTTGATTCCTTTTTGGAATTTTCTAAAGCAAATGTTCCACCTAGTGAAATTATTTTCTTTCCATGCTTGAAATGTTTGAATATGAAGAAGAGGAAAATTAGAGAGATAATAGATCATCTGATTTTTCCTAGTTTTAGTCCGAGTTACATTACATGTATTTGGAAAGGTAAAACTGGACAGAATTTCACTGATGATTATGATTCACAAGCTGGTGACTCCGATGGAATTGATGAAATGATTCGCAAAATTGCAGTAGAATAAATTGAGATAGAACCGACAGTTGCTGGTCTATATGGTGATCCAGAAAAACCATTATATCATGGATGTATAAATTTCATAGTTTTTTCGGTGGTGTTAAGATGGATTAACCTGAAGGAGAAACATGGATGGAGTGATAGAAGTTTTAGAGAGATGCTACAATTGATGAACGACATTCTTCCAAAAGATTGCTATCTTCCAGATTAACATTATAAGGCCAAGAAAATATTATGCCTGATGGGATTCGGATACAAGAAAATGAATGCCTGTCCAAATAACTGTATTTTATATAGGAAGGATTATTAATTTCTATCAGAATGTCCTAAATGTTGGACATCACAGAATAATGTGTAAGAAAAATAACAGGCTGATGTAGAGATTACAAAGATCCCTTTAATGGTATTTTGTTATCTTCCTATAAATCATCATTTAAATCGTTTATTTGCTAATTCACATGATGAAAAATGGTTAAGATGTCATGTTGATGAGCTGTTATGGGATGGAAAAATATGTCATTCAGATGATTGTCCACAATGGATGAAAATTGATGATAAGTATACTACATTTGGAAATGAAATTAGAAATATCAAACAAGGGTTGTGCAGAGATGAAATGAACCCATAACGAACCCTCAGCAACACAGATAGTTCATGGCTTGTTTTATTGGTAATTTACAACCTCCCTTATGAAGTTTGAATGAAGCGAAAAATATGTCATGTTGAGTATAAGGATGTCGGGTCCGAAGAAACCTAAAAATGATATTGATGTTTTCTTGACAACGTTGATTGATGATTTGAAACTTTAATGGGAGGATGGTATTAGGGTGTATGATTCTTATAAAATGGAATATTTTCAACTAAATGCAGTGCTTTTTTTACTATAAAAGAATTCTCAGCATTTGGAAATTTATCTGGATACAGTGTTAATGGGAATAAATAATGTCCAATTTGGGAACAAAAGACATCATATTTTTAATTGCATCATGGGAGTAAAACAATGTACATGGGTCATCGAAAGTCTTGTCCTATGGAAAACTCTTATAGAAGAATAAAAAATCCATTCAATGGCTCATATGAATTTTATATTTCTCCAAAACCATTATCCCCTGATCTGTATTTTGAGAGGGTGAAAAACTCTGATTTGACATTGTGAAAGACACAGAAAACTGGTAATGATAGACATATTTGGAACAAAAGGTCAATATTTTTTGGGCAACAATATTGATATTTCATGAAGTTAAATATAATATTGATTTCATGCTCGTGGACAAGAATATATGTGACATTTTGATTGGAATATTGTTAGATATTAAAGGAAAGACAAAAGATGGGATTAAATCAAGATTAGACATACTATAAATGGGAATACGTTTGGAGTTATCTCCCACTCTTAATGGAAGATGAACATTTCTTTTCCCGCCTTGTCATACATTAACTAAGAGGGAGAAAATTTGCATTTTTTAGTTTCTTCATGATATCAAAGTTCCTCAAGGTTATTATTTATATTTAAAAACATTTGTCTCATTGAAGGACTTGATGGTTATAGCTATGAAATCTCATGATTGTCATTTCATGATGCAACAACTTATACCAGTTGCATTGCGTGGAATATTTCTCATCTATGATAGAACGACTATAATTAAGTTGTGTTATTTTTTCAATTCAATTTGTAATAAGGTGACTAATTTGAATGCTTTGAACATTTTCTAAAAGGATGCAATTTGTAAACGTTTTCAATTGGAAATGTATTTTCCTCCACATTTTTTTGATATAATAATACATTTAATGATTCATCTGCTTTGAGAAATAGTGATTTTTGGACTTGTATATCTTCGTTGGATATATCCTTTTGAAGGGTATATGATAATATTGAAGTGGTATGTTAAGAATCTATATCAGCTTGAAGCCTCCATTATTGAAAAGTATATTTCTGAGGAGGTTGTAGTGTTTTGTATGAGCTACATGGTTGCGACATATCACATAGGTTTGCCTCCATCTCACCATGAATGAGATAATAATGAGGGAAAGAGGATTCGTGTCTTGAAATTCAAATCGTTTTTAGCTGAATAGATGAAGAAGTTAGAATCATACATCTTGAATAACATAGATGATGATCAACCTAATTTCACATTTCATATTGATGAGTTAATGAAATGTCATCCAATGAAGAAAGAAATGTGGATTTTGAATGAGAAAAACAATACATTTTTTCATGGTTTAAAAAGACCTTGCTTTATAGATCAAATGTATCAAAGAAATAAAAATGGATACTGGGTGGTCCATGTTTAAATGTGATAACATGGTCCGGTTATGACATTAATGGTTATACATTTCATATAGATGCTCATTACAATAGAATTGTAGTTCAGAATAGTGGTGTATTGGTGTTTGCAGAAGCAATGCTTTTTTCGAGTGCTAAGGACAAGAAAACAATTTTTTGCATCAAGTGCATATTATGAAGTGATTGAAGACATATGGGAGGTGGATTAACTTAAAATTAAAGTTCATGGTTTTAACTGTAAATGGTTTATCAGTAAAAAAAGTATCAGAAATGAAGAATTTGGAATAGAAGTTGTTAATCTGAATAGATTGGAAGACATAACTGATTCTTTTATAATGGCAACACATGATGTAAAATATTTTTATGTAGTAGATGAATCAGATATGTTGTGGGTGGTTGTTTTACAAGGGAAAAAAATATGTTGCTGAGGATTAACTTGATGAAGATGCTGGTTTTTGTCAGATCCCTAATTCTAAGGAAAGATTAACAGAACAAAATGATGAGCCTGTTGAAGACATGGTTTGTTCCATAAGGAATGATCACGACAAAGGAATTTGAAAAAACAATCCATTTTTACTTTACTAAAATTATAGGAAACATTTTTTTATTTCTTTTTTACATTTATTATTTTCATAAAATGTTAGATATTGTAAGTTTTTTCTTTATTGAAACATGTTTTAATACAAATTAAGTATAATTTTTTTGTTTGTTTTAATTTTGCTTAGTTTACTTTATCATGTTTTCCAATACATAAATTATATATCTATTATTTTTGTTTAGTAAAAATTACATTACCATGTTTACCAAGTTTACCAGGTTTACCATGTTTTAATTTTGTTTAGTTTACTTTTTCATGTTAACCATTACATAAATTATATATCTATTATTTTTTTCAGTGAAAATTACTTTACCATGTTTACCAAGTTTACCAGGTTTACCATGTTTTAATTTTTTTAGTTTACATTATCATGTTTACCATTACAAAAATTATATATCTATTATTTCTGTTCAATGATAATTACATTACCATGTTTACCATGTTTAGCATGTTTACCGGGTTAATCATGTTTACTTTATTGAGCATCTTGACCATCATAACCATTGTTTAACATGCTCACCATATTAACCATGTTTACTATTACATAACATAGTACAATTTTCTACTTTCCAATTACAGTAGTATAAAAATATTTGAATTTGTATATTTTTGAACTAATTTTTGCTTTTTTGATTTGAAGGATAATGACAGATCAATCAGTTGATCAACAACATGATTTTGGAGATGAGCATATTGGTCATACCTATGTGGAGGAATATTCACATGCTCTTCTTGATGTTTCCCAATCATCCTCACGTTCCCCTATTACAACAAAGAGTTCACGATTTGGTAAACGTGGGTGAACACCCTTACCAAAATTATCACTTTCATGTACGCAGGATCAGAGGATAATTGTTGAGTTTTATGAGGATGATATTCCAAGATTCCCAATTGAAAAATATATTAATAGTTTTGAATCAACTCAGGGTTAGAGAAAAGTAAGAATTTTTTATGATGAATGGAGAAGTGTCGACAAAGCAACAATCCATCGGTTTTAGGAGATGATTTTGGTAAGATATTTTTGTATTGTATTCCTATTCATTAAATCTTTCTATTATATATAATATGTTTAACCTCTTCTTTATCTGATGACATTTGATATTCCTGACACTAGAGGATTCAGGAAGGAATGATTATCGATGGCTACTAGGAGATGGAGGGACTTCAAATAAATCATCACATCTGTTTTCATTTTATGTCATAGGAGTCATGAAAATCCATGTCGTATATATCCTTTCATAGATGAAGTCACATAGAGACAATTTGTTGAAAGTAGAAGAAAATATTAATTTTTTGTAAGGGAAACATAAACTTTTATAAGATTTCATATATAAATTATCTTATTAAGATTTTTTTAATGATTTCTTAATCATAATTTATAGAAAACAAGGAAATATTATCAGGAGATCCTATCTAAAAATTTATACCCTCATAGTTTATCTCAGGGAGGGTATACATTATTGGAAGAACAAATGATGGCAGAAAAATTTAAAAAACAAAGGGCTGAGTCTTCAATATTTAGAGAGGTGGCCCTTCCATCCCCTCCATCTAGACATGAGAAACCGAAGAGAGCTCTAATGGGAAAAAAGGGAAATATATTTCAGATTATTTGAGAATCATAGCTGAGAGGGATGTAAAATATATATTTTATTTATTTATGTTAACAATTATCCTTATATAATTTCAATCATTACAAAAATTTTCAATTAATTAATACAGGATTATATTGAGGAGAAGATATCATAGGGGTTATTTACAGCTACTGTGAGGCAAGATATTTTATCTGTATCATTGGGAAAGCACACACATTTTGGTCATGTAGGAGGTTATCCGGTAGGTGTATCAGTAAGAAAAGTTTTTCCACGTTCTTCAACTTCTTACGTTGATAGTGTTTATAAAAAAATTAAAATCCTGGGAGCCCGAAGTTCATAATATTAATGTGATGATGGAGGAAAATATTAGAGCGTTGGTACAGTCTATGTTTGCAGACACGCAAAGAATATTTTAGACTGCAGCTCCCACTCCACCACCTTCCCCTGCAGACCCCATTATTTATCCTCCTCCTCCACCAGTAGCTCCCACTCCCCCACCTCAGCCCGCGGACCCCATTTTTTATCCTACTCTTCCGCCGCAGCCTCGTACTTAATTTGAGTTTTATTTTGATGATCCTAAACATCATATAGTTGCATATGGGTTGGTATATTGTATAAGAGATACAGTTCATCATCAATAATTAGAGGTAGAGAATCAAAGGGTCATTGTACACGATATTATACGTAGATTAGCTCGATTACCACTACCTACAGATGAGTTGACGATAGTTGGACATAGTATCAACCATTTTTCAATTTGGCCATCCAGAATTCTTCAAATCATTACTATAGAGCTATGTATGTTATATATTTTATTTTATTTTATTATTAAAGTTTTTTTATCATCTGGAAACAAATATATTTTTCTATTTATTTTTTCTGGAATACTTCAAAGGTATTGAAATACTTTATAGACCACAACAAAGACAAATGGCTATGACATCAGATATAGATTCTAGTAGTTTCGACAGATTTTCATGATATTTAAATTTGTCAGCAGATCATTATGAGTTTCCAATGGAAGATCATGTTTTTGGATGTCCAATAACTGTAGGGATTGTGAAAACTGATATCATGTATCTTGTTATTGGAGATTAGTTGGGCATCAACGTGGTGAAATTTTTATCCTTGTAAGTCATAACACCTTTTCCCGTTGTTATATTTATTAAAAATGTATACTTATGTATATTCTGTATTAGTTATCTTTATAACATTAATGATAAGAATGAGAGGAAAAATATATATGGGTTCATGGACCCGTATTTGATTCCCCCTAAAGCATGTGCATTGGATGAGGAATAAAGAATGCTTTGTATTTCTAAAATACTACAACCGAATATAGTATCAAATGTTGGATGATGCCTTTTTTTGATAGGTATGAAACACCTCTATCTTAAATAGTCCATTCTCTTTTAACATGTAAAACCACTAACCATAAATTTTCTTTTATCAGTGATCATTGGATATTAGGGTTTTTTTCCCAAGGGAGAAGACACTTTATTGGATATGCTCTATCCATGGTGATGTGCAGGAATGATTTTAAAAAATATTAGAAAAGTATGTTTCAATCTCTCAATAGTTTTATATATTATAATGAAATTTAAATTTATCCCATTTTTATTATTTTCTAACAAGGGATGGGTCTACTTTTGAAAAAACATAATGAAAAGGAATGTGAAGATCAAATATGTAAATGTAAAGGTAAATATCTATATATAACTTTTACGTTTTAATTTATTGAATTAAAATAATATATTGAATTTAAACTCATTAAAACAAAATTTTAATGAAAAACAAGGCGTCATCAAATGCGAATACTATATGTTAAAATTTAGGTATGAAATAATAACAACTGGGATAGTTGTGAACTTTGACCTGGTAAGATTTCCTTTTAAACATTTCCATAATATTTCATTTGATTTATTCATTATACACGTTAACTACTATCCTTTTAATTTGTAGCTATTTGATTACCCTCAAGCCTATAGCGCTCAAGACGTCAAAAACTTATAAGTGGAATGGTAAATTATTTTACAGGTTTGATTGAATTTTAGTTGTTTTTAGTGTAAAAGGCAATATTGAATATAGTCATTGTAATTGTGTATTTGGTAGTCGTATAGGCTGGATATAGTTTTTTGATGTTGACATTGTATGTTTTGAATGTTATATATGTGATTGTTTAATTTTTCTCGACTTCTTGTTTTCGTCTACTTATGATGGTTTTTCTGGTATGGATTCTTGTTTTGGGGGAGGGTTTCTAAGGGTGTGGGGGTGTTTAGTGGGGTGTGAGGTATCCAGGGGAGTGGGAGGGCTATCCGGTAGGGTCGGCGGTATCCTGGGTGTTCATGAGAGTTGGGGGGTAGGTAGTCCAGGGGGTGGGAGAATTTCAGGAGGGTGGAAGGGTAGTCCAGGGGAGTGGGGGGGGGGGGGGGTTGTCCAGGGGGTGTCCAAGGGTGTGGGGGGTGTCCTCTGGAGTGAGGGGGATTTCTAAGGGTGTGGTAGGGTTTTCTAGGGGGGTGGGGGGGATTTCCAGTGGGGTGGGGGTGGTCTAGGGTGTCCATGGGGATTGGGGGGGGGGGTTGTCCAGGGGGTGGGAGAGATGGCACCTCCATCCCTTGGGGGGGCCTGAATGCCGCTGGAAGGTAATCATCACACCCACATGTGAAGCATGATCTCTCAAAATGATTCACCAATTCTTTCATCCCCTGTAAACATCATTCATTCTATCACATTGATTCCAGTATAACCATGCGGGAATCACCATAATGTGTGATGGTGTTTTCCCCATGGTTATACTATCATCAAAGTGATAGAATGAATGATGTTTACACGGGAAGAAATCATTGGTGAAACATTTTGAGAGCTAAAGCTTCTCATGTGGGAGTGATGAGTACCTTCCAGCGGCGTTCATCCCCCCGATGAATGGCGGCACCTCCTCTCCCAACTCCAGCTGTCAAGGGGATGTCCATGGGGTGGGGGTATTCCAGCCAGGGGTGGGGGGGTGTCCATGGGTGTGGTGGGGGATGTCTAGTGGGTGGGGGGATTCAGGTCTGGTTTCGGTTGGGTTTTGGTCTATTTTTGGTCTAGGGGTGCCTAGTTAGGTGGGGGTGTCCAGGGGTGTGGTGGGGGATTTCCAGTAAGGTGGGAGGGTATCCAGGAAGGAGGGAGGGATGTCTAGGCATGTGGGGGGATGTCTAGGGGGTGTCCAGTGTTGTGGGGGGAAGTCCAGGGGAGTGGGGGGGGGGGGGGTGTCCCTGAGCATGGGGGTGGGGGGGATGTCCAAGGGTTGTGGGCCAGTCCAGGGGTGTGGGGGGATGTCTATGGGGTGTCCAAGAGGGTGGGGCAGTCCCGATGGTGGGGGGGGGGGATTCCAGGGGTGTGGGGTGGGGGTGTCCAGGAGTGTGGGGGGGGGGGGGGTTCTAGGGGTGTGGGGGATGTCCATGGTGTGGGGGAATTCCAGGGGAGTGGGGGAGTCTTGGAGGGTGGGGGCGGTCCTGGTGGTGGGGGCGGTCTAGGGGTGTGTGTGTGGGGGGTGTCCAGGAGGGTGGGGAGGTGGGTTGTCCAGGGGTGTGGGGGCATGTCTAGGGGGTGGGGGTCGTCCATGGGTGTGGGGGGTGTGCAAGAGGGTGGGGGAAGTCTTGGGGGTGGGGGAGAAGTCCAGGGGTGGGGGGTGTCCAGGAGGGTGGGGAGAAGTCCAGGGGTGTGGGGGCTGTTCAGGGGGTGGGGGTAGTCCAGGGGTGTGGGTTTGTTGTCCAGGGGTTGGGTGTATACAGGGGGTGGGTGGGTTTTCCAGGGATTTGGGGGCTGTCTAGGGGGTGGGGATAGTCTAGGGGTGTGGGGGTGTCCAGGAGCATGGGGGGTTGTCCAGGGGTGTGGGAGTGCAGTCCAGGTGGTGGGGGTGTACAAAAGGTTGGGGGTTTTCTAGGGGTGTGGGGGTTGTCCAGTGGGTGGGGGTAGTCCAAGGGTGTGGGGGGTGGTGTCCAGGAGGGTGGGGGAAGTCCTGGGGTAGGGGGTCATTCTAGGGGCGTGGGGGGGGGGGTGTCAATGAGGTTGGGGTGGGGGGGGGGGGGGGGTTTCTAGGTGTGTGAGGGGATGTCTAGGGGTGGGGGAACTCTAGGGGTGTAAGGGCGTCTAGGAGGGTGGGGGAAGTCTTGAGGATCGGGCGTAGTCAAGGTGTGTGGGGGGGCGTCCAAGAGGGTGGGAGTTGTTGAGTGGTGTGGGGGATCTCTAGGGGTGGGGGCAGTCCAAGGTTATGGGGGTGTCCAGGGGTGTGGTGGCGGTTGTCCGGTTGGGGGAGGGGGGGGGGGGTCTGGTCTGTTTTTGTCTATTTTTTGTGACTATTTAGTCTATTTTAGGGGTGTGGGAGGGCTGTCCAGAGGTGTGGGAGTGTTTTCCAGGGGGTTTGGGGTGTAAAAGAGGGTGGGGGTTGTCCAGGGGTGTGCGTGGTTGTCTAGGGGGTGGAGGGGGGGGGGGGGGGGGGCAGTTCAAGGGTGTGGGGGTTGTCCATGAGGGTGGGGGTTGTCTAGGTGTGGGGGGCTATCTAGTGATGTGGGAGTGTTGTCCAAGGGGTGGGGCTATACAGGAGGGTGGGGGGGTTTTCCAGGGTTGTGGGGGCTGTCCAGGGGGTGGTGGGGAGTCCAATGGTGTGGGGGTGTCCAGGAGGGTGGGGGGGGGGGGGGTGTACAATGGTGTTAGGGGCTATCCAGGGGGTGGGGGCTGTCCAAGTGTGTGGGGGTGTCTAGCAGTGTGGTGGGGGCTGTCCAGTGGGGTGAGGGGGTTCTAATCTATTTTTGGTAACGTTTTGGTCTATTTTAGAGGTGTGGGAGGGCTGTCCAGGGGTGTGGGAGTGTTGTACAGGGGGGTATACAGGAGGGTGGGGGTTGTCCAGAGGTGTGGGGGCTTTCCAGGGCGTGGTGGGGATGTCCAGCTTCGTGAGGGCTATCCAGGGCATGGGGGCTGTCTAGGGTTGTGGAGGGTGTCCAGGGGTGTTATAGGGGGGGGGGGGGTTCTGGTTTGTTCTGGTCTATTTTTGTGAAGCATTTTCTCTGTTACAGGTGATTTGGCTGGGTATAGCAGTGGTTCAGTTTTACATAAAAAAATTGTTTTTACATCGGTTATTCCATAACCGACCAAAAAAATGCACTGGTATTTTTTTTATCATCAGTTATTTGGAAACAAATGTAATAACTTGATGGGAAAAGGTTTTTACGTTGGTTATTTCATAACCGACGTAAAAAAATTGAAATGGATAGTTTTTTACGTCGGTTATTATATAACTGACATTTAAAACCGCTTGGAAGACAGGTTTATCACGTTGGTTATAATAATAACTGAGGTGATAAACGCTTCAGCAGATTACTTTATGATGTGGGTTATTATATAGATGACGTGAAAGGGTATATACCATGCCAGTTATTAAATAACCGATGTAATAAAGCACTCCTCTGAAGCATTTTCCACGTCAGATTTTTATCAACCGACGTGATAAACACTTCAGATTTTTGTTTTTTAAGTCGGTTGAAAAATAACCGACATAAAAAAAATGTTTATGATGTCTCCTGTAATAACGTCGTCCAAAAGATGATGCTAAAAATAGAAAATAACTGATGTAATAAACCTTTTCTGTACTAGTAAAAAATTACAAAAAAACTATATTTTATATTACGAATTAAAAAAATGATGTCTATTTTACCAAATTAAAAACATAGAAAATGCATTAATTAATTTAAAATATATTCCCATTGTCAAAAAAAATATTGTGTTTTTAATAAACAATAAAAATCAAAATATTGACACTTGTTTATGTACAATTTCAAAATAAAATTAATTCCACTAACCAACATTGGATTAAATGTAAAATATATAATCTATTTATACATTAAAACCAATTATAATTATATTCGAGACATAAAAATAAAAAATATTCAATGTATTTTTTGAATTATAATATAGTATTTTTCACTATTCAAAAAAATTAAAGTTTATCATAAAAATACAAATTTTTTTACCTAAAGTATTTTCTAATGTCCCAAATCTAAAGACAAATTTTATTTTGTCAAATAGAACATAAAAAATTGACCAAAACTAGATTTAAAGATAGTTCACCATTAAAAGGTGGTAAATTTACTTTTTATAATATATTCGAGTATTTATGCTTAAAATTATATTCTTTCTTATTTTAAGCCTCTAAAATTTATTGGGTAAATATAAAAACCATTTACAAACATGTTTAATCATATTGTACTTAGTTCTATTCATTCCGGCCATTAAAACGACTAAGAACTAACTATAATTTAAAATAATAACATTATATTATTATTTTTATGTATGACTCAACATTGTGTTTACCATATGGTTTCAAAGAAACCCATTATTGCTTATTGGGTACGCCATCAAATCATAGCATCCCCTTTAATGTAAAATTAATATCTAATTCACAAATATTAATGAATATGAAAAAGTCATGTTATTTATTTACCTGGGATGTTACACCTAAACATATCCAAATCCCATTTTATGATAGGTTTTTGACCCATCCACACCTTTTTCTCGAAATAAATCACTTTGGAGACATTTTAAACCGAAAATTATTTTATTATAAAATAATATTTCAAGATTTTTCTTATTGTGACCCTCAACTCTCTTATTAACGGGAACTTCCCCTTCTATTAGTTTCATACTTTCAAAGCCATTTGTCTCAGCCAACCTCTGCCACAATATCCTTATAACATTCCTCCCTTCATACTAGAGGCCTTACTTTGTCTGAAATCCAAACTATTGAGCCCTTTTTATCAAATCAAATAGAAGAACCAGAAGAAGAGGTAAATACTTCATCACCTCTTTCAAGTTCTTTTCTTCTTCCAGTTCCTCTTCCTTTGTTGTTTCCATTCTAAAATAAAAACTCCAGTATTTTCTATATATTGTGATGTTATTATAAAAATGTTACAACCATATTCATTATTCATTCCATCATATGAATGACAATGTCACTATACATGCATACGTACAGCTTACCGTCTCCACGTCGTGCTGTAGTATGTTATTCAAACAATTTATTATTTGGATGGGTATAATAATGATTATAAATGATGTAAATAATACATATAACATGTTAATATTTTTTATAAATTATATACCATCCAATTACATGCAATTTCACCATCAATATAATTATATTGTCGCTTGTACGTACATACGGATTACAGTCTCCATGAACGCTATGAGATTTATTCCACATCAAAATCATTCAATAATAATTTCCCTCTTATGATTAAAAATAATTATTATGAACATAATATCATTATTTATATGAATCAAATACATCTTTTCCATAACAAACATGATGTTTGTAACTAAGAATTTAAAGGAAAATGAATCTGTTAACTCCCGAAATGATGATACTACTGAAATATTATTAACAATGAAATATTATTAGATCATATATGATATAATATTTATGAATATGATTCATGTATAATTTAATATCTATGTTTTAAATATTTTACTGGAGGTTAACATACCATCAACTATGGAGAAGTACAAGGTAAGGGTTAATGTCACAATCTCATTATTATTCGATGTTGTTTTTACATAAGTATCTACTTGGACCACTTTATCATCCACATCCATGTTTCATAAAAATGTATTTCAAAACATTATTACTATTTACTATAATATGGGTTAAATTAATTTATACCCTTTATTGACTTTTAATAAAATATTTTGAAATGAATATTTCCCTCATCTTCCAAGAAAAGTACATTATGACCATTTCGACAAAATTAATGTAATAATGTCTTTTTTTCAACTTATAAGGTGGGTGTGGATATTTTCCACCATTATAACATCATCAAAGCATCCCATAAAATCTTATAAGAAAATTTTCAAAATAATTATTCTTTTAAAATTATTTGACTTTTAAATGATTTCAAAATAAAAAGATGTATTTTTTTCAAATACTTTTTATTTCATCTATGTCAACATCTTTTGATGGATTTTAAACATGTTTAAAGTTGATTTATTATTGTATAAATCTTCCATATTTTATGGATGGTTTTGTGATATGTTTGACTATGGATGTATTATTTTAACACCGTTCATGGTTTATTGATAAAGTATTGACATTTTTTATGCTAGTTTTAATATGAATTTTTATGTTATGTCTAATCCTTTTCATGTGAGGAATGCATTGTACATAGGAAGTGACGAGTGGAGCCTTCTCTATCTCCTCGATGCATCGGTAGGCCACATGAGACAAAATAGTGTCTTGGAACAACACCTTGAAAAAATATTACTTGTAGTCTTGGAAAATGGCCTTGAATACGTGGTTCTTAAATCTGGCATTATTCATTCCATCATTATGAAAAGGTCTATTGATATTGCATGTTATTATTAGACTAGTAGAATATCATGTGAATAAGTAAACGGGATTATCTGATTTAATCTTTCTATATTATTCTGAAGACTATTTTTAAAAGGCCTTTGCTTTAGTCTTATACATTTCCTTAAATTTTTATTCTAATTTATAAAATTTTCTGCTATATTGTTATCCTTACTGATCATATGAGCTCACCCATTTGTATGTTTTATTATTCCCAGGATGTATAGTTATTTTTTGGTTAAACTATATGGATATGCTAAGGACATAAGTGTGGTCAATTTTGACAAAATTTTGTTGATGTGTTTATTTCATGATATAATCTAAAACATATAAATGTATCTAGTACTTCCAAGGCTACTATACCGATCGGACATTCAAGACATGATTCGTTATATCGAGCCAATATTATGTAATAATTCACCAACTTTGGGTATCTGGGGTGGGGCATTACAATAATCAATGTATAATCTTATTTAACCATCGTTATTTTTGACAAACAAGACAGGATCATCCCATGTTTATGTGTTAGTTTGAATGATAACTTTATCTAATAACTCATACAATTTCTTCTTTGACTCTAAAAGTTAAGTTGTATCCATTTGATAAGGGGATTTTGAAATTTTCCTAGCATCATGAACTAATTAAACTGTAAATTCAATTTCATGGTCATGTATTATACGAGGTAAATCATAAAAAAAAAAACAAGATACAAATTAACTATTCACACATCATTAATCTGAACGGTTCCTTTTTTTTCAGAAATATGTGAAAGTTAACATTAATTTTTGCCTTTCACTTGATTCTAAGATTCCAAATATGTTATCAGAGTTAAGGGATAATTATTGTAAAAAAATTGAATGCCTTTCTCAACAGAATCCTCTTTAGCTCTACATAAAATATTATTATGGTAAATAGAAATATAATCCATTCCTAAAATAACCTCAAACTGTACTGGAGGACAAAACAACAAGGTTTCTAGGTATGTTTTTTACACATATAATTATATAACGATTTGTATAATTTCTTTTTTCCCTCCAAATTACCCCTAGGTTTTTTTCTATAAGATATTGATTCATTTCATGTGGTGGAATTCCATATTTACTTGAAAATTTCTCACAAATGAATGAATGTGTAGATCCTGAATCAAACAACGCGTTGGAATAATCTAAAAAAAGTACATGAGACAACTTCATTTGACGGTCCCACATCTACCAGAGTAGTAGTTAAATATTTCTCCACACCCTTCATCTTTTGATATATATGGTTTTCATCCAGGGTATTCTTCTTTGGACACACATTCGCATAATGCCCAAACTCATTGAAACTAAAACATCTTACCGCCATAATTTCATTGTCTGCATGATCATCTTCCTTAATATTACAAGCAATATTACCAGTCTTACCACACTGTAAGAACATTCCAGATTATAAGAGACATTATCCATGATGCTTTTTACAAACTTCTTGAAGGATTGAAATTTAATTTTCTTTCATCTATACTTCTTTAATGAATATTTTCCTTTTCTCTTCCAACTAGACCTCTTCTTTTTAATACTCTCATAGAAATCCATATCATCAAATGACTCCATTTATACTTAATTCACACATTTGACAAGATTCTCATTGCTTTTGAATTCACGAGAGGATAATGCATTTTGATATTGTGAATTCAATCCGGAGTAAAACAGAATAATCAAATGATGATGATCTAAGATGAAATTTTGATCATATTGTGAAAGTAAAGTGAAATTTTCTTCGTATATATCCACTAAGTCATCCTCTTACCGCAATACAAATAATTTTGTTTCCATCCTAGGTCCATCCACCTAAAGAATATATTTCCCAAAAAACATACCTTTGAATTAGAACCAACATAGAGAATTAATCTATTCATTACCCCTGATAATTTTTGCGATCAACCACCATTGATCTGCTGCTACATAAAAATAGTAAAAACAATACTAACCTTATGATTTTGTATACATCCCATGAAATCAAAAATATTTTTTGATCCTTTGTTTCACCCTTCTGCTAGAACATGGTCAGATGAGCTTCTAAATGATGGGGATGTTGTCTCAGGAAATGATTCACTACAGACATGTTTCTCTATGGATGATCTGGTTAATCTCGTTCATGGACACTAGCACCATTTATCACAAGAGTAAACTGATCGATCACTGAAAACAAATATCTAGTTTTGATTCTGACTATCTCAGGATGTTGATTTGGATGGTTATTCTCCATTGTATTCCTCCCAACATAGATTCCATGTTTCCTCTATGGAAAATCATTCTGAATAAACATATATGCGATGAAAAAACATGGTAATGATAAAATGATATATCATTTCAATTTCAACATATTGTAAAAATATTTTATTAAAAATATATTAAAACATAATGTTATATAAATTGACCTCTAAATACAACTATAAGGCCCCATCCTTAAACAATACATCATCTTGAATTATGTTAATAATTCATATTTAGGATATTATCACATTTAGAATTTTGAGAATTGGGTCAAAACATATACATAACTACTTTAATATTACATGTAGACAGTTATATTCACTATCCATTTTGTTCATAAAAAAAATCTAAAAAAACATGTTTACTTCTATGTTTTAGACAGTATGACTTTTCGTTGATCCCATCCTTGACCATATTCCTATTTAAGACATGTGAAAAACATTTCAAAACATGGTATGAGCATAAACAGCTATCTAAGGGATACATAAATATGTAAAACCGTTAGTTTTTTCAAAACAATATGTAAAACATGAATACTTTATCCAAAAGCAATGCATTTTAGTATAATGAATAAGAAAAAACACTTCACTGAATATATGATAATTCATTACCCTTTTTGTATCCAATCGACTACCATAAATCCTAAATAAAGAAACATATATCATATAAAGGTAACATGAGAGATAAGAAAATGTATATTTACTAACCATATGGTCGACTTCCACACATATCACTAATTTGAATAGCCATACGACCGACTTTCATACCCAATTCATTAGAGGTTGTAACGTAAACCACCATCACTCGTTTATCATGGAACAACTAGTCATTTGGTTTATCATGTAACCTCCCATAATTGGTTTATCACATAACCTCTTTTTAGATATATTTTTTTCATTATGTAGTCATAACACATAAAAATTTTCAAATATCAACCTTTCATTAATAAAATTTCATTGGAATCTAAATAAATCATTCCAATATATTGAAATACTAAATCCACTTTGAAAACAATTTTCAATACCAAATTAAAAAAAAATTGATTAATGGATTTCATTTAATTTTAATTACATTAATTATTATAGAGGAAGTCAAATATCAAATAACAATTACAGAGGGTGAGATGTCATTGTCGCTGCATTCGTTAAAAATATTCCTTTTGTCGATGAGTAAAACGCTTCGTAGATAAAAGAGTCCATTTGAATTTAAGTAAAATTAAAATGGTTTTGTTATACACCATGTAAATCATGGAGGTTTATATTATCAAAACATTCCTTAATTAATGGAAACTGAGATGATGTCCACTACCTCGTATCCGACTTGACTCGTTCGTTCTATAATTTCCTCCAAATCGGGTAACTTCTTTGGATTTGAGCCAAGAGGCTTTATTGAATATCCTTCTACCCAAGGTTAGGATTCTTGAAGGGAGATAGGGATCTTGGAAGCTTATATGGGTAGATTTTGGATGATACAAAGGGCATGAGATGTGTTATTAAGGGGTATGGGTTGGTGGCCTTTTATAAGAGGGAGGATAGGTACTTTAGGAATGTATAGAAAGTTTATTTTATTATAAACTAAATTTAGATTTCAAAAGAGAAAAGACTAATTAAATTCAAAGATGATATTATTATGGTTTAATATTCTCTAAAAAAATTGGTTTGAGACATTTTTTTGTTTAAAATTTAACATTATCATTTAGCATTAACCCTTAGTTATCTAATTTAACTCTTACTATGTCTTCTTGAATATTCATACTATATGGTTAATATAGTCACCATAAAATTACAATAGAACCAAAAGTGGTTCATAAATGACATTTTAAACATTATCTATGTCATTTGGATGAATCATTGATTTTTTTGGACTATTATATTATTTAATAAAATAGTATTTATATTAGAAACACATTTTTGTCAATTTTTATACTATTCTTCTCATGAATTTTAAACATTCCATAACAACAAGATTCTATTTAAAAAACATCATTAATTAAAATATAACAAGGGATAATAATCACTAAAATTCGTTTATGGCATAAAAAGTATCAAACTAAATTTATTTTAATATTTATAAACTCATTTATTTAAATTTGTCATTAATAAAGTAATCAATAAATCATCATTGTGTCATAAATACATTTATTTATTTGTATTCTAAAAATTATAAATAAAATACCATGATTTATAAAATCTTTTTATCTTTATAATTATGATTTATAGTAGAAAATATCACTTATATAACCCTATATAAAAATGTTTTTACTATACGATACATGTTTATGTTCTATTTTTATTTACATTAGTTAAATTATTATAAAATGTAATTTTCTAATCAAAATGGCTCCATGGGGTCCCAAAATAGCCCAGGTATTCCCATTTATGGACATATATCATTCAATAATATTATAACACGTTGTAGGGTAGTTTTATTGTATTATAATATTATTTTTTACCTTTGTAGACTTGATTTTCCCATTAACCATTGTAAATAAAACAATTACCAATGTCAATATTCATAATGTCTAAAAATAAAAAATACCTATTTAAAAACATTTTACCTCTGAATTAAAAATATGCAATCCATTTTTTCAAATTAAAATCAAATAAGTGGCAGATATTAATTTAAAATTATTTTTTGTTGTCAAAACCAAAAAGCAGGGTTTTAATAAGTAAAAACTATTAAAAGCTTTACATGGTTTTAGTTATAATTAAAAATTGAAATTACATACAATGAAAAAATTGGATTAAATGATAAAACAATAAAATAATTACACTTTTAAACCAATTATTAATATAATTAATCTATATAAATAAATCAGATGATATAACATTTTTGACATAAAATTCAGAATTTTCACTATTCATTAAAACTGATTTCTTTAAAAAAGACAATAAATTTACCAAAAGTAAATTATTATGTCATGTATTTAGAGAAGAAGTATATTTTTTCAAGTGGAACATATAGAAGTGAAAAAAACAAGAATTAAAAATGGTTTTCCACTGAAAGGTGGTAAAACTACCTCTTAATAATATTTGAATATTTATGTTAAAAATTGTATTTTATTCTCATTTTAACCCTCTAACATTTATTGAATAAATGAAAAAACAATTAAAAAACATTTTTAATCATAATATGGATAGTTATGTTCATTACTGCCAATACAATGTCAAGGAATCGACTACAGTTTAATAATATTATTATTATACAATTATTATTTTTTCGGTATAACTCGGCCTTGTGTACAACATATGATTTCTAGTAAACCCGTTGTTTCATTTTGAGTATGGAATCAAACATAACATCCCATTTAAAATTAAATTAATATTTAATTCAAAAATATTTATAATTAAAAAAATGAAATATTCTTTATTTACTTTGGATGTTACACCCTCTGCATGTGTACTCCATTTTCCTCTACACATGATGATGTTGTGGTATTGATGATTCCTTCTATTAGAATATATACCTCATAATTGTCAAACTAAAACTATATATACAAAACTAGAATCCTCCTACATGTTCACCACATCATTGAGAGCATGATCCACCACTTCAAAAAACATCATTATCTGAAAAAGTATAGCCTGAGAGTTAATATCACATTTATGGACATCATTGAATCATATATCCATAGAATCCTAATCCCATTACAATGTTGGAGATAAAAATCATAAATCTATAAAATGTCCAGAATATTCCATCATAGACACAAACCCTTGAGTCACCCTCATGAACTAAGAATCCCTCTCATGTCTCAATGTATCTAGTTGGAGGTTCTCAAATAACTTCTCCAAGAAGTCCTTCTATAAAAAAAATCAGGTTATCCAATCCTCACCTCAACTTACCACATGTGCATTAGTAATCCTCAATTCTTATAAGTAGTCAAATTGACCCTCCTCTCTTTAGGATTCTGCACGTGTTCATCTGTAGTCTTGATGGTCTCAACCAAGAACTCACGTCCCTCAGGTCCACCCTAGCTTGAAAAAGTCAGAGGGTGATGCAACTCGAACTCCCTAGTCTGATCAGATATTGTATTCTCAACCCATCATGGATATCTGCCCATTATTTTCATCATATGTCTTCCATGAACCATTCTCCTAATCCCGAACACTTCAGAATTGGTTCCTCATGCCCCACTACTGGTGGTGAATCTCTATCTATGACCTCTTATTATCCACTCAACAAGAGTAGTCATCGAGGCATACTCTGAATAAATCAAAACATGCACTTTATATTTTTTTACATAATCAACACCATTACGTAAGAGGGAAGAACAATAAGACAAAAAAAGTATTTTCTAAAACCCTCTCTAGGAAGAAAAGATTGAGGCGCTATCAGTACCCTTAACCATCATACACATATGCCCATGTTAACAAGGTTAATTAAATTCTAATAATATATGTTGTTCACTAAGGTTCCAATTTATTCTCATTCATTATCATTTTACAATCATTCTAAATATCATGTTATGTACCTTAAATTTAATGATAAAGGAAAAAAAGTTCATGTTAAATATCTTACCCATAACATGTTTTTTCTGCGTGTCAAAAATGATGCTTGCCGCAATAACCCTATGTTCCGAGAATGATGCAATTGACAGAACAATTATTTTATTCCTATACCCAATTCAAATATCAACAAATATGGAAAACATTAATCATGTAACACAACAAGTACTTCACCATGGTGAAATATCATTTTACTGTAATAGAAAACAACAACAATAAAATTACCACCTTAGGTTCTTTGCTTATTCCACTTAAAAGAATTAGATAATCCCAGGAACGAGCTCATAACTAAGGAATAACTCTTCCTAGTCTCCTATATGGAATTCCCAACAATAATACAGAATAAAAAAAATACAACGTTGGGATTTAATACCACATTGTAATGTCCTGGAATGAGTGCCAAAAACATGTTCCCTGATCCCAATCACTACATGACCTAAAGTATGCCTTCTTGTATGAACTAGGGTGCCAAATAGCATTGAGGATCAAATATTTCAATCACAGGGATATTATACCCTCTTTAATTAAACTAATACACCAATAGAAATAATTAAACCAATTTCTAATTCCATATTACCATTAATAGTACCAACAACTCATGATAATCAAATCAAGCAATACAATATGTAACTATAGAAGAAAACATTCATTGCAAATGTAAGTTTCATGTGATTAAAATTAAACTCAAAATAATGACATTAATGACTATCCATGCGGGTCCTAAATGATAGTTGGTTCCATTCTCCATGGTGGATCCCAATGGATCCTTCTAACATAGGGCCTTTTCTCATAACGTATATATAAAAAAAAGTCTATTAGGGTACAGATTAGGTAGCCCATGTAGGTTCTGAGAAAAACTCACTTGGCCAACACCAACGATGTCTAGAAAAATATCCAATAAAATAGTAATGTATACAATTTTATAGTGAAAATAATTACAATGTGTAAGTAAATACTTATCACATTATAAATTAGTATATATTCAACCACATGACTCTTAGGTTCTCATTGAAACTTATTCCTCAAAACCTAATTTAGTTCACGCCAGATCCAGAAGTATGCCCAATTGATATTATATTAAAAATTAAATTTTATTAAAACCATTAATTATTTCATACTTCAATTCTCATGATTCCATTCAAAAATTATGAAATATAATATCAACATTATAATCCTTTTAATCACCACTAAATAAACTTGTTACCATTCATTTTACAAAAAATACAATGACCATGTTACCATTCATTAACTCGCAACTAAATGGTCTTTTTATCATTCATAACTTAATGACCATGTTATCACTCACACATCACAAATTAGAATTACTATGACAGCATTCTTTAATTCACAACTGACTGACCGTATTACTATTCATCACATAATTAATTAAAAAATTAATTTTCCATGTTAATTTAATTACTAATTTAATAATTAATTTATCATATATGGATCTTATTTAATTCCCACAATAATTAATTACATCAAAAATGTTAATTAATTCATCATTTAAGTATTTAATACTCATAATTCATAATCCCATTATTTATTTAACAATTAATTATGTCATTCCAAATTAAAAAAATTCATAATTATTTCATCAATTAACAATCTAAATTACCATATATTGATATACCATAATTAAGTCATCAATAAATTTTCACTAATTAACAATCTCTATATCTAATAATTAATTTTACAATCAATTATGTCGTAATCCATAAATTCTGAAATCGCCAATTCCTGTGTCCCTAATTAAAAAATTAACCAAAAGAATTAATTAAATAAAAAAATTACAATAAAATAATAAAAATATAAATATTAGATACACATAATTTAAATCATGACCATAGGAATTTAATTATATACCATGTAGCTCATGTTTGATGACTAACACTCTCTAACAAAAATCCCCAAATTCAGTGGAGTAATGGCATAAAAAAGGATCCAGATATATAACCCTAAATAAAAATCATCAAATTCAAGATACCTTAGAAATATATCAATATATATAACCCTATATATATCCACCATAGTATATCACAATATTACCATAACCCTAGAAGAACAACCACTATAAGAAGGAGAGAAGAAAAGTGGCTAAACAAGAAAGCATCCGGATAAGATGCACATAACCTATGCACCGAATATTTTAGGGGTTTATGGTAATTTATAATAGGGTTCATGGTATGACAAAAAATTCCCAAAAAATTTAAATCACCATTGTCTAGGTTTCCATAGTTTGCTGGGTTTGGGGATCACGATTTTCTATAATCATGCACAGACAATGCACAACACCTTTTTCTTCCTTTTTTATCAAATTTTCACCCAAAAAAGTGTAAGGTAAATCCCAAATGAGAATAATAAACACAATGTAAAATATTATATGAAATCAAACTCCAGTAAACACTAGAAAAGTTTGCGATCCTACATATGCATAGCGGTGTAATTAATTTTTAATTACACGTTTACATGGAGAGTATTAAACATAGAGAAAGTGATGATATATTTAATATATTACATAATTATTATTTGTTAATGTTTAACTATTATTTACATTTCTTTTATTATATCCATGAAAAAATAAAAATAGTGTTCTTGTGTATGTACATTTTAGTGTCTCTCTAAACAGTGTAAATAATTTTTCTATCTCTATCTTTTTTATTGACTCTAAATATCTATATATTAAACATGAGTGATATTTACATAATAAATAATATAATGGTCATGATGTGTCTATGAGAATTTTACAAGGACCATTACTAATGAATCAATACTTACATAAAAACCCAAGTAGTAACTGCCAAAAACAATTATTTTATCAATGAATTTATGTTAAATAAGAAATAAAATATTATAATTAAATAATATATTTTATGATATATTTTATTATTTTAACATAAAAATATGAATTATAAATATACATTTATTCTACAGATGATTCAAAAACGTACAAATGAAATCAAACATCAGGCAATGGTTTCCCATTTAACATTTGATTTTGTGATATATTTAATATTTTCACTACTTATTTTTTTTGTGGTTTATATGTCGAATATTTCATATAAAATATCGTTAATAAATTTTTATAAATGGTATTTAATGTTTAATTTAATGTTATCTATTGTACGTGGATTATAATTCCTATGAAAGCCATCTATTTTTGGATAATTTCACAATCACTTATTATTCAGGATTTTTTGTTTCTAAGTCATTACATAGGGATAAGTTGTCTTCCATGTGCATATATTATAAAACTATTTTAAAAAATGTTCTTAAATTACTTATGTGAATTTTATAACACTTTTTTCACATGTTTGACTTTTTAAGAATGTTTTCAAATGAATATTCTATTTTTTATTCGGAATGAGAGACTTTTTTACATTTCATAAAAAAGTTGGAAAGTTATATTTTTTAATTCATAATGAATTAAACTCATTTACCACAATAATTAGGAAAAAATACTTGGAATATTATATTAAATATTTAAAAACATCATTTCATTGAAAATGATTTATTTTACAATTTTTTTGTTTTTTAAAATAAGTGATTTTCGATAAAAAAGGTTATTCCCAAAAAAATTTATCAATAACTATATTAACGTATTTTGAATGTCATCATCCTTTATTAAATCATATGATTTATGGATTTTTATCTCTTACAAACCATCTACAATATTTTATTGAATTGATTATAGTGATTTTCTATCGATGTTCTATTTTAATAACATTCTCCATATTATTCAAGACATTTTATAATTATGTTTATTGAATAAAAAAGTTATTGAAATTTAATATATTAGTTTCGATGAAGATTATTATGTAGGATATCTTTCATCCCTTTCATATGAAAAATTCATTGAACTTGTTATTTATTGGGTGAGGCCCACTATATCCCAACAATGATTTTTTTCGGTCTCACAAGAAAATCTAACATTGGTATTTGACAAGGGCCTACACATTTATGTAATATGTATTTCCATTTGGACATCAAATAATTTTTTAGATATAAGAAAATATGAATTAAATCATTATTAATTTAGTTATATATGTCCATGTGATTATTTATTTAGTTATAATATCCATATACAATTTTCAAGAGAAAGTTATTATTCATATGGAATTATATTCCCTTCATTTATTCCAACGATATTATAATCATGTCATTGATTAAATTTAATGTGATTTATAGTATTTATCATGATAAAATGATTATTATATTGTTTATTAATCATAGTTTCCATGGTACACCTTCAATTAGTAAGTGTTAGAGATCACCTCAATATTATGTTTCATTTATTCTAGATAAAAGGATGTGTATTATGAATGATAAGTTAGGATATAATAAATGGAATAAATTTGTACTCAAAGAGAATATGGTTTTCTATTTTATGTTTTCAATTGCGATGTGAATTTATGTTTGTATTTATTTTACCAGGAAAAAAAGCTTCTTGTTTCATTAGAATGTCATTACTTATTCTGGGTGTCAGTGTATTAAAATAACTATAGAAAATGGGATACTAGTGTTAGGGTCGTTACATTTGGAATTAAATAATGATTATTAGAGACCATGGGAACTATATTTATGAAAAAATATATTAGTTAATATAACTATATGAAGAATTTTATTATATGTATATATATATATTATAATATTATATACATATTTAGTGTAAATACTTTGTTATTTCCCATATTGAATATTGTTTCTTATAATATTCTGTTTGATTTTTTCTAATGTTCATACTTTAAAGGTATCATACTAACACCGAATGTGATTGAAAATGAATTTATTTTGAGAATACATATTGGATGATAACATGAGTGAATGATATTGTTATTTTTCCTATTCAATTATCTTGGTATATGATTAAAAACATTCATCATACCTGACTCTCAATGTTGCCTAATAAGACAAGGTATGGGTCTACTAAGAGAATAAATAGTGGATACCATGGAGGATCGAATAATTATGTTTGTAAAATATTGAAATATTGAAAGAGGAACCTGGATAGTGTCTCAATGGAATAATGAAATGTTTTATATATGGAAATAGAGAATGAAAATAACTTAATATTCAATAAAAAATTAAAATTTTAGTTATCCTAATGGATATGAATCGTGGTCACCCTAAGGTATTATAAATGGTTGAATATATTAAATGTGGAATGAATGGGAAATATGTAAATAGATATCATTGGTGGACTGAACATTAATAGAGTCAAAATGGTTGTTAATCTAATGGTATTATTTCATTTGATGAAGATACTACAAATGACATATGTAAGGTAGGTGGTATTAATGGATAAGTTGATAAATACTAGTTTATAGTGTCAAAATGATGTGGAATAATTAATATGTTTGTGTTTCGATTCAAGAATTATGTTTTTAGATTATATTACAAATTAAAATGTGTTTATAATAATTCTTAAATGTATATGGATTTTACTGCAGTACTATTTCATAGTGGATTTGTGTTGATATGTGGAATGATACTGATGACTAGGAAAATTGATTCAGAGGAAATTTGATCATTTTAGAATAAAATAATGAGCAATGATAACCCTTAATATGAGATCATTTTTAATATAATATGGGAAAATATATGTTTATGGTTTACTATTTGTGACTATGAAATTGGTTATTTATTTGATGGTTTATACTTCTTAGCGTTTACTATATGTTTTGTTTTTTGGAAATTAAGTAAAAAAGAAGTGATTTTATTTTTTGAACCAATAATAATTTCATAGTGATTAATGTTATTACCATATTATTTTAAAATATGTAATCAAGGTATATAAATGTGACATTAAAATCAAAATTATTATGGATTAATAATATGTTGATATTTACATTTCTCCTATAGTAATGGATATTTTTTCGGTCAAATTTTGGAGGATATTTAAAATTGACTAGATTTTTAAAGGATTAAGTTAAACAGCTGATATTATTGTATACAATTAATGTATCATTAAAAATATTGGATAACTTTTTATAATCATTTTTTCGATAAATTTTTAGTTTCTAGTGGAATTATTTATAAATATTTTAATTCATTAAATTTTCTATTGGAATAAAAACTAATCTTCAATATCCATTTCCTAGCATATGAGGTGAAGAGGAAATTGATCGAAGAACAACCAAATGATTAAATTATTCTTATGAAATGGATTTTATCTATTAAGTTTATTTTCTAGAATGATTTATCAACATACTAAAATAAAACCTCAACATTAGAAGAATTCCAAATGACCAAAAAAATTATCTTTTAACTTTTAATATTAGGAAATCACTGTCCTTTTCCCCAAAAAAATTGTATGGTTTTATGATGTCCTAAATTCTTAGGACCATGTTCTATATCACCCTCATATAATACTTGGGTTTTAGTTTTATCAAACATTTTTATGATTTCACATACAAAATTTTTTCACCCAATTAAAAATGATGTTTTTGTGACCTTTTCATTTTTATATACCATTTATTATTAGGATGCTATATTATCCCTTATTATTATGTTGAAGATGTTTTCTACCTAAATGTTTTTTATTTCTTTTCATTTGAAAATATTATTACTAATTTAAGAAAAAAATTTAATGTATAATATAAAAATAATATCATTTTTTTAAATCATCATTTCAAAATTATCATAGGGTTTAATTTTTTTATTTCTTGGAAATATTAATTTTCCAATAAAATGTCTAAAATGCTAATATCTATTGAGAATTATATTTTCAATTCAACAATTTGTGATGTTCAATTATATTTTTAAATGTATTAATTACAAAATTTAAAAAATAATTATAATTAATTTAGTATGGTTTATTTTAATAAATTATAATTTTTAATTTGTTATAAAATAATTTTTTTCATAAATATTCAACTTTAAGAAAAACTATATTATTTATGCGCATTTTTACCATGTTTTGAGATTTATTTTATAATTAATAATTATTAGTTATATGAAATAAATTTCAATAAATGTTATATAATTTCTAATTTATCATTGAAAATTTAACAGAGGGTAATTTTTTGTAGTTTATGAAAATGTTTAATTGATAGTAAATAGTAAACAAATAATTCTTTTAGGAAATATGGAATATTTTATGATATCTCCCTAAAATAGACATACTATAATTTTTTTTGAAAATTATGTGTTGAATATAACATTATTTTATAATAAAAATAACATCCAAAAATTAATTGAAACTTATATATTAGAATTTATACATTAATTTATATAAAATCATTTTCTTCACTTACACAGAGCATGTGTAGCATTGTAAATGAAAAAATTTAGTGACCTAGAAATAATAAATTAGTCGAAATAAGTTATTTATATATATGGTTATTAAATAATAGTTATTATAAATTATGTTAATGGTAACAAATTCATTATAGAGTTTTATAAGAAGTGGATTATCCAAATTCATGTGCAATGCTTGTAGAATGCCCGAAAATTCAAAATAACACATTAAATGTGTATTAATGATATAAATAATAGTTATAAAATAATGAAATAATATAAGTAGATATTTTTATCATTATATAATTATTTTAATGGTTTAAATTAAGTTAATTTTTTACATTATAAAATTTAATTAAATGTCTGTGCGATGCAAGCTCAATATTCTTTTAATTAATTAAAAATAAAAATAAATGATATTAAAAATATTTTAAGTCATATAAATTGAGATACATATAGTGATAATATAATTTTATATATAGACATAACATTTTTATGATATAATAATGTATTTTTCAATTTTACATGTTGTATTGTTATTTTTAAATTTATATTCAGAGATAGTATCAAAATTGAAAATAATGATATTTTATTGGAATAATTATTTATTAATTTATTTAAAATTCATTAAAATGTCAAATAAGAATGAATTTGATAGTATATAGTCTAAAATATCAATCCTTGTTAATTTATATTTAATTCTTATGACTTTATCTTAAAAATAGTATTATTATATTTTAATATTTTCTGAGATTCAATGAATTCAACTCACCTAATTATGGAAGAGGACCACATCCTTCAACTATTTACATCACAGTAGTCTATATGGCTTGAAAAAAACCTAACCATTACACTTCTCAAAAATAATTAACCAATTTATTCTGGTTTTGTCTCCTCATTAATATAAATACTATTTCCCTTCAGATGATATATAAATGGTGTCCATAGATGAATATATAATCATCTTTATAGTCACATTAAAATTTATTTATTATTATATATAATCTTTTTATCTTGTAAACATCCTAAAATTAAAAATACATTTTCATTAATATACTAAACTTTTATTATAATAATATATCAAACCATATTCAATCTCATTTCAATACTACAAAAAGTGAAAACAGTACTTCTGCGTGTGTACAACTTACCGTCTTCGTGTAGCAGTGTAATTTTTTTGATTACAAATTTATATGTATGGTTGTAGATATATAAAATATATATTTATATATGATATATATGATATAATTCTTATATAGAAAAATTTAATTATATTTCTCATTTTTTTATTCCATCCATCGATGATGAAAACAATGTTGACGCATACATACAACATACTGCCTATATGAATAGTGTAGTTCATATTTATATATTTATATCTACGAATTACTATGAATATATACATATTTAATATATATGATACTTACACCATAAATAATATTTTTCATTGGATGGAACTATGATATATGTAGAAGGACCAGAACAAATGAACCTAAACATACATCCAAAACGAAGAAGTTACCCCCGGAAATAGTGATTTTAACAATGAGTTCATAATATATGTGATATATAATATTATAATAAAATAATATAGGGTATTATATATATAATTATTGTTGTGGAATATATTTATAAAAAACATATATTAATTATGTTGGATGTTCAAAAAAGTACATATAAAATCTAACATGGGGTTAGAGTTTATTGTCTCGCATTTACTTCCACGAGACATGTTCCATATTCAAAAAATAATTCATTTATGTCATTTGTATAATTCCTCGTTGATATATTATATATTTAAAATATCTAGAGTAATGTTATTTAATTGTTCAATTGAATTTATTTATTTCATGGATATTGAAATTCAAAATAATCTTAATAATTAAGAGTTTATTTCGCAATCTCATAAATATTGAAGATGGTTTATGATTGAGTATACATTATGGAATATTTCCATTAAATATCTATTTTTTAAATAAACATTTTCAATTTTTTTTGATATTATTCTTTTATTATTAAATTATGTTTTATTCTTATTTTACATTTTAAAAACTATTTTAAAAATAAATCCTTTTTTCTTTTTTTAATTGAGTTACTATATTTCTTCTTTTAATTAAGTATGAATGGAATGTTTTTAACTCATACATGATTAACATAATTTATCAAAATCATGAATGAAAAAATACTTTGGTACTTAATTTATATGTATAAATGGTTCATTTCAATGAAAATTTCTTTATTTTATAAGTGTTAATCTTTTCGTAAATAAGTGTTTTCAATGTGAAAATTGTTATCTTCCTTAAAAAAATTCAGTGATCATATTAAATTATTCTTAATAATATCATCATCCTTTATTGAATATCATTATTCACCGATAATTATCACTTATTATACCATTTAGTATATTTTATTAACTTGATTATGCTGAGTTTTATAGTGATATTCTATTTTGATACAATTTTCCATATTACATAGTATGGTTTATGATTATGTATATTAGTTAGGAAAATTATTAACATTTTTTATGCTAGTTTCTATATGAAAGATTTTTTTATTTATTTTTATCCCATTTTATATGAGAAATTTATTGTAATTAGTAAGTTATGATAGAGACCTAAAATAGCCTTTCGATAAAACAATAGGTATCTGAAGATAAACTAGCATATGTATTGGCTGAGTCCTTACCCATTTGTGTAATATGTCTTGGCACAAGGCCTTGATGGGATATTTTAGCTATTATGTACAATCCATTTCATTATTATGAATTTAGTTATTGATGTCCTTTTAGTTATTCTATTAGATATAAAAGACACAGACATGTTTAGATCTAAAGTTATTATATAAACGATATTATTTTTTATCATTTATTCCTTCTATATAATAATAGAGTTATTTATAATATAACCTGTCTCTTCAGATATTTACCATCAAAAATATAGATTATGAGATGTATATTTATGATATTTTTCATCGTACACATACCCTTACATGAAATTATAACTCACCCCTTTATTTTATATCTTTATCTAGGATACCAAGAAGTGTATCATGATTGACACATAGGTATCTGCAACAAAAAAGATAAATTAATCCAACTAAATATTATGTTATATTTTATTTTTGAATTTAAAATGGGAAATTGAATTATGTAACAAGTTAACCAATACTATTATGCTATTTTTTTCATTTAGGATGGGATTAATTATATCAAATGCCAATGTAATAAACTGACCACTGAATCTAGGATATTAGAGTTAGTTTATAATGACCCAAACATTTGAATAATATTTGTTTCTTGAATTATTGTGTTATTTTCTTTTTTAATCAACAAAAACATATCCTCATATTAATGATGTGAGTATAATTAAAATGAGACAGTTGTGTTTTGACTATTATATAAACGATGGTCAATATGACCAATGAAGACTATACTCTTAACATTATGATTACTCGTTATAAATAAAGATGGTTATGGTTAATTGATACATAATTAATTCAATGGCCTCATCCAATAGATACAGGCATCACAAAGCCCATTTATCGAATCTTGGGAAGGAGGTATCATCACATGGATTTTATGTAGACCACGCCAAAGCTGGGATTTAACATATTAAGCTTGAACATAATCGCCTTCCAGAAATGTTCACGATGATAGAAATCACCAATCAGGAAATGTTGTTGGAGCCACCCCAACATTCAATCACCACTACACACATTACACTTAGGTCATATACAAGTGTTATAAGGGCTATGTAATGAGTCCTTAGCTTCTTTGTGCAATTCTTCTAATAAAAAACTGTTATTTCATAATATAGTAAAAATTTTGTATTTCAAATGTGAAAATAAATATAGGAATCATTTTTATAAGTTTCATATTATTGATGAATATAAAAAATATATTATTTTAAAATATTTTTATACATTAAATAATTAATAATTTGAAATTGTTTTCAAAAAATTAGCTTATATAGATGTGATCAAGATGAAATTTAAAGTCTAATAATTTTAACATAATTTTTAATGAAGAGTTAACTATAAATTATAATATTACCCCTATGAATAGTTATGTTACCAATGTAATAGTAATATCAATTTTTAATGCATTAATATAATTTAGGCATCTTGAATGGTAATGTGATATAATATCATGAGTAAATAACTATTTCCAAACATATTAGTTATGTCTTAATATTTTTTGGGTAAATAGTTATTTTACATAAAAATTAAATTTCACATAATTAGAAAATTATTTTCATAAAACAGAGATATTTTTTTAATTGAGAACAATGATATTATATTACGGTTAATTTATGAGATTTTTATAAAATTTTTTATTTTTCAGTGAATTGTAAAAATACTGTTTTGAGTTTCAGTGTGGTTAATGACCCCATTAATGATGTAATAATGATGTAATGATTCTAGTCAACTCTGGAGGAATAAACTCTATTATCGGGTGTTCCAAGTGGCCAATACCATTGAAAAATACCTTGGGAAAGCCCATGTTTTAGAAAATACAACTAATGAGGTGTCCGTAGGAAATTAATAAAATATCCCCCCCACATTTGCTAAAAATACCAACCCTTTCCCTCATTCCATTCATTCGAAATTACTCCAAAATTATGTCCTTACCAATTTACCTCCCACGTTTGCCTCCCAATGTTTCCTCAACCCCCATGTTCCCACCCATTGGGTTTTTGAATTTTCTCTTTATGGTAAGGGAACCATTCACACTCCGCTTTATATTGAATCTTCTTTTATGTTTTTTATTTTGAAATTTCCATTTCTTTTGGGTTTTGTTCTTATATATCCTTATTTCGATCTATTTTATGTCAAAATGATGATATATCCTTTTTTCTCTCAATATATTATTTTTTTAATTTTTATGTGACGTCCTTTGGCTGCCAAATATATGTACAGAAAATTACAACTTCTCTTTTTTTCAAGTTCTTTTTAATGTGGTATATCCTTTAAATTAACTTACCATATTTATATATCATTGTTATTCTATACCTATACATTATTAACATTCTCTTATACCTTGGTGACCTCTTTCCCCTCTCTTTTTAATGTTTTCTAAAACCGTGTTGCATAGCCGTTATGCTTCAGAATTTTCGTCTCAAATCCTCTCTCTATTTCTAAATATATTCTTGTATTTTATTTATGTTAATTCTGAAACCTATCTTCATTCTATGGTTCATCATAAAGACATAAAAATGATATATATTTTTACATAGTTTACATACATAAAACCCAAAATCCCTTCCCATGGGTAATAAATGTTATAACGATCATATTTTTAAACTATTTTTAAAATGTCGCAATTTTAATATAAAACCCATTTCATTAATATTGTTTGTGTTATTTTTGAAATGTTTGATTATGATTTCAAAGTATCATATGAAAATAAATACATATTAATGGTGCTCCATAATATCACTCCAATGTATTGGGTAAAAAAATTAATATCTAGAGATGACATGTTTTACAAAAACATGGTGAATAACCTTTGTTATTTTTTTAACACCTTGGGGATGGAACTTGGTGATTTGATTATAAATTTAAAAATTAAATTTTGTATCCACATATTAAATTTAATTTTCATGTTATTATTATTATGATATTCCTATTTATAATTGGTTAATTATATTTACCATGTTCTTATTGATATTTCTGAAGTTCACATGTAAACTGTTTCACTTTTTTCTTTAAATGGACTTCTGATAACCCTTTCCATTAATGTAAGACTCCAGGTAATGAGATGTAGTAATTGTACCAAGGATTATCTTTTCAAAATTATTTTCAAGGGGATTAAAATAATTTTATATATTTTCTTTTATTATGTACAATTTTTCCAAGACATTATACTTTAAAGATCTAATATTTGTAACATGAAATGAAATGTTATGTATGAAATACGTGGAATGCCATAGTGGGTATCAAAGGATATTCTAGTTATTTGTGTAAATTAGGTTATGAAAACATTTGGAAGAAACTTTTAGAAAAGTTTAAATATTGAAAAACATCCTTGTATTTTGAAATATTAATTATTTGGTTTCTAAACAAATAAATCCCAATCCGGATATGAACATGTTGATGAGGGCTCTGGAATTGATGTATCAAAGAGTAAAATAAGAAAACACTACTTTGGTCTAGAATCAAATAGGTATTGGTGCACGAAAATGAGTTTTGCATCACTCTTGGTTTGAAACTCCGAAGGGATATGTTTTAAAAACATAATCTTTTTATGAACCATTGCAAAGGATTTATTGAGAAATGTAATTGTTGTTAAATAATAATATATTTAAGAATGATGTTTTAAAATATAATAATTCATTAGAAATAAATGATTTATAAATGAAATGATATTCTCACAATGGTTTTATTATTTAACAAAATGGATGTCAATAACAGGAATTGTGAAAAATGTTACCGTAATGGACTCCGGGTTGACGACCCTCTGATGGAAGCCAGAATGGAGTATTTCTCTAGAATGAAGATCCAACTGACTGAAGTTATGGGAAATAACATGAATCTTTCTAAGAGAACTATTTCTCCATGAAAGAAACAACTTTCTGTAAATACCATTATGTATCAATGACCACCAACCATCAGTGGATCTACTGACCCACTGATTAATGAATAGTGGATCAGTTCTATCATGAAGATATTTTTTAGGAGCTGTTGTTCAGAACAAGAGAAGGTCACCATTAGTATTTTCCACTTAGTTGGGGAATATGATCAGTGGTGGGAACTGATTAAAAAAGGAGGCCAATAGTGGATGTTTAATCTATGGACTGGGAAGAGATCATTGGTATCTAATACTATAAGTATTTACCTCATTCTATAAGAAAAAAATAGAGAAGGGTTTTCCCAAGGGGAAGCAGAAAGAGAATGAATATGTTCGAAGCTATGAGATGAACATCACAAGAACATCCTATTATACCTCAATATTTGTCATGCATCCTGATGTGAAGGTTGATATACTCTTCGGTGGTCTAAGACCTCATCTGTTGAATAATATATCCATCTGGGACAATGATAAATTTGAGGAGATCGTACAAAGTACTATGAAAGTCAACTAGAGTTTGGTGAGATGTAGTGGTCTCATAAATCCATTGATAATAAGCGGTCTATGGATACAAGATTTGGGATGAACATTGATCAGTGAAGAGGAGGCAAGAAAGTGCAACGTACCACGAGTAATAAATGGGGGAATAAGAATTTAGGGAACTGCCTTCATGGGAGCTGGTAGTGATACAGTGTGGAAGAGATGGTCATATCTCGCAGAATTTTCATAGTATGGTGAATCCTCAACTACCCAAAACTAACGTTAAAGGGAAGATGGAATTGGCCCAAACTGATATACAATGCTATATTTTTAGACAGCTTGGGGACTTTTCCAATCACTGTCTAAATCCAAGAGTAGTGGAGGGGAATCACCATCAGCCTCAACAAAGGCCAAGGGAAGAAGATCTAGCTTTTACTATCACGAAAATAGATGTTGAAGCTCAAAATGATATGGTGGTTGGTACTCCTGATGTTCTCTCAAATTTAGAATGTACTTTTTTTTATTGTGGTTCTACTAATTTTTTTATTTCCTCCATGTTTCCATGGAATTTAAAATAAACCCCTAAATTTCTATAAGTATTGTTATTAGATAAGACTCCTTGTAGGATTATCCAATCATAAATTTTTTTAGAAACTCTAGTAATTACGTAAGTGAGCACCATATTATAAAAAATTTTGTAGCCATTCCCATGATAGATTTCATCTTTATACTAGGGATATACTAGATATCAATGTGTAATGCAAATATCAAATGGAGAAGCAAAGAAATATCATTAGTCTTGAATGTTAAAAATATTTTTATCATTCAATTAGAGATATATTAACCTAATATTTGACTAGAAGAACTTCTTATATCCTTATTTTTTTAAGTTTATTATTGACTAAAAAGATGAAAATGAAGGAATAAGGATAGAAAATATCCCCATTATCCAAGAATATGTTAAAGTATTTCATAAGGAGTTACTCGGACTTCCGACAGAATTATTTGTATAGTTCTACATTGAACACTTATATGGATCTCATACTATATCAAAGACCATGTATAAGATGTAAAATTCCGATTTTGAGGAATTAATGATGAAACACCAAGATCATTTGGATATGGGGTTTATTCAACTAAGTGTGTCTCTAGGGGGAGTACCTGTTCTGTCAGTAAATAAGTATAATGGATCATTGTGGCCATGAATTGATTATAAAGAACTAAAAGAAAACACAATGAAAAAAATACGCTCTTCCCATAATTGATGACTTATTTGACCAACTTCCTATGGATCAATTCCACTCTATGATTGATATTAGATCTGTTTGTCATCAATTGAGGGTGAAGAAAGAAGATACACTACCACAAAATCGGGCAAGGGCAGCGCTTCCCTTTATCAGTGCTAAACCGAAAGCGCTGATAATGGGGTATGCCTTTATCAGATCTAAAAATAGCTGATAAAACATACCTTTATCAACGCTTTTAACGAGCGCTGATAATGGTTCTGTCCGTTTTTATTTAATAACCCTAACAGGCCATCCTCTCTTGCACGAGGTCAAGCTCTCGAGGAAGATGAACCAGGCCCCTCGCCGCACGTCCTCGTCCTCCTTGTCCTCGTCCTTCCTCCTCCTCATCCTCCTCGTCCTCCTCCTTCTCTGCCGCAGCCGCCGCCTCCTCCCCTGCTCCCACTACCACGACCGCCTCTGCCTCTGCCACCTCCACCCTCACTACCGCGACCACCACCGGCTCTCCTGCCGCCGCCGCCTCCGCCTCTACCGCCGCCGCCGCCTCCACCCTCGCTGCCACGACCACCGCCGCCTCGTCCTCTTCCTCCTCGTGCTGTCAAGGTGTGAGGTGAGTTCCATGGATGGTATTTCCTTGGTATATTATTTATATTTTGTGTGTGTGATCACCAAATAGTGAATATAGATGTGAGATTGGAATAATACCATATCTTGAGCCTAATTCTAGTAAGGATTTCCATAATATATAGTGTGGTCTTAATGTGATTATGATTATGTCTTGGGATGTGATTCATAATTAGTGATGAGTGTTGAAATAAGAGATGTAATTGATATTTAGCAACACAAGTGGGTTGTTTGTGAATGATGTGGAATTGGATACCCTATAGGTTCCATAGGGATATCTTGACTCTAAGATGAAGTATATGGTAATTGTTTATTTATGATGGTTCACATTGGTGAGAGGTCTACCAAGGTTATGTGTGATGACTTTTGTGGATAACCAACCCTTGTTTTCAATTTTTTTATTTTGAGTTACCATGGCGGTATGTTCTACCCCTTCAAGTTGAATATTTATGTATGAGATACAAAGGAAATAATTTTTAATCTTATGGTTATATGGATTCCCAAATATTATCCCAATGGAAATGATGATGGATCCATATTAATTTTCATCACATAGCATAATCTCATAGTTATATGATTAGAAAAAGATGAAACCATAATACAAAAAATATCACCTAGTATGTCTGTCACATATACGAATAAATAAATTAGAAAAAAACATGCTACAAAGAATAAAGCTACCATTAAATAATTACATTGGTTAACTTGTTTTAGAAATTTTTTATCTTTATTCGTGCCATGTACTTGCACACATGAATTTGAAGGTGAGTATGCGTACATGATAGTAGACCTTCTTAGAGAAGAGTTTCTGGAAGAGTATAAGAGACATGATGCAATGAAGATCATTATAGTGTTGGAGAAAATGTGGTTTCTACAAAAAATGTGGCAACCGGCTTGTGCAACGCGGCCGAAGTTACAACTAGCAGGTATTGTAACTTAGGCCATATTGTACAAGACGATTGCCATAATGAATAGCAAGATCTTCATTGCTTCATGTCTCTTATACTCTTCTAGAAACTCTTCTCTAAGAATGTCAACTATCGTGTATGCATACTCACCTTCAAATTCATCAGTACAAGTACAAGGCACAGATGAATATAAACAATTTCTAAAACATGTTGACCTATGTAAGTATTTAATGGTACCTTTATGCTTCATAGCATGTTTTTTTCTAATTTATTTAATTGTAAATGTGACAGACATACTAGGTGATATGTTTTGTATTATGGGTTTATCAAGAGTCTGTATGATTTCTTGTTTCCACATTTCATTTTAAATAGAATGTTACAATTATATATTTTTTGTACCCTAATGGCTCAAATAGTCAGGCATATTGTAGATGTTTCAAGAATACTATAGGATTCTTTTTCCCCAATGGTAGTACATTTTTAGGATGTTTTCAATGATGAGGTATAAAATTTACTTCTTAAGAAAGAGATAAACATTATAATCTAGTTAGTTTTGGGATAAAATTTCGTTTCTATCACTATTTCTAAAATAACACCAAAAGAGCATCAGTTGTTTGAATTACAATTTGATGATATAGAATATAATGGTTTCATATGGCATAGTACTTTACCATGAGGTTTTATAGTTCTCTAAAATAGATGGTTGATTGGTATTTATTAATTTGTTGGAATATTGGAGATTGAACCTGATGAGAGTCATGAATATGTATCCTCATCCACACATTGATAGTCACATTGATCATCTATGAGGTTCTATGATCTTCTCCAAGATAGATTTGACATTAGGATAGCATTAGATGATTTGGACATCAATGGACTTACCATGGACTACTTTTAGGAGTAGTTATGGCATGTATGATTTTTTAGCGATGATTTTTTGTTTAACTAATGCATTGGTTGTATTAGGGGACTTGATGCATTAGATATTTCATCCTTTTCCAGATCATTTTTTAGTAGTTTATTTCAATTAAATATTAGTGTACTCCCAACCCAAAGTTGATCTTGACCAAAATATTATCATCACCATGAGTACATTGAGATAGCATCATATTTATTACTGTTTTCTCCTGTTACTCATTGTTTTCCTCTTGTTCGCATGTCATGTATTTTCTAAGGAATCATTCACCTTTTGTAAGACTAACTTGGAATAAATTTGGTATATGTCAGATTAAATCAGGTATCTTGTACATACACAATGTTCACCCTACTAGAAACACCATGTGTATGGATATCACATGTGTTTAAAGGCATTTGTACCGTGATTTGTTTTTATAAAATCCAAACAATGCTACCTGATTAATTAAAACATAATATTAGGCAATTTGTTGACATCGAACCCATAAAGACAATGAATATGAATATAGAATGGATGAATGCCAATCGGTTGAAAAAAGAGTATGAAGATGGAGTGAAAGAGTATGTCAAGTTTTCAGAAGATCATGAATTTGACCCTTCTCAAATCCTTTGTACGTGTTTACGCTGTTGTTATTCAAGACAAATTAGTCTAGAGGAGTTGGAATAACACCTGATCTGTCATGGAATAGATCGAAGTTATACATGTTGGAATAAACACGGGGAAAAAACCAATGTCGTTAGTGACTTAGAGAACACGACATTTTATAGATCATCTGATATGATTTGAAGCATGAATAAAGAATATGATCGTATGGAGGGTGTGATTACAGATGTGAATGATAATGAAGATCGTATTGAAGAAATGACAAAGGACAGTTGAAGATGAACTTCGTGATTGCCCAAAATTGTTTGAGAAGTTAAAGAGTTGGGCAAAAACGTCATTATATGCTGGTTGCACTAAATATACAGCATTGTCAGCCGTATTGAAGCTGTTTAATTCGAAATAAGGCAACAGGTGGAGTGACGCCAGTTTTACGGAACTACTTGCTCTCCTGAATGGCATGCTTACAAGAAGATAATTAACTCCCATGCCGAACATATGATGCCAAACGAATGCTACGATCGATGGGTATGATTTCTGAAAGAATACATGCTCTCTCGAATGACTGTATATTTTTTTTCAAGGACCACAAATCACTTAAATAATTCCAAAAGTGTGGTGCTTCCCGATACAAGAAAGATGATTCTAGTCATACGAAAGTTGTATGGTACTTTCCAATCATTCCTAGGTTTAGACGCCTATATGGAAGTGAGGAGACTGCATGAAAATTGACATGGAATGCATATACAAGAATTAAATATGGGAAACTACGTCACCCTACAGACTCTCCTCAGTGGAAGATAATTGATCACGAGTATCCTGAATTTGGGAACGAGCCGAGAAACCTTCGTCTAGCATTATCTACAGATGGGGTGAATCCTTTTGGTTTTCAAATAAGAAGTCACAGTACATGGCTGGTTATGTTGGTAAATTATAATTTTCCACCGTAGTTATGCATGAAAAGAAAATACATCATGTTATTTATGCTTATATCAGGACCAAAACAACAGGGTAATGATATTGATGTTTATTTGGCCCCATTGATCGAGGATTTGAAAATATTATGGGATTCAGGTGTTAGGATGTATGATGCTTACAAAATTGAACAGTTCACTTTGAAAGCCATGTTTTACAGGACGATAAATGACTTTCCTGCTTATGGAAATTTTTCAGGATATAGCATTAAAGGAACTCAAGGGTTTCCCATTTGCAAACATGGTACACATTCAATTAGGTTGAAACATTCATCAAAAAACCGTGTTTCTTGGACATCACAGATTTCTACCCCGATGACATAAGTACCGATCATGGACATCATCATTCGACAGAAGTTCAGAAGAACGTACAACACCGTCTCCACTAACAGGTGATCAACTATTTGAGAAAGTGAATGATTTGGACACTACTTTTGGTAAACCATTTTTGAAAATCCTTACAAAAACTGGTTGGAAAAAGAGATCAGTTTTTTTTTGAATTACCATACTGGAATTGTCTGTATGTTAGAAATTTTGTTGATGTTATGAATGTTGAAGAAAATGTATGTGATAGTGTCATCGGCACGTTGCTAAATGCACCCGGAAAAACAAAGGACAGAATTAAAGCTAGATTTGACATCGTTGAGATGGGAATACGAGAAGAGTTGGCACTAGTGAAGGGTGAAAAACGAACATTTCTTCCTCCTGCTGCTTACACTCTTTCCAGGCATGAGATATATCAGTTTTGCAACTTCTTGAATGACATAAAGTTTCCAGAGGGGTATTCATCCAATACCAAGAACATCATGTCAATGAAAGATTTAAAATTAAAGGGTCTGAAATCACATGACTGCCATGTTTTGATGCAAGATCTAATTCTTATAGCATTACGTTGCATTTTTTCCAAGAATGTCCGCCATACACTAAAGAAGCTATGTTTCTTCTTCAAAGCTATATGTCGCAAAGTTATAGACCCGGAGAAATTTCCAACGATGGAAAGAGAAATTACCGTCATATTATGTGAATTGGAAATGTTCTTCCCAATGACATTTTTCCATATGATGGTTCATTTGATGGTTCATTTGGTGAGAGAGATTCGACTATGTGGTCCTGTACATTATAGATGGACGTACCCCATTGAACGGTATATGAATGTTTTGAAAGGGTATGTCAAAAACCGAAGTCAGCCAGATGGTTGTATTGTGGAGAACTATATTTTTGAGGAAGCTGTTGAATTTTGTACCGAATACCTATCTGGGGTGGAAATCATTGGCCTACCGAAATCTCGTCACACTGAGTGGCTTGAGGGTGAAGGAATTTCTGGAAAAGAGGTTGTCACAATCAATATTACAGATTGGGAGCAGGCCCACCTTTACGTTTTGCATAACAGTTTCGACGTTGACCCATATGTTCAAACGCACAATGAAATTATTAGGCATTTGAATCCTTTTAGGGATGAAAAATGGATATTAGATACACATAATCGACAGTTTATAGGATGGTTTCGAGACAATATTTTTAAGTAGTTAGATGAAAATCCAGAGTCAATTTCAGAATGACTTCGATGGGTGGCCGGAGGAGAAAGTGTGTATGTATTATCTTACAATTCTTATGCTGTTAACAGTTATACATTCTATACTAATGAACATGATGAAGACAGTACCATGCAGAATAGTGGGGATACACTTGTGGCTGAGGTGATGCATGGTTCCGGTGCTAAGGACAAAAATCCAATTTATGTGAATATGTCAAACTTTGGCATCATCAAACGAATATGGGAGTTGGATTATACATAATTCAAAGTTCCGATTTTTCAATGCAAGTGGGTTGATAACAGGACTGTTGTTAAAAAAGATGAATTAGGATTCGTGAATGTTGATTTCAGTAAGGAAGGGGAGAAAGACAAACCATTTATAATGGCATCACAGGCAGTACAAGTATTTTATGTTCCAGATCCCGTAAACAGAATTTGGTCAATTGTTCTGTTATCGACCAAAACAACTGAAGGGTCAGATGAATGTTCAATGGAGGTTAACCCTTTTATATGGACTTCACAATCATTTCGCAGTGGTCCAAATGTAGACAGCGCTTTGTATGACATAGGAGACCACAATGAAGGAATTTAAATAGTTGCTAGAGGAGTCAAATCACTTCATCTTTTAATGAAAAAAAGAGAGTACAATAATCAGGTTATTTGTTTATTGTAACATACATTGTGTTACGTTATGTTGTTATCTGTTCGCTTCCATTTTTATGTAATATAAATTAAATATTAATCCACTTCTGCAGAAAATGACTTCTGCACCTGCTAATACACCAAATCCCGAGGCACAAAAGCTCTCTCAACCAGCAGCTGGTGGTCCCACTATAGAGAAACAACAGTTTTCTCAACCAAATGCTGGTGGTCCCTGTGCAGAGCAACAACATGTTTCTCAACCTGTTGTTGTTGGTCCCAGTGTTGAGGTAAAATAGGATTCTCAACCTATTGTTGCTGGTCCCATTTCCGATGATAGTGCTCCAGGGGAAGATATTGCTGCTACTTCTGATGAAATGGTAGGAAATGAAACCCTGAAAGGACAAAAAACAAGAGCATTGTAGTTTGGCAGTGTTGGCCAAAATACTTAATGCAAAAGCAAAAGGAATCAAATTTGTGGTGGGATGGAATAAGCGAGACCAACATGTTAACCCCAACAAAGCCAACATTAATAGCTACATTAGAATCGTCACTCGGCATTGCGTGCCAATTGATGTACAGTTGTGGCACCATGTTGTCACCGAGCTGAAGAAAATAATGTGGGAAGAGATTACGATAACATTATGATATCATTTTTTTTAATTTATTAAAATAAAATAAAATACCAAAAAATTGACTTACTCTTCATCATCCATTGCAGAGTGAATTTATAGTAGATGTCTCGCACAAGGAATATGTATTAAGAGATGCAGGAAGAATTCATAGAGTTTTCCGCACAATTTTAATGAAATATCATCTTAATGATGCAGAAGGGAAAATCATGCCGCACCCACCGCCTCTTTACGCACACTTGATATCCCAAGGAGCGTGGGATGCGTTTAGCAACCGTCGTGGGGAGCATACTTTTCAGGTACATTGTGTGGGGTAATAAGTTGTTTGATGTTTTCTTGTATTCATCACTCTGATTGAATGTTTATTATTTATGAAACAACTACTGAGTGCTGAAAATAAAAAACGCGCAACATAACCAGCGTACCCTTACCGTAAAGCAAAGATGGGGTACGCTGAACTTGAGAAAAAATTGGTACGTCTTTTAAATCTACCCTACTACTAGTATGTGACATAAAACAATACCATAACCATGTTTCTCTATTTATATGAAGAATGATGAATCGAAATTGAAATCCATATCCATCCAATGCCATATGATATGGAAGGAGGCTCGTGTAAATAAAGAGGGGACATTGATAGATGAAAACACACAAAAAGTGTGGGAAACATGTGTAAGTATGACATAATATAAATTTGAGATGCTTTAAATTGTTATTACATAATAATAACTACTTATTTTTCTATATTTTCTATCTGAAATAGTCACAAGAATCAACAACAACAGCACCAGATGCAGATATACTTTCAGCAGCCTTGAAGCAGCCAGAAAAGTATGGCCGCATCAGAGGTGCGGGTTTTGGGGTGATACCCCGAACATATTTTCAAAAACCAAAACAAGAAGAGGATCAAAATGAAAAAATGGAAAAGCTGCAAGAAGAATTATCTATTTTTTCAAGAAGAATTACAATACCAGAGATAGATGATATCAAAATTGATGGGGGAGAGGCAAAGAGGAGAAAAAACCCCACAGAAACCTGTGCATGACGATCTCTCCCCACACCCCACCATCATTGAGGCGAGCCATTCTCCTAAAAAACCTGACATAAATGAGGTACTTAATGTTTTAATAATTGTTTCTGTGAAATTTTATTTACATAGACACTGATACCTTTCCTGTAATACTATTATATAGGGTGAAAATGACTGTGATTTATATTTATCAACTTCGACATATCTCCTAGTAATGAGGGCTACGGTGTTCAATACGCAAAACGACATGCTACACAACAGACAGCTTCCAAAAGATCATCTTAGAGTGTCAATTAACGTAGCTAATCAGCCGAGTGCTGAGCTACCTATTCCAAATGATGATGAAGACATTCATACGGTTGAATAAGCTGTTGGAACATTCATTGCATGGATGACAGTTCTTGTAAAAAAACATGTCGAAAAAAACGTATTCATTTCTTTTTTATTTTTCATGCTGGACCGTTAACATTTTATGAAAAAAGGTTTGAACCGATGATTGTTATTACAGAATGAAAAAGAATGTGTGGTGAAATGAAATATCAGCTTAAAACTATCTCAAGGATCAACCAACCGATTGAAAAGGTCAACTGAGATCACCTTCACCCCGCTCGTTCTATATCCACAATTAATATCATTGCAGGCTCATGTGGATACAAAGTTGAATGACGGCAGTACTCAAATAGTTGCTTACGAAAAATATATGTATGGAGAGGATATATCAGATTTCATTAGTTCTGAAAATGTAAATGAACTCCTCAAGTATGAATGTCTAGGTGCCTCAGTTGTAAATGTATACATGAGGTATGTTTTCATGATTTGATTTTACAAAAGCTGATATACTCTGATAATTTTGACTAAATACATTTTATATTTGTTGTAGACGTATATATGAAAAACAATTGAAGGGATTTCCCCATGAACAATAATTTGGACTCGTTTCTCCTCACACCACATCTTCAAAAGACAAAATAGATTCTGTTAAAGAGGCTAAAATAATGTCATCCCAGCTCAAATCGTTTGAAAACAAAATTACGGATGACAGACTCTTTTTAATACCAACGATGCAGGGGTAAAACTCTACAATTTAATCATATCAACTATACTTTCATATCATTCTTTACTTATTCCTTTTTGTATTTTTAGGGTGCATTGGATGCTGATTGCAGTCAATTTGGATACTCCAAAGATTTATTTTTTGGATTCAACACATGGATATCCAATATACCAACCACACATGATGGTGTTTGTTAATTTGTAATACGCTAGATCCAAGATTTTAAAACTAAAAATCTCGTTATATAATTTAATTTATATTTTAATGACGATTCTGTTATGATAGGACGGTGCATCAATATCGTCTAATGCATGGAATGAATCCAGGGCATAAGGATAAGCATACCTACAAGATCTACAATTGGAAAAGTATCCGGGTATATATAATAACATTTCACTATCCAAGAACATATCAAAACAAATTACTTATTGTGGTCGATGTTTCTGTACTGTCCAAAATAAACAAATGGAATGAAATGTGGTTATTATGTTTTAGATTTATGAAAGAGATCGTATTTCATCAACAAACTAGCATCCCTGATGAGGTATTTTTTAAAATAATTATGAGTACATTTAAAATATTTATTAATCCTTTGTGTATTTATATTTTTTCAGTAATACCATGACTATCGCAAAAACTCATATTCAGAAGATGATAGACATGTGTTTAGAAACGAATGGGAAACATACCTAATGGAAGATTGTACACAAATAGGATGAAGGTGAATTCCTACCACTTATGTTCTCTATATATGATCATTTATTATCCTCCAACCTTCTTTGGTGAATTGATAATTCTCTGATGTATTGAAATCTTAATTTATTACTCATTGTTTTCTATCACCGGATTCATATTATTCATCTTTGAACAAATCAATATTGAAGTAAGGCATGATGGTGTGTAGTGAATATGGGGTGAAAGACGAAACCACCGAGGATCACCAAAATCCATTTTCTGTATCTTGTTTGTTTGAACTTGTATTTGAGCACATGTGTTGTTGTTTGACTTGAACAATTATTTCTAGGTAGATTCATGAGATAATCAGTATCGTTGATGGATTTTTTGGAACCAAAATATGTGTCACAGGATAATTCAAGTAAGGGAAAGGCTGGTTGAGATGAAATCCAAGCTCAAATAACCAGTACATCATCAAAAGAATCAACCTTGTGATGCACCATCATGTAGAATCTGGTCCTCGTGATGTTTTGAGGTGTTTATGGAAGGTATGGGGAGTCTGATAAGCCCCATGGCCACCATAAATAATGTTTACAGACAGCTACACATGTTTTTGTGCCTCATGCCTCTTTACAAGGATCACACCATTCACATGGTCCATCTTAACACGTATGTCTCATTCAGCCCATTGTTACTCTTGGAAGAACCTGAGAATCTGACAATGCATAAACCCCACAAGACCCATACTCATCCAGCCAAGAGTATTCGTAGTGTGAAGAGAAGATAACCATGGGTAATACCCACAACATACCTCTTTTAAATATATAGGTTTTGATCCTTGTATTCTAAATAGGGTACGTAGGAAGCCTCCATGAGGTTAAATCCCAACCAATGGTAAACCGTGGTGACCCCCTCACTGGGGTACACCTTCGCTTATTTTCCCTATTGTATTTCTCTTAGTGGCGTCCAAATAATTCTTCAAAATGAGAAACCTTACCTTTATGGGATGCACCACACATGGGTCAGACCTCATTGGTCATTCTGATCCATCTCTGTAAGACAATAATTCACGACCCTCTATCCTTGTGGGATGTTAAACTCATGGAATACCACAAGTTAAACATGGGTTTCCATTAATATATTCAATATTAATGTATAATCAGTCCTTATTACTGTATTTTGGAGGTGTGGTTTTATGTTTTCCAGCAGATTTTGGAATATTCCACACTTTATGTAGGTGATTCCATGCTTTTACATTATATGATGATTTTATTATCCAGTATTTTCTTACTAAGTGTACTATATGAAATGTTTGTGTGGTTAAAAATGTGTTATCAAAGGAATTTGGGGTGTGTATAGACTTGAAAGTTATTTTTAAAATGAATGCAGTTGTATTTCCTGTAGATTTTCATTCTTATGTCCTTTAATTTTTTTTGAAGAAATGAGAAAGTTATGTGATGGGGGTTTTCAAATGGATTTAATGTGTTTGTGAATTTTAAAGAGGTTTTTCTTATGAGATGTAGAGATTCTATATATATGTATTTATATTGAATGAAAGTACATGAGATTGTGTTGATATATATGATGTGTATAATGTAAATTGAACACAATTTCCATACAAGGTATTTTCTTTATGATGTATAGGGGACAAGGTGAGAGGGCAGGGGTGGTTTTCTGGGGGAGGGGGAAAAGTGGTAGGGGGAAGGGGTAGGGGGTGTGCTGGGTTCTTTTGAAATATATAGGGGGTGGGTAGGGGGTGTTCAATGGGAAGGGGTGTACTGGGGAAGGGGGCAGGGGGTGTTCAGGGGGTAGGGAGTGTGCATGGGGTAGGGGGTGTGCTTGGGGGTGGGCAGTGTGTAGGGGGTGTGCTGCGGAAGGGGGAAGGGTGCTTATTTTTTATGGAATATGGGGACATAATATTTGTTTTATGTTTTGTGCCTCACTAGTATAATTGTTTATTTTATGTTTTGTGCCTCACAATTATATTTCCATTTAGCAACCCCATTCTTTATTTAATTATTATATTACTTACATAATATTTGTTTTATTATGTTGGTGAAATATTTTTCCTCAGTTCGAAGGCTTTGTTCGGAAACCGCTGCCATGGATGAAAATTGTTTAGAGTGGATGGATGCAAAAAGGATGGAACATCATTATTTTTAACTATTTGTTGGATAAATATAATTGTAAACAAATTAAACATTGTTTGAAATGTATATATAAGTGTGTTGTTTTGTATTCATTATTTCAAGTAAATGTATGTATCATTTTTTGTTCTTCTGTGATTTGTGGGTGGGTGTTTTGTGTACTATGTGCAGGTTTTGTTTGGACTTTGTAGGTGTTTTAATGTGTGCAGGTGCTGGGCAGGTTCTGTGCAGGTTCTAGATTTGGATAGGATCTTTGGCCTTTATCAGCGCTAGTTAAGCGCTGATAAATGGATAATATATCAGCGCTATTTTGAGAGCTGATAAAGGTAGTTTTTATCAGCGCTCAAAATAGCGCTGATATATTATATATTTATCGGCGCTGAAAATAGCGCTGATAAATACTACCTTTATCAGTGCTCACTTAGCGCTGATAAAGGGGACACCCTTTATCTTCGCCGAGATTAACTGCCCTTTTGTAGCGCTATTAAAGGCCGTTTTTAGCGCTATTATAATCCATAATTGTAGTAGTGATATTACAAAAACTACCTTCTAATCAATATATGGGAATTATGATTTTATTGTTTTTCCTTTGGTCTTGACTAATGCTCCTACTATTTTTATGGATTTTATGAATATATTTTTTATGGTATACCCGCATAATAAGGTGATAGTTTATTTGATGATATTATGATATATTCAAAAAGTGACAAGGAGCATGATGATTATCTAAGGTTTATTTTTCAAACTCAATGAAAAGATATATTTTTGGGAAGTTCATCCAAGTTTAATTTTGGTTACAATATGTTTCGTTCTTGGAGAATATTGTAATCAACGAAAGAATCACAGTTGACACTATAATGATAAAGGTAGTAGAGATGTGGCCTTAGCATACAACAATAATTGAGATTCAAAGTATCGTTGGATTAATAAGATATTAAAGGGGATTAGTGAAAAACATTTCACAATCTTATAATCCATTAACAATGTTAACTTGAAAATGTTTCATGTTCATTTGGACAAATAGGTGTGAGGATAGTTTCCAAGAGCTAAATAGGAGATTGGTTACTGAACTCGTGTTTACTCTTTCGTCATGTGTAGAAGGATTAATTATGTTTATCAATGAATCTCTTAAGGGCTTTGGTATATCATCATGCAAAATTACAAGGTGACACCTTATGCATCCTAATATTTGAAGACTCATGAGCAGAACTATCATACACATGACATGGAGTTGGCTATAGTCATATTTTCTCTGAATATACGGAGGCACTATCTTTATGTGGAGAAATGTGATATTTTCAAAGACCATCAATATTTAAAATATTTTTTCACACAAAATTAATTAATCATGATAAAAAATAAATTGTTTTGACATCTTAATGACTATACTAGATTAATTCGGTATCATCTCGAAAGAGAAAACAATGTCACTGATGTATTAACTAGGAAAGACCGTATTGTTCTATACATGATGAGGATTCAAAGAGATCTCTTGATCCATGATCTAGTGAAAATGGACCTGGGAATTACAAGGGAAGTGACATCATCAACCATATTCCAAATTATTTATCAACTATCATTACTAGATAAGATCCTGAATGCCCAGAAAGAAGATCCTTTTAAAAAAATAATTTAGAGGAAATGAAGTATGGGAAGTTTTCTGAGTTCAATATTAATCATGAAGGTGTACGTATCTTTTGCACAAGACTATGTGTTCCATATATTTATGAAATAGGGAAGGAGCTGATGGATGAATATCATAGATTTACTTTCTCTACATGTCCTATAAGAATGAAAATGTATAGGGACCTTCCTGATCAATTTTTTGTGGGATAATATGGAAATGGAGATTGTTGACATAACTAAATGGTTCCTGGTAGGTCAGCAAGTGAATTCAGAGAGACAACTTCCATAAGTGGTATTAAAACCAATACCCTTACTAGTATATAAGTGGGACAATATTACTATGGACTTTTTCAATGTTCTCCCATGAAAATCCAAACTAAACAATGTGACATGGGTTATAATGGACTTTTTCACTGTTCTTCCAAGAACATCCAAAATTGGTGACCAATCTAAAATTACTATTTATAAACATGAAGAACTACTGAGAACATGAAAATCGAATTTAAAGGTGGATGTGACCAACATCTCCCATTAATTGTGTTCTTTTGAAATAATAGTTTTCATTTGATCATTCCAATGGCCGCCTATTAAGAACTACATTTGAAGCTATGTAGAACTCATTGTTGTTTGGATGGAGATTGTGAGAGAAAGATTCATGGCGCTGATACTGTGAAAGATATGACATAAATGGTTCAAGCCATCCATCAACACATTAATGCTGATCAGAGTTAGTAAAAACTATATGCCGACAACCGTTGATGGGACTTTGAGTTTGATGTTGGGGACATATAGTATCTTTGAATATCACATTGAAAGATAGTCATGTGGTTTGGGAAGAAAGTTATTCTCAACCCTAGGTACATTGGCCCCTATGAAATCCATGATGGAATTGGAGTAGTGGCCTATCATCATTCACAATTTCAAAATGTAGCACAAGATCAGGATGTGTTCCATGTATCCCTCTCGAGGATGTAAATACCCAACCATTCAAATGGGATAAATCCATAGATGGTAGAAATGGAACGTGGGATCTTTTATGAGGACCCATCAGTGAAGATATTGGATTGTAGAGATATGGTTCTATGAAAAAGACTACCCACCTTGTAGAAGTGTTGTGGAGGAACCAAAAATGTGAAGAAACCACATGGGAACCAGAGGAATATATGTGGTGGAAGTACCCACACCTTTTCTCTTCTTAGGATAGGAGGTGAAATTTTGAGGACGATGTTTCATAAGGGGGTAAGAATTTAATTACCCAAACATTTGAATAATATTTTTTTCCTAGATTTATGTGTTATTTTATTTTTTACTCAACAAAATTATTTCCTTATATGAATGACGTGAGTGAAAATCAAATGAGACCTTTGGGTTTCACCTGGTAATTGACCATTGGTCAATATTAACGTTGGAAACTATACTTTTAATGTTATTATTATTATTTATTAATTCAAATGAACATGGTCAATCAATACAGAAAGAAGAGTCGATGGCCTCATCTCATAGACTTAGGTCGTACAATTCCCATCTATTAGAGAATGGGAGAGAGGTAGAATCCCTAGGCTTTTCTATGGACTATTCCCAGGCCATAAATCAACATATTAATCTTGAACATAATTGCCTTCGGGATAAGTTCATGCTTATAAAAATCACCATTCAGAAGATGTTGTCTGAGCCACCCCACGATTATATCACCATTGCACACCTTACTCTTAGGTCCTATGCAGGTGTTATAAGGTGCTATTTGACAAGGCCTTTGTTACTTTGTGTATTATTTTTTATAAATAAAATTATTATTTCTTATTATGGTAATTTTTTGTAATTTCCAAATTCAAAATAAATATAAGATGCATTTTTAGAAGTTTCATATTATTTAGGAATAAAAAAAGTGCATTTTAATATATTGTTTATACTTTAAATAATTAATAATGTGAATTGATTTTTTTAAAAAAAAAATTCAGTGGTGATCAGTAAGAAATTCGATTTCTAATAAGATCAACATTCTTTTTGTTGAATAGTAAAATATGAATAGTAATATTGCCCTGATGAATAGTAATGTGACCAATGGAATAGTAACCTCACTCAATAATGTATAAATATAGTATAGGCATCTTGAAGGGTTCTGTTATATAATATAATAAGTAAAAAACTATTTCAAAAATTATTAGATATGTATTAGAATTTTTTTCACCTAAATAGTGTTTTTGTATAAAAATTAAATTTCTCATAATTGTATAATTATTTTCTTAAAAAGGGGTTTCTCTATTTAATTCACAAAAAATACATTAGTTAAAGGTAAATTTATGAGATTTTTATAAAAAAAAATTAGTGAATAGTAAACATATATTTTTGAGTTTTAGTGAGTTTAATGGAATAATTATTGATATAATCATGATGAATATGTTATTTTATGCGGTGTTAAAATTGGATAATACCGTGGGAAAATACTTTGAGCAATCCCTTGTTATTGAAAACTCCACTAATGAGGTATCCATTGGAAATAAATAAAATATTCAGCACTTTTACTATAAATACAAACTTATTAATTCATTCCATTCATAAAAAATTCCTCTTCAAAGAAGCTAAAATCTTTTTACTTCCCAATGAGTCCTCCCATGTTTCTCTCATTCCAGCCAAGGTCCTAACCATCGAGTTTTTTATCTTACTCTTTAAAGTAAGGGAACCTTTAACCCTCCTCTATTAGTCGAGACTTCTTTTATGTTATGTATTTTAAATTTCCATTGTATTATGATGGGGTATGTTCCTATATATCATTAATTCTATAAATTTTATTTCAAAATTATTATAGACACTTTTCAAAGTCGTCAAAGGATTTTTGGAATTTTTAAGTGATGTAGTTTGGCTGATGAATTTCGGTAAGGGATATCGCAGAATCTCTTTTTTTCATTCAAGTTCGCTTTTATGAGGTATATCCATCATATTTCCATACCATGTTATAATATACATGTTATTTTGTCCCTATAATATATTATTATTCTCTTATTAATGGGTGACCTTGGTCCCCTCTCTTTTTAATGGTTTGTAGAATCATGTTGCATATTTGTTATACTGTAGAATATTCGTCTCAAAACCTCTCACTTTTTTGTCAATAAATTCTCTAATTGTCTTTATGTGAATAAACCAACATATATAATTTCTAATAGTATTAATAATGACATAAAAATGTAATATTTGTTTTTGGAACTGACATACATAAAACCCACATTCCCTTTCTGTGGCTTATAAATGATATAATGATCATGTTTTTAAGAACATTTTAAATGCCATGACGGTGATTTGAAACAAATTTATTTTATTATATATGGATTATTTCAGAAATGTTTTATTATTATATATGGGGATCATATGAAAATAAATATATATAAAGGGCCCCCCATGATAGTTCTCTAAAACAGTTGATATTGAAAATAATATCTATAGATGACTAGTTTTACAAAACCATGGTGAATAACTTTGGTAAATTTTATGACACCTTCAGGATCGACCTTTCTCATATGCCTATGAATGTCTGAATTAAATGTAATGGCCCCATTTTAATGTCGTTATTCAATTTATTATTAATGTGAAATGTCTCTTTATCATGCCTTTAAGATATTCCCTGTATTATTATTTATATACCTCAAGTTCACATATAAATTGTTTCAATTTTTTTCTTTACTAGGCCTTATGCACACCCTTTCCTTTGATGTATGTCTGAGGTAATGAGATGAAATAATTGTACATATGATGAACTTTTCATGAATATTTTCAAGGGACCAAAATAATTTTTTATGTTTTCAGGTATTCTGTACCTTTATTCCAAGCCACTATACATTAATGATCCTTTATTTTTAAAATGAAATGAAAAGTTATGTAATAAAAAGACATAATTCCATACAGTTTATTTACAATCATATTATTTTTCCATTAACTATCACCTAAACATAGAATATCTTTAATTATAAATCTTTACCATTAAATAAATTCATTAAAATCCTTATATAAAATATATTGCAAAAAATTATTTATATGTTTCATGTTTTCTATAATTTGAAAACCAAATATCCACATACTTCAACAATATAATTCTAAAATTAAAATACATAAACACTTTATCCAATCATCTTTCATATTATATAATTAACAAGGATTTTTCATCTTACTTATTTAATACAACCTTTAATTCATATTTCCTTCATAGTCTATTCATCATTAATAATATAAACATTAATCATATATCCTTTGTGATCTACCTTTTTATATTTCCCCTTAGGACACTACCTTACATAAACTCAATTTTTCTTTATTCAAAACATTATTCATTTGATGAAACCATTTGGATAGTATTATTCTCATAAATTTCATTATCCAAGAATTTCCTTTTTTGGCAAAAGATACTTTCCCTATGTCATTATTTTCCAAACCCAAAAAATTATCTCATTCCCTCCATATATTTCTATAATTACTTCATTAATCATAAATGACATGATGAAAATTGAATATTATTCCATATATAGTCCTATTGGAACTCAATTTTTCTTGTATTCATTATGTCAAAAAAATCACTCAAAATGAAATTGTTAGTCATATAATGACATTAGTAATTATTCATAATCATAATGTTTTTCATTCTATCTCTTATTTCACTTTGTTGTTCATAATTAATATATTTTCATTTTCTTCCACATTGAGCTTGAAAATTACTTTTCCTAGTTCATGCTATTGAATAAAAACAATTTTTTTTTGTAACAACAATAATTGCTAGAAACCACCTAATCGGGAAAAAATATTTTCAGGATGTCTATACTAAGACACCTTATTTTCAATCAATACTATTGTATATTTAACCTATGTTATACATTTTTATCTTATATAATATACATTATATTTTTAAAATAAGAAAAAAAACGAATTCTCCCAATAATAACCATAGGTAGTGTGAAAACCGTTTCACAGTAAGGGAAAACTCACAACGCACCAAAATGATAGATGAGAAATACTCTAATAACTCTTTTTAGGATTATTACTAATAGATTCATTTTTTTTTCAAAACAATATTCAAATAATGTATATATATAGGGATGTCTTTCTAGGAAATATGCACACCATTGTTCACTAAAATATTGGATAATCTCTATATGTATGATTAACTTTGGTGTATTCACTATGGTTTCTTTATCCTTGTTTTCAATCGTTAACTAAGCCTTTCTCTCATACCCATTATAGGGTAAAACCATATTTTTTTTCAAAAAAATAATTTTAATTATATTTTATTGATGAATTGTGTTACAAACAACAAAATTATAAAAATTCGATATACAAAACACTGACATATCTTTTGTTACATTAAATAGTGATTTTTTCAAAACCATGATATATTATTATTATACTTATGTATACGCAACTATTATAACATATTCAATAAAAATAGTGATATTAATAGAAATAACTACATTTATAATATAAATTGAAATGTTTTAATGTAAATAAAACATATTTATAATAAGAAAATATTTTTTACACTCTATTTATGATTCAAAAACAAATATTATTTTCTCAAAAAATAGATTTTAATGTTTTTTTATGAAAAATAATAAAATGAATATTTTTACACTATTAAAAGAATAATTTATAATATAAAAATAATTATTAAAGTAAAAATACCATAATTTTTCATATGGTGAATTTTTGATATTTTTCTAAAATGTTTCATTTTTATGATAAAGACTGAAAATATAGAATTTTAATTAAAAACATATTTTCGTATAATTTATTTATAATGTAAAATTATATATTAATTTTTTTTACGTGTAATTCGATCAATTATAAATATACTAATCTGAATTATATAATTGGGAAAAGTTCTAATTTTTATTGAATTTAAAAACAGTTTACACTTTTGATTATTTTCGTTACAAAAACCATCATTCTCGTCATGTATGCTTGAATATTTTAAAAATAACATTTTCCTCTTATATTAAATGGGATTTGGATAATCTAATTATAGTTTTATAATTATAATATTTTATAATTTATAAAAAGATGAACATAATTTTAAAAAAATGATTAGCGAGTGTTGTAAAAATTAATTACTACCGTGAAGGTAAAATTTTTTTTTTGAGGTTTAAAAAATAATGGTTAAAATACATATAAATATGTCTAAAATATATTTTATCTACATAGAAATACCTTATCAGGTATAAATATTTTATTTAATAAATTTATTACCCTTTTAACACATGAAAAATATGTGGGCACTCAATTCCATTCAATAATACCAAGAATGTCCTCTCCTACAATTATAAATGGTATCCCCAATCCTCCCTTATTCATATCTTCTAAAAATTTTAGTTCAGAAAATATGTGATCCAATAATATACAAAATTCCATCACCTCATACTATAAGACTTATTTTGTGAATAAATCCATCTTAGTAAGACATTTAGTGTAGCTATTAATAGGATACCCAAATAAGAGGAATCAGTTTTCAACGAGTGCTTTAATTTTATTTCATCCTTCGCACAATAAACAATTTCTTAAATAGAAATTTTATAATAAACTAATTTTTTCCCATATATAATTAATTATTTATAGTAAATTACCAAAAAATAACTCTAATTTCATTAAATTGGTTACGGAATCATCGATCGTGTGTACGATGGACTACCGCCTCGCGTACCCATGTCATTCATTTTTTCATTACTACATTTCATTGTTGGACATAATGATGGATTTAAAATTAATATATGATATATATTAATTTATTACTACTATATAATTATTATATTACATACACCATCATGCAATACATTTGATGGGAAGATAATAATGTCATTCCTGTGTATGGAGGATTACCCCCTTGAGAATTGATAATATTCGTTCATGTTATTTATTAAATGTTTTGAAGATGGTTATAATAAATAAAATGTGATATATATAAAATATACCTTATTATAGAATGATAATATACATAATTATCTTTTATTTCATTCATCACAATAGGAAAACTAGAAGAAGTGATCATGTGTATGTATGACCTACTATCATTATGAAATGTGTATTTCATTTTCTATAACTATATTTTATGGATTACTCTAAAAATCATAATACTAGATAAATATGATATTGATATAATGTAAATCATTTTGTATTTAATGGATCCATGAGAAAACTAATATGAAAAAATTGTGTGAAATGAAAACATATAAAAAAAGCATCTATTACTAGAAATGTAAATTTAACATTTAATAAGTAATATTAAGTTGATAAAATTTCATATAAAAATATTATGTGGTACTATATATATGAATATGATTATATAATCAATTTATAATATAAATATATATATTTAAAAAAAATACCAAGTAATAAGGATGTCATGACTTATGGTAACAGATTCTCTTCTCATGCTTACTTTCCTTGAGATAAGATCCATATACAGCACAAGTTTCATTAATGTGGTTTATATTCTTCTAATGAATTTAACTTAGTATTTATTATTCATTTATATTGTCTTTATTCTATGAATGGTTTTTTATTTGATAGCATGCTATTTATAAAACCTGTTTCTCCTCTATGGGGTAAACCATGAGAGAATTATTATGAAACCTACATCATTTCACAATACAATATCTGATGAAATGATTATGAAAGATATTTTTTTCCAAAGGATATGATATAGTGAAATTTTTACAATAGCCATTTCATATATTGTGTTACGATATCATATATTTTTATAAAATTGTGGAACCTATAAATTTAGTTTTCATTATTTGATAAATGGTTCAAATATATCCCACTAATTCATTATGTTTTGATTTATATCTCTTGATACAGAAAAGACACGAATAAGGAAGTGAACCATGTTTTGTAAGAACTTTCTATGAACCTAGTTTAGTAAAACATGGCTAGAACGTGGAGTGAACCCAGTATAGTAAGAATTGGTTTGAATAGGTAGGGAACATGGTTTATAATGGAAATTTATAAACTATGATGTTTTTCGTATTGAGCCTTGAATAATATGGAAATTATTTTCGTTGCTTATTTTTATGGGAAAAATTCTATGTATTATTCCTATTTTATGGAATCATTGAATATGTTCATTTATTTTCTTAGGATTCATGTCTTATTATATTCCATTAATTACTCTATGATGCATGATTATGACCTTTGAGATGCTTGGTATGTTTTTAAAATTTTATTCCCATGTTCTCATACTATTATATTCATGTTATTTTGGCATTTCTCCATTGATTTTCCTTAAAATAATTATATTCTCACTATTTATGATTTTTAAAATCCCTATGTTTTTAAGATATGTATTATTTTTGATATTTTTAATAAGGGTTATATTTTTGAATAATATAGTGGCAGATGATGTTTCTCATATATGGAATAGTTCTCTTATTTCCATGTTTTCAAAGGCCCCAATCTATTATGGTACTCTAGTGTATGATTATGTAACATAATGAATATTAATATAAATTGATATAATATATATACATGATAAACCATGATTCTCTACAGTTTCTATCAATGAAAAGGATTAGTAATCATTTGGATACTAGGATGAGAAAACCATAGAAAAATATCTAAGGAAATGTATATAGATAACTCTAAGGATGGGTAAAATTAGAGGAAAAATTCATATAATTTTGGTTAAGGATAAAACCAGTTGCATTATTGAAATAAATCCTTGTCTATATAATATAGGCGCATATTACATTAGAAAAGATGTAGATAGTGGTAACAAACATAAAAGCATGTATTGAGATAGAATCTGTCATGAACTAGTGCACACTAATGGGCCTTACTGCAATTCTTATATTAAACTCCCTATGTAAATGCTTTATAAATTCACAAACTCTTAATGAACCGTCATGATGTATTTAAATATAATATTATTGTGATTTAACTATGATAAAACTATGGTTATAGAGATTGAAGAAGAATGTGTCATGATTTATACATATGATATGTTATTTTCAATGATTATATAGTTCCCCATTATGATTATTCCTTCTTAAGATATTATTTTTTATTTTATTCTGTGGATGGAACTAGAAGGGACAACATTAATGTTGAGTATGATGTGAAATTAAATAATTTTCATCCTAAGTACCCAAATGCTATATGAGATGGAATGAAAAATTATATTTTTTACACATAACTATCTCAATATATCAATCATACTCAACATCTTAATGAACATTAAATAGGGAATCATTATTTTGAGTGATTTATGAGAAAATATCAACCCTCCTATAGTCTGTCTTCCGATTCACTAGTGTTTAAATAAAATTTCAATACCATAGACAAGATATTTTCTACTCTATAGTGTTCAAAACATGAAAATGTTATAATTGGTGAATTCCATTTTAAGGGGAAGAAGATCAATATACTCTTATAAATATTATGAGGAAACATTATGGAATTGACTCCATGAAATAGGAGGATTTCAGAACTTTTTTCCATTTTGTGATTTCTTCATATTCATTATATGAAGATGTGGAATTGGTTTTTGAGTTAAAGAAAATGACGATGAATCTGTTAGTATAAATAAAGTAAATTTTAGAATACTTGTCAGTTCTGATTCTGGTATTGTCATAAATCCTAACTATGAGGTTGAATTATTCTTTAGTGTCTTAAAACATATTCACTAAATGGAATTATCCATAATATACTTCAATCTATGAGTATATTTTTCATATTTTAATAAATGTGTAAATTGATATAAGATTTACCTATCAGTATCAAGTATCTTTTATGAAAAGGAATATGGAGTTCAAATGGAAATTTTAAAGCTGTGGAGAGAAGAATATGAGTTTTACAATATACTAATGTGTGGGAAGAATAATGTAGGAAGTTTTCATAAGGGTTCAAGTAATTATTTTAATCATGGAATTTATGGTCATTGGGAAATTTATTAGAAATAGATATGATGAATTTAGGTAATGATGATAATAGAGATAAAGTTTCACGTTATTCAAATATCTGACTCCATTGATTCAATTGTAAGTATAATTAAAATTTTGGAAACTAGTTCTGAATCCAAGGGGTTAATGATGATGACTGATTTCAATAACATATTAAGACGAGAGATAATGAAAAATCTCATGTGATCACTATATCTTTTGAGGTGTGCAATAACGATGTGTTGATAAGTATTACTACCATCCACTATAGAACTTCTAATATCATATTTGACTCAAGATATACTATTTTGTTAACATTTGAAGAAAATTCTAATGGTATAAAGGATATATAATAATTTATAGATATAGAATTAGTAGTGACACCCCATAATGGTGTGATGATTTAATCTTGGGCCTATGATTCTAGTTAGGGTTATATTTGTGGGAACGTTCTCCATTAAAATAATGGACTTCTCCCTCTAGTTGAATTTGATGTCACTATATGAATGGATTGGATTTACCTTCATAAATATCATATTAATTGAAGATGAATTCAAATCACATTTTATATTCCAAAACTATGACAGAATTTCTACTAATGTGATTATAGGTATGAACATCCAATGGATATTACATCTGTTTTATCAGTATTAATTCCTATTAATATGGGGTGTTTATCTCAAATTATTTTATAGAGACTCTACATAAATGATTTTCATATTGATTAGAAATTTATTGATACATTTATGTATATTCATCCTAGTCTTCCTGCAATACATGATGTGGAGTTCTTAAAAGAACACATACACGGTTCTACACCAATTTAAAAGAAATCCTATTGAATGGACCTGATTGAGTTATAGGAATTTATGATGAAATTCCATGATAACATTGGAAAAGGATTCATTCCACCATGTGTGTAACCTTGGAGTGCATATTTCCATTTCGATAAAAAGAATGATTGATCGATGTGACTCTACATCGATTATCGAGAAATGAACAATATATAAATCATGAACATGTATCAAATTCCCTGTATTAATGAATTGTTTGACCAAATGTATAAGGATTAATACTTTTCCAAGATTGATATTCTTATTCTATATAATTTTTTAAGTGGAAATAATTATGACATAACCAATAGTACATTATGTACATGCTAGGGAATATATGAATATACAAAGAATCCTTTCAGTCTTACTAATTCCCAAGCTATTTCCCCATAATTAATGAATAAATCCTATAGAGTTTTCCATAATATTTTTGTGGTGGTCATTATTGATGATATTATTATCTATAAAAAGATAAATGAATATAATTAATATCACTTGATAATTATACTTAGGAACCTATGGAAGGATAAAATACATGAAAAAATTACAAAGTATTAATTTTTTCTATAAAAGGATAAATTTTCATGGTTTTGTAATCTCAATAGTTGGTACCTATGTAGTTAAATGAATAAAATATTATACTGAATGTTAGACAAGATAAACCATGGTTATTGAGGCCACAATAATTATGTTTTAGATGGGCATTATATACTGTTTGTGGAGAATTTATCATGGATATATAACTCATTGACCATGTTAACTCAAAGGTGATCCATGTTCCTATGGACATATGAATTTGATGAAAATTTCATAGAATGGAATATAAAGTTATTTTTCCCACTTCTTTATACATTAAAATATAGTGGAGAATGATTTGTAATCAATAGTTACACATCCCATAGTGGATTTAGATACATTCATATACATAAGGTCATGGTTTTAGGTTTTCCCTCACAATAATCGAATATTCCAGAAGGGATCTACCTACCTCATTATTTGAATATAGTAGTGCTTAATTTTTCCTTAAATATATGGAAGAAGTATCTTTGTTTAGAAATTTGTGATAAATATTTTGATAAAAAGTAGAGTATATATTCACATATAAGTACTTGATTATACACTAATGAAGATTGTTAGAGCTAATTAATGATTATTACGGATCAATACATTGTTGTATAGGGAGGAAGAACAATGTGGATTATACTTTGAGTTGATAGGATAATGATAAATTATAAATAATGATGATTAAAAAGTTACAATATTTATAAATTTTCAAAGGATGGATATGGAAATCTTAAAGGAATTGGAAAAATCATATAATTCTCAATTGAATGATCAACAACTTCTCTACACAAATATTTTATAGGGACAAATGGAAGATTTAGGGAATCTTAATAATGATATAATTGTATCAGACTTTGACCTTGATCATGATGGAATGAGAATGGGTATGAACTATGTAAACGTTTCTTCTATACCATATTTTAAGATGGATTTTTTAGTGGAAGTTCAAAGTTACACATTTTCTATTTATCCTAGATTTATTAATAAGTATTGAGGTTTGAAGGACAACTTATGTAGGAAAGGAATGAAGATTGATATCACTAAGATTTTATCTAAATTTATTTTATATCAACATGCTTTGGTTTGAAGGAAAACTTATATGGGGATGTTGCATTCATTACCCATACAAGAATGGGAATGGGAAAAATTCACAACGGATTTTTTCATTGGACTACCCATAATTAATAAATGGAATAATGTTATAGTGGGTTTTATAAATCTCATTAATAAGTAAACAAAAATCAACACTATTAGAGATTACTTCTCTTTAGGCAGACTTTCCAGGATATATATTATGGTAGTGGTACATTTTCAGGGTGTACAAGATTCCATTGTATTTAATCAAGATCTATGGATTACAACAATTTTCCAGAAAACTATTCGGTAAGATCTTTATATAGAGTTGATTTTCATCCATACGTATTATCCGCAAAAAAATGGTTAGTATGAAAAAAAATCAAATGCTATATGATATTTTGAGATTTTTTTCATTGGATTACAGTGGTATTTGGGATCCACACCTTCATAGTTTTTTATTATTCATATGAAAATATCATTAACTCCAGAATTTATATAGATCCTTAAAAACCGCACTTTTAGCAGGAATGTTGAGCTCCAACGTGCTAGAATGGTGCCTGATAAAGAAAGCTATCAGGACCTAATAAAGTTAATGAAATGTAATAAATTGTTTGAGACATTTATAATCACATCAAAGAAGATAATAAAAGGCATAAATGATATTATCGTAATAAAAATTGTCATCTAGAATATGAATTAGTTGATAAGATGTTAATAATAATTACTTCATGGACGATTTATAAGATCTTCTAGAACAAAGGGAAACCAATACCAAAGAATATCATTCCCTTTGAGATTTTTGATCGTATTGGGATTGTATACTATCACTTGGTGCATCATCCTAACCTCTCTCATTTCCACGATTTTCTCTCTCTATATCTCTTAAATAAGTACATACATGGCCCTTCACTTGTACTGAATTGAGAAGGTCCAACATCTAGAGTAAGATCATTGTTATGAGGAACAACCAATTGAGATTATAGACAACATAATTAAATATAAACAAAACAAGATCAGACACATAAACAATGTTTTCTGGGGAAACCACATGTATGATGGGTCTACAATAGAATATTAAAATATGTCACATAACATGTTTCATAATTTTTTATATCATACTGATGAACTTCAAAGGAAAAATTCATATTCAGGGTGGCTAAAATATAGCAATCTGATTTTATTATTTATTTTTTGAATAAATAAAAGTTCATTGATACCCATAATTACAAATATATAAGAAACAATTTAATATATGATGTTACATATAAAACCATGTTTTCAAGAACCCATGATATTTTAGTAATATACTAATTCATACACAACTGTTCTAACCAAACCATAAAACATAGTGACCTGAATAATAATACATGTTTTTAATATAATAAGTGTAATGTTTCTAAGTTAATATAACATATTGATAATAAACTAAATAATTTTTGTTAAAATCTGTATATGTTACAAAAAACTACTTTACATAAAACTAATTTTATGTATTTTTTTGAACAATGATAATATTATTTTTCTCACAATTTTGTAAAATTATTTACATAAAATAAAATAAATTATTTTAATCAGAATTTCAAAATAATCATTGGGTGATTTTTTTGTCATGAACCATGTAACATCATGAGATTTTAAAAGGAAACACTATATTTTTAAAAGAACTACTAGAAAATATGTGACATTACTATCTAGATTTTAGAAAATATTTATCTTCTTCTATGTTTTGAGTTTTGAAAACTGGTCATATATAATTGTGTTCAGTATCTTTTTTGAGTCTAAAGGAACCAACTTCACTTTTTGGTGATATTAACATACCCGTATGAATATTAATATGAATATTAATATGGCCCTATTGAATAGTAAATTTTATTAGTATTTTATTTTCTTAAGTCATTATGATAATGACATGTTGATTAATTTTTCAAAGTGCTATAAAAGCAGTTGTAGTTATAAAATTGTTAATTTTTTAATTAAGTATGATTTTATATAAAAATTAAATTAATGATATTTAGAAAATTATTTTCAAAGAATAGACTTAATTTCATAATTTTACATGTCGAAATATGTTTAGGGTTAATTTTTTGGATTATTCAAATATTAATGAATTTTCGATGAGTAGTGAAATACAATAAAATTTCGTATATTCAAATAATCAGTAAAATACACTATTTATGACATCATAATTAATGTCAGGGCACTTGGTTCAATCTCAAATGAAACTATTACTATTTGGGATCACATTAATAAGTACTATTCATAGTCTTGATGAAAAATATTACAATAATGATAAAAATAATGAAAAATACCCCCTCCCCTCCACTATAAATACCACTCTCATCCCCCTATTCCTTCCACACATCTGAAGCCTTGAGCCTTTCCTAAGTTCTACACAATAACCTTCCCAACTATCATCCCCAAGTATTAGAGCCTCTGGCCAAACTAAAAGGAAAAAACCAAAGGCCTTAAAGAGGATCTCTAGGAGAAGAGATCAAGAGGTAAATTTCCTATTTCATTTTTTTCTTTCATTTTATGTTATTAATTTTTATTTTGGATTCTATTTTGATATCTCATTACATATCTACCTTAGAGCCCATATTATATAATAATTATGAGTGAACCATTTTATCTCATCAAAATATTTTATTAAATTTTAAGAGAAAATGTTAGGGTGCTGAATTTTCGAAAGGGATTTCTCAAATTTTATTTTCTTTCAAGATTCCTTTATTTTCATGTTATTTCCTATCGTAATATTATCCAAGAGGCATGAAAACTCCAAAATATTTTATATTTCATATGTTCTCATGTTATTGCAAAATTAATCATCAATATTATTCCCCTATCACACTTATTCATTGAAAACAAACCTTGTCTGTGATGAGTTGAATTACCAATATTGTGGGCGATGTGATTCCAATTTTCCTTAATAACATCAAGTCTTGTCATTAAACCTATTTTACGGTTGATCCAAGTTAAAATATATGTATTATGTCTCATTCATGGTTCTTTAATTCTTTTTTACACATTGTTTTCAATTATAAAACAAAATGAGGCTGTTATTATCAAAGAACTACTAAAATTATCTAAACGAACATCATTAATGTATTAACTTATGAATAACCCTCAATTATGAATTCAAAATTATAATTGGTATAATTTATGTTACTGGAAGTATTTATATACCACTCCATTCCAATTATGTAGTTTTACAACAATTTGACAATTACAACCATCAAGAACCAATAATGGAAATCATGTAAAGAACTCACCCAAAACAGTGTAAGAAACAAAATGCTAAAAATTAAAGGGTGAAATGATGTAATGAAATGATCATATAAGGTATTATAAAGATGGATATGTTTCAGTAAGATATTAATAACACTATTTTAACTATTATACATGTGTATTAAATAAAATTTATGTATGAAAAACCAGAGGTAAGGTAATTCTTAACCCGATTTCCATTCTTTGGGATATCCATCTATTTCATTATTTAGTGGTGCATAAATTGTTTTTGTGATGGGTTATATTTATATTATGTTTATTTATGTGTATCTTTGTGTATATACATATTACACCCACAATATTTAGTCTCTCTTCAATTGTATGATATTTATAAGGGGATTTTATTTTTAAATCCATTTTTAAAAGTCAGTTTTACAAAATTCAAAAGAAGTGTATTTATGAAATTATTCATGTTCTATGATTTTTTTCTTGTTATTGGGAAATTTTTATGAAGAATTTTTGGACATACATATCCACCCAATTCATTGGGTATATGTTAGTTGGAGGGCAGCCGAATGGTTACTCAAAGTGTAACTGTGATTGTTACACAAATTGTAAGTTAGCCATGAGGGTTAGAATTATACATGGTAGCCGAGAGGGATACATTAATGTGTATGAAATTCTCCAAGATACCTTTATGATTATATTAACGTTTTTAAGTTTTTTTTTGTGAATCATGTTGAAATATCATGTTTCACAATGAATTTATATATATATGGGTGACAAGTACGTCTTTTGAAAATGTTTTCATATATATAGGTATTCAGGGACTAATGTGTTATTTACTTCTTTTTATATTTCTTATAGAGTTTTATCTTAATCCCAAGTATTTAAAATGTCTGTCACAAGAATCCTTAGAAGTTCAAAGGGATGTTAATATGCTAATGTAGATGAATCCAATTTTTTATATTATCTATTAATTTTGGTAAACATCAATTCAATATATGTAATTTTTTGTCTTATTCTCCAGAACATAGGAAAAAATGTTCCACATTTGTATATTGTACTATGAATTTTTTGGTTATCTGTAATACAAAAAAATACATAGCATGTTTTGGTACTAAATCTAGAAGTACTGGTTCAGGTCTTTACAGTTAGTATCAAAGGAATGGTCTAGGCAACTTTGGAGATTAGCTGTTGGCATTTCTTTAAAATAATTTGAGGTAGAATTTACTTATGAACATATAGTTAATGATGAACCGAAAAAAAATATTTTTTCATAATTATTTATATGTATATTCATAATTATATGTGGAATGAATGAGTTTCAAAGGCGCAATTCATCAATAGTGGGGATAATGTAACATCCTGAGATTTTAAAAGGAATCACTATGTGCCTAAAATAACTAATAAATACTATTTGACCATTATATATATTCTTTAAACATAATTCTTCTACTTCTATGTTTTGAATTTTGACAAATGGTCATCTATTATTGAGTTTAGTATGTTATTTGGAGTCTGATGAAACAAACTTCCCTTTTTGGTAAACAGTAACATATCATTATGTATAGTAATATGAATAGTAATATGGCCCTAATTAATATTAATGTTTATTATTATTAAAAAATTTAAATGCTTTAAGATAATGATATGTTGATTAATTTTTCAATGTGATATAAAAGAAGTTATAGTTTTAAAATCCTTCATTTTTTAATTAAGTATGATTTTATTTAAAAAATAAACTAATGATATTTATGAAACTATTTTAAAAAAATGGACTGCATTTTTGAATTTTAAATGTAGAAAAATGGTTAGACTGAATTGTTTGGATTTTTTTGAGATTCGTGAATTTTTTATGAATAGTGAAATATGGTAAAATACTGTATATTCAAATTATCAGTAAAATACACTATTTATGAAAACATAAGTGATGTCGAGAAACATGGTTCGAACTCACATGCCATTATTACTATTTGGGGTCACATGAATAATGACTATTCATAGTCATGAGAAAAATATTATAATACTGATTAAAATAATGAAAAATACCCCCTCTCATCCACTATAAATACCAACCTCATTCCCCTATTCCTCCCACAACTCTAAAGCCTTGAACCTTTTCTATGTTCAACCCAACATCCCTCCCAAGGCTAGTCCCCATGTTCTATATCTATCGGTCTCATCAAATGTCCAAATCCAAAGTCCTTAGGAAGGATCTCAAGGAAGAGAGATCAAGAGGTAAACATCCTATTTTGTTTTCTATATTTTCTTTCATTTTATGTTATTATTATTTCCATTCGATAATGTTGGTATTTTTCATTCCATATCCCCCTTACATCCCATATTATGTAATAATGATGAGAGACTCCTTTTCCCCCATCAAAATATATTATGAAATTTTAAGCGACATCGTTAGGCTGCTGAATTTTCGAAAGGGATTTCTCAAATTTTCATTTATTTCAAGATTTCTTTATTTTATTATAATTTACTCACCTCCTCTTATATAAGTGTCTTGAAATCATCAGAATATTTTATATTCTTCATACTGTCATGTTCATGAAAAATTCCTCCTCAATCTTCATCTCCTATCCCACTTATTCAAGTAATAAAAAACATCATCCTTTATGTGTTGAATTACCGACATCAGGGGCGATGTTATTTCAATTTCTATTAATTCATTAAAGTCTAGTCATGAATCCATTTTTGTGGATGAACCAGGTTATAATATATGTTATATGTCTCATCTATGGTTTTGGAATTCTTTTGGACACATGGGTTTTTATTTTAAAACAAAATGAGGGTGTTATTATCAAAGAACAGCTAAAATGATCTAAACAAACATCATTAATGATTTAACTTATTAATAATCTTCATTTCTGAAATAAAAATAATAAATGGTAATATTTACCATACTGGAAATATTTAAACACCACTCCATTCTTATTTTGGAGTTTCACTTCCAATTGACAAGAACAACCATCATGAACCAATCATGGAAATCAGGTAATGAATTCACCCAATACAGTGAAAAAAACAAAATAATAACAATTAATGGGTTAAATGATGTAATTAAATGATTATATAAGGTATTATAAAGATGGATATATTTTTTTAGATATAAATAACACAATTTTAATCATTATAGTTTATGTTCAAATGAGATGGATCTAAGACAAATCCGATGTACATGAATTTTTAACCCGATTTCAATTCTTTGGGTTATCCATCCATTTCATAATTTATATGGTGTTTAAAATGTTTGTGTGATGGGTTATATTTATATTATGTTTAATTATATGTATTTACAGTGTATATACATATTCTATCCAATCTATTTTGTCTCTTTTCAACTGTATGATATTTATAAGGGGTTTTCTATTAAAATCCTCTTTTAAAATTCTCTTTTAAAAAATTCAAAAGTAATGTAATTATGCAATTATTAATGTTCTATGATTATGATCAGGTTTTTGGAAATTTATTATAATGAAGGTTTGGACCTATAACTCCTTCCAATTCAATAGGTATGTGTGAGTTTGAGGTCGTCTTTATGGTTACTCCAAGTCTAAATGTCAAGGTTACACAAATTGAAAGGTAGACGTGGGGGTTAGAAATTATAAGGTATCCAAGAAGGTTAAATGATTGTATAAGTAATTCCCCAAGATACCTTTATGGTTCTATTAATGTTCTTATGTTTTTGTGTGAATTTTGTTAAAATATCACGTTTCACAAAGTAATTATATATATGTGGGTGAGAAGTACGTATTTTGAATTTTTTTCATACTTCATATGTATTCATGGACTAATGTGCTCTTTAATTCTTATTATATCTCTTACAGAGTATTATAATTATCCCATTTTTTTAAAATGTTTTCCATAGGAATCCTTATAAGTTCAAAGGGAATTTAATTTGCTAATGCAGATGAATACAATTTTTTATATTAGCTATTAATTTTTGTAAATTCTAATTCAATATATTTAAGTTTTTGTCTAATGCTCAGGAACGTAGGAAAATGTAGGCCAACATTTTTATAATTTACTATGTCTTTTTCTGTTATCTATTATATAATAAAATGCACAATATGTTTTAGTACCGAATCCAGATGTACGGGTTCACGACATTACAGTTGGTATCAGGGGAATGGTCTAAACAACTTTGGAGATTAGATGTTGGCATTTTTTTAAAAATAATTTGAGATAGAATTTACTTTTGAACATATAGTTAATGATGAACATATAATAAAATAGTTTTTCATAATTATTGATATGCATATTCATAATTATAACTACAATGACGAATTGTGAGGGTGAAATTTATCTAAGGTGGGGATAATGTAACATCGTGAGATTAAAAAAACAATATGTGCTTAAAAGAACCACTAAAAAATATCTTACCTTTATTAATATACATTAAACATAATTTTTCTACTTCTATGTTTTGAATTTCAAAAAATGGTCATCAACAATGGTGTTTAGTACATTATTTGGAGACAGATGGAAACAATTTCTCTTTTTGGTGAATAATAACATACCATTAGGAATAGTAATATGAATATTAATATAGTCCAAACGAAAATTTTATATAATAAATATTTTATTTTTTAAGGCATTATGATAATAACATGTTGATTAATTTTTCAAAGTTATATTAAAGCAGTTATCGTTTTAAAAACATTAATAATTGAAATAAAGTAAGATTTTATTTAAAAACTAAACTAATGACATTTTGAAAGTTTTTTCCATAAAATGTACTTGGATTTTTATTTCCAAACTTCTAAAAATTGAAAGGATGAATTTTTGGGATTTTTATGAAATTCGTGATTTTTATATGAATAGTGAAATACGGTAAAATATCATATATTCAAATTATCTATAAAATACACTATTTATGACATCGTAAGTGACGTCATGGAACATTGATCAAACTAACAATCCATTATTACTATTTTGGGTCATATGAATTAATACTATTCATAGTCATGAGTAAAAATATTATAATAAGGCTTAATATAACGAATCATTTACCCTCCCATCCACTATAAATACCACCCCCAGTCCCCTCTTCTTCCCACACCTCTCAAGCCTTTATCCTTACAAATTTTCGGCTGAAAACCCCTCCCAAGGCTCTTCCCCACATTATTGGGTTGCTGGTATAAAAAAAGGCCAAATCCAAAGGCATTAATAATGATCTCAAGGAGAATAGATCAAGACGTAAACTTCCTATTTTGTTTTCTATATTTTCATTCATTTTATGTTATTATTTTTTATTTTGGAATATTTTGGGATATTTACTTCCATATCAACATTAATTCCCATATAATTTAATAAATATGAGAGACCCTTTTTTTCTCATAAATATATATTATGAAATTTTAAGTGATGTCATTAGGCTGCCAAATTTTCTAATGGGATTTCTTAAATTTTCATTTATTTCATGATTCCATTACATTCTTCTTCTTTCCTCACTTCCTCGTATCCAAGAGGAAAAAAATCCAGAATATTTTATATTTTGGACATTTTCAAGTTCATGGAAAATTCCTCACAAATCATCATCTCCACTCCAACTTAATCAAGGAATAAAACCATTATTCTTGATGTGTTGAATTACCAACACCATGGGTGATGTAATTTCAATTTTCATTAATTCATTAATTTCTAGTCATGAAACAATTTTTATGGTTGAAAATTTTTATAATATATGTATTATGTATCATCCAGGGTTCTGTAATTCTTTTTTACACATGGTTTTAATTTATAAAACAAAATGAGGTTGTTATGATCAAAGAACAACTAAAATGATCTAAACGAACATCATTAATATTTTAACTTATGAATCATCCTCATTTAATAATTTAAAACAAAAAATGGTATAATTTATGGTACTAAAAATATTTAAATACCACTCCATTCCAATTTTGGAGTTTCATATCAAATTGTCAAGAACAACCATCATGAACCGATCATGGAAATTATGTAAAAAATCACCCAAAAAGTGCGAGGAACAAAATACAAACAGTTAAAGGGTGAAATGATGTGAAGCAATGATCATATAATGTATTATAATGATAGATATGTATTTGTATGATATTAATAACACTTTTTTTAAGAATTATAAATTATTTTTAAATGAGTTATAAGTAAGATAAACCTGGGGTAAGGGAATTCTTAACCTGATTTCTATTCTTTAGGGTTTTAGTCATTTGGGTTATGGGTTATATTTATATTATGTTTAATTATTTTTATTAAAATTTATATACATTTAAAATCAACTCAATTATGTCTCTCTTCAATTTTAATATATTTATGCGTGTTATTTATTTTAAAATCCTCTTTAAAAATTCAGTTATACAATCATCAAACTCAATGTATTTATGTAATTATTCATGTTGTATGATTATGTTCTGATTATTTGGAATTGTTTATGATTAAGGGTTGGAACTATATATTCCTCCAATGCATTGGTAATGTTTATGATTGTGGTCGGTTCTGTGGTTAATCCAACTGTAACTCCAAAGGATACTCAAATATTAAGGTAGCCGTGAGGGTTAAAAATTATAATGTAGCTGAGTGGGTTTCATGAATGTGTATGTAATGTCCCAAAATACCATTATTGTTCTACTAATGTTCTTATGTTTTGTGGGAATCTTTTAGAAATATCATGTTTCACAATGTCATTATATATATATGGGTGGGACTTACCTCTTTTGAAAATGTTTTCATATGTTTTAGGTATTCTTTGACTAAAGTGCTATTTACATTTTTTGTATCCCTTAATGAGTTTTATACTCATCCCATTTTTTTAAATTTTTTCCCCATGAATTCATAGAAGTTCAAAGGGACGTTAAGATGCTAATGCAGATAATACAGTTATTTATATTAGATATTAATTTCTGTAAACTTGGATTCAATATGTGTAAGTTGTTGTCTAATTACCTAGATCCTAGACCGAAAAAAGTTCATCATTTATATAATGACCTAGGTATTTTTTAGATATCTAATATATATAAAAATTTAGAGAATGTTTTAGTTCTAAATCCTGATGTGTGGGTTCTGGGCTTTACAAACCATGTCAGGTATCCATCCAACATGTCGCTCGACCTAGTAGGTAGGAAGACCAGAAGGTAATTCCCAATCCCCACGGGCTGGAATAAGTGCCCAATTATCTATACAAGAAACTGGGATTAATTTATCTGATTATATAAATATAAAACAATAAACAATATAAAGTAAACCAATGCTATAAAACAACCCAAACAAGCCATTTAATACTTCTCAAATGAAATTATACAATTCTATAAAAAATCAAAAAAGAGATACTATAAAAGGGAAACCAAAAAAACGCCAAAACACCACCATAATGCAAGGGGAATATCTCCCTCAATAAAACACTATAACACCACCTGAGATTATAACTATCATTTTTAACCACCATCACAAAAGGATTTACTCTTACCAATAACAAACAAGATAAATTTTAATTACACCCAAAGGTATAAGCGAGGTCTAATATGTTTATCAGTAGGATTCTGTCCAAAAGAATTCTAAGCTATAGAAGGTAAATAAAAAATGAACATGAAAGCTGAATAAATGAAAGGATAATTTTTTAACAATTTATAAAAATTCATTTTAAAGGAAAACAACTTTTAATGGGATTCCATTCAAAATAAAAATGACATTACTATTTATGTAACCCAAAAACAACACAGAATGTCAATGTTGAGCGTAACATAATCAACGAGCACCAAAAGTTGGAGAGGAACATTGTGTTATATCTATTAACAAGTCCCATAAGCGTCACACCTTGGTGAAAAGTGGTATAGGAACACCAATCATCTACATTACCATGAACAAGCCACTAGAGGGGAGAAACGTCCAAATCTTATAGTGGCCTTTGGTTGTCACCAATATTAAGTTAGTGTTTTCATTTCCAGTCTTGCAATGTGAAATCAGGATCTATCCACCTTGGTTTCACAATAACACTACTCCTAGTCTATCCAACTATCTATTCTAGCATCACATAATGCTCAATCAATTTCTACAAGCCACAAGATACACCGCATCGACATAAATAGACACAACAATTTATTATGCACCCCAAAAACCATAATATTCTAATGCAAACCCAATTTCAAAAATCAAAATCACCCTAATAACTTACCAACCATTATTCATATTCAAAACATAGTGTATTAAAAATGTATTCAATTTATAAAACATTCGAATTGAGCACAAAAAGGCCTCACATTATAAATACACTATTTTCACGGTGTAATTCCATTTGAAAATAAATTGCTTATAAAAATTCTTCAAAAACTACATTCACTCCACACTCATAATTCATAAAACATGTTTAAAAACACATGCAACCCCAAAAAATAAATCAAGAAATTTTTATGAAGGGAATCACCTACCATGGATGTAATAATTATTGGAAAGAAATGTGAAACTCCCACACAACTAAAACGCACCATAAAGATACAATATTGTGCCATAAAAAATATTGAACCCCAAAGATCAAGATTCTGCCCATAAATCGGAACCATTGGGATGGAGACAAAAACCACCATAAAGTAGAGAGGAAACCCTAAATTGGATGGAGGAATCAAGAGAGAATGCACTTATCAGATGAACCAGGGAAGAACTGAACAAAATACATCCTGATAAAGGACATCCAAGGGAGGTGGAAGAATGGAGTGGTGTGACTGGGGTGGGAATTATCAAGGGAGTGGAAAAATGAGGTGTTTTGGGTGATAAGCTCAAGAGGAAAGAGAAAAATTGAAAAAATTTATTGTCCTGGAAGATCCACACGGTTAGTCCGCTTGGTTTGGGAAACCGTATGGTATCAATGTGAAAAATTATGTCCTGATAGAGACCGAGGAACAATTACATGTTCCAAGACACATAATCCTATGGAGGCTATGTGGTTGGTTCAATATCCTACCACATAATTTCATGGGTGGGCACATGGTTACTACTCACTGTGAGCCAACCGTGTATAAGGAATTGTGCACAAAAAATACTCCATTTTTCTACCAAATTAAAAAGGAAATTAAGGTAAAAAGATATACCAAAAATAAAATAAGAAAATACCAATAATGGAGATCACAGATGTGAAAATTCACCCCACCATGAAAACAATCTTCCCTCAGAACGACAGCTCAAAACTTGATCAGAAGAAAAAAATGGGAACTCTATTTTAACCCAATACATCTGTTAAAACATCTCAAGTGTATATGTTCTATTCTGCCAAAGGACACATACCACCATAATAGACATCCCACGAAACACATTTTCTTGGGATTACATTATCTGAACCGGCCGTTAAAACACTAATAAATCATTCTCTATCTCCCACTCATCCCAATTCTTCACATGATATAAGTCTAAATTGTAATTATTCTATAGGGAGACATGAAACACATCCTGAATCGATGTCAAATTAGTGGGTAAATCTATCCTATTATCTTTCGTTACAATTCATATGGTTATCTTGAAGGGTCCAACATACCTCAGTGTTAGCTTTATTTACCACCAAAAATGATGGTGACCCAATTTAGGGAATATATTCTTGAATAGATAATCACGCACAGGGAAATACAACTCCCAACTCCCCTGATGGTCATTATATTTTTGGCGACTCTGATCTATCATTGATGACTACCTTATCAGCTTGAATTTCACACACAACCTTTGTACCAGCCTCAGTCCCAAAGTGAGGACTCAGCTACCACATCCCAAAAAATAGGATATTGAAAAGGACTACCATATTGAATCTCAGTAGAACCATTTGAATGGAAGATTTGTAATAGTTATTATAGGAATATTCAACCAATACAAAATGGTTATCTCGCTATCCTCCAATTTCAAAAATTGATGCACATATCATGTCTTTCGGAATCTGATTTTCCCACTACGTCTTACCATCCGTTTGAGGGTGGTATTCCGTACTCATTTTTATCTGTGAAAACTGTGCTATTTAATGGATTTACAGAAACATAGAGGTGATGTTAGGGTCTCTATTACAAATTATTTTCGATAGCACACCATGAAGACTGACCTCAACCTGAACATACAACCATCTTAGCTCATCCACCTTCACTAAATATTTGATCGGAATGATGTGGGATGATTTTTTCAAGAATTATAGGACATCAAAAATAGTTTTCATTCCATGAGGTGGGAATAAAATAATGAAATCCACGTATACCTCATCCCACATAGACATAGGAATGGTTAATGGATGGAGGAAAATAAATGGCCTTTAATGATCTTTTTTCATCTCCTGAAATGTATAATATATCAGTATGAAGTGAGCTATCTCACATATCATACATAGACACTGAATCTACTAGCGCACATCATAATACATCTTAGTTACAGCAGGATAAATTGACCACTGAGGTAGGTTTCTATCCGGCATCACCACCTTTATAACGACCCATACATTACATACATTGTTATTACATCAAAATTGAAGCACAATCATTACAACATATAACAAAACCAGGAAAGAACCGTATAAGTATAAAGCCTTTAGAAACTGGGAAACATAATCAACTAGTTCATAAAGAATCTACTTCGCCTCCCATTTATTTCATCATATCTAGAGTCCCATTTGACATATCCTACTAAATAACCTTCTTCCTGACCTGGGGAAATAAAACATACAAAAGGGTGAGCTCAAATGATCAGTAAGGGTAAACAAAAGAAATATCAATCACATCAGATACATAAGAACATAAATTTTGCAAATTGTAACCTGCAAAAGAGATCATAATTTCATAACATGGGATAAATCATAGTAGTGAAATGTAATACTAATAATCATAACATAAAATATGAAACTTTTTGGAATACACACATAATCATAGAGAATCATTTCTTATTAGTCAAGACTCATTTCCAAGACTATCTTAGTGGACAAAGTCCATTTCTGAATAGAGTTCACTCCTCGTTTTAGTCCTGTTTCACTAAACCTGTTTAACCTGTCGTTCCAGCCATGTCTATATCCTGAGATATAAAATCATTACCCAATGAATTGGAGGGAGATATAGGTCCCACCCATCTCATAATTATACCATTCTTATGTGTTCCACAAAATCATAAACCATACATCATAGCATAACCCATGTAATAAAAATGGGATTCTTAAACATCATGACATCATAAAACAATTCATATAAGATAAAGGAATTCATAAAAATATTTCCATCACAACATAATAATATCAATGTAATAATAGGGATATTAACAGAACCCTATATTATCTTAGATGGAAAATAATTTTGATAAAACACTTAAACTCCATTCTTGAGGAAAATATCTTTTCTACTTCAAAAACATTTTTCCTTTCATAACATGTCATTCAATTTTAATCTAGAAGAAGTTGATTAAAAATAAACATGACAATTTTTAAAGTATGCTTCTTGGAAATAATGTTTTAAAAATCCATTTATGCCGTATAAGTTAAAAAAACATTTTTCTCGTACTATTGTCGGAAAAGTAAAAAAATACGTCATACGAAAAACGACAAAAGATTCCTTTCATATCTTTTACTACAAACTCACCAAAGGGTAAAATTGAATATAAACTATTTTTGAAGGATATAAATATTTCATATTGAGGAAAGATAGATGTGGATGATAAAATACACCCCAGTATATTCCCAAGTATAAATAATCTCGGATAAAAATGAGATTGTGATATTTCCCTTACCTTAGGTCCGATATGCTTTGTACGTGTCCGAACCTCCTGTATAATGATTTAAATAATGTCATTGACTTATTAGAAAAACATATTCATTGTTATGATATCATATATGGTCATATTCTTAGCTTCTTATTAGTAATATTTCATTACTACTTGTTATTCGTGTGTTTATTACTTTTTGTTCTTATGCGTGTTTTGTCGAATAAATTATTATTCCTCTTTATAGGATATAGATACATCATTTACAGAATGTTATAAGTGTAATATATATCTTATTCATTCATTCAATTCATTTATATAATCATTATTCAATGAAGATCATATAGAACGAGTCGCATCACATCGTGGAGACGGTAGGCCGTACGTACGCACAAGCGATGATATCGTTCCCATGATCATGGAATTGTATTGAAGTGTATGTATACTATTTCATAATCAATATCACTTTACTATAATCATATATATTTTTTCTTTACATTATTATACCCATCCAATTAAGGTGGTGGTGGAAAACAGATTAAACCACAGCGGGGAGACGTTATTCCGTACGTACGCACGCGCCGTGATTTTGTTTTCCGTAGGTTGGATAAGAGGTGAAATAGGGTTGTTTCATATTTATAATTACTTATCAGTATATAAGGGATACTGATTTTATTACCTCATAATTAAACAACTAAATAATAGAATGTATAAGAAGAATGGAACTTGAAGAAAACGGTAGAAGGTACTACATCTTTCTCGAAGTGCCTCCTTTAAACTTTCTCTTAAGGCACTAGAGTTGGTCTTTTGATAAGACCAATACCTCTAGTAGGTTTCTAAAGTAGTGGGGATGTGAAATGGGCAGGTGTTTTCCGATCTTGAAGGCTCAAATTGGTGTGAGGAAGAGAGGGAGGAGGTGCCCTTTAATAAGGGAGGAGAGGGGCACCTTGGGAATAACTAAAAAGATTATTTTATTATAAAGTCAAATTCGATTTTTAATAGCTCCAAATTGATATTTTTAGAAGCTAAGGTAGGTATGGGTCGAAATAAGCTCATCAAATAGAATTTTGACAAGTTTAGGTATCTATTTTAACCTTATAATTTAGATTTAACTTCTAGTTAGATAATTTAACTTTTACCGTGCCTTTTTGATTTCTTACACTATAAGGTTAATAAACTTACTATAAAAGCCAAAAGAACACAAAGTTGTTTATTATTAATATATATAAGCTTATCTAAGTCATTTGGAAGAACCATATATTTTTAGGAATAAAATAACAATTAATAAGATAATATTTTTTTTAAAACTATTTTATGTCAATTTTGAGAATATTTGGTAATTGATTTTTGTGAAAATCATAACAGAATGATTAGTTAAAAAAAGTAAATTAAATCAACACTAACATGTCATATTAACATTGAAAATTATTTTAATTCATAAAGAGTCTCAAATTACATTTATTTGGGTATTTATAACATCAATTATGTCAATATTTCTTCAATAAGATAATTAATGCATCATCATTGTATCATAAATAAATTAACTTATTTTAAGTCTAATGATTAAAAATAAACTACCATTATGTTGGAAATCTTTTTAGCTTTCTAATGAATATTTATAGTCGAATTTCTCTTATGTATAACCCTATATTAAAAATGATTTATTTATTAAACTTTGATTTTAACTATTTTAACTCTTCTTTAAATAAATTGATAATAAATGTCCCAATCTAATCCATGTGGGCCTAAATGGTCATATTTTATTTCTAAGGTTGTTTTTGGTCGAATTAAACTTATCCAATAGAATTAGGACATGTGTTAGGGTAATAATAATAACACTTTTACCCTTAATTACCCTATTTACTTTTAACCGTGGTAAAAAACTAGTAAAAAGTTACTATTCACCAAAAATTATATTCATCTCATTGAACCACATTTTAGTCCTTGATATTAACCGTGACTCTCATATTTTCGAAGTTCCACTCACATAATCAGTAAAATTATGTTTTATGAAAAATTCAGTTTTTTTAAATACCACTTAGTGGTTTCACTATTCATCAAAAAAATGAATGTTTCCAAAAAAATACCAAAAATTAGGCCTAAGATATATTTGATATTATGAATTCAAAAATTATGTCTATTTTACCAAATTCAAAACATATCTGTTACATTAACTAATTTAAAAATTAATTCCCGTCGTCAAAACAAATAGCGTGTTTTTAAGAGATAATAATTATCAAAAGATTGACACTTGTTTATGTTTGGTTTAAATGTGAAATTACATCCAATGAACAAAATTGAATTAAATTGTAAAAATATATTCTAAATATTATTTAAAACCACTCAAATTAATATTTTATCACTATTAATTATTTCGATTAAAAAAGTTGTTTTTAATTAAAATTTAGTAATGTTCATTATTCATCAAAATATGAAAGTTATCCGAAAAGTACCGAAATTTCACCCTAAGCTAATTTCGATATTCTGAATCCAAAAATGAATTCCATTTTGAAAAATGAAATTTACAAAAGTTCAAAAAGTGGTTATTACTATTCATAACGGCTATTTTTAATAATATTTTAATAGCATATCATTGTTTAGTGAAACTCAGTATTGCGTACGACGCAAGCTATCGAGGAAGGTCGCGGTTGTGTGTAAAGAATGCCTAGATAGTTTTGTGTGTATTTAAATATTCCTTTGATGATTTATATGACATAAAAACAAAATATTTCGCATTAATGTCTCGGGTGTTACATTCTACCCCCCTTAAAATTAATTTCACCTTCGAAATTCATCACTTGTAACAATAAATTGAAGATACCTCTCCGTCATCATATCCTCAAGCTCCCATGTAGCTTCTTATAATTGGTGGTTCCTCAAATAAACATTCACCAAGTTAGTGGTCTTGTTTCGTAGGACTTTTTCGCTACGATCCAGAATCTCTATCGGCTGTTCTTCATAAGAAAGATCTTGCTCCAGCGGTACAACTTCTGAGCTGAGTACATGTGATGGATCGGGTATGTAAATTCTCAGGAGAGATACATGGAACACATCGTGAACTTGAGAGAGATTCGTTGGTAGCTCCAATCGGTAATCTACCTTTCCAACACGATCCAGTATTTCGAAAGGACCGATATATCTAGGGCTCAACTTCCCCTTCTTTCCAACTCTCATGACCCTCTTCCAGGGAGATCTTCGTAAGAACACTTTATCACCCACTTCAAACTCTATGTCTTTTCTTCGGTTGTCAGCATCACTTTTCTATTGAATCTGAGCTGCTCTTATGTGTTGTTGAATAGATCTGACCATTTCTGCCATCTCATCAACAGGATCAGGTCCTAATAGCTTTCTTTCCCCAACTTCATCCCACCAAGTTGGAGTCCTAAATTTCATTCCATAGAGAGCATCAAAAGGAGCCATCTGAATACTGGAGTGAAAGCTATTATTATAACAAAATTCCACCAAAGATAGGTGTTGATCCCAACCACCATTGAAATCTATAGAGCAAGATCTCAACATATCTTCTAGTGTTTGAATTGTCCTCTCAGACTGACCGTCGTCTGAGGATGATAAGCAGTGCTGAAACTCAACTCTGTATCCAGAGTATGCTGAATACTTCTCCAGAACTTTGAAGTAAACCTTGGATCCCGATCAGATATAATAGAAAGTGGTACTCCAGGCAATCTTACCACTTCCTTTACATATATACTAGAAAGCTGATCTAGAGAGAAATCCTCTCTAATAGCAATGAAGTGTGCAAACTTTGTAAGAAGATCAACTATGACCCAGATAGCATTATTTCCTTTGGATGTTTAAGAAGACCAGTGACAAAGTCCATAGTGATTTTTTCTCATTTCCATTCAGGTATAGGTAATGGTTGTAACATCCCCTTAGACATCTGTGTCTCATCTTTAACTTGCTGACAAACCAAGCATTGAGAGTCATATTCAGCAACATCTATTTTCATGTCATCCCACCAGAAGTACTCTTTCAGGTCCCTATAAATCTTCGTGCTTCCAGGATGAATAGAGAATGAAGAACTATAACCCTCATCCAGCAACTCCTTCTTTAATTCTGGGATGGGAGGTACACAAACCTGATTCCTGAACTTTATTATCCCATCACAATCAAGGTTGAATTCTAGAATATTTCTCACATTCTTTTGTAACTCTACATCTTCTTTCTGTGCCTCTTTAATCTTCACATGTATAGATGGTTGAACATTCATTTGAGAAAGATATGATTTCCACCCTTCCATTATAATTCCAAGATCCATCCTTTGTAAATCCATAAATATTGGATCTTTTGTGATCCTCATCATGGATAATCTAGCTTGGTCTTGTCAACTTAATGCATCTTCCACCTTGATTGATTTCCCAGGGTGGTAATGAATTGAGCAGTCGTAATCCTTAATCAGCTCCAACCATCTTCTTTGGAGCATATTCATCTCCTTTTGTGTGAAAATATACTTTAAACTTTTATGATCAGTATAAATATCAAACCTTTCTCCATAAAGATCATGCCTCCAAATCTTTTATGCAAATATTACCACAGCTAACTCCAAATCATGAGTTGGGTAATTTTTCTCATGGATTTTCAACTTTCGTGAGGCATAAGCTATCACCATATCATTTTGTATAAGAACACACCCCAATCCGTTCTTGGATGCATCACTGTAGATCACAAACTTTTCTCCACTACGAGGCAGTGTGAGCACCGGTGCACTGGATAACATTCTTTTCAACTCCATGAAATTCTCATCACATTCCTCCGTCCAATCAAACTTAACTACTTTACGAGTCAACCTGGTGAGTGGATTAGATAATCGTGTAAAATCATTCAAAAAACATCGTTAATATCCAGCCAAACCAAGAAAACTTTGGATCTCAGTTACTGTTGTTGGTCTAGACCATATTTCGATAACCTCTGTTTTTGCTGGATCCACAGATATCCCCTCTTTTGTGATTATGTGACCCAAAAATGAAACTTTTTGACGCCAAAATTCACACTTGGTAAATTTGGAATAAAGCTTCTCCTTTCTCAGGGTCTTCAATATAATTCTCAAGTGATCTTTATATTCTTCCTTTCTCTTTGAGTAGACAAGAATATCATCTATAAAGACTACCACAAACTGATCAAGATAGTCTCTAAAGACTCTATTCATCAGATCCATGAAGATATCAGGGGCATTAGTAAGAAAAAATGGCATCACTATTAATTCATAGTGTCCATACCTTGTATGAAAAGCCATCTTTGGTATATCCTCCCTTTTGACCCTTAATTGATGATACCCTAAACGACGATCAATCTTGGAAAAGTATTGAGCTCCTCATAGTTGGTCAAATAAGTCATCAATGCGCGGGAGAGGATAATTGTTCTTGATTGTGATCTTGTTATGTTCTCAATAATCAATGCAGAGTCTCATTGATCCATCTTTCATCTTGAAAAACAGAACAGGTGCTCCCCAAGGTGACGCACTAGGGTGTATGAATCCTTTATCAAGATTATCTTGGAGTTTCTTCTTCAATTCCTACAACTCAATTGGGGCCATTCTATAAGGTGTCTTTGAAATAGGCAAAGCACCCAGTACGAGTTCTATTGAAAACTCGACTTCGTGATTTGGTGGAAGACTATGCAATTCCTCTGGAAAGACATCATCAATATACCGTACAATGGTCATATTCTTAATCGTGAGTTCCTCACCAACCATTTGAGATAAATAACCTTCATTTAGTGGAATCAAGACCCATAAGATAGAAGAAATTTCCACTGGAAGGTTATGTTCATCCTTGCATTGTTAGACGATCATAGATTGAACTGTAATATGAAATGTGACTTCCCTTATTTGGCAATTGATATAAGATCCATAAAAAGAAATCCAATACATGACAAGAATCACATCAAATTCAACTATAGGAAGGATCACAATATTTGCAGGAAGCACTTTCCCACAAACTTCAATCAGGGAGGAATTATAAACTTTTGATGCGACTGTTGTGCCATTAGGAGTTGTCACAGCCAACTCAACATCTAATTGTTGAGGTAATATGGTGATACCCTTAGAAAATTCTTCAGAAATAAAAGAGTGGGTGGATCCAGAATCAAATAAAACATCTTCTACATTAGAGTGGATGGTAAGTGTACATTTCACCACATCATTATCGTACTCCACATCGCTTATAGAAATTGCATGTGACTTTCCTTTGTCTGTAGACTTAAGAGTTTGTTGATGTCTACCATCATCAACAACCCTTGGATATGGGCATTGATTGGCATAATTCCCCATCTCCTTGCACTTGAATCATTGAAGTGTATTAGGTTCATTCTGTGTATCCCTTCCTTTGATTGCATCATTATGCATCTTCTGCCCATCATTACGACATTCAAATTCCCGATGACATTCCTTTACACATTTGAAACATTTACTTGTCCCTTTAAGACAACTCCCTCCATGTTTCTTTCCACACATTGAGCATAAGGGAAAGCTCATCTTCTTTTCAGTGTGCTCTTTAGATTTTCCTTTGAATTCCATTTTCCTCTTCTTATCAAACCCATATGACTGATGGGTTACTCCAATCTCCATCTCAACATTGAGAGCACATCAAACGATTTCCTCATAGCTATTGAAGTCCCTTATGGCTAAGGCCCTTCCAAGACATGGTTTTACGCCACTAAAGAATCGATCGATCTTACTCTCAGGTTGGATAATAATTCCAGAAGCTTACCTTGCAAGTCTTGTAAAATATGCTTCATAAGTACCAACAAATTCATTATCCTTTTGCTTCAGTTCAAGAAAATCCTTCTCCATCATTGTTCGGAGAATACTAGGGATGTACTTATTGAAAAATAAGTTCTTGAACACGTCCCGTTCCATGGACTCAATTTCATCCCTTTGCCTCGTATTCTTAATAAGATTCCACCATTGATCAGCATCTCCTTCCAAACGATACATAGCTAGGGTGACTTAATCATTTTTAGAACATTGATGAACTGGAAATATCTTTTCAGTAGTACTTATCCATTGTTAAGAAACTAATGGATCAGTAGACCCGCTGAATGAAGGTGGGCGCTGCCTCATGGAGGATTCAACAAAATGTTACTCCTTCCTTTGCTCATTTGGAAGTCCTGCATGATTCATAGCTTGAGAATGTTATGTGAACAAGGCTACAAGATTTTGTATTCCAGGTCCCATAACGTTTGGTTGCTCAGGGGGACAATCATTGCATTGCCCGATGCATTCCGCATTAACACGATTCTTTTGGGTTCCAGCCATTGACTAAAATCAAGATAAATAGTGTGAGAAACACTAATTATAATAGGATAACCACATAATCATGAATAAAACTAAACACTTAAGGTCTTATCACTGGTTATTCATGGCAATTTCTAAAACCCTAAGATTGTGTTCTATGCGTAGACTTATCCTTAGGGTTCTTACTAAGTCTTTCACATCCTAGTTTCTAAAGGATGACTATACCATTCCTCTTATACCAACTATAACGACCCATACTTTACTTACATTGTTATTACATCAGAATTGAAGCACACTTATTAAAACATATAACAAAACCAGTAAAGGACCGTATAGGTAGAGAGTCTTTAGAAACTGGGAAACATAAACAACTGGTTCATAAAGCATCTACTTTTCCACCCATTTATTTCATCATATCTAGAGTCCCTTTTGGAATATCATATTTAATAGCCTTCTTCCTAACCTGGGGAAATAAAACATACAAAACTGTGAGCTCAAATGCCTAATAAGGGTAAACAAAATAAATATCAATCAAATCAGATACATTAGAACCTAACTTTTGGAAATCGTAACCTGCAAAAGAGATCATAATTTCATAACATGGGATAAATCATAGTAGTGAAATTTAATCCCAATAATCATAAAATAAAACATGAAACATTTTGGCATACACACATAATCATAAAGAATCATTTATTATTAGTCGAGACTCGTTGCCAAGACTATCTTAGTGGACAAAGTCCATTTTTTAACCGAGTTTACTCCTCGTTTCAGTCCTTTTTCACTGAACTGGTTTAACCTGCCGTTCCTGCCATGTCTATATCATGAGATACAGAATATTTACCCAATTCATTGGAGGGAGATATAGGTCCCACCCATCTCATAATGATACCATTCATATGTGTTCCACAATATCATAAACCATACATCATAGCATAACCCATTTAATAAAAATGGGAATCTTAAACATCATGACATCATAAAACAATTCATATAAGATAAATGAAATCTTAAAAATATTTCCATCACAACATAATCATATCAATGTATTAATAGGGATATAAACAGAACCCTATATTATCTTAGATGGAAAATAATTTTGATAAAACACTTGAACTCCATTCTTGGGGATAATATCCTTTCTACTTCAAAAACATATTTCCTTTCTTAACATGTCATACAATTTTAATCTAAAAGAAGTTGATTAAAAATAAACATGAAAAATTTTAAAGGAAGCTTCTTGGAAATAATGTTTTAAAAATCCATTCATGCCGTATAAGTTAAAAAAACATTATTTTCTTACTTTTTTCGGAAAAGTCAAAAAGTACATCGTACGAAAAATGAAAAAAGATTCCTTTCATATCTTTTACTAAAAACTCACCGAAGGGTAAAATTGGATATAAACTATTGTATAAGGATATAAATATTACATATTGAGGAAACATGGATGTGGATGATAAAATACACCCCAGTAAATTCCAAAGTATAAACAATCTCAGATAAAAATGAGATTGTGATATTTCCCTTACCTTAGGTCCGATATGCTTTGTATGTATCCAAACCTCCTTTATAATGATTTAAATAATGTCATTGACTTATTACAGAATCATATTCATTGTAATGATATCATATATGGTCATATTCATAGCTTCTTATTAGTAATATTTCATTATTACTTGTTATTCCTGTGTTTATTATTTTTTGTTCTTATGCGTGTTTTGTCGAATAAATTCTTATTCCTCTTTATAGGATAGAGATACATAATTTACAGAATTGTATTAGTGAAATATATATCATATTCATTCATTAAATTCATTTATATAATAATTATTAAATGAAGATCATATAGAACGAGTCGCATCACATCGTTGAGACGGTAGGCCGTACGTACGCACGAGCGATGATATCATTCCCATGATCATGGAATTGTATTGAAGTGTATGTATACTATTTCAGAATCAATATCACTTTAAAATAATAATATATATATATTCTATACACCATTATACCCATCCAAGTAAGGTGGGGGTGGAAACAGATTACACCACGGTGTGGAGACTATATTCCATACGTACACACGCGCGGTGATTTCATTTTCCGTAGGATGGATAAGAGGTGAAATAGGGTTTTTTCATATTTATAATAACATATCAGTGTATGAGGGATACTGATTTTATTACCTCATAATGAAACAACTAAAGAAGAGGGAGTAGAAGAAGAATGGAACTTGAAGAAAAAGGTAGAAGTTATTACCTCTTTCTCGAAGTGGCTCCTTTAAACGTTCTCCAAAGGCACTAGTGCTAGTCTTATGATAAGACCAGTACCTATAGTAGGATTCTAAGGAAGTGGGTAAGTGAAATGGGTAGGGGATGTCCGAGCTTGAATGCTCAAATTGGTGTGAGGAATAGAGGGATGAGGTGCCCTTTTATAAGGGAGGAGAGGAGCACCTTTGGAATAACTAAAAATATTATTTTATTATAAAGTCAAATCCGGGTTTTAATAGCTCAAAATTGATATAGTTCGAAGATTAGGTGGGGATGGGTCGAAAAAAATTCATCCAATAGAATTTAAACAAGTTTTGGTATCTATTTTAACCATATCATTTAGATTTAACTTTAAGTTAGATAATTTAACTTTCACTGTGTCTTCTTGTTTTCTTACACTATAAGCTTAATAAACATAATATAAAAAGCCAAAAGAACACCAAGTTGTTTATTATTAGTATATATATCCTTATATAAGTCATTTGACCGAATCTTATATTTTTAGGAATAAAATAACAATTAATAATATAATATTTGTTTTAAAAACTATTTTATGTCAATTTTGACAATATTTGGTAATTGATTTTTGTGAAAATCATAAAAGAATGAGTTATTTGAAAAACGTTAATTAAATCAACAATATCATGTCATATTAACATTGAAAATTATTGGAATTAATAAAAAGTTTCAAATTACATTTATTTGGGTATTTATAACATCAATTATTTCTATATTTCATTAATAAGATAATTACTACATCATCATTGTATCATATATAACTTAACTTATTTTAAGTCTAAAAATTAAAAATAAAATACAATTATTTTGGAAATATTTTTATCTTTATAATTATTAATTAGAGTTGAAATTATAAGATGTATAACCCTATATTAAAAATTATTTAGTTATTAAACTTTGATTTTCACTATTTTAACCCTTCAATAAATAAATTGATAGTAAATGTCCTAATCTGATCCATGTGGGCCTAAATGGTCGTATGTTATTGCTAAGGTTGTTTTTGGTCGAATTACAGTTATCCAATAGAATTAGTACATGTGTTAGGGTAATGATAATAACACTCATACCCTTAATTACCCTATTTACATTTAACTGTGGTAAAAAAGTAAAAAGTTACTATTCACCAAAAATTATTTTCATCTCATTGAACCAAATTTTCGTCCTTTATATTAACCTTGTCTCTCGGATTTTCGAAATTCCACTCATAGAAGCGGTAAAATAATGTTTTATGAAAAATTCAGTTTTTTTAACTACCACTTAGTGGTTTCACTATTCATCAAAAAAATGAACGTTTCTAGAAAAATACCAAAAATTAGTCCTAATCTAATTTTGATATTATGAATTCAAAAATGATTTCTATTTTACCAAATTCAAAACATATTAGTTACATTAACTAATTTAAAAATTAATTCACATCGTCAAAACAAATAGCATGTTTTTAAGAGATAATAACTAACAAAAGATTGACACTTGTTTATGTCTGGTTTAAATGTGAAATTACATCCAATGAACAAAATTGTATTAAATTGTAAAAATATATTCTAAATATACCATAAAACCACTCAAATTAATAATTTATCACTATTAATTATTTCGATTAAAAAATCTATTTTTAATTAAAATTTAGTAATTTTCACTATTCATCAGAATATGAATGTTATCCGAAAAGTACCAAAATTTCATCCTAAGCTATTTTCGATATTCCGAATCCAAAAATGAAGTCCATTTTGAAAAATAAAATTTAAAAAATTGGTTATTACTATTCATAACTGCTAGTTTTAATAATATTTTAATAGCATATCGTTGTTTAGTGAAACTCGGTATTGCGTACGATGCAAGCTATCGAGGAAGGTCATGATTGCATGTAAAGCAAGCCAAGCTAGTGTTGTGTGTAGTGAAATATTTCTTTGATTATTTATATAAAATAAAAACAAAATATTTCTCATAAAAGTCTTGGGTGCTACAACCTTCCTTAGTGATGATGGAACCATGAAACGACACTTGAGACACAGAGTTCCCCCATAATATTATGACCAATCAGATGATGTCTCCCCACCATGAAAATACTGAATATACTACTGATGCAACTCATCACAATGATATTCCCATTTAACATGCTCCATAAGAGAAGTGGCTAACTTCACACACATAAAGGCTTAAACTCCATCATGCTCCTTGGTCTCTAAGTTCATTTGGGAAAGGAGTCCCACCAAAGTCCACTAATCCCTGTACTTCCCCAATTTATAGACATGAATTTTCCTATTCAATGATTCATCCCTCAAAATAACATTTCCTAGGGTATAGATGATATCAAATTCAAACCCCTATAGATATTTGATCCAATGGTGCTCCATTAGATTGAGATCCTTTTGAGAGATGATGTAGGTTAAACAATTATGATCATAGTAGACCTCAAAATTCAGCATAAATATGTAGTAATGCCATGTATTCTAAACATGAATCAATTCTACAAACATCAATTCACGGGTTGGGAGATTCTTATCTTGTGTTCAATGTTGTTGAGATCCATACACCACCACATGATAATCCTATATAATAATACACCCGATGCATAAACATGAAGAGTCATTAGAAACCACACACCCCATTATTAATTCCAGTAAGATAAAAATAGTTGAGGTTGTAAACCACTGATTCATCTCCCTGAAATATACTTGAAATTCTAGACACCATTCAAATTTCACCCCTTTTGGGAGAGTGCAGTCAGAGGGGAGGCGTGCCTGGATAAATCCCGAACAAACCGCCTATAATACCCCACCATTCCAAGAAAACTCCTTATCATAAAAATGTTATGAGACTATTACCACAACATAACCACACCGATCTACTCGGGATCCAATGAAACCCCTTTCATTAAGATAAAATTGGCCAGCAATATTAATTCCATGAGTGTGAAATTTCATATTGATGACTTAAAATAAAGACGATGATCTCGCAGGGTGTCGATCACAATCCCCAAATGATGCTCATGATATTCTTTAGATCAAGAGTAGTCCAAGATATTTTCCATATATACCACAATGAAATAGTCAAGATACTTTTGGACCACCCTATTCTAGAGTTCCAAAAAGAACATTGGAGAGTTTTTCAATCTGAAAGACTCAACAAAATACTCTAAATGGCCATACCTTATTGAGTATGAAATTTTTGGGATATCCACCTCTTTCACCCTAACATGGTGATAAACAGAACTCAAATAGAATTTTGAGGACCACTTTACTCCCATCATCTAGTTGAATAATTCATCAATCTTGGAAAAGGATATTTATTCTTAATGTTTTTCTAATTTTTCATCCGGTATTAGATAAACAACCAGAGAGATCTACCAGCCTTTTTAGAAATAAAATAGGTGTGTCCTAAGGATAAATACTCAGGAAAACAAATATTTTGGATTATATATCATGAATTCATGTTGTCAATTCCCTCAAATCAGTGGGGGTGATACTATATGAGTGATGATATATTGGTGGTGTTCCCAATTCCAATTCAATCAAGAAATAAACGTCATTCTCTAATGGAAACCTAAAATATATTAAGGAAAAACCATCAATAAATCATCAACCAGCTCAGGTACTCCTCCCTTAAAAGAACAACCATCATCCTCTAACATGAGCGATGATAAAAAAAATCAAGATTACACAACTACAGGAGTGGAGATTCAGCCCAACCTGATAAAGGATACTATTCTATGAGAAAAACCTAAGAACATCCATTAGGTGACATTAAACTAATTCATTTCCATTAATAATCATTGTGCTCTATGAAATGAAGCATCCAGTTTATTAAAAGGGACACATCAGATTGTTCTATATACATGACCATGAAAACCCATTCAATCTCAACCTGTGACACAGAAAGCACGCATGATGGGTACCTAAGGACCTGCTACTTCTTCTTGACAAATGACATCAGTAGCATTATTAGAGAATATATGAGCTTTTTTGGAAAACTATTTAGGTTCCCAATATGGGATGATATAATATACAAAGATGCACCAATATTGAATAGATCAACATCTAAAGAAGAAGAAATTATAAGGGAACCTCAAACAGTCGAGGGCACTGATTCATGTCCCACCGATGCCTGCACCACAACATGAACTGGTATATTCCTGAGTATTAACATGACCACTAGTCTATGGATATACTCTAATATCACTCTAACTAGAAGTTTATCTAGTCTTAGTTTCTCGACCGTTAGACCGATAACCATTACCCAAGATGGTTTTGACTGAACAGTCATAACTCTAGAAACCACTAATCATGCACCTTCATGATAGAAATTCGTAGCTTTGAAGAATCACAACAGGTTCTCCAATTCTCCTCCTCGTTGATAAGATTTGGGAGGAGATGCAAAATAGGGCCAATTTCTTCACATTATCTTGCACATGTGGCACACAATTGACCCTATATTGGAAGATATTGACGAAGGCAGTCGAGAAGGATTTCATGAACTACCACCTCCCTTATTCCCTTACTCATATAACTTCCTAATATTTCATAATTATTTACCCTTTACAATCTCTAACATGGCCCAAGAGACACTTGATCTAAACTTTTGGTCAATCCCTACCATACAACCTCCTTTGAATACTTCAGGAGAAGTCATCATCTTGAGCAGAAAAAACTGTGAATAGATCTCTAACTGCAATCCTTTCTGAACCCTTTGAGTCGTCATCTGTTCGTTAGAGGCCATATCAGGAGCATACCATACTAGCTCAGTGAAATGGTTGGCATACTCTACCACATTCGATTGGGAACCTCTAGAAAAAATGAAGAAAACATCACTCTGACCACTTCTGGGATGTCCATGAACTCGAACATATACTATATCATCTCGATCCACTCCTATGATTCTAAAGGATCTAAGCTACCTCAGAATGAAGAATGTATATTCTTATGGAATTCATGTGCTCTAACATTATGATAGTGAGGCTCAATATCCTTGACCTAAGTAGGATCATGACCCACTCCCTATTTAATAGCTTGAATGGCTCGAACAACAACATCTATCTTCCTCTGATCAATTTGTGTGGTAGAAATCTCTCAGGATTTATCCCATAGTTTAAGGGGAACATTCTTGGGAGTCATGTGGATACAAAATCCAACAATCTAATGAGAAAAACATTAACACAAAAAATATAATGTTTTTAATAAAAGCCACAAAACCAATAAATAAAACCTAAAAAACATAATGACTAGACCACTTCACCACACCCAGTTTCCATGTACATTCTCTGACCTACATGTCCCCACCTCAAAGAGAAGTCAAACCGATATCCCTACATCCTATTGAGACTACATGCCTGTCACAATGTGTGTAGGCTAGACACCCTACTCTCACCAAGATCTTCAAGACTCGATAGTTATAGTTCCTATCTAACTAGACTCATCATAACTAAAATTAACCATTGAGATAAAACCATCCCTTGATACCATTTTTTCATGAACGAAGATGGACCTCCATCTAAGCAGGCAATCAATTCGGTCCGTGGGAAGGCCTGAAGGGGGTTCTCGATCCCCACGGGCTTGCACACGATATAGAGAATCTATACAAGAATGTGGGAATGATTTACCTGATTCTTCAAATATTAAATAATAAAAAAATATAAACTATACTAAAGCTAGAAAAAAAACAAAAAAATAAATTATAAGGTTTCTGATTTATGTTTTCATGTTTATAAAAAACTTAATGAGAGATACTACAAATGTGAAACAAAACATACTCCAAAAAACCATCACAATGCAATTGGAATATCTCCCTCAGGACATCACCACAACACCACCTGAGAGGATCACAAACATCACAAACCACCATTACCAAAAGAATTAATCTTACTTGAGTCATACATGACCAAGTCTGCTTACTCTTAAAGGCGTAAGTGGGATGTGAGGTATTTCCCAAATGTTTGGAACCCAAAAAGATTCCATTCTCAAAATGTTAAATGAAAAAAATACAAGCTTAATAAATGAAAGTGGACTGTTTTAACAATTTAAATGAAACCTCTTTTAATGAAAAATACTTTTAAAGGGATGAAAACTAAAACAAACACATATTTACCATTGAAGTAACCCAAAAATGACATAATATGATGACAGTGGGTGGAATGTAGAAAAAAATTACTAAACATGAGATAGGCCCTATGGTTTCTTTCTATTAATAGGACCCTATATCCTCGAGTCTTAGTGAAAAGTGCTATTATAACCACACCCATATTGGTTATCATGCACCAATCACTAGAGAGGAGAAAAATACAATGATTTTAGTGGTCTCTATTGATCATCAATATTTATTTATTGTTGTTATTTTCAATACTACTGATTGAAACCAGGTTGTATCCAACTACATATCACTAGAACAGTAGTCCAAGACTACCTTAAAATCTACCTAGGATTTCATTAGCGCTCTATCAATTTCCAAATTCAACAAGATACACCAAATTCACCTAGTGAAATCCAACAAGGTATTACACACCCCAAAAACAAAAAGATTCACTACCAAAACCTCTTCCAAAAATCATACTAACCATAAAACCATTCCATGTATGATTCAAATTTCAAACACAATGTAATATAACATTTATTTAATTTATAGAAAATTCCAAATTTATAAAACAAGTACCCAATTAATTAATACTCCAATTTCACATGAAGAATACATTTTACTATCAATTACATATCGAAACTATTCATAAGAAATGATTTCCCCACACTCATGATCTATAAAAGATGTTATAGAACACATGAAACCCAAATAAATTCATCATGAAATGTTTATGCATTGAATCACCAACCTTAGTTGTTGAATTTTCTAGAAAATGGTGTGAAACTCCACCCACACCACAACAAAACCCCAAAGATACATGATTGATCCCTAAACAATAAGACCAAACCCTAAATATCAATATTCCACCTTATAAATGAAACCCTAGGGAATGGGCTATATAATCTCCCAAATGTAGAGAGAAAAACCTAGATTTGAAGAGGTAACCAACGAATAAGGTACTTATTTGATTAATTGAGGAAGAACCGCTCCAAATCTAGTAAGAGAAATGAGCTCCAAGGGAGGTTGAAGGAGGGAGAGGTGCGCCTAGTTTGAGATATCCCATGGGAGGAGAGAAGTGATTTATTCTGAGTTTTAATCATGAGAGTGGAGAGAAACGAGGAAAAATTAATGTAATGGTAACTCCACATTTTTTCCTGGTCTAAGATACATGGCCGTGTAGAGGCCATGAATTATGATTTGTCTCTTACTACATGGTTTCTTGGATGGTTCATAGTTACTAATGACCATGCACCAACCAGGGATTGGGTCATGTCCACTCAAAATCGTCCATTTTTCTCCTAAATTCAAATCGAGATGGAGAAAAAATTAGATAAAAATATAGATAAAAAAAAGGAAAATACATGAAAAGAAGATAACATATTTGACAATTTTCATGATTGTTATGAAATGTTTCTTTTTGACGAATAATGAAATGATATGACTTTTAATTAAAAATATGCTTTCGGTTTAATTTATTTATGAAGTTAAATTGTATTTTAAAATTTTATTTATGTAAAATAATTTCAATTTTACATATATAATTCACAATTCATTCATTGGAATCATTATTATAATGAATTCTAAAATAAAAATTATGTAAAATTTTTATTATTTTTGCTTTATTTCATCTCAGTTATGAGTGATTATTTTTAGTTTAATTTTTCCAATTGTGTGAATATAATTTCACAAATTGTATTTTTTATTCCAAATAATTATTATTTATAATGTCTAAAAGTTAAAAAATATTTTTCACATAAATGTATATTCAATTTAACAAAAATTAATTATCATGGTTAAGGTAAAAATGTGTTTACCTATGGTTACACTAAAAAAATAAGTATTAAAATTACATATAAACTTTTATAAAATAAATTGTATGGTCATATTTCAACCTTATCATGTATAATGTTTTATTTTGTTCTATTTTGGAACCATTATATTCATGAAAAAGTAGTATCACACACTTCTTTAAAAAGAACTAAGGGTGTCGTATCCCCCACATATAAAAGGCCACCAATTGTTCTCTATTATTCACACCTTAAAACCTATTTTATTAGGCCAATACCTACCAACATCACTTCAAAAATTCCCTCCACTCTTCCTTGTAGCTTCATTTTGATCATTAATCCATCCTAAGAAGGATTTTAGTGTAAAACTAATCATGATACATGTGGAAGAGGTTACATTCATAAACAAACGCTTTTATTGTATTTCATTTGACACCTTAGTGAATTGTTATTGATATAATTATTATATAAAAACCTATGTATATTACATATAAGTAAATATTTATGTGTTATGGTAATTACATATAACCATATCCATGTCCATCAAGTACTTTATGAAATCATTGATTTTGGGTATGACGAAACTACAACTTTGCGGTCCAATGTCATTCATTTTTTTAGGAACACCACTCTTGGTTGATCTAAAATATGGATTTATTTTTAATAAATTAGAAATTTTATATTTATAATTTCATTATGATTATTTAATTTGAATATCACAAAAACCTTCATTCTATCAATTTATTACGAATATGATAACATCATTAATGTGAATTATGGACTACCACATCGTGAAACGATGTGATTCATTCACGAATTACATTTAATGTATTAAGGATGGGTTTAATAAACATATGTCATATATATTAAATAAAAATAAGTATTTAAGGATAATATATATCATTTTACTTTCTTTATTTCAACCCATTATGAAACTGAAAAACAACAATTATGCGTATGTAAGGCCTATTATCTTCATGAATGGTGTGTTACATTTACTGTTACTAAATTTAAAGGATTATTCTAAAAAAATATATACTAAATAAATATGATATTTATATATTACGTATAATTATTGATGTTATGCAACCATGATCGATGTTATATGACCAAATATGACATTAATTAAAACATATATGAATAACAAAGCATTGTTTACCCAAAAAATCTCTTATTAATATGGAATTTTTAATAAACCTGTAATATAAGTACACAACATTATCATATATGGGATGATACATATGAATATAGTTCTTTTATATATGTAAAATAAGTTTTTATATATTATACAATAGTTTTTGTAGGGTATGATGAATGTCAAGGCATAAGGTTGGTGATTTCCATCTCACTTTTACTTTCCAGGACCCAAATTCATTATTCACGAAACAAATTTTTTTTATGTATACAAAAATGTGAATTTATTTTAATGTTATTATAAATAAAATTATTTGTATTTAAATAATAATTTTATAATATTTCATTCATGGGTTTTAAGGTTCAAATGTTAACAAATCATTAGGGAATATATGCCTCATTTCTTCTTCTTTAGTTCATAAGTTATGGTACACACCATTCTTCTTCTACGAGGCTCATATACTAAATTCATGATATGTTATAACATGATTGTAAATTTTTTTAAACTTATTTTTTCATTTAATTTAATTATTTAAATGGAATTGTGATTCAAATTTACCAAAGTGGTAAGAGTTTTATAGTATAATCTTATCATTTCTCAGGATTTTTTATAAGTAAGCTTCCAATGATTAAATATTATTATAAATATATAAATAAACTATTGAATTTTATTTTACTGAATTTATTTCATGAGATATAATTATTTATATTCATTTTATTCTCTTTTTTAACATTATATATCAATTAGAAATTTTATAGATAATCATTTCCCCCCATAAAACTCTTTTTCTTCAAAAACCATGTATTAAAAAAATAAAAAAATGATTGAAATTTTTTTAATGTGGAATGGATATTTTCGTTTAAAATTTTTATAAATGATATTTTCGAGTTTAATTTATATTATTTCAAAAATATTTTTAAGAAAAATATTCTTATAAAAATTTTAACATTTTAAAAATAATTTGTCAAACTGAAAATGATATTTTCCATTTGATTTTTTCTTTTTGATATTTAAAATTTATTTTCATTTTATAGTGACATCCAATTTTTATAACTATGACATAATTGGGATGTAATCCATGTTTACCATTCATATTTTTTATTTGAATGGTTTATGTTTTCATATATTGATGTTTATAAAACCAATTTTGATTCCACCCGTTATATATTGAAGAAATACTTATGAAACTCTCTTATATTCATAATATATTATATGATGAAATGATTATAGAGACTATATATTTATCATATAAATGATTCATGGAATAATATATTTTCATTTTAGGATAAATGGTTTATATGTTAGAGAAAAAAATCATGAAAAATTATATATATATATATATATATATTAATGTTTTAAAAGTGTGGCACTAATATATGTGTAGAACCCATTTTATATTTCATGATTAACTAATCATACCATAAAATCATAATAGTTCAGACATCAACCCATGTTTCCCATATAAAAAAGTATAGGATATTATCATATTATTCCCATATTTAATCAAACACATCAACTTGTTTCTATTAGTGGATCCAGAATATCGATAATTTTCCCATAGTGGAAAAACCACATAAAATTATTTCCCCAAGTGGATCAATCTCAATGACATGTTTCTGATTATTATATCACAAGATATAAAACTATAATAATTTTATTTAAGGGATATGTAATTATAATACCACCCATCATATAATTAAATCCATAAATAATTCTACCACAATATCATAAAACATTCAAGATATCTATAAAACATCATCAATTGAAAGAATATGGATTCCCTATAAACATTATGATTTTAATCATAGAATACGAATTAAAACAAAATGGGTCTCAAGAAAATTGAATCATCATACATATGAAAAATAAAATTAAAGAAATTGTACGGTTTCATTTGATCACATCCTCATTTAATAATAAATAGTATCAAATTATTTTATCATAGATGAAAATTACTTTTAATGAATCACTAGATATTTCATCAGGAAAATAAAATTTCCATATTGAATTGACCTATTTAATATATAATATTTTCAATGATTTTTTTGAAATTATTTTCTTAAAAAATAATCTTGGAATCATAGAGTTTGATTTAAAAAACGCTAATCATTCATTACTCTGGGAAACTATTTTTATTCTGTTTAATTTAAAATAAAAAAATCCTTTAATTTTTTCAAAAAAAGTCATAAATTACATCGTATAAAAATTGAATGCAATTTTCCTTTAATTAATTTTAAATAATTCATTCATGGTTAAAAATAACATCAAAAAATAATCTTGAACCATTAAAAAACTTCTGATAATCATTTATAAAACATGGTTATGAAAGAAAAAATATTTTCAACCAAAGAGTGAAATAATGTGTGTTTTCCATAAAATCATTCTCATTAACATAATTAGATAATTTTATTAAAATAAATGGATTATATATAAATTATAAATAACCAAACGAAATTTAAATATTAGTTTATTTATTAGATTAAGACCATATATTCTCCTGAATGGATGTATAAGCATCTACTATCCCAATTAAAAAATAAGATTTAAACGTAAATATTTTAGGGATTCTATAATATTTTATTCATAAGCACCATGAGAGAAAAAATGTGAATATTTATATTAAACAATTTTCATGATAATAATCATAAAATACATATATGGTAATTTAATAAATAATATAATTGGAGTGTGTGGTTAATGTGGAATATATCTTATATAAATAAAAGCGATACGAAGTATCGTATATCTCTATAATTTTTAATGATAATTTATAATTAATATATATTTATTATACATTTATTAAATAACAATAATAATACATATACTACCTTTAATTATTTACTTATGAAAAATTATCACAAGTTTGTTAACAATTTGTATTTAAAATCACTATTTTGGATATAACGACATCATTTTTCATGCATGTTTTATTTCCGAAGTACTTGGAATTTTAATTTGATCATGTTTAAATCATATCCAGAATGTTAATAATTATACTACTATAATATATATTAATTAATATTTTATTTAGTTTCATCCATAAAATGTAGAGATATAAAACTAAATTGAAACATTCATGGAGATGGTGGGACATACATACACATTAACAGTATTTTTAATTTTCGATTGATGGAATGAATGAAAGTTAAATAACAGTTCATATATAAATAATTGATATTATTAAATATAATTACTATTTATTTTTAAAATACATTTTTATTACCATCCTTTTAAAAGATTAATTGAAATTGAGTTATATTTGTTCGAGGATATGGTAGTCCACACGTAAGTAGGAGCAATGTTTTCATTTCCCAATAGATTATAATATAAGACGGTAGTAATGTTACTATCATTATATAATAATAAAAATGTTGTAGATATAATTTATAACCATTAAACCCAGAATAATAAAAATCCATGAAACATTGTGATGAAAAATGATTTTCATCGCTACATGGAGGGGGTAAGTAATACGTACTCAGAAACAATAATTTCATATCCCGTTAGACTAAAAAGAGGGTTGATAATGGTGTTTTAATAGTTAGAATGACATTTTAATGTATTTATTATACTGATGTAATTAATTTTTTATAAATAACATATATTTAGATTAGTTAATAAAATATTTATGAAATGAATGTGATCAGTTAAGGTGATTACCTTTTCATTGAATGAACTCCTTTAGATAAACTATTGATGACATAAAAGTGGTCCTTTGGGAATAATAGAACCCATAAAATATGTATATGAATGAAGAAATAATTTTTTTATGTTTTCATTGATATAATGTTAAATATCATTTATTTGAGGGAAATGATTGGTTTTCTTTTATAAGTGAGTGGTGGGCACCATTAGAATGCATAAAAATTTTCAAATATAATACAATAATTATATAAAATACAACCTCCTAATAAATATATATTATAAAATAATATAGAATTTATTCTATGATCTATCAAAAAATAAAAGTTGTAATTATTAAATTCATGAGTGTACAATTTTTTTACTTTATCAATATTTAATCAGTATACTTTTCATAATCAATAAAACAAGACATTAAGTTTCCATATATTTTATTATTGGATGGAATTCAATAAACTCTACCCAAATAATAGGATAAGGTCAAACCATATAGTGATTTTAAATCTATTTCCCAATGTTTTATCCTTATTTTTCAAAATTCACCCTTACTAAGTAAAAAAATAAAAATTGTTGTTAACATTCATTTTTAAAAAAATAATGGGGTCAATTTAAAAAAAATGTAATTCAATTTACGGGATCCATTTTTATTATTTCAATTCCTATATGTAGTAGAAATAAATTTATTATTCAAATAGAAAAGGCAATTAAATATAGTGTTCTTCATAAAAATGAGATTTTAATTTTAAAACTAAATTTATACAAAATTTACCTATAAAATATATTATAATGAACAAAATTAGATTATTTATAGTATATTATTATTTATTTTCCTTAAAAATATTTATAAAACACAATGTTTCATTATAAATTCATAAAATTAATATATTTTTACAACTGCTACTTTGTTCACTTTGAATAATAAATAATGTTTCTAAAATATTCCCAAAAACTACCACAGTCTAAACATAGGATGCTAACAAGAAAAATTATTTTTATTTTATGAATTACATTTTATATAATTTGAAGTCATAAAATTTAATTTTTTCTCAAAAATAGAAATAAAAATAAATTATTATGAAATTTTGTTTTCGACGAATAAATTATATTTACAAAAAGTGACTGTATATTTTCTAATAATTATTCTCCAATAGTTTTTACTAGGAATATTATATATATATATATATATATCTTAATGTGTTTATTTCTTTTTACACCACAAAATTTAACAACTATGTTATAAAATTTATATTTGAATATGATGGTTTCATTGTTAATTTATGCTTTGGGTTGTGTGTTATTCATGTTATGAATCGTAATTATCTACAATGAAATTCTCAGGGTTCGTATAGTATAGATAATATAGTGGGTATATGATACCATTAATATCAAAACCATACAATAATATTTAATAACTAATATATTATCCTTCCATCAAAACATAATATTCAATTATAGAATAATGATAACCATAAACATATCATAACTTATGCTATAATAATATATATATCTTACTAGCCTATTGTCTTATATCAAATTTGTTGACTTATTATACGAGATATAATGATAGAATGCTATAAAGAACCTAAAAATAAAATTTTAAATTGTTTTTCTATCCGTGTCATCAACCATTCATCAAAACCAAATCTCCTCCAGTCTATGTTACTATAGATATTTTTAGACCAAATTAAAATATCTATATATCACTTTTCAAATATAAGTGTATAATATTTAGTAGTATTTTCATACTAAGTGTCATTCTAAAACTTTTTAATGAAATTTAAATCATAATAGTAATAGGCATAATGATTTATATATCATATTTTATATTCAAAGAAATAATAATACCCATAAATATTATAATAAGAAAAATAAGTTGAGTTGTGGTGTAAGGGCCTTGATCAGGGTAGCCATTTACCCTATATGTTTGATGTATTGGTGGTTCCCCAAGGAATCATGGGGTTTTGATGATGGTGTTATGATAATTATATACCCAAGAACCATGGTTTGTCCCATATAGATTTTTTAGTGTAATAATGTGGGGATAACTATAGTATAAGAGCTAATGGAAGAGGGTTTTAGAACCACTTACATTTTTATCAAGGCTCTATCATAGAGGGTACATTGCAGTATAGCCAATCTAATAACTTTTTCATTGACTGAGGATCTAGTATATAATTTTCAAGTCCAATGGAGTAGAGTGGTAGGTTGTATTATAGATCTCTAGTGGTTGTTATTCCAAATCCTAGGTAGCACCTCCCCAGTTTTTTTGTAGCATTGTTATATCCCTTATGCTGATGGAACTCTATAGCATAGTGGATTACCTATGCTAATTAAATTTATAAATTTCATAAGATATTGGTAATTTAGGTCATTTTGGTTCTTAGATATTTTTTGATAATATGTTCTGTAGTGTGGTACCTTGCAATACATCGTACTTTGTCCAATTGTAATGTATTTTATGGTGTGGTCATGTTGTTTTTGTTGTGGTTTTCTAATTTTTTATTGGTAAATTAATACCATGAGGAACATTTTCTTCCATATTTTCATATCAAATCATATGAACCAACATATATTTTGGAAGGTCTTTGAATACTCATTCAATTGGATTCAATCATGGACATTCCATGTTCAATTCTTTATGATCCAATGGTATTTCTACCACTTCTCTAGGATTTTCTTATTATTTAGATCTCATTTACTCATGTTACTTATTTCCTTGTTATATTAGCTTATCTATTTTATTGTAAAGAAGTTAAATTTACTTTTATTTAGTTTGGAAATATTTTTTATAGATATACATATCATCCCTTACGAGAGAGGTGGTCAGATATCTGCATAATTTTATTGTTCTCTTTTTATGTATGTATGGGTCCGATGTATGAATTTTTTTACTTCTATTTTAACTAAAGTGAAATCCTAATTTGATAATTCTATAGATTATTTTTTCTAAAGAGAAATTAATTCGATTATGGATAACAAATAGTAATTAAATAATTACTTTAGTTTGTAATAACATTTTTTTCATCCATGATAATTGTTATCCTCTTGACTAACTAGATTTTCTACCAATTGTTCTATGATTTTTAAACCAATTATTTATTCAAAGAATATAATTATTATTTTATTAAGATGATAAATAACATAAAATCACATATTATTTTCTATTTTAATAAATGTAATTATGTATTTTTTATGAATCCTAAGACTATTTTAATTTTATGGAAACTAATTTGAGGCTAAATTAATGTTTAATAATTTTCTTCTTCCCTATAATAAAGGATATTTAAAAATAATAAGAAACTTGATTTCTTGTAGTTTAGAATTATGAAAAATTCACATTAAAATGTAATTTTTATTATCATATTTGTTGAAATTATAATTGATTCTATAGAGCATCTTCAAACAGTTTTAATAGATTTTTTTAACTCATGTAATAGGTTCTATGTAACCATACAATTTAGTAAAATAATTAGTCAATTAAATATGTAATAGGGCTTGTTTTTTGATAATTTCATTATTTCGTGATGAATGATCCCCATTGATTTTGATTCTAGAGTTCCTTATGTTTAGGGTCATGTTTGTTTTCATGTAATGAATGAATGATCTTTAGGGTGACAATTTCATTATATAACTTTGTTGTTTTTTTTATTCCATGTTCGTTTCCCAAGACCTGGTCATTTATATAAAATATGATATGATACTATAATGGTTGTTGGATGATAATATATATATGGGTAGGCTTGGATTTTGGGAAATTAATTTATGAATGTTATGGAAAGATGCGTGGGGATATTTCTGATTTTTTCAAGGATAACACTAAGATTAATGGGTTACGTAAATTCTAACCATTCCATTTATTTTGTTGAAAGATTATTTCTTACTTAATATTAAACTTTTTAATTTCCAGATGGTTAGTTTTCAGTTGTACATTAATTTTTTCCCAATTCATGTAACAACAATATGTAATTATTTGTTCATCACTATTAATTACATCTGGGGATATTTCCTAGGGTACCATGAATTATTGAATGATAATTATGTTAAGTTTATTTCATAACACATGTATTTTATTCTTACTATAATAAATAATATGTTAATATTGAGAAAATATATACTCAGTTTGATCATTTTTAAATTTCCTAGAATTCACCTCGATAGTAAATGCAATGTAATTTATAGTATATTTATTTAATGGATAATGAATTAATTTACATTCAATGAATAGAGAATACAAGAATAATTAATTATAATGAAACTTTTGTTTTATTATTGATTATAGTATATAAAACTCTTACTGATAGAAGATTCACTTTGGTGAAACAAAAATAGCTTTTGAGGGTATTTATGGTGGGAGGGGGTTCTTGACAATGTTGTATCAATGTGAGGGGTAGGAAAAACATGGTTTTTAGAGTAATATAATGTTAATTACTACATGGTTTGGTAGGGAAATTGTATAAAAAATGTTTAATAATTTCTGAAGAAATTTGAGACTGACTATTACATGTGATATTAGACCTCGTGGGATCTAATGCACAAACCATTATTTTCAACCAACTTGTTGAAGGAATTGGAACTAGTTATTCAGTAGAGATAGATAAAAGGATCAGGAATCATTATTTTTTTAACTTATTATTTAAATGATTAAACATCGGTTTAGTATAAACCATAATGAATAATAATGAAAATAATTAATTAATATAAATAATCAATATACCAGTTTGAGTAACCACTATCATTTTGTTATTTGAAGGTATGGATCTAGGTATATGTACAAATCATGATTGCAAATTATTTTTTAGATGCATGTTATAGTAGATTTATTCACCATAGAGGATGATCAAAATTGAAATTATAGGAGGAAACTCTAAAATATATATCACCAGAGCTTACATAGGTATGAGGGATCTGTTTTAGAATTCTTAATATGATAATGATTGTAAAATGATATTATATAATTTAGATTAATATTTTATATGAAGGATAATAATGTTTCATTGTATACGATGATTATTCATGGTGTAGTGATGCGGTGATGGATAATGTCCCACCAAAATCATGAGCAGTAATTCATCTTATGGGAGATATTTATAATCTAGTTTAGACTAGAGTTTTATTCCTCAATCATGAAGGAATAAAGTCACTATGACCTACTAACCCTTTGGTAGTGTAGTTTTAGAATTTAGGGGACTTAAATATATTCTAGGACATTTATCCTATATGATTCATATCTATTTATTGATTAGAAAGAAGGGGTGTACTTATTTTTTTATTGATTTGTGTCTAGAGATATAGAACTAGGTCACCCCATAAAAAATAAATCTATATCTTGAGGTTCTGGGGGGAGATGATATTTATTATAGGACCCTATAATATAAAAGGTAATTTTGTGAGGGGATTCTTCTGGATTCCCCAAAAAACATCGTTATGGTATAGGAATTCCAACAGGAGAGATAGAAGAGCATTCTAATAGTCAATTGTAGGCCCCATCCCACATTATCTCTTTTTTCAAGGTTGGTGGGTCTCAAAAATTTTCTATGGGATCAAAAATGTTTTTTTATTGTGGTGGATAATGTCATACATGTTGAGAATAATAATCCTTTCTTCTTAGACACTGTTCAAAATGCATTCCCCTTTGTGTTCCTCTATTGAGGTATTTCAATCAAATATAGTTGTAGTTGGATTCTCCATCACCGGATTAGTAGAGAGAATATGGGGTAGGTATAGGAAAACCCTAAAATAATATACATCCATAGAGTGAATAGAATAAATTTTTAGGAGGTTATCATGATGTTTAATGATTCCATCGATTATTTTATAGATATATGAATTATATATCGTTATTAGAATCGTGTGATTAAGAGTAAATTTGATTTCCCGTTTTCATCTTTTTTTACTTGAGTTCATAATTTTTTTGATTTGATATCAATATACTCATCCTTATCCATTTCCCAAGTCCATGGTTTGGTAATTGAGAGGGAGATTCATTCATAAACCATGGTGTTTCCTATGATAGTTTGAGGTCAAGATTATCTATATTAAATTTGTAGAGACTCTTAGCTAAAATTGGGTCCTCAACAATCTTTGTGAGTCTTTTTTAGTATGTAGATATATCAATACGAAATCATCATTGGTTTTGAACGACTATACATGATACAAGAAATTATTCATTACAGTAGGTGGTATGTTTCGTTGATTTTTTAGGATTATTCCATAATAGTTGGTGATTGATAATAGAAAATGGGTTAGAAACAAGTTCTTTACATGTCTTTCTTTATTCCTGAGTTGATTTTTAGTTCCATACAGGATTGTAAATTGGTGCTTCCTATGGTTATTGATGATTATAATAATGTGTTTATTGATTTTATTGTATCTTTACCCCCAAAATTATAATGATTTTGGGTTAAATCTAAAATAAAAAACTTATATTATCTTAATGTGTTCATATAAGATGAAACAGTCTCCATTCATAGATATCTTAGTACAACTCGATGGTCTGTTGTACTGATTTTCTTTTTTGTATGTGTGAAACTTCAAAGCATACCATATATATTTGGGAAGAAGGATGATGTTATTCTTCTTATTTATATCATTTATCATCACTTTAACCATGTTAAAATAAAAAATGATATCCTCTTCCACATATTGATGATTTGTGGATCATCTTAATGGTTCTAGGGTGTCCATTAAAATCTTTCTACGATTTGGATATCATTACCTATGGGTCAAAAAAAGATTTTATGTAGACCACATTCCAAATTCGTCATAGGAATTAAAATTTAACTATCATGAACTTTGGTATGAATAATGATCTTTCAATGTTCCTGGTTTTCATTAATACACTATTAATATATTTTTGGGATTGGTTCATGGTGGTTTTCATCAATGACGTCCTTGTTTACTCTACCTCTAGGGAGGATCATGCAAAGCGTCTATATGACTTTTTGGGATTTCATCATCAATAGAAAATATTTATGATGTTTTAACAGTTTTTGTTCAGGGATTGCAAATTACATTTATTGGGGAATGTCATGTCTATATAATGAGTATCTATGCTCCCATAAAATATAGTGGCAGTCCTTTCATGTGAATCTGCCAAGATAGTCCTAGAGGTGTATAGTTTTATTGTACATATTGGTTGTTATAGGAGGGTTTTAGAGAATTTATCACTACTTGTGACTCCTATAATAAAATTTAATTTAATGGTTCAATTATTACTATGGAATGACTAATGTTTGATATCTTTTAGGTACCTTTAAGAGAATTAGGTTAACTGTCCAATCAATTTTTTATGGTAGAGGGACTTGAGTTTTATATTTTCTATAATAATTTACATAATGGATTGGTTTTTTTATATGAAATATAGATAAGTTATTTCCTATGGCTCTCAAATGTTATGTCCCCTTTAGCATAATTGTTCCATCCTTGACATCGGGTTGTAGTAGTTGTGTTTTATCTCAAATTTTGTAAACATTACCTCATCAATGAATGTTTTGTGGTTTTTACAGACCATATGAACCAAAGGAATGCATTCTCTTAGATTAAATGAAATTTTGATAAGGAAGGTTTATGGAACTCTTATGTTATTATTAAATATATATTTGATATTTGCTCTGAAATGGTAATGTAAGGGTATATATGCTGATTAGGAAGTCACATAGAGATGTTTTTCAGGAATCTAGATATTCATGGAGAGAAATAGAAAATATTTTGATGAGGAATCTTTATATGGAAGAGGTTTGGGGTAGGTGATGTCATTAACGAATGAACATTATGTTATCTGTAGTTTTGCGGGTGGAGGATCCCTAGATGGGGAATTCTAAGGATGTTTTTTAAAGAACCATGTTATTTTTGTTCATTCCGCTTATGATAAATCTATTGAAAAAAAATTTGAGTATCATACCTAGGGAGGCTTTACATCTCTTTAGTTTCCATGATATAGTTCTACAACAGTGAAATATCAAACCCCTAATGATACAACCAACAATAAAAAAGATATATTGTACATAAAATGGGATGTTTTGGTGGTCTAGATTTAATAATGTAGTTATAGAGGTTGTCTCTCGTTGTATCTTCTATATGAAGGGGAAGGCCAATAACCTTCATCCCGGGGGTGGATGTAGACATTTTATGCTCCACAGTGAATGTGAGAAGACTTATAAATAAGCTAGTTTATTAGTTAAGCTTTATCAATGGGAGTTATCTATTATATATGGGTGAGAGTTGGATGATTGATTATATAATACCACATTATAACAAGAAATAGATGACTATGGTAGATGTTTTCTTGAGGTACTTTATAGAAGATGTGGTGAGGCCCCATGGAGGTCCAAGGATGGTAATTTATGATCATTATAGTTATTTTACCAGCTAGGCATATAGAGGTCTCCATTACACTTTTAGTTATTTTTTATTACTCATCACTTCTTCTCTTCCATTGGATGATAGTCAGACAGAGCAGACATATCAGGAATCGTGATGACATATTGTGCACCTTTGTCCAGGATTTTGGATGTTGTTTGATGAGGACCCTTCCACTTTTTATGTTTTTTACAAAATTTTCTAAAACAACACCACTAGTATTTTTTACATTTATGGAATTATACATGATATCGTTTTCTTCTTAGTTATTCTATAATGGGGTCCAAGAGCCTACAATTATTCATCCAATACTAGTACTAATCTAGATAGTGATTGATCATGTGGTTCAAAAAGGATGGTGATGGAATAGGATCATCAAAATTCTACAAAAATCGTAGTAGGATACCTCTTTAATTCATCATAATAGATCATGTTTTTCTGACGGAGACTCATTTATATGGGAAGTGAGGTTTGGTCATGGAAGTAATATTTTTCATGTGTTTGTAAGGACTTTCAACGTGTTTGCTCATATGGTTTCCTTGGTTTTTTAGATCTAACTTCATTTACATTTGACTTAGACACATGATGTATTCCATGTATCATATCTCTACTACTAACATTATCATGATTTTCATATAATTAATTCTCGTGAGGTTGTTGTTAATGATTATTCGTCCTTCAATGATAATCGTATGGGGATTCAGAACCTCTTAGAGTAGTTTTTGTGTAATTATGTTCCTTTTCTTCATTTATATTAGTAATATATTTTCATGGTGTAGATAATCGAATAATATGAACCAAAGATATGTGATCAGTGTCCTGAGTTTTTTAACTATTATCATGTTGGGATTCACATTCATGGTCATTGAACTTTTGTATTTTATGATATGGATTTATCATAATGATTTTTTGGAAACCATTATCATGATTGAGTGGCATATCGCACAAGAGTTTTTTTATCAGTTTGTTATTTCAATTGTGTGTGGTTTCAATTGCTTCTTATGAGTGAGGTGGTAAGTCGACTATGATGGAGAGACTTTTGAGAGGTGTCTCAGGGGTTAGTTGTTCACACAACCATTTTCGATTATTCTTATCTAGTTTTTTTATATAATATAACATGAGAATAGTTCAAGGGGTACCTAATTTGAGCTCTAGGATCATGGATTCCCATTATATTGGGTGTTATAGGTGATGGAGGTTCCTAGATGTGGAATAGAGTGAAAAAGAGAGTGTTATTATATTTCAATAATGTGGATCCATTTGGTGAACCATATGGGTTGTCGATGTGACGTTGTGGGGACAGATGTAGTATTGGATCACAATATTGTAATATTTATAGCAACTACTATTTTTGTTTTTATTGTGCTATGTATGGAAGGATTCATTATTGTCTGGATAATCACTATTACCTGGAGTGGGGATACAGTGTAGGATAATGGATTGCCATAGTAAAGAGTGGTAGGAAATATCATATGGGACCTAGGTGTCTCTTACCAAATTTGGTATAGCTACACCATTGGGTATTGGTTGATGTCTATCCTCCTATAAGGCCATGGAACTCTACATTTTAGTCGGTTACTCAGTATAGTAGAACATTTTCCCCTATTATTGGAAATAGATCATATTGGGAACCACAGTTATTCATCATTATATAAATAAAAGTGTTTCAACATGGTATATTTTGGTGAGCCATAAATTTTCCTATCAAAGTCTATTAAATGGTGTGGATCATGAGTTTGTATAGTGTTTATCTGATTTTTAATTGATTAAAAAATACACCAATCCATCATAGTTTCCACATTACTCAAATAATTTTAACTTGAACCCTCAGAAATAAATATATTTTTTGGTGGCCTTTGTAGCCCCTTTCAATTACAATCAGTCCTTGGAATCATGTGTTTGATCCACGGTGAGTTCAATTTCATTTCTGTTAGTTTGTCATTTTTTCGACCATGTTTCCTCGTGTTATTTATTTTCAAGTTATAGTGGATGATAATCATTTTTATAAAGTTGTTTCTATTTTTTTTGGTGCGGTTGCGCTATAACATTCATGTATAGTCATAACTTTCCTTTTGGGAGCGATCATTAGAGATCCATGATGTTGTTTTGTTCCTTTTAGAAGAAAATTGACATCCCGAAATAGGGGGTTCATTACTTTTAATCTTACTTATGTGAAATCATAAATACACCATGATTTAGCTTCATTAGATGGTGGTGTAATTAAACATATTATGGCCGATGATCCGCATACATAGACATTACATCAATTTTTATGATTAGTCATTACATTACATAAACACGTATCTGAGGACCACAATAGCTTAGTTCATTTGAAAACATGGAAACATGAACACAACCCTATAATTGAGTTACGTAATCTCCCTATATGTTTTTACAACAACTATTCTACTTAGTAATATCATACAAAATACATTTTTTCAAAAGTATGTGAATTAAAACATCATAATTGGGGAGCTCAGAAACCTAGTAGGTGTAAACATGAAAAATAAATATGAAAACAAGAGCATAAGGTTTTAGGGAAATGTTTATAACACTTGATATTAATATTCATATAATCAATTATTATCATCATGAGTCATGGAATAATGATTGGTAGTTCCTAAGACATGAAAAATTAGAGAATAAAATTTCCTTATCCTTGAGAGCATCATAATTGTATTAGACATGGAATTTGTGGAATAAAAATAAGAAAAAGAGACCATATCCATATTATTCAAGTCTCAATGTTAAGACAATCATAGTGGATAATTCAATTTACTAAACCAGGTTTACTCACCTTTCTATCCCAATCATACAGAACCGGGTTCTCTTCTCATTCATGCCATATCTTACTGATCCCAGTTCACTCCATCTTCAAAACCTGTATTATTAATATTGGTTCACTCCACATTCTATCCCAATAATAATAAACATAGTTAACTCCCAATTAAATCCATATTGATTTCATTATATATAAATATTTACCAAATTAATAGAATTGGGATATAGGTACCTCCTGTGAAATAATGAAATCATTCATATATGTATCACAACATAATAAATATTTATTATACCATAACCCATGAAATGAGAAGGGTATCATTAGAATTTCATAATATGATATCTTATGTAAAAGAAAAAAGTTTCATAATAATTTCATACAAGAATATCCCATGAAAACAAGTGGGTTTCATAATAATTTTATCATGGTATGACCTATGGGATAGAAGTTAGTTTCATAAACATCATCCCATCATGATATAAACCATTCAGAGAATGAATATGAATAGAATATGTGGTTAATTAACTCATTAAAGAACATGTAACACCAAATTATGTCATATTAGAAGTAAAATAACTTTAAAAAATCATTTAAAATATTTTTTGGATAAAATATAGTTATTTATTTGGAAAAATATTGTTTAAATAAATATTTTCACGAAAATATAATTCAATAAAAATTAATTTAAAAATATATAAAGAAATATGTTAAAATATTTTCAATTGGTTTGTCGATATAAATTTTTTTGAATTTTTTTTCTTTGAAAATGATATTGAATGTTAAGTCAAACAATAATTGATTTTAACTAAAAAAATGGTTTTGAAATAAAAACTATTTCCAACTAAATAGATAAATAAATTCATATTTTCTTAAAAATATTTTCATAGTTATCACATTTATCAATTATAGGATAAATTTTACAATTCAATGAAGATATCATGAAAAAAATGGGATATTAAAATTGATGATAATTATTGGGAGTTATATATGATATGTTTACATTGGAGACTTAATCTTATAACATCCCAACAAATGAAGTGATTTTTCAATTAATTCATTACCACATTAAAAACATTGAATCATAATACCCATGGAGGAATGAAATAAAATAAAACATAATATATCATAATGATGAATATGTTCATGATACTAAATTTATAAGGGGATATATTTACACCTTGTGATAGACTATATGTACACATCATAATGTACATGTAAATAAAGAAAAATTTATATATAAATCCCATAAAACTTTGGTGCCTTTTAAAATATAAATCCCATAAAATATACACAATAAAATGAATATGTAAATTCCCATAATTTTATAGATAATAATCAGAAAATAAATTCATGGAAATTATATACACCATCTAATTGAAATAGGTGGTGAATATTACATGGGTCTCACAAAATTAAAATTTGAGATTTGAATCCCTTAACATAAGATATGAAATCTGTTGAACCTATTAAAACATCATCATCTTTTATAATAAATATATGTTTATAACAAATATATCGAAGAACCATATTCATATATATCATACCATATTAGATTTAATTATCAAATATTAATAACTTTTTATTAACAATTCAATGTTAATATCATGTTTCATGTAATAACCATTTTATATTTCGAATATGATTTGATTTTTCATTTTTTTGGATCTATTAATTTAAAATGGTTGCATCACCTCCAAAATGATAATATTGATATTAATATCATATATATTCGATATATTTTTTGTTAGAGTAACCCATGAAACATAGTGATAGGAAATGAAATACACCATTCATGGAGGCCTTAGGTGGTAAATATGCATGATCACTACTTTTTCATTTTCTAATTGGATTGAAAGAAAGAGAAAAATAGGATATAAATTATAAGTACAAATAATTTTCCTGTAATATATAGAAAACATATTTTTTAATCATATCCTTAATATATTCCTTGTTAATCATGAATGAATCACATCACTTCATGAGGCAGTTGTCTGTTGTGAACACGATCAAAGATAACATATTCCCAAAAATTGGAAAGAATGAGCATGTGTGAGATATAAAAATATGAAATAATTATACCATCATATATATAATATAATTCATATATAAAAAATTAACAAATATTTTATTCCATCCATGCAATGTGGTAATTGAAAAATGAAGGACATTGGTTCTTGTGGTTATAGTCTGTCATACACATGATTGATGCGTTTTTAACCATTTGATGTAAGTTGATATGGTTTTAGGGTAAGAACATAGCAGAAAAAATTAATATATTTAAATTACCATTATAATTAAATAAAAATGATATAAACGGAAAATAATTTGTTGAAGAAGAAATAAAATGACAATTATGATTGATAAATGATACATGTTCTTCATGTATCCTCTTTCAGATTGAACATAAAGACATTATATGATGAATTTATTCCAAAAATGTATTCTATGATAAGTGGAGGGAATTTGGTTAGTTATTTCTCCTTTTATTGTTTTGAATAAAGTGTTATAAGTGTGTTTATTAGAGAGGAGAGGGGTGGACTTTTATGTGTTGAGAGAGTGCACACTGGTTATTTTTGAAAATAATTTAGTTCTCCCACGTTTATCATGTCTCACAAGGGTCCAAAGGGATCCAATTTGAAATTTTGAAATGATAAAGTTGAAATATGGTCCTATAATACATTATATACAAGTTTATAGGTAATTATAACCCTTATTATTTAATTTTAAACCTAGGAAAACACATTTATTACTTTAACTACAGCAATTAATTTTTTATTCGTTAACTATTAATTTTAGGAAAATTCAATTTAATATTTTTAGAAATTATAAATTATGATTATTCCAAAAATGGAATCCATTTTTCTAAATACTATTTAATAATTTGTCCAAAATTAATTTAAATTTAATCATGGAGATGTGGCAAGAATGTAGGATTTTAGTGTGAAAATGATCCAAAGTTTAAAATGTGTTTATATTTAATTTCTATGTAAATTTGATATAGTTATGCAAAGTTTTCCTAATAGAGGTATAATAGGAAAATTATACCTGAAAAATAATTTATAACATAATTTGTCTTTATAAAAAATTTAAATGACAATTCAATTTTCAATTAAAAATCATTATTATTCACTATTCATAAAAAAGGAAAATTTTCAAACAAATCCTAAAAATTCACAACAAGAAAATTTATAATTTATAATTTCAAAAATGTTTTTTTATTTTAAGAAACTCAGTATATAAATGTTTAAAAAACTTATATTTCAGAGAATTATATAAAATGTATATTTTACGAAAATAATATTTTTGTAACATATAAATAATATATTAGAAATTATTTATTTTATTATCAATGTTTTATCATTTTATTAAACCTGTATATTTAATATTAAAAATTATATATTACGTTTTATATCACGATGTGTAACTACTAGGAAATAACAGTTTCATTTAGAAAAATATTTTTAGTAATAAATAATTTTTTTGATAAAATTCAATGTTTTTTGTAACATAAGTTAATCTAGTGTTATGTGTATAATAGGCCATAAAATTTATTTCATTACAAGTAGGAAATATAAATCATATGAAATTAGGATGGTACATTCTATCCCCAAACCTATTAAAATGAATTCAAACCTGAAATGTTTCCACTGATATAGAAATAAATGATGAATCTTTTACCTAATAATATCCTCATGTTCCCACAAGGCTTATTAATAATATTGGTTTCATAACACAACACTGACTATGTGAGTGGTCTTATTTCATAGAAAATTATATATATTCTTCAGAATCTGCATGTGATTTTCCTCATCAGAATAAACATTATCTAGTTTAATTTCCTCTATGTTTAGTACATGTTATTTCATAGGTATATACATCCTCATTATAGATACATGGAACACATCATTGACTTGGGAGAGGATTCATGAACGTTCCAAGAGATAGGATACCATCTATATATGATAAATAATTTGAATGGAACTACTACACCTACATTTCCTTTTCCATATCATCTGACATCTCATAACTGAATTCTAGGTAGAAATTATTAGAGACAACTTATCACGAACTTCAAACTAAAGATCACACAGATGATTATTAGCACAATTTTTCTAATGACTCTATGCTACAATGATGTGCTACTGAATTGCACTAACCATACATATCATTTCATTATCTATCCGTAGTGCCAATATATTTATATATGAATATTGAATCTAGAACATAATATATATACAATTATTTCAATATATATATTATTAGGTAACAATATAAATGTTTGACAGAAATCTACTGTTGTATGAAAACTCATCCAGTGGAAGGTAATGATCCCAATAAATTTTGAAATCGAATGAAAAATATCTCCACATATACTCCAGGGTTCTAATGTTTCTTTAATAATGACCATCAATTTTGTGATGAAATGATGTGATGAAACATAACCCAATATAAATATTCTTTTGAAACACTCATTATATCATTGAGTTAATCCTATGTTCCCAATCACATTCAATGGAATTTGGTATTTCATGCCGCATTACAACTACATTAATGTATATCCTGGAATGATCATCCGGAGAGAATTATTCTTTGATACTGATGAAGTGTAATGACATAGTATGGATATCACCTACAAACCATATATAATTATTCCCTTTTGAATTTTTGACATGTCCAAAAAAAAATCCACAACAATTTTCCTAACTCCATTATAGAATGGGTAATTAATAAAAAAACACATTAGACTTTTGTCTTTCAGACTTCACTTTTTGTCATACAAATAATCAAGTTACTAACTTTGTGATATCACTCTCCATCCCATACCATCATAAGCACACTTTAAAATTGATAAAACAATTTTTACTGATAGGATGAATAAAGATTAATTAACTATGAGCATCCTTTACAGACTAGTTCTTAAAATATTGTATAGAAGGAATGCATATATAGTTATTGAAACTTATTATTCCATCATGAAAAGTGTTAAAATAAGGTTAATTTTTAAACTTATTTTTTAGTTCTTAAACATTCTTCATCTCATCTTTAACCATTAGATGGATATATTGTTAACACTACCCAAAAACAGGGTTTTCGCAGCGCCACCCATTATCAGTGCTAAAAAAGCACTGATAAAGGGGGGTTTTATCAGCGTGCATTTTTATAGAGTTTATAAATGTGTATATTTCATAAAAATTGATAAAAAATATATCTATATATAATTATATTTATATTGATAAAAATATAATAAATACTTTTCAAAATATGTTTTATATCGATTTGATATGTCGTAGACCCAAAATGGACACCCCAGAGCAGAAATTATTGGTACTTGTAGGATTAAGGACCTTTTCATACCTTGAAGAATATGAGAATGTTCTAAAATAGTCACCTTAGTGTAGTTCTGGTCGTATGTTTCAATTTGATGTGTGGTTGAGGCAAAACGTGCACCTAGAGTTGACATTATGGTAAAGCAGACCCCCAGAGCCAGACTTATAAACGTTCAGAGAGTTGTTGATACTTCTTAAACCTCACTGAATTTTAGAAGGGGTTTTGGTGATCACAGGAGTGTGTAAAATTTTTCAAGCTTCGATTTGATATGTGGTAGAGCCAAAACGGAGACTCAGAGCATATGTTATTGTCGTTTTAAATTTTTCAAATCCAGTATCTCCTAAAAACCTAAGAAACCAGCAACTCACTATAACGATCATAAATTTTTCTTAATTTGTCGATATGATCACTAAAACTAGTAAAATGGAATATCGCGAAATGAGTGATTTCCAAATCTTGTCAAAACCATTAGAAGATCATATGAATGGATTATATATTAGTTATAGCACTTCAAAAAAAGTCCAATTTCAAATGGTTGTAACATTCGCTCCGGGAGTCCATTTGGGCTCTGCCACATGTCAAATTTAACGTAGGGAAGAGATATACACATCATGTTGACTAAAAATAGTCTCAATTATTTTTTTGACCTGAAAATCCAAAACAACCACCATAAGTCCTCCAAAACACATTTTCAGTGTCCGGGCCCCTAACAAATTTTTATTAAAACAGTCATAACATCTGATCTGTGTGTCTGTTCGGCCTCTAGAACCTATGTTACCATAGTTCGTTCAATGAGCATTAGTTTGAATGTTTAGGTAGAAGAAACGAACAACTGAAGAATAATTTATGTCTTTTTTCAGTGACTCTTCGATTTGTTAGGTTTTTTGAGACCCCATTTCTAGCACTTTTGTATATACATGTTAATATAAAATATTTTTAAACATATATAAATATGTATAAATATAACTACATATATAGATATAATAAATATCACTGTGTGTGTTTTGTATATATGTATGCATGTATTTATTTATTTATTTATTCATAAAAACACACATAAGAAAACATATTTTATAAATGTATTTAAAACTAATCTAATAAATATATATTAATATAAATAAATATAAAAATAATAATAGGGATAAAACAATATAATTTAATATATATATATATTAATATAAAGATATATATATATTAATATAATTAAATATATGAATATATTAATATGACTAAATATATATATATATATATTAATATACATATATATATATATTAATATGACTATATATATATAGGTTAATATATATATACATATATTAATATACTGATATATATATTAATAAAACTAAATATACATATATATTAATATATGAGTAAATAAAACTATATATATATATATATAACTAGATATGTTAATAAATGAAAAGAAAAGAAATATAGTGGAGTGGTAAAGGTTTAGGTGCACTGGAAAGTGGTCTCGAGTTCGAATCATGGGGGAGGCAGGTCGCGCGCATAGGTGTGGGGAATTACCTAGCGCTGTTAAAGGTGCATGAGGCTGGGTGGAGGTCTCTTGGGGTGTGTGTGGGCTACCATGGGTGGTGGGCGCTGTTAAAGGGGGGATTCAAGCTCTGTTGAAGCCCCCCAGAATTGCAAAAACATTTTATTTTAATTTTTAAATATTTTTTCAACTTTTATAAGAGCTTTTTTGAGCAATGATAAAACGGGCCTTTGACAACACTTTTTGTAGCACTGATAAAGGGGGGATTTATGAGCGTTTTTTTGATTGATGATAAAAGGGACACCCCTTTGTCTTTGCTTAGATTAACAATGATTTCTTTAGCACTGTTAATTATCTTTTCTAGTTCGGATAAAAGACATATTTATATTAGTTGAGCGATCTGTTGAGAAATATAATATTTGTACCCATCATTCTGGATTTCCATATAAATTCTTTTCAAATCTAATGATTTTGTATTTTTTTATCCTCATCATTAATATGAAAGGATGATCCCTTCAACTCAAAAAAACATTTTAACAGATTTTCATTCCTAATTTGGAAATGTACTGGGTATTCATAGTCATTAATATGATCTAACCATCATATTTGGAACATATTCAACTCCATATGTGTACATATATACTCTAAATATTTTTTATAATTATATATACAAATATATATATATATATATATATATCAAATTTCTCCATATAGAATATTTCCCAATATATTTAATTAAAAAATTACCAGAGCTAACTCTAAATCATGTGTTGGGTAATTCTTATTGTTATTCGTAAATTGTGGTGAGGAATAATCAATAACCATGTCATTCTTCATAGGAAAAAAATATCAATCCCTTCTCGGATGTATCATTATATTTTAAGAACCCTTTTCCATACGTAGCATTCTCTCTAGTACCTTGAAATTTTACTCACATTCATCTACTTAGAAGAACATGGATCCCCTCTGAATTAACATGGTTAGAAGACTATATATTAAAATAAAATTCAAATAAATATTTCAATAATATTAATTTAAACCAAGTAAACTATGTATATTAGTCACCATGGTAGGTATAGGATAAATTAAATAGCCTCAGCTTATAATTGAGCTAAAATACACCATCTATTGTGTTTATATGTCCAAAAAATGAGTAATTTTTCACCCAAAATTCCTAAATTGTAAATTTTTCATATTGTTTATAAATCCATATTTTTTTAGAATAATTTTCAAGTGAAATTAATTCCATTTATTTATCCTTTAATAGATAATAATATCAATTATAAATAAAAGAAAAAACTAATCATATTCATCTTAAATACTCTATTTATTAATTCAATGAGGTTAGTAGGGTAATTATTAAGACCAAAAGGAATCACTATATATTCATGTTATTCATATATTGTGTTGATTTTTATCATGGGTATATCATCCTTAATGACCCATAATTGCTGATATCCAAGATGAATTTCAATCAAGGAAAAGTTTTAATATCCACAAAGATGATAAAAAAATTCATCAAAATAGGGAAGATGATATTTATTTTGATTTAGATTTAGTTCAACTCTTATTAATTAATGGAGAGACAAATCAAACAATATATAGTTTTTAAAAAATAATGGGTGCATCCCAAGTAACAAACATGGTGAAATAAATATCATATTTAGGTTTTCCTAGAGTTTCATTTTATTTTCTTCATCTTAATAAAGTCCATTCTATAGTGAGTGTTATAAATTCATTATACACAAAGTAAATGTTATATTGATAAAAAATAATAATTTTTTTCGGGGAATTAAATGAATATTTTTCAGAAATAAATATTTTTTTGGAAAATAGTTATATCATTGATGTTATTTTTATTCACAATCATCTTAGATAGAAACCTCATATAAATAAAAGGTAAGCCCCTTAGAATAGATGTAATCTACATCATAAGTTCATAATTATCAACACAATGGTATGTGATAATTTTTTTGGATCGGAATATCAAATGTGAAATTTTGACATCAACAATTAATGTTTCATTTATGATGTGAAAGCCAATTCATCCTAGGATAACATAAGATTCAATTGTTGGAATAAAAAAACTATTTTCAGGAAGAACATTCAAATAATTTTCAACAAGAGTAGAATCACAAACATTATTTGTGATCATCATATTATTATGGTCTATATCTATTTATTCAACATCTACTTGTCGATTTGGAATCTTGATACACATTGCTCATTCCTAAAATATTAATGACTGGGTAGATATAGAGACAAATAATATATTAGTATTTGTAGATTGAATTGTAAGTGTACCTTTCGACATGTAATTATTACACCCCTTGTAATAAATTTTAATCACATTAGATTTAACATTTTCAATAAGCTTACAAGGTTGAAAATTTCAATCATGATCATTAACCCTTTGTTTAGGGAAGTGTTTCTCATTATTTCCATTATCCTTACACTTTGATAACTAATGTGTGGGAGGTTAATTTTGTTAATCATTATCATTATTCATATCATTAGATATATATTTCACATAACATAGATAATATAATCCATGATGACTATCTATTCCATACAAAAAAACATTTATTATCCCCTTTATAACAATTTCCATGATTTTTATTCCCATAAATTGATCATAAATATAATTTCATATAATTCTCTATACAGTCCTTTTATTTTACATTTTACTCCATGATCCATTTATTATAAAACCCATGGGACTGATAAGTAACTCCAACCTAAATTTCCTAGTTTATTTTACAGCAAACAATATCTTCAAATCTAGTAATGCCTCCTATGGGCAACACCCTGCAATGGCATGTTTTTATCACACTAATGAGTCTATCAACCATAATTTTATGTTTAATAATAATACCAAAATCATACCTCACAATCTTGTTACATTTTCCTCATAGGTTCCATCGGATTGATCAACATTTTTCTTTATCTTAAAGAAATCCTTCCCCAATATCGTAAGATAAATATGGTAATTTTTTTTACAACACATTCATGAACTCATACCAATGCATGGAGTAAATTTCATCAAGTTGCCTAATATTCTTGGTAGGTTTCCCCAATTTTTTCACTTCTCCATCGAAATGGCATACAATATAAATTATTATTTTTATCCTGAACACTAACTAAAAGAAAATATCAATTCAGTGGTATGATCCATTTCTCAGCCACCAGTGGATCATATGTGACATTGAATGAAGCAGTATATTTCCACATAATGTATTATATTGCATTCTTCCCCCGATTTTTCATTTATAAGTACATCACGATTCATACCTTGAAATTTTTTGTGAACTCGTCAATGATATTTTTAATTACACATCCCATGTAATTTAGAATATCAAGATGAAAATCAATGAATTTTCCATCACACTAATCATTAACGCAGTTTTATCAGGATCGAGTCATTAAATAAATCAAAAAAACATAGTGTGACAAACAATATTCTTGATAAGGAATAATATAATCTAGAAATATCACTTATTGGATGTCAAAATTGTTACACAATATTAATTATTCTATGAAACAATATGTTTATCCGAGTTTATTCATACATATCTTCTTTTTAAATCCTTTATGATTATTTATAAAGTGTTTTTGATTTTCCAAATCATATACCCCGAGAATATTAATCCACATGTGTAACAAGGCTTCTTTCCATGCCCAAAATCACAATTTAGTCTAGATCATTAGGATGTTTTTGGGGTTTTTACACTTAGGTACAACTAATCTAGATGCACATCTACTTGTATTTTCCACAAAAGGATTTATTTCTAGGAAAAAACTCACTTTTTCAATTACAAAATTTCTATGACATTATTCTATGTCTGACTCACCCGTATACATATCCTTAGACAATACTATAATGATATAATTGTGTTTTTCATCCATGTTTCCAAATGATTACTAATCCTTTTTTCTGATACCTATTATAGAAAATTAAGAGTCTCATACATATATATTACATCATTTTTTAATAAATTCCATTACATTAAAAAAACAAAAAATCATGTACCGTAATAGTTTATTGAATTTGGATACATCGAAACCAGAACAGTGGCCCATAACTAAGCTACCTAATATCCCATAATGTTTTTCACAATTAGAACCCTTCTTAGGCATATCATGCAAAATAAATTTTAACATATCATGTTAAATGGATGTTTAATAAATTTTGAGTTCATAACGTCAGTATGGGTAATCGTGGTAGATAAATTATAAAAACATGAGCATAATTTTATATGGAAAAGAGAATAAAATTTAAAATCCATACCAGGCATATCAATGATCATAATCATAAATCATGGAATAAATATTGGATATTAATAATATATGTAACATAAAGGAATCATAGAACCTAATCTGTTTGAGAATAAAAATTTCATAAGAAATAGAATTTACGGAACACACATAAGCATAGAAAATTATTTCCATAAGAGTCAAGGATCATTATCATGACCTTAATATTAGAAAGATTCCTTTTCATAATCATGTTAAGTCCTCATTATTTCACTATCATTCTGAATTAGGTTCATTCCAAATTCAAGTCCAATCATCCAAAATAGGGTTCACTCCTTGTTCCAGCCTTATGTTACAAAAATGAGTTCACTCCCCATTCCATCCCTTTCTATTTCACGAGATACAAATATTTACTTAATGAATTGGAGGGAGATGTATTTCCAAAAAATTACCCAATGAACTCATACAGATGTTTTTCATAAGTTAATAGATATTCATCAAATCATAACCCATGATATTAAATGTAGATCATACAAATTTCATCATATCATAACCTATGGAAAAGAGACTGTTTTTATAATCATTTTATCATAGAATAACCCATAAAAATTAATAGTCTTGAAAATAATTTTATTGTGGTATGACTCATAGAAGAGAAAATGATTTCATTAAAATAATGGAATCAAAACATAAGCCATTATGAGATATAATATGAATGTAATAGTTATATATTATCCCCAAAAGGTGAAACTAAAACTATTGGATTTCATCATCGATGGATCAAATTTTTTAAATATTATTGAAATCAATTCCTGAGGAAAATATCATTTACAATTTGAAAAGTTAAATTTCAAAACTGAAAATATTTCGAAAAACATCTCATTTAAAAATAGCATTAAAAAATAAAAATGACGATCCAAAAATTATTTGAAACAAATTCTAAAGATAAAAATATTTTAAAAAATATTTTATTCCTTAAATTATTATAAAGGATTCTTTAAAATCATATTTGAAAACATTCTATGGAAGTTTGTTATTTTAAAAAATACATTTATGAAGCAGAATATAAATTATGTTCATTTTTTATTAAAAAATATGTCTAAATTATCATAACTACAAAATTCATTTAAAATTATTTTTACTTGAAGATAAGATTAATAAAAGTATGATAAAAATAACCTTGATAATTCATTATAGGTAGATCATGATATTTTAACATTGTATACTTAATCATAAATAATTCCAATAAATTATAAAATCTTAACCTAAAATCATTAAAAAATTGGTAACATTGAATCATAAGCCTCATAAAGGAATAATATAAAATGAAATTTAAAATATCATAATGATTTATAAATTAATTAAATATCATTTCTAATGATTTTTATGTAAAAATCATGATAGTGTATAGGCGTACAAAATATATTACATCTCAATTGACAAAAATAGATATGGAAAACGCTTACCACTTTATTAACCTCTGAATTGTAAATAACTTGAAAGAGAGATTATATAATGGATATGTAAATCCCAATAAAATTAATCATAATAATGATAAATCGTTTTTTGGATGATTATACACTACAAGAATTTTTTTTTTGAAATGACATGTGTCTCATAGAAGATAAAAAATGAGATGGGAATCAGTTACCTTATATTGTGACATCAATCATACTTGTTCATAACACATGTAAAATAAATATAAGTTTATCATAAATATATTGTAAAACCATATTAATATATAAAATTACACGTATTAATAAAATAATTTATTCTATTACTCGTCTACATACATTTCCATACTAAAGATATGTTTTTGGTAATAACCACTTTGTTTTAGAATATGTTTTGATTTATCCAAATAATAGCCCAATTAAATTGGTCATGGTTACACAAAATAAATAATGATAATCATGATACAAATATAATATATATTTATTATATATTTATTTAGGGTAATCCATTTAATTTAGTGATTTTAATTGAAATACAACATTCATTGAGATGATAGGATGTACGCACACATGAACGCTATTTTCCATTTCCATATTTGGTGGAAAGATTGAAAATTAAATGATTTATATAATAATTTCATAGTAATTGTTAAATTTTTTATATGACACATACTTATAAGACCCATACATAATAAAGTCCATGTAATGTGTGAGCGAATCACATTACTTCATGTGGTTTTATTCTATATTACACACGAATGACATTATCATATTATTATTAAATGTTAAGCCTATATTTGTGTTTGATATAAATATAATATATAAATATAACCATAATAAATATCATATATATCATATATAAATGGACATTATAAAATTATGTCTAAATTTGATATGGTTTAATGGAAAAATAATTTTCCTCAATTTATGAGGCAGTTCTCCACCGTACCCAGGATAGATGATTTTTAATCTATTAGTTTGAACAGAAGAAGGATTTTTTTTATAAAAAAACATTAAATGATCACTTCTTATTTAAGATAATTTAGTTACAATATAATTCTGATATAAATAAAATCTAAGTGTGATAATGGTGAAATTAATCAAAAACTAATGTGTATGAATGATACGTATTCTTTGTGTATCCCTCTTACGTTATTGCTAAAATTCTTCCTATGATGGATTTTTTTAAAAAATAAGGATTCTAAAATAATGGCATGTGATGTTGGAGAGTTATTCTTGTAGGTATTTTTTGTGACATATAGTATTGAAGGTGTGAAAAAATTGGATAGTGGGTGACCTTTTATAAGCATAGGATACACAATTGGTGTTTTTGAAATGAATTGAGTACTCACAGATTTTTCATGTGTTAAAAGGATAGAAAACAGGTAAAAATAGTAAAATAGTGACGATAAGTAGTAAATATTTCTATACATAGGAATTTATACAATTATTAGGTAATTTTAGCACTTATATTTTTTGTTTAACCCCCATAATACTTCGATTTTTACATTAACCATAGTTCTTACTTTTTACTCCGATAACTATAAATTTTGGTAAGAAATTAAGCTAAATTTTTGGAAATTATAAATTATAATGATTCTATATGTGAAATAAAATTTAAAATATTCGATTCACATATGTCTAAAAAATTACTTTACAATTAATCCTGAAGACATGATGAGAGAGTTGGTTTATAGAGGAAAAATGATCTAATGATTATATAGTTTATATATTAAATTTCAATATTAAATTGATCCCAATGACATATAATGAATTAAAATTTTTATAATTTAACTAATAATAATTTAGAATAATGTTAAAATAAATGAATTCATTATGAATAAATAAAACTTAATGGGTTTTTTAAATTAAAATTCTGTATTTTTCTATAATCATTAAAAATTTGAACTTTTCTGAAAAATCCTAAAAATTCAATCAATTATAATTATTATATTCTGATTTCAGAAATTATTTTTATTTTATCAAATTCATATTCTATGAGTTTTAAAAAATAATTTTAGTATTAATCTCAAAAAATAAATAAATATACTTTTTTGAAGAAATAATATTTTTGATATATATAAAGAAATTACCAAAAAATTTGTATTTTATTATAAATATGATTTTTTATTTAAAAAAATATACATAATATATATAATGTAGTTATTACTACTCATATCACTATTTTCAATTGATATCTCATAAGTGATTCATTTTGATAATATTATTAAAAATATATCATGGTTTTATTGAAACAAAGTATTATTTGAAACAAATGTTAAGATAATTTTTTATGTAGCACAATATAAACTAAGTGTTACATGTAATGTAAACCATAAATTAAATTTAAATTATTCCAAAAAATAATTTAAACTTGGGGATTTACAGACCCTAACAACTGATAAACCATATTAATGAATTATTGTTATATGGTAAGTGAACCCATGTGCTTTACACCAGGAAAATTATTTTACTCACAACTTACTATATAGTGTGATATCATTATTTTGAATTTATAGGATGATCATTATGCTTGGAATAACATTTTATTTTGAAGCAAATGGTAATTATGTAATAAATTTAGTTTCTGGTAGGCTAAATAATTTTATAGATTAATGTTTAATGAACCCTTATATTCATATAATATTATGGTAATACAAATAAAACTATATTAATGATTAATTGTTTTATATATCAAATTGTTAATATAAAAAGATAAATAAAAAGACTATGATATTCTAGTAGATGATAATAATGATAAAGTAATGTTAAAAAAGAATTTTTATAGTTATAGTTGATAATAATTTATAGGATTATAAAATGCATATTTAAATAGTTATAATATATATTTATAGCCAATTCCATTGTATACCAATATTTGCAACCAATAATAAATGAGTCAATTATATTTATGCTGAATAAAAATGGTATTTTGATATATGTAAATTTTTAGTGATGAATGATCATGTTTCTTTATGAAGTTTTAATGCGCTATGATTAGGCTAAAGTGTGCCTTTATTCATTTAAATGATGAATTCCATGTTTCTAGTGCTCATATTTCACTTTTTTACATTATTTTTTTGTTTGATACAATTTAAGTTTTTGTAAACATGAGCCTCTTTATTTAATGTGATGTGATACTGGGAAGTCTAATGGAGATGGGATATGGGTGAGGAGGCCTAGTGTTTGTTGTAACATTTGTCACTATTGATGATAATTTTCTCAGTGATATGCAAGATGGTGTTCGCTATGAAATTTGGATTAATGTAATGCTTTGTATCGATGATTTCCCATTGTTGTGAAAAAATATGGATTTATTCATTTTAAGAAATATGTTAATGTAATCGATGAAAATCTTACTTGTTTATATATATTAAATTATACAATACTTTGGTAGTGGTATGTTCATGATTATGAAACTCTCTATAATGTATCTTTGACTATTTTATAAAGTATTTGGAATTATGGATAAATATAAATGATTAATTAATTTTGGAACCCATTGGAATGGTTATTTTTTATAATGGAAATGATGTTAGAATTGAGATAATAAAGACACAATTGGATTATGCATGGATGTATTAATCATGATATTGATGGTTAATGTAAAAAAATTTCGAATAATTTTATTTAATAGATAATGAATTAATTAGCACACATTTATTTGTTAAAAAGGACTGCATTAATTTTAATAGACCTAATTGGTTTATTGAGTAATTAGATGATATCTAACACTTAGTTGTGATAATTGGGAATCTAGGAAATGATATATTCAATTGATCATACTACTAGGTTAATTAACAAAGTCTGTGTTTGAAATTTATTATATAATTTATATTTTAGATTTCATGTGACGCCATATTCATTTCTATAAGGTGGATGACACCTAGTGGACTCTGGGAGGGTGTTTTCAACTTAATCATGGTTTGAGAGGAATAGATGACTAATAACCACATTTCCCTCTACTCTTGTATCTTAGTATTATTATATACAATTATACATGGTTTTTAGTGTCTATATATATATGTATACATGTATATCATAGATGTAATTTTTTACCCACATGTATTTTTTAATATATTATCATATTTAACATTATAGGTATGAAAGGTATGGGATGTGATGTATCAATGTACATTACATATTGTATGTTATTTTTTGGATTGAGTTATAATGCCCAAGGTATGATACACTATGTACGATCTATGGTTACTCCCAAAAACTAATAAATTACTATATAATGATATTGATGGGAATATTATATGATGTTATGCATGAGATGCATGTTGTAATACATTATACAAGGTTTCATAAATATTTCTTCTTTTTGAGATAGATTTCTTTGGAAAAATTGAAATTTGGGTAAGATTGGAAAACTACTTGGGATCTATTGTTTTATTACTAAAATATATGATCTATTTTATGTGATACATAGAGAGAGATAGAAATGGTGTGGCTAAAAACATACAATTCCTATTTATGAGGGAGGATATTCATTTGTTTACTATGATTTACAATTTTTTATCTCATTCATAATAGACACCAGGGATGGGCCTACTGAGTATACCTATTATGATGACCCTACAAATTATTAAATTTTTCTTCTTGTTAGAAGGAGTAGGATAGAGATTTGGTTTGAATATACATGACCATGGATATCCATGAGTTTTTTTGGCTTCCTAGCCATTTCCAATATTATATTTTATTAATTATATTTCCCTTAAGGTATATCAATTTTTTGTGTCATTACATTCATCCACATGTGATATTTATTTTTTCTTTTATTTGAGTGTGATTTATTTAGTGAACTCTAACTATCTCTTGTCCCTATTTTTTATAGGTTAATTCATCAAATTAGTATATATTTTTTATATATTGGTGGATGTATCTATCTAGTTAAATATTTTTTATGGGATTAATGTTATTATTATCTACCTTCTCTAATTTTTCACCAACAAGGGGTGCCTCTAAGGGCAGGGTCCATAAATTCATATAATGATGTAGCTTCCACAACTATTCACCCTAAGAATTTTGACCAATTATAGAGATAAATTCGACGATCCCATTGATTCTATAACAAAATTCACTATAGAATAAAGATCATAAACTACTGAAAAATTATCATCTGACTAATGGGAGGGGCATGTCATGGACAGATCCCTTAAGAAAGAACAACCCCATGGGGTACGACAGAGTTGTTCAACCCTATAATATATATGGATGGGAAAAAGATTCCAAAACATGGCATGGGAATGTCATGGAAATAACCTTAAATAAAATACCACACAATTTATAATAGGTTAATGCATATACATAAAATCCAATTAATTGGAAACATGAATCTAAATACAGGTTAGGCTACATCATGACTGGTTCCCTATGAAATAAAAATAAAATGGGGTATGATACACATTCCAACCCATAGAATCTATATGAATTTAAAGATTCATAGAAATCATTTATGTTGTGTATCATGGATATCTCCTTCTAGAAAGAACCACACTATAGTAAAATACTACAGTGATACTTGGGACTTTTATCATCTTTTCAAATCAAGAATCACAAAGTTGTTTCAATAATACAACAGTTGAGCCTTGAAATTCAAGGAACGCATAAATAATAAACATAATGCATAATACAGACCCATTAATAACACATATCACCTCACAAACATTTTGAACATAATTTATATAAAAAATTCTAAATCCTGTTGTCAAACATAACTAATACATTGTGTTTTTCCTCAATGTTCATAATCTAAAATGATCATAGAATAATGTTAATAACATACCTAACCATGAAAACTTATATAAGTATGAATAAACATTTCCTTTATCACCCGAATATACATTAATCCATATATAATCAACCAACCCATAACTCACCCTCTTCACAACTCAACCCTTTTGTCAAACCTAGATAAAAAACTACCTAACTCACCTTTATATCTAAAATCATTCACTTGAAATCCTTATGGATATACATTGTTCTCAAAGATATCAACATTCATTAAAAATGTTAATTTAGAATACTAATTGTTGAATTATAAATGAAACTCCTCCAAAAAATTAGTTATGATATTTTTATAGGTCACTATTTTACTACACACTATGTGTCCTATTCAAATATGTCATTTTCCAACATAGTATTACAACTTGAAATTAATATAGAATAATTAAGTAATTATAGACATATTGAAATCAAACTCATACTACACTATCAAGACACTATTATGGTTATTGGAGTCACCCAAACCTTTAACTCATAGTGTTATGTGTTTCTAAAGTAAACATCCACTAATCACATCCCAACGATCATAAGGCATCGTGTCTTTGGAAGACAAGGTGTATAATGCATAAAAGTGAGTCTGAAATAAAAATTATTTATTTTATTCTCCATAATGATATCTAAAATCCTTTTGAACTCCTAAATCAGAAGAGGGTAACAGGGGGAATTCATAAAACTAAGGGGTGATCTAAAAAACCCAGTAATGCAATAAATTTTACAAGGAAGTTCCATTTGAGAGTTAAAGGTGTAACATGATATCATAAAAGAGAAAAAATATGAGTGATCACAATGAAGCATAAAGTAATGAAAATAGCATCATAAGATCATGGAGACATAGGAAATATGTAATAAACATAAATCATGAAATAAAAATAATTCATGTCTAATCACTCGGACAATATCACATGGTGGATATTGTCCCATAATAGATTATGTTTTCTCCCTATTACCATGCACGATGTATCATGAGAATAAAATACTTCTCATTACATTGGGTGATATATTATCCCGATCTGACCAATATCATTCATATCATGTACATGTGTTTTTGTCATAAATGATATAAATCATTAGGCATATCAAAATAATTACCCATGGAAAGAAATGGGTTGCATAATCATGTCACATATCACAACCAATGGAAATTTTGAAATGAATTAATTTATGAGATAATGATAAGGCATGTATTAAATCATCATTTTAAGGTATTATAATCTAGTTATAAATATTTTTTATATATATATATACATATATATAATTAATATGGAAACCATAAAATCAAGGGATTTCTTAATTGTTAACGATTTTATTAAAAGACTATATGAAATATTATAACTCCTATATTTTTACTTTTGGAATTTGATCTTGTTTATCTTCTAGCTTTGGGTTCATCTATTGATTATTAGGTGTGACATGATTAAATTTTGATTATTGGGGTGTCTTTCCATTGGATCATTTTAATCTCGCGGTTTCGGAAAACCATGCGGAATTCCAGCTGACAACAATGAAAGATTTGGTGTTCTTAGTTGAGGGTGTCAACCATACATGGTTAGTGAAATTGTGTGGTAAGTACGAATGTAGACCTTGTATAGGGATAAAACTATTTTGTATGGTAAGAACATGGTTTTTACACTGAGAAGAAAAACCATAAAGGTTCCTAGTTGTGTCCAGTAAGGGGCACCCAGTTTACTAAATTGTGTGTCCTAGTCGTGTGTGCTTCCAAGATATAAAAATGTTTTATATTAAAATTATTCCCTCAAGGTATTTTTATCCCAAAATTCTGCCCCTCTCCTCAATCTAGTATTTAAAACCCTGATATACCACCTATGTTTTTTCTCCAAGCCCCCACTCCTCTCAAATTGTGTAGAACTAGTGTTTCATCAACGTTTGTTGAACGATATTCAATGGAAACGTCTTCTCTTATTCTTGATCATATTTTTCATTCCTTTATATCTTCATATATTCTTCTTTTAAGGTAATTTGGATATACGTTCCATTTTCCAATTATATTATGTTTCTATTTTTTTCTTGGTTAGGGATTATCTTGGTAGATCATAGATCTTCAATCCTTCATGGAGTGGTTCCAGGTGTCCATTGTTGATGCATTATTGGTTTGTTGTATTTATCCCTTAGAAGATTATTTTATTATTTCATAATAATTTTTTTTTTGATTTTCACACATTCCCCGTATAAAAAATAATTATTTTGATCCTCAGAATAATTTTTTATGTGCAATGTGATTTTTTTCTTCCACATTTCATAATAAATAACATTGTTTTAGCTAAATAATTCAATTGAAAATTAAATAAAATGATCGGTTTTATTTTATAGCGAATTTTTTATTTCTAAAGAATTTTTTATCTTTTAAATATATTTTAGATATGTGGAATTCTGATTTGGGTTCCTTAGATGGGTTCTTATGGTGGATTTGAATTTAAATGATGTGTATATTTGGATTTTAATAATGGGTTGTTATATTATGATGGTTAATGGACTGTATATGATTTTAATGAATAAGGATTTTGTATTAAAATTTTTTGTGAGTGTTCAATTGTAATTTTTTAAATTACTGTGGAGGGAAAAATTATGTATTTTTACCCTTTTTAAAATGGTTTATTTCATTCTTTTAAAAGTGTGGGTTTTAAGAAGTGTTCTTGAGACTCATTTGGAACTTTTTGGAATATAGTGAATGAGAATATTATTAAATATATTAGTGGGAAATCCTCTTAACTTTTTTAATGTTTAATTGGTGGGGTTTCATATTTTGGAGACCTTGTGACCCATTTACCATTAGTGGATTGAGAGATCTTCTATGTGGACTCCTTGGTGATCTATGAGTTATATGACAAGAGATTGATCCTTGGGGTGACTCATGTGATTCATGATATGTTTAATATATATATATATATATATATATATTCGATTTTATGCTTTTTTGGAATCATTTTAATCATCCTTTTTATAGATCTTGACACGGGATCCTGGAATATAGTGAAAATTTTATGAGAACGATTAATGTCTAAGTAAGATTATGCATAAGATAGTGGTCAATATCAATGGTTGATTTTGTTTTTGTTAATATTGGATTTCCCCCTTGGTCAGTAACACATCATATGGGGAAAATCATGACAGGGTGCTATTGATGTTATCAAGTGAGGTATTATTTCATGGATGAGTCAATATCTATAGTTTGTTTTGGATTATTCCTAATTTCCTAGGTTTCAGTACTGTTTATTAGAAGTTAGTTACTTATGATTAATTATTGAGATACATGATTTATTGGCTACTCTTGTGTGATGATTTTTCCATTCTTCTTATTATATGATCATTGTGCTTACATCTTGAGTAATGTGGCTATATGTTGAATTGGTAAAAAAAATGATTTGGATAAAGTTTGACAATCATTATATCCTTTATAAATAGATTCTAACCTTTCTATTTTGAAATAAATGTACTCCATACTTTGAAAATAAAATGTTTTCAAATGGTAAAAAGGGAAATAGACTATTATTGGTTTTACATACGAAATGTTGTGAAAAATTTTACATTTATATATTCTATTTCAAACTTGAAATTAATATTTCTTTTATTTTAAATGAATTTCAATGGAAATAGTTAGTATTAGAATGCCAATTGCATTTTAATACACACACCTATATTTTATTTTATTTTTAAATTTGATAATTTTCTAGTGTGTTTTTTATTTTCATGGGTGGTGGTTAGTTTGATTTGTGCAGTATAGTATTTTTTTAGTTTCATTTAATGTTTAAAATATTATTATTTCAAAATAAATTAATTTTTGGATGCTTTTTTATTTCTATTATTCCATTTAGTTATTTATTTTTTTTGGTGATACCGTTCCCTCTTTTTTCTCCATTGATGCATGGAATTAGTTTCTATCCCTTATGGATGCAGAACACCCTTCATAATTTTTTCACCAATCGACTCAGGTGACATGTTAGGGGTTGACTCGAGCTTGTTCATGGAAAAATAAAATCCTATAAGTACTATATATTTATATTACATTACATTCAAATCACCCTATGTTATTTTGGGATGTCAAGGACGATAGAGAATGACTGTAAAAACCTCAGGGTGTACGTATGAGAGAGTGTTTGACTAAAATTTTATATACCAAAGCTTGGGTGGAAATGGGGATTCTGGTAATCTTTGGCTTAACCAGGTTCCTGTGGTTTTTTAGTATTTATTATATGAAAAGGGAGTTGAGATCATGGTCTCAGTGGGCTCACAGGTCTAGGAAATCCCGGTAGATCTAAGGACATGGTTCTATAAAACTCTCTGTAATAGTGATATGATTTCATTATAGCATCTAGCTATATGTCTAAGTCACCATTCAACAAAAGATTCCCCTTGTGTGTTTATTTTATTTCCTTCTGATAATGATCTTTTTTTTTGGGAATATTAATTTGAAATTGTGAAAACTATATTTTTAAGTAATTATTTTTGTTTTTGAATGATGGAAAATTAGTTTTTCGTGTTATTTCAAATAAGTTCATGAAAAAAGTACTTATATAAAAAAATTCATGTACTGGAAATTTTTTGTGATACTGAAAAATGATTGGAATAAGATTAGATAAATTTTGGAATTAAATTCATGGTTTTTAATTATTGAACAATATGAAATGGATTGAAATATGGAATTTGAAAATGGATGTTTTTTGATGGGTAGTGATATTTCGTGTTTTTTATTTTCTAATGTAGAAATAATTTTTTTGTCCTATGGTATTTCTTTTTTTGCTCACAAAAATAGGTATGTGTGAAAAGGGGATGTATGAATATATGGATAGATGAGTTCTTGGTATGGAATTTGTTTATATGAGACCATATTGGCATGATATTGTTCATGTGAGTAAGACTCGAAGGAATACTATTTTTATGTTTAAAATCCACCAAGATGGATTTTGTTTTCATGATATTTTTCATGTGGAAAATTTTGGTGATTTTATAGAAACTTTTGTTGTGTATTGTTTTTCTATATTTTATATTTTATATTCATGTTGCTTTCTTGAATTTGAATTATTATTGTTGATTCAATTTTAATGTAGTGTATAACAGTCTTCTGTAAATGCCTTTTGAATCCTTATGTTGGTGTTCCCCTTGTGTTGGTATCTATTTGAGGTGAGTTCTAGTTAATAATATAGTTTTTATTTAGCTCCTTGTTTTCCTATTTCTATATATTATCCCTCATTGATATTTGATTGATATCCATGATGCATCTATGAGTGATTCCTTATTGTTAGGATTTCTAGCTGATCAAACTATGATCTTCATTCATGAGTTTTGAAAGTTAAATCCAACTATATCTTATGGTCAATATGATCATCTCGATCCAGAAGTTTGCATGCATAAAATTTAAAGTAACTTTTGACTCATTGAGATTCCTTCTTCATTGAAGTTATTGTTCCATACCATTATTGTTGAAGGATCAGACTATATGTGGTGGAATTAGGTCACCCAGATATTCCTTAGGAATATCTCACATGGGAGTTGTTAAAATCATCATTTATTGGTCCATATTTCTCAGAGGTAGTGTATGTGATATTAGGAATGACAATGTTTTTTTTGATGTAGATTAGAAGTTCAGTGTTTGAGATTATTCAATGTGTTCTGAATCTAGTTCTGTACTATCCATAGTTGAGTATGGATGACTCCATAAATGCTCAACACATTGAGTTTGTACTTTCTTCTAATTTATTGTAAATGGTGTCATAGTTCATTCTATAATATTTTTCTAATGTTTTGATGGAAGCTATTTTTGTCAACATTGTGATGGTTGGATTTCCTGATGTAGTCTATCCTCCATACAACACTATTTAGTGTAATGATAATTCTAGTAAGGATTTTTGGAAGTGGAATGACATTTTCATGGATGTTATAGAAATTAAAAGGCCTTGTGATCATTCATCAGTTTCTTGTAAGATTAAAATCATTGTTTTCCATCAGTGGGGCATGAAAAATATTATGTAGCTATCATGACTGTGTTCTCCAAGTCCCTATAATATTTATGGATGCCTACAAAACAAGAAATGGTACTCTCATGGTGTTTCATGAAAGTAATGTGGAACTATTTTGTTAGAGTAGAGTAAGGTTTGATATTGGCTGAAATACCCTTTCTATTGTTATGTTTATTTCTGATATATCAGTTTTTTTGTTGCTCTACAATTTCATTTGAAATATAAGAGGGTGTTTTTGATCTCATGATACCTAATTTCCTATTTAATGTGTGTGTTATTTTTTTATTTTTGAAATTACTATTATATGTAATGACTTCAAATTATTATCTCCTAACTGTGCTATAACAGATGCTTCAAACATAGGGGCTCCTACAATAGTTCCCAGAGTGATTATTTTCACACAGACTGGAAATCGCCGGGGGTGTGGGGAACTCGGGTTTATCCCTTGTATCTAATGTTGTTGTGAGATAGTATAAATGTCTTCTTTGAATCCCTCTATGTTATTGTGAGTTCCTCCTAATTGATTTGTTTTTATGTGTTATCATCATTCAATTTAAGAGGTTTTTTCATTCATATATTATTCTCTAATTTGATTCCCTTGTGTAGTTAGCCTTGTGGGGTGGTTCTTTTTTGTTTCACCCCCTCCCATTTTCGGGGAGAGTTTTGGTCAATATCTCTATGTTCATGTTTTATTTCATGTTGGGATTACTAATTAATCATGTGTTATCAGTTCAATTTACATGATTCATTATCATGGTAAGACCTATGGGTATCATAGATAATTATCCATGATTTGGTCAGTGCTAGTTGTTTTTTGATGGTTGGGAGTCTAATCCGGCCACCTGTGTTGAGAATGCTAATGCATTTAGCTATGTTCCTATAGAATGTGGATTTCCATCAATGTTGTTTGATTTTAGGTTCTTCCCCTTTCTGGTGAACATTGTGATTTTTCATAATGTGCCCAATGGTTCTTTTATAGATCTGTTATATAGGTTATAGATCATGTTTTCCATAATTTTTTAGAACAATGTTTTTTTGTTATATTTTGTGAAAGAGGTATATGGTCCATCTAGTCATGCTTAATTTGTTTTTGTTTAAGAGGATTCTTTATGTGGACATGGGAGTTGTTGTCATTTGATCGATCAAATGTAAGATGATGAATATTTTCGGGGGAGGAAGGGATTAATGATGAGGAGATTTTTCACACCAATATTTTTATTTTGGACTTATTCTGGAGTTTATCTATTTTTTATTGGTTTGTATCTTCAGTTTCTAGTGATAATGATATAAATTTTGAGTTTCAATGTCTTTTACCTTGATTCACGGATAGTTCAAGGTTTGGGAAAACCATTCAGCATGATCTAATTTACCATGAGAACATTAGTGTATTTCTATTTGAGGGTGCACAACCCATCCACGGTTAGTGAAACCATATAGTTAGCATGTGTATAGCCAATTTCCTAGGATATAATTGTAATTTATGGTTGGTACATGGTCTATAAACCATGTTGATAAACAATGATGATGCCTATGTATGTCCAGTAAGGGGCGCAAGGTTGGTGCATGTTTTTAAAACCCAGCAACCAAACTGTATAAGCTATATAGATCTAAAAATGTTGATATTACAATTATTACCTCTTCTGATTTTTAATCCAAAACATCTCCCCTCTCCTACATTTGGTTTTTATGTTTCTAAGAGGCCTCCTCCCCTGTTCTATGAGCCTCTAATCCTCTCCTATGGTGTGGATCTAGGGTTTCATCATTGTTTAGGGCTAGATCTCATAATGTAATCTCCTCTAATATACTCCATATTACTTATCCTTCGGTTTTCTCTTTAGATCTTCTTCTTCCTACATCTAGTTGATATAGAGATCATGTTTCATTTGGTTTATGTTGAGGATTTTCTTAGTTAGGTATTCTCTCAGTACATATTTGATATTGGATCCATTGTGGAGGGGTTTTTGGTGTGATTTGTCGAAGTAATGTGGGTTTGAGGTAGGATTCCCTGTACACATTCCTTCATAATTAAAGAATTATTGGTTTATTTATTCTCCCACCTTCATTGAATTATAAATTTTGTAGTGTGATCCTTAAAATGATTTTTTTGGTGTGAAAAGTTATATTTTATTCCTTTCTAGTAATAAATATAATTATTCCCTTAAATATTGCACACCAAATATTCATTGAATTTCCCTTTGGATTTTGAGATAAATTTTTTAATGGTCGAAGAATGTTTTTAATTATAAATAAATTATTTATTTGTGAATATTTAATTTTGATTCATTTAATTCATTCTCAATGTGGTTTTTAATTTTCTAGATGTGTTTATTTGTATTTTTAAAATGGTTTGGCATGTGATTGAGGTAAACAGACCACTTGGAATTTATGGAAAATGTATATGGATTGAAAATTTGATTTGACTATTAAAGGGAAAGTATATAAATGTTTGTGAAGTTAGCTTGTAGCCTATTTATCACTTTTGTGAAAATAATGAATGTGTTCATTATGAAAACTCCCATTGAATAATCCAATTTCTATAATTATGGTGAATGGGTATGACATACTCATTTTCAATTCCTCCTTATCCATTTAACATGTGTATAATGGGAGATCCTCGAGGTATACTTCGTTGTTATTTATGAGTTTTATATAAAGAGACCAATCCGCAGGGTGACTCGGGTGAAGTAAGTTATGTGTATTATTATTTTATATGGTGTTTAATCTAGTGATTAGTTGGAATCTGATTGGCCAAACATTCAATACATCCTGACATGGGAACCTTGCATTATGAGTTTTTATTATTTTAATGATTTGTACACTAGTTAAATTATGCAGTATCTAGAGTCCTATAGCAAGGGGATATTTTGTTATTACAGCTATGGAATTTTTCCCACAGTCTGTACCATGTGAGGTGTGGCTGAACGAGTTTGGGAATTATTAATATCATTAACCAACACATGATTTCTAGAATGAATCGACATGTATTGTATGTTCTATATTATTCATGAGTTCTTAGATTTCTCCCATAACTATTGGCACATTGTTACTTACAATGGATGATCAAGATGAATGATTGGTTGGTTATATTTTGTTCTCATTCGCTAAAATAATTAAATTAACAACACAAGAAAATCCTATTTTTATTACTATAAATAACTAACAAATTAAGCTCTATTAAAATCTAGAAATATTTATTAGTGCTATTAAATTCACCCTTTAATACTGCTATTAAAATTTCCCTTGAACGGGGTTCAAAAAAGAACTATTAAAGTACCCACGATCATCAATGTTTTTGCATTATTAATGGGTTGATTTAACAGTTCCTTTCAAAATTGATAATCTAAATTGTTTGAAATAGGTAAAAGAATATTTATACCTATGCATCTGACCCCTCTAACAGCGCTTCCACGACACCTTTAACAATGTTACATGCCCCCGTTGTCATTTCCTTTCACCACTACAAACCTTTTATAGTCGTTTGATCCTAGATTTATTTTTTCAACATATTTTAGATCTCTTTTTATTTTTTTGATTTATTTTATATTTAAATTGATATTAAATGAATATTATTTTGAAATAATACTCAAAATTATAATTAAAAATATTTTATAGTTATTTTATAATCTATTTTCACTAAATATTTAATATATTATGTTTAAAAGTCATTTAACCTTATCTAAAATGTATTTTAGATGAATTATTTTTATTTATATAATAATAAATATAGTTATATATTTATATATTAGTTTTATTGAAAATTAATTTTTTATAATTATAATTTTATTAGTGCTGGTAGAAATGTACAGATAAAGTGGGCTCTTTATTAGTACTTTTAAAAAAGAGCCGATAAACCCCCTATCAGGGATTTTTTGCAGGCTCTATTAAAAGGCACCATTTATCTACATATTCCTAAAAGCACTTATATAGGGTGGTCTTTTATCAGTGCTTGTAAAAAAGTCCTGAAAAAGTTTGGTCATTAAAGTAACTATTTTTTGCTCTAAAAATCGGTGTCTTTAACATCATTTTTAGCTATAACTGTTAATTCCCAACAACTGGATATTCCCAGTTCGGTTGTAGTTATAGTAAATTAATATTATTGTTTGATTAATATTATTGCAGCTCCTGTAGTGTGGCTTTATGCCGAAAAATTTAAAATGTATTCAAGTGATTATGAAAAAATGTTTAGGACAATGTTTTTCACTATTTACCTACTTTTCAAACAAATCATCACATTTATCTTTTTAGATTCAAGAGTTGTCACCTAGGAAAATTTTCATTCTTTAATTAATAAAAAGAGAAGTGCACCTTGTTAGGATTTTTTTGAAAAAAATATTTGGAAATGATTAATTTTGTATATTTTATTTTGAATGTGAATTTAATGTGTCATTTATTTTAAATGAATGTATTTGTAATAGATTTTATAGGATTTTTTTATGTTTTAATACTCTCTCCTATAGTTAATTATTTTTTTTGACAATGGTTCCTGTTCAAGCATGATTTTTAACACCATGGTTGATGGTTGGTCTTCGTATTAGAGATTGAAACCCAGGGTCGCATAGAGAGATTTTGGTCATCTGGTCAAGTTTTTTTGTTGTTGTCTAGTATATGTGTGTATTCTATTTATGTGTAGAAGATATTTATTGTTAAATACACTGATTTTGGGCTTCATGTTTATTTCCACTATTCAGTTTATAACACCCAAAAATTATAATGTACAAATTTTTGTTTGATAGCATGTATAACACACATCACCAAATGTGTAAGGTAATGTATTATTCGAATAATTGGTAATATATTTATTATTTTGAATATATTTTATATATTATATTTCATGAAAAACTGAGTTAGTGTCCATTAAATGAAATTGCGACCTTCCTCGATGGCTTGCATTACATGCAAGAAAAAGTGTCACCAAATAAAAATGTATTATTAAAAATTTTATTATTTAATATAATATTTTAATATTACACTTATTCGATAGGTTATGATTACTATTAAATAACTTATGAAAATCAATGGTTTATATAAATATATAATGAATTCATTGGCTAGCAATTAAGGAGATACTAAAATAATAACAAATTCTTTTTAAAATGAAATATTATTATTTATATGATTTCAAATGAGTTTTTTTGTAATAAAGATAATTAATTAAAATTAGATAATTATTTTAGTGAAATATATATTTTATATGTTCAATAAAATATATATTATATTTATCCATTTGGTTTTATAGCCATATGTCAAGAACCAACCCAATTTCACACATAAAAACTATATTTTTACAAAGTAAATAATACTTCCTTTTAATGGTGAACCCATTTTAAATATGTATATTTACACTTTTACTGATTTATTATGTCAAAATAAACTTGATCATTTATAGTTCAACACAGAAATAAGTTTACAGTGCCTTATATATATATATTTTTGAAACATTTCAATTTTCAATGAATACTTAAAAATGATGAATTTTATTTCAAAAAGATTTTTCATCTAATATATTTATAAGGATAAATTATTTTTTATTGATTTTTAAAGTTGAATTATATAATATTTTGATCAATTAATCGAATATATTTTATTTTAATATATTAAAATTTGAAATTTATTAAAAAAACATAGGAAAATTTATGATGTTTTTACTTTAAAAACCAACATTTTCAACCCCCATATTAGATGAATTATAAATTAATTTGTGCCACTTATATGATTATATTTTTGAAAACTGGATTTCATATATTGAATAATAATAATCTATAATATCTAACAAGATCAAGTTTTATTTTCTAAAAATAATAGTGAATGTCATTAAATTAAATACAACGGTTGATGTAAAATTAATCTTAAAAAGGACAAAGCCAAAATGTTAAGGTGAAAAAGGATTTATAAACATGTCCAAGATATATTATCATGGAATATATTGACCATTTAATCCTTGTAATAAATTTGGTCTATTATTGGATAAAAAATCAACATGGAAAACATTAGATGAATTCCTTTGTAAAAATATTATAATCGTTCCACTGTACCTCCGTTATTAAAGGCATACTCTTCTCCACAATACCAACACAAATAAAACCACAATTTTTTGGTCAAAATCATCTCAAATAGATTCCCTTAATACATACCCTATACTACCAATCCTCCCTTTTTTAAAAAAAATCCTTCCAAGGAATTCTTTTGGTATAAACCAAAATGAGTTACCTGAATTTAAGGTAATGCTTCCCAATGATCAGTTTTCTTTCATTTACTTATCCACCAACTCAAATATTCTAATTACATGTTCATATAATAAAAACAGTATCCAAAATATACTTTTATGTTGTGGTATTATTGGATAGATGTATACTAACACACAATTAAATACAATGGATAAATAATATACTATTTCTCTGTATGGAGAAGTATCGCCTCACAAAGAGATGATTGTTCATTTATTCATTACCAAATTTCATGGTTAGATAATATGACATAAAATCTATTTACATATGATATATATGATATTAATTATTTCTTTATACTTCTGTAGATTTTTAATAAACAAAAAATTAATAATATTCAATTTTTGTTAATATGATAACATCGATAGGGAAACCGTGGACTATTTCTACCTCAATGTGATGTTATTCATTCAAACTATACATGGAAGATATATATGATAGTTTAAATTTAATAGTTTTTACATAAAAACATATATATTATTTTAATTACATAATTAATATTTTGAAAAAAACAATATTTATATATATCATTTCCATTATTAACAATTCAAATAAATAAATAAGTGATAACGTTGTTCGTTGATGTGTAGACTACCACCACCTTTAAGCGATACGAATCCTTTTACATCATAAATTTTTTATATTTCATTATATATGATTATATAACTTGTTATTTATTAAATAATGATCATTTTGGATTGATACGGTGTTACATAACTTTTTCGTAATGATAATTAAAAATGGGAATGTTACTCTTGTTAATGTATGGCATACCATCTCCATGACTGTAACATTGATTTATTTTTCATAATCTTATTTAATAAATATTTTTTAACATATTATTGATGTAATAATATGATAATTATGAAATTATTATTATTTTATAGGTTTAAAATAATGACCCCTTTGACCATTTTTGACCTATACATGTTTTTTTGACACATAAACAAAATTTGATCAAAACACCCTATCGAAACTAAATTAATTAACTAGTTGTATATAATATAATAATAAGATTAATAAAATTAATTTTAAACATGAAAAGGGTTCTAAATAAAGTATAAAACTATCTAATTTTTTTATATATATAATGTTAAAGGACTTTTAGCCAAAACGAAAATCAAGCTAAGGGATTATCATTTCATTTTCTTGCATCTGTTAGATAAATGTCATGTTCAATAGATACGTCTTTTGTGTGGTATATAGAATACAAATTTTTTTATATTATAACATCAATCCTTTTATATTCGTGGTATTTTAAACATTAAATTTATTTTATTACTTCATGAGGATTATGATTTAAAATGACTCAAAGATGTATGGGACACTTTGGAATGATTGCAGATTATTTTCCTCAACAATAACATTATTTATATTTCAATTCTATTTCCATTTGAGGAAATTAAATGACCATTATTCATTAAATCCTTTTACTCTACTCTGATAACTCCTTATCTTTTTAATTTATTAGTACCATTTTTTATACTCTTTGGTACACATGGTGTTAAAGAACTTTTTTTAAGAATACCCGTCTTCATTTCTCTCTATAGTCGGAGAACCTATTTTCTTATAAAAAACATGTTTTTTAAAAAAAATTAAAAAAATGATTTAGAAAAGAAATTCCTAACCTTTTATTCTTTTACCAATTATTACAATGGAACATTCTTATTCATTTTCCTCCCAAATAGTTTTTCATCCCTTAATACCATGAAAAATGAATGTTCATTTTCTTCATACGGCCTGTAGAGATTTACCCTTAGTCAATTATTTGAAGCTTCCATTTCATGTTTAAAAGGATACTTTTGAAAGAAATTCAATTCAAAAGTTATTTTCAAAGAATTTTTTTTGAAATCTTTTTGGAAACAAAATGATATTTTCACCAATAATTATTTAAAATTAATTTTTTATAATATTTTATTAATAAAACACTAAAACAAGTAATTTTACTCTACATTGGGAATGTTTTATTGATACCATCCTTAATCATCATCTCGATGGTTTATTACTGATTTTTCTAATGATAGTATTTACATTCACTTACTTGATTCCTTTTTCCCAACAGAAATACTCAACTTCCTATTATCAATTAATATTTAATTGTCTATATTTTAATATTTCATTTATCATTGATATGTTTATTTACTAATCTATATATTAGTTTTTATGGTGTTCAATTTGAAGTTTATTTGATTATTTGGCTAAATATTGATAAATCAATATATCTTACTCCATACAGATATTCGAAAACAAACATTTTAAATTTTATTATTCAATATATGAAGAATATTTTGGAGTCATATAACATAGATATAGATAAGTTATATATTTTCCCTCGATGCATCAATAGTCTCCAATGATGAGTCATTTGTATAGCCACCGTAGAAGGGTCTTTACCCTATATTTTTTAAACTATCTTATGAAAGGAATTTATGGTAATGGAACCATGTACCTTGGAAACATGGCATAAAATAATTATTCATTTCCCTAATTTATATTAAGTTAATATTCATCCATCAAATTTTGTGTTGGCATATCTAGGGATACAGTTCATTTTAGTTCATTGACTAAACGGTTTGTGATTTAGTTTCATAAAATTCTATATCTATTTTTCATTATCAATTTATTTAAATGGAATGTGTTTATATTTATTAACTTTCCAAATAATTTATCCTATTCCTTATCAAATTTTTGACTTCATGGAACACATTTTCAGTTTTTTATAATTCCATAACTATTCCTCATGTTGATTCATTATTTCTCCCACTTAATATACAGTTTTTGATCATCTAAGATCTCCATTATTATGTTTGTCTCCCCAAGAATCTAAGAAGTGTACTATAAAATATATGTTGGGATTTTCTAGATGGATTATATTTATCACTATGTAATTATATTATAAATAAAAAAAATTATATTGTAATTAGTGTATTTATTTTTAATACATGTCTTAAATTTTAATCTTCTTTACAATGACTGATATACTAATCAGTCATTTTGGTTTTGATTCCAGGAAATCATTTGAATTTTATTGATATCCATTAGTGGATTCGAGACTTTTGTGGTTGGGTCTCTATATTTATTATCACCGGATTTTTTGAAGCAACCATGGGAACAACATCTTGGAATACATAGATTAGAGAACGTAATCGTAAGGAATAATTTGATAGTATGTATAAAATAACACCATATATTTTTTGTAATGTATATATTGTCTGGGTCTTCCAATAAATGATTTAATATCTGGATACCATAGGTGGATGTGGTTCATGCACAAATTTTCCCAAGAGTAATGACTCAGACAAGGTGTAATGGGCATGAATCGAGTTATCCTGGTACATTAAAATGGGCCTTACTACACGCCTTGTATGACACTCACAGTGGATATGATTACGAGAATTCATATTTTTTTTACAAAACATCATGATGGATTTTGATAATGAATTACCTTGGTTAGACCTAAAGTGTTTTAGGTAGAAGATAAGGTGTCATGATTTTGAAATAAAACAAATGATATTATTGATAAACCCAAGACTAATGAAGGATAACACTGGAACTAAATGGATAAATTAGTTTTTTATTTTGTATGTTATGAAAACCATATTTATGAATCCATTTAAATATTGAATTTCATGGATTTCCATTAGATTTATTTTTGAAATTGTATTAATTTTGTTATGCTAAATAAAAACTTGTATACCTAGTGACAACCAATAAAATCTAGAAATTCCATGGTTCATGAACCTATCATTAAAGGATGATAAGGTTTTCACACCAACCAATGACCTGCATAATGAATTCGATAATTTTTTATTGTTTTTAGTGAAAAAATTTGAAGAATAATTATTAATGATGAACCATTAGTATAAATTTTTAGGATTAGAGATTAAAATATGAATCATATTGGTATTATAAGATAGTTACAGATAAAGAGTTATAATTATAACTCTTTTATAGGCCTTATGATCCTTTAAAAGTTTATTTTATTACTCAGACATAAAAAAAAGTCATCATTAGGTATTTTATTTCTGGTATTAATGGAATTAATTAAAATTTGATTTAAGGGAAAAAAGATAGAATTGATAATTTAAAATATAATCATATCTATTAATTATATATCTATTTATTTTTAGGTAGTAATATAATTCCTCATCATTAGGAAAATTATTTTCAAACAAAAATTTCATACTAATTCAATAATATTTTGAACGTATGGTTTTATATATTATCGCAGATTTATTACATTGATGAACTAGAATTTATATTTGGAATTAAATTTTTTGTGATCGATTACCACATTCACTCCTTGTAAATATTTATTCTTATCCCTTGAGTATTTATCTCTATATTCTACTAATGTTCTTATACATAAAGACCTAGTTACATTGTAATCCACGTGACATTTTTTTCTTCTCATTCTCTATTTTCTAGAATATATTTTACGAACCATTTTCATGATGTCATATTTAAATTTAAGAAATATCCAAAAATATATTACCCAGATCATGCATAAATATTGGGGATGCAATTTAATTTTGGTGGGTAGATTATAACTCCCCGAAATTCAAAGTACAAATTTGTATTCGATAGGGTGTATGATAGACATCACCAAGCATCTATGGTAATAGAATATGAAGAGAAATTGTAATATATTTACTACTTAATATATATTTTTTAAATTTCAATGCATTCCACCCTGAGTTTTCATAAATTTCATGTAAAACATACCTTCCTCGATGTCTTGTGTTACACGAACAATAGAATCTCAAAAAATAACAAAGTATTGTTAAAATGTTATTATTTAATATAATAAGATATAACCATGATATTATGTTAGAGGTTAAGAATATTAATTAACTAATGAAAACAAATTGTTAAAAAAATATTTTATTAATTCATTGTCTACCCATTAATTATAAATGAAAATAAGAACAAATTGGATATAAAAACAAATATTTTATTTATATGCTTCCAAAGAAGTTTTTTCTTAATAAACATAATTAATTATATTTATTTTATGATATTAATAAATTATATATTTAATATATCCAATAAAATATTTTTTATATTCATCTATTAGATTGTAAAGGCATAAGATTAGAAGAAAACCAGTTTCACATAAAAAACATAATATTTTTTAAAAGGAAATTTTACGGACTTTTAAAGGAGAATCAATATTACATATTAATTTTGTCACATTATCTAATTTAATATGAAAAAATAAAATTTATATCTGAAATTAAAATATGAAAATATTTTTATGGATAATTTTGGACATTATTTTGAAATATATATATTTTAAAAATATTGTAAAAAATACTGAAATTTTAATAAAACTACATTTTCATATAATTTATTTATATGGTTAATTATAATTTTATAATGTATTAAAGTTTAATTAGATAATATTTTAAATAATTAATCAATTTCAGTTCATTGAAAATTTTTTCTCTCTAAATATTATTACAAAATAATATCAAACTTTCAGACTTTTTTTCTTTAAAAAACTCCATTGTTGTCCCGCCTCCTAGATGAATTTTAAATTAATTAATATAAATTATAGGATTGGAATTTGTAAAAATGTATTCAATATTTCAAATCATAAAAATTTATTCTTTATAATATGTCCACAAAAAATTTTCCAAAATAATAATTGAAAATGAATAAAGTTAATTACATCGATTAAGATTTAATTAGAAAAATAAAGGACTAAACCTTATTCTTAAGGCACAAAGAACCTATAAAAACGTCTAAGATATATTTTACATACATATTTAGACCCTATATATCATTTTATTTGGGTCATTTATAGAATCCACATACAATATTAAAAAGTGGTCAATAATTCCTTGGACAAATAGTTACAACAGTGTCACTCCTCCTCTACAATAAAATCCTACCAATTCTCCCCATTCCTTAAACCTCTCAAACCACTTATATTTAGCTAATATATACCCTAATAGATTTCATACTTCACTCCACTGTTAAATTAAATCTCAATTTGGGAAATATTCATTCTAAAGAAGCCCTTTGTTCAAGACCAAAAAGAGTTATCTAATTTTATGTTAATTATTTCCAAAGATCACTTTTCTTTCATTAACATATCCACAAAAAAATTATTCTTCTTATATGTTAATATATTAACCCTAGTATCATAAATATTATTTTAAGCGTTTTTATTATGTGTTTGACAAATACTAAAATAGAGTTCCATTTATTTGTTAACGAACATACTACTACTGTAAAATAAGAAAAACCTATATATGATATCAATGAAATAATTAAATTTCTTTAATATTAGAATATATATATATATATCATTATTTTCCATTAACACACTCAAATAGTGATAACGTTTTTCTTGGATGGGTGGACTATTGTATCCTCGACACGATGTGAATACTTTTAAATGAAATGAATTATATCTATTAGAATATATGATTTAATAATATGGAATTTATGATATAATGATAATCATTAAAATATATTATTAAAAATACATTCTTTCCATAATGGTCATTCCAAAATGGGAACGTTACTCATGTGTATGTATGACCTACCATCCCAATGATTGTAACATTGATTCATCTTCCATATCTATATTTATTGATTGTTTTTAAAATTATAATTTATTTATAAATATAATAATTACGACATTATTAATTTTAATGATATGTTATAAAATTGCCCATTTGGCCAAAAATGACCTAAAATGTTGTTTTTAATTCATAACTGAATTGGTTAAAACACACGATGTAAACATAATTAATTATGTTGTTGTATAAAACATCATATTATGTAAAATATAAGTAATGATTACCATTAAAAATATTCTAAATAATGTATAATATTGAAATATTTTTGTAGAACATGATGTTAAAGGATGTTCAAAAAATGGAAACACAATGTAAGGGATTCTCATCTCACTTTTCTACATCCATGTGATAAACTTCTTGTTCACAACTTATATATTTTCTGTGGTGTATCTACGACAACATTTTTTATATAATAAAATTATTCCTTTTATCATTATGGTATTTTAAACGTTCAATTAATATTATTCCTTCATAAGGATTAAGAAATAAAATTTTTCAATGTGGTATGTGACACTTTGGAATATTTAAATATTATTATCCATTACATCCAATTTAATTTTATTTTAATTGTATTTCCATTGGAAAAAATTAATTTACTAATATTCAATAAATCAATTTTTTTCTCCTTGAGTTATTCATTCTATTTTTCTAGTATTATTACCAATTCTCCACTCTTTGTTAATCAAGGTGTTAGAGAACATGTTTTTATGAATACCCAGCTTCATTTCACTCTTTAGTCAGAGAACCTGTTTTTTATTCATAAAACCGTGTTTTATTCAAAAAATATCAATAGTGTTTTTAAAATTTGTTGTTAATGAAATTTCTATACTTTTTGTCTTTTACCAACATTTTCAAAAAAATATTTTTTCTATATTCCTCACAAGGCATTTTTCTACCATTGTTACCACGCACAAGGAATATTCATTCTACATCATACGTTCTTACTTGATTCTATTTCAAAGAATATTATCTTGAATGTATAAAAGGTAACATTTTAAAGAAAATAGTTTAAAAATTTATTTTCAATGAAATATATTTCCAGGAGGTTCTTTAGAAAAACGTTTGTTTTCATCACGATTTTTTAAAGATCTTTTTATTATATTCCTATTAATCAATGACAAAAAACAATTGTTATACTCCAATTTTAGAATGTTTTACTCATACTATTCTTATTGTTACTTTGGACTGTTTATGATTGATTTGGAAAAGAATCGTATTCACATTCATTTCCTTGCTTCTATTTCCTCTAAAAATATTGAACTTTATATGATCCTTGAACATGGAATTTACCATATTTTTCTATTATCATGGGTATTTTCATTGGCTAAACTGTATATCATATTTATATAGTGTTCAATATTTTTTAATTATTTTGTTTAATATTGACGAATATATATCAATTATTTCATATGGATATTTGATAAGGAATGTTTTTAATTTGATTATTTGATATATGATGAATGTTTTAGACTAGTGATACACTAGTGCGGCATGGTTATATGTAGCCCCTTGATACATCGGTGGACTCATTGGATGATACATTTGGAAAACCACAATTGATTGGTTTTTACCATATATTATTTAAAACATATTGTGAAAGGCCTTGTCCGGAAAGGTACCATGTACCTAAGAGACATGTCATCCAATAATTAAGAATTTCCCTTATTTAGATTCAGTCATTAGTCCTACAGGAGATTTTTTATTGACATATATAAGGATGCATTTCATTATAGTTCATTGATTAAAAGGAATGTGCTTTATTTTATTATCATTCCATATTGATTTTTCCTTATCTATTTATATGAATGGTATTAGTTTCATGTTATTAACATGGCTTATTTTTTATACATTTTCTTCTCATTTGGTCTATTTTTTGGTATATGTGATCAATTAAGTACCATCCCATAATTATTACTCTAATTTTTACATTATTGTGATCACATTAAATACACTTACTAAGCATCTAAGCTTTCCCTTATTATCTTCCCTTCATCAAGAAATACATTAAGAGTATAATGAATGGTATTATATGATTAACTAGATGGACTAGAGTTATCTTCTATGTTATCTATTTAGAAAGATGAAAAAAATTATCTTGTTATTAGTGTATTAATTTTTATTACAGGACTGATTATTTTATATTGTTTGCTAAGACTACTAAACTAATTGTTCTGTCATGGATTGATTCATCGTAATTATGAAAATGGAATTGATAGCGGACAACGACTTTAAGCCTTATCAGGTAGGTCTGGTACATGATTTATTTATTTATTATGGGTAAAATTCTTCCCTCTACATTAAGTTTTGATTCAAGACACTAGTTGGTGGACTATGGGGATTAGGAATCCCAATCGGTCCTTTCTACATATCTGTTTGGGTGGCCGTTTAATGGTCGACCATAGACAGTTTTGGATAAATATTTCTATAGGAAAGAAAAAATTTCACATTTAATTAACTTATTTAAAATATAAAAATGTTACAAAATATTATGCAAGATATATTATTTAATAACATTTTAAAAAAAACACATTATATCATTTTGATTATATTAAAGAAAATACCATTAATAAAAATACTTCAAAACATGACTCTTAAATTCAACCACAAAAAAATCACATTAATTCATCTTAAATTATTTCCATAACAAATTAACATAGGAATTAATCAATAGAAAATGGATTGACTTGGATAATTACCATGTTCCCACATCGAAAGCATTATGAAATTACTGATTCCTTTGGATTAACTTTTATTCCCTCTATATTGTAAATCACATTCTTCACCTTTCATAAAAAATTTGTTATTTTGTTCCTTACATTTCCAAAGATAAAGAATCTTAAATTTTCATTATATTATTTTCCATAATTCCTCTAACCATATTTATTACAAGTAATAAATTGAATATACATTTCTCTAACATCTTTAACACCTTCACTTCCTTGAAATTCTATCATTCTTTTCTTTTCTATGTATATAAATTCAACTATATTCTAGTTGTTAATCATATTTTGAGATATCTATTTTTTTAGCATAAAATTATTTATGACCAGCATTCCCATAATGATAGTGATATTCATAAGATAATAAATAAAGTTCCCATCACAATGGTTTTTGGAATTATTTTACCTATTTCATTAAATTAAAAAAATGGAGAAAAGATAATAATACATTAACTAATAAACCTTCATAAGGGAAAATTAAAAACATATGATAAATAAATTGTAAATGAAAATCACATCGTTAATTTTATTTCTACAAATTCCAATATAGGATATCCATTTTATTATTCCCTATTATGTTTTCTAACCTAATAATATTATCTTGTTCTTCATAATTATTTGTAAAGTGTTTTTGAATTTCCAAACCATATCCCGAGGGAGTTTCAAACATGATTTCAATAAAAGACTATTTTCATGCACTATATTGTGATCAATTCTTAACCAATAAAACCATACATGATTTATTAACCCTCGGAACTACTATTTTAGATCAAGATCTCTTTATAGTATCTATAAAGGGACGCAATTTCATGGAAACTATTAAATGTATCCTTAAAAAAAATTATATGATATTTTCATATAGGTAATCATATCCCTAGACCAATCTATGGGTTAATAAATAATTATTTCTCATACTATTTTACAAATTATAAATAATAAATTTCATTGATTAAATCTATAGTGACCAAATAATTTTACACTAATTATAAGATTATTTTTAATAAAAATATATAGTAAGTACAAACCACAGAGTGTGATCCATAAAGTCCTTGGAATACTAGGTTCATAATATATAAATGTGAGGATAAAAAATAAACTATTATTTGACACACCATAGAGAACTCTTAAATACTTTTTATCTCCTAATAATACAAATAATAACCTAGGGAATACATAAAATAAAGGGAGGAGATAATAATATGAATATGTGATTAATCATTGTGAGGAAGTGTACCTTTTGACCAAATGATATCATAAAAGGAATGGATTATTTTTACTCCCCCAAAAGACTGATATAAATAACAGAGCATCATAAGATCATGGTTACCTAGGAAAAGTGAATGAAACATAAAAATATTACAAAAACAGAGGTCGAGGTTAACGATCAAAACAACATCATATGATGGAAAAAGTCCAATAACGGATTTTGTTTACTAGATAATCCCAAACATTACTTCAAATGATACTAAAACATAAAACAATTAATTGGAGTGATATATAATTTGAGGCCCACCTATCACATACATATCATATACATGAATATGCGTGTAATAATAATGAAATAAATCAAAAGTAATAATATAAGAATTACCCATGGAATAAAATTGGTACAAAATCTTGTATCGTAACATAATCAAAGGAAATTTTGTAATGATGGAATTTCAAATATGATAATAATTCTTCTATCATACAATAATAGATATAGAGAATAGTTATGGTATATATTTTATTGTAATATATATTATATGGATGAAATTTAGCAAATCAATGTTTCTAGACATTGATGGAAATATCTTCAAAACATTACATTAAATATTTATTGTTGAAATTTTTTTCACTTTGAAATGAAATGACCAATATCTAAAAAATTTAAGCATTATTTTATAATAATATTTATTTCAATTAATCATAGAAACATAAAAATGATTATTTAACTAATTTTGTTATCATGATTCCAATTAAATTTAAATATGTATTATAGGAAAAAAAACCATTTCACGTTGTAGTAAATATATTAAAAAGTATATTAATATTAAAATAAATAGAAGAATCTCATAAACTATATTGTAAATTTAAAAAAAAAATTAACAAATCATTTTTTAAATCATTTTTTGAATCTTCAAACACATTGTACCAAATATTTTTACAAAAACATATATTCGAAAGCGAATTGATTTCCAATCGAAGGGATAAATTAATTAAACTATTATTATAAACATTTTCAATAATTTTAATTGACAAGTAGATAATAATGGTACTATTACATTAATATATCATGAATAGAAATAGAATTTGAGAATTATTTGGATTTATTAGTGAATGAATAAAAAAATTCAAATAATCTAAATTCACGCATAAATAATTATGAATAAATAGACACTAAAATATAATTCCTTACCCATTTGGTATCATTTGTATAATCATTCCATTAAATGATGTAAATAAAGTTTAACATGAAATATCATGAAGTATGAAGGAAAAATAATATAGTATTTATTGTAGTATTATTTGAAACTTCAAATATAATATAGCTATATATTATACATGTGTATCTTAAAATGATGATTTGAGATGAAACCTTTCCTCGAGTATCGAATTTGATGGGAATATATTTTATCCTGGGTATTTAAAAACATATATCAATTAAATTTTCATAGTTAATTTTTTGAGGAATATTATATTATAATTATACCATTTAATTAATTTATTTATAGGAATATTATATTATAATTTGAGGATGTGGGATTCATAATTTCAAAATAGCCTCAGTGTGTTAAACATGGTGAAACGTATAATTATTCAATATTCTCTAAAATATTAATCATGAAATAGTTGAAATATTTATACATAAATCAAAATTTTCAAACCATCCATGAAATATTTTTAAAAAAATTACACTTTTTTACAATCATAGAAAAAATTATTCGTACACACACCTAAGTAGCATTTCTAATTTACCATGTTGAAGAAGGAAGGAATGTTTTTGTTTTTATATCATTTCATAATGGTAATTATATAAAAAATATAATCTTATTTATTTAAATACACTTACGTAAACCATCCATGGAATTCTTTAACAATAACTGTATTATATCGCTTTGCAAAACGGTATTCCAATATACATAAGAATGATGTAATAATTTTTGAGAGGACTGTATGGTAAGAAGGTATATAATATTTTAATTTTATTTAATTATTATTTTCCTATTAATATAATATATAGACAATAAATATATAATAAATAATTATCCTGATAAGAAATTATAAGATCCCGTGTTTTGAACTGGTTTAAAATTTCGAATGTTTCTGAATTTCTTTTTCGTTTTATCAACGAGTCACTCTTTTTAAACTGAGCTCTGTAATTTTATCCGTACTATTGGATCACCCAAAGAAGGCATTTTTTCGATCTTTTATAGTGGTTTTGAGGTAAATGGGATGCCGCATGTGTAGCGCATGGGTTGTCTAACAGTGCAGCCAAACATTGCGTAGTTTGTCTTGGAGGCAGTAGCATCTGCACGGTTGGTTCACGGTTTGTCTAACCATGCGGACAAACCATGAAAGAAAGGTGGATGAGGTAGAAGATAATGCACGGTTAGCGCACAGTTTGTCAAACCCTGCGAACTAACCGTGCAGGTACTTAAACAATATCCATAAATTGTGGATATCACTCGTTTATCTGTTTAGATGGATCGTTTTCTCTCTGAAGCATCCATAACTCAGGATTACTCTTCCTTGAAGGTAGTATAACCTCTCCCAAGTGTTTTGGAGGTGATCATAAGGATTCTCTTGGATAATCAAAACCAATTTCTTGATGTAGGTATATGCTCTTCAATGTTCTTGATCGGTTTCTTAGATCTGCTTAGATCTACATATGCTCTTCTCAATGTTTCTTAGATCAATTCCCTTTATGGGTAGATCAAATTGTGTGGATTTCATGTTTGATGAGTATTGGTCATGTTCTTGCTCAGAAAAGTGATCAAAGGTGGGTTTTTTAAAGAATCGACCTGTTTCTATTGAGGCTTCTCTGTTCGTTGTGGTTTCTGTCAAAACCCCGATGTAGGGTCCCAAATCATTAAAAAATTATATGAGAATTTGAACTCCTTTTTATAAATTGAGAATGTGAGTTTCCTTGATTATGATATGTCGATGCATGGAACTTTTGATGTTATTAAATAATGCCACCCACATGAGATAAGTGAGGACTTGAACTTGTGTTGAGTTTAAGCATGTTTGTCTAACATGGTTAAAGTGATATGATTAAATAGTTAAATATTTGGAATGGGGAGATTGAGTATAATGAAAATTAATTGGAGAATTAATTATCAAGTCATGAGTTGGAATGAGTTTGTGGCCATTACTGGTTATTGGGAATATTGAATATTCGACATGTTCGGGAGATAATTTGGAAACTGGTAATAATTAATCAATGGATTAACTAATACATGTTAAATGGTAATTGGTTAAATAATTGATGTTTGGTTAAATAGATATTATTTAATTAAATATTGGTTGAATTAGTTAATTTGAAGTCATTACATTAAGATTTTTTGTTGATTTCTTGTTACGATTGTGGTCCCTAAGTACCTTTTGATGATTATTAGTTTTCCATGACTTAATTTGTCTTCGATAGAGTTGTTTAAAGATATTATATGTTGGGGGAGATGGTCACTAAATATCTTGGCTTTGTTCATCATGTTTTGAGATGATTATGGTGTGCATGTAGATCGTTAAAGTACTAGACGAACCATTGTTTGAATGGATGGGTTCCAACTTGTTTATGAATTTGGATAATTTTGTGCCGAGTTAATTATTTAGTTGGATTTCTAAGAATAATTAATTGATAATTATTTATAAATTAATTATATGTTGAATGGTTATTTATTTTTTGACTTATTTGAAGAGTGATTTGTGTTGTTAATTAATTGTTGAATTAATTAACAGATTGGTTTTGTGGTGTTAAACATGGTATTCTACAACAATGATAAATATATTTGTTTGATTGATGAATGGGTTCTGAGACAGGGACTGATGCTCCAAGTAATCACAGGGTGTTAGATATGATTTTCTACACCAATGATAGATTCATATGTATGTTTGATAAATGGTTTTTGAGATAGAGACTCAATCTCCAAATACTCATGGGGTGCTAGACATGGCGTTCAACACCCAGCATGAAAGAAAAAATTAATTGATGGGTCAGGGACTGATTCTCCAAATACCCGTGGGTTATGTGACATGGAATGATTCTTCGATTACTCATGAGAGTTTTAGACATGATGTTCTACACCCATTAATTAACATTGGACTATGGGTCCAATTGTTCGTTTGTGAAATGAGTTAATTGTTAGTGAAGGCTGTTGTGACATGATGTTTTGTGAATTGTTTTTGAGAAAGGGTTTAGACTTATTAATGAATTGGGTGAACCACTGTTAGTGGACGAACCCAGGAGAGAATCACTATTTTAGTAGATGGTATTACACATAATATATGAAATATTTACTTTAATAATGTATGATGTTTTATCCAAGACAATGAACACACATGGATTCCCTCTTTACTTTGATTACTTTGATGGTATTTAGAGACATCTTTAGTGAGTGACTTATATGGGGGAAGTTGGGAATAGGCTGAATCTCAATAATTTAATAACAAGATTTGAGTAATTGATAAATGGAAAATGATTATGTAATAATTTTTGAGTATGCATGACACATGAATGGTGCATGTTCAGACACCGTCTGAGGGTCGAAGCATGAACTTGAGTATATAGTTACTTTGTACTACTTAATTTATTTTATGCATGCCTTCACATGTTTTAAATTATTTATTAAATGTTTGTATTTGTTGTGGACACCGGTGGTCCCGACATACTATGATTTATTTCTCACACCCTACTCGGGCCTCCATTGAAGTGTTTATCCGAGTAGATTCTATTTGGTTAAAAGAATATTCTGTCTGCATTTACTTGGGATTTAGGAGTAGTGGGCCGAGTAGAGGCTTGGGATGCTCGAGGAGATCACCCTTGGGGCTTTGAGTCATTATTTATTTATTTCGTCTTTGAAATGCAAAGCATGCTGTTATGTTCACTATTTTCTACTTTTTTATCTTTAGCATGTCAGGCATGCATCTATTGAAGAATTTGGCATTGGACAAATTTATAAAATTAGTATTATTTTTGTTCCATTTCTTTTTATTTATGATTTACTGCTTCTGTTATTGTTTGTTATCCACACAGATATACCATTGTGCAACTCTGACAAGAGGGTATTGTCCCCCCAAAAACTATCCTTAGACCCTCGCTACTAGTCGGTAGCCTCTGGAATATGGGGAGATGCGCTTGAGGTCATCTGGAAACTAGTCCAGCCACCAGTTTAGTTGTGACCTGGGTCGGGACGTTACGAAGTGGTATCAGAGGTTTCAATTTCTCTATTTTCCTTTTTCTTACTGTTATGGGGTTGATATATAGGAGACTAGGAATGCATCGGTGCTTGGGATGATAGTCGTGCTTGGGACTAATCACCAGATGTACATGAAATGACCAAGTGTCCAGGGATGGGAATTGATGTTTGTACTAATAGAGGTTACATTTGATATGATTTCACCTCGAGTGACTGGTATATTTTCCACTATTTATTGATTTTGATAATTTTTAAAAGAATAATTTTTTTGGTCTGATATGGAAAGGATGTATCATACATGAATCATCTTAGGCACACAGTGGTTCACATGTCGTGTATATATCATTCCATGTAGTTTCATTAGAATGATGCCTTCTAATTTGGATTGTGTTCCTTGGGTGAAATTCCATTTTTGATTTTATTTAGCATGCCTCATTAGATAACATGTTTCGATGATAGATTTAACACGCTTGAGTTATTATATGCCATACTACCATAGTTATTAGCATGTTTTGTTGTTGTGAAGTGCTTTTTTGTTATAGCATGTTGTTGTGTTACTTCTTATGCTAACATGATAGAGAAGTTTTGATATGTGAAAGGGGTGCTAAAGATAAAATGTTAAATAAATGTTGATTGTGTAAAATGGGAGCCAAAATCCAGCGATAAGGTGTATGGGAACCATATCGATTGGTGGTGTCCACCCATATAATTTGGACCATTAGGTTGATTATGTTAATTTCTGAATTGACACTGGTATCAATTAATGATATCCAATTTTCAATCCATGGAGTCTATTTGCGCATCATGAATTGGGAAATGACGACTCATTTTAAATGTGATGTCTTCATGCCTTGTGAAATGATTTTAATTGTGAAAGACGTTAATGTTGATCTGAAATCAAATGGCTTGCTTCAAAAATTAAACTGGATCCAAGTAAGTCCGTTGTGGAGTGTTTTTATGGGATGCCCCATTTGAGTGTTTAAATTTTTTAATGCTTCTTTGATTGCTATTGGGTTGCATTGTAGAGAACAAAGGTTGGTTAAAATCGGATCCTCGTAGGTGTCCTAATCTTCTTAAAATAAATTTATTTTGATATGTTTACTGAATATGAAGGGATGTCAACTAACTTAAATGTTTTAAAAAGGGAGTTTATGAAACATGCCTATTTTTCCTTGGGGCCTTTTTAAAATAGAAGTATGATGTTTTGATTAAATTGTTTGACGATAAAAGATTAAAAGTGATTAAATATAAGAGGCCTGGAAATGGAACCTTTTGTGGTGTCCACTGTTTAATACTCTCATGTAAAGGGTAGTTCAGGCTTCTCTTGATTTTCCTTGGAATGAATGCGTGAGTACTATTCGTAGGAATTCCTCTCCTTAGCAGTGGACTTATGTTGATCTTTTGATCCTAGTGACTTGTTTGAATTGACCCAGTTTAGGGTTGACACTTTTTCTTTATAAGGGGATAACCTGTGGTCAGTATCACCCTCAAAACTTAACTTCCTTGATAACACTATGGCTTTTCTCGTCTTTTGGGGTAGTTGAGTGTCGTTGTCCTAGGTAGGACTTCCATTTTTCAATGACACCATGATCGAATGGGTGGTGATGTGTTTCTTGACCATGTTGTGGGATTGACAATCGAGTAATTCTCTTTGTCAGCTGGTTAGACATGCCTCGGGCATGGCCGACTTCTTTATTGGTCGTTTGAAACTTTCTTCTTAGTAATGGATGACTGGTTATGGAGTCGTCCAGGACAATGGATGTATGAGGCAATATGACTCTATAATAAGACTTTTTTTACTATTGAGTGCGGTCTTGGGACAACTCCATGTAGTGTAACTTGAGAGTCAAAGAATCAGTTTCATTTCAATACATGTAATAGTTTTCGAAAGACCTAGTTCTTGTGACATGCTGATCTTGTTGTTAATCTATCACGCTGGTGAGAGGCTGATCTTTTTTTAAGATGTCAGGGGAAATATTAAGGTGGGTATTTCCACTTTGTTCATGATGAATGTGCTGGCAGGTGATTCTGAGCTTTCAGAACAGAATTTTTCGGTAATGGTTTGATTGATCTTCTTCATGACCTCAGTTTTCTCCTAGTTCTCTTTTCTAGACACAATGAGCATGTCCCTGATCTTGACCTCATCATTGGATCACTAAGATAGTTTCTCTCTTATACCACGCTACAGTTTATATTTTGTTGGGCTTCATGAGTAGTTGTTATCTGAGTAGTATGCCGAATGCGTTGATTGTTTGGGCTACATTCCTTATTGTTTTGGGGCACAGTTGGTTTTTAAATATCTTTGTGATGGCTTGACATTGAAATATACCGGATTTTGTGTACGGACATCATTATACTAGTGGATGGTTTTGGAATAGTTTTAAAGGTATGTCATCATATAAAAGGAAAATGTGGATTTTTGGTCCGCGATGTCTTTCAATGAAGCATGAGAAACCTATTCTGTTGTTTGATCTAGGGTCAACCATTATCGTTGATAAGGTCCTTCTAATGACCTAAGATGTAAGATCAGTTTCGATGTTTGAGCTTTAGAGTAATCTTTGGATCATGTTAAAAAGGCTTATCCATCATGTTTGAGAATGGATACAGATGTGTTTGGGTTTGGGAATTCATCATGTCAATTCTTACTAGATTAAATGACCATGGTAGGTTGGTTGTTTTAGTAGTGGTTCCCGATGGCTTTTTGTGGACGCGATTTTTTTATGGTGGGTATAATATATGATCTTGTGATTTGAACAGGGTTAAAATTTCCAATGTTTGTGAATTTATTTTCTAGTTTATCAATGGGCCATTTTTTTAAAACCGATCTCTTGAATTTTATTCCATGTTTTGGATCACCTAAATATGTTGTTTTTTTATCATTCATAAAAGTTTTAAGGTAAAGGGAAAGTCACACTGGCGGCGCATGGTTTGTCTAACCGTGCAGCCAAACAATGCGTAGATGGTCTTTGAGGTAGTAGCTTCTGCATAGGTGGGGCAAAGATTGACTAATCGTGGTTCCAAACTGTGCCAGAAGGGTCGATGAGGTAGTATCTAACGCACGGTTAGCGCACAGTTTGTCAAACCGTGTGAACTAACCCTGCGACCACGTAAACAAGACCCTTAAATTGTGGATCTCACTCGTTTTTTCCTTTAGATGGCTAGTTTTTCCTCCTAGGAGAAAATAACATGGGATTACTCTTCCTTGAGTTAAGAGAACCTCTCCAAAGCGTTTTGGAGGCGATCAGAAGGCTTCTCTTGGTGAATAGAAGTCGGTTTCTGGAGGTAGCTAGATTTTCTTCTTTGTTCTTGATCAGTTTCTTAGATTTTCTTATATCTACATCTCCTATTCTCATGGTATCATAGATATACACCCGTTATTGGTATATCTATGTTTGTGGATGCCATGTTTTATGAGTTTTGTTCTTGGAATTATTAGGAGAAGTGATCTAATGTGGGTTTTTAAACAATCATCCCATTTCTCTTGAGGGTACTTTGTTCGTTGTGGTTTCCGTCAAAACCCAGAGGTAGGGTCCCAAATCGTTAACACTTTATATGATAATTTGATATCCTTTTTATAAATTGAGAATGTGAGTTTCATTGATTATGATATGCCTATGCATGGAACATTTGATGATATTAAATAATGAAACCCACATGAGATAACTGAGGACTTGAACTTGTGTTGAGTTTAAGCTTGTTTAGAAAACTTGGTTAAAGTGATATGATTAAAATATGAAATTATTGGAATGGGGATATTGAGTATAAGGATAATTAATTGTAGAATTAGTTATCAATTAATGAGTTGGAATGATTTTTTGGCCTTTACTGATTATTGGGGATATTGAATATTTGAAATGATCGAGAGACAATTTGGAAACTGGTAATAATTAATGGATAGATTAATTATAACATGTTAAATGGTAAATGGTTTACTAATTGATGTTCAGAAAAATAGATATGATTTAAATAATTATTTTTTGAATTATTTAATTTGCAAACATTATGTTAAGATTGTGTTTTGATTTTTTGTTACAATTGTGGGCCAAGTGTACCTTTTGATGCGTATTAGTTTTCCATGACTTATGTTTTATTGGATAGAGTTATTTAAAGACATGATATGTTGTGTGAGATGGTCATTAATTATCTTGGTTTTTTCTGCATGTATTGAGATGATTATTATGTGCTTGTAGATTTTTAATGTCCTGGATGATCCGTTGATTGAATGGACGTGTTTAGACTTGTTAATGAATTTTGATAATTAAGTGTTGTGTTAATTATTTAGTTGGCTTTCTAAGAATTATTTATTTTTAATTAATTATTAATTAATATGATGTTGAATGTTTATTTATTTTTTGACTTATCTGAAGAGAGATTTGTGATGTTAATTAATTTTTGAATTAATTAACAGATTGGTTTTGTGGTGTTAGACAGGGTATTGTACACCAATGATAAAAATATTTGTTTGATTGATGAATGGGTTGTGAGACAAGGACTGATACTCCAATTAATCACAGGGTGTTAGACATGATGTTATACACTGATGATAAATGAATATGTATGATTGATAAATGGGTTGTGAGATAGGAATTGTTGCTCCAAATACTCACGGGGTGCTAGAAATTGAAATATACACCCATCTGGAAAACAAATATTCTTTTATGGGTCAGAGACTGACGCTCCAAATACTAATGGGTTGGGAGACATGGACTGATTCTTCAAATACTCACGAGGGTGCTAGACATGATGTTCTACACCCATTAATTAACATTGGATTATGGGTCAAATTGTTAGGGTGTAAAATGAGTTAATGGTTAGTGAATGATGTTGTGACATGATGTTTTGTGAATTGATTGTGAGAAATGGTTTAGACTTATTAATGAATTGGGTGAACCACTGTTAGTGGACATACCCATGAACGAATCACTATTTTAGTGGACGAGCTTAGACATAATATCTGAAAGATTTAATTGAATTACTTATGACGCGTTATCCAAGCCAAATCACAATCTTGTATTCTGTTTTTACATTGCTTATGTATATGGTGTTTAGAGACATCTTTGGTGAGTGACTTACACGGGGGAAGTCGGGTGTAGGGTGAATCTCAAGAATTTCATAATAAGATTTGAGTAATTGATAAATGGAAAATTATTATGTAATAATTGTTGATTATTCATGACAAATCAATGTGACCAGTCTGGCCACCATATTATTGGTGACCCGGGTCGAGACGTTACAGAAATGATGGAATGAAAATAAAATCAGTTTGTGAGGCAGTATTCCTCCATATACATGAAAAACAGTTTCATTTCACATTTGACATAATAGATCATGGATAACTATTATTCCACCAATATAATATAATACCAGTATATATGATGAATTTTTTATAATATTTTAGTTATAAATACATTATTTACTTTTGAAAAATATGAATTGATGTGAAGAATGTTAATGAATATGATGACATTCCCTTAGAGAAATCACCATTTGATATCTTATTAAGGACCACATGTTTAGTATTTTGAGAATAATAGAAGCACAATAATAGGAATAAGGATGTTTTGGAGTATGTTGTTAAGGTTCAGTTTGAAACAACTATAATTATATTTTTTAATAATTGATAGGAGTGGTTTGCTTTTAAAATTTAGGAGGAGTGGCATTTTTTTAATTCCAAAAATAATTCAATAATGGCACGTAACTCTCCATCCCAATGCCTCAAAAATTGTAATACATAAAAGTGGAGTATATAAAATTATTATACACACCTATTCACATATAAATTGAAAATATAACCTTATTATCCTCTTTTCCTATATGGTTATATATTTTGACCATTTTAATTTTTTACCATGGAATTTTTTTTTAAATTTTACGATTACTTATGGAAAAAAAATAATGTTCAACATATTATATAATATAATTTATTCTGGTTCAAAATATATAATTAACATGATTATATTTAATTCTCATTAGTGGATGAAATTAATTTTTAATAAAATCTGCATGTGAGGTGAAAATGTTTTTTCTAAAAAGTGCATCTTTAAGGAATATATGAACTTATATTAACTTTTTAAATAGTTAAAACAGTTATATTAGTTTAAATTAATATATATATATATAGATGTTGTCATTCATATATATCATTCCTCATATGGGATTATTTGAATTAATTTAAATTGAATAACATTATTTACTTTAAAATAGGTTTAAGAAATTTCATCTTTTTAATCCTATAAAAATACATATACTAAAATCCAATATAAACCTAATATTAATGTATCATATTGTATTTTATATAACAAAAAATACTAATTTTACTTTTAAATCGCATTAAATTAGTAATTTTTCAATTCAATTACTTAATTTTTTAAAAGAAATGATAGTTTTACAAAAAATGGATTTTCCACTATTCAATGAAAAATAAATATTTTCTGAAAAAGATACAATTGTACCATAGGTTATTATTAATATGATATTTTAAATAATGGTTATAATTTTGAAAACTAAAATTTTAAAAAAAATTATCATAATTTATGAAAAATTGAAATAATTAAAAATTCAAATAAAATATTGTATTGAAAAATGAAGTTCTTATTTTCTATGATTTTATAAATATATTTATATTGATGATAAAAATTATAGAGGAATTTTTTAATTATCTATTCATATTCGTACCCGCAACATTACATGATATGTTATATATTTCATATTTTAATAACAATATTCTAATAATATATATTTTTCTTATGAAATCAGTGTTATGTGATGAATATTTTATTAGATGTAGTGTTATTTTAATTTATAGGAATGTTACTATTATTTTACTACCAATAACTCTATTTTATTACCCTTTATAATGTACAACTAATATGGTGATCACATTACTTATCTATAGAACACTTACCTTGAACCCCTTAAAACCCTTTACATAGTACCAAGAGACAAAACAATCAAAATTACACAAGAATTTATAATCCAAAACTCTGTTGGTGTATTTAAAAATACCAAAGTAAGAATTTTCATGTAAAAAAATAAACTCCAAGATAATTTTTATGAATACTGTGTTTTCAGTCAAAAAAGGTTTACTTATTCATTACCCAAACATAAACCCTCTATATTTCCACTCATCTCACCTTGAATCATTTACCATCACATGAATATAAATATTCACATAAAACACAAAAATTTTAAGGATATATAATTTAGTTACCACATATGAAATTATAATAGTTACACTACATTGTCCATGTTAATACAAATTTTCCCCAATCTCCCCCAGGACATCATTCATGTATAAATATTATATCTAATTTCCCTAATCAAAATAATTTTATTATAGAAAATAATTATTATTTCTATAAACAAAACCTATGAATTATCACATAATTTCCATTGATAATGAAATTAAAACCAACTTTGTGTGTAGGGCCTATTTTGTGTCTATAACACCCCTTTATCAAAAATTTCAATCATTGGACAATAAATTTAATTTAATTTTTTATGATGTAGTTCAAAAATTATAAAAAAAATCATTGGGAAATGAAATGAAATTCAAATAATAACAAATGAGACTTTTTCATCCATTTTCTTCATCCTCTATACAATTCAACAAAAACCAATATTTTTTAGGATGGGTTTTATTATTTTACTCTAAATCAATTAATGGAATCTATTAATTATATAATGAAAAATAAAATTAAATGAATGAAGTTGAACAATTGAGACAAGATAGATTGGAACTCCATTAAACTATAAATTTATATAAATAAATATAGTAACTATTGAGGATGATATGGGGATAGGATATTTTATAATTTATTCTACTAACATCCATATATAGCTAAGACAATGGGGGTCGACAATGTAATGACTAACATTCCCCATATTATTTTTAAAGGGAGCTATGGGTATTTTCAGTACATGAGGAGTCTCTACCAGTAACTAAGTTCCCCAAAAATTACATTATTTATTTTTACATACTAGTTGGGGGATTTTCTACATGGTAGGAACCACTAAACCCCTCAATAATACCACTTTTTTGGAAGAATATTGATTCCATTACCAATATATTTATAATTATAAACTACTATTTTATATTTATTACATGTAATGGAAATATAATATTTCTTGAGACATAAAATATATGAATTAAACTAAAATACCTTAATCATATGTAGAAAATCATTACATAAAAATGACATGATACATTGTATTTCACACCATGGACTATTACTTCCATTAAAAATACATCAATTTAAAATAGTTATTTAATAGATAAAAAATTATCAACACAAGGAGTTCACCTAGATCATCTTCAACATTTAAAATCAACAATATTATATGAAATCAAATAATGGTGAGGAAAATTAGATATTTAGAATGCATATTGTGGGAATTAGAATGATAAAACATCATTATATAACTTGTAACATAACAAATGTGAATAGAATAAATGAGTACATAAATATTATATTCTGAAATGATATCTTCTCATCACAAATATGGTCATTGGAAATATATTAATTAGAAATACATGTATCCAATAGTAATAAGTATGTTTTTTATTTTCATTATTAAATTTAAAATACTCTATTACATGAATATGAAATTATAAAATAAAAATCTAATATAAAATTAGTACATATATATTATAGATTAAAATTATTATTAATTTATGATGTGATGAATTTATTAAATAAAATCAAATATTTGAATATCTATATATTAGTAAAATAAAACGTTTATAATTAAATATTATTAGGGGAATTTGTTAAATATAATATAATGTTACTTTTTTATTTTTTGAAAAACAAAATTTAATGTTAAAATTATTATATTAATAATTTGAAATAAAAATATTCGAAATAAAATTATATATTATCTAATATATTAAAATCCATTAAATTTGGAATTTATTTGAAATATTATTGAGTAAACTTCATGAATAACAAAATCCATTTTTTCAAATAAAATTTTTTTCATTATATTTGGAATTTAAATTTAAAACCAAAATTTATAAAATAATTAAATTAAATTTTACAAATTTAACTTCATTTTATAATCCAAAATGTTAATATTAGAATATTTTAATTTTTTTTGGATTTTTTTTAATGGATTTATTTTTTGTTGAATAACGAAAAATTGTATCATAAAAATATCCTGGGATTTTATGAAATTACATTATATAATTATTTATTTTAAATATTTTAAAACCATTTCAATAAATAATATGTATTATTTAAAGGGGAAATTTGATAAAAAAATTTATATTAGATAAAAAGACTTTTTTAAAATTTTATATCTTAATTTACACTATTAAAAAATTGTTTCATTTCATATAATTTAATTACTATTTAACAATTTTTAAAAGTGAATTTAATAAAATATAAATCAAAATTTTAAATTTATGGTCTATATTTTTTAATATGTACCATATTATTGTCATGCATAAAAATTTATTACTTAGTTTAAAACTAGTTACATCGATAATTGATAAAAAGATAAAAAGTTTTATCCATATAGGTAAAAATAATTGAATTGTAAAATCATGTTTAGAATTTATTAAATGAGTTGTTTCAAAACAATTAATTTCATCCACTATATTATTTTCTATTTTAGAGTCTACATGACTTTTGATAATTGTACTATAATTATATTAAGTTGAAAAATTTAAGAAAAGGTCATGCACACCACATATAAAAGCAGTCTCTCCCCACCCCTCCAAGACAAATCCAAAATTTATTTTTTATGTTAGATCCCAAACCTTTTTTATTTCAATGAATTATATTTCACTTCTTTAATATTATGGTCAAAAAATATTGTCTTATTTAGTCCCTTAAAATCCCTGCAAGAAAAACTAATTCTTTTCATCATTAGTATTAATTTTTCATTAAGGTTTTTCCATTTCAATTATTCCCTTCAAATATAATTTTCCAACTATTATTAGATTATCTCATTTTTATAGTATACTAAAAATTTTTCCTATTTTTTTATTAATCAGTAAGGACCTTTTAGATATTCCCTTAATGAAAATGAAAATGTTGTTCATGTGATTGTGGAGACTACCGCCTCAATGAAGAAACAAATATCATTTTCATATAAAATCATTTTTATTAATTACACTATCATATAATCATATTGGAAATAATATTAAATTTAAATCATACCATTATTTTTATAGAATATTGAAATTATAACTAAATCACACAAAATCATTTGTTATTTACGGTATGTTCATGTTTATGTCAGTCTGACAACCTACTTGAACAATGGTATAAAATAAAAACATTAACTGAGTCAAGAAAATAATACAAAATAATATATTATAATAATAATAAATAATTATTTTATATTATTTCTTAACTGGTAATGTTAATATTAATGTCTATAATTTATATAATAACTTTTGCTGGTTAAAAGTCGATGAAACATTTATATCGTTGATTTAATCTTTAAGAATTGTAACTAAATCACATGTAGAAATAAATTATTATAGAAAATAATTATATATAATCATTTCAGGTAGTTTTAATGAGATTTTAATTGTTAAATTCTAGGTAATAACAACAAATACCACATCTATTACGATAATATTTAAAACGATCAGCATAACTCACTCTGAATATGGAATATATATATATATATATTATCTAACTAATATATATATATTTAAGAAATATGAAATATTCCTACAAAATATTTTTTATAATAATAATTTTTTGATATTTATGATTAATATATATATATATATATAAATTATAAAGGATAATTAATCCCATTATTGAAACTTGTGAATTAAGGATATGTGATTTATTGTCACATTCTGGTAACCACAAGACATTGTTGTTATTTTTCAATGTTTTTTATTTTTAATAATGTATTAACAAAACATTACCGACATGTATAACTAATATCATTCATTTAGTTACATTTTACTGTTATATTTATTATATTATTTTGAATCTTTTGTTACAATTATCGTATGGGGTTCTTTTTATAAAATCAATGTCTTGATTCAAATTCCATATTCTGATAAATGATTTCTTCTATATTTTGTTTTTATTGATAAATGAATTTATTTTATAAAATTAATATATTTCATTTTTATTAAATTTCAATAGCATGTTCTTTCTTAATGTGGATTCTGATTCTAAATATATAACAATTGATAGAGATTTATATTTAAGTCACTCCACTAAAAGAGATCTTATGATTCTTTTTAAACATATTTATTAAAAATTAGTTTATCCCCCTTAATGATTTTATTGCACGTTACATACTCTTTATTTCTAGATAAAATATAATTTCAATTCAAATATTTTTCTTTTATAATGTTTCTTTCACTAAATATGTTTATTTATTAATAATAATTCATAAGCCCATTAATGATAGTTTTCCATCCTTATCGATATTTCCATTTCTCAAAAAAATTATCCCTTACAATTGGAAACTAAATAATATGTTACATCATGTGGGTTTCATATTTATATTCTCCGTATTTAGAAATTATTTTATTAAAATTCTATTTCTAGGTTTTATAAAACTGTATTAAAAATTATTGAAAATTGTTTCCACCATTTAAAAATTAAATGGTCTATTTTCAACTCTACATTTCTTTTGATACAATATACGTATTTTCTAGTATCAATTTATTATGATTATTTTAAAAAATTAATTTTTTGAAATTATCAATTCCACCATACTAAAAATGTTATTTATTTTTGAAGGTTTCATTAATCATATTTCATTATAATTTTTTTTGAACATTCATTCTTCTTAGTTTCTCAAAATTATCCTATATTAAAATCACTATTATAGGTAACCTATTACTTCTTCAATTAATCCAATATTAAAGTGTTATTATGAAAATATTTTATTTTTTTCCTACCATTATACTACACATATATAAAGGCCTTTTTACATTGAAGTAATTTTTCATGATCCAACCTCTAAATGTGCTTATGGAATGTAATTTTCTATTATAATGATTGTTCATTTCATTTGTCTTGTTTCCTAATTAAATATATAGAAATATAATATTTATTGTAATGATGTTTTGTTATTAATATTATATATTTCAGTACATTTTATTGAAGTTATATAAACATAGATTACATAAAAAATTATTTTTTTGAAATTATTAGCTTAACCATATAACCATTATATACATGGTGTCAACATCATATCTTCTATTATCATGATTGTGGGGTACTTAAATGTAATTTCATAGGACATATTTTTTTCCTATTTCTTTTACAATGTTCTATAATGTTATCAGTATTGATTAAATTAAGAATATTTTCATTACATGATTCCATTTGATATGGATAGAAAACCCATTTTTATTCCATGTATTCTTTGATATAAGATGAATAATTGATTTAATGTGAAACTCATATGTATATATGATGAAGGATGGGGTGATTTATAACCCTCCATCACATTGAATATATATTTATACCTCATGTGGTAATGATTCATGGAAATTATTCGATTGGTTATAAATAAAATATGTTTGATAGACCTGAATTTTTTATTATCATAAATTAGGGGACATAGATGGATTAATTTAGAATGATTTCATATAATTATATTTTTACCAATGAATTATGTTTATTATTATTTCTATGTACTTGTTTCATTTCTTTTGGTCATTAATTAGGATTCCACACTATACAGATTAATTTCCATTTGTATTCCTCGATATATTCCGTAAATCGCGTTTAGGATACTTATATTGATGTGTATGATTTTAATAAATACTTTTGTATACCCATTTTTTAATATTATACTCACTTATGGTCATTGATTATTTTCACTTCTTTTTACCCTTACTAAGCATATAAGCTCACCCCTTATTATGTTTTCATTTCCCCATGTCGTAATGAATATTAAAACATAAGATACATCTAGAAGGGTATATTGTGTGGGGAACTAAATGGATATATTGGTGACATGATCATATTTTATAGTACCCTATATATAGTGGGAAAATTTCTATTCTATGAATCATACATGACTTGTGTTACGTTAGGATTTTGCAATAATATTTGAAACTCGAATCCACAAATATAAAGGGAATTATTTGAAATGAACAATTTTGTTTTAGTAGTGTATTTATAATACCTCCAAGTGTGTGTCATATCATAACCTTAGTATATACCATGTGGCATTAGATTGAGTACTCATTATATCCTATTTCTACTCTCTTCTAACCTCTCTTTTACTAATGAATCCAAAAAAAACAATAGATATTATTTTACCGAAAAATTTACCCCACGATATTATATTTTAACACATAAAACATTCCTTAAACAAAATTCATTCATTCCATTTTTTTATAATTAATATTTACCCTAATTTAAATCCTCTATTACATATAATTCTATAAATATCAATGATGAATACAAAATTGGATCATTACACAATTCATAATGTTTCACTTCTTACAATTTAACGGAATCCTAATTTTTCTATTTGGAACCACACCAACCCACATGTCCTACATTAACAAAGAAAATAGATGTTTTCATTGCATATGGTTATTATTTTATATGAATTTTGGTATATTAATTTAATAATGAGTAGTCTAGTAATTTATATATCATCAGTTTTTATATAGATTTTAGTTTTGAATAGGATCAGAGGTTGGTTGTGGGAAATTGCAGTGATTAAAATAGTTTTTCTTTTTTAACATAGTTGTCACCAGGTACTCTGTGGACCTAAGAGAGGTGAGGTACACATATTTGGTAAATGGTAACCTAATAGAACCATGGGTGGTACCCAGTAGGGTTAAATATTTCTTTAATAAAAAATAAATGTTCAATTTGGTTTTTACAATTATTTTTTGTAAATGATATTTTTCCCACATATGTGTGCTTCTAGGCAGAGAAACTTTCATTTCACCATTACATTATTTTTTCATATAATAAGAAGTTTTTAACTATATATTTTTTATTTCATCATCTAGTTGGTTTTTATATGTGTTTTTGGTCATGTATCTACTTCTTAAATCATATTTTTTTGTATCTATTACAATTTTATTCAATAGAAATCCACACTTCCTAGATTTTTCACTATATCATTAATTTCATCGAATTTGGGTTAAAATAGATATTGGGATAATATAAAAAAACATCTATGTATACTATGTACATGTTTCATAGGTATTTATAGTATAATACATATGTTTATAAATTTTGTGAAATAATGGAATCAATTAGGTTATTTAACATACTAGAATCTGAACTAGTCAGAGTCTCTTGGTAAATAAACATTTTTCATGGATTTTCAAAAGTCATTTTACATGTATATGTCCTTAGATTTGATAAAATTATTTTTTTGTTATAATAATTTTCTAATTTTATAGTATGAATTAAATTTTATGGTACATGAAATGATTTATCGAATCTCATTAAATATCTAGACTTTCTTCTTAAGGGGTCCGGTGATGTAATTTTTTTCATATTTCTGATGGGTTTCCTGATTTTATTCCTTATAAAAATAATAGTTTTAGTTTTTTTAATTTTAGTGTGTAAAATTACACATGTTTGACTATGATGGTGATGAACATAATCATGGGTAATGATATGTGTACGCTAAATGTCCAGTGGTCATAGATTGATAGAGATTTGCAGTCAGCCAATGGGATATGGTTATTTAGATTTTATAATATTGGGAAGAAGAAAATAAGGTGGTTTTCCAAAACTATTTGTTGGTGGTATCACTTAATGTTTGATAGTGTAAGGGTGGGTCTATTGAATATATTTTTGGAGTAGTTACATTCCATAGTGGCTGCACGATCTTGGGGGTTATTGAGATCAATGGTTGGATGGAGGATTATCACTTTTTATGTGGGATATGTTGAGGTCAAATGATTAATAATTATGTATAATTAATGTTCAACACATGTTAGGTTTCATCATGATATTGATAAATTATGTGTTAATTGTGGTTGAATGAATGTTGTGTTATAATATGATATTGGGAAATTACTTTTATAATTGTGAATATTTCTGAATATATTCTAGGATTTTAGAAAATCCATTCAGAATAAAATCCTTCATGGTGGTCAACATTTCTAGGTCAATGGTACTTTCTCAAGTATTCTTATTTCTATTAGTGAGGAAATATTACTCAGGAAGCACTTTTACTTTAATTTAATTCATGATTTCTCAGTTCTTACTCGAATTATTAACAAATGTACTTTCAGGCCTCCATATATTACTTTTGAGGTCCTATAGAATAAAAATTTTGTTTGATGGATTAAGGTTAATTATGATGGGGTCTCAAAGGGTAATCCAAGTCCCTCTGGATATGGTTTTATTTTCAAGGATCCCAAAGGGAAGCTTATGTTCTTCTTTCATGATTCCAATGGTATAGCCTCTACAATTTAAGTTGAAAATCTTGGTATCATTATTGTGGTAGAGAATGATATAATTCAAGGATGTGACAATATTGGGATGGAAAGTGATTCTTATTTTATTGTTTCTGCCATCAGAATGGTTTCTTACCATTTATCTGGGATGCTTACTAATAGATGGATTAGCAGCTTGGATTATATTCTAACAATGAATCATATAATCACCCACACATATAGAGAGGCTAACATAGTTTCAAATAGACTTTCTAACAATGGAGTCGGTGGTCCTGATTTCAACTGCTATGATAACCCCTAAAGACTTTTTGACCCTTCTTAAGCGGTATTTTGATAGATCTCCTTTTTTGTGGTTATTTAAGTAGGAATTTATTTTTAATTAAAGGAACCTTTCTTTTCATGTCATGGTTTCATATTTATAAATAAATATGATAGAAATTGTGTCTCATTTTACATTATAGCACCAACTAATGGTGGTAAAAAGTCACCAATGGTTGGTCGATCATCGGTCGCGCGGGTTGAGTGTATTCATTTGGTTTATATATTATAAACATTTTAATAGATCATACATGTAAAAAAATTATATATGAAAAAACTAATGGGAAACTAATATTATCATTTTTAAATCATTCACCAAAATTCTGAGACACATACAGACCTTATGTTTCATTTTATAAGAAATGTTTTGAATTATTTTCTAGATTCCATTATTTGGAGGGTAATTTTCAGCAATGGTTAGATGTTGATGTATGGAGGTAAAATATATAAATTATCATTATTGAAATTAGGTTAATTTATATTTTTTACAAGTATATGAACAACCTATGTGAAATTTTTTTTGGTATCAGATGTCTCATGTGACATCATATATTATTACGTTACATACCATTTGTATGATTTGAATTATTTTATTTGAAAAGTTTTATATCCCATTAGTTATTAATATATTGTTTACTGTTTTTATCACTTATATTCAAAGGATATATTCCCCACACCATCACTACTTATACCCTATCATCTGTTTAGAGGCCTTTGGAATATAGTTAGGCATGCTTGTGGTTAGAGGAAATCTAGATGAAGAGATCTTCGTTTGATTTAGGTTGGTTATGATATAAAGTTGTATATTATAAGGTTGTTATTAATGAAAATGATTGTTCATAATTCATTATATGGGTTATAGTATATTGATGTTTATGAATAATATTTTTCTTTCGTAAGATGTTGTATTTTGATGCTACCTTGTACATGTCTGTGATAATCTCTATGTAAATTATGAAACTACGATTTCTATTTTTTTATTTTTATGAAATTTTTCTTATCTGATTTATAAAAAAAATTATCCCATTTATTTTAAGTTTAGACCGCTTTTCTTAAGTGAATATAGGTTGATCTTATGAATCATTATAATAATATAGGTCTCATATGATATCTCTTTTACTACTATTAGATTCCATTTTTATCCTTATTCTTGATGTGAAATTTGTAGTGACTATTTGATGTTTTAGAAAAAAAAAAGTTGTTTTCCAATAAACCGTATCTATCAAATTTTGATCATTCAGATAGGTTAGGTGATTCGATGATTTATTGAGTATATAGATCCCATGTGTGTGTATTATAGGTGTTACCTAAGTCTGATAGGTTGGGAGAGTACACACTGTTCGATGACATGGGATTTTGCAATGACTTTAGGGGTTTATCATTTTGAGTTATTATAAAAACCCATCCTTTTATTACATTTTAATTAATGATTTATGAACAAAGGTACACATAACACAAAACATTAGTTCATGATGTATAGTTCCTTTGGGGAATAAATACATTACATAAAAATATAAAATATTTAAATATTATCATTATAGAAAATATCCTTGATAAGATTGCATGTAAAACTGCATTGGATAATATTTGGACGTACATAAGAAAAAAGTGTTCTATAAATTTCAAGAAAATAATAAAAATAGAATAACATGAAGATGTAATTAATGAGAGACAATAGGAATATCAATGGAGCATAAAACATGTGATAATCATAATCATGAACAATAAGGAATTATATAACATGATAACATAAAATAATCCTGGGAAATGTAGAAACAACATAAAAAAATCATCATAAACATATGTCAAGGAAAAAAGAAAAGCCATCACGATGGAGAATTTACCATAAAGTAATCACGTTAAAAACCTATCCCAACAAGACTTCTCATGATGTAAAACATTAAAAAATTCATTGGAGCACTATATAACTTATGGAACAACCTTCATAATCATTTCTTTCTCATGATTATATGTGAACATATATCATACAACATGGATTAATTCATCATTATATTTTATTAAAAGATCAATGAGTCTGAAATAAATACATGTATGTCCTATTTAAATGAATTATATTTCTATAAAGGGAAAACCCATTGATGGAAATGGATTTTTTATTTATTATAGAATTGTTTTCGCATGGACAATCACAATATAATTTCGGTAGCATAACGATGTATCTTAAAAAATATAAAAACCGGTGGATGTGAGAGAAATGTTTCTATCATATTTTTAACATTAAATGGTATGTAATAGGGAAATGAAAATACATATCCTTTCATTATAAATTTTAAATATAATACATAAGATAATTAAAAAAACATAAATAATTTGGATAATGAGAGGACCCCTTACCATGAGAGTGTAACTCCAAATGCATGGGAGGAGCTTATTGGGAGCATGAGGGAACATTAGAAGGGATCTAAATTGGTGAAATAAGTTTAAAGACGTGTTCCAAGGTTTTTTAGTGTTGATAAATGGGATCTTGGGTGGTTCTATATAATAAATGAGTGGGTATTTCATTATTATTTCTCAAATATAATTTTGAGACTCTATGTAAATAAATAGCCAAAAAAACAAACCATATCATTGTTTTTCCAAGTATTTTTACCAAAAATGAGTGTTTTTAAATATATAAAAGGGTTAAACATTGTGAAATAATACCATTTCTGATGTGGATATGATTTATACTATTTAATATATGATTTTAAAAGCATAAAATATACTAATGCTTCTAGATGACTCATAAGAGATTTATAAGAATAAAAGTATAAACATAAAATCACAATATTTTTGTTGGTAAACATTTATTTGGTCTTGTATAAGATTTATGGTTTTTATTACTTAAATTTTGGGTCATCCTGATGTCATAATACACATCGTATATTAAGACGGTTTCGAATATTTAATAGAATTTTGACAATAATGAAAAATTATAAAATATAATCCATTAAATAATTCTGAAATTTATACTTCAAAAATAATATTAATTTTATAAAAACAATTTTCTAAACATTTTCATTTATAAATTTAAACTAATAATTGATATTTTTTCAGAAATTCATATTTTTTTTGAAAACAATTTCAAACACTTATAAAAATTACTCAGGACTTCATAATAATTATATTATAACTTATATTTAATTCACATTTTTTGATAATAATATTTTATGAAAATATTATTTATTTAATAATCCAAAAATTCTTGAAATTTAATTCCTTCATCGATTTTGAGTATTACCATAAAATACAACTTGAGATTTACTGTATCAAAATTAGAAATTATTTGTAATATAACAATAAGAAGTAAATATCAGCATTATTATTTTGATAATAGAATTTATATATTAATATTATTCAATTCTTGATAAATAGCCCATTAATACACCAATTATCTCCTTTTGGGAATGGTGTGTGATTGTAATACTTTTATGGGGCTGTTTGGTGAACAATACTTGGGTTATGATCTCGATGAGCATGAACTTCTCCAATAAATGGTTTCAATCATTCCCAATTTTTAGGATATCATCTTTGAATCATTTATAGTTAATGGAAATCCATTTTTCCTCCCATGGATGCTCTAAAAAATGGGCTTCATATGGTTTGATCTGACTTGTTGAGGTCACCACTTCCTCTGATATAATAAATCCAAGGATGTTCATGTGTTTTCAATAAATATAATATCTAAAAATAAATAAAGTTAAAATAAAAGGGAATGTTTTTTTAAACATTATGGTTTTTAAAATCTCCCCTTCAGAAATTTTACATATAGAATTTTCATTTCCCAATCTTAAACAGAAGAGGGTAGCATTGTTTCTACACTGCCTCAAGTTCCCACGATGCTTCTTTAAACATTTGGTTTCATTATAGTACATTGACATGGTATATTATCTTATACCATATATTTGTCTCTTTATAGTATTATATTTTCACCAAATACTATTCATAAGAATCATAATTATCCTATATTATAAACTCTGTATTTAGTACTTGTGATGGGTTTGGTAATTACTTAATATAAAAGGATACATGGAATACATCATGTAATTGAGATAGGATTTATGGGATTGCTCAATGATAGTCCAGCAGTCGGATGAAATCAAGGATCTCAAAGGAGATGATGAATCCTGGGATAACACTTCCCTTCATCCCCCTTATTATCTCTATATTTCATGCAGATATGAAGGGGAATAGTATGTCTCTAACATAAAACTCTAGTTCTCATTTTTTATTTTCCCCATATCTCATTTTTCAACACATGATTATTCTTGATGTGTTGTTGAATGAGATTATCCTTTTCCACAATTTCCTCAACCATTTCAGGACCTAGATGTTTTCATTCCCTAGAATCACACCATCATGTAGATGTTCTTAACATCTTCCCATAAAGGGAATTATAGGGATCCATTTCAGTTTTTTGCTAGAAACTGTTATTGAATGATAACTCAGCCAGTGGAATATGTCGATCACATCCTCCTTTGAAGTAAATTTAGAATCCCATAAAAATTTCCTCAAGTTTCTACATCATCTAATTATATTGGAAATCACTTTAAGGGTGAGAAGTCATGCAGAACTTCAACTCTATATTCAGATATTGTTAAAGACTCTTCCAGAACATAGATGTAAATCAACTGTCTCGATCAGATACAATCGATTGTAGTGTTCAATTAAACCTAGAATCAATCCCAATGTATATCCTAGAAATTTAATCTAGTGATAAGTCCTCTCAAATTTACATAAACTATGTATTATTTGTAAGACAATCAACCACAACCAATATAGAATTATTTCCACATAATGTCTTTGGAAGACTATTGAAAAAGTGGATGGGGATTTTTCCCAAATCCACATATGTTTGGGTAATGGTTTCATCATCCCCTTTTTATTTTTTTTCATTTTTTCATTCACATACTAACATATATGTCATGTTGATTTATATTATGTGATCACTATATTCATATTATACTACCAATAGGTCTCTCCAAGATCATAATACATTTTTCCCTAGATTGACGGAGAAAGTTGAGTTATGTGAATCATCCAAAATATAATTCATTAACAAAAAATATTATGGTTCATTTATCAATGACCAAAATATAGGATCACCTTCTTAATTAACAATGAAATATGAGTATTTCAATTTTATATTAGTTTCCACATTCTTTTAAATTACCAAATCATTTCATCGAACATCCATTATTATCTCCATATTGAATGGTTGAAAAATCATTGGTGAAAGGAATATTGATATTCCATTCTGTATAAGTCCCATTTCCAATGTTTTTCAGTTTATGATGATAAAATCCATTTCAATAATCAACTATGATAATATTTTTGGATCATTTATACATATAGAGACTTCTATTTTATTCTCTATTTCGGGGTGGTAGTGTATTAAAGAGTAATATTCCATTATCATATCTTACCATCATCAGTGGTTTATATTCATCTATTTGCATGTGAATATATAATTTTGGATTTTTTATCTATATATATATTACACTTATCCTCAATGTGATAATGTCCCCATATTTTCTATATCAATATCACTACATGAAATTATTGATCACTAATTGGGTATTTCTTCTTGTGAACGTTTAATTGCATGAAGCATAAGCAATCAGTTTGTCATTTTTCAGTAACACCGAGCCCAATACCTTCTTCATAGAATCGTTGAATACTAAAAAGTTCATCCACTTATGGGTATTGTATGTATAGGTTTAATGATAACCCTTTTATTCAACACTATGAATATCTCCCAACATTCCTCTTTCCTAGAAAACACAACTCACTTAGGAGTTATCTTGGTTAGAGTGTTTGGAAACAAAGATAAATTTTTAATAAACTAATGATAGAACCTTGATCATCCATGTAAAGTATGTATATATATATCATAAATGTTGTCCTTTACCATCAATAAATTTATTGTTTCTTTAAAGGGTCGATAAATATAAATTTATAGTGATAACACAACCCAAAAATAATCTTCCAGCAACCAAAAATTAAATTTTTCTATACATTTGATGATGAATATCTTCATATAGGTTCTTTTTAACATTTATCAAATAGTCCCCATTATCCTCCTTGATTTTAGAGTATATTATAATATCATATATAAAGACTATAAGAATTTTTTTAGGTAATCTCTGATGAGTTTATTCTTAATGCCCATGAATATATATGGTTTATTAGTGTGTCTGAATGAAATTACTATGAACTCAAAGTGATCATACCTTGTACAAAAAAGTAGTATTGTGGTTATCCTCTTTATTCACACTAGCATGGTAATACCCCAACCACAGATCAGCCTTAGAGAAGAATTTTTCTTCATGTAACTGGTCAAACAAGTCATCAATCTAAGTAATAGGATACTTTTTCTTTATTGGGATCTTGTTCAGCTCAGGATAATCTATGAAATGCCATATTTATCTATCTGTCTACATTAATTAAAAGACTAGTGAACCCCACAGTGTAACACATTGGAATATCCACCCTCTATCTAGAAAATCATTTTTTTTTCTTGAGATCCAACATATCCACAACATCCACTCACTATGGAGTATTGGATAATGGAAACACCCTATGAATAATATTGATTGAAATTCATCATCTCGTCAAGGAGTAAGACTAAACAATTTCTTGAGAAACACATCATCATATTAGCTCAAAATGGGAATGAATTCAAGAATTATATTTTATATAGAATCATTTATTTTAGCAAGAAATGCCTTTCATAGGGAAATAATTTACATTCTTGAGATGGTGGAGTTAATAGTGATTTATCCTCCTCCCATCACATGTATTGAATTTGGGTTTGATACAAAAAATGGAGAGTGATTTCATTCTCGTGGAAATTTATATTTAATTTTTTATGTAAATCCAATCCATTCCAAAAATATCATCAAATTACACCAAAAGTAGTATTATATGATTTTATAGGATGTTCATACCATGACTTTTGATAGCGGATGGGTTATATTTTTGGGAAGAAATAACTTCCCCATTTTCTATTTTCACCAAAATATCAATGTCCATGTTTGTGGTGGTATTTTAATTGTTCAACTAATATTTTCTGATATGATGTAATTTAGAGAACAATAATAAAAATTTATATTCACTATTATTGAGTTTATATGTAGCATGCATGTCACCACTTTGTTGTTAGGATCCACCTCAACCGTTGTGATGGAAGAAGATTGAATATTTTTTCATGGAGGTTAATGGATGTCTTAGGAAACATTTTTTATAGTTAATTGATGTGAAAACTGTCATAGTTTATTCCAATAGATTCAATGTACAATGATTTCAAGGATAAATATATAATTCGTTTCCTTAGTTTCATTAGTCGGTTTCCCCAGTCAAAAATTTCTCTCTACGTTTCCTTACTTTTCGCAACAAAAAAATGTACTCAACCACCTTAGGAAATTTAGATGGTGCTTCTTTCTCCACCATTGATAAGTGGAATTTTGAGATTTCATGGAACTATTTTATTTCTACATCAGACCACTAAAATTAAACTCAATTTTACTCTTCTTATGAGAATGATACCCTTGATATTCGTTGATCTCCATTTCCACATTAATGGTACATTATAAATTTTACTCATTGTTATTAATTTCTCTGATAACTAGAGCATTTCAATGACAGGTTCATAGAAGACCAAATACGTGGTCAACATTATATTATGGTGCAACGTTAATTCTAGAGGCACATCATCCATGTCATATAAAGTTTTCGTCAAAAGCCATGATATATTCATTATGTTTTTTATTTAGGAACAGTAAATCCATTTCCATTTTATGATAGATAGTGTGAAAAAAAAATATTTACTAAAAGATATTTTTGGAATTCCTTCTAGATTATTCATTAGTTATGTACATTATGATTGATATTTATTATCAATGTCCTCCAATAATCTATTACAACTCCAATAAGATAAAAAGAAAGTAGAAGCTTCTCTTTCTCCAAACAATGAAGGGTGGAGAAGATCTTCTTAATGGAGTTGATCCATAATTCCTCAATTAAGGGACCAACTTATTTATTTAATATCGGAGGCGTTTCCCATAAAAATGCTTAACTACCAAATTATTTTCTCTTAGGGGGATTTAGATGCTTCTTCAAATATAGGTTTCTATTCAGAGCCCGGATCGACAGAGATACAATCATTATAATGATCATGATTCCTCCTCCTATTGAGTTGGGTATCTTTTTGGGATAGTCATCTTATTTCCCTACACAATGATTGTTTACCTAATTCTATATAATTTCAGAAATATTCATGAATTAAATAAAAATTCGGGATGATTATTCTTAATCAATTAAACACATAAAGGGGAAATATAATGATATTAATGGGATAAATTATAAAATACATTCATTTATTAAATTTAGAATTTATAGTCTTTAATATATGATATCCATGTTCTATTTCCTATCAAAGACTCTTATTAGAATTATTGTTAAATTTATAATGGTTTATAATGAGATTGTAAATTTACATGATTATTCCCCCTAGGTGAATCAATCTAGCTATTCAGTAAGGCCTGTTGCCTTGTAGCAGTTCCTAATAAAGTCTAGCTCAATGAGATTTGGTCATGATTTACCCATTTGCACATCATTTCTAGAGGAACATCCCCTAGTAGTATCTTGATAGTGATTTATTACCATTATAAACCACTTTCTATATACATATAAAAAATTAGGGAAGTTGTCTTATACTTTATCTTATCCCTATGACGTTTTCTACAGTTTTCAAATCTGAATCCCAGATATATTTAAACTATTCTATTGATACTAACTATAAGAACCATTTTATTTATTACTTTTTCATTCATTTTTATTACATAAATGTAGAAATAATATAACTTCTATGAAAGATAAGTCAAGATTCTTTGGGATAATGGATCATTACATAACTATTTCTAATAGAAATACACCATCTTAATAGAAAACATCCTTGACATGCTCACACTCAAAACTGAATGGTATAACCTAGAGTAATACATAAGAATGGGGTGAGGTATATAGAATTACATGGGAATAAAATGGAATATAATAAATAAGAAATACATATTAGAAAATAAAAATTTCATTTGGGTATAGAACATGTCATAATCATAAACATGAAAAATGAGACATGACATAACATTATAACATATATCCAATATGGAAAATGTAGGAAAAAACATAAAACACTACATCATAAACATAAGATAAGGAAATATATGAGTAAATAATGAGGAATAAAGTCCCATTATGTAATCATGTTTACTCTCGGTCCAAAAATTATGTCTTATGAGACTAAATAATACCCAATGCATTGGAGCACTATATAATTATGGTCACACCAATCACCTTCATTTCATTCTAATTCTTAAATGTGACACAAAAATAAAAAAACATGGACTGAGTCATCATTATATTTTCGTACATGAAGAAATAATTTGGAACAAGTACATGCAAGTCCCAATTCAAATAATTATAATTGTATAAAAGTGATTTCCCTTGATAAGAAATGGGTGTATTATTCAATACACATTTTATAGAATGGATAATATTGGTTCCAATTCATTATCACAATGGTTTCACATAAAAATTCATAAAATGGGTTGATGAGAGTGAAAGGGGTATCTAGTCATTTGTAAAAAATGGGTAGTAATATGGATAATGAAATATATATTCCATCATTAGTTATTGGAAATAAAATACATAATATAATAATGAAACATTAGTAAGGAGGATAATTAAAGGATACCTTACACTCAGTGTGAAACTAAAAATTTGCAGGAGGAGCTTCTTGAGATCTTGGGGGATCCATAGGAGGACTCTAGAGCGGGGGGGGGGGGAGAGTAAGAACATTATACAAGGATTTTCAGTGAATAAAAATGGTATATTGATTGGGTTTATATAGGAAATGTGTGGGGATTTATTTTTTATTTCTAAAATATATTTTTGTTGACCTATATAATAAAATAACCAAAACCACATACCTTCCCATGGGTATTGACTATGGTTTCTGCCAATAAGGAGTAGGTTTTTAATATATAATTGCAAGGAGTTAAATGAATAAAATAATAACCTTACAATTGTGTAAGAGAGTTATACTCTGAAATAATGTATTTTAAAACCAAAAAATATATTGATGGTTTTGGAGGATTCATAATGGATTCACAATATTTAATAAATAAACATAAAATCACTTTATTGTTTTACACATAATGTTTAGGGAAGAGCCTTATTTATTAAAAATAGAAAAAATAAATCCCATTTTTATTGGGAAAACCCATTAAAAAGAAGGTAAAACATAACCCAAACCAAATAGAAAAAACATTCATCATGTCCTAGTGTCCCAATATTTTGAAGGCCAATGTTGAGTAGCTCAAGAAATGCGGCGTTTTTTGAAAAAAAAATATTTTCAGACCCCAAAAAAATTATATTTTACTTCAAAAAAATAATATATTAATATATTTTTAATAAAAATTATATAATAATAATGTTTTAATAAAATATAAATTATTTCAAAAATTCATTAATTCATTCAAATAAAATACTTGATTGAATTTGAATATTACCTGAAAATAAAATTTAAGATTTATTTTATAAAAAATAAAAATAGTTTATAATTTAACAATAGTAAGTAAATTTAACCCTTCATAAATGAATAAAATAATTTTAATATTAATATTAAAACGGTCCTGACACATTTCTCTTTAAGTTACCATGAAACAGCCTAAGTGTAAGGTGCACGATTTTGAGACATTCCTGTGGTGGGTGGTGAACATGGTTTGGTGCCATATCAAGATGATCTTGAACATATACTATAAAAATTCTTTCTCATGGTTAAGTTGTTAGATCTCATATTGGTATTGGTCAAGGGAAATGTCTTATGATTCTCTCACCCTCGGAGGATCCATTAAATGGGATTAGTTTTTTATGATCCTACTAGTTGAGTCCATCAAATCCATTAACTATGTCGATTCAATTTGATAAAACCCTATAATTATACTAATCATGTGATCATTGTTAAATTACTATATTATCAATGGAAAATATTCTTACCGGTATTTTAGATTTGACACAATGAAACCATAGAAGTTCATGACTTTCCTATAACCATATTTTTAACAACCTGAGTTTTTTAAAAATAGAAAGACAATGTTAGATATGAAACATGATAAAGCACATCAAATTTAAATGAACAATTAAATATTAATTTATTTTAATCTCTACTTCCATCATAACTGTTTAAATTATAGTATGAATTAGAGATTTATATTACCATTTAACAATTCATTCATGTCTTTTCAAGTTTCATCATGTACTCAATATATCACTTTTAAATAAATACATGCCATACCAAACACTTGTACACATATATGAACAAATTCAATTAGAACCTGATCATTCTTACTATGATGAGTCTATCAATAATATTTTCACTATTGAACCCGCTTAAAGGAACCATATGACTTGATTGGTGAGGGATCTTTAGAAAAACCATAAAATGGAAGAGGCAACATCATAAAATGAAGAAATTATGATGAAGAACTACCAAAATATTTTTATGAGGTAAAGTTAAATAATTATATACGATGAAATTTTTTCTAGGAGTGAATAATGTTACTCCCTAATATTTCACAGTATATTTTATTTTTAACTAAATTTAATAGCTTTGGATGAACGCTACACAATGTCAGAATGCACCATAATTTATTAATTTGGGTTTTTTTTGACATACCCATTAAAATAGTTAGAAGACAGATTATTAACCATATTTTGAAATTTATATATATTCCATATAATTTTCATATTTGAGTTCTCTATTTTTCTATACATGATATAAAAACAAATCAATTTTTTTCACAAAAAATATGTATTTTTTAAAAAATGGTAATTTTTACCGCATTTTAATAGAGAACCGATTCAAAATCCAATATTTGACTCTTTTATATAAGATATTTTAAAAAAAATATAATTATTATTTTAAATTAGTATATAGAAATTCACTTTTTTGATATTTTTCTATTAAGAATAATTATTTAATGAATAGTTAAAAGAGAATAATGTAATTGAAAACTAATTTTTCAATGAAATTATTTGTAGTATTAAATAATTATATTTATCGGGTATAATGTATAATTATATTATGTATTAATCCATTAATTCAATGTTTCTCATTGACATCAATTGTATATTTAAATTATATATAAATACATTATAATCTATTTCATGTTTAAAATTTCAAATACCATTTTCTCAACCAATAAATGATTATAATTTTATATTTTGTACTTAAAATACTAGGTTTTGAGTTTTGAACAATGTATTTCATATGTGGAACCTGTTAGTTCATCAGTAATGAATATTTCACCATCCTTTTTGGGAGAATGTGGTGGTGTGGAATTTGATCAAGGATACTCAAAAGGGTTTTATTTTCCTATGTAAGTTAAGTATAATTTCTCGTGAAAATTATTCAACTCAATGGAAAGAATAATGAAATCGGGAAGGATATCCAAGTATATTCATTTCTGATGAATCAATTGGTCCCTTAGAGAAGAAAATATTTTTTCCTTTTTATAGTTAGTTTTTAACTATCCTTGTTCTCTATCACTCTCCATCAGAACCCGTTAGTTTTATTTCTCTTCCCAATCCATGTTTTCACATTCCACCTACGTTCTTCTATATTGAATCTTATTTTTGAGTTACACTTGGTAAACATTATGTTTTCAAATTTTACATTAATATTTGATGTTTTATTATATTTGTTAGGATGTTGGTTTCTATAAATAGAACATTCATGAACTAATATTTTGATAACCAAGATGGATTTCAAGGGAGAAAATCATTTTAATGGGGGTATAATGTAACACACCACAATGTTGTGTTTTTTTTTTAAATATTTAAATCATCATGATATTTTTTCACTTTACAAAACACTAAATATATATATATATATATATTGCGTTATATTATATGCAACACCAATATAATCTTTTAATACACGAAACACTGTCTTATCTTGTGTTACATGCAAAACAAAGTTTCTATGAAACAACACATTACCATTATAATTATTTAAATAACATAGTTATATAATTTACAATAAATTTTTTAATATGAATAGTAATAATTAATTTTTTTCGTTTTCACCTAAATAGAAATTATATATAATAAAATGTATATGTTTTGTTAATGTCATTACAAATTTAGAGATAATGTTTTCTTATAAGAACTAATTTTTATATACTATTTTGTAAAATAATAAATTTAATTTTATACACTATTAACATTTTAATTATATAAAATAAACACAATTTATTAATATTTAATGTCAATATTTAATTAGGGTAAATTTTTAGTATTTTTCTATGATGTTTAATTTTTTATATCAATAGATTTAAATGAAACATTTTTTATAAAAACATCATGTTCTATTAAAGAATTAATATACATTAAATTATTTTTCCATGTAAAAGTAGATCAAATATTAATATGTTAATACAATTTATATTTTTGATATTATTTATATATATAAATTGGACATAAATAACATATTGAACTTTTGAACGTTCTTTTTACCCACATCGCCATATCTACGAAATTAGTATTAATCTAAATTTTGTCACATTTGTTTATTTAATTTAGACTAATAGTCCTACATGATAGTAATTAGTAAAATATTTATTTTCCAGAATTATTAACTTATTTTTTTGGAAAATTTAATCTTTAGTATTTGTTTACTATAGTTATGGGTAAATCTGGTAATTAAGGGTAAAAATAATATTATACCCACTATAACGTTTTTAAAACACTTTTCCTAATTTTATTTTATCAATTTTTGTTTACCAACACCATCATTATTTTTAAAATTTACCATTTAAAAGCCGTGTTAGTAAGAATATGAAATTTATTATATTTTACTTAAAGGTAAGTTGAATTTTTCATACTCATATTTATAATAAGTAAATAATTTTTAAAAATATATATTAAAAATAAATTCGGCTATAAATAGAAATTTTAAATGATAATAAAAAAATTCATCATGATAATTTTTGTAAAAAAAATTAGATCATAAATAATTTAAAATTTGTATTTAAAAATTATGATACAATATTTTTTATATATATTATATATCAAATAAACGCTATTATAAATATTAAAATAAAACTAAAATGACATAATTAATTACATAAAATAATTTTTTGGACAACTTTTATATTTTAGGGATATATTTGAAGTGGTTTTTATATTTTGTTAGGTTTTTTTGGATATTTCAAAAGAGACAAATATTGAATAGTATCAAAATTGACATAAATGATACATTAAAATAAATAATAATTTAATTAATGATATAAAATTCAAAAAAATATAATTTTTTTCCAAATGACTAGAATAATGATAAATATGGCATAAATGATTCTTTGATGGGGTTGGAGTTATAATGTTAGTATACGAAACATAAATAGTTAAATATCCATGTTGTCTCGATAGGTGTTAAAAGGTTCAATTAAAAGATAATTCTAGAAGATGAGGTTAATATTGTGAACTAAAAATGTCTATTTTTTTATTTCGTAGACATATTACAATATTATCTTCAACATAAATTTCTTTCGAGTCTTTTGGATTAATATTTAATTTATATAAATTTAATATTTTAGGAGATTCCAAGAGGGCCCCTCCCGTCTATTATAAAAGGGAGCCTCTCCTTCTCTTTTAGTCACACCTCCAAAGCCCATTTTCATGGCCAAAATCTACCCCAATTCTTCTCAAAATATCCCTAAATTAATCCACTAAGACTTAATGTGTTCATAAATATATTCAATAGAGTCCTTTTGGTAATATCAAAAGAAGCTACCCAAATAAGAGGTATGGTTCCAAAAATGAACATTATCATATTATTTCATCCTTGTACTCATATAGTTATTTGAATTTCATGTTTATATAACAACCATAGTATCATAAATATATTTTCTATTATTATATTAAGTATTCGATCTACAATTTAACAAACATTTATCTAATGTGAAATGAACATACCATTCTCATGTATAAAGAACTACCACCTCACGAAACGATGTTGTTCGTTTATACATTACCACCTCTCAGGGTTCAGAATCATGATAGACACTCTATTTTTATATATTATAAATTCTATTTAGGACATTATTATACGTATATAATTATATTATCATGTCTTCATTTTTACCATCATATGTTTTGGGATGATTATAACATCATTGTGTGAATGTATGGATTTCCATCTCTATATTGTGATGTGATTCATTATTCAGCTATATTTCATGGATGGTAATAAGGATGACTTTTTATTAATATATATGTGGTATATGAAATAAAATTTATTGTGTTCTGATAATGTATCATATAATTTCCTTTATTTTAATACCACAAAAAAGGGAAACACCATTATTGGGTACGTATGGCCTACCGTCTCAATGAACAATGTATTATATCTTATATATATATATATATATTAGAATATTATTATAAATGTTTTTATACATAAAATATATTATTTATAATCCGTTTTTTACATTCTTTAAATAATTAAATCATGATTTAGGTAAGAGGATAAAAAATGAAAAGCCAAAAAATGTACGATAAACAATGTAGTTATTACCAAAATCCTTGCCTTAACTATAAATTTTTTATAAACACGGAATATAATGTAATAACTATATAATATATGATTTCATAAATATTATTATTATTCTGTTATACACTAATAATTTTAACACCAATATATTGGTGTTTTAGACACGTTTGGATGGAATCTAACCTATGGTAGGGGACTTATGTATCACTTTTATTTCTGTGAGTCATATACATTATTAACAACACGATTCTTCAAAATGGTGTACATAATACCCATGAACTTATATTACATGTATTTTTCAAATTATTATGTTATTTTTATATTCTTTTATTTTTAATTCATTAAATGGTAT